>CM016617.1:18390162-19642915 GCA_005393395.2 Gossypium australe
AATAATGACAATAATAAATAAATAAAATTGCGCTAACAAAAACATGTATAGAATCTAATTCTTAAGTATGTATAAAAGGAAGTAATGAATAAATAAATAAATAGATAATAATAATAATAATAATAATAGTAATAAAGACATAAAAGAAAAAATAAATAAATGCTAAGAAAAAATAAATAAATGCTCTATAAAAAGAAAATAAAAAATTTAAATATTAGAAAAAATGAAGGAATAATAAATAAGTAAATAGGTAAATAAATAAATAAAAGAATTAAATAAATAATGGACTTAATCTTAACTCTAATGAAATTAAAAGGATAAATCGGGATAAATAAATAATAAAGGGGCTAAACTGTAATAAAATAAATGAATAAATAAATAGAGAACTAAATCGAAATTTAAATGAAATTTAGGGGGATAAATTGTAAATAAAAAACTAATAAAACAGGATAAAGGACCAAAATGAAATGCGCGAAAAGAAATAGGGACTAAATGGGAAAATATCCCAAACCCCATTAAACTTACCGTTCCTTTGGCAAATCGGGGGACTAAATTGAAAATAAAATGAAATTAAATGGTGCAATCTAAAAGGAAAAAATAAAGGAATTAGGACCAAATTGAGAAACAATTAAAAAGCGGAAGGACTAGAGCGAAATTAGACCCTCCCCTCAAAACACGCAGATCCTAAAGGGATCCGGGTCAGGTCGTCAGGTCGTAGGCTAAAACGACGCTGTTTTGGAGCCCTATTTAAGTAAAAAAATTCCCAAAAATCATTTCACCCTCATTTAAAAAAAAATTCTGAAAACCTCTTCCTTCTCTCTGGGCATAGTCTAGAATCTGGGCAAAGGAGCCGCCGAGCTCCGCTGTTCGCGGTGGCCAGCAAAATATAAAAGGCCCCTTTTGATAGCCTTGCCCTCCTGAACTTAGATCGAGACTCACTTTTTCAAAAAAAAATCACAAAACGGCAGAAATCACAAAGAAACCCTTCATTTTTTTTAAATAAAAAACTTCGTCAAAACCACCTATCATCGGAGGTGGTGGCCTTGTCTACTCACGATGGCAGAGCGTGAAGACTTAGGCAAGCTCTTCCTTTTATTTTTTATTTTATAAATTTTTATATGTATAAAAAATAGATTCGGAGAAAAATAATAAATGAAAGAAAAAAAATCACCTTCAAATTTGTATTCTATTTATTACTTTTTGTCTTTTTGTCTCTAAAAAATGCATTGGAATTGTTATGGCCTTTTATAGTCAATTTACAATATATTTTTTTATCTATTTTTCTACTGTTTCAACTGCTGTGTTTGGTTTTTGTCTTTTCTTTCTTTCCTTGCAAGCGGTGACGGTGGCGGTGGCAGGCAGTTGGTGGAGCAGGTGGCGACAGAAGCTAGGGTTTTTTGTGTTTTTTGTTTAGGTGTTGTGGGTTAGGGTTTTTTTGGGCTATTGGGTTTTTTATTATTTGGGTTTTGTAATTTAGGTAAGATTTTTTGTAATTGGACTTGCTATTATTTCATTTTTATATTTTTTTTGGTTTTTTTTTGTTTGGGCCCGGATAAATTTGGGCCTTTACAATGCTCATGGAGCACTGCAGAAAGAACCAGTTAGAATTGTGGATAGAAGGATAGTGAAAAAAAGGAACCAAGCTGAAGTTTTGGTTGAATGGATCGACTCTTTTCCTGAAGATGCAACATGGGAATATTTATTCCTGCTTCAAACCAAATTTCCTCACTTTCATCCTTGAGGACAAGGATACTTTTCTTGGAAGACAGTACTTGTTACGAGGTGAAAAACTAAGTAAGAAATTAGAGAGAAAAAAAGGGTCTTAAAATGGTGAGTTTCATTTAAGTAAAACGGTGAGTTTAATACTGAGAATATTTTAGCAAAAACGGGGCATGAGGACTTCAGTTAAAAGGTGAGTATTGATATAACTGAATTTACCACGTTTATCTTTTGTTTATTTTCCTTTTTAAGTATGAGTTGTAATGGGGAAACAGTTATGAAAATACAGAAGGAAATTGCATAATTCTTCTTCTATCTGTTCTTCTTCTTCCTTTACCATTTTTCCTATCTCGGATTTGAAGTTGCATCAGAGGAACCTTCCATGGCAACAACATCAAAGACCTGTGTGCCTCGACAACTCAATCAGGCAGTCATAGAAGGCTGTTCTTAACAGCAAGGCGAGTGGGATAAGTGATTGCTAAACATATCCGACACTCAAATTTAATTCCAAGTAATATAGATTGTAGTTTTTATGTAGGCTTTGCAAGTTGATCTTTTCTTCTCTTGAATATAAATGTAGTGCATATATTTCTAAGGTAAGCACAAGTTCCTACTTACAGGCTAGGAGTCTACCATTGATGATTTCAAACAGTGAATTTGTTTTGTATAAAAAAATAACAATTTTAGTTACTTGTGCTGTAGCCGATGAAGTGTTCCATGTTTGTTAAGGAATATTGTTCAAAGAGTTATTGAGAAACTAACATATTTCTTCTAAAAATAGTGCAAAAGCTGATGAAAATGAAAGGAAAGTGGCTGATGATCTCAAGGTTTGTTTGTTGCTCATGCCTTTATCTTCAATTCTAAATAGTTTCTTGTTGGTTCCAGATTTGCTAGAATTGACAATATGGATTTACCATCGTTTATACGGAGGCTGAACATAAAGAACTTCATCTATACATTCAAAGATATTGAATATAGTGACAGTAATACATTATATAACAGTATTCTTCACAACTGATCTGTAACTAACTATAATAGGGTACTAACTGATATAGTTACTCTAATATTCCCCCTCCAGTATCTGAAAACAAACTGCTAGTAGCAACAAGACTCATGCGATCCCGACAGCGAGAAAATCTCCAAATGTTAATGGCTTAGTCAACACATTATGTGAAAAATATAACATCGGTAATGACAAATATATCGCAAAGAAAAGAGAAATAAAAATAAAGAACACACAGATTTTACGTGGAAACCCTTTCGGGAAAAAAACCACGGGCAGAGCAGAAGAAAATTTTCTATGTCGAATTCGAATCAATTACAAGAGGAATAGACCATGTCTATTTATAGGCTTATAAAGCCATATTCTAATAGGAGTGTAGTAAGATTAAAACTCCTTATTCTAATCAATATCAGATAGATAGAGTTTAATAAGGTTTAAAAAAACCTTATTTAAAATAAAATAAAAGAAGTGTAATTCTATAGGGATTCTTCTTTTATTTTATTTAAATAAGAATTTGGGTCACTTAATTCTAACAATCTCCACCTTGACACGGATTCTCAATGAACAAGTTCTTCATCGCGAACTCTCAACGAACAAGTTCTCCACCTCTTCCATAAAACTCGTTAAGGGTTTAACTTCAACAATGAACACCAACCAAGTCTAAGCAATGCTCAAACTTGGTTATAGGAAGTGACTTAGTCATCATATCTGCAGGATTTTCATGAGTACTAATTTTGCTCACAACAATATCACCACGAGCAATAATATCATGAACAAAATGATACCGAACATCAATGTGTTTTGTTCTCTCATGAAACATTTGATCTTTTGTAAGGAAGATGGCACTCTGACTGTCACAAAATACTGTGCTGATTTGAAGGTTTTCATTGAGCTCACTAAAGAGTCCCTTCAACCAAATAGCTTCTTTACAAGCCTCAGTAATCACCATGTACTCAGCTTCAGTGGTAGACAAAGTGACTGTAGTTTGCAAAGTAGCTTTCCAACTGATTGCACAACCTCCAATTGTAAAGACATAACCAGTGAGAGATCTTCTTCTATCAAGGTCTCCAGAAAAATCAGCATCAACATACCCAATGACTCAATCTCTAGTTCTTTCAAACTGTAAGCAAACATCAGTAGTACCTCGTAAGTATCTTAAAATCCACTGAACTGCTTTCCAATGTTTTTTACCGGGATTCACCATGTATCTGTTAACTACACTGACCGCATATGATAAATCTGGATGTGAACAAACCATAGCATACATGAGAGATCCCACTGCACTAGAGTATGGAACATATGACATGTACTCAATCTCATCATCTGATTATGGAGACAAAGCTGATGAAAGTCTGAAATGGGCTGCTAAAGGAGTACTAACAGGCTTAGCACTCTGCATATTGAACCTGCAAAGAACTTTCTCAATGTAACCCTTCTGACTTAGGTACAATTTACTTGCTTTTCTATCTCTAAGAATCTCCATACCAAGTATCTTCTTTGCTGGTCCCAAATCTTTCATCTCAAATTCTTCATTTAGTTGGGCTTTGACATTTCTTATCTCTCATTTATCTTTTGCTGCTATTAACATGTCATCAACATAAAGAAGTAGATACACAAAAGAACCATCACTGTTTTTCTTAAAGTAAACACAGCTGTCAAAACTACTTCTTTTAAAATCATGAGAAGTCATAAAAGAATCAAACCTCTTGTACCACTGTCTTGGTGACTGTTTCATACTGTAAAGGGACTTTTTCAGCAAGCAAACATAGTTCTCTTTTTCTGAGACTGTAAAACCCTCTGGTTGTTGCATATAAATATCTTCCTCAAGTTCTCCATGCAAAAATGCAGTTTTTACATCTAACTAATCAAGCTCCAAATCATGCATGGCCACAATACCAAGCAAGGCTCGAATCGAACTATGCTTCACAACTGGGGAGAACACATCTGTGAAGTCCACTCCTGGAATTTGACTGTAACCCTTTGCAACAAGCCTTGCTTTATATCTGGATTCTTCAACTCCTGGAGTCCCTTCTTTCTTTTTAAACACCCATTTACAGCGAACAACATTTTTACCTTTAGGAAGTTTCACAAGATCTCATGTTCTATTTCTGAGTCTTCACAGCTAACCGCCTTAGAATAATTAGACGGCTCTTGGTTTGCATCTATATCTTCAGCCACATTTAAAGCATAAGCAACTAGATCAGCCTCGGCATACTTCTTTGGAGGTTTAATTTCTCTTCTAGCTCTGTTTTTGGCAATAGAGTATTATGGTGAAGAAGCAACTCTATTATCAATTTTTATACTGGCTTGAGGAGTTGTCTCTGTATTAATCTGATGCTCCACCTACTTTTGATTTTCTTTATTGGAAGACTCTTTAAGAGATAAGTTAGGTAGCATAGCAGTTTCATCAAAAATAAGATCTCTGCTAATCACAACTTTTCTATTTTCAAGACACCATAACTTATACCCTTTTACGCCAGCTTTATAACCAAGAAAAACACATTTAATGGATCTCGGTTCCAATTTTCCATTATCAACATGAGCATACGCAGGACACCCAAAGATCTTTAAATCAGAATAATTAGCAGGATTACCAGACCATACCTCTTGTGGAATCTTTTTCTCAATAGCAATGGATGGAGATCGGTTGATCAAAAAACATGCAGTAGAGGCTGCTTCGGCCCAAAACGACTTTGGTAAGTTGGCATTTGACAACATGCATCGAACCTTCTCCATGATCGTTCTGTTCATTCGTTCTGCAATGCCGTTTTGTTGTGGAGTATGACGAACTGTCAAGTGTCTCACGATCCCTTCTGACTTGCATAGTTTATTAAACTCATCAGAACAAAACTCTAAGCCATTGTCTGTGCGGAGGTATTTTATTTGTTCTCCTATCTGTTTTTCAATCATAGCTTTCCAAGACTTAAATGCGAAAAACACATCGCTTTCTACTTCAAGAAGAATGCCCAAACTTTTCTAGAAAAATCATCAATAAAAGTTAGCATTTAATTAGCTCCACCTCTCGAAGGCACTCTTGATGGCCCCCACAGATCAGAATGAATATACTCCAACGTTCCTTTCGTGGTATGGATTCCTTTGGTGAATCGAACTCTCTTTTGCTTCCCAAAAATGCAGTGCTCACAGAACTTCAGTTTGTAAATTCCTTGCCCATCAAGAAGTCCTCTTTTGCTCAATTCTGTCATGCCATTCTCACTCATATGCCCTAGGCACATATGCCAAAGTTTAGTAATATCATCATCTGACAAGGAAGAGGAAGCGACAGCTGCATCACCAATGACAGTAGAACCTTGCAAAACATATAACTTGGCAGTCTTTCTCTGCCCTTTCATCACAATGAGGGAACCTTTGGAAATATTCAAAATCCCACTTTCAGCTGTGTATTTGTACCCTTTTGAATCAAGAGTACTTAACAAAATTAAATTTCTCTTCAATTCTGGAACATGTCGTATGTCACTAAGGATTCTGACAACTCAATCAAACATCTTAACTTTAATTGTTCCAACACCTGCGATTTTACACGAAGCATTATTTCCCATCAAAACAACACCTTCAGACACTGTTTCGTAATTTGTAAACCAATCCCGATTGGGACACATGTGGAAGGTGCAACCCGAATCAAGTATCCACTCCTCGCTCACTTTAGAATTGTTGACAGAAGCGACTAGAAGTTCACCATCGCTGTAGTCTTCTACAACATCAGCTTCACTGGAATTTTCTGGTTGTTTTCCCTTTTGATTCGCAGCCTCCCTTTTAATCTTGTTCTGTAGCTTATAGCACTCAGATTTAATGTGCCCTTTCTTCTTGCAGAAGTTACAAGTTTTACCTCTGTTTGAAGACTTCGATCTACCCTTAGATTTACCGCAAGGATTTCGATCTTGTGTCCTTCCACGATCATCATCAGCATTCCGATCTTGTCTCCCACGAACAATGAGACCCTCTCCCTGAGAGTCGGGTTTAATCATAAGATGTTTCATCTTATCATACGAGGTCAAAGAATCATAAACCTTATCAACTGTGAGAGACTCGCGGCTGTATAAAATCGTGTCTCTGAAGGTTGAATAAGACGGGAGCAACGAACAAAGTAGAATTAACCCTAGATCTTCCTTATCATACTGAACCTCAATGGCCTCCAAGTTTGAGAGAATTTCTTTAAACACTGTTAAGTGTTCGTGCATAGACGTACCTTCTTCCAAACGATGAATATAAAGACGTTGCTTCATATGCAACTTGCTAGTTAGAGTTTTCGACATACATATTTGTTCTAGCCTCTTCCATAATGCAGTGGCGGCTTTCTCCTTCACCACATCCTGCAAAATTTCGTTAGACAAATGCAGATGTAACTGTGTTAACGCCTTTCGATCCTTGCGATTTTTCTCTTCCTCCGTCAATGTCGAAGGCATCTTATCTACCCCTAGTAGGGTTTCCTCTAAATCCATCTGTGCAAGAACTGCTTGCATCTTTATCTGCCACAACGCGAATCTGGTGTTGCGATCCAACAGCGAAATTTCATACTTCAAAGACGCCATTACCGTGATCGAGATAAAAAACTCAGAAGCTCTGATACCAATTTGTGAAAAATATAACGTCAGTAATGACAAATATATCGCAAAGAAAAGAGAAATAAAAATAAAGAACACACATATTTTACTTGAAAACCCTTTCGGGAAAAAAACCACGGGCAGAGGAGAAGAAAATTCACTATGTCGAATTCAAATCAATTACAAGAGGAATAGACCATGACTATTTATAGGCTTAGCCATATTCTAATATAAGTGTAGTAAGATTGAAACTCCTTATTCTAATCAATATCAAATAGATAGAGTTTAATAAGGTTTAAAAAAACCTTGTTTAAAATAAAATAAAATAAGTGTAATTCTATAGGGATTCTTCTTTTATTTTATTTAAATAAGAATTTGGGTCACTTAATTCTAACACATCAACCACCTGATCACTTCCAGGAACAAAATTCACACACAACTGATTATTCAGAACCTTCTCTCGAACAAAGTGAATGTCCAACTCCACATGTTTCACTCGAGCATGCAGCACAAGATTAGCAGCTAAAGAAATGACACTAGTATTATCACACCAAATGACTGGAGTACTACTAAGCTTAAAGCCTATCTCAGTCAACAAAGATTGAAACCACACCACTTCAGATGTTGCATTAGCTAAACTTCGATATTCAGCTTCTGTAGTAGACCGGGAGACAACACTCTGTTTCTTGGACATCCAACCTACTAGATTATCACCTAAGTATATACAAAACCCAGACGTAGACTTGCGATCTTCAATCGAACTTGCCCAATCAGCATCACTAAAACCAGTTAGACTAGACGCTTGAAATAACAACCCATATTCAAGTGTACCTTTAACATACCGCAAGATACATTTCACAGTTGTCCAATGCACATCATGAGGTTGATGCATATATTGGCTCACTTTATTGACAGCAAAAGACAAGTCAGGGCGAGTCAAACACAAGTATTACAGATTGCCGACAACTTGTCGATAAAGAGTACCATCTGGCAACGGCATCCCGGCCAAGGACATAAGAGTTGGTGAACTCACCATAAGAGTATTCACGGACTTAGCATGCAGCATGTTAGCACGTTCCAACAACTCACGAGCATACTTTTGCTGAGATACATGCATACGGTCCTAATGTCTTACCACTTCAAGTCCAAGAAAGAAACTCAACTCCCCTAAGTCTTTAAGAGAAAACTGACGATCAAGACAAGAAATAACATCATCTAATTCAACACAATCTCCACCCGTGACAATAATGTCATCAACATAAACAAGAAAATACACATTGCCAGCATCTGTGTGTTTGTAAAACAGTGAAGAATCAGCCCTTGAAGGCGTAAAATTCAGTTGATGCACCAAAAAATTTTTCAGCTTTTCAAACCAAGGCCTTGGAGCTTATTTAAGGCCATATATGGCCTTATTTAGTCTACATGCCAAAAGTTGTCCACGCTCATCAACGACTTCAAACCCATGAGGCTGCTTCATGTAAATGTCCTCAGTTAGGTCTCCATTTAAAAATGCATTGTTCACGTCAACCTGTCGAAACTTCCAATTCTGTGACACAGCTAAAGCAAGTATCAGGCGCACAGTATTGACTTTGACAACTGGACTGAAAGTCTCGTGATAATCCAGTCCAGCCGTATGAGAAAACCCTTGAGCAACCAAACGAACCTTATTATGTGCTAAACTTCCATCAGAGTTTCTCTTGATCTTGAACAACCATTTGCAACCAACTAAAGATTTATTTTCCGGTACTAGAACTAAATCCCAAGTATGATTCCGAATTAAAACTTGAAGCTCATCATCCACAGCTTGCTTCCACGAGGGAATTGCCATTGCCTCGTGAATAGTTGAAGGCTCTACATCACTCATCTCTACCATATAAGCTTTCAATTTGTAAATCCCCATTTTGCTTCTAGTCATCATAGGGTGACAATTTACTGAATAGGGTCCCTGCTGCTCACCAACTGGACCCAAAACACCTACTAGACTTTTTGAAAAGGAGCCAAGAGCATCATCCAAAGAAGGACCCATAGTATTAGTATTACTAACTGAAGTAGAATCAGCTTCAGGTTGAACTGAAACCTCTGTAGGATGAGCCATGAATATGGGCAAAGTAGTAACATCTTTCGTGAACTGCCCAGACCTGTTATCAATGACAGGTACTACAGACTTTGAAACTTGAGCAAATGGAAAAACAGATTCATCAAAACGAACATGTCGAGAGATGTAAATTCGACCAAACCGATTAACACATTTATAACCCTTGTGATTTGAGGCATAACCTAGAAAAGTACAAGGAGTAGACCTGTATTGAAGCTTGTGTCGATTATAAGGTTGAAGAAGTGGATATCAAAGACATCCAAAGACACGAAGCTGTTAATAGTCTGATTTGCGACCAAATAGCTGCTCACAAGGAGATACCCCATTTAGTACCTTCGATGGAAGAACATTCATGATAAACACAGCAGTAGCTAACGCATCAGCCCAATAGGAAATGGGCAATGAAGCTTGAGCTAACAGCACCAATCCTGTCTCAACAATCTGTCGATGGCGATGCTCAACAATGCCTTTCTGCTCCAAGGTATGCGGAGAGGAGACACGATGAACAACTCCACATTGTTCTAGATGCAAATCAAATGATCGAAACTCACCACCACCATCAGTTTGAAGTTGTTTGAGTTTAACACCTAACTGTAGCTCAACAATTTTCTTGAATGAAATAAATGCAGAAAAAGCATCAGATTTCTTTTTTAAGAAAATAAATCCATGTGTGCCGAGAAAATGAGTCAACAAATGACAGGTAAAATTGATAACCAGAGGAGTAGCAGGGAGCTGGCCCCTATACATCAGCAATCACAAGTTCTAAATGAGCAGTATACACAGAGTTAGAAGAACCAAAAAGCAATTTGTGTGCTTTTCCAAGTTCACACGCATTACACAATGAGTAGCTCTTATGTCTTGAAATTCTAATATTACAAGCATTCAAGACACTATTAACAACACTATTTGATGGATGACCCAACCTTCGATGCCACCAGTCAAACATAACATCTGACCTCTGTGTGGAAGAGACTCTGTACGAGATGTACTCACAGCATTAAAAGCAAAGTCTAACTTGACAGTATCAAACCGATACAACCCATTCAACTTACTTCCACAAAGCAGCGTCTGACGAGTCTTCAAATCCTTGACATAGTAGCAGTTAGGATAAAATTCAAAGAATACACTATTGTCTTTAGCAAACTTAGAAACCGACAATAAATTCTCTCTAATATCAGGAACATACAATAAATCCTTAAGCAACAATGGACTAGAATCATCAGCCAAGATTGAAGAACCACCAACATGCTTAATAGATATAGAAAAACCATTACCTATAACGACCTTACCTCCTCCATTGTACAACCGAACATCGGAAAGTTTGGTCGAATCATTCGTCATGTGAGCAGTGGCACCACTATCTGGATACCATGCTGGATCGGTAACTATAGAGGAATTAGCAAGCCCAGACAACCCAGTCGACTTCACTATATGGCCACCCATTGAAAAGGGCGACTGAGATGAAAACCCCGAAGGATAATGCACAAAATCAACATCACAACCAGAAGTAGCTTGTGATGTCTGACCAACAACTGCAAGCATATGAAATTGTGGACTTTGACCACGTTGAATTGAGTTAACCTCAGCAAATGAGGGCTGAATCTGTCGAAGAGGCCCATATACTACTGGATCAGAGGCATAATAGGAAGAATGTAGCCCATCATCTGCACAACACATATATGCTGTAATTGGCTTTCGACCCACACGAGAAGCAGATCTAGCCCAATGCTTAGTGCCATCCCTCACACTAGGGTTCTCTCATTCTCCATCAAATGCCGAATCATATCTATAAAAGCATCTCCGAGCAAGTTGCCCAAACTTCCCACAAATCTGACATTGTGGTCTTGCACCACCACCACGTCTTCCACGGCCTCGACCACGACGGGAAACTTGAGATCTTCGTGATGAAGGGAACATATCTGATGGCGGTTGTCCGGCATAGGACGGAGCATTTTGAGACGAAAGATTCTTTTGCACCACTGCAACATTCACTAAAAATGCCATCTGTGAGAAATGTCCTTGTTGCCGAGCCTCAGCATCCAGAAGAGCAGTTGTAATACCTTGAAGATCGAATGGCACTCTGTTCGTGATGGTAATCGACACCACATGATCAAACTCAAGAGGTAAGCCATTCAAAATCGCAGATTGTTGTTCTTCCATAGTTATTGGTTGTCTACATCCTACCAAGGAATCACAGAGATGCTTGATTTCTGTTAAATACGCAGACATGGACAGATCATTTTTCCGAATATTATGCAGCAACGATCGATAGCGCATCGCCTTAGTGGTTGAATGGGACCCAGAGATACGTATAAGAGCCTGCCACAACTCTTAAGACGAACCAAAATTCCCAACGAGTCGGTTATGCAACGATGGACTAATAGTCAAAAGCAACCACGCCGCAAGTGCAGTGTCTTGTTGTTCATAGTGCACATACAGAGGATTCTCGTCCGAAACACCATCTTCACTTACAACCATTCTTGGAGGAATAGAAACCGTCCCATCAAGAAACATTTGCAGTCGATGAGTCTTGACGATCAACAGCACCTGCTGTTTCCAAGCCAAGAAATTTCCATCATCAACCAGCAAGGCAACCTTCTGTGAGGCAAGAGCCAAAAATATATCTATTGCTAACTCCATTCCTAAAAAAAATTTTACTCTGATACCAAATTAGAAACTCATAAAGAACTTCATCTATACATTCAAAGATATTGAATATAGTGACAGTAATACATTATATAATAGTATTCTTCACAACTAATCTGTAACTAACTATAACAGAGTACTAACTAACTATAATAGAGTACGAACTGATATAGTTACTCTAATAGGCTTTACCATCGTTTATACAAAGGCTGAACGAGGAACTCCATAATAGGATGCATGCAACTAAGAAAGAGATTGACTGTTTTGAAGCAGGTTGGGGCAAGTATTAAGAAGTTGAGAGAAATAGATATTAAGCTTGAGTAGAAGAATTATTCAGTTATTATCTTATAAGGGTGAATAAGAGCAACAATGACCTCAAGGATGCTCGCAAAGAACAGATTTATGTGAGTTCTTTTTTGTTGTTTTCAATTTTTTAAGTGCTATTGACGTTTACTGCATTAACCTTACTTAAACAAATATGGGATAGGATCCCTCTCACGTGTAGCTCACTAGGCCTACACATAACAAACAGAACCTGGAACCTAAAATCAGTCGGGAATTGGTGGAGCAGTCCAATTTAATATTTAGACCGCATGAACACTTCCTTTAATTGTGTAAATGATTTTTGCCAGGATTACCACAGTTCTATTTCCATGCCTTGTATGAAATGATCTGCTTGCTTTATAACCATTTAAAAGGAAATGTTCATATCTGGTTACTTCAAATCTGTTTTTTACCAAGAGTTGCCAGGTTTATGACTGCTAATCGATTTGGGAACTAATTTCTAGTGCTGAGAATATCAAAATGTCTGCTTCAGCCTTTTATGTGCTCATCCAAAGCTTTCCTTGCTGAAACAAAAAAAAAAAGCTGAAAAAATAACAATATAAAACTTAGAAAACTGAAAAATATATGGTGATGATACAATTGCTTTTATGGGACACCTTGAAATGAGAAACTAATAATAGATGAATATAGTGAAAGCTAGCTGTCAACATTAAATTTAAATAGATGAAATATTATTCATATAAAATAATCTTAGATGAGATGAGAGTAGATAAAAAAAATGAGAGAAAAATAGAAAGATGAAAGACGGAAAGTTAAATATGAGAAAAGAAAAGATCACTTATGAAGCAAACATCGGTCATCGGCTCCCCCTTTATTTTCTTTTTATTTTTCCTTTTTTTTTCTATTTGGACTGTTCCTTTTCAATTTTTATTTTCATTTCACCTGTTGTTTTTAAATCCCCATCTATGCACATTAGCATTGCACATTAAAAACATTAATTTTTTCGATTTATTTTAATTGACTATTTTTTTAAAAAAAATTAACTGATGTTACTTGACACACAGATGATATTTTTTAAAAATATATTATTTTTTTTCCACCGTGACTATTCATATTTTTTACTAATATTTTGAAAAATATATATGATTACCGCTTGAAACAGTGATTATACCAAAAAAATTCTTTTTTTTTTTAAACACCGATGATTAGACAATGATAAGAGGTAAAAGGAATGGTGTTGCTGGTTAGTCAAGTGACACCAACTAGTACCCATTTTCGTATATAGTTATTCTTGTAATTAATTAATATTTTTAGATTATTTATATAAAAAAAACCTTGGTTTGATGTTCGGCTTTGCTCGAAACGGATTACAATTTACAGTTTTGGTCGGGATTTGGTTTTTTTTTTTTTTTACTGTTGAACAGTTATTGTCTCGATATGTATTATGTAGAGATTTGCAATAGTTTGCTGTCTGTGCTTGGTCTACTACGATAAGACCGTCACCGGAAAACCTTCAGACGTGCTACACGACCACCTTTTCCCGCCTGCATGAGCTGCTACGATTTCTTAAAAACCCAACACCGTCTCCTTCAATTACTCAAATCTAGCTCAGCTTTTCATTCCCTTATATCCACCCAGCCTCTGCATGCCCTTGCCATCACCTTCGGCCCTTACGCCTCCCAACCCATCTTTTTATTCAACAATATCATCTCTCAGTATGCATCACTAGGGCATTTACCAGTGGCACGCAAAGTGTTTGACAATATGACCAACAGAAATACAATATCGTTTAGTTCGATGATCACTGCCTATGGTAAATCTGGGGACCTCTGGGCCGCTTGCGAATTGTTTTCTTCGATGAGGATTTGTGGTTTTTTGCCTACTCCCTATGTGTTGGCGGGACTCTTATCGTCTCAGGCATTGAGTCTCTCTGGTGGGGTTCAATTACAAGCATTGGTTGTCAAGAATGGATTGTTCTTCGCAGATTCCTTTGTCGGTACTGCTTTGTTAGGTCTGTATGGAAGGTATGGGTGCGTTTATGAGGCACTCCAGGCTTTTGATCACATGCCGAGGAAGAGTTTGGTAACATGGAACTCAATTATTTCTTTATGTGCACATCATGGTTTGGTTAAAGATTGTATGCTTTTGTTTCGTGAGCTCCACAGGGTGGAGGTCTCTTTGTCTGACTCTTCATTTGTGGGCGTTTTGTCTGGCTTGAAAGGTGAGCTTGATTTGGAATTTGGAGAACAGATACATGGTTTAGTGATTAAATGTGGTTTTGATCATGAAGTTGCTGTTACAAATTCTCTTATTAATGCATATGTCAAATGTGCGCAAATCTGCTTAGCAGAAAAAGTCTTTGAGGGGATGCGTATTACTGATGTTGTGTCCTGGAATACAATTATTGGAGCATTGGAAAAGGATGAACATCCTCAAAAAGCTTTAGATTTCTTCTTCCAAATGTCCTGGGAAGGAATGATGCCGAACCATACTACTTTCGTTATTATAATTGCTTCTTGTAGTAATTTGCGGATCCCAATGTTAGGAGAATACATTCATGCTAAAACAATCAAGAAGGGCTTCCAATCTGATGTAGTTGTAGGTAGTGCACTAGTTGACTTTTATGTTAAATGTGATAAATTGCAAGACTCCCATCGATGTTTTGATGGTATACGTGAGAAGAATGTAGTTTCTTGGAATGCTTTAATTTTGGGCTATGCTAGTAAATTTTCGAGTACCGCCGCTTCTTTACTGCTAGACATGCTACACCAAGGTTACCGGCCTAACGAGTCTACATTTTCTGCAATTCTTAAATCTTCAGCGACCATAGAGCTAAAGCAGCTTCATTGTTTGATTATAAGAATGGGCCATGAAGATAATATATATGTTTTGAGCTCCCTCATGACCTCATATGCTAAAAATGGTTTCCTGTCCGATGCCCTTACTTTCATTACAGATTTTGGAAGACCACTCTCCACAGTGCCTTCTAACATTGCTGCAGGAATTTATTATAGAGTAGGCCAATACCATGAAACTATAAGGCTGCTCTCCATTCTTGAAGATCCGGACATTGTATCTTGGAATATCGTGATCGCAGCTTGTGCTCGTAATGGCCACTATAAAGAGGTTTTCGAACTATTTAAACACATGCTAATGATTCAAATATATCCAGACAATTACACATTTGTAAGCCTTTTATCTGTGTGCAGTAAACTTTGTAACCTGGCTTTGGGTAGTTCTGTTCATGGTCTCATTATAAAGACTGATTACAGTCTCTGTGACACATTTGTTTGCAATTTACTCATAGATATGTATGGAAAATGTGGATGCATCAAAAGTGCAGTGAAAATCTTTGGTGGAATGGTGGACAAAAACCTCATAACCTGGACATCTCTGATTTCAGCCCTTGGAGTCCATGGTTATTATCATGAAGCTTTGGAAACATTCCGAGAAATGGAGTTTCATGGATTTAAGCCTGATGGGGTCAGTTTAATTGCAATCTTGACCGTGTGCAGGCATGCTGGATTAGTGGAAGAAGGCATGGAATTCTTCAGGAGAGTGGAAAGTGACTATGGGTTTGAACCCAAAATGGAACACTATTATTGTGTGGTAGACTTACTGGCTAGATATGGAAAACTCGGGGAAGCAGAGCAGATTATTGCCAGCATGCCATTCCCACCTGATGCCATTATATGGCGTAATTTCCTTGAAGGATTGAAGAGACATACAACTGGAGAAAATCTCTCAACTGGACATGGTGTTGTATATCCCGACTGAAATGATTTCTGATAGTGAATCAGGGCCATGTCTTACCGCATAGTTCCTATTGTATCATCTCTGCGGTCACTGGCTTCATACCTCCCTTGTTAATACCCCTCGTCAACAAATTCAATAGCTGATATCTTTATAAATGGGCTGTGAAATAATTGATCAAAAAATTTCCCTTGAAAAATCCCAGTTGGCCAATGAGAATGATTGGAAGAATTTTGGGTTTTGACGAAGAAAGAGATCCTTTTTAATGATTAAATTATATGGTGCTTCTGAATTAGCTTCTGCCTTTTGTGGTGTAGAGAATTAAAACTTATCCTTCATAATTGGGTTATGGAATTAATTTGATCAAATAATTTCCCTTGTTAGTCAACTGAGTGACTGGAAAATTATGGTATTGACAAAGAAGAGATATTTTTACAAATAAATTATAAGGTTCTAGCTGGTTTATGCTTGCTGCAAAGAGTAAAACATGAACCTCTATGAATGCTGAGTATTATCTCTTTGTGTGGGAATTGGACTTATCATTTATCTCATTTCTATATATGGTCATAACAACTTTGTAGTCGTTAGAGCTCATTTTCTGGTTAATAGTTACAAGAATTGAGAAATGAGTTTGAATAGGAAGGCCCAAAGATAAGCACAAGTTGACAACTTGACATGCTTCTATTGAGGAAGTCATTGCAGGACCTGGAAGATGTTAATCGAGACATATGTTATTTGGACTCAGGGTGAGTGTTAGATGTTGATATGTGTTTGACATGGGTATTCTCTATATTTGCTAAGTTTTTCCGTACTCATGCCCCCATGTTCATGTTTGCAGGAAGCAAACAACGCTTAGCAATCAAACGAACTGCCTGTGATGAGGTATAATGTTTTGAACAACATTTATTTTGGTGGAACTGAATCAACATTTCCAAGGTGTTTTCAGTGAATGCATTGTTCTGTAAGTTGAAAGAAGGAAGAAAAGGCAGTCTAAAAGAAGCAGCTGAGCTGATGAGTGAGTTCCATCATCCAAAGGAATTGAAGAACAAGTCTCATAAGCAAATAAAGTGATTGAGCCATCTACTATTGACCTCAACTCCAGCTCATCTGCTACTAGTGAAATAAAAAACAATGTACAAATCTGTAATTATGTAAAAGAATTGATTCTTAAATGCAACTGTTGAAAATGATATTTCTGTGTCCAATAGCTGGGAATCATCATATTATTGTCAAATTTTCTCCCCCTTTTCTTCTATTCAGGCTTTACGAGAGTTGAGTTGGTGTTAAAGTGTAACAAAAAACTGAAAAACATGAACAATACCTGCAAATCAAGCTTAAAATAGTAACCTGAGCCAGTCTAACTAAATATATTGATATGCTAGTGCAACCGTTAAATGTTCCTCCTTGATCAACTGGGCTGACACGGACCCATTTATCCAGTTGAGGGAGTTGAGGCACGTCAACAGCCCATGTTTGAATAAAAGGGTCCCACCCTACAACCATAAGCCCATTGCCTTTATTTTGGGCCACGCCTATGTCCAAACTAGCCCGCGCCTGGGGACTTAGTCAGGATGAGGTAGGCTAGTTCCTGACTTAGTTGGGAGCCAACTAGATATCCCACATCAGTTAGAAACGAAGCACAGAAAGCGTATATATACAAAGAAGCAGCTTGCAGGTATTGTCCCTTCGGGGACATCCGATAAAATTGGAACGATACAGAGAAGATTAGCATGGCCCCTGCGCAAGGATGACACGCACAAATCGAGAAATGGTCCAAATTTTTTTTTGATTTTAAAGTTGAGCTCCATGGGTGGGATTAGAATTGAGAGTTAGAATCTGGGTTTGGTCTCCATATTGGATTTGAGTCTGAGGTTGGTGAATTAGCTTCTGGGTTTTTCCTTCTCATTTATATTTTTAGAGTATATTTAAATGTTGATATTTGGGTTTGGGAGCGCCATTGTTTTTGCACTCACTGCTCATAACCCTGTTGTTTGTGTTAGCAGAAGATGAACTTAACAGCATGTCATTACATCATTAATTTTAGTAAATAAATCATTGTTAAGCTCTATTTTTTTATCATATTAAAATTTTAAAATTATAACAAAATATTACTATATATCAGGAAATGAAAATAAATTTTTGCAAGTGTATCTATATAATATTGTAAAATGAAATTATAAAGTTGGTAAATAAAAAAGATATGGCAATAGAAAAATTAAAAGTGAGAAGCAGATTTTATACATCAACTTTTTATGTTTTATACTATTAAATGAGATTAAATTTAATAAGGAATAAAAATCAACTCCTTGATACTCAGAATACAATTTCTCAGAAAAATGCAAGCTCTTGAGTTTGATCCTTGATTTTCTTTTTTACTACTCCCATCTGATAGGAATCCATATGCCTTGGGAAAATTTAGAAACTGCAAAAAATATATATATACTGAAGTGAAGAGTTAAATTGAAAAGGAAAAACAAAAAAAATGGATTAAATTGAGATTAAAAAAAAAAGAGGGATTAAATAGATTGGAAAATTATTTCTGTAATACTTGAAAGAATAAGGGATTAAATTGAAAAATAATATAGCATGAAAAAGCTTGACAATGCAACTCCACTTCAAATTGTGTTTTGCAGAATGTGAAACGATAATCAATTCCTTGAAAAAAATTGATTCTATTTGAGTCTAATTTTTATTTAATTGTGCAAGGACACGTTGAAAGATAACAATAAAAGAGACTATAATAAATACCCATTCCTTTTACACTATTTATTTAATTCATACTTTATTACTTCATAGATGTTGCACAGACGTGTGATTATATTTTTTTTATTGCAGTTCTTCAAAAAAAGTGTGGGAGTGAATTTTGCTCCATTTATAGGGCTATGGTAACGTGGAGGTAAGAGTTAGTTTGGGCAATATTAAAGCTTAAAGGAAAAATCCTTACTTGTTTTTATATTCAAGTTTGCTTATAGTGCATATTTATACGTGATATGGAGACAGAAGCAATGGGTATTTTGTTACATCTTTCTTGACTGAAAATATTGTTTTGGTGCAGATTAAAGAAATCATGTGATTGTAGTTAAGTCAACAAACCTTGAAACTCATTCAAGTGGTCGGTTGTAGAAGTTTTTTCCTTGTAAGTCAACATCATCATTCTCTTAAGCATGAACAACTTGTTATTGTTGGACTTTGATGCATACAAATTTTCAAGCTTGTTCCACGATGTGGCCACATGTGTCTCTTGATCAACGTGGTTATAAATATTCTCTTCAACAAATTGCTGAATAAAATCGCACATCTGTTGATGCTCAAATTCCCACTCTTCATCAATTTTCGACTTGGGTTTTTGAGTAGCAAAAATAGAAAGGTGCAAAGCCTTCACAAATCGAAAATCTTTCATCTTGTTTCGTCAAAGTTTATAATTTGTGTCTTTCAACATAATTATCTTACTAGTGTTAATTTTCATGATTATCTAACTCGAGAACTAAGCTCTGATACCAATTTGTTGGGACAAGTCTAAACTTGAGGAAATACCGTGGAAGCACAATCGATATTCTTTCACTCTCGGAAAGTCAATTAAATAATTATGGTAAACCAAATAACACAATATATATCAACAATCAATAAAAATTAACCACAATATTGCAAGTAAAAATAATAAATCGAGGCACATAATTTTTACGTGAAAAACCCATTTAAAGCTGTAAAATAAATAGAATGTTAGTAATGACAATATATCGCAAAGAAAATAGAAATAAAAATAAAGAACACACAGATTTTTACATGGAAAGAAAATTCACTATGTCGAATTCAAATGATTATAAGAGGAGTAGACTATGTCTATTTATAGGCTTGTAAAACTATATTCAAACACCTTATTCTAATTAATATCAAATAGATGGAGTTAATAAGATTTAAAAAACGTTATTTTAAAATAAAATAAAAGAAGCGTAGTTCTATATGAATTTTACTTTTATTTTATTCAACGATTGAAGTTACATAATTCTAACAATCTCTATCTTAACACAAATTCTCAATCACCAAATGTATATATATAAGGTGGGCTCGTGGGACCACCCACGACCCAACAAATACAGCATAAACGATTAGCATGATGGGAAAATGGACAAATGGTTCACTCATTTTTTCCTGATTTTTCTTGTGAACATTTGCAGGTGAGGTTCCTTCTCTGTTTGCTTTATGGATTACGCTCACTTAATATTGCAACATAGAGTGGTTTTATGGGTTCAGTCTGTTTTACTCTGTTAAACAGTAAATTAGATTTGAGTTTTCTGAATTAGCTTCTGCCTTGTTTTTTCTTTTTCATTCTAATCAATTTGATCAAATAAATTAAAAGTTTGTAGCTGGTTTATGCTTGCTGCATAAGTGTGAGGCATGAACCTTTATGAATGGTGAACAGGTATATTAATTTCTGTGTGCATTTAGTGGGTTATATCCCCATAAAGCCTGTTTGAGTATGCATTGGACATGGATGTCCCACATGGTTACTTAAGAAAAAAAAGAACCTTTCAAGACCTGAAAGATCTTAGTTGAGATATTACATGTTATGATAGAACCTTCATCCTCTTGTTTTGTTACTCAATAGAACTCTCAGTCAAGCTACAGATTGAAGATAAAATCTGTGGCTGAAATACACAATGCAACAACAGAAGACGAAGATAAAAAAGAGGGATTGACTGTCTGAATGAGGTGAAATATTTTGAAGATGGTTTGCTGTGGCCGAACCGAATCAGTAATCCTGTATTGTTGTGGAACTAGAGAGAAGGAAGAAACGGCAGTCAAAAAGAAGCAGATGAGCTGAGTGAGTTCATTATCCAAAGGAATTGAAGACCCAAAACACTGCAAGTGGCTAAGCCATCAATGTTTGTCTTTCACTTTTTCTACTTGTGAAATCAAACCCAATATGCGAAGTTTGTAATTATGTAAAAATGAATTGTTCCCTAAATACATCTGTTCAAAATTATCATAAAATGATTATTTTTGTCTTAATTATTTTAACTGGATAGTTGGGAACCCGCCATCAACTTGTTCTCATTTTTTTTCCTATGAGGGCACTAGTTGGGGATGTATCAAACCACGAGCAATACCAGCAAATCATGCTTAAAAAGTAACCTAAGCCACACTATATATTATTTACTAATGCAACCATTAAAGCTTCCTCTCTTAGGTTAAGTGAGCAGCCCATGTTTAAACAAAGGGTCCCACTCTACCACCACAAGCCCAAGGCTTTTGTTTTGATGTCTAAACCAGCCCACGTGACTTGGTCAGGATGAGGTAGCCTAGTTCATGTTTAGTTGCGAACGAACTAGATATCCCACATTAATTAGGAACATAGCAGCGAAAGCGTTTATATGGAAGCAGCGGCCCGTAAAGGTTGCCCTCTTCGGGAACATCTGATAAAATTGGAACGATACAGAGAAGATTAGCCTGGCCCGCGCAAGGATAACACGCTCAAAGCGAGAAATGGTCCAAACTTGTTTTTTCATCCTTTTCTCAGTCTTCGCATTTTAGTTCATGTGAGTTTGGTCTCGATATTCATTATATAAAGATTTGAGAAAGTTCGGTGTTTGAGTTTATCCTTGTAAGTTCCATACAATTATAGTACCAAGTAGTTTGATTGCTGGTAATTGTTGATATTGAAGATTAACTACTTGTAATTTAGGTGTGTTTAAACTTAGAAGGAGCCCTACGTTTTTAGGGTTAAAGTTTGTTCATAGCTGGTGTTTTGAAAAGGTCCACAAAGAAGATTGTAACTGAGATGTTTTTTTTTTTTTTTTACAACATTCATCCTCTTGTCTTGTTTTTATCTTTTTTAATGGAACTCCGAGTACTCCTAACATAGATATACATCTGACATGAGTTCGTAGGACATGAACAAAAATACTAATATAAAGTCTCCATTGAAATACTAATATAAAACTTATGGATAACCTCATTGACAAACAAAACCTAAGGGTTTTCACTTTCATATTTCTAATCAACCTTACCTAAACTTAGGCAAGAAAACTTTTCCATAAGAAGTAGACCAATTAAACCACCATGTTCTTTTTCATTTTTCAACCAATTTAAAAAAGAGTAGAATTGCAAAAAAAAAAAATCCGATTTCTATAATAATACCCTTAATTCAAACTCAATCCATTCATTTATTTTCTGTAATTTTTGTATAAATATTCATGATTGATACTACAAAAGTTATATATATATATATATATATATGAAATTCCATCGCACACATGTGAAAATAATATATTTAGAACACAGAAGTGTGTTTAAAAATAACATATAATAAATAATGAAGCGTATGGTTTCAAACTAATTAATAATAATAAATGAAATACATACTATGTAAAAATGAAAAAAATTTGAATAAATTGTGAGTAAAACAAAATTTAAACACGTAAATACATCATATTAAGAATATTAAATACATTGTTGATTATCCTGGTGGTGCTGTCATCAATCTTGAGTTAATATGAAGTTAATTTGTGACATCAATTCAGTCGAAAACTTTATTAATATATACATTTGATGAAGGTGATAAAGTATACATAATAAAATTTTTAAAAAAAAATAATTTTAATGGTAAAATTAAGGTTTTAACAATTCAAAGTATATATGCATAAACTCAAATCCAACTATATGCAAAATTTTTATTGGATTTTTAAAAATTATATATAAAAAGATTAAATTACATTTTAAATACGAAAAAAATATTTTTATAATTTTACTAATAGAAGTTGGATTACTCGTAACACATGGGGGTTTAATTAGAAGTATACGTAAATACATATTCTCTAGTATCCAACAAAGTTGTAAAAGTTTTAACATTCATTTGACTTAATCAAATACCAAGAACAATTCAACACAATCCAACCAAGCAGCTAATTGTGACAAAGACAAAGACTTTTTTCTAATAAAGTAGTTAAGGAAAACCATCTACTTATTTTGCTAAGCAATGGTATGAACAATATTCTGAAAAGTTAATACCTTTACTTATTATTTATATATATATATATATATATATATATATATATATATAACTTCATACAATACGGTAAACCCAAAGTTAGTAACCTAATTAAGGGTCATAAATCCATGGCTCACTCACCTACTTTTAATTCAAAAATTGTTCCCCAGACAAACAAAAGACAAAAAAGTTTCTATCTTCATAAATTTTGACAAGGTTGGTGAAGTTAAGTGATCAATCTTCGTATGTTAACATGGCGTATGGTCCTTTATTCTTTGCAGATATATCAACTTGTTTGGCTGCTAAGAAAATTTAAAATACGAAAAAAGAAAGTATACAAGACAAGTTGTTGTAAAACTGATAAACTGCCTCACTCTTTCATTAGAGATTAGTCAATCCAAACCATTGCTCTTTAACCATATATTCTCAAATCCTTTCATTTTCTTTCATTCAAGCCAAAAAAAAAAAAACAGATTTACCAGTTTTTTTTTTTTTTTTGATATTTTAAGCAAAAAACACAAAGGAAAATTTTAGTGATGGAATCTGTTGTTTCTGAGTTTGAAGGCACTCTTTTGAAAGACCCAGATCCCTTTTCTTACTTCATGTTGGTGGCATTTGAGGCCTCCGGTTTAATCCGCTTCGCATTGTTGTTGTTGTTCTGGCCAGTGATTCGATTGCTGGAAATGCTAGGGTTGGATGATGCTCGGTTGAAGTTGATGGTTTTTTTCGCGACGGTAGGGCTTCGGGTGTCGGAGGTTGAATCCGTTTCGAGAGCTGTTTTACCTAAGTTTTACATGGATGATGTTGATATGGAGGCTTGGAAAGTGTTTAGCTCGCATGATAGAAGAGTTGTGGTGACCAAAACGCCTAGGGTTATGGTGGAAAGGTTTGCCAAGGAGCATTTACGAGCTGATGAGGTTATCGGAACCGAACTTGTAGTAACTCGGTTCGGATTTGCTACGGGTTTTGTTAAAAGTGATATCGCTTCTATCTCAAGGAGAGTCGCCAAGCTGTTTGTAGACGATGAGCCTATTTTAGGACTCGGAAGAGCTACATCCAGTTTTCAATTCCATTCTCTATGCAAAGTAAGTTTCTTTCAATAAAATTAACAACAATTTCAAAACTTGTTAACTTGCTAATTAAAGATTACCATGCAGGAAAAAGTGCATCCACCATTTATAACCAATCAAAACCTCAACGATCAACAGCTCTTCCGACCACTTCCGGTAATCTTCCATGATGGCCGCCTTGTCAAGCGGCCGACACCCTCAACCGCTCTCTTAATCCTCCTATGGCTTCCGTTAGGCATCTTACTAGCAACCATCCGGATTGTCATAGGACTAATTCTTCCAATGCAAGTCATTCCCTACATATCTCATTTATTCGGTGGCAAAATCGTCGTCAAAGGCAAACCACCACCACCCGCCTCTCGTAACAGCCCCGGTGTCCTATTCGTTTGCACTCATAGAACCCTAATGGACCCTGTGATCTTATCCAACGTTCTAATGCGCAAAATCCCAGCAGTCACATATTCCATTTCACGGATTTCCGAAATCCTATCGCCAATACCGACGATTAGATTAACTAGAATCCGAGAAGTGGACGCAGAAAAAATAAAAAATGAATTAGCTAAGGGTGACTTAGTAGTTTGTCCCGAAGGAACAACTTGTAGGGAACCCTTTTTATTAAGGTTTAGTGCCCTATTTGCTGAATTAACTGATCGAATAGTCCCGGTTGCCATGAACTATAGGGTAGGGTTTTTCCATGCAACAACAGCAAGTGGGTGGAAAGCTTTGGATCCAATCTTCTTCTTCATGAACCCTAGACCGGTTTACGAGGTAACGTTCTTAAACCAACTTCCGATGGAAGCGACATGTTCATCGGGAAAGAGTCCAGAAGATGTGGCTAATTATGTGCAAAGAATCTTGGCTGCTACGTTAGGGTTTGAGTGTACAAATTTAACCAGGAAAGAAAAATACAAAATATTGGCTGGGAATGATGGAACAGTTTCACGCACTTCCTTTGTTGATCAAGTTAAGAAGGTGGTGAGGACTTTTAAACCCTCTTTTCAATAAATTTGTTTGTTTATTTTGTATGGAATAAATTGAATTAAATGATGTCCTTTTGTTGTACATAATGGGATTTTTTTTTTGATTTATTATCTATGAGATTGTTAATAATACTTGATTTTCATGAAACTTAACCTTTTTCTATTAAAAAAAATGCTATTTATTACATTAAAGAATTAATACACAAATGACAATCGTGTTGTGTGTTTTTATTGATATGACAAATGCCAAGCATATGGCCTTAACAAAAAAGACGAGTCATCCTTAAAATATACAAAATCCTAAAATTTTGGTCAAAGCTCGTCAATGCAAAAGCAATATTATGATGAATTGATTGAGTTCACATTCAAAAAGCTCATCACTTTTCAACAAACATATAGAAATAATTTTTTAAAATAAAATAAAGGACTTCAAATCAAAACCCATATCTATACAATAATGATCATTCAAAGTTCTGAAAGAATGATGTTAAAAAGAAACAATGTCTGAAACTGGTCGCCGGTGGAATTTGCGTTAGGTTCGAATTTTTATGGTGTTTATTGGAGTAATCTCCTACTTCGATTAAGAACTTACTTATGATGGATTCTATAGTATAGAAAGAGGTGTCTGTTTATCAATATCTTTCATAAAATGTCCAAATCAACTCCAACATAATTACTTTGATATAACTGGCACTACACCAAAACAGACTTTTAGCG
Source organism: Gossypium australe (assembly GCA_005393395.2). Classification (NCBI taxonomy): domain Eukaryota; kingdom Viridiplantae; phylum Streptophyta; class Magnoliopsida; order Malvales; family Malvaceae; genus Gossypium; species Gossypium australe. The sequence continues at coordinate 18,415,978 of CM016617.1, forward strand.
TCGTTTTTAGTGGCGTTTTGCTCTAAACGCCGCAAAAAAATGAGCAATAGCGGCGTTTATCACTAAAACCGCCGCTAAAAATGATATATAGCGGCGTTTATCACTAAAACCACCGCTAAAAATGATATATAGCGGCGTTTTGTCTGAGCATTAGCGGCGCTTATTGAAAAACGCCGCTAAAGGTCTGAGCATTAGCGGCGCTTTTTGAAAAACGCCACTAAATGTCTGAGCATTAGCGGCGCTTCTGGAAAAACGCCGCTAAAGGTCTGAACAATAGCGGCGCTTTTTGAAAAACGCCGCTAAATGTCTGAGCAATAGTGGCGCTTTTTTAAAAACGCCGCTAAAGGTCTTTTGAACAAAAAGGCGCAAATATGTTAATCAATACAACTACGTTTTGTGGTTGAGAAACAAAACTATTTAGTAAATTGAAAATATTATTTAAATTTCCTGAAATATTGAAAGAATATATATTATTCAAAATTTATCTAAATAATTAAGGGTTTAGTGGTTTGTATGGGCTGACTAGGGTTTCGAGTTCAGCATTTCAAGATTTAGTGTACTTTATCAGTTTATGGTTTACAATTAGTCTTAGGATTAAGGTTATGGCTAAAGTTTATGAGTTTATGGGTTTGTGGGTGTATGGTTTAAGGTTCACGGGTTTAGGGTTTAGGATTTAGCGAATGAAGACAAAATATCAAATTTGATTTAATCATTAAAAAATTATAAAAATATATGCTAAAAAATGGTGAGATTGTAATTTTTACTTACAAATTAATTTTAGCCCCTAACAAGATCTGATTGTGTATCTGTTTTTCCTTATTAGACCCTAAACTCTAAACCTTAAATAGTCTAATCCCTAAACTATAAACCATAGATCTAGATTCTAAACCCTAAATCATAGCTCTAAACACTCGACCATAAACCCTTAAACTACAAACACTAAACCATTAACCATTAAACACTAACCTTAAACGTCGCTAAATGTTGAGCAACAATTCTATTTTCATTAGGTTAATCGACACTCATTTCGATTTTATTCGATTTAGTTTTCATTTTTTCTTATTTTTGTTTTGAATTTATTTTTATTTTGCTATTTGAAATTAAATGACTTAGTTATGAAAAGTACGTTACAAATTTATAAGTAAACCCTTAAGAAGTTTTGCTTTATCGAAACCCTTAAACCCTAACTAGTAATGTTAATTAAAATAGCATTTATTTTTAATTGAATATATAAAATATAAATATTTTATCTTAATTAAAATATAAATTATATTGATTAAAATATAAATTATTTTTAATAAAAAAATAATGACACTTAGAAAAAATTTGAAAGTAAAAACATAGAAAAATATTTGTTAAAAATAAAAAAAATTATTAAATAATTATATAATCGTAAAAGAGATATAGTTTTAATTTTAAAATATTGAATTAATTCACATGATAATTTAGGGTTTATGTGGTTTAATTTAGGGTATATAGCTTATGGATTAATCTTTACAGTTTAGGGTTTGGGGATTATGTTTTAGGGTTTATGGTTTAAACTTTAGGTTAAGGGTTAGGTTAGGGGTTAGGCTGGTTTTATAGTTTAGTTTTAATTATTTTAGATTTATGGGGTTTTAGATTTAATGCTTAAAGCATATTATACTTCTGCAATGTAATATATGTATGAGTTAAGGTGTATAATTTAGGGTTTTAGTATTTAGGATCAAAATAAATTTAATTAAAATAAAAAAATTAATTTAAAGGAATGTAATTAATAATTAATTTAAACATATTGTTAGAATAAAAACAAATTAAACATATTGCTAGAATCAAAACAAAATTAATTTAAAAGGAATATAATTAATAATTAAAATAAAAAAATTATTAGCGGCGTTTTTGCTAGACATAAAAACGCCGCAGATGAGTACTTTTAGTGACGTTTGTTTTCAAAAACGCCGCAAAAAACCATTGAGAATTTTAGTGGCGCTTTTTAGAAATGCCACAAAGGGCAATTTTTTTTTTAATAAAACGTCACCGTTTTTGTTTTGCTATTTTGTTTCTGTGGTTTTAACAAAACGAGTCATGCTGCAAAAATCCCTAACTTCTTAATTTCTCCCCCCAAAACAGCAGAAGAAATCCCTCCCAAAACCCGATTAAGAAGAAACATCCATCTCTCTATCTGCTCTTATGCAAAATCCCGATTAAGAAGAAATCCCTAATTTCTGTAATTTCTCTCCCCCCCCCCCAAAACAGCAGAAGGAATCCCCCCAAAAATCCCTAATTTCTGTAATTTCTCCATCTCTCCACAGCACGATACCTGTTTGGGTGACTTCTACAGTGTTGCTTGGATAGAAGACAGGTATGGATAAATATAATGGATCCATTACAAGTATGTTCATCATTTGCCTATATGTGTTTTCTCCATATCTGTTAATGTTGTATATTTAATCAGCATCTTCCATCGATTCCATAGCTCCACCTTGTTCTGAAATTAACAATTAATAATATATGGACAAATAGTCAAGGAGCAAAGTGGGTGACATACGGGCAATTTTGCTTATATTAGTGTTTGGACTAAATTAGGAAATTTTCTAATGTTGAGGGTTCTTTTGTGCAGTGAATTTGTTTATATTGCTGTCAAAGTCCTCTTACCCCAATTTGATTTGTTTGATTTTGTATTTAATTTCATTGATTGCTTTTGGACTAAAATAGTTTGATTAATTGCTGTGTTTTTTGGATGATTTTGTATGTAGAGGTTTAGGTCCTTGTGTTTTCTGAACTATCAAAGTGCCAACTCCCATAGATTTCTTTACAATATATACCAATCAATTTGACTCTCCATAAATTTCTGTTGTATTATTTTTTAGAGCTTTGTTTGGGAAACATAAAACTACATGTGGTATCATGTGATGAAGTGTTCTAATATTGATTACTTTGTTAAGGATCTTGGCAGCATATCGAACTGGGCGAGGGCGTATTGTAGTTAGAGGAAAGGCTGACATTGAACTGCTTGACTCTAAGACCAAGAGAAGTGCAGTTATTATTAAAGAGGTGATTATTTTGATTGCATCAGCTGTGTATATTAATTTTTCTTACAGTGTACATGGCTAGCTTGAAAGCTCTCCTTATGAATGGAACAAATTCCTTATCAGACAAACAAATCCTTGCTTGTTGAGAAGATTGCTGAACTTTTTGAGAGTAAGGTATGTTCATCTTATTTATGAATGTTAATCTCAGTGCTTACATCAAATCATCATATGTGTGTAAGAAGTGTTGCTCTTCTTTGAATTATGGCAAATTGTTTGCTTTTACGATTGTATTCCCTCCAAAACTTTTATTTCTCCTGTAAAAGTTGAGTAAAAATAAGGACACAAGAGCTATGAAGTGAAAAATATACCTCCATCTTCTTTCAAAATGAATAGCCAAATAGAAATAGCATTTTAAAGAAAACAATAATTGCATTATGGGTACTATGTTTCAATTTAGCTGGTCCTTGTTAGCACAGCTTGAATTTGGAGTACACTGCAAATGTTTTGAGTCCCTACCCTGAGCACAAGTGCGGATGTTCCATCAAGAAGATGCTCAAGTAGGGACATGAGGTTGTTTTCTACAAGAACATTAACTTCAGAGGTGCTTCAAAGTGTCCAAACTATACAATTACTGCAAGCATGAATCAGATGTCTTTATGTCTCAGTTCATAAGTGTTCCTATCCTTTTTGAACAAATATAAAGCAACTTAGAATAATGTGTCTGTACCACATTACTTATCATTTTACCTTTAATTTGTGAAAGTAGTACAAGTTTGTAATCCATTACCTTCTCAATGTTGTATTTGCTACGGTACTTCAATTGTGTTGGATTGTACTTCCATACTTTTATTGGTTGATTTTGGACAAAAAATAACTGTGATGAAATATTTATAGATACAGTATAAATAAGTTTGGAGAAGCAGAAACTGAGATATGGAATTTATAATTTCCACAATAATGAAGGGGGCAGAAAGATCCAACATGAAATTCCATGTCAACTTTTATAAAACTGCATAAATAAATATTCCTTCAACTTTAATCTTTTTTCCATAAATTATTCAAATTAGAAGTATAGCTGCAAACTTCAGTATTGAGCATAGTATAATGTCAAGTTTGATTTTTATTCCTGAAGTGTTTTTAGTGTCTTATTCTCGAATTCAACTCAATAAAGCATCTTTGACTTATGCAAAACATAGATTTATTGTGGATTGACATTGTATATATTCTTCAAATTATAGGTGTTTTATTATATGATCTTTTTAATTTGGACAGATTTTGGATTGAAGACTGTCCAAAATAAAGACAGATTTTGGTTCCTTTTATCTCTTATTTTAGTACCTTTTTTTTCCCTCTAGTTCTACACTACATTATTACCTCAATTTGAGTACCTTTTTTAATGAGAAGGTTTTGCTTGCAGGAATTTATCCATGAAGTGGACCCTAATATTATAATTGGATATAACATTTGCAAGTTCGATTTGCCATATCTTATTGAGGTAAATGAAAAATTAACTTATGTTTTATTCTCCATGAATGTTGCTGCAGGAAAGGCTTCTTTTTGGTTCATTATGCAGGGTTTCCTTTATTTGTTAAAATATAAAAAATAACATAAACAAAATATAAAAGTTAATTGTTAAAATATGTTATAATTTTTTTTCCTTTTATTATTATGAACCAATTTAATAAGAAGAAGAAGTTAAGCTTCAATCTAATATATATCAGAAAAGTCTATAAAAACATGGATTTGCGAAAGCCAAATGTATTTTAAAAATTTCAAATTTATTACTAAATATACATTTAATAAATATATGAACTTGAGAAATTACAATAATTATTATATTTCTAAATATCTACATTATTTTTAAAATTCTAATATATATTAATTGTGAAACGGTTTTCTCAAGGAGCCCAACACAAAATAATTGTTGGGCTAAAAGTAATGGGCTATTACTACTTAGAACATGGTAGGCCTTATTAAGGGAGGGGCCATAATAGGGATGTACAACTTTTCCTATTGAAATTAGAGGTGAGTTTTCAGAATTTTTAAATTGCCGATTATAATTCGATTTGGTATGACCCTTTATTTTCTTTCTATTAATTTTGGGCGTTATTTGATAATTTTTTAAAAATCTTTTTTAGAAATCTTTTTAAAGAATAATGATAACAAATATTTTTATATAAAAAATTTAAATTATTCTCACTATTTTAAATAAAAATATTTATTTTTAGCATCATATAAATTCCAAATTAATTATAAATTAAATAAAAATAGAATCTGTTTAATTTGATTAACCATAAATTTTTAGCTTGTATTTCATTAATCGTTTAAATATCTCCATCAAGTAGATTTTTCGTATCTCAATTTTTCCTGCTCAACTTACATTTAGGGGTGTTCAAACTTCGGTTACAATCGAATTAACCGACCGAATCGATCTAATTCGGTCGGAGATTGATTAATAATTTTTTAGAAGTTCGGTTATTAATAATTAATAATACAAATTATATGTAATTATAATTCGGATAATTCAATCAAATGAATATTTTTAATAAATGTTTTATAAATTAAATAAACAATTTATTTTTTTTTAAAAGAATACTTACATTTATATGGCTTTTTGGTTTATTACTAATTAGTAATTACTAATTTTTTATATTAATGTTTGATTTTAATATTTAAAATCAATTTATATTTTAAAACTAAAACCAATTAATATTTTAAAAAAAACTACAATGTAATGCATGCCATATATGTTCACACATCAACTGATTCTCGATTTGAAATTTTAATTTAACTTACATAAAATTATTTAACTTACATAACACATAACTAACATAAGTTACATAACTTTCATCAAATGATTTAACTTACATAATACATAACTTACATAAAATTATTTAACTTACATAATACATAACTTATATGACTTACATAATACTTGTATAGATAAACAACTTACCCGTGTAATTTACTGTCAACTTTAGACTTCAACAACTAAGAAATGGATAGGAGTTGGATGAAATTGTCAAGGGTAAGCAACGGCTATCGAAATGGAGTAGAAACTTTTCTGAATTTTGCATTTCAAAATGCAAGCCAAGAGAATATGATTCTTTGCCCGTGTAAGAAGTGTTGCAATATCAATTGGCATTGTCGTGAAGTTGTCTACGAACATCTACTTGTTGATGGCTTTGTCCGGTGGTACAAAAAATGGATTTTCCATGGAGAGTGTACATCTAGTGGAGCATCTTCATTGATGAATATGGGTTATCCTCATAGTGCTTACAATCAGAATGTTAGAGATGATAATATGGAAGGCATGTTGCGGGATGCTTTTAATATGCGCAGTGATGTTTCCTGGTCGTTTCCACTTGACTTGGGTGCAACTGAGGCTTATAATTTTGGTGGAAATACTTTCACCGAAGGAGGAAGAAGTGTACCTGATGAACAGCCAAATGAAGAAGCGGCGAGGTTCTACACGTTACTTGGTGAAATGAATGAAGAACTGTATGAGGGGTCAAAATTTTCCAAACTGTCTTTCTGTATTCGTCTTTTTCACTTGAAATGTTTGGGAGGATGGACCGGAAACTCGTTGACAATGCTGTTAGAGTTTTTACAAGAAATGTTCCCGTTTGCAAAAATCCCTCAATCTTCGAAAGATATGAAGAAACTGATAAAGGATTTGGGCCTTGGCTACAACAAAATCCATAGTTGCCCAAATGACTGCATGTTGTACTGGGGCGACCGGATAAACCAACAGTGCTGTCATGTATGTGGTCAATCCCGTTAGATTAATAGAAATACAGAGGATGGTAACGAGGATGAACACGATACACGGTCAAGGAAGCAACCAGTTAAGATTTTGCGGTATTTTTCGCTAATACCAAGGCTCCAACGGCTTTTCATGTCGTCGAAGACAGCCGAGTCAATGACGTGGCACCGTGATGGACAAACCGATGATGGGTTGTTAAGGCATCCTGCAGATTCTTTAGCTTGGAAATCATTTGACTCAAAATTTCAAAGCTTTGCAAGCGATCCTCGGAGTGTAAGGTTGGGGCTAGCAGCTAATGGATTTAACCCTTACAAAATCATGAGTACTGCGTACAGTACTTGGCCGGTGGTGCTTGTTCCTTATAATTTACCTCCATGGGTTTGCATGAAACAATCATCCTTTATCTTGTCTATGATTATCCCTAGAGAGAAAGGGCTCGGTAATGATATTGATATATATTTGCAGCCACTTATTGAAGAGTTAAAACAATTATGGGCTGGTGTTGAGACATACGATGCACTGAGAAAGGAGAACTTCAATTTACGTGCGGCTTTGATGTGGACTATTAATGACTTCCCGGCATATGCCAATTTATCTGGTTGGAGTACCAAGGGATGTTATGCTTGTCCTTGTTGTGCTGCGCAGACATGTTCGCAATGGTTGTATAATGGGAAGAAGTTCTCTTACATGGGGCATCGTCGGTGGTTACCGGAAAATCATAGATTTAGATTTCAGAGTACTCATTTTGACGGTACTGAAGAGTTCGGAGAAGCTCCTTCGCAGACCGGTGGATCCGAAATATTGTTCATGTTAAGAGATATGAATTTCACTTATAGGAAGATGAATCAACCGGCTAACATGCAAAGAAATAGAAGATTAAGGGATGAATTTGATGATGAATTTGACGAAGAGGATGATCCTGATGAGGCGAACTTGTGGAAAAAAAGAAGTATTTTTTTTGAGTTGCCTTATTGGAAGCATCAGATTTTACGTCATAATCTTGATGTCATGCACATAGAGAAAAATGTCTGCGAGAACATCATTGGGACTATTTTGAATGTCGATGGAAAATCGAAAGACAATCTTCAAAGTCGACTTGATTTAGTCCACATGGGAATTCGGCGTGAGCTTCATCCCCAACCACTTCCGAATATGAAATATCGGTTGCCGCCTGCTATTTATTCAATGTCGAAGACGGAGGAAGAAGTGTTCTATACGGTGTTGAAGGATGTAAAGGTCCCAGATGCGTATGCATCAAATATATCTCGATGTGTGAGTCTTAAAGATCGAAGATTATATGGCCTAAAATCGCATGACCATCACATCTTGATGCAGGACTTACTGTCAGTTGCATTGCGATGTTGTATGTCGAAAAAGGTAACGTCTTGTGTAATTGAACTGTCCAATATAATGAAAGGCATTTGTGGCAAAGTTTTGGATGTTCAAGAGCTTGAGACACTACAAGATCGAGCCGCACTAACTTTATGCAATCTGGAGAAGGTTTTCCCGCCTTCCTTTTTCACAATTATGGTACACTTGTTAATTCATCTCCCTCGTGAAGCAATGCTCGGTGGACTCGTTTTCTATCGATGGATGTATCCCATTGAAAGGTCTTAATTTATTTAAAAAATTTTCTTTCACTCACCTAAATGCCTTTAGTTGCAACTTTTGATAATATTCTATACCGCCTTTAGGTTCCTATCCAAATTAAAGTCTTACTGCCGCAATAAACGTTATCCAGAAGGATCAATTGCCGAAGGCTACTTGGCAGAGGAATGTATGACTTTTTGTTCAAGGTATTTGGAAGATGTTGAAACAAGAATGAACAGACCAAGTAGAAATGCTGGGCTCACAGATCATAACTTGGCCGAAACTTATTTATTTCAAAGTTTCGGAGAACCAATCGGCAAAGTCGAAATTGCAGAATTAGATGATAGATCGTGGGTCCAAGCACATCGATATGTTCTTTTTCATCACGATTCAATGGAACCATTACGCAAGTGAGTTGTAGAATTTGATAAATATTCATCAATTATAATTTGTCTATCTTCTAACAAAGTAAAACTTTTTTCTAACGTAGTGAGTACAAACAAATATTGAGAGCTCGTTCACGGTCTCGAAGATTACAACAATGAGAAATTAATAAGTTGTTCACAGAATCATTTCATGAATGGTTAAGCCAAACGGTATGCAATTGAAGTTTTCATTGTCAAGTAATGATGTTTTCTCATAACATTTATAATTACTTAATTTACTTTCGATTCAATAGGTTTGAAGTCAGAATGAAGTAAATGACGAAGTTAAATGGCTATCACAAGGTCCAAATAGAATAGTGAAAAGATATAGTGCCTTCCTCATCAACGGATTCAGATTTCATACAAAGTATCGCGAGAGATTGAGGAGAACCCAAAATTGTGGAATTCTTGTTAATTCTTCAATTACAAGTTATGCTAGTGCTAGGGACAATAATCCTGTCGAGGGGAATGTGGAGTATTACGGACTTCTTACTGACATAATAGAGTTGGATTATTATGGCAGATGGAGAGTTGTCTTATTTCGAGGAGATTGGGCTGATGTGAATACGGCTCGCGGAATTAAAAACGATCAATATGGTTTTACAATGGTGAACTTTTCTCGATTGATTCACACTGGAGAACAATTGATGGACGAGCCGTATGTATTTTCTTCTCAAGTAAAACAAGTTTTTTACTCAAAAGATCCAACTGATGACGGTTGGTACGTTGTACTCCGGAACACCCCTAGAGACTTGTTTGACATGGGCAAAGGAAGTAGAGATGACATAGTCGAAAGATCAGAAACTTTGCCTTTTTCAGAACAAAACTTAAATGAAAATATCCCTAGTACTAGTTAATAATTTCAATGGGTTCGTCAAGATTTGGACGAAGATATTTACGAAATATGATGTAGTAAGATTTGACGATTTTTTAATTATATGTAGTATTATAATTTTAATATTGGTCATGTTATATAATGTAACTATTTTGAATGTACTATTATTGTTGTTATTTGTTACTAAATTTTTGAACTATTTTATGTGTATTGCAGGAAAAATGCCTAGAAGACGATTACGAGATTTAAATATTGTCCGCGATACTCCAAATCCAGAAGAAGCAAATAGTGAACAGCAAACAGTTGTTGGATCTTCTAGTCTGCCGGACATAGATGACGAGCCTGGAGAATTTGAAAGTAATGTTAAGTTTATTTTACATGCATGTTGAATTTTATTATTGATTCATTTTTCAATTTTAATATAATAATATATCATTTTTCAGCTGAAGGTGGTGGGACGCGCAAAGGTCGGGGACGTAGATTACTTAAAGATTTATACGACTTAGAGCCTACCGGTCGTGTTAAAGTAATGAGAAACAATCATGGCCAGCCTATTGGATCTGAAGCTCGACTATTAGGAGGCTATTTGGGAATTATAGCACGAAATTCCAACATGTTGCCCATTAACTACGAATCATGGCATCACATGCCTGATGCCAACAAAAATCAGGCTCTCGATAATATTAAGGTAAGAAAACGTGAATGTAATTTAAAATACTTTAATTTAATTTTCATTTATATTAACTTTTTATACCTTTTTTCTTCAGGCTAGATTTACTTTAGAGGTCTCTGATGACTATGTTAAGAAGACATTGGGTAAAAAATTGAGAGACAATAAAAGCACGCTCAAAAAACAATATTTTAAGAAAGACATAAGCCTCGACGAAAAATTAAGAAATGTTCCGCCGGGAATGTTGAGGTACCAATGGGAAGATCAAGTTAGATTCTGGAATTCAAAAAAAGGAGAGGTATTGCGTACTTCTAAAGTCTTATAAATTATTTGGTTTATATTAATTACTATATATAATTCAAATTCCATTATGTAGGACCGTGAGCGAGTTGGAACAAGCAGCAGACAGAAACAGAAATTCACGCACACGGCAGGTTCCAGAAGTTTTGCTTGTGTAGCTGAGGCCGAGGTATTATAATTTATTAATTCTGTCAAATATTAATTACTTTATACTATTAAATTATATTTTTTCTGCTACAATGTAGGAAGCTTCGACTGGTCAAAAAGTCGGACGCGTTCAGCTTTTTGACATTACGCATAGAAAGAAGGATGGATCTCCGATGACATCCGAAGCTGCAGAAATTTTGGTATATTTACATAATAAAATTTTATTTATTATAAATATTTCTAATGTTTAATTATAATAGTTTAATTGATCATTTATAGTTTTAAATTTATAATGTTATGTTGCATTCTTTCTTATTTGTATATTTCATTTCTAACTCTTTCATTGATTTATTAGGATAAACTAAAGGAGAAGAAGGCGGAGTATAAAGCGGCTGCTTCGACTGATAGTTCTGTTAATCTTGAGGAGATTGATAACAGAATTATTATCGATGTTTTGGGTCCTGAAAGGTACGACTGCTTCGACTGATAGTTCTGTTAATCTTTAGTATATTTTTAATAGAATTATCACTGATGTTTTTGGTCTTGAAAGGTACGTTCGGGTTCGATTTAAAGGATCTGGTGTTACCCCGACCCAATATTTTGGATCCGGCTCCCAGCAATACACGCCTTCCGGGGGTCAATCTCGTGCTGAAGTTCAGAGGCTACAAGACCAGATAGCTCAGATGCAAGAGAGCACGGTTGAGCAGAGGCAGCAAATTACTAATGTTCAAAGAAAATATGAAGAACTCCAGCAACAGCTTAGAGCGGATGCGGAAGCGGCAGCAGCGAGGGAGGCGACAGCAGCAGCGAGAGAGGCAGCGGCAGCTACGAGGAAGGCAGAGGCAGCATCGATGCTAGCAGAGCAGAACAGAAAGTACGAAGAGCTCCAGCAACAACTTCAGCATATAATGCAGATGTTTCAGCAGTCGCGGAAACCGCCATCTTAAACATTTAGTTTCTCGTTGTAAGAATGTTTAGACATTATTACATTTAACATTATTGTTACAATATTTTCAGTTATCATTTATTTAATTTATTAAATTTCAAGTATTATTTAGAATTAATGCATTTGATGTGATTTTTATGCTAAATTTGCAGTTTTGGGTTGGAATTATATGCTATATATACTGTTATTGGTTGGTTTTAGTGCAGGATGGGTATAATATTGAAAATATTGTACATTGGAAATTTGTACAAATTAGCGGCGTTTTTTGGAAAAGCGCCGCTAAAGGTCATGACTTTTGCGGCGTTTTTTGGAAAAGCGTCGCTAAAGGTCAAGACTTTTAGCAGCGTTTTTTGGGAAAGCGTCGCTAAAGGCCATGAGTTTTAGCGGTGTTTGTGAGAAAAACGCCGCTAAAAGTCATGACCTTTAGTGGCGTTTGTGAAAAAAGCACCGCTAAAGGCCATGACTTTTAGCGGCGTTTTTGGAAAAGCGCCGCTAAAGACCAAGACTTTTAGCGGCGTTTTTGGAAAAGCGCCGCTAAAGACCAAGACTTTTAGCGGCTTTTTTGGAAAAGCGCCGCTAAAGACCATGACTTTTAGCGGCGTTTGTGAGAAAAACGCCACTAAAAGTCATGATCTTTAGCGGCGTTTTTTTCTCATAAAAGCCGCAAAAATTCGCGGCGGTTGTATTAGCGGCGTTTTTTGTGGCGCTTCGAAAAGCGCCGCAAACACTTTTAATGGCGCTTATAAATGCCGCTAAAGGCCAAAAAAAACGCCGCTAAAAGTCTGTTTTGCTGTAGTGTGGCTTTTTTAGGGACTTGAATCCCAACTGTTCTGGTCCATTTAAGTTATTGTTTCCTTAAACATAGTGGCTAAATAATCTCAACACGTTACATAAGGTAAATATTGTATAATTGTTCGGTTTTACGCAATTTTTTCCATTCCTCTGTGTAAATAACCTAATATTGGTTCACAGTCAGCAACATTTTCACTATCAAGAGTAATGATGAGACGAAGAACACCATGCATTGATGGGTGGTGAGGCCCCATATTGACTATCATAAGGTCTTTTTCTGTAGCTTATAGATTCATAAGTTTTTCGTCGATTCATTCTTACATGAATTGTTGAAAATGAAAATAAGCACATCAAAATGAAAATCTAATAAATCGACTAATTCAAAATTTGTAAATTAACAATTTTTTGATTCCTGAATATCTAACTTACCATTAATTCTTTATAATGTATTTTATTTATCTTTAATAAATAAGATAGCGGTCATTGATGTCTCTATAGAATTTTAACTAGTTGAACTAACACTACAGCAAAACAGACTTTTAGCGGCGTTTTTTTTGGCCTTTAGCGGCGTTTATAAGCGCCACTAAAAGTGTTTGCGGCGCTTTTCAAAGCGCCGCAAAAAACACCACTAATACAACCGCCGCGCGTTTATGAGAAAAAAACGCCGCTAAAAGTCATGGCCTTTAGCGGCGCTTTTCCAAAAAACGCCGCTAAAAAGTCTTGACCTTTAGCGGCACTTTTTTACAAACGCCGCTAATTTGTACAGATTTCCAATGTACAATATTTTCAATATTATACCCCTCCTCACTAAAACCAACCAATAATAGTAAATATAACATATAATTCCAACCCAAAACAGCAAATTTAGCATAAAAATCACACAAAATGCATTAATTCTAAATGATGCTTGAAATTTAATAAATTAAATGAATGATAACTGAAAATATTGTAACAATAATGTTAAATGTAATAATGTCTAAATATTCTTACAACGAGAAACTAAATGTCTAAGATGGCGGTTTCTGCGACTGCTGAAACATCTGCATCATATGCTGAAGCTGTTGCTGGAGCTCTTCGTACTTTCTGTTCTGCTCTGCTAGCATCGATGCTGCCTCTGCCTCCCTCGCAGCTGCCGCTGCCTCCCTCGCTGCTGCTACTGCCTCCCTCGCTGATGTCGCTTCCGCATCTGCTCTAAGCTGTTGTTGGAGTTCTTCATATTTTTTTTGAACATCAGCAATTTGCTGCCTCTGCTCAACCGTGCTCTCTTGCATCTGAGCTATCTGATCTTGTAGCCTCTGAACTTCAGCACGAGATTGACCCCCGGAAGGCATGTATTGCTGGGAGCTGGATCCAAAATATTGGGTCGGGGTAACACCAGATCCTTTAAAGCGAACCCGACCATACCTTTCAAGACCAAAAACATCAGTGATAATTCTATTAAAAATATACTAAAGATTAACAGAACTATCAGTCGAAGCAGTCGTACCTTTCAGGACCCAAAACATCGGTAATAATTCTGTTATCAATCTCCTCAAGATTAACAAAACTACCAGTCAAAGCAGCCTCTTCATACTCCGCTTTCTTCTCCTTTAGTTTATCCTAATAAATCAATGAAAAAGTTAGAAACGAAATATATAAATAAGAAAGAATGCAACATAACTTAACATTATAAATTTAAAACTATAAACGATCAATTAAACTATTATAATTAAACATTAGAAATATTTATAATAAATAAAATTTTATTAAGTAAATATACCAAAATTTCTGCAGCTTCGGATGTCATCGGAGATCCATCCTTCTTTCTATGCGTAATGTCAAAAAGCTGAACGCGTCCAACTTTTTGACCAGTCGAAGCTTCCTACATTGTAGCAGAAAAAATATAATTTAATTGTATAAAGTAATTAATATTTGACAGAATTAATAAATTATAATACCTCGGCCTCAGCTACACAAGCAAAACTTCTGGAACCTGCCGTGTGCGTGAATTTCTGTTTCTGTCTGCTGCTTGTTCCAACTCGCTCACGGTCCTACATAATGGAATTTGAATTATATATATATAGTAAATACTATAAACCAAATAATTTATAAGACTTTAGAAGTACGTAATACATCTCCTTTTTTTTGAATTCCAGAATCTAACTTGATCTTCCCATTGGTACCTCAACATTCCCGGCGAAACATTTCTTAATTTTTCGTCGAGGCTTATGTCTTTCTTAAAATATTATTTTTTGAGCGTGCTTTTATTGTCTCTCCATTTTTTACCCAATGTCTTCTTAACATAGTCATCAGAGACCTCTAAAGCAAATCTCTCCTGAAAAAACATAAGTTTAAAAAGTTAATATAAATGAAAGTTAAACCAAAGTATTATAAATTACATTCACGTTTTGTTACCTTAATATTTTCGAGAGCTTGATTTTTGTTGGTATCAGGCATGTGATGCCATGATTCGTAGTTAATGGGCAACATATTGGTATTTCGTGCTAGAATGCCCAAATAGCCTGCTAACAGTCGAGCTTCAGATCCAACAGGCTGGCCATGATTGTTTCTACTTACTTTAACGCGCTGGATAGGCTCTAGGTCGTATAAATCTTTAAGCAATGTACGTCCCCGACCTTTGCGCGTCCCACCACCTTTAGCTGAAAAATGATATAATATTATATTAAAATTGAAAAATGAATCAATAATAAAATTCAGCATGCATGTAAAAATAAACTTCACATTACTTTGAAATTCTCCATGCTCGTCATCTATGTTCGGCAGACTAGAAGATCCAACAACCGTATTCTGTTCACTATTTATTTCTTCTGAATTTGGAGTATTTTCGACAATATTTAAGTCCCGTAATCGTCTTCTAGGTATTTTTCCTACAATACACATAAGATAGTTCAAAAATTTAGTAACAAATAACAACAATAATAGTACATTTAAAATAGTTACATTATATAACATGACCAATATTAAAATTATAATATTACATATAAATAAAAAATCGTCAAATCTTACTACATCATATTTCGTAAATATCTTCGTCCAAATCTTGACGAACCCATTGAAATTGTTGACTAGTACTAGGGATATTTTCATTTAAGTTTTGCTCTGGAAAAGGCAAAGTTTCTGATCTTTCGACTATGTCATTTCTACTTCCGTTGCCCATGTCAAACAAGTCTCTAGGGGTGTTCCGGAGTACAACGTACCAACCGTCATCAGTTGGATCTTTTGAGTAAAAAACTTGTTTTACTTGAGAAGAAAATACATACGGCTCGTCCATCAATTGTTCTCCAGTGTGAATCAATCGAGAAAAATTCACCATTGTAAAACCATATTGATCGTTTTTAATTCCGCGAGCCGTATTCACATCAGCCCAATCTCCTCGAAATAAGACAACTTTCCATCTTCCATAATAATCCAACTCAATTATGTCAGTAAGAAGCCCATAATACTCCACATTCCCTTCGACAGGATTATTGTCCCTAGCACTAGCATAACTTGTAATTGAAGAATTAACAACAATTCCACAATTTTGGGTTCTCCTCAATCTCTCGCGATACTTTGTATGAAATCTGAATCCGTTGATGAGGAAGGCACTATATCTTTTCACTATTCTATTTGGACCTTGTGATAGCCATTTAACTTCGTCATTTACTTCATTCCGACTCCAAACCTATTGAATCGAAAGTAAATTAAGTAATTATAAATGTTATGAGAAAACATCATTACTTGACAATGAAAACTTCAATTGCATACTGTTTGGCTTAACCATTCATGAAATGATTCTATGAACAACTTATTAATTTCTAGTTGTTGTAATCTTCGAGACCGTGAATGAGCTCTCAATATTTGTTTGTACTCACTACGTTAGAAATTTACTTTGTTAGAAGACAGACAAATTATAATTGATGAATATTTATCAAATTCTACAACTTACTTGCGTAATGGTTCCATTTAATCGTGATGAAAAAGAACATATCGATGTGCTTGGACCCACGATCTATCATCTAATTCTGCAATTTCGACTTTGCCGATTGGTTCTCCGGATGATCTGTGAGCCCAGCATTTCTACTTGGTCTGTTCATTCTTGTTTCAACATCTTCCAAATACCTTGAACAAAAAGTCATACACTCCTCTGCCAAGTAGCCTTCGGCAATTGATCCTTCCGGATAACGTTTATTGCTGCAGTAAGACTTTAATTTGGATAGGAACCTAAAGGCGGTATAGAATATTATCAAAAGTTGCAACTAAAGGCATTTAGGTGAATGAAAGATTAATTTTTAAATAAATTAAGACCTTTCAATGGGATACATCCATCGATAGAAAACGGGTCCACCGAGCATTGCTTCACGAGGGAGATGAATTAACAAGTGCACCATAATTGTGAAGAAGGAAGGCGGGAAAACCTTCTCCAGATTGCATAAAGTCAGTACAGCTCGATCTTGTAGTGTCTCAAGCTCTTGAACATCCAAAACTTTGCCACAAATGCCTTTCATTATATTGGACAGTTCAATTACACAAGACGTTACCTTTTTCGACATACAACACCGCAATGCAACTGGCAGTAAGTCCTGCATCAAGATGTGATGGTCATGCGATTTTGGGCCATATAATCTTCGATCTTTAAGACTCACACATCGAGATATATTTGATGCGTACGCATCCGGGACCTTTATATCCTTCAACACCGTACAGAACACTTCTTCCTCCATCTTCGACATTGAATAAATAGCAGGCGGCAACTGATATTTCATATTCGGAAGTGGTTGGGGATGAAGCTCATGCCGAATTCCCATGTGGACTAAATCAAGTCGACTCTGAAGATTGTCTTTCGATTTTCCATCGACATTCAAAATAGTCCCAATGATGTTCTCGCAGACATTTTTCTCTATGTGCATGACATCAAGATTATGACGTAAAATCTGATGCTCCCAATAAGGCAACTAAAAAAAAAATACTTCTTTTGTTCCACAAGTTCGCCTCATTAGGATCATCCTCTTCGTCAGATTCATCATCAAATTCATCCCTTAATCTTCTATTTCTTTGCATGTTGGCCGGTTGATTCATCTTCCCATAAGTGAAATTCATATCTCTTAACATGAACAATATTTCAGATCCACGGGTCTGCGAAGGAGCTTCTCCGAACTCTTCAGTACCGTCAAAATGAGTACTCTGAAATCTAAATCTATGATTTTCCGGTAACCACCGACGATGCCCCATGTAAGAGAACTTCTTCCCATTATACAACCATTGCGAACATGTCTGCGCAGCACAACAAGGAAAAGCATAACGTCCCTTGGTACTCCAACCAGATAAATTGGCGTACGCCGGGAAGTCATTAATAGTCCACATCAAAGCCGTATGTAAATTGAAGTTCTCCTTTCTCAGCACATCGTATGTCTCAACACCAGCCCATAATTGTTTTAACTCTTCAATAAGTGGCTGCAAATATATATCAATATCATTACCGGGCCCTTTCTCTCCAGGGATAATCATAGACAAGATAAAGGATGATTGTTTCATGCAAACCCATGGAGGTAAATTATAAGGAACAAGCACCACCGGCCAAGTGCTGTACGCAGTACTCATGATTTTGTAAGGGTTAAATCCATCAGCTACTAGCCCCAACCTCACACTCCGAGGATCGCTTGCAAAGCTTGGAAATTTTGAGTCAAATGATTTCCAAGCTAAAGAATCTGCAGGATGCCTTAACAGCAATGCCTTAACAGCTAAAGAAGCTTGGAAATTTGACTGTCAATGTTATCAGGTTTCTTGATTCCAAGCAATGAGCTAAAACATATGAAATTGTAAATAAACAAAGATATAGAGAGCATTATCATTGACTCTTTGTAAAACACGATAATAAGCAGTCACAGATAATACAAGCATGTTAAAAGATAATGCACAGTCCCGTTAGTTGTTCTAAAGATAATACACAATAGTAACAAAATTACATGTTTTTCCAGGTGATTCTCAAGAAAATAGAGTAAAATTGAATTCTACACCCATGTTGGTAACAATGACTATCAAATGACCATCCAAGGTCTTTCAATTACACAGCAAGAATTTCACTTCCTTTCATTAAATCCTAAACTTTTAAAGCATAACTTCAAGTTTTACTTATTGGTACTGTTTTGAATCCAAATTGTTTGTGGCTGAAGTTGCTCCTAGCTGTAATTACTTTTTACGATTAATTCAAGACATATAGGATCTCTTATGGTTAGGCTTTTTCTTAGTTTATTTTGAACATGCATGGAACTGTACGTATATATATTGTAAAGAAATTTGGGTGTATTGTTTTTGATAAAAAAAACAGTCACCTTTATAACAGTGGTTTTGCTTACCAAAAACCTTAAAATTAATAAATAAACTTCGCTCAAACTTAGTGGGTGAATAAATTAGACCATCCGCACCTCAAAAAGTCTTCCTCCTTTCATTCATATTTTTATACGCTTAGACATTGAGACCGTAATTGTAAAAAATTTAATAATAATAATAATAATAATAATAATAATAATAATAATAATAATAATAATAATAATAAATGTCCGTCCTACCTTAGTAGTGTCTTGGGCTCCTTGATAGTTCATCCAATCTTCAGTCCCGTATATAAATGTTGTTGGCACTTTCCATTCAGAAAACACAAGGACCTAAACCTCTGCATACAAAATCATCCAGAAAACACAGCAATTAATCAAACTATTTCAGTCCAAAAGCAATCAATGAAATTAAATACAAAATCAAACAAATCAAATTAGGGTAGGAGGACTTTGACAGCAATATAAACAAATTCACTGCACAAAAGAACCCTCAACATTAGAAAATTTCCTAATTTACTCCAAACACTAATAGAAGCAAAATTACCCGTATGTCACCCACTTTGCTCCTTCACTATTTGTCCATATATTATTAATTGTTAATTTCAGAACAAGGTGGAGCTATGGAATCGATGGAAGATGCTGATTAAATATACAACATTAAGAGATATATGGAGAAAACAAATATAGGCAAATGATGAACATGCTTGTAATGGATCCATTATATTTATCCATACCTATCTTCTATCCAAGCAACACTGTAGAAGTCACCCATACAGGTATCGTACTGTGGAGAGATGGAGAAATTACAGAAATTAGGGATTTTGGGGGGGATTCCTTCTGCTGTTTTGGGGGGGGGGAAATTACAGAAATTAGGCATTTCTTTTTAATCGGGATTTTGCATAAGAGCAGATGGAGAGATGGAGAGATGGGTTTCTTCTTAATCGGGTTTTGGGGGGATTTCTTCTTCTGTTTTGGGGGAAAAAATTAGAGAAGTTAGGGATTTTTGCAGCATGGCTCGTTTTGTTAAAACAACAGAAACAAAATAGCGAAACAAAAACGGCGACGTTTTATTAAAAAAAAATTGCCCTTTGTGGCGTTTTTAAAAAACGCCACTAAAATCCCCTAAAAAATGACGTCGTTTCAATGGTTTTTGCGGCGTTTTTGAAAACAAACGCCACTAATAGTACTCATCTGCGGCGTTTTTATGTCTAGCGCCGCTAAAGGCCTATTTTTACGGCGTTTTTCTAATAATTTTTTTATTTTAATTATTAATTATATTCCTTTTAAATTAATTTTGTTTTGATTCTAACAATATATTTAATTTGTTTTGATTCTAACAATATGCTTAAATTAATTATTAATTTTATAAACTTTTTATTTTTTGATTTTTACTTTTTCTTTATTTTTTGAATTTTTTAAAAAATTTCATCATTTAACAAATCTCAAGTAAACCTTAAATCCTAAACCATTTAATATATGTAAAGTTTATCTATTTATCTCTTAAATAATTTAAACTAGAATCATAATTTTAATATATTAAAATTAATATATCTATTTTACAATTATATAAGAAATTATTTAATATATGAATTAAAAGAGACTAATTAATCTAAACCCTAAACCCATATCCTATATCTCATAAACCCTAAATTATACAACATAAACCCCTAACCCCTAACCCTTAACCCCTAACCCCTAACCCTTAACCATTAACCCTTAAACCCATGAAACCCTAAACTTTAAACCACAAACTATAAACCATAATCCCTAGACATTTAAAATAGTAACTCCTAAACCTTACACCCTAAATTATATATGCTAAACCATAAACTCTAAACTATAATGATAATTAATTTAATAAAATTAATATATCTATTTTACAATTATGTAAGAAATTATTTAATATATAAATTAAAAGAGACTAATTACTCTAAACCCTAAACCCCTATCCTATATCTCATAAACCTTAAATCATACAGCATAAACCCCTAACCCCTAACCCTTAACACCTAACCCCTAACCCTTAACCATTAACCCTTAAACTCATGAAACCCTAAACTTTAAACCACAAACTATACACCATAATCCCTAAACATTTAAAATAGTAACTCCTAAACCTTACACCCTAAATTATATATGCTAAACCATAAACCCTAAACTATAATGATAATTAATTTAATATTTTAAAATTAATATATCTTTTTTACAATTATGTAAGAAATTATTTAATATATAAATTAAAAGAGACTAATTAATCTAAACCCCAAACCCCTATCCTCTATCCCATAAACCCATAACCCTTAACCATTAACCCTAACTCTTAACCCATGAAACCCTTAACAGTCAATCATATATACCCAAAAAAACTTTAAAATTATTTGCGGCGTTTTTCAAAAAGCACCGCTAATGCTCAGACTTTTAGCGGCGTTTTCCCAAAAGCGCCGCTAATGCTCAGACTTTTAGCGGCGTTTTCCCAAAAGCCCCGCTAATGATCAGACTTTTAGCGACGCTTTCCCCAAAGCGCCGCGAATGCTCATTCTTTTAGCGGCGTTTTCCAAAAGCGCCGCTAATGCTCATACTTTTAGCGGCGTTATCCCAAAAGCGCCGCTAATGCTCGTACTTTTAGCTGCGTTTTCCCAAAAGCGCCGCTAATGCTCGTACTTTTAGCGGCGTTTTCCCAAAAGCGCCGCTAATGCTCAGACTTCTAGCGGCGTTTTCCCAAAAGCGCCGCTAATGCTCGTACTTCTAGCGGCGTTTTCCCAAAAGCGCCACTAATGCTCAGACTTTTAGCGGCGTTTTCCCAAAAGCGCCACTAATGCTCGTACTTTTAGCGGCGTTTTCCCAAAAGCGCCGCTAATGCTCAGACCTTTAGCGGCGTTTGTTAATAAACGCCGCTATTGCTCTTTTTTTTGCGGCGTTTTCCTTCAAACGCCGCTAATGTATAATATTTGCGGCGTTTTTCTCTAAAACACCACTAAAAACGCCGCTAAAAGTCTGTTTTGGTGTAATGTAAGATTTGCTTTTGTTTTACTTCTGTTTTCTTTACTGAAAACAGAATGATGTTAAATTTTTTAATTTTTAGACACCAGTCTTTTATTTCAATTTAATTTTAAAATAAAATATTTAAAATTCTGCTTTTGTTGTTTAAAATTTCTAATATTCTTATATCTTTAAACCCAAAAGTACTGTAACCTTAAGAAATTCTTTTTGTATCTTGAAAATCCTGAAATAAAAATGGATTAAAAATATTTAAAAAAATTAAAACGATAATATTTCAGTTTTAAATTTTTACTCAATAAACTATTTCCTTTTACAGTTGTTAATTTTCTTACTTTTAAATATTTGATTTCAGTTTCAATAGTGAATGGTTTTAAAGATATAAAAAAAAAAATACTAATTGAATCTTGATTTGATTAACATTATCTTCTTATTTAAGGGTTGAGAGGGACTATGACTAATTTTAGATATCAAAAAGAACATATTTTTATATCTTTAATGATTTTTAAATACTTTAATTAAAATTAAATTAAAATAGAGAAATTACTGGATATGGAAGAATGGATAATAAAATATTTTTATATATCGCATTATATAATTGGTATTTAAAAATTAAAATTTTTAATATTCCGAAAGTAATTTACTTGGAAGTTTCAGAGAATTTGGATTGTTTTTGAGCATCACATGCAAAGTCAATTTAAAAAAAATATATATTTTTTGGTAAATTATAAAAAAAATTAAAAAAGGTAAATGAAAAGTCTTTGTAACCGAGTAAAGTAGATTGAAAAATATATTCAAAGTCTAAGGTGGAAAAAGAATGAATTAAATATACATGTTGATATAATTTTTTTTATAAATAAAACTTAATTGGTCAACCAAACTATAATCTTCATCATGATACCATGTTGAAGAATTTAAAAATACCGTAATTAAATAGATGTTGACGTGGCAGTTCTTTGGGAAGGCTACCTTATTCAGATGGTGACTTAGACATTGGAAAAGCGTGCCACGTATCTTAATTGAATGATGACGTGGCGCAATTCGGCGCTTGGTTTTTAGATGATGATCACGTAAACAAATGGTTTAATTATGGGGTGGTAGGGGGCCAAATTCTGGTAAGAAGTTAAACTTCCCTCTTTTATTCCGCCACACTAACAGTTTTGTAATGTAGTTAAAACCTCATGTTAGCAAACGTTTACAGCGTACCTATCACTTCAACGCGCTCTTTCGGTTTTCCCTTAACCATTGCACATATAAATCAATATTTCTTCCTCTCTTTTAATCACCATCAACTCTTATCTCCTTCTGCCCCCAAAATGTTTCCTCTTTTTGGAAATTAGTATTCAATTTCCCTTTACTTCTGTTACTATGGAATCAACGATGTCGTATTGGTGTTACCGTTGTAGTCGATTCGTTCGGATTTTTAACCGAGCTCCCATCGCTTGCCCCGACTGCGACGGCGGATTCATCGAAGAGATCGGTTACCATCCTCACGCCGAATCCCGTCGCCTCGGCACCAATAGATTCCAAGCTGTCTCCAGGTATACCAGCTCTACTCCTGCTTCCACTAGCCGTCGTAACGGCCGCGATCGGTCTCCTTTCAATCCCGTCATCGTCTTACGCGGCGGAGCCTCCACTTCCTCAACCGCCGGGGAGAATTCTAATGTTGAGCATAACGGAAGAGAGTTTGACCTTTATTACGACGACGGTGGTGGGGCAGGTCTTCGACCCCTACCCCCGACTATGTCGGAGATTCTATTAGGTTCGGGGTTCGAGGGACTACTTGACCAGTTGTCCGAAATGGAAATTCAGAACATCGGGCGTTATGAAAACCCGCCGGCCTCGAAAGCGGCGGTGGAAGCAATGGCAACGGTTGAAATAAACGAAACCCATATTCTCAACGAACTTCACTGCGGGGTTTGCAAGGAGCCATTCGAGTTGGGAACCCAAGTCCGACACATGCCCTGCAATCATTTGTACCATTCGGAGTGTATACTCCCATGGCTTGAGTTACGAAACTCATGCCCCGTTTGCCGGAATGAATTGCCGGCAGAAACCGGTGGTAGGTATGCGCAGGAGGGGTTGAGTATTTGGAGGCTACCGAGTGGAGGGTTCGCGGTGGGGAGGTTTACAGGCGGAAGAATGGGAGGGGAGAATAGAGAGGTGAGCGTCGGAGGGGAAAGAGGAGGGGTTCTAGGAAGGGTGTGGAGGAATGTGGTGGGGTTATTTGGGGGATCAAGTTCAGCTGCTGCAACAAGGCTGGATTCAGGGATAAGTAGAAGCAGTAGGCTTTCCTTTAATGCTACTTCAAGGAGAAGAAGAGGTTGGGCTGTTGAAGTTGATCATGACAGAAGAAGAATATGGTAATTTTTTCTCAATTATCACAAAAGTCATTGTAAATTATGATATCTTATTTGATTAGGATTCGGGTTCTATATATCTTTGGATATATAATGGGAGTATATATACCAGCTTATGAGGTTCAGATTGCTGCAATAGGCAGTAAGATATTAACTCAGCTATGATGTAGTAGATTGAGATAAGAAGAATAAATGCAAAGGAGATGGATTCTTTTTTTAGCAAATGATCAAGCCTGTATTTTCATTTCCCTTGTGAGGGTCATCTTTTTTTAGCAAATGTTTATTGGGGAATGTCATGATCCTTGAATCCACCCACTGTTGTTATTGATAGTGTGTGAACTTTTCAACTACTGCCTTTGACTTGCAATAGAGAAAGAAAGTCTACTTACAAGACTTAAAAAACTTCTTTGCGCTATTACAAAACCCAATTACTGACAAAATGAATCATTTGGGATAGATAAAATGAATACTTACAGTGGGGCAATCAATGTGAAACGCACGCGAGTTTTTTACTGAGCTAATGGTATGATTTATGATTCACTCGGCCTACTTTAAGAACTACTTTTAAAAAGTAATAGTGTTTAGAATTGTTTTAAAAAAATATTTTTGAGAAATAAAATGTTTATTTTATATATGGTGTTATAAAGTAATAAATATGTATTTAAATAATGTCTAAATTAGTTAATATCATCATATCTTAGTAAGAATATAAAAATAATTTATTATAATTTATTGATAATATTTTAATATATAAAATATAAATTTTAAATATTTTTAAAAAATTAATATTAATTATTCATAAAATTTAATTCGAATATTTAAATTATATATAAAATAAATTTTAATAAGAAACTAATTACATACAAAATATAAATATTATACAAAATATATTATAAGGGTTAAAATTGTCATTTGGTTCGAAAATACTTTTTGTCAGTGGCAAAAGCTAAAAAAAATGCTTTTACTTTTAGGTTTAAAAGCACTTTTGACTTCAAAAGTTGTTTGTTTAGTATTACTTCTTACTTGAAAAGTGTTTTTGACCCCAAAAAAACATTTTTAAAGAACAATGCTAAACAAAGCCTAGAGGTTAGATTGAATTGTAAGACATATTTTGATGTCATCACCTTTTAAATATGTAATCAAGTCTAATTGAATTAATTTAATGAATAGTATGTACTCCATCAAATTTCAATAGAGTAAATAAAAATTGGGTAAATTTGATAATAAAAAAACCAATTAATTTTTTTAATGTTTTAGGACCTTTTTTTCTCATATTTAGAGAAATAGATTGTTTTAGGAAAGAAACAGAAAATGCGTGTTTTTTTCGTGTTGGGTGTTGAATATTTAAGGAGAAAATTTTATTTGTGTTTGCGTTTGAGGTTGATATTGTTATAGTTTTAAGGTATATCTGAGTTCAAGGTGATGCGATAGCATCAAAAGTCACTCATTTCATCTGTCGTACCAGGATGGAACCATCACCTTAGAAGCCCATCGTATTGTAACTTAGGCTCCTAATTCTTATACAGTCACAAGTTAAAGTATAACTAAGGCTCCTAATTGATGGTGGTTATGCAGTCACGAGTTGGAATATAACTTGGGAGCCCAGTTGATAGTGGTTATGCGATTACGAGTTAAAGTTTTATGATACCGGAAAAGGATCTTTTATAAACCCATACAAAAGTTTAAGATCATAATCATAAGGAAAAATTATGGGGATTTCCAGTGAAATCAACTTATTCTTTTTGCCTATCTCCAGCGCCACAGTCACTCCTCCCCCTGAAAGTCTTCTTACCCCCAAATTTGTCACAGATTTCAAACAATGAGGTTAATGATATTACTTTGGTAGAGACGGACAAAAAAAATAAGTTGTTTATACAGGAAAGCCCTTAGTTTTTTCCTATATTATGGTATAAGTTATGGGGTTTATAAAGTATCATCTTCAGGTGGCATTAAACTTGAACCCGTGATCGTATAACCACCGTCAAGTAAATATGATTTATTTGAGCTCAGAAGTGACATGGAGGTTGAGGCAATGCTCAATTCACATTGCTCTAGTGGATTGGCTATACTAGAGTTATATACCCACTTTGTTAACGTCGATGAATGTGTTCCAAATTCAACAACAGTTTCAGTTACTGCCGAAATAGAACAAGAAGCATAAAGTTCAATCACACGGGTTTTATCTACTCTATGGGTTCTTTCCCTTTGGTACTAGGACCTTTTCATGTTTCTTTGGCTAAAACAAAATAAAATGACTTCTTTAAATATAAAAAAAAAAACAACCAAAAATTTACGAAATAGCAAGAATATGTAGACATGCAAACAGTTCTTGGATAGAAGTTTCCTTCTTATCTAGTATTCAAATGAAAACCCTATCGAACCTTTCGTACAACTTCTTTCTATCTAGAAAAACTTAAAGGGAGGTTTAAGAATTTTCCAGTAGATGACTTAGGACAAATGCTCTCTTAAGCTTAATAGACAACACCTTCATTAATGACGAACAACTCTCCTGGTTTTCTTTGATGATAATAAAGACTAGCAGTGAAGATGAAACATAAGACTTCTCTCCACTACTAGGCTATCCACCCAAATCCCACTCAAGATTAGCTCTAATCAGTTACCATTCTCACACGTTTCCACTAATTAATCACATCCTGCAAGGCTCTCCATGTGTCCTAGTTATTGACACGTTACCTCCATTAAGATGATACAAGACTTAAACGTGTCATACTAACTATTATACTTACATCAGCAACAACACAAAAACACATGTGGCGTTCTTATTAGCGAAAAAGTCCGCCTAATAAGGTTCTCACCACAACCAAGAACTTTGCCACGAAGTTACCATCCTCATCATGTCTAAGTCTCGTGACTTAGGCGGTCTTCGCCAGTGTAGTCTCCCAAACTGAATCGGCTCATCAAACGAGTGTAACACCTTTAACCCGAACTCGTTGTCAAAACAGGGTTTCAGAGCATTACCAAAATATTCACAATATTTTTCTGTTAAACTACGTAAATTTACTATTCATTTACCGAGATCATCCATAACGTCCCTTGATTGGGCCCTCGAGGCCCAATACGAGCATTAGAATCGAATCGGGACTTAATCGGAACCACTAAGAATTTTTCGCAAAATTACCAAAAAATTTTAAGGTGCAGGACTCACACACCCGTGTGGTCCAAGGGACACACCTGTGTGACCCTGGAACACGTCCGTGCCTCAAGCCGTGTCCAATTTAGGTTGCTCTCTGACTTGTGCCACACGGCCATGCGACACACGCTCGTGTGCTAGGCCGTGTGGTTAATTAATTTAATTCAAATTAGGTGCAGGTTTCACACGGCCGTAATATACGCCCGGGTTCAAGGCCGTGTCACCCGCACGGCTAAGACACATGCCCGTGTCTCTACACGTGTGCTCAATTCTAAGCATTCTGTTTTGAAATTTTGAAAT
The DNA here is from genome assembly GCA_005393395.2 of Gossypium australe. Taxonomy (NCBI): domain Eukaryota; kingdom Viridiplantae; phylum Streptophyta; class Magnoliopsida; order Malvales; family Malvaceae; genus Gossypium; species Gossypium australe. Next base: position 18,443,579 of record CM016617.1, read on the forward strand.
GCAAGGGATACACGGTCGTACCATATGCCCATGTATCAAACCGTGTGTCACACACGGCCTAAACACACGCTCGTGTGTCTACCTGTGTTGTGACAGCCTGATTTTTGGGCTAGTCGAAACAGTGATTTTGGAACCATTAATTCGAAGCTGGAGAAATTATTTTTAATATTATTTTATGTGTTATTGTAATGGCCTACATTCAAAGTTATTGGAACAATGGTTTCGTAACCACAAATCCGATTGAAAGAGAAATTTATTTTAATATTTTTGCATGAATATTTATATGATAGGAAAATCGTATTAAAATATCGATAGAAAAATTTTACCAATTAGTGGTTAGAAAAAAAATTATTGAAGGAATTGGGTAAAAACAAGGTATCGAGACCTTGATCTTATAAAATTGAGTAGGAAAATTTTTTATAAATATTTATAAAATGTTAGTAATTTGGTATTAAAATTTCGTTAGAAAATTTTAACATTTGGGCAGGTAATTAAATGAAAATGACTAAATTGAAAAAGGTGTAAAAGTTATTAGAAGGATTAAATAGCTCAATTATCAAATGAGGAGGGATCTAAAGAGCAAATAAGCCCAAAGGAGATATTTTGGGTGGCATAAGCTAAGAAAAATCAGGAGAATTACTGAAATAAGGGCAAAATGGGAAAATAACAAAATTTACTAAATAAAAGTAGGACTAATTTGGGAATATCTAGAAATATCTTTATTTTTCTTCATTCTCATCTGCCAAAAACGCCATAGGAGGGTTTTCTAAGTTGGTATTTCATAATTTTTGCACCAAGTAAGTTAATCCTTGTTTATTTCTTGTAATTTTTGTGTTTTTAAGACTTTTACAACTAGGTCCTACTATTAAATTCATTAGTCTTTGTTTTCATGGATGAAATTGAAAGTCACCATGGTTGAGTGCTGTAAGTTTATGATGAAATAGAATGAAATTGAAGCTTTAATTTGTTTATGAGATGATTTTATTGGATAATTTCAATAAAAATTGATTTTTAGGACCTAATTGTGAAAATGTTTAGAATTAAAGTCTATTACTGAAATTCTGATTACTAAAGGTTATAAAGTGATAGAATAAAGTGTTAATTGAGAAAAATCAGCTCAATTGAGAGGCTAATTGAGTATGGATGAAATTATTATTTATTAAAATCTTAGGGGAAAAATGGTAATAAACAGCTTGCACTAAAACTGTTTTGGACAGCAGCAGTAGATTAATATTTGAAAAATCACCATAAATAGTATAAATCGAATTAGAAGATGAAAAAAATATTAAATTAAAGCTTATTGAGTCTAGTTTTTCATAGAAGAAACGGTGTAAGCAATGGATTGTAAATCATGAGATATAAAGAATTTTGTGAGACAAAGTCAGAATAAATTTGGGTTCTCCTGTTCAGACTTTGAAAAATCATAAAAAATTGAATAAAAATAATTAAGGGCTTAAATTTATATGTTTAGAATCCTGAATGAGTCTATTTTCAAGAGAAATAAACAAAAACATCATTAAGATACTGTATGAAGAGATAATTAATTTTTAGTGAAGAAGGGTCAGAACTGTTAGATAGCAGAACAGGGTTGAATTTAAAGAATAAACTGTACTTATTTGCTAAACCAAAAATTCTGAAAATTTTATGGTAAGAAGATATGTAAGTCTGGTTTCAGGGAAAATTAGCAGATCTTAATTTGGAGTTCTGTAGCTCAAGATAAAAATAATTTAGTGACTATGACTCAAGTAGACAGCTTTGAATAAACTATAAATAATAATAGAATTATAGTGAATGCTACTTGTGAACATGAAATGTACTGAATTGATGATTGAATTTATTTATTTAGATCCAGAAAACTCAAACACGAAGCTAGATCGAGGAAAGGAAAGAGTCCCGGATTAGTAGGTTTTGTATACGAACTAGTATCGAGATAAGTTCGTATAACTTGAATTATATTCTTAAATGCTTGAAATGTATGTTATTGATGTGGATATAATTTGAATGTTGTATGAAGATTGATGAAACATTGGTATATTTGTTAAAAAAAAGAAGAAGAAATCTCGTTTGAATGAATTCGACGAATCTCTGAAAATGAATTGACGGTAAAAAGGATTTAGCCTGGACGGGTGATCCTATCCTGATATAGCCCTCCCGAAGAATATGTGGAAAATGGATTTAGCCCGGACGGGTAATCCTAATTAGGGTCTGAATTTAGCCTGGACTGGTAATTCAGATCCAAGCTCATTAGAGTAATTGTCGTTGCAGGGGATTTAGCCTGGACTGGTAATCCTGACAATATCTATGAGTTTATATTACAAGGGATTTAGCCTAGACTGGTAATTCTGCTGTAAGGATGAGGTTCGCGGGAGTGTTCTCTCTGAAATGGAAATGTGCGCACATGGACATGATTTGACGGACCTGGATTTGTACACTAAAGTGTACCCCTGAAAATCCATCGAAATTCCGACAAATTCAACGGGACAAATATGGAAAAATAATAAAGAAATGGAAATCATGGTATTGATGAGCTCATCAATCATGGTTTATATTATTGATACATGGAAATTATTGGACTAACTTGAATGTTGAGTTTGTGCATGTTAGGGTAATAGTGCATTGAATGGATATATGAATGTTTATTGCATTGTATTGAAAATATTAGGTAAGTATAATTCTTGTTACATGGGCTTACTAAGCACAAAGTGCTTACCCTGTTTCCTTTTCCCCTGTTTTGTAGTGTTAAGAGCTTAGAGATTGGATTTGGTCGTAGACACATCACACTATCAACCCCAAGATTTCGATATATAAACAAACTTTATTTTAGAAATCAGTGGCATGTATAAGCTAATAAAGTAAATGTTAATATGAAATGAATGTAAAGTCAGCCATTGGTATAGCTAACAAATCTTGGTTTTGGTATGTGTTGAGGTTATCTTATAAATATGCATGAATCTATTTTGAAAATATGTTGAATTAGATTAGTTGATGTGGATTGGTCTTAGTTTAAAATTTGCAGGAAAGGCTATATATATATATATATAAAGGGGCTATATTGGGTAAAAAAAAAGGAAAGAATTAAAATTAATTCGTAAACTTCGGTAATGCCTCATACCCTATTCCAAAAATGAATACGGGTAGGGGTGTTACAGTTATAGCATGATTATATGAGTACATGAAAATTTTGGTGAATTAATTTTAGTGATTACGTGCTTAATTTTGAAAAAGGACTAAATCGCATAAAGTGCGAAAGTTTTGTTCTACAAGCTAAAGGTGTTAAATAGCTAGAGAACCTTAAATTAAAGGTCTTTAGTGTGCAAATAGGCCTTTAAGAGGGTGATGGCCGGCCATAGACAAGGAAATAAAATTGGTCAAAGGTTAGGTAGATTTTGGTAACTTAATTGATAAAATAATCATAAAATAAAAAGAAAGCTTCATCCTTTTCATTCTTTCTCCTCTCCATCGAAAATATCAGAAAAAATAGGGATTTTGGAAGCTTGAAATTTCATCAACTCTTCACCCTTGCAAGTAAGTCATTTTGATGGTCATTTTTGTTGATTTTTGTGTTTTTGGAACCTTTGTAGCTTAATCTAACTAATGAGGGGACTATTTTGCACTATGGTTTAAAGTTTAGGGTTTTTCCATGAGCGCATTAATATTTTTTTCTGAAATTTTATGGAAGAAAATGAATCTTGGTTGTTAAATAGACAACTTTTGTGAAAGGGGTTTTTATGAAAACACCTAAAAGGACCTTTTTCTAAAAGTAATAAAATGGGTGGTAAATGTGTGAAATAATTGGATTTGTGAGTTTCTATAAGCTTAAAATAGGTTTGGCTAGGCTTGGTTAATGAGGAAATGTGATGAAAATCGTTTTACGAGCCTAGAGGTAAAATTGTAATTTTGTGAAAGTCTAGGGGTAAAACGATAATTTTTCCAAAGTAGGAATTTTGGAATGTCTTGATTAATGTGGTGATTAAATGAGTGAATTTTATTAATATAGATCAAGAAAAATGGGATCCGGACTTAGACCAGGGGAAAATCAAGCTATTGGACTAAATCGAATTAGTCGCCCATATTTTGTATACTGAGGTAAGTTGTATGTAAATAATACAACTTTATTGTTATTATGTATTGAACAATTAATATGGAATAAAGCGTTTGATTATTGTTGTGAATATGCATTATGAGAATTGATGTAGTAAAAACTCCCGGTTGAACCTTAGGAATAGATTGGATATCCATGCCATGACATTTGGTGATATGTGTGCTAGTGTAAGACCATGTCTGGGACATGGCATCGGCCACATTATGAGAGACAGTGTAAGACCATGTCTGGGACATGGCATCGGCCACATTATGAGAGACAGTATAAGACCATGTCTGGGACATGGCATCGGCATTGAGATGAGAGCTAGTGAAGACCATGTTTGGGACATGGTATCAACCTCGATATGTGAGCTAGTGTAAGACCATGTCTAGGAGATGGCATTGGCATTTTATACTCTTGTGTGAGGCTTATCGGATATCCTTTGGTATTTTAACGGGTTCAACGAGTAATTTAAAGCTTGTGTCAAAAGTGAGAAAAGTTACGACTATGTTGTAAGTGATACAGGTACCTACACGAAATTCATGAGAAATGAGCTCGATTTATGTTGTATGATTAGTAAGGATGAAAATGAGCAAGTATGCCTTTAATCATTTGAGAATTATGTGCAAGTTTATAATATGTTATGAGTATGATAATCCATGGTAATTGTTGTTAATTATTTACATGCGAGTTACTAAGCTTTATGCTTACTCCCTCTCTTTTCCATTTTCTTATAGTATCACCAAGCTAGCTCGGGGATCAAAGGACGTCGGAGGCATCTCACACTATCAATTGAAGCATTGGGTATAGTTAGCCTTAGTATTTTAAGTATGGCATGTATAGGGACTGGGTCTTTTTGTTAAGTGTCATATTGTTTTGGCCATATGTGTTGGCTTGTCATGAAGTTGATCCATTTTGTCTAAGGCCATAGATAATGGCTAATATTGTAACACCCCTTACCCGTATTCGACGCCGGTACAGGGTACAAGGCGTTACCTTACTTAAAAATATGCATACAAACATTTCCGGATTATGAAATTTCGTTCAAATTTAAAACTTTTGAATCTTCATCTTAAAGTCCTTAATATCAGCCTACAAGGCCCAAAACACACTGTAGAAACGGTTTGGGACCAAACCAAGTTCCTTAGAAAACTTTGGAAAATGTCACTAAAAATAAGGACTCAAGCCCGTGTGGAAGGGCGACACACCCTTGTAACCTAATAACATGGCCATGTTGAAGGACTATGTAACTCACAAGGCCTAAGCATATAGGGACACACCCTTGTCGTATGCCCGTGTGGATTTATTTCTCAATTTGAACCTACAGGGGTTTTCACACTGTTTGGCACACACCCGTGTCCATGGCCCGTGTTCCCCACACGGCCATGACACGCCCGTGTCTCAACCCGTGTGCAAAAACCTTGACATTCTGTTTCTGACGTCAGCAACATCCTAGGGTCACATGGCCAAGACACACGCCCGTGTGTTAGGCCGTGTGGCTAATTTAATTTCGCATTTAAGGTGCAGACTTCACACAGCCTGAGCACATGCCTATGTCCTATGGCCGTGTCTTCCACACGATCGAGACACCCGGCCATGCCTCAACCCGTGTGGTTACTACTGGACATTCTGTTTTGCCAACTTAAGGTGCAGGGGGACACACGGCCGATCTACACACCCATTGGGCAGACCATGTGTCACACACGGCCTAGACACACGCCCGTGTGTCTACCCGTGTGGACAAAAAAAAGGCTATTTACCAAGCCCTTTTGCCACCCTTACTTGCACCAACATAAGCCACAACCAAGACATACACACATCAAGGCTACTACACTCCTTTCACATGCCAAACTTGTAACACCCCTCACCCGTATCCAACTCCGAGACAGGGTTCGAGGCGTTACCGGACTTAAACATTCACAATCATACAAAACCGGGTTACCAAATTTCGCCCAAAATTAAAACTTTTCAAACACATGCATTTGACCTTGTCATCTATTTAATCACTTATACCATATAACAAGACATTAACACATACCATGGACAAATAGGCTTACAAGCCAAAATCATTATAAGCCACATCTCATGGCTATAATCAACAAATCAATATAAGCCAATACATTTGGCTAATCACAACAACATCCATCATAGAAAAACTAAGTCCCTATACATGCCACTCACTTGAAAACATTTGACATACACATGCCAATACTCCAAGGATAATGGCTCGATAGTGTGATGCTGCCTCCGATGATGTCCAACCCTGAGCTGACCTGACAAAACTAAAAGAATGGAAAGGAGAGAGTAAGCTTTAAGATTAGTAAGCTCGCATGAAAATAATAAGCAATGCGATAACATCCTATTTTCATATTCTTTCTATTTATTCAAATTCCAGTTAAGCTGTTTTCTCAAGTTGTAGTCATTAAATTATTTATATCTAGAGCTACGAAACTTCAAATTAAGATCCGTTAATTTTATTTGAAACTAGACTCATTTATCTTCTTACCATAAAATTTTCAGAATTTTTGGTTTAGCTAATAAGTACAGTTTATTCATTTAATTTACTCATGTTTCACTATTTGACTGTTCTGACTACTTTTCACTACGAATCAATTTTATCCTTGTACAGAATTCAGATGATGTTATAATTTATTTCATTTGAAACTAGACTCATTAGGATTTCAAGCATATAACTTATATCCCATAATTATTTTTTTACAATTTTTAATGATTTTTCCAAGGCAGAACCAAGGATCACGTAATCATTCTGAACCAGTCTCACAAAAATTTAAGTATCTCAAAATATGCAAATCCTTTGTTTGCTCTGTTTCTTTTATATGAAAATAGACTCAATAAGCTTTAAATAAATATCTCATCCAACTTATAATTAAATTTCTACTATTTTTGGTGATTTTCCAAATTCACGTCACTACTGCTGTCCAAAACAGTTTTATTGTAAATTTTTTGCTCTCTCTCACTTTAGTTGTATTCATTACCTACCTATAACAATCTTTCCAATTTCTGATTACATATCGAGCATATTGCTCATACGTTACACATGCATATACCTACACTTATCACTACAAAGTCACACATAATTTCATTTAATCAATTTTCCCGTTGAACGCTTCGGAATAATAACAGATACACGGTAGTTTCGCACACAGCCGACCATTGAAGTTGAAGCTCTCTTGTACACATAGTGGCCTTCAATTAGTACCACTCATGTGACCTAGCTCGATTGCACACATAATTCTAGCTCTTTTGTACACATAGTGGCATTCACTTAGCACCACTCATATGACCTAGCCATCTCGTAGCTCTCTTGTACACATAGTGGCTCACACTACATACCACACATGTGACCTAGCTACATATAGCTTTCTTGTATATATGGCGTACTCTCGGTACCACACATGTGACCTAGCTACGTATATATATGTATCTTGTAGCTCTCTTGTGCACATAGTGGCCTGCACTTAGTACCACTCATGTGACCTAGCTACATACTATTTATATCTTTCGAATCCCAAGGTTCAAATGAGAAGTATCTCACTTTCTAATACTTCATTCCATTTCTTCAATAGTCAATTATGATTCAAAAATCAGCTACAATATATAAAATATGCTGAAATATAAAACCGTCAATAAAAATAATGAATTATTTACATACAACTTACTTGTCGGAATCTAGTCAAGTACAACAGTGTAACAACTCATACAACCCATGTAATATTAATTTAACATTCAATTCATGTAACATTAATTTGCCATTCAATTTCACATGACACAACAAACATCACATTTTCCATACCATATATACCATCCATCAACTTCTCCCAAACATATTAAATCATACAGTTTATGCCATATCAATAGAGAATTACAATTCAAGCATGGTGTTGCATTATTATTAACACACGAACTTACCTTGGATCCAGAAACGGTAATTTACCATTTTAGTCCATAACCTTGTATTTTCTCGATTTAAGCCCGAATCTCAATTTCCTTGATCTATATCACATTTAGCCTACTAATTAGTCACATTATTCATAATGGTTCCAAAAATCATATTTTTACAAATTTGCACTTTGACCCCTAAACTTTCATATATTTGCACTTTTGCCCCAATGCTCATAAAATGATTTTTATTTAATTTCCTTGCATATCCAGCCTAGCCGAATCACTTTCATAACTATGGCAGCCCCCAATTTCCACTAAATCACCCTTTTATGACAAATTTATAACTTTTACGATTTAGTCCTTTTTAAGCATTTTTACCGAAAATCACTTAGCAAAAGTTGTTTATTACACACCGAGCCTTCATATTCTACCATTAAACATCAAAATACATGCATACCATTCATGGGTAAATTTTTAAACATAAACCCTAGCTCAAAATAATGGTAGAAATGAGCAGAGCATGTTACCGGGATTTCAAAAATGTAAAGAACATAAAAAACGGGGCTTGAATGCACTTACTATTGAGCTTGGGAGCTTGAAAACCCTAACCATGTCTTCTCCAATGCAATATTCGACCATAGGTAGAAGATGGACAAGAACTTTGGCTTTTATTTTGTCTTTTAGTCCATTTAATGACCAAATGACCAAAATGCCCTTTTAGCCTTTCTTTGAAAATTTATCCATCCAAACCCATTTTTGTCCAAAATTTTAGAACTTGATAAAATTTCTATTTAAGACCCTCTAATTAAAATCCAATTCAATTTCATACAAAAAACTTCTAGAACTCATATTTTGTAATTTATTCAATTTAGTCTTTAAAGTCTAATCGAGAACCTTAGACATATAATTTCTTCATGAAATTTTCACACAAGCATGTAAACATATCATAGACCTTATAATAAACATAAAATAATTATTTCTACTTCAGATTCGTGGTCTCTAAACCACTGTTCCGACTAGGCCCTAATTCGGGATGTTACAAAACTTATCACATACTTTATCAATCCAATCATGCGACTTACTCAGTCATGCATTAACATACTAAATACTCAACCATGCAATTTGCTCAATCATGAAAAGCATCATCATTTGCACATATCAATAACAAGTATTAGCCATCATCCATGGCCTTATACAAAATGAATTCATCTTCAAGACAAACCAATACATTTGACCAAAACAATATGACACTTGACAAAAGACCAAGTCCCTATACATGCCATGCTCAAAATGATAAATCTAACTATACCAAATGTTCAGATTGATAGTGTGAACGAGCCTCCAACGTCCTTTGATCCCCGAGCTAGCTTGGCGATACTATAATAAAATAGAAAGGAAAAGGAGTAAGCACAAAGCTTAGTAAGTCGCATGTAAATAATTAACAACAATTACCATGCATTATCATACTCATAACATATTATAAACTTGCACATAATTCTCGAATGATTAAAGGCATAACTTACTCCTTTTCACCCTTACTAATCATACAACATAATTCGAGCTCATTTCTCATGAATTTCATGTAGGTACCTGTATCACTTAAACATAGTCGTAACTTTTCTCACTTTTGACACAAGCTCTAAATTACCCGTTGAACCAGTTGGAATACCAAAGGATACCCGACAAGCCTCACACAAGAGGGTAAAATACCGATGCCATGTCCCAGACATGGTCTTACACTGGCTCACATGTTGAGACCGATGCCATGTCCCGACATGGTCTTACACTAGCTCTCATCTCAATGCCGATGCCATGTCCCAGACATGGTCTTACACTGGCTCTCATAATGTGGCCGATGGCATGTCCCAGACATGTTCTTACACTAGCACACACATATCAACACCGATGCCATGTCCCAGACATGGTCTTACACTGGCTCTCATATCACCCAAATGTCATGGCGTGGATACCCAATCTATTCCTAAGGTTCAACCAGGAGTATACCACATCAAATTTCGCCATGCGTATTCATAACAATAATCAAACATTTTATGCAATATCAATTTTTAATGCATAATAATAGTAAAGTTGTATTATTTACGTACAACTTACCTCGATATACAAAATATGAGCGACTAGTTCGATTTAGTCCAATAACTTGGTTCTCCCCTGGTCTAAGTCTGGACTCCGTTTTTCTTGATCTATAATGATAAAATTCACTCATTTAATCACCACATTAATCAAGACATTCCAAAATTCCTACTTTGGAAAAATTACTGTTTTGCCCCTAGAATTTCACAAAATTACGATTTTGCCCCTAGGCTCGTAAAACGATTTTAATCAAATTTCCTCATTTAATAAGCCTAGCCGAAACTTTATTTCTCTTATAGTAACTTACAATTTTCAAGCATTTCACACATTTACAACCTATTTTATAAACTTCACAAAATGGTCCTTTTAGGTGTTTTCATGAAAACCCCTTTCACAAAAGTTGTTTATTTAACAACCAAGATTCATTTTCATCCATAAAATTTTAGCAAACAACATGAATACTCACATGGTAAAACCCTAGACTCTCAACCATTTTGCAAAGCAGTCCCCTCATTAGCTAGATTAAACTACAGGGGTTCCAAAAGTACAAAAATTATCAAAAACAACCACCAAAATCACTTACTTGCAAGGGTTGTAAGTTCCTAAAAATTTTCAAGCTTCCATGGATATTTTCTTGGGGAAAAATCGGTGGAGAGAAGAAAGATGAAAGGTGATATATTTTCTTCTCTTTATTTTATTTTATTTCATCAATTAAGTCACCTAATGCCACCAAACTTTGACCAATTTTCATTTTTTTGTCCCCTATGGCCGGCCATCACTCTTTTAAGGGTCTATTTGCACATTAAAAACCTCAAATTTAAGGTTCTATAGCTATTTAACACCTTTAGCTTGTAGAATAAAACTTTCACAATTTATGCGATTAGTCTTTTTTCGAAATTAAGCAAGTAATCACTAAAATTAATTCACCAAAATTTTAATGCATTCCTAAAATCATGTTATAATACATAAAATAATATAAAAAATAATTTCTCCGGCCTCAAAATTGTGGTTCCGAAACCACTGTTCTGACTAGCCCCAAAATCGAGCTGTTACAAATATTGGCTGTTGATTTATGCAAATGACGATGTTTTTCATGGTTGAGCAAATTTCATGATTGAGTATTTGATATATTAATGCATAAATTAGTAGGTCTCATGATTGGATTTATAAAGTATGTGATAAGTTTAACATGTGAATGGAGTGTAGTGGCCTTGATGTGTGTATATCTTGGTTGTGGCTGATTTGGTTAGATGTTTATGTGTGGATTGGTGTTACTTGATGTGGCTTATGTTGGTGCAAGTAAGGTGACAAAAATGGCTTGGTAAATAGCCTTGTTTTTACACTACATGAACCCATTCAACATACTAATAAACATCTCATAACTTTAACATGAACTCCCATAGATACCTTTGTAATTCCATAAATGGTAAGGTGAGCCATCATTCATGGCAATTTACAAAATTAATGTCTTAACAAGAGCCAATACACCTTTGGCCAAAATAACAAAATAATCTAACTAGTCTAGCCCCTATACATGCTATTTACAAAATCATTAAGTCTAGGTATACCGAGATGAGCTGATAGTGTGGGCGGTCTCCTGATTATCGGCGTATTTCGGCTCTGCTCTTAAGCTCTATAAAACAAGGGAAAGAAAGGGGAGTAAGCTTTAAGCTTAGTAAGTTTATGTGTAAATAATATAAGCATTTTAACATGTATTAAACAATTTCATAACATTATATACTAAGCTGGAGACAATCTACATTCATGATCATGCTTACTCATTTTCTCCATTCACACATTCCAACCACATCATAAGCATAATGCATACATTCATTAACAGTTTCCCTACACTTAGCATCACAAGGTCACATAATACAACACATCACTATATTCAAATCCAATACTCATAGTCAAATTGCTCGGTGGTTTCGCACTTAGCCCACCATCAGTCTTTATTAGGGTGGTATCGCACGTAGCCCACCAAAAGATTAGTTACGGTGGTATCATACACAGCCCACCAAAAGATTAGTTATGGCGGTATCGCACACAGCCCACGAAAAGATTAGTTACGGTGGTATCGCACACAACCCACCAAAAGATTAGTTACGGTGGTATCGCACACAGCCCACCATTAAGTGTCGTCATTACACATTCACATGATTATTTCATCATTCATACAATAATTATTCAATGACTACCACATTCAATCTACTAGTACCACATATGTTCTCAATCATGCAATACTCTAATTAGCAACATAATGTTTACAAAAATATACATTTTTTACACATAAACTTACCTCGGTGCAAAAAGTGTTAACCAACGACTTAATCCGTCACCTTGCCTTTTCCACGGTCAAGGTTGATTCCACGCTCTTCTTGGTCTATAACAAGGAAATTCAATTCGTTTAGATCATTCAATGATCATAATGCATTAAAATCTACACTTGGGCAAAAATTACCATTTTGCCGTTGTATTTTGGCAAAATTATGATTTTGCCCCTAGGTTCGTAATTCATTTTTCATCACATTTTCTTAACAAAAAAGCCTAGCTGAACATTTATTTCTCTTACAACTACTCACCATTCTCACCATTTCATGCATTTATGACACAAATTCATTCTTTGCATTTAAGTCCTATTTAGGTGTTTTCATGATAACACCTTTCACAAAAGTTGTTTCTCATTTTCCTAGCATTCATTTTCTTCCATAAAAACTCAGCTATCAACATAATTTCTCTCATGGTAAGTCCCTAGACTTTCAACCATATCACAAATTAGTCCCCTCAATAGCTAGCTTAAGCTTTGGGGACTCCTAAAGTACAAAAATCATTGAGAAAAACCTCAAAAAGTACTTACTTGCAAGGATGAGATGTGGCTGAAATTTTCAAGCTTTCAAACCCTTAAACTTGCTGAAATTTTTGGTAGTACAGGGGGAGATGAATAGTAAAAGATGATAGCTTCCTTTAGTCATCTTATTTTATTCATTTCTATCACCTAATTCCCACCAAATTTGACCAACATTAAAATTTTTGTCTCCCTAGCTCCTATATGGCCGGCCATCGCTAGATAAATGGCCTATTTGCACTTTAAAATCCACCAAATTACATTCTACAACTATTAGGTACCTCTACCTTATAAAATAGAACTTTCGCACTTTATGCGATTTAGTCCTTTTTCGCAATTAAGGATGCTATCACTCAAATTAGAACACCAAAATTTTCATGCATCCATATAATTATGCTACAACACATAAAATAACATCAAAATAATTTTTCTTGACCTCAGTTTAGTGGTCTCGTAACCACTGTTTCGACTAGCCCCAAAACCGGGCTATTACAACTCTTCCCCCTTTAGGGATTTTCGCCCTTGAAAATCTTACCGGTAAAGAGGTTTGGATATTGCTCTCTCATGGCTTCCTCCGGTTCCTACGTAGCCTCTTCTACACCGTGTTTTTGCCACAACACTTTTACTAAGGCTATGTCCTTATTCCTCAACTGTTTCACTTCTCGACCCAACATTTTAATCGGTTCTGCCTCATATGTCATATCCAGTCGTATTTCAATTTCTGTTGAGGGAATCACATGCGAAGAATCAGAACGATAACGCCTTAACATTGACACATGGAACACATTGTGAATTTTATTTAACTCTACCGGTAAAGCCAACCGATATGCCACAGGCCCAATCCTTTCCGTAATCTCATACGGCCCTATGAATCTCAGACTCAATTTACCCTTTCTACCAAATCTCAATATTTTCTTCCACGGTGACACTTTCAGAAATACCTTGTCGCCCACTTGGAACTCAATTTCTTTTCTTTTCAAATTCGCGTACGACTTTTGCCGGTCCGAAGCAGCCTTCAGACTATCCCGAATCACTTTCACCTTCTCCTCAGTCTCTTTAACTAAATCAATCCCATGAATTTGCTTCTCACTTAGCTCGGTCCAATACAAGGGAGTTCAACATTTTCGACCATATTAGGCTTCATACGGTGCCATCCGTATGCTCGACTGATAACTATTGTTGTAAGCGAATTCGACTAAGGGTAGGTATCTTTCCCAACTACCTTCAAACTCTAACACACAGCATCGGAGCATATCTTCAAGAACTTGGATTACTCTCTCTGACTGACTATCAGTTTGAGGATGGAATGCAGTACTAAAATTCAACCTCGTACCCAAGGCCTCCTGTAACTTCTTCCAAAACCTCGAAGTAAATCTCGGGTCTCTGTACGAGATAATAGATACAAGCACTCCATGTAATCTTACTACCTCTGCAATATACAACTCAGCTAACTTCTCTAGTGAATAATCAATATGCACAGGTATAAAGTGAGCCGACTTCGTTAATCTATCAACAATAACCCACACTGCATCTCTCTTCTTCGGAGTCATAGGCAAGCCTGTAACAAAATCCATAATAATCTAATCCCACTTCCACTCAAGAACCATCACTGACTGAAGTAATCCCGAAGGCACTTGATGCTCAGCTTTCACTTGTTGACAAATCAGACATCTTGTTACATACTCCGAGATGTCTCTTTTCATTCCCGGCCACCAATAGAATTTCTTCAGATCATTGTACATTTTCGTACTGCCCAGGTGTACTGACAAATAACTACTATGTGCTTCTTGTAAAATTTCTCGGATCAACTCGTCATCTTTGGGTGCACAAATTCTATCACGAAACATTAAGCAACCATTCGAGCTTACCCAAAATTCAAAATTAGTTCCTAATTCACACTTAGCTCTTTTAGCTAGTATTTCACTATCATTCCTTTGAGCCTCCCATATTCGTCGAACAAATAGTGGTCTAGCTCTCAACTCGACCAGTATAGCACCATCATCAGACAATGACAAACTCGTGCTTATAGCTCTCAAAGCATACAAGGATTTTCTACTCAAAGCATCCGCAACTACATTCGCTTTCCCCGGGTGATAACCGATCACTAGCTCGTAGTCCTTCAATAATTCAAGCCATCGTCGTTGCCGTAAATTTAATTCCTTTTGATTAATCAAGTACTTCAAATTCTTATGATCCGTGAAGATTCGGTACTTCTCACCATATAAGTAATGTCACCAGATCTTTAACGCGAAAACAATTGCGGCCAACTCCACGCCATGAGTCGGATAATTCTTCTCATGTGGTTTTAGCTGCCTTGAGGCGTAAGCGACTACCTTACCCTCTTGCATCAACACACAACTGAGACCATTTAACGACGCGTCACTGTACACGTCAAACTCTTTTCCCGACTCAGGTTGCACCAAAACCGGTGCTTCTATCAACAAAGTTTTCAATCTCTCGAAACTCTGTTGGCATTTTTCAGTCCATTCATACTTAACATCCTTGTGCAATAGTTTCGTCATCGGAGTAGCAATCATAGAGAATCCCTTCACGAATCGCCTATAATACCCCGCTAAACCCAAAAAGCTTCTGACTTCTGACACGTTCCTCGGTGGTTTCCACCCCACAATAGCCGAGACCTTTTCCGGATCAACTCTAATACCCTCACCCGACACAATGTGTCCTAAGAATCCAACCTCTCGAAGCCAAAACTCGCTCTTACTAAATTTAGCATATAACTGCTTGTCTCTCAAAATCTGTAAGACAATCCTCAGATGCTCCGCATGATCACTCTTATCTCGAGAGTAAACCAATATGTTATCAATAAAGACAACCACAAACTTGTCCAAATACGGTCGGAAGACACGGTTCATTAAGTCCATAAAAATCGTAGGGGCATTCATTAAACCAAACGACATGACCAGAAACTCATAATGGCCATACCTCGTCCTGAATGCTATTTTTGGCACATCTTGTTCCTTAACTCTCAACTGGTAATAACTGGACCTCAAGTTAATCTTGGAGAACATCGTAGCTCCTTTCAGTTGATCAAATAGATCATCTATCCTCGGTAAAGGATACTTGTTCTTCACAGTTACTTTGTTGAGCTATCTGTAGTCTATGCATAATCTCATCGACCCATCTTTCTTCTTTACAAAGAGTACTGGGGCACCCCACGGTGAATAACTAGGTCTTGCAAAACCCTTATCCGTCAACTCTTACAACTGAACTTTCAGTTCTTTCAACTCTAGTGGGGCCATCCTATACAAAGCAACCAAAATGGGTGCTGTTCCTGGAATTAACTCAGTTCCAAACTTGACCTCTCTAACTAGGGGTAATCCGGGCAGCTCTTCCGGAAATACATCCGGATACTCACATACAACCGGTACTGTTTCAATCTTCACTTCAGGCTCTTGAGTGTTTAGTACGAAAGCGAGATAAGATTCGTACCTTTTTCTCAAATATTTCTCAGTTATCATGGAATAAATCATCATCGGTAAACTATCTGACTCACCTAATTCAACCCGAATAACATCCCCATTTTTACATTTCAATTCAATAAATTTACTACCACAATTCACTAAAACACTATGGGTAGTCAACTAATCCATACCAAGAATCAAATCAAATTCTTCAAACGGCAACAACATAAGGTTTGTCGGGAAACAATGACCCCTAATTATCAAAAGACAGTTCCTACACACCTTGTCAACTAACGCCTGTTTACCTAGTGGGTTTGACACTTTTACAACAAATTTAGTAGACTTAGCAGTCATATTCAAACTAGATGCCAATCTCATACAAATATAAGAATGAGTTAATCCAGGGTCAATTAAAGCAATAACAGAGGTGTCATAGAGAGAAAATGTACCCGTTATTACATTCGGTGATGACGCCTCTTCTCGAGCGCGAATAGCATAAGTTCTTGCTGACGCCCGACCCTTTGACCTCACAGTAGTGTGTCGTGATACACCTCTACCACTAGTCCCACCTCCCGGGTTCTTTTGTGGCCTACCTCTAAAGGATGCACTGCTTGGTCTTATCTCTTACTTCCTCTCCTTGTCATCCCTTTCAGGACAGCTTCAGATAAGATGGTCGGGGATCCACACTTATCGCAATTTCGATTGCTTTCCCAACACTCCCCAGTGTGATGTCTGCCACAACTTGGGCACTCTGGTTTGGACTTTAGGTTGCCCAAACTTGTCATTGAGGTGGCCTGAACTTTTGAACCCGAATACGTGTTGCCTCGCTCTCTTTGCGAATACCCGACTGATGTAGTCATCTGAGGGTTCACTTCCCTGGACCTCTTCGATTGAGTTTGATATGATTTACTCATCGACCTCTTCCTCACATCCCGAGCCTCACTCAGGGCTTTCCTCTTTTCCTTATTCAATTCTTCAGCCTTACTAGCCCTATCCACCAGTACTACAAATTCTTTTAACTCTAAAATCCCAACTAAGAGTCTGACATCTTCATTCAACCCATCTTCAAATCTCTTGCATAAGATAGCTTCCGTGGATACACATTCTTATGCATACTTGCTGAGCCTAACAAATTCGCGCTCATATTTCGCCACAGTCATTTTTCCTTGCTTTAACTCAAGGAATTCTTTTCGTTTCTAGTCTACAAACCGTTGACTTATATACTTCTTTTGAAACTCTTCCAAGAAGAAGTCCTACGTTATCCTCTCTTTAGGGACCACTGATGTCAACATTTTCCACCAATGGTATGCCGAGTCCCTCAGCAAAGATACAGCGCATTTCAAGCTCACCTCAGGCGTACGAGAGAGTTCATCAAAAACCCTCATTGAGTTCTCTAGCCAGAACTCCGCTCGCTCAGAGTCATCATTTATTTTAGCTCGAAAACCCTCAGCCCCTTGCTTCCGAATTTTGTCTACCGGGGGCTTAGTTGTCCTCACCATTTCTATACCTTGAGGGGCCACAGGAACTGGCTGAGGTAAATGAGGAGGTGGAGGAGGTTGCATTGGGGTTTGCTCGTACATACTCAATGTACTAGTTACGCATCATTTGGAGAAAGGCTTCCCGAGCCTCTTCTCCTTGACCCCTAGTCTCGGGTTCAATCTGCACAGGCGCGGTCCCTCGTGTAGGAGCCGGCGCATTACTAGCTGCATCATCAGCAGTAGATTGATGGGATCCATATACTACATAGAAAAAATTTAAAATCATCAGAAACCACCACAGTATCATTATACACTTATGGCACGTATAGCTAGACTCCTACACACGCTGCAGTATTCCTAGAACCGACTAAACCATAGCTCTGATACCACTAAATGTAACACCCCTTACCCGTGTTCAACGCTGGAACTAGGCTCAAGGCGTTACCTTAATAAAGTCCTCATAATCGCCACTTAGACCCATCATGTCTACTCTCTCTAGTGGCCTTAACAATCTCATTCTCGACTTACGAGACCTCACTCATACACACGAAGACTCTCGGGACTATACCGGAACTTTTTCAAGCTTTACAATTTTTTTATACAGAGATCACACGCCCGTGTAAATGAGACACGCCTGTGTCTATTTCACACACACGGCCTCAAAGCCTAGTCACACGCCCGTGTTCGAACCCCGTAGGCGACAATGACTTGGGTCACACGACCTGGACACACGCCCATATGGCTGGTCCGTGGTCGCCTCTGACTATTTCTCCACGGCCTGGGCACGTCTGTGTGCTTCAACCGTATGACGATTCAAATTTCAATTTCAGGATGCAGACTTCACACGGTCTGGACACACGCCCATGGCTCGATCGTATGTCACACACGGCCTAGACACACGCCCGTGTGCCCACCCATGTGGACAAGAACGGGGCTGTTTGCCAAGCTCTTTGCACCCCTATAGCTTACACTACATGAACCCATTCAACATACTAATAAACATCTCATAACTTCAACATGAACTCCCATAGATACCTTTGTAATTTCATAAATGGTAAGGTGAGCCATCGTTCATGGCCATTTACAAAATTAATGTCTTAACAAGAGCCAATACACCTTTGGCCAAAATAACAAAATAACCTAACTAGTCTAGCCCCTATACATGTCATTTACAAAATCATTAAGTCTAGGTATGCCGAGATGAACTGATAGTGTGGGCGGTCTCCTGGTTATCGGCGTATTCCGGCTCGGCTCTTAAGCTTTATAAAACAAGGGAAAGAAAGGGGAGTAAGCTTTAAGCTTAGTAAGTTTACATGTAAACAATATAAGCATTTTAACATGTATTAAACAATTTCATAACATTATATACTAAGCAAGAGACAATCTACATTCATGATCATGCTTACTCATTTTCTCCATTCACACATTCCAACCACATCATAAGCATAATGCATACATTCATTAACGGTTCCCCTGCACTTAGCATCACAAGGTCACATAATACAACACATCACTATATTTAAATCCAATACTCATAGTCAAATTGCTCGGTGATTTCGCACTTAGCCCACCATCAGTCTTTATTAGAGTGGTATCGCACATAGCCCACAAAAAGATTAGTTACGGTGGTATCGCACATAGCCCACCAAAAGATTAGTTACAGTGGTATCGCACACAGCCCACCATTAAATGCCGTCATTACACATTCACATGATTATTTCATCATTCATACGATAATTATTTAATGACTACCACATTCAATCTACTAGTACCACATATGTTCTCAAGCATGCAATACTCTAATTAGCAACATAATGTTTACAAAAATATACATTGCTTATACATAAACTTACCTCGGTGCAAAAAGTGTTAACCAACGACTTAATCCGTCACCTTGCCTTTTCCACGGTCAAGGTTGATTCCACGCTCTTCTTGGTCTATAACAAGGAAATTCAATTCATTTAGATCATTCAATGATCATAATGCATTAAAATCTACACTTGGGCAAAAATGACCATTTTGCCCTTGTATTTTGGCAAAATTATGATTTTGCCCCTAGGCTCGTAATTCATTTTTCATCACATTTTCTTAACAAACAAGCCTAGCTGAACATTTATTTCTCTTACAACTACTCACCATTCTCACCATTTCATGCATTTATGACACAAATTCATTCTTTGCATCTAAGTCCTATTTAGGTGTTTTCATGATAACACCTTTCACAAAAGTTGTTTCTCATCTTCCTAGCATTTATTTTCTTCCATAAAAACTCAGCTATCAACATAATTTCTCTCATGGTAAGTCCCTAGACTTTCAACCATATCACAAATTAGTCCCCTCAATAGCTAGCTTAAGCTTTGAGGACCCCTAAAGTACAAAAATCATTAATAAAAACCTCAAAAAGTACTTACTTGCAAGGATGAGATGTGGCTGAAATTTTCAAGCTTTCAAACCCTTAAACTTGCTGAAATTTTCGGTAGTACAGGGGGAGATGAATAGTGAAAGATGATAGCTTCCTTTAGTCATCTTATTTTATTCATTTCTATCACCTAATTCCCACCAAATTTGACCAACATTAAAAATTTTTGTCTCCCTAGCTCCTATATGGCCGGCCATCACTAGATAAATGGCCTATTTGCACTTTAAAATCCTCCAAATTACATTCTACAGCTATTAGGTACTTCTACCTTATAAAATAGAACTTTCGCACTTTATGCGATTTAGTCATTTTTCGCAATTAAGCATGCTATCACTCAAATTAGAACACCAAAATTTTTCATGCATCCATATAATTATGCTACAACACATAAAATAACATCAAAATAATTTTCCTTGACCTCGCTTTAGTGGTCTCGTAACCACTGTTTCGGCTAGCCCCAAAACCGGGCTGTTACATGTTAACCCAAGACTTATGTGAATGCTTAGGTTGGAAAAGTGTCAGTAGGATGTTAAGATAGACCTCGACCCGCTATCAAAGATGATAGGAACCTCGGTATAATTTGAACGCCACACTTTGGGTGCAAAGTGATAAGTTCGGAATAACAAAGACGGATTGATGCCACAAGGGTTACTTGATAAGTCAGACGAGTTGTAACACCCCTAACCCGTGTCCGTCGCCGGATTAGGGTTACAGGCATTACTAAAGTAAACACAAATTCTTGTACTCTATCAGAATTAATATTTAGTAAACTACATAACATTTCAATCTATCATGAGTAATAAATATATATAATCCATCTAATATCAATTCATCAGCATGCTTATCATGCAATTTCATTCACCTTTCTTTATATCTAATTTCATACAATAAGCAAATCACTCCTCATATAGTCATGTATAATGTAATGGCCGAATAGATATATGACCTTCAACCATTTAATGAATATATCAATTACCTACTAAAATTTCATCTTTAAAACATTAATGGACATATATTTCATTTAATAACGAATAATTCATTTAAACAATACAAATAGCATCATTAGCAAATATACTCATTTCCATTCGTTTAATCCATATTTATCAAGTCTAAATTGATTTAATAATTACTTATTTCTTATAACATTCGGCATTGCTCATCAAACATATATATATATATATATCAAAAATACACCTTATCTAATTATTACCACATTGATTTATCCATTTATAATACATGACCAAACACAAATAACATCACTCCAAGGATAAATTTAAAACTCCATACTAAACCAACCATAGCCGAATGTCCAAAGGAAAAATTACAAATCAATTTGCTCATTTCTAATTTGCTTTTAATATACACATGCACAAGTTATAACTTGTTTCGACTATATCTAGTCACATTGATACATTCAATTAGTCATGCCAAAACAAATCATCACCATCTCAAAATCATATATATATTCAATCCATAACTAGAAATTCAAAACTAATATACACCTATTAAAGTTTAGCTTTCAAATTAGGCATCTATTATAAACAAATTCAAATACTCAAATATCTCCTAAATCCATAAGTTTAACAAGCTCAAACCAACTTTAATAAAAGGACATAGCCATTTTCGCATGGCATATGTGTGTGTATATATATATATATATACTTATATATTCACCTTTACAAGACTTTCAAACACATCCCAAAAGACTTATACTATACATGCCATAAGTTTCAAAAGAGGTACAACTTATAATATATCAAAGATAGATGATAGTGAGGTTGACTTTGACAAGGATCCCCGAGTACGAGCTAGCCTTCAAGATCTAAACAATAGACAATCAAACACACAAATGGTAAGCTAAAATAGCTTAGTAAGTTATAAGTAATAGGTAATACATATGTAACTAACCATTAAACCAATTTTATACAATTCAACCCATTTGAAAATGAAATAATAATAACAATACATATAGCATTTCACCATAAAACAATAACATGACCATTTATTATCCAAAAGCCGAATGATTCCATACCATATGACCATTTAGAATAAACTCAAAGATTTTTTAATTACATTGCAATATACATTTTAGTATACAAAAACTACTTACCTCATCAATACTAGCTTACTTTACTATCATGCACAACTTACCTACATATCACTTCTAATTAACTCCATTCAATTATTCAAGTTCTTGAGAAGTCTGATAATCCGCCCACACAGTGCAACTCTTGTAACGTATCGCACACTTAGTGCCGTTACTTATTTCTTCCACACACACAGTGCAATTCACGTAACGTATTGCACACTTAGTGCCGTTACTTATTTCTTCCGCACACACAGTGCAATTCACGTAACGTATCGCACACTTAGTACCGTTACTTATTTCTTCCGCACACTTATAATTTCAAATCCATAAACATAAATATAACCAAACATTTTTTCCTATGACTTACTCTCACATTCGGCCACAAACATATATACACTTAATTATTTATTCAATCACAACTATCACCTATGTCAAGGTCCACATTGAACTACTACTACTCAATCCATAAGTATTCATCCAACCCAAAGATACCAAATTTCATACATAAATCAACCACACATTCGGCTAGTATAAATGTTTAATTCCAATCTACATCACATTCGGCAAATTAAAAATGGATTTTAATATACTTATTTCAGCTAAACAAGAGACATATATATATATATATATATATATGTATATAATAAACCACATTCGGCTAATGTACCTTAAGGTTCCCATGTCTCATTCGGCAAATTTAATCCATTAATTCATTTAAATATATATGTTTCATTATAAATATTATTCAATTAAATCCAATTACTTATAAACTTACTTCGTTGGTCGATGAGTTAAGATGTCCCGGCTATTCGTTCAATTTCACCTTACCCCGATCCGATCCTGGTTCTCTCCGTTCTTGATCTAAATAATTGCAAGAATGAACTCATTCAAATAGAATTTCTTTCATTTTAGACCAAAACATATAGTTAAATAATTTTTTTCAATTTATCCCACACATTACTCATTTTTACAATTTAATCAAATTTTCACTAAATACAAAATATGCCAAAATTACCAACTCCAAGCTAAGGCCGAATGTTCCTTAAGCTAATTTAAGTCCCCATCTTTCCCCATCTTTCCTAATTTCTAAAATCTAACCTTTCAATTTACTATTTTTGAAATTTAATCCTAAATGCTCAACCTAATCAGAATCTCCAACACAAAATGTAGTAATCTAGCACATACATTTTATTTATAACCATCAACCATCAAAAAACATGAATTTTTCATCAATGGTCGAATCCACATACATGATCAATACACAAAATTATCATATGGGCTTGATAGGAAAATGATCAACAATCACAAAAATGCAAAAATTATCAAAAAATCCAAGACTTAAGCTTACCAAATTTTAGTTGATGAGTGCCGAATCCCTAAGGAGTTTTTCTCTTCTTTTTCTTTTGCTATATTCGGCCAAGGAAGCTAAAAAAATGACATGCAATGGCTTCCTTAATTCTTTTATGTTTTTATTCCATTATACATAATTAATTATAATATTATATTAACATATACCACTAACTATATTATAATATAATATTTTTACATATTTCACATCATCATGCCGTCCACTATAGAAATAATAGGAATAATTGCAATACAAATCCCTTAATTAAAAAGACACTTTATTTTAATTCCCCCAATCAACCAAATGGCAAATTTTACCACTCATGCACTTTAGTCCTTTTTCCTTAAATTAATCACCCAAACACAATATTAATCTACAATATTTTAACACATGCTCAACCACATAACATAGATATCAAATTTAATAATTAATAAATTTATCTATCCTGGATTCGTGGTCCCGAAACCATCGTTCCGATTAGGGTCGTAATTGGGCTGTTACACGAGTCTTTGGAGGACAATGAGAGTTGAAAAAAAACTCATAAAATAATGCACTCACCACTCTTGTCTTTTACTGCTCAATTTTCGCCTCTCGAAGTTCTCCGCAAACTAGATAGACGAATCAGTACCGTTTGGGGTCGGCTTACAAAATTGACGTGGTTTGGTGGGGAATGATATCGGGATTGGGGTAGGCTATCAAACAAAACAAAATAGAAGATCGGGTTTGAGTGTGGCGTATTGAGGTAGAAGAAATGGTAGAATGAATTGATGATCGGGAAAGAAGAGATGAATCGAAGTAAACTTGCAAAAACTTTCACTTTTTTTTTCACTCGTATATATATATTTTTTTTAATTTTGTTTTTTTTCTCACTTCAAAATAAAATTGCTGAATACAGAAAAACAATTACAATTCAAATTTTTTTTGATTTTTTTAACGAAATACAATTCTGGGAATCCCGAAAACGTCAATACTTACTTGAATTTATCTAGCTCTTATACCAAATAATACGAACTCGTCTCGGTAAAGATTTGAGTCAAAATTTTTCCCGATCGTAAATTGAGTAAGTTGAAGGCTTTTTAAGAAAAAGACTAAAGAAAGAAGAGATTTAGGCTCGAATAGGTTTAATGGGATTATGGAATAATTTCGGGAAATGATGATGGGAATGTGGCTAAGTATTCAAGTTCCAACTAACACAATAAATGTGTGTTAACCCAAGACTTATGTGAATGCTTAGGTTGGAAAAGTGTCGATAGGATGTTAAGATAGGTAAATAAGACCTCGAACCTGCTATCAAAGATGATAGGAACCTCGGTATAATTTGAACGCCACACTTTGGGTGCAAAGTGATAAGTTTGGAATAACAAAGACGGATTGACGCCACAAGGGTTACTTGATAAGTCAGACGAGTCTTTGGAGGACAATGAGAGTTGAAAACAAACTCACAAAATAATCAAAGTTTATAAAATTGTTCATTCGCCTCCAAATGAGAATTACATAGCAAATTTATAGGCTTAGCTATGGCTAGCCGAATGGTCTCTTGACAGCTTCTTAAGCCTTAAGTTTTTAGGAAACTTCCTAGTAGCTTCCAAGGCATTTTCTAGAATGATGTAGCTTAGAAATCTGAATGGTTTGCTTCTAGAACAAAATGGTTCGGCTGGACATTGATGGAGGATAGTCCACATTCGTCCTAGGGAATTTATGGTAGCTTAATTGCTGCTTTGGGGAGTGAAACGAACAACTCTTGAACAACATGATGTTTGGCCAAATGGCCACTTGGGAAAGACACCAACTAGGAGCCTCTTGAGCTCCACGAAAAGGCACCAATTGTGAATTAAATCCTTGTCCATTGATATCCACGAAAAGGCATGTGGAAAAAGGAGTAGTCAGCAGTCCATTTAATGGACGTCCCTTGCATGCTGAACAGCTCCCCTTTTTGCTGCACATTAAATTCGGCCAGCATGCTTTTTGTATTGCTACTGCTAATCACGAAAATGTCTGTAGTGGCTGCACACAATCATGTCGTCCACACATGCTTCCTGGACAAAATAAATGGCAATAATTAAAACAAAGTTGAGACACATTAATTCGGCTAAGACAACTTAATTAGCAGCCACTAAATTGGTCTTAAACTAGACACATTAAAATTATGTTCTAAAACTAGACACATTTAATTTATGTCATAAGACATATTAAAAGCATGTACTAACATAAGACACATTTAATACTTAAAATTAAAATGTCCAGATTTATTTAATTTAATTAATTACTTGAGCTGAATTTAACTAACACAACTAATTAAATTTAATCAAAATAAATGCATGTAGTAAATAAAAAATGCAGTCAGCTCATTAAGCTAACTAACTGCCAAATTGAACTCCCTTGAGCTAGCACGAGCTAAATTAACTTGTAGAAAAATGCACATCGAGCTATTTGAGCTGATTAATTTATGTTCGGCCATTTCCTCGACCCAAACTCAAGCAATGTAGCTTGCTACGACTTCTTGAAATCTCTTGGCACGGGCTCGAGTAATTGGCCCCGATGGCAGCTCCATAGGTTCGGCATCTAGCTTCTTGGGTGAGCTCGCATCATTCCCCCCCTCTTCAAGGCGATTCGTCCTCAAATCGAGCCATTGGTTCTCTAGAACATAGTTCCTTTTACTTGGCTTTTCTCGGTCGAACGGGGCAAATGGCGATTGAGTCAACTGAAAAAAATAGCCATGAGTTAGCAAGAAATGTGTCAAACAAATTTGCAATTCAAATGTAAGCATATCAAGACAAGTAAATCGCATGCGAATGGACAGATGCAAAACGCCATGCAAACAAACTAATATACTTGACAATGCCTCGTCAAATGTTCGAAACATGATCGAATAGGTTTCAAGGCATGCATACAACTTAATTTGATTCCACAAGTCATGATTGGCATGCGAGTAAACATAATCATCACATACAGATAATTGAAAAGTTTCACTCACAAATGCATCTTGACAATAATAAAAAACATGAATCTTTTTATCACTAATCAAAACAGATAGATCGTGTTCAAATGAAGCAGAACAGTTACCCACATCTCGATCTAAGTGTTTTGCAAAAATCAAAGTATCAACAAGATTTTTAACACCATCCGAGGAGAACAAAAATGTTTCAAAATTTTCAAGTGTCTTACCTTGTTTATCTTCAAGAGTAGGAAAATAAAGATTTGTTTTACCCTGTTCGATGATCACAAATCTTCTCTCCTCGGAACTATAGTATAGTCGAGGCTTCACGATTGAATTAATCTTTTCCAAACAAAATGCGAACTTCATGTACAACCACAGAAATTGTTTAAGGCACGAATATAAATTGAAAACAAATTTGGCAAATTTCGTTACCTTATTCAAAAATCAAGTATCAAAACAATAGAAATTGTTCGCACACAATTGATGATGCTTGATTTTCCCACAAAATGTATCAAAACATATTTCAGGTTTAAAAACATGAGTTTAATTACTTAGGTCAAAGTGTAGCAAAGGGTTTAGTGAATCAAAATGTCAAACCGAAAGGATTTTTGCATACATAGGAACAAACAATCAAAACTCGTTACATGTTTCAAAATAGATTTGCACCAAATCATGGATTGTTCACAAGGTAGTAATTGATGCACAAAATTATCATAATCGAAAGTTTTAATTATTTCTCATGAAAAACCGTCATCACGCAAAATCAAATATTTGGTTTGTGAATCAGAACGAACGATATCAACCACATTCAAAGAGTAGCAATTAATCGGGTGAAAATAAAGGGGTCTTTTATAAACTAAGTCATCGAAATTTTTATTGACAAATTTCAAATCGATTGCCGTGACTCGGTTATTAAAAATTCCTTACCTTGCTTACCTTCGAGCTTGTGTGGTTCGACAACCTTACCTTTCCCGGTCATGCGAAATCGTCGCTC
Source organism: Gossypium australe (assembly GCA_005393395.2). NCBI lineage: Eukaryota > Viridiplantae > Streptophyta > Magnoliopsida > Malvales > Malvaceae > Gossypium > Gossypium australe. Next base: position 18,471,190 of record CM016617.1, read on the forward strand.
ATTAGGAAGGTATTGAAGTTGTAAATTATTACTTGGTCTTTTGGAAACCTGAAAAGAAGGAACAGAACAAGAACAAATTTCATATGGGTTAGTTGAAACACTCCTCACTTTTTCTTGCTCTTTTTCAATTTTCTCTTTTTCTTCACTCTCATTTTCTTTTTCAAATTCTTTTTCGGCTTCCTTTTCAATTACTTTTTCAACTTCTTTTTTCACTTTCTTTTTCTTTTTCCTCTTCTTTTTCTTTCTCTTTTTCGATTTCTTTTTCTTTTATCTCTATTTTCCTTCTCTTGAGTTCATTCCATATTCGCTCGTTTTCTCTCATGATCTTCTCTTGTCTTTCTTTGCTTTTTATTTCTTTTTAGATTTTATTACATCGCGAGGACAATACCAAAGAATCAAAAGGATAATTGTTTGGTCAAAGAAAGAGAAGGTATTTTCGTAGCCTTCTCGTCCATTTCTTCGGGAACGATCCTTCGAGAGGGACTTCTTTGAAGCATACGAGGAATAACTCGTGCTTTCTCGTTCGTCTCCTCGAAAGGGTTCAAACTTGTAACTCATTTTATCTCGTTGCAAATTTCTTGAGGAATAGGAATCCCGATAAGAATCTCTTCGCGAGTAGTCATCAGAAATGGGTCTTCGAGATGGTTGCGACACCATTTCTTGACTTGGTGGATTGTGCTTTCATCGAGCCTTTTTCTCCACTCGGTCCAAACGTCTTTGTATTGGACTTAGCTTCCTTTCAAGCATTCGGTCCATCTCGTTCACCAAGTATTAAAATTTAGATTCAGAAAATTCTCCTCGAGACATGATTTTAAGGCTGAAAAGAAAAAAGTGTTAAAATAAAAATAGAAAAACAAACTAATTCCTCACCACAAACCTCGCAAAAATCACTCAGAAAGAAAAACAAGAATTTTGCACTCCGCTCGTGTTTTCTCTCTCGTCTAAGGCTTTTATGCTCTCTAATGCACTCACCACTCTTTTCTTTTACCGCTCAGTTTTCGCCTCTCGAAGTTCTCCGCAAACTAGATAGACAAATTAGTACCGTTTGGGGTCGGCTTATAAAATTGATGTGGTTTGGTGGGGAATAATATTGGGATTGGGGTAGGCTATCAAACAAAACAAAATAGAAGATCGGGTTTGAGTGTGGCGTATTAAGGTAGAAGAAATGGTAGAATGAATTGATGATCAGGAAAGAAGAGATGAAACGAAGTAAACATGCAAAAACTTTAACTTTTTTTTTACTCGTATATATATTTTTTTTAATTTTGTTTTTTTCTCACTTCAAAATAAAATTGCTGAATATAGAAAAAAAAATTACAATTCAAAATTTTTTTTGATTTTTTTTAACAAAATACAATTCCGGGAATCCTGAAAACGTCAATACTTACTCGAATTTAACTAGCTCTGATACCAAATTATACGAACTCGTTTTGGTAAAGATTTGAGTCGTAATTTTTCCCGATCATGAATTGAGTAAGTTGAAGGCTTTTTAAGAAAAAGGTTAAAGAAAGAAGAGATTTAGGCTCAAATAGGTTTAATGGGATTATGGAATAATTTTGGGAAATGATGATGGGAATGTGGCTAAGTATTCAAGTTCAAACTAACACAATAAAGGTGTGTCAACCCAAGACTTATGTGAATGCTTAGGTTGGAAAAGTGTCGATAGGATGTTAAGATAGGTAAATAAGACCTCGACCCGCTATCAAAGATGATAAGTTTGGAATAACAAAGACGGATTGACGCCACAAGGGTTACTTGATAAGTCAGACGAGTCTTTAGAGGACAATGAGAGTTGAAAACAAACTCACAAAATAATCAAATTTTATAAAATTGTTCATTCGCCTCCAAATGAGAATTACATAGCAAATTTATAGGCTTAGCTATGGCTAGCTGAATGGTCTCTTGACAGCTTCTTAAGCCTTAAGTTTTTAGGAAACTTCCTAGTAGCTTCCTAGGCATTTTCTAGAATGATGTAGCTTAGAAATATGAATGGTTTGCTTCTAGAAAAAAATGGTTTTGCTGGACATTGATGGAGCATAGTCCACATTCGTCCTAGGGAATTTATGGTAGCTTAATTGCTGCTTTGGGGAGTTAAACGAATAGCTCTTGAACAACATGTTGTTTGGCCGAATGGCCACTTGGGAAAGACACCAACCAGGAGCCTCTTGAGCTCCACGAAAAGGCACCAGCTGTGAATTAAATCCTTGTCCATTGATATCCACGAAATGGCATGTGGAAAAAGGAGTAGTCAGCAGTCCATTAAATGGACGTCCCTTGCATGCTGAACAACTCCCCTTTTTACTGCACCTTAAATTCGGCCAGCATGCTTCCTGTATTGCTGCTGCTAATCACGAAAATGTCTTTAGTGGCTGCACACAATCATGCCGTCCACACATGCTTCCTGGACAAAATAAATGGCAACAATTAAAACAAAGTTGAGACACATTAATTCGGCTAAGACAACTTAATAGCAGCCACTAAATTGGTCTTAAACTAGACACATTAAAATTATGTTCTAAAACTAGACACATTTAATTTATGTCATAAGACATATTAAAAACATGTACTAACATAAGACACATTTAATACTTAAAATTAAAATGTCCAGATTTATTTAATTTAATTAATTACTTGAGCTGAATTTAACTGACACAACTAATTATATTTATTCAAAATAAATGCATGTAGTAAATAAAAAATGCAATCAGCTCATTAAGCTAACTAACTGCCGAATTGAACTCCCTTGAACTAGCACGAGCTAAATTAACTTGTAGAAAAGTGCACATCGAGCTATTTGAGCTGATTAATTTATGTTCGGCCATTTCCTCGACCCAAACTCGAGCAATGTAGCTTGCTACGGCTTCTTGAAATCTCTTGGCACAGGCTCGAGTAATTGGCCCCGATGGCAGCTCCATAGGTTCGGCATCTAGCTTCTTGGGCGAGCTCGCATCACCGTGTTTCTCAACCGTGTGGAAGACACGGCCATAGGACATGGGCATGTGCCCAGGCCGTGTGAAGTCTGCACCTTAAATTCGAAATTAAATTTGCCACATGGCCTAGCACACGGGCGTATGCCTTGGCCGTGTAACCCTAAAATGTTACTGACATCAGAAACAGAATGTCAAGGTTTTAATACATGGGGCTGAGACACGGCCGTGTCATTGCCGTGTGAGGGACACAGGCCATAGACACGGGCATGTGTCAGGCCGTGTGAAATCCCCTGTATTCGAATTGAAAAATAAATCTACACGGCTATGGACATGGGCGTGTATGATCACACGGTCTGCCCACACGAGGTGTCTCTTGGCACACGGGCGTGTGCCCCTATTTCTCAGTGAAATTTTTCAAAGTTTTCTAAAGTGTCTGGTTTTGTACTGAACCATTTCTAAAGTATGTTTTGGGTTTCGTAGGCTCATAATAGGGACTTTAAGATGAAGTTTGAAAAGTTTTAAATTTGAACGAACTTTTATGACTCGAAAATGTATGTTAGTATGTGTTTAAGTTAGGTAACGCCTCGTACCCTGTTCCGACGTCAAACATGGGTAAGGAGTGTTACATGTGTGGACAAAATAAGGCCATTTTCTAGCCTAATTTCTCACCCAAATTTTATCTTCCTGCATCAACACTTATAAGTATAATCCAACCAATTACAAGTATAATTCAAGTCAATTTCTATCATCCAAACTAATACATTTCATCATATATTTGTGTTTAATGACTTACCTTTATGTAATTTACATAATTTACAACATTAGATGTTCATACTTATCATTTTAGTTAATGTATTGATTCAACCATAACATATATCAAAACATAAGTGTATTAGCCATTCCAATGGCTAAGTTTCATTCATTACTTACACAACATCATTTGATTTAGTTAGCCTATACATGTCATTAACAAAATAAGATTTTCATTAATACCAAAATGATAGGTTGATAGTGTGATGATTTGCTCCGACTAGTCTCCAACCTTCCCAAGCTTTGAGCACTATAAAACAGGGAAAATAAAACCTAGTAAGCATATTATGCTTAGTAAGCTCGTATAACATAAATTAAGCTTACCATTACATTCAATATATTAACCATACAAAACATGCTTGCCAACTATTTGGAAATTTACCTATTAACACATATTCAATCAACATGTTAGTCATAATATACCAATATACATAGATGAGCTCATCATGCCATATGCGTATTTAATCCATTGAATTTCCGATGGGTATTTCAAGTAGTACACTCGAGGTGTACAATTCCATTATCCGTCAATTCATATCCAGTAGTACCTTATAGGTACACTCTCGAGTCACATATTACACAGAAGAATTACCAGTCCAGGCTAAATTCTAGCTGTTACATATACTCTAAAGGCTTTGTCGGATTACCAGCCCAGGCTAAATCCTTTATATGATAAAGAATTCCCTATAGAGTTCATTCTGAATTACCAGTCCAGGCTAAATCCAGTCAATTAGGATTACCCATCCGGGTTAAATCCATTCTGCAACACATACAGTTTCATCAGGGAAATCACCTTTTTATCCATCAAAACTCAACATTCAAGGAATTCAATCCTTTTTTAATAATTTTCCAAACATGTATCATTTCGTTCATTGCCATACATATGTAATTCACATAATCAATGTAATATAACATTAAAATCAATACACTTCCATACTCATTTAAGTTATACGAACTTACCTTGATATTTGTTCGTATCTAAAATCTACTAATCCAAAATCTTTTCCTTTCCTCGATTTAGCTCTTTGTTTGGTACTTTCGGTTCTATATAAATTAATTTAATCATCAATTCAATCCATTTCATATTCTATTGAACTCAATTTACAATCTAGGCAAAAGCACCCTTTTGCCCCCATACTTTTGATTAATTCCAATTTCGTTCCTAGGCTCGGAAATTGAAATTCATGCAATTCAATCCTTATTCCAAGCCTAACTAAAATTCTAATATAATTTTTGTAGCACATATATTCTCAAAATTTTATAATTTTCTATGGGTTTTACCATTTTTTAATTTAGTCCCTAAATTAAATTTCCATCAAATTTCCCTTTGTAAAAGTTGTTTATCTATCAACAACCTTTCATTTTCTACCATAAACTTTTAAATTTCAGCATGTTCATCCATGGAAAATTTTCTATACTTTGATATCTATTCAAATTAACCCCAAAATAGAGAAATTAAGCTTCCCCAATCTCAAAATACAAAAATTACTAAAAACGAGACATAGGAACTTACCAATCTATGCTTGGAAAGCTTGTTTTCTCTCTCCTACGGTTTCCATGGATTTTAGGTTGAAGAAGATGATATAAAATGATGATATTTCATTTCAATTAATTTATCATCTTTAATTTTTTTTCCATTTCCAATTTAGTCCTTAACCTTTTCTAATTTTTCCATGGATGATTCACCAAAAATATCTACATATTTTTCATCAATGGTCTAATTATCATTTAAGGACCTCAATTTTTTAATTCCATAGCTATTTAATCCTTATACCTACTAGAGTTCAAATTTGACATTTTATGCAATTTAGTCCTTTCTACAATTAAGCACCTAATTGATAAAATTTTCTTATCAAAATTTCTCATGCAATCATTCTATCACATTACTAATCATTTTATAATATTAAAATATTTTATATTAAAATATTTTATCTTTTCGGCTTAGATTTGTAGTTATGAAACCACTATTCCGACTTCACTGAAATTGGGTTGTTACAACGAGGGTGTGACAAAATAAGTCTTTAGTCTAATCAAAAATGACCAAACTGATTAAAAGACTAATACGTTGTCTATCAAGTCCAATTGGGGAGATACCTTGTCTTAGGTATTAGAGCAGATGACTTCCATAGATAGAGACATAGATGTGACTAACTAAATTGATAATACATCAAACAAGACCTAAGTAGAATAGATCCTAGATCTGTTTATGGATTTATTCACTTGTGACGTTCATAGTGGGTCATACATTAATCTTGAGTGAATGATAAACTATGTATGTATGACTCACATACTTTGATGTAAACAAAAGCCTAAGTTTAAACAAATAAGGAACCGAAAATTGGTAAGTTGGGTATACGATTTTTGCAGTATGTAGCATCATTTCACAACAATGGAATTCATAACCCTATGAAGGGTAAATGATATCTTCTCATTAGCATTACATGATAGATTGAAAGTAAATGTGGTCACGGGTCATTTTTGTTTATGATAAATGATTTAATTACTATGTGATAGTAATTGACTTTTCATGAAAAAGGTGTAATGGTTACCATAAAATAAAATAGGATCATATTGGTAGAACAAATTCATCCCAAAAAGATTAAGGATATTCTATGAGGGTAGCCCACTTATAATGAGATCATTGACCAAGCATTTATTAAGTAGATTTCGTAATGGTATATAATAAGGTAGAGCTCAGCCACAATACTTCAATGGAATGATTTCGTGACTAAATAATATTATAATTAATAGGCAAAAAATTAAAACTTAATTAAAAAGTATTTTAGCCCTAATTATATATGTCCAATCGGTCCATCCGCTAGCTTAAGATAACCAGAAACAAATTGCATGTAGAACCAATGAATATAAATGAACGGAAATGATTAAGTAAGAGAAATAAATCGAATATATCACTACCCACAATGAATGCTCTTCTTACTGAGTAAAGAAATGACTTAGGAATTAATTTAAGGTTCTTCTAATTATTATTTAATTAATTATAATTAAATAATTGGAGTTCGAAGATTAAATTAAATTAATTAGTCATTATGAATTTATTGAATATGAAAATTAAATATATTTTCTCATAAATTCTATTACAGTAAAGTTGCTATGACTTTAATAGAATTAGAATTGGGTTGAAAAAATTATTTAATTGAGAAATTAATTAATTAAATTTAATTAATTGATTAAGTGATATTTATTTTGGGTAATAAAAAATATATTGGGTTGAATTAAATTATAAAGTGTTGGGTTAAAAGTTTAGGAATCACATATTATTAGACCTAATACATGAGAAGCCCAATTAGACCTCATGTAATAATGTGGGGTTGCAAACCCTAGTGGAAAAGAGGGCATGTCGCCGCCCCTCTCTCCTATTGCTAGAGTAATAGTATATTTTTTATTAAAATTATTTTATTTATTCAGGACGTAAACTAGAACTCTTGTACTTCTCTCTATAAATATAGAGCACCAATTAAGCTATTATAACACAATTTCTATACATCATTATTCTACGAGAAAGTAGTTCTGGTTTATTTATAAAGAATAAATTTTATTTTCTGATAATTACAAATAGTTGTCGGTTTATAAAGAGAATTTACTTTTCCACTAAAAGTAAATAAATTGTTTTATTATGTAACTTAACTCGTGTTACTCGAGCTCACACTTGATACAATTCATGGTTTAAGGATTGCATAGAAAACCGTTCGGTTGAAAGCCAATACCAACTTTAGTCCTCATCGTAAAAAGCGTAAGTATAATTCTGGTTTAGGTTTATTCCTATAAATAACACAATGACTGAGTTTTAAGAGAAATTTTAAACTCCCACTGTAGCTAAATAACTATTTTCTTAATTGAATTCTTCTAACAAGATAAGCCAAGACCAGAAGAGAGTCCAAAATGATGGTCGTTGACATCGCGGAGCATGTCAGGGTCGTCAACTATCAACATCCGAGTCACAAAGATATGGAGCTAAATCGACATTACAATGCACAAGCCTTCAATGTCGACTATCAACAATGCTCCTCCTTGCACATGTTAACATTCACTCATAGAGGAAAAATATACTGAGATGTGTTTGATGGGAAGAAGTTAGCTGTGCATTTAATACAGAAAGTTATTGACTACAGCTGTAACTAACTAATTGTTTAACAACTAAACCAACTAACTATTCAAACTAACTGCTGCAATTAATGCTTTATTATACTCCTTAACATGCCCCATGCTTGTCGACGTTCATGTGTTTTTTCATGCCATCATCTGTTGTGGACGTAACCCTTAGTTTACTTCTAAACTTATCGAACAGCCTACTGACAGTGGTTTAGTCAATATATCAGTAATTTGATCTTGTCTAGATACATGACCCACCTGCAACGATCCTTCTGAACCTTTTCTCTGACAAAGAATAGGTCTAATTCAACGTGTTTAAATTTTGAATGCATGACAGGGTTGCTTGCTACAGCAATTGCTGCGGAGCTATCACACTATACTCGAGCTTTACTTTGTGTTGAAACACCGAGTTCAGACAGTAAAGATTGAAGCCAAACTAACTTAGCAGTGACATGAGCCAAGCTTCTATATTCTGCTTCTGCAGTAGACCTTGACACCACCTGCTGCTTCCTTGAGTTCCATGAAATAGGATTACCTCCAAGAAAAACACAAAACCCCGAGGTTGACCGACGATCATCTGTATCTGATCCCCAACTAGCATCTGAATATCCTTCAAGAAGAAACTTTGAGGTTCAGACGAACTGTAGTCCAAAGTCGAGTGTCCCTTGTAAGTATCAGAGAATCCGTTTGACGGCTTTGAAGTGTGTATCCAAAGGTTTGTGCATGAATTAACAAGCCTTGTTCACAGAAAAGGCAATGTCAGGCCTTGTTATAACCACATACTGCAAGGCAATGTCAGGCCTTGTTATAACCACATACTGCAAAGCTCCTACTAGAATCCTGTATAAACTCTCATCCTTAATCAGGTTTCCTTAATAAGTAGACAATTTACAAGAGGTCATCATTGGAGTAGGGGAGGGTTTTGACTTATGCATGAAAGCACGTTGAAGTAGTTCCAAAATGTACTTCTTCTGATTCAAGTAAAGACCATTTTGAGTGCGAGTTACTTCAATTCCAAGAGAATAGCTCAGCTGCCCCAGATCTTTCAATGAAAAACGAACATTAAGCTCCTTGACAAATTGATCAATGCAAGAAGAATCATTTGCTGTTATTATTATATATCAACGTATACTAAGACATACACCTGCTGAGATCCTGTTTGTCGAATGAAGAGAGAGTTATCAGCTTTCGAGACAACAAACTGAGCATCAAACAAAAACTCTCGTAGCTTGTGAAACCATGCACGAGGGGCCTGTTTGAGGCCATAAAGAGCATTCCTCAATCGACAAACAAGCTGTTGACCATTAGATCACTGTTGCTCAAAGCCAGGTGGTTGTGTCATATAAATTTCCTCATGTAAATCACCATTCAGGAAGGCGTTGTTAATATCAACCTGTCAAAGGGTCCACCCTAAGGAAACAGCAAGTGCAAGCATGACCCGAATCGTTGTTGGCTTGACAACTGGGCTGAAACTTTCTAAAAAATCGATGCCAGCTTCCTGTAGAAACCCCTTGACTACCAACCTTCCTTTGTACCGAGCTATTAACCCATCTGCGTGCCTTTTTATTTTGAAGATCCATTTGCAACCGACAGCTTGACGGCCAGCAGGTAGGGTTACAAGATCCCATGTGTAGTTAGCTATTAAAGCAGCATATTCGGCTTGAGCAATTGCAGTCCAAGCAGGACTAGTGAAAGCCTCAACTATGTTCGAAGGCTCCTTTTCATCCTAAGTAGTAGAAAAAACCTTTGGTTTGAAGATACCACTTTTGGATCGAGTGCACATAGGATGACAGTTGACTGCATTAGGAGTAGCTGGAGCGGGGTTGATTTCAGAAACAGGAGCTGAGCAATCTGAATCAGGATTGACTTCAGGAACAGGAGCTGAAGAAGCTGGAACAGGATTGACATCAGAAACAGGAGTTGAAGGAGGACTAGAGAGCCCAGCAGAATTCCCAGGTGAAGGCAAAGTAGTAGTCACCATAGGAGAACCAACTCCGACCATAGGAATGTGTGTATGTTGATGAAGAAGCCTGGGAAGAGCGAAGCTTGGTGCTAAAGAAAAACCATTCTGGAAGGAAAAACATGTTTCATCAAATAGGACATGTCGTGAGACAAAAATTCGATCATCACGTGCAAGACATTTGTAACCTTTTTGGTTGACACTAAGTCCCAGAAAAACACACTCCTGAGACCGAAATTGGAGCTTGTGTTGCTGAAATGGTCGTAGACAAGGATAGCATGCACTTCTAAAGACTCGCAGTGGAGAATAATCGGGTTGAACATTGTAGAGTTTTTCAAAAGGACTCTTATTTTGCAAAACAAGTGTCGGTAGTCTATTGATCAGATGAGCTGCATGAGAGAAGGTAGCTGACCAATACTCCAAAGGCATTGATGCCTGAGCTAGTAGGGTAAGCCCCATGTCAACAATATAGCGATGTCTTTGTTCGACTAGCCATTTTGTTCTGATGTATAAGGACAAGTTCTCGATGTCGAACACCAAGTTGAGAGAGCTTAGTGGACAAAGAACGAAACTCGCCCCCTCCGTCTGTTTGTAGCATTTTGACAGTCGTTCCAAATTGTACCTGAACCATGTTGTGGAAATGAAGATAACAACAAAGAACTTCAGACTTGTTTTTAAGCAAATATAACCAAGTGTATCTGCTGTACATATCAACAAAAGAGACATAATAGGAGGAACCACTTGACAATACATGTGCAGGTCCCCATATATCAGACACTACTAACTCAAAAGGGGATGAGTATTTTGTCGTTGAAGTACTGAAAGGTAACTTGTGAGACTTGCCCAACTTACAAGGTTTACACATAAAATCCAAATTGCTATGTTTGAAATTCACATTACAAGAATGAAGAACTCGAGCAAGTGTATCTCCACAGGGGTGTCCAAGCCTGTTGTGCCATAGTGCCAAAGAGGAGGAAGCTTGAACATTGAACAGACTTGGTGACTCAGAAGCAGACTTGTGAATGGGAGCTCGAGAAAAGTTAAACCTATATAAGCCTTTATGCATGTGACCCTCCAGTAGTATCCTCCCTGTCTGAATATCCTTCACAAAGCACAGAAATGGATGAAATTCAAAATAAACTGAATTATCTCTTGCAAACTGTCCTATAGAAATCAAATTCTTACAAACAGCAGGAACATGTAATACATTCTTTAGATGCAATAACCGAGAACCAGCTATAAAAGTGGAGGAGCCTACATTGGATATGGAAACAGACTCACCATTACCCATGGAGACTTGACTAGTACCAGTGTAGGGAGATGTGTTGGTAATGTTGGACATAGTTGGAGTTATGTGGTTGGTGGCACTAGAATCGGGGTACCATGTTTGAGTAGATAAGGATGGATATGAAGCCCGAGTGGACGGATGAGACAGTGTAGAGCAGTGAGGAGCCGAGCAATGAGATGTAGGAGAGTCATTGAACTGATGATAATTGATGGTCATTGAGGAGTTTGAACCAAGACCAGAAAAGTTCTCATCAAAATGATGATAACATGTTTACACCATGTGTCCTATTTTGCCACATAATTGGCACTAGGGTTTTGAACGAGACCAGCTTTGACCTGAACCTCGAACTTGACCACGGTACCACCTACGACCTTGACCCTTGTGCCTATGATTAGAATTGTAACTTGAATCCGAACCAGACTTCATTTTATCATAACTACCATGCTGTGACCTAGACATCATGTTGGCTTGCAAAGGCTCTTCTTGCAACACAGCCAGTTGCCGTGCCTCACAATCAAGAAGTAACTCAGTCACCAAATCAAGAGTCATGGGGGTGGTAGAAGCAAGAATCCGAATAGACTCAAACTCAATAAGAAAACCTGCCAAAATAATGCTGACCTATTCTTGTTCAAAAACAAAACTACCCGCTGCAGTCAGACTATTGCTTAAACTCTTGACCTTGGAGAGATAATCTTTAACAGAAAGATTCGTCTTCTTGATAGAGTATAGTGCATGTCGCATACCTGAGAGCTTAATGGTAGACTTAGCTCCAAATCGTCTTTCAATTGTTGACCAAATGTCAAAGCTGGTCTTGGCTGCTGTTAGATGCATTAAGATGTCATCCGTGACTGTAGACAAAAGCTAAGAAGCTAAGAATTTATCTTGCTTCTTATAGACAGTGAATGCAAGATTATCCACATCCTGGCCATCGGCATCACGTAAGACAAAAGAAGGAGGAAGAGCAGTACCTAAAGCAAAACCCTCAAGGCCATAGCCTTCAAGAATCAACAGTAACTGATGTTTCCACAATAGGTAATTGTGCTCACTGAGTTTAATGGTGTCATGCTTAGAAAAATAATGAATATCAGAAGAATGAAGACTGCAAGGATTACGTTGATGAACTGCTCCATCAGAATCAGTAGAGTGTCGAGGTGTACCGACTGTTGGAACGACTTCTGTGGCTATGAAAAAGAAACATATACCAGCAAGATTATGGCTCTTGATACCATGTTAACATTCACTCATAGAGGAAAAATATATTGAGATGTGTTTGATGGGAAGAAGTCAGCTGTGTATTTAATATAGAAAGTTATTGACTATAGCTGTAACTAACTAACTGTTTAACAACTAAACCAGCTAACTATTCAAACTAACTGCTGCAATTAATCTTTATTATACTCCTTAACAGCACACCATCCTTGCCGAAATAAGCAAAAATGAGGCGCCGATTAAACAAAATAAGGCAAACTCTTGAACAAAAGTCGTGGAAAGACCAAGGGAAAAACCAAGGGTTACTCCATCTCCTCGACAGCTGAAAGCTGAGTGGAAGTGAGAAGGACCAAGTTATTTTGACGAACAAAGACAAGGAAAAGAAGAGGAAGGGAAAAAGATGGGGAAAGGGAGAGTAATGGGAGAAAGGAAGTGGAAAGGGGGGAAAAAGGAGAACAGAACCGGCGACTGGCAATAAGGCTGCTGGCGGCGGTAAAAGAACGACCAAAACTAAAACCTAAGGAATACAAAATGTGAGAGAAAAGTACAGGGACTTCAAGAGCTTTTCTGTTAAGTGACAATTTTTCAATTTTGTTGTTAGCAAATTATTTTTATTAATGTTGTTTAGTTAATTAATTATATTTGTTTGTTTAATTCTCAAATAGAATTGTAAGTTACACATGAAGTATAATTTTGTTATATATATAATATGTTAAGTATTGAAATGAAGTATATTGATTATGTATTTGATGAAAGTTTTGTGGAAAAAATGAATGCAATATGTATGTTCATAAAATAGTTTAATATGATTATGGTTTAGGAATTTATTAAAATGTGATATATTGAAATATGTTAACAATTGATTTATCAATATATTTCTGAAAATTGTTGAATATTTTGTTAATTAGTAGAATATGCATGCATGGTTTGAAAATATTTTAATACAAATATTTGTAATGATTATAATGAAGGTTATTTATAGTTGGTGATCTTGTCTTCTGGCATCGGAGAGTGCTTTTGTACATGTGGATTGTCCAGAAAGTATCAATTTCAGCAACACCTTTCTAGATATGTTGTGATTATTGGGAAACAAATGTAGTCTCCATTGCTTTTGATGAGACCTCTCCCCTTGTCTCTGTAGGTGTTACAAGAAGAGACTCCTTGGAGATTTACGAGGAACAAGGGTAGCAGTAACCTTCTTTGAGTCATCCTTTTCCAATATGCGCCAATGAAAGTAGGCACTTCAATTGTTGCATCAACAGGTTGTTCTAGCATTCCCCCATTGGATTGTAAGCCTTGTTGCTCGAATTAATCTGTAGAGATTATCTTGGCACGAGCTATGGGAAGAAGAAAGATTGCTTCCTGAAAAAGTGTAAAGCTTTGGAAATAAACAAGAAAGAACCTTCTGAAATGTTCATTGCTTTAAGGTTTCTAAGAGAATTAAGAGATTTTAGGTGACGACAAAGTGAGGTTTGCCGTGGATATTTATAACAAAAATAAGTGCGCACCTCTATCAATGTTTTTCCCTTCAAGATACGAAGAGAGAAAATCTTGATTACCCACCAAATGTAAATATTTGGTGCCAAATTTTTCATAATTCACCAAAAATTATTGGAAATCACAAAAATAACCAAAAATTCCAAAATGACATGAAGCATGGTCATTTAGATGTGCTTCAAAGACAATCAAGACCTCAAGCTCCACAGATCTCAACTTAATTCCTTATATCCTTAAACCTATGCTATTTTATCTAAATGACTAAAAATAATAATTAATTACATAAATGGTCCTGATTCAAAAACAATCATTTAAATGATCTAAAATAAATAATATTTTTAGGTTGAGGGATTTAATGGTCGGCACCATCTAATTTTCTGACACAATCATTAACTAATGATTGCGTCAGGGGTTAAAAAAATATTTTTTTTAAGTGTTGGATTGACACCTATATATTTTTTTTAAACCATAGCATACTAACATACATTTATATTAGTATTCAAAAAAATATTTGTATTGGACAATAAATGGTGGGTACCACTTTTTCCATTAAAAAAAATATCACTAGTCCATTACTCGACCAATGCCCATGAAGTCGACCATTAATAGGCCAAAGCCTACCACGGCCCGTGTCCCAAGGCCTAATGCCAACCATCAGTTGGACGGGCCTGCTTCTCTAGCCTGTCAAGTCCCCTCAGCCATCTTTTTTTATTTAAATCCTATCCATTACTTTAAGGGTAAAAATCCAGAAAATACCAAAAAAAATCAAAAATGACCGGAATGTATAGGTTTCAGGAAAATTGACCGGAAAGTGCAATTTCCCCCAAAATCGCGTCCCCGTCAGCGCGTTTTTGGGGGAAAACGGCCTAAAGCGCTCCCCCGGGGACGCGCTTTAGGCCGCAACGGTCAAATTTTTTTTGACCGTTGGGGGCCCAACGGTCAGGAAAAAAAAACCTATAAATACCCCCCCAACCCTTCATTTTTTTCACAATTCAATCCTTTCTCATTTTTCTCTCAATTTTCTCTCAATTTGCTCTCAATTTGCTCTCAAGTTTCTCTCAAGTTTCTCTCAAAGTCCTTCAAATTTACGTTCAAATTTCAAAATAGTCCTTTACTATTTATAAAAAAGCCCTTTATAATTTTTTTAATATATCTATTTTTTGGAAAATTTTTAAATTCTTTATCGGAGTACAATGGCCGGGGAATTATGTCGCCTAGACAAGAACCACATTGCCGTCCAGCAACAGAAAATGGTAAGTTTGAATGTTAATTTTTTAATATTATTAAATTTTTTTAATTATGCAATTTTAATTAATTTAAAATTTTATAATTTTATAATTTTTTAAACAGTCTGTAGATCGGGTGTTGCAATGTTATATTCGCAACATGCCTGGTCCCCCATCGCCATTGATCGAGAATTACCTGCGGGAAGCGGGTTTTTGGCACGTGGCCACGATAGGCTGGGGGTTCAAGTTGGAGCCGCCTTTGATCAGCGCGTTGATAGAGAGGTGGAGACCGGAGACGCACACTTTCCATTTGCCATGCGGAGAGTGTACCATCACCTTGGAAGATATGCAGTTACAGTTGGGATTACCGGTGGACGGGTCGGTAGTCACCGGGTCCGTAACATCTCTCGATTGGATGGCCGTATGCTACGAGCTTCTGGGTGTCATTCCGGATAAAATTCACGGAGCTCGGATCGATTTGGCTTGGTTACGAGACGCATTCCCGCAGCCGAATGAAGGTTCAACTGAAGAAGAAAGAATACGGTATGCGCGGGCATACATACTTCAGATAATTGGAGGCTATCTGATGCCGGACCTCTCTAGAAACCTCGTCCACCTGAGATGGCTCCTGAAACTTGTTGATTTCAGAGCAGCCGGTGAATTGAGTTGGGGGTCTGCCGTGCTATCGAGGTTATACCGGGAGATGTGCGGGGCGACGCTGCCGAGTAAACAAAAAATCGGAGGTTGCCTATCACTACTGCAGTCATGGGCATGGTTTCGATTTCCATTTTTACGTCCTCGACTCGACCAGCCATATTCATTCCCACTGATAACGAGGTAAATTTAATATTATATTTTACAATTATGTCGTATATTTATAGTATAATTGCATGCTAAAAGTTTATTTAATTAGGTGGAACCATCCGAGGAGCAGTCATGTTGGAATACCTAACTCGCTTGAGGATATACGACTCCTATTGGAACAACGGTCGGAATCACAAGTAAGTGTCGAATTTCGTTATTATAATTTAGTATTTCGTAGGTAATGTCTAGTATTATGTATATAACTAATAAGTTGGTAATGTTAATATAGTTTCAATGGACACCGTACGAGGATCCCGAAATTCGGGCAGTAATTCCGGAGGAGTATCTCCAAAATCCGAACAGTTGGCACGTTAAGGTCCCGCTAGTCACCTACTCAACCGTCGAGATGCACCAGTCAGATCGGGTTCTGCGGCAATTTGGATGCCGGCAACCGATTCCCGTGCCTCCTGAGGTGCTCGATGATGAGCACAAAGTGGACTTACGGCAGCAGCACACGGATTGGCCAAGATTTTGGTCAGAACATATCGAGACGTGGGAGAACGGGTATGACTTTTTACCTAACCGGGAACCGATCATAGTTCCTGAGTTAGCGTGCGTGCCGGAGTACATGCCATGGTTTAGAATCCATGGCAAGCCGTATCTGTTGTCGGATGAAGAGAGACGACGGCTAATTCGCGAGCGAAGGGAACGTCGGGGCCCTTTACATCCAAGGAGAATGGGTGATGAACAGGGCCCAGGAGCGCCTACACAGTCACCGGGCCCATCAACAGCGCCTACACAGTCACCGGGCCCATCAACAGCGCCTACACAATCACCGGGCCCATCCGTTCAGCTGACAACACCAACATCACAGCATCCACAGTTTATGCCAGGTGCGTACCCTGCCCCTTATATGTATCCTCCTAACCCATATATGTTTCCTTTTCCTAGTCCCACCCCAGGTTGGAATGCATGGCCGAGTTCGAGTCCGTTCCCGACAACTCTCGTTGGCCAGCCGATCGTGAGGCTGACTTCCGGTGTGGGATTACATGAGGTGCCGTCGGGGAGCAGTAGTTTCTACCAGGCTCCTTCACCGTACGGGATGCAGTCACCCCCGCCGTGGTTTATGCAAACACCTCCGGGGTCATAATTTACAAATAGGGAGAGAGAACAATGCCTTAAGTAGAGAATGGCAAATTGTGGGATGAAGAAAATGAGAAATGGTTAGGCCTATTTATAGTTGAGGTTTAGGGATCAATCTTACAAAGTAACTATTCAAATAGGGACCAATATTGCAATTACCCCATACCAATTTTCACATCACATCAACTTTCGGTGCCATTTTCTTCAGGGGGTGGAGAACGGCCCATTTCCTTCAGGTGGTGGAGAACGGCCTAAAGCGCTCCCCCGGGGACGCGCTTTAGGCCGTTTTCCCCCAAAAACGCGCTGACGGGGACGCGATTTTGGGGGAAATTGCACTTTCCGGTCAATTTTCCTGAAACCTATACATTCCGGTCATTTTTGATTTTTTTTGGTATTTTCTGGATTTTTACCCTTACTTTAAATCCCATTTTTTATTTATTTTAAATCCTATTCATTACTTTAAATCCCATTTTTTTAAATCTTATTCATTACTTTAAATTACTTTAAATCCCATTTTTTATTTAATGACTTAAATTCCTATTTTTTTAATCTGTAAATTATTACTTTAAATTAATTTATCCTTAAATTATATTTTTAATTAAAACCGTATTTTTAAATAAAAATCAATTTATTCTTTTAAATTGATTTATCATTTAATCATTTTTAATAAAATCAATTTATTCCTTTAAATTAATTTATCATTTAATTATTATTTTTTAATTAAACTAAAAATTGTTAATATTTAAATTGATTTATCTTGTAAATAGTAAATTGATATTTTAATTAAATTCGATTGTTTAAATTAAGAATTATGGAAAAATAAAAAATAAGGGTGTGGGCAAATAAAAAATAAAAAATCCTTTAATTACAAGTTTTTACAAGAATCTGTCGTCATCTTTCAATCCGGCATTATCAGAAGATTAACCGACAATACAAACACGATGTGGGCAAGTTGATCGGTTGTGGTCAGATGTTTGGCACACCGTGCATTGTTTGGGTTTGACAGGGATTCAAAATGACATAGATGCCAGGGAGACGATGATTCGAAAAGATTAGAACTCATAACACTTTTAGAGAATTTTGTATTTATGTTTTGAGGATTCTTTATTTTCGAGGCTTAGTTTTTATCTCTATCTTTTGTACTCTCCGTTCTTTTTTAATTATAGTAAAATCATCTTTACTTGTGGTTTTTTATTCTCTTTGGAGGAGTTTTTCCACGTTAAAATTGTGTGTTCAATTTCTCAATTTTTTCTGTTATTTTTTATTTGTTCGTTGCTTAATTGGGTCGATTCCTAATTATTTTTGTTAATTTTGATTTAAACAAAATTACATGTGGGAAAAAAATAAAAATTTTAAAACAATAAGAATCATCTAAGTTATATAGTGAAGAATCACCTAAACATTAATGAAAGCGCCAATGTTATACGAAAGACGATCTGAGATTGGAGAAATGATTTTAACGATTATGTTTTAACAAAAGTGTTTTTTAACTCATTATATATAATTTCCACTGGGAAGGTTGATTGGATTGTGGAACCCTAAACTGGTTATTATTAATGCCAAATTGGATAACCACAATCCTTCCTAACTGCAACATGCACACACACAAAACTTAGCCTTTGATGATTTATAAAGATTTAGTATACAATTAGACAACATCCCTTACCCGCGCAAACCTTGACACCCATCAACCTCCACATATCTCTAAATAATATATTTTGAGAAATTGAAGTCGACTTAGAAATACTTTTAAAATTCGCAATATTGTGGTAAAAATCCCTCTAGAGCCCTTATATTATAATTTAAATTTTACTATTATTTCCTACACTATACATAAGTTTATAGATTTAGTCATTATAAATTAATATGGTCATATTAAGTCCAGTTATAACCAAATGGTAATTGTTAAATTCATTAAGTTATTTCACTTTCAAAATCTTATGCGGGAAATATATTATCACATGTATAACGCCATGCCAACTTACTATTTCCACATATTACTTACAAAAAACTAGCTAATGAATTTCAACAGTCGGGGCTTGGGTTAAAACCAACATTTCAAAATCTGAAAAAGTATAGGGTTTAAGAACGACCAGATTGAAGACCATAGACTAATTACAAGACTACAAGCAAAATTGATCCAAATTGATTTAATTGCTACCGATTAGATTAGAGCTGAAAAAGTACAAGAACTAAAATTGATTAAATTAAAATATATAAGTATTAAATTTACAATTTAAAAATAATATAGGGAGTAATAGCAAATTTTAACTTTGTTGTCCAATATAAAGCAAATTCTCATTGTTTATGATATAGTTTTTGAGGGGATACACTACTTTGGGAGTTTGGACTCAAATCTAAACATGCAGACGATATTATGGACCACTCTATATACCAAAATTGGGCCCAAATAACCCTTAAAAAGAATGGGAGAAAGAAAGTTTAGGCTTTACTGAAAACAATTTTTTACAAAAGAACTTCAATCGATAAAATGGTTACCTCTAAGTTATTAGTAAAAGTTGATAGGGATGGAAGCTAAGATTACCAAAAGAAAATAAATGAAAGATTAGAGTCATTATTCATTGTTGAATATAAAGTAGGGTCAAAAATAAACCCATCATGATTCATTGTAGATCCCAAAAAAAAGCAAGATTTTATTTATCATTGTTATATATATATATATATATATATATATATATATTAAATCAACACCGAAATTTCAAAAATATCTAATCGTCCTTGATTAAGATTTGTGGGGTAACCAATGTGTTTTCACACTATCTTGAGTGTCCCATTAAGCATGCTATGCTAATAAAATTCAATCATTAATGTCTAAATGTGGACTTATTTCTTATTTGATTGCATAGAAGTGCATGCCATGAAGAATATTAAGGGGAAAAAGAAAAAGCAAAGCTTCCCTTTTGACCTCAATCTATTGAGAAGATCCAAAAGAAAATGTGGGGATAATTAAAGTGAACACACATTACCAAAAAACAAAAAAAGATAATTTATTGTACTAATTTGTCTCTAGCTCACCACAATAAACGTTGACAAGTATTTTTTTAGTTTATCATCCTTTAATACTTATATATATATATATATATATATATATTTGTTAATTTGATCCTTAATTTTTTTAACTAAATTCCATGCTTTCGAATTTGCATTTGTCAATTTATCTTCCTTAATGATCCATGTAATCTTTAGCTGGGGAGTCTTTACAGTACCATTAACATCCATAGTAGGAGGCTCTTAACCATTTAGCACCACCTTCCAAGGTTTCTCGTCCAAAGACTTAATAAAGACACCCATCCATGCTTTCCAGTGGCGTAGTTGGATATATCAAGTATAATGGGTCTTCAAATTGAGTTTCTTTTCATCTTTAAGCAATTCAACAACAGGTCTTTTCCTTAATCACATTTTGAATTTTTTTTATAAAATCGTTTTTTTACATGCACGTGCGAACGCGGTCAGTCCTTCCTCTTTGAGATGAATGACTTAATTTAATATTTGATTTAATTTAATATTTGATAGTAATTAACTTTTTATTAAGGAAGATGTAATAATTACCATGAGATAAAATAGAATCATATTGAGAGAACAAATTAATCTCAAAGAGATTAAGGATATCTTATTAGGGTAACACACTTATAACAAGGTCATTGGACGAGCACTGATCAAGTTGCTTTCGTAATGGTATGTTGTTGCGGAGAGCTCAGTCACGATATTATAGTGGAATGACTTCATGACTAAATGAGTTTATAATTAATAGGCAAAAGGCTGGGACTTAATTATAAATCATTTGAACGTTAATTGCATATATTCAATCGGTCCGTTCACTAGCTCGTTGAAACTAGAAATGAAATGCATGTTAAATCAAATGAACAGAAATAGATAGAAATGGGAAACATTTGGAAATGAATGTGGTTTTCTCCAAAATGAAAATGAATTTATGGGTTTCGAATTAAATGAAGTTCAGAAATGAAAATAAATCATTTGGTTATAGAAAAATCATTGAATGTAGAAATATTAAATATATTTTCACATATATTCTTTTATGAGAAAGTCATCATAATTTTAACGGAATTAGATTTGGATTGAAAAGATTATTTAATTGAAAAATTAATTTATTAATTTGAGATGTTTATTTTTTGAAATAGAAAAATAAATATCGAGTTGGATCAAATTATAAAGTACAGGGTTAAAAGTTCAAGAAATACTTGTAATTGGACCCTATATGGAAGATGCCCAAAAGCCCCTCTATGTTTAAGAGAGGGACGACAAACCCTATAATCAACTAAAGTTGTTGCCCCTGTAATTCTTGTTAGATTAGGAGTTCGTTTTTCTATTTGAAATAGACTTCTACAATTCAACAAGAGTTTTACTTCTCTCTATAAATAGATGGCACCGATAGGGCTAAATATACAAGTTGAAAATAGTGTTACTTTGCTCGAAAATAGTGAGAGTTTTATTTTCTAAATATAAAATCTATTCTCTAGAATAACAATTATATCGGTTTCTATTAAGAAGATTTTTTGCATTCACACTGAAAGTAAACAAAACTATTTTTGGTTCTATGTTTGATTTGAATCAGTCGAGTCCACACTCGAAACAGTTCGTGATACGAGAAAAATGGAGAAGGTTGTTCGATTGAAAACCAGGAACGACAAAGATTCGTTTAGCTGAAAATACAAGTGCTATTTCAGTTAAGGGTTTAGTGTTATAAATATAAAAAAAATAGGCTCGATTTTCAAAAATATTATTTTCTGTTGTGCAAGAAAACCATTTTCGAACCAGATTTTTTCCAACATATATATGGTTACAATGTATATTGATTTAGTGTTACCCTAATAATGGTCCCAAGTACTGTCAAATTAGTTAGCATGCCTTAGGTTGAAAATCATCGTTGTCAGGCTAGTTGGAATGGTAGAATGTTCAGATATTGAATGTCATCATTGTCGGGCTATCTGGGATGGTAGGATAAGTAAATTGTAAAAGCCATCATTGTCAAACTATTCGGGATGGTAAAACGTAAGAATAATGAAAGCCATCATTGTTGGGCTATCCAAGATAATAGAATATTGAAATAGAATAAACCATCGTTACCGGGTCATCCAGGATGGCAATGTATTGTATAGTGAGAACCATTGTTGGTGGGCCACCTAAGATGACAAAAATAGTATAAGAATATATGAAATGTTAATGAATTGGTATATTATTCTTGTATATGTGTTACGGTAGATAAGGTGTATAAACTGTTGGATTCATTGTCCTAAGTTTAGTATTTTCGTCAATGTACACTTGTAATTTTTTCAAACAAATTGGTTAATAAAAGTATTCATGAATTACATTATACTTTGTATAATGTCCTAATGTGATTTTTTCACGCAAAGAAAAATGAAAACAAATGTTGCTCATTGGTTGTCCAATGTTTAACTAATACTAAGTGGTATTATGTGGTTGAATTATAATACAGAAAGACAAAATATTTTAGTAGACGAACCAAAACATGTCCTTAGTTTAATCTGAAATGAGCAAACCGATTGAAAGACTAATATGTCGCCTATCAAATCTAATTGGGGAGATACCTTGGGTATCGGAACAGATGACTCCCAGAAGATAAAGACATAGATGTGACTAACTAGATTGACAGTACATCGAACAAGACCCAAGATGAATAGGTCATGAATCCATTTACGGATTTATTCACATGTGATGTTATAATGTGGCATACCTAAATACTGAGTGGACGGCGGACTATGTATGTGTGACTCGTACACTTTGATGTAAGTAAAAGCCTGAGTTCAAATAGATAAGGAGTCGAAAGTTGGTGCATTATGTGTATGACTTCTGTAATATGTAGTGTCATTCATAATAGTGGAATTCATAGCCCAAAATATGGGTAAATGATATCCTCTCATTGGCATTACATGATTGATGAAAAGTAAACGTGACTACGAGTCGTCCATTTTTGTGATGAATGACTTGATCACTATTTGATAGTAATTAACTTTTTTATGAAGGAAGATGTAATCGTTACCATGAGATAAGATAAGATCATATTGGGAGAACAAATATTATCCCAAAGAGATCAAGGATATCCTATGAGGGTAAGACATTTATGACAAGATCATTGGACGAGCACTGAGTAGTTGCTTTCGTTATGGTATGTCGTTAGGGAGAGCTCAGCCATGATACTATAGTGGAATGACTTTTTGACTAAACGAGTTTATAATTAATAGGCGAAAAGCCAAAACTTAATTATAAATCATTTAAACCTCAACTACATATGTCCAATCAGTCCCTCCGCTAGCTCATTGAAACCATAAATGAATTGTGTGTGTGAATAGAAATGAACAGAATCAATAGGAAAAGAGAAATGAGAAACATTCATGAATGATTATGATTATTTTCGAAATGGAGAAATGGAATCATTTGGAAATAAATGTAGGTTTCCAAAAATGGAAATGGAAATGATCCATTTGTAATCCTATATGGATTATTTAAAAATGATCAGAAAAATGAGTTTATGTTTTTGGACTATTTTGAAGCTTGAAAATGAAAATAAACCATTCGGTCATAATGAATATATTGAATTGTGAAATATTAAACATATTTTCTCGAAATTTTACTAGGGGCAAAAGCGTCAAAATTTTACCAAATGTAAAATCGTCAAAAATTTGTTAGGGGTAAAATAGGGATGAGATATATATATAAATATTAAAGTTTATTTTGGGTAATAGAAAAACAAATATTATATTGGATCAAAAACTCGAAAAGTACTCGTAATTGGACCCGATATGAAAAAGGCCTAAAAGCCTATCATGTAACAAGGTAGGATGAAAAAATCCCACTATTATTAACTAGGGTTGTAGCCCCCTACATCCTATTCGAACTAGGATATTTTTTTTCTAGTGAAAATAAAATTTTACAACTCTACAAGGGTTCTACCTTTTCTTCCTATAAATAGATGGCACCGATAGAGCTATTTACAGAATTTTGATAAATTGTTATTCTGCTAAAAAATAGAGAGGATTTATTCTCAAATATTACATATATTTTTTCGAAATAAAAATTCTACCAATTTTTATAAGAAGGGAAAATTTTTATTTTCACCCCAAAAGGAGAGAAAACTTTCTCGGTTAAGGTTTATTGCTATAAATATCACGAACCGGATCGATTTTTAAAATTTTAATTTTTCATTGCGTAAGAAAACCGTTTTCAAACTGGGTTTTTTCCAACATAAACTACTATATGAATCAGTTGGAAACAAGTCCTAGGGGTTGAACGAATACGAACAAGTCAACAGACTCTAGAAATCGGTTGAATGGTGGGTTAGACAATATATATAGAGAAAGAGATGTTAAATGAAAATAGAATTGAATGTATTAAACTTGGAAATGGTTTAAAGATAGGTATTTAATAAATGACTTGAATTGACTTTACCATCGATATTATATACCTTGCAATAAATTATTAATACATGTATTATTTTATTTTAATTCATGGAATTACCATTTAGTGTTTTCACTCAACGTACGATTTTTTTTCTCCGTGCACAGGTTTAATAGATCTTCAATAGTGCGATAAGTAGATTCAGCATCCGAGAAGCAATCCCCGACTCAACAAAGTTTGTATAGTTTCGTTCTGTTTCAAGTATGACATATAATTAGGTTGAGTCGGATTAGTATTTTGAATTGGTCATATGTTATATAAATATGAAATGGTGAATGTCATAACTTATGGTTAACTATTTTTTGTGGTATATCAATAGTATAATTGGTAGTGTGTTCATATACATATTTATATAAATACCAATTAATCTAATGAAGGACTTGAATGAAATGGTTGAAATGGTTGAAATGTTTGTGAGAGTAAGTGGTACATTTAGATGTAATGGAACTCATTTGGGATATAGATTTGGTTGATATTATAATTACAATTGAATTTGAAGAGTTTTAGGTGTTTGTAAACTGGTACCAAAACTTAAGCATTTGAAAACAATATGTCATGTTGCAACTTCGATAGGTGGTCGTGGCAACAAGATCACGTTTCCATGCCACAACGCGATATTAAGCTTGGGTCATTGCGATGAGACCTATTCAATATGTTGCGTCATGACGTCAACCTGATGTTTTAAAATTCTTACAATTTGGTCATAATTCGAACTCGGGTTAGCTATAGAGCTTTCATAAGCTTGTATAAGACCCGAAAATGATTATGTATCGTTTTATATACTTGTTTTACTTATAATTAAATGTTTAAATGTTGTCAAGTAGATTTTGATTTGATCATAGTTGGTCAAACAACGAATATGGCATCCTGTAGCTCCGACTCGATGATCGGGTCATGTATGGGGTGTTATAAAACCTGTTGTAGCATATTCTTGGACCTTTTGGTAGCCCATGCTATATTCTAAGAGATTGAGAAGCAAAAGGGAAGTTTGATACTTTGAAAGATGACGACAATGAACAACCCTGCATACAGAGTTTACAGCATTCTAACCAATACTATGATGGAATCTATAAATGTAATTGTAGATGACCCCCTAAACTTGCAGGAGGATCTATCGAAATATGAAACTACTGTTAAACCAAAATCTATTTTAACAAAAGATAGAACAAAAATAGATTATTCTAAGGAAGAAATTGACTATGGGTACAATATCAATCTTTTAGCCAGAATATCCAAGAATCATCATCCAGAAAATGTAACTGGTGACATTGCTGATAGTAAAAGGACTTGTAGGAAGCAAATAAATTTCTAAGAAATGATCAACATGGGATGTTATATTCCCACTTTCGAACCAAAACGAGTAGAGAACGCCTTGTGTGATGAACATTGGATTGTTACAATGCAAGAAGAGTTACAGTAATTTGTCAAAAATGAGGTATGGACACTTGTACCCTAACCAACGGGATGCAATGTTATAGGCACCAAATGGATATTCAAGAATAAACTTGACGAGAATGAGAACATTACAAGAAACAGGATGTGTCTAGTGGCTCAGGTTACATGCAAATCGAAATGGTGGATTTTGACAAAACATTTGCTCTATTAACAAGTTTAGAATCTATTAGATTTCTATTAGTTTCTACTTGCTATTTTGATATAAAATTGCTTGAGATGGACATCAAAAGCACATTTCTAAATGGATTGCTTAATGAGGAGGTCTACGTTGAGTAACCGAAAGGGTTTGTTGAACTATAATATCTGGATTATCTGTTTAAGTTATCAAAGGAACTATATGGGCTCAAACAAGCTCCAAGAGCCTATTATGAGCACTTGTCACAATTCTTATTACAACAAGGGTATGTTCATTGTGAAGAAAGGCGTGAACAATATTACTCTTGTTCAAATTTATGTTTATGACATTATCTTCTGTTTTACTTCTTAAAATGAAATAAACGAGCTTGCTCAACTCAAGAAATTTGAGTTCGAGATGAACATGGTTGGAGAACTCACATACTTTTTCGGACTACAAGTCAAGTAGCTAGAAGGAGGTATCTTTGTCAATAAAGGAAAATATGTGGCAAATATGGTGAAAAAGTTTACACTTGATCAAGCTAAAAATGCTTGGACCCTCATGGGTTCAAGTGAGAAGCTCCAAGTTGACAGGGATGGTGTTTTTTTTTATAGTGCGATGTATCGAAGCATCGTTAAGAGTTTATTTTACTTGACAACAAGCAGGCCGAGTATTTGCCAAAGCATGAGTGTATGTGTTCATTTCCAAGCTAATTTGAAAGAGTTGTATCTCAAAATAGCAAAACAGATGATTAAATATATTAAGGACACTATCGAGTATGGGCTCTAGTTGACTAAAGGCACAAGCTTGTCACTAGTTGAGTATAGTGATGTGGATTTGGCCAACGGTATTAATGATCGAAAAAGTACCTTCGGTGGGTGTTTCTTTTTAAGGAATAATTTGGTGTTAGGGCATAGCAAGAAACATAATTATATTTCTCTCGACGACCGAAGCTAAATATATTTCAACCGAAAGTTGTTGCATTCAACTTATTTGAATAAAAAAAATGCTTCATGATTACAAAGTTCCAACTCATGTTTTAACGATTTATTGCGATAATACAAGGGCAATCTATATTTCAAAAAATCTTTTGTTACATTCCCGTTCAAAACATATTAATATTCATTATCTTTTTATCCAAGAGCTAGTAGAAAACAAGATTGTGGAATTAAAGTATATGTAGAAAACAAGATTGTGGAATTAAAGTATATTTCGATAGAGAAACAATTAGCAAATATTTTTACAAAACCTTGATGTGACTTGATTTGAAAGCCTGAAAAAAGCTTTTGGACATTGTCGTATATAAGGTATTTATTTATTTATTTTATTTTTTCCTTTCCTTAAAAATTGTCACACTTTCTATTTCATTTTTGGGAAGATGTTTGGATGAGTCTTCAACTCTTGCATTAAACATAAACTTTAAAGAATTTAATATCTCTTCAAAAAAGAAAAAGAAGCGGACGACTCTTATTCTTTGGGTATTAGAGTTTTACTGCCACCATCATGCTTCATCTTTTCCATTGGTTTGTTTTTCAATGACTCGCAAAAAGTTGAACGGGTTTCCGGATTCCCCTAATGAATTTACGATGAGCCTTAGCAAGAAATCGAGGAGTTGCATATTCCCTCCTGTTATTAGGGTGTTGCAATGTTGATGCAAAAACTATTGGAAAATCTAGTTTAGAAAAATGGTTTTCAGTCACCACGAAAAATTAAAATTTTGAAATTTGAACTGGTTTGTGATATTTATAGCAACAAACTTTTCCAGAAATATAACGCCTCAGTTCTGGCATATACAAGGTTTGGTGAATAGTCCTAAGGTGTTATGACTGGCGGAGTGGTATTCACCAAAGTACATTTTGGGCTTATAAAATGGACGGATACAGTTATGTGTTTTAGTTAATGAAAGCGCTATGTTAGATGGCTATGACAATTGGAATAAAGTAGTAACCAAGAGAAAGGGTAATGAGAGTGTAAATTCACATCAAAAGAATAGTGCGCCTTTAATCGTGGTACTGTGCAAGTTATATTGCAAGGTAAGCTGGTTAGGAAGTAAATGAATGTGAACCGGAATAGTTAAAAGATAAAGGGGTACTCAAGGGGGTTTCTCAGAAGTTGTGGACTTTTAGATAAGGCACTACAGAAAAATGTGACACTTGTCAAGTTCTAATAAAGACTTAAATTATATTAATAGATATTCAAGATTTGGATAAGGGAGTTCTCTTTTTCCTTCTTTTAGAATATTATTATCAGGAGATTGAGAAGCAAAAAGGTATTTCTTTAAGTTGAAAATGAAACCCTGCATTTTATCAATGATTCTCCATGTTAAGGTAAGTTTTATGACTTTGTGTGTTATGAAAGATTAAGTTTGTATGAATGCATGAACCGTAAATAAAGAAGTAAGATTTTATATATGGGTTATCTAGGTTAAAGATGATGTCAAAGATTAATTGAATGAGTTTTAATGGTGATTTTCTGTTTTATAAGGCAGTGGTTGTTGCAATCCCTGATTAGATGCTGGATCTAAGGTTCAAGCCACTATCCTCAGATGTCAAGTGAGTCCCTAAGTTGATTCTTGCTTGTATATTTTTCATGTGAGTGCTTCTATGAACAGTGATTGAACTATGTAACTGAACTAGAAAGGTATAGTATGATGATGATGTTATCGTATATATGTTTGATGGATCTTTGCATGTGTAATATGTATGAAATCTAATGAGTTTAATTAAGTGGATTGTGCCCTGAAGTTAAAGCATGGTTGTATGGGTAAAATTGGAAAAATGTGATGAGATGTGAAACAGTTTGGGTGTCTATATGAATCGAGTGTTAAGTATTGAATGGTCCAAATGTCTGAAGAGTATATTAAGTGAGTCTATGTTTGCTAACCATGGTGAAGTCTTAAGGGGTCCGTTGGAACTAAAAACACGATCTCTGATATGAATCTCTGAAAAGAAAAGTTCATGGTCATGGCATCATATTGTGTAAGACCATAACTAGGATATGACATCATATGAAAAAAGAATTAAAGGAATGTGATTACCCGAGAGGGGGTTCTTTGCGTGACCCAGGATGATGATGGGAAAGCTTTATAAAATGTGAGTCTAGGCGAATCTCTATTGTAAACACGCTAGAAAAAGGAAGCCTTTGTGGCGATTTATGAAAAAGGAAGCCTTTATAGAAAACTTCGTAAAGAATGCCTGCATGGCACACCCTTAAGGACTGCCTTTGTAGCGTATTTTGTAAGGGAAGCCTTTGTGGCGTATTCAGTAAGAAAGCTTTTGTGGTGTATTCTAGTAGATTCTCTTGTGGCGTGTTCTGTACAAAGCTATATGGAGTGCTCGGTATACTTTTGTAAAGGGCTCTGTAAGATCAGTATGCTATCAGGAAATGTTAGGGCGTATTCTTCATGGTCTTAAGACAAGAATATAAAAACTAGAACGCGAGCATGTGGCCAATTCAAAGTATGGGTTAATTAAATTTGAAGAACAAATTTGAGTAAGGGCTATGTTTGGTAAATTTAATAAGGTTATCTGTCTGTAATTATTAGACGAAAAGGGGTATTCTCCAAAAAAGGGTCAAATCGTGTAATTAAAGAATGTATCTTCTATCTAAGTACAAAATCATTCATGGGTTTCGAAGAAACGATGGCTTTGAGGGTTTATGCAAGAATAATAATATTTTATCTATATAGGCCTCTAGAATGGGTATGGTTAAGGAATCACAAAAGTGTAAATTAAAGAATGTGAGTAATGTATCAAAGTTGCGAAAAGTAAGGCATGATCTCAGAGTCAGGGGTAACATCTATGGTACGAGGAATGACATTTTAGGAAGGCATTCGCTAGAGGCAAGTTGAAGAACAAAGAAAAATGAGATGGCGTATTGAATTACCATATGTGAAATACGAAAGCGATACAGGTAAATGAGTGTTTATCTCACTAAGCTCTTATGAACTTACCTCTGTGCTTTATGTTACAGATAAATTAACTTGGGTCTACGCCAGGAAGGATGACGCCAAGGGTACTCTAAATAGTGGTGTGTTAGGTTGTTATACATACAGAGCAAGTTGGCGATGTGTTCAAAGACTATAATTTTCCTTAGAAATTAAATTGGGGTATTTGTAATAATTTAGGGTTCCATTTTGGTTATCATTGTAATCTAATTACCTCATGTTGTATCAGTATTCGCCCATCATTTTAGATTGTGTTTGTATTTATGTGGTAATACCCAAGATCCGGATCCAGTTGAACAAATCGAGTTGAGGGTGTTATAAGAAAAGTATCTGTGCTTTGAGTGAGACAAATCCTAGATGTACCACAAATTGTTTCCAGTGTGGACTCAAACAATCATGAACCAAACACAAAACTAGAAATTATTTAATATTTTCAGTAGGAAAGTAATTCTCTCTCAATAGAAACAGGTAGAATTGCAATTCCTAGAAAATAAAATTTATATTTAGAAAATAAATTCTCACTATTTTTTTTGTTGAATAACAATATCTCAAATTTATGTGAAACTTGTGAAAAGCTTATTTTTTGAAGCTCTACCAGTGTCATCTATTTATATGGAGAAACAGGAGAATCCTAATTGAATTGGTAAAACACAGATAATATTTATGTAATAGAATAATCTATCTTCTAATTGGACTAGAAAAGAGGGCAACAAACCTTAGTTAAACACACTAGGGTTGCCACCCTTTACATGCAATATGTAAGGAGTTGGGTCTCTCCTATATCAGGTCTAATTATATGTGCTTCCTAGACTTTTAACCTAACACTTTTAATTTAATCCAATTCAATACATGTTTTTATATTTCTCAAAATAAATATTAATTAATTAATTAATTTTTTAATTAAATAATTTTCTCAACCCAAATCTAATTACATTAAAGTTATGACAACTGTATCGTAAAAGAATCTATGAGGAAATATATTTTATTTTCATATTCAACGGATTCATAATGACTAATTAATTTAATTCCATTTTCGAACTTCAATTATTTAATTAAATAATAATTCAAAAAACTTAAATTAATTTTCAAGTCATTTCTATTCTTAGTGAGAAAACACATTCATTTGTGAATGTGACCCATTTCTCAAACTTCAACATTTCATCCATTTCTTTTAGTTTGATTAGTCACGAAGCCATTCCACTATAGTATCGTGATTGAGCTCTCTTTTATTACATACCATTACAAAAGATACTTAATCAACGCTCGTCTAATGACCTTGTCATAAGTGTGTTACCCTCATAGAATATCCTTAATCTATTTGGGATAAATTCATTCTCCCAATATAATTTTATTTTATTTCATGAAAACCATTATATCTTTCCTCATGAAAAATCAATTACTGCTATGTGGTGGGGAACAAATTGTTCTCTATTGGGGTTGCATGAACTTGCTTGATAGAGGAGTTATGAGTTTTAGTCGATAAGGAAGTGCACTTTTTATTTGTTTTGAGTGATTGAATAAAGATACATATTGAGCGAGGCTCCGCAGTCGCATGACTGTTGTGTTTGAACTGCATAAACAAAAAAGATGTATCATGTCATTTCCTTTCCTTATTTTTATAAGCTTTCTATTTTCGTTCTATTTACCGCAAAGTCGAGAATTAATTATTTTTCAAATATAAACATATAGTTTGTAAACGGTAAAATACCCAAATATACCAAAAAAAAAACAAAATTTACGGAAAAGTGCCGGTTTCTTGAAAATTTACAGAAAAGGGCCATTTCCCCACAAAACGCGCCAAAACGCGTCGACGTCAGCGCGTTTTGTGGGGAAAAACCAAGAAAGCGCGTCCCCAGGGGCGCGCTTTAGCCCTGCAACGGTCAAAATTTTTTGACTGTTGGAAACCCCCAACCCTTTTATTTTTTTCACACTTTAGTCCTTACTCATTCTTATCTCAAATTCCTCTCAAATTTCTCTTTAAGTCCTTGAAACTTCCTCTGAAATTTCGAAATAGTCCTTTAATATTTACAAAAAAACCCTTTTTTAATTTTTTTAATATATATTTTTTGAAACTTTTAAAATTTTTGATCGTATTACCAATGGCCGGGGAATTAATTCGTCTAGACAACAAGCACATCTCCGTCGATCAAATGCAAATGGTAAGTTTTAATTTTAATTTTTCAATATTATTTAATATTTTTTAGGTTCATGCAATTTTAATTAATTTTTATTTTATAATTTTTTAAACAGTTTGTAGATCGGGTGTTGTAATGTTATATTCGCAATATGCATGGTCCCCCATCACCGTTGATCGAGAATTACCTGCGGGAAGCGGGTTTTTGGCATGTGGCCACGATAGGTCGGGGGTTCAAGTTGGAGTCGACTTTGATCAGCGCGTTGATAGAAAGGTGGAGACCCTAGACACACACTTTCCATCTTCCATGCGGAGAGTGTACCATCACTCTGGAAGATGTGCAGTTGTAGTTGGGATTGCCGGTGGACGGGTCGGTAGTCATCGGGTCCGCAACTTCTACCGATTGGATGGCCGTATGCTACGAGCTTCTGGGTGCCATTCCGGATAACATTCATGGAGGTCGGATCGAGATGGCCTGGTTACGAGACACATTCCCGGAGCCGAATGATGGTTCGACCGAAATAGAAAGAATACGGTGTGCTCGGGCATACATTCTTGAGATAATTGGAGGTTATCTGATGCCGGACCTGTTTAGAAACCTCGTACACTTGAGATGGCTACTGAAACTTGTTGATTTTAGAGCAGCCGGTGAATTGAGTTAGGGGTCTGCCGTGCTATCGAAGTTGTATCGGGAGATGTGCGGGGCGACGCGGCCGAGTAAAGCGAAAATCGGAGGTTGCCTATCACTACTGCAGTCATGGGCACGGTTTCGATTTCCATTTTTACGTCCTCGACTCGACCACCCATATTTATTCCCACTGATAACGAGGTAAATTTAATGTTATATTTTACAATTATTACGTAGATTTATGGTATAATTGTATGCTAAAAATTTATTTAATTAGGTGGAACCATTCGGCGAGTTATGTTGGAATACCTACTTCGCTTGAAGATATACGGCTTCTATTGGACCAACGGTCGGAGTCACAAGTAAGTTTCGAATTTCGTATTTATAATTTAGTATTTCGTATTTAGTGTTTAGTATTATGTATATAACTAATATTTTGGTAATGTTAATATAATTTCAATGGACACCGTACGAGGATCCGGCAATTCGGGCAGTAATTCCGGAGGAGTCCTTGCAAAATTCAAACATTTGGCACGTGAAGGTCCCATTGATCAACTATGCGACCGTGGAGATGCACCAGTCAGATCGGGTTCTGCGACAATTTGGATTCCGGCAACTGATTTTCGTGCCACCTGAGGTGCTCGATGATGAGCACAAAGTGGACTTACGACAGTTGCACACGGATTGGCCAAGATTTTGGTCAGCATATATCGAGATGTGGGAGAACCGGTATGACTATTTACCTATCCGGGAATCGATCATCGTTCCTGAGTTAGCGTGCGTGCCGAAATACATGTAATGTTTTAGGATCCATGGTAAGCCGTATTTGTTGTCGGAAGAAGAGAGGCGACGGCAACTTCGTCAACAAAGGGAACGTCGGGGCCCTTTAAATCCAAGAAGAAGGGGTGATGAGACGGGGCCATCAACAACGCCGACACAGTCACTGGGCCCATCAATTCAGCCGACGACACCGACATCACAGCCTTTAGCCTTTATGCAATGTGCGTACCCTAGCCCTTATATATATCCTAACCCATATATGTTTCCTTTTCCCAGTCCCACCCCAGGTTGGAATGCATGGCCGGGTTCGAGTCCGTTCCCGACTACTCCGACTAGCCAACCGATCTTGAGGCCGTTGTCGCGTGAGGGATCACAGGAGGCGCCGTCGGGGAGCACTTCTTTTTACCAGTCTCCTTCGACATACGGGATTCAGACACCCCCGCCGTGGTTTATGCAAACACCTCCAGGGTCGTTATTTTATCAAGGTGAGTCATCCTCGCAACACCCACAACCAGACCCACTGTCGGAGGAACCGGAATCCCCGCCCGAGGTTCCACGACCCCCGCTGGAAGCTAGAAGAAGAAGGAATCCAGCACGTAACCGCCGACCACCCCCGTGTGGCACTGATTCCGATCGGCATCAACATTGATTCGGATGGACTTTTTTATTTTTTAAATTGTAATAACTTTTTTTATTTTTTTAATAAAAAAAGTTGTTTTTTATTTGTGTTTGTAATTTAATTTTAATATCTTGACTAAAATAGAAGTTGTTTATTTTTTTGTATGTAATTTAATTTGAATTTTTTAATAAAATAAAAAGTTATTTTTTATTTTTGTAATTTAGTTTTAATATATTTAATAAAATAATAGTTGTTTAATTTTTTATTGTAATTTAATTTTAATATCTTTAATAAAATAGAAATTGTTTAATTTTTTATTGTAATTTAATTTTAATATATGTAATAAAATAAGAAGTTTTTTATTTTTATTTTTTGTAATTTAATTTTAATATATTAATAAATAAGATGTTGTTTTTTATTTTTTTTTTTGTAATTTAGTTTTAATATATTTATAACATAAGAAGTTTTTTTTATTTTTTATTTTTTTGTATTTTAGTTTTAATATATTTAATAAATAAGAAATTTTCTTTATTTTTTACTTTTTTGTAATTTAGTTTTAATATATTTAATAAAATAAGAAGTTTTTTATTTTTTTTTTGTAATTTTAATGTATTTAATAAATAAGAAGTTTTAATAATTTTGACCGTTACAAGGCTAAAGTGTGCCCCCGGGGACGCGCTTTCCTGATTTTTCCCCACAAAAACGCACTGACGTGGACGCGTTTTGTGGGAAAATAACCATTTTCCGTAAATTTTCAAAAAATCGGTCCTTTTTCCATAAATTTTTTTTTGTATATTTAGGTATTTTATCCCTTTGTAAAAGTAAAGAATAGTAATTTTTATTTGTCTGATATACCAGGCAACGGAATCAATTAACTTTTACTATAAATACTTATTTTAGTAGTGAAAGTTTATAATTTCCAAAAGGGTTTCCATTTGCAAAAAAATGAATTGTCAGATCCACCCATAAAGACCACACTTCACCACCCACAGTTTCAACTACCTCAGCAAAACAATTCCACAAAATGTAGTGCTGGGTTTCCATTTTGATGCGTAAGTTAAAACATTAAAGTAATTCTAAAATATTTTTTTAATTAATTTTTAAACTTGAGCAAGAAAAGTGTAACCATTTCATATCTACTTCAAATATAAAAAATTAATGCCGGTAATGGGGCAACCTAAACAGAATTTGCCCAAGTAATTTCTGTAACACAACAATACAAGTTAATGTTAAAAAACATAAGAGGGTAAAAATGGAGTCTTGAAGGCATCCAATGAGACATTAAAAAGAACAATTAAATACCAATATATGTTCTGCAAAGCCTGAAACAGTTGAATGAAATCTCTCTTGTTTCTTAGATCTCAAAAAACCCAGAAAATGAAACAAAATGAAAAAAAAAATGGTCTTCTTTCTAAATTAATATTAATAATATGATGAAAGTAACAATAAGAAGAAAAAAAAAAACCCAAATCTCTGTCAATGGAGATTCATCAAAATCTACTAAAATTAAAGAAAAAAAAAATAACAAGTCTTTTTATACAACTTGAAAATCTTCCTCATCTTCTTTTTCTTCTTCCTCTTGCTTGGACGCCATTAATGGACCAAAAACAGAGCTTTCCCATACTACTAATTCTCCAAAGAAAAGGGAAATAAAAAGAACATCTCAAAGAAAAAGGAAAAAGAGAGCAAATTTTTGGAAACATGTTAATCATGCCAGCAAATAAGCATTGTAACGCATCGCCTCATGATGTAAAAACGAGCTCTTTGTTCTTTAACTAATCTTGCACATTTCCTTGTAAAAGCACTTCGTTTGCTTGAACAACTCGATGGATTCTTCATCATAAATGAAGAAGGAGAAGAAGAATATGATGATGAAGATGAACGACTCTTTGATGAGCTTTCTTTCTTTGAAAACTTCCATTTATCATCAAAGTAGAAACTTGGTGGTGCACTTGAACTTGCCGAAAGAGTTGCTGCCATGGCTAAACCCAGAACCTGAGCCCCAAAATAAACTACAAAAAGAGGGGTTTGCTTTAAGCTTGAAGAAAGATCAACGGAATTTTTAAGTACCTTTTTGAAAGCTTTGAAGGGAGAGATATGAAATGAGGCAATCTTATAAGTGAAATTTGGACTGTAGGGAAGATGGTAGGGGGCTCACTATTTATAATGAGTTAAAAGGGAAGATGGCTACTTTGCCGCTAGAGGCCCACCAAAAAATCTTATTTTTAAAGTAACTTAAGAAAATGGTTTTTGTTTTTAGTTCTTTTAACATTTAAAAGGCGGAGAGTTTTAGTTCGATTGATATGAATATTATTGTTAATATAGAAAGATGTAAGTCCGAGTACATTTAAGCGCATTATCCTCTTATTTATGGGTTGAGCAAGGGCTATAGGTAGTTCTAAGTATTGTGTTAAAAAAGAGCAGATATGATCAGAACTAATTTATTAATAAAATGAAAATTGATATACAAGCTTACAATCTAGGAAAGAAACCAAAATAGTTCTTATACATAAAAGCATAAGTCTTAAGCTAAACATATTGAAAATGTAGTATGATCACTTGATCAAAACCATACTATATTGAAAAAAAAAAACACCTGATCCTAAAGCAAAATAACAAACGTACAAAGGGAAAAAAACACTGGTCAGATCTCATATATTACAAAGAATGAGCCATACCTTTTGGCATTAACCACCAAATAAAAACACCGCTACTTGGTGCATTGATTCTAATGACAATGGTTAAGATCTTCCCGACAAAACCCATGTAGCCTCATGAACCAAACCCTTTGAACTAGACGTAAACAAAATGAGTGACATTTGACATGAGAGAATGAACTCGTGTTGGCTTGAGAAATTAAATTGACATGACTTGAGAAAACAAACCACCAAGGGATGATCGTTGGAGAAGATGATGAAGATAAAACACCTTTCAAAAACATCATTCTGACAAAAAAAGGGGAAAATAAAGAAAAGGAAGAAATGAGATGGAAAACAAATTAAGGGGAAAGAAGGCCAACAAGAGGAGGGGTCATTGGCAGGGGGTTGAGGAAAATGAG
This sequence comes from Gossypium australe, assembly GCA_005393395.2. Classification (NCBI taxonomy): domain Eukaryota; kingdom Viridiplantae; phylum Streptophyta; class Magnoliopsida; order Malvales; family Malvaceae; genus Gossypium; species Gossypium australe. Next base: position 18,508,357 of record CM016617.1, read on the forward strand.
AAGGAGATGAAACATGATGGGGGAATGGAAAGAAAAGGGGGGAGGGGGGAAGAGGATTGGGCAGTCGGAGACAACTAGCTCAAAAGTCGTCATTGTCAGATGGTACATATAGGGAGTGATTAATGCTAGAGTTGTTTGAAGGCGACGAAGGTTTGGGGAGAGATTTTTTTTCAATTACTTCATACAATTACTGAAGAGATATCAAAATTTTAATTCTAATATTTACTATCATCCTCCAATCTTAAGTAATAATAAATTTAAATAGGAGATCAAATTGGTTGAAAGAACCGATTAAATTAAAAATAATTATTCATTAAATCGAATGCAAGAATAAAAAAAATAATGAATGTCAATTGATAAAATTTGATGAAAATATTCATAGTTAAACCAAAAAAAATTAATTTTTGATATTTATAAAAATTATTTTTATAAGTAATTACAATCTCTTTTATATATATATATTTTATAAAAGATTTCTTTTTATATATTAAATACTATGCCTTTGAGTCATATATTGAGGGGTGATGTGAAAGGGATTGGCAAGGTCCTAGTAGGGGTGAGTATTCGATTGAGTCGAGTCAAATCGAGTCAAAAAATTTCGAGTTAGTCGAGTTGACGAATCCTATTTTAGCAACTGAACTCAATTTGAATTTTTTTTAATCGGATCGAATCAAGTCAAAAAATTTCGAGTCGAGTTAACGAATCCTATTAATTATACTCAATGTTGCGTTTACATGAACCGATTATTTAACTAGTAAACAAAGTATAAAATTATTTAACTACATAAACAATATAATGGTTTTACCTTTTAACTTAAAGAGTAAACATTTATCAAAACAACGTAGTTTTGCCTTTTAACTTAATGATTTTAACTTTTAACTTTTAGAAAAGGTAAATATTTATCAAAATGGCGTAGTTTTACCTTTTCTTATTCGAATTTTTTGATAACTCGAATTATGTAATTCGTATTCGAGTTAAACCGAAAAACTTAATTTTTTATTCGAGTTGATCCAAATAACTTGATTAACTCAAATAACTCGAACTATTTAATTCAAAATTTGAAAATTTTATTCGAGTTTTTCGAATCGAATCGGATTTTGCTCATCCCTAAGTCTTGGTGCCCCTAAAATAGGATATCACATTATTAACTGTTTAAAATTTATAAAATTATAAGTTAGCACATGAAAAAATGTACTTTTCTCAAATAATATTTATTTAATTTTTAAAAAATATAAAAATAAAAAAATTGATTATTATAAAAATACTATTATTAAATTAAACCTGAATAAATTTCTTCCAAATAACATTGGAATGAAACTTGAATATAAAAACTGTAGCTCTAAATTTATAGATTTAAGAAAAAATCAATGGGAGATAGAAGGAGAAAAGATTACAGTTTTGCAGAGTATCGAAGTAAAAGATCTTGCTTTTGCCAGCACCTTTTAACAACTGCCAATTTATGCAAGTAAATTTAAAAGGGGGGAATTCAACTTTACGGAAGAATAATTTTTTTAGTTAAGCTGATTTTATTGTAACTAAAAGAGCTCAATCCATTTTTCTGTTTTTCCATCAAACTTTTTTGAGATGAAAAATCTTAGAAATTTTATTCAACAATTATTCTGTATCTTTTATCAATTATTTAATGTTATTTTAGTATCTTTTTCTATGTCATGAACATATCATTTTGGTAATTATTTTTAACTTGAACCTTAAATACTCGACCCTAAATCTTAAATCCAAGGTCATGGGTCTAGGGTTCAAAGTCTAAGATCTAAAGTCTAGGGTTTAGGATATAGAGTTCAAGTTAAAAAAATTACTAAAATAATATGTCAATGGCATAAAAAAAATATTAAAATGACATAAATAATTGGTAGGGGATATAAAATGATCTGTCATCTCTATTTCATACAATTTTTTCCCCAAATATATATACAAAACTTTCAATCTGATTCAATTATACACATTTAAAGAAATAAATATATCAAATTATTTTATATTAGATAAATGTAATTATTTTTATATGTAATAAATAAACATAAAATGATGCTATATCGATAATTATGCTTTTATGAGAACGGGATCAAATCAAAATTTCATGTATAAAATTATACAAAATCAAAATTCATTTATGAAATTACACATTAAACTAAAGTTCATGTATAATTTTAATATTTATCTTTTTTTTCCTTTTTATCACATTTTCTCATTTATTTGTTTATCATTTTGGTCATTTTTGGATTCTTAAATCAGCAAATTGCTAAAATAATCACTAAATTTTGATAAAAAAATGTCACTAAACTATGAAAAAGTATATTTTGATCATTATTGTTATCGACTTATAATGTTTTGGCAACTTTAATGAAAAAGTAAGGTGACATATTAATTTAAAGGTAAATATCCAATTTAATCATTACACTATAGTTAAAATATTAAAAAAATCGATACATTTATAACGTTTTTAACAATACTTTTTTAAAAAATAGTAAAATTTTTTCAATAAAACATCTTTTAAAATAATGAAAAATTATTATTTATTTTTTAAATTATAAAAATATTTTTTAAAATTATAATCATGTAAAAAATAAAAAATTCATAAGTAAAGTCATTCTCGATTAGAGGTGTTCATGGGCCAGGTGGCCCGGCCAGGCCCGAAGGCCTGATCGATATTTAGGAGGGTTCGGGCAAAAATATAAGCTCGAAAAATGGGCTTGGACAAAAAATAAGGCCCGTTTAAAAAATGGGTCGGGCCTCGGGTAAGGTATTTTTGGCTCGGGCCTAGCCCGAATTCACTAAATGACAAAAAAAATCTGCTCTTTTTATTTATTTATTTTTGAATGTTATTTTCTTGTTGTTTTCTCCCTATTTTACTACCATATTACTATTATATTGCTACTATTTTGTTGTTATTGATTAAATATTGTATAAAACTTATTTTATTGTTAATTTTTTTATTATTTTAAAGGCATTTGTTAATTTTATTATTATTTTAGAGGTATTTGTTTGTTAAATTACATCTATCTTAGTGTTATTTAAGTCTACGTATTTTTTTAAAATTTATTTTCAATTTGTTGGGAAATATTTATTTTGATTTTTTTAGTATTTTTGATATATTATATATTTAAAAATTATATAAAATAATATAAAATTTTAATACGGGCGGGCCGGGCCAAGCCCGGGCTTTAGCATTTTTATATGGGTCGGGCTTGGGAAAAATTTTAGGCCCATTTTTTGGGTCCGGCCCGGCTCGAGCCCGATGAATGGGCCTAAATTTTTAGTTGAGCCCAGCCCGGCCCGGCCCATGAACACCTCTATTCTCAATCAATTTATTAAATATTAATAAAAAATAGTGGACGGATATCCGAATCGTAGGACAATTTACCAATAAATGCCCTTTTTTTTCAAAAATTACAGAAATTGACCTATTATTTAATTATTTACCGGAATGGGTCATTTTCCCCAAAAGCGCGTCCACATTAGCGCGATGTCAAGGTATGTGGCAGGAAAACGCTACCCCAGGGACGCGTTTTAACCCGTGTTTTTTTCCAAAAAAAATTATTCTCGAATTAAATTTTCAAAAAATGTCAATTTTTAGATATTATAAAAATAGACCAAATTTTTTAAAAATTTATGAGAATAAGCCTTTGTAAAGGCTCAAAGTGACAACACCATTTTTTTTTTTTAAGGTGTCACCAATTAATATGAAAATATAACTTACAAAGCAAATCTTTATATAGACCCAAAGTCTCATTTCCCTTGTTTTATTGAGCAATGTGAGATATGAGATATGTGTATATATAGACTCATGAATAGTTTTGCAGCTTGTTCCTAAACAATGTGGGATTCCTTCCTCTTTTAACTAATAACATGAGATTAAATGCTACACTATATTTGATATTTTTTTACTTAGAGTTTATATTTTTTTACAAAAAGTTAATATTTGTTACATTAAATAAAACTTTTAAACTCTATAAGTAAAAAATATATAAAATATAAAATGAGTATGATAAAATATTAAAAAATAAATATTTAAAAAATTACTAATAGTCGAGTGATCATTTTGTAAGTTTTTATAATTCGATAGCTAAAAAATATAGTTAAGTGACTACTGATGTAATTTAATCTAGATATAAAATATGAAAAATAATTATTATTTTATGTATATTATATATTTCTATAAAAAAAATTATTTAACATAATTATATACTATGTTTAAATAGATTATCTATCTAGTCAAATATATTTGAAATAAATTTATCGGCATTCATTAGGTGATAAAAATTAAATTAAAATTAGAATTAAAAAATATTAATTAGTATAGTAAAATATTAAAAATAAATAAATATTTAAAAAGATATATCAATTTTTTAAAATTACAAAAAAATACTATTTGAGTACCAAATACTCACCATTTATTTATTAATCAAACATTCATAATATAAAATAAAATAAATAATAAAAAAATTAAAAGTATAACTTCTAAATTTAAATAATGGAAAATTATTTTAAAAATTAGAATTGTATTGATATTAACTTCAAACATTTAAAATTGAATAGAAGATTATTGCATGTACAAGTTTCATATGTGCAATTTGTTCTCTTTTTTTTTAATAGTTCTTTTGTATATGTTAACAATTCTAAAATGCAACAAGATTAAAGATCTAAAAAGATAATTTTATAATATGAGAAAATGTTAAAAAAATATAAAAAAATAGAAATTATTTTGTAAAAAAAAATATCAAATATAGTGTAGCATTTAATCTCATGTTGTTAGTTAAAAGAGGAATGAATCACACATTGTTTAGGAACAAGCTATAAATATATTTATGAGTCTATATATACACATATCTCACATCCTACATTGCTTAAGAAAACAAGGGAAATGAGACTTTGGGTCTATATAAAGATTTACTTTGTAAGTTATATTTCCATATTAATTGGTAACACCTTAAAAAAAATGGTGTTGTCACTTTAAGCCTTTATAAAGGTTTATTCTCGTAAATATTTAAAAATTTTAATCTATTTTTATAATATTAAAAAATGACATTTTTTGAAAATTTAATTCGAGAATATTTTTTTTGGAAAAAAATACGAGCTAAAACTCGTCTCTGGGGGTGCGTTTTTGCTACATACCATGATATCGCGCTGACATAGACGCGTTTTCAAGAAAAATGACCTATTCCAATAAATAATTAAATAATAAATCTATTTTCGTAATTTAAAAAAAAAGGACATTTATTAGTAAATTACCCCGAATCGTACATGTCTCAATATAAATAAAAAAGAAAGAAAGAAAACATAAAAAAAATTAAAATTTTAAAATCGTTTTCGTAATTATTTCCTTTAAAAACGCTACTATTTCCGATAAATGTTACGTGTCAGAAGGACATTACTATTATTATTTTGGCACGTGCCAGTCAAAACCTGTTACACGTTTTACTGTGTCAACCGTTCAAAATCATGCGCGACTTACAAAGAATCTGGCCTCAACAGGTGTACCATTATTTAATATTTCTATGTCATATTTTAAAAATTTTTATTTTATTCTTAATCAAAATATTAATGCAATTGAATATATTTACGTAGACTTTGTTAAAATAAAAATTTTGAGTACAATTTATTGCACGTAATTACCAAATACTAGCATTTTTTTACTTTAAAATTTTTTATTAGTCAAATTTTGTGTCTCCATAGCACATGATTTCAATTATTTTGTGTACCACCAATTTCGGGTTTAACATATTTTTATAAGTGCCAATAATCTCAATTATGGTAAGGATTACCATTTAGTTAAGTTGAGTGGGGTGAAATAAAATTTAAGTTAAATCTAAATAAATTTATTTAAATTTAATTAAAAAAATTAAAAATACGAAACTAAAATAATGTTTAAAATATGATTAATTTTCAAGTTTGAATATATAAATTGAAAATAATATATATTTGAAATTTTTTAAAAATAAAATAATATAAAATAAGATATTTTAGTATGATAAATTTGATTTGGTAATTTACATGTTCAAGACATTGAAATTATCCCATTTAGGAAAAAAAATATTGTTTTTATAATTTAATAATTTAATAGATTTTTCATAATTTTAATAAAAATTAGAATTTTTTTATAAACTATTTATTGACGTGACATATGAGACAAATAGTGTCATGTCAGTATAAAGCATATGTGGACTATCACACAGGTTGACAAGCCAACATCATTAAAAAAAATTAATGTTTTAATGATCATTTTTGTTAAAAAAATAAATTGACTCTTTTTGAAAGGTTAATATTCAAATTTAGTTTTAAAAAAGAATTAAGTGTAAAATTGATAAAAGATGTAAATGTTGAGGGCTAAATTTATCATTATACCAAAATCTTAAAATAATATGTACAATCAACCCATTCTATAACAACCTCGTTTGACAAAATTTCAGATGTTATTGAGTGGTGATTGTTATACACCTATAACAACATTTGAGATTTAAATCACATTTAAAAATTTTTAAAATTTCAAATTAAAAAATTAAAAAATATTTATAATACTAATTAGTGAAATTTTATCATATCTTTAACAAAATTTATAAATGTAATTCCATTTATTAAAGATTTATTTTTATACAATACCTACTTCTACCTAGAGGCGAAGCCAGAATTTTTTCTTAGGGGCCGAAATTAAATTGTAATTTTTACGATAGTAAAAATGTAATTTTTAAAGGATTAAATCAAAATTTTATCATTTTTAGGAGAGCTAAAATGTGATTTTACCTTTACTAATTTAAAATTTTAAAAATTTTAAAGGGATAGACTCCTACCAGCCCCTTAGATTCGCCTCTACATCTACCTATACCATCGTACCTTTAAATCAGAGGAAAAATACAATCAATTGCATTCGAACTCTTGTCCTCATTGTTGTAATAGCAACAATGTAATTTGAGCTAAAACACCTTTATTAAAGCTTATTTTCATTTAATAAAATATTATAAATTTTGTTTTTCTATAAAATTTAAATACTTTATTGCAACTGTTAGGATCGTCCCGATTAAGCAACGAACAAGTAAAAATAGCAGAAGAAATTGAGAAATTGAACACACAAATTTAACGTGGAAAAACTCCTCCAAAGAGGATAAAAAACCACGGGCAAAGATAATTTTACTATAATGGCAACAGGATGAAGAGTACAAAAGATGGAGATAAAAAACTAAACCCCGAAAACCCGAAAATAAAGAACCCTCAAAACGTAAACACAAAATTCTCTAAATGTGTTATGAGTTCTAATATCTAATGGGTGTTTTTTTCTAAGGTTGTAAAAGAGCCTATTTATAGGCTAAATCCATAGGTCAAATAATAATAAAATAATCTAAACTAATCAGTGTTTGATTGAAAAATAAACAGAGTTTAACTAGAAGATTACTTCTCGAATTTGACTGAAATAGGAGTCATAATTAACAAATCTCCACCTTGACTCATATTTCCACAATGCCATCTTTGCCAAAGCCCGCCACGAGCCTATCTTGAACCATGCAGGGAATTAACTGAGTCGATTCTATGCTTAGAAGCTGGAAGACTTCTAGCCTTCGACTTGTACACTGCCAAATCAGAACTAACCCGGGTTTGATTTTCACGAACACAGTGCCCTAACTTTTCAAAACCTGCATCCAAAAGGGAACCTCTCTTCAACGAAACGGTCATACCTTTTTCCCTCTTATGACCAAGTTGCCTCCGCTCTAAATGAGTTGACTTCGACTCTGTAACAGACGAGGGACGTCCAATTTCACCGGTCACTGTAGAACCTTCTAGAATATAAAGACTGCCAGTTCTTTTACCTTTTAACAAAACGAGAGCTCCACGAGATACTTTAATGCCACTCGACTCGATGTTGATTCTGCATCCTTTCAAGTCTAAAATACTCAAGGAGATGAGATTCTTTCGTACATCAGGTACATACCTGACATCTGAGAGTGTCCTAATTGTCCCATCGTGTATCCTAATTTTAACAGTACCAATTCCAATTACCTTACTAGATGAATCGTTTCCCATGCACACAACTCCACCTTCAACCGAACTGTATGTGGAGAACCATTCTCTATTGGGACACATGTGGAAAGAACATCCTGAATCTAGGATCCACTCGGACGTGAGCTTGGAGTTATCGCTCGTTGACACTAACAAGAAATCATCACCGCTTTCATCGGCCAAATTAGCACCAGCTACATCTTCCTCGTTACTCTCAGCAGCTCTTTTCTTTTGCAGTTTATAACAATCTGCTTTGACGTGACCTGACTTTTTACAATAGCGACACCTTTTGTATCGTTTCTTTGATGCTATCAAAACGGAAGCTTGCCTATCTGCCTTGCTATCCAAATGAAGCTCATTGTCGAGTTTGTCTCTACTCAACAATTACCCTTCACATCTTCGAACGAGAGTTTGTCTCTGCCATAAATCAGGGTCTCCCTGAAAGACTTGTATGAATGGGGTAAAGAGCACAATAATAGCATAGCCTGATCTTCCTCGTCAATATGAACCTCAACATTCTTTAAATCATTTAAAAGAGTAATGAATTGACTGATGTGATCTCTAAGAAGCTCACCTTCGTTCATGCGAAACGTAAATAGACGTTGTTTCAACACTAAACGGTTAGCCAGAGACTTAGTCGCATAAAGAGTTTCTAACCTTTTCCATAAGGCAGATGAGGTCTTCTCCATCAATACCTCCTGCAATACCGTATTCGCGAGGCACAATTGGATTGCAGACAAAGCCTTTTCATCAAGCTCTTCCCATTCTGTTTTATTTAGATTCTCAGGCTTTTTCCCGGTAACAACCTTTTTCAAACCGGATTGAACTAGAATTGCCATCATCCGAACTTGCCACAGATTGAAATTTGTCTCACCATCGAACTTCTCAATTTCAAACCTTGTTGCTGCCATATCTGAATGGGCTGATTTATGAAAATTGAACTAGCTCTTGATACCACTTGTTAGGATCGTCCCGATTAACCAACGAACAAGTAAAAATAGCAGAAGAAATTGAGAAATTGAACACACAAATTTAACGTGGAAAAACTCCTCCAAAGAGGATAAAAAACCACGGGCAAAGATAATTTTACTATAATGGCAACAGAATGAAGAGTACAAAAGATGGAGATAAAAAACTAAACCCCGAAAACCCGAAAATAAAGAACCCTCAAAACGTAAACACAAAATTCTCTAAATGTGTTATGAGTTCTAATATCTAATGGGTGTTTTTTCTAAGGTTGTAAAAGAGCCTATTTATAGGCTAAATCCATAGGTCAAATAATAATAAATAATCTAAACTAATCAGTGTTTGATTGAAACAAATAAACAGAGTTTAACTAGAAGATTACTTCTCGAATTTGACTGAAATAGGAGTCATAATTAACAACAACAATATTTTAATTAAAATTTAATATTTTTTATTTCACTTTAAAATAATATTAATTTTATTAAAATTTGAGACAATAAATTGTTATAGAGAATTGAGTTAATAAAAATAGATTTCATATTTATAATTGCTGTTGTAATAGATAAAAAAGAATTATAAAAATTAAAAATGTAACATAGAAAATCAGTTTTGTAATATTATAGAAAAGATTGATTGTTACGTAAAAGTTTCATCTTCTTTTTTTATGTCTAAATATATATAGGTGTAGCTAAGCTGTTGAGAGGCCCGGGTCCCCTAAAATAAAAATTTAAATTAGTAAAGGTAAAATTGTACTTTAGCTTTTTTAAAATGATAAAATTATAATTCAGTCCTTTAAAAATTATAAATATATATATTAAAATGGCGAAATTGTATTTTTATTATCGTAAAAACATAGAATTTAATTTTGGTCTCCCTAAAATTTTTTTTAACTTCGCTCTTGAATATATATTCAATTAAATATAATATTTTAAATATGTAAAAATTAAATATCTTCATACTTTTTTTTTAATAATTCAATTATAAGTTTTGATCATATCTTTTTTTTTATACAATGTTTAAAACTATTCATAAATAGGAGGATCATGTACTTCAGCGCATTCGAACCCACGTTATCCTGTATTAACAATAATATAATATTCATGTAATTGAGAAACTAGATATAGATGAAAGGTAGTGAATAATTAGAAAATATTTGTGGTGAGGGGAAGATTATATGCTGAATTTCAACACAACAAATATACTGAATGTTTTATTATATGTGTAAAGGTTCACATGCATCCATGTGAAATGTGATGACCACAAAACCCATCAAACCACCGAATAGGGTGCTAAAAATTCTCGATTTCCTTATCCACCGTTGGAATCTTAGTATGCTGCTACCAACCTCTTTGAAGAATTCCCAAACCTAATGCAATTAAAAACCAAAATAATAAAGTTGTGCGAATTTCAGTCAAAGATTTGGGGAACACTCACCATTGTTTTATTCATATATATATATATATATATATATTTGAGTAAACAAACTTCTTTTATTTCTTATTTCTTTCTGAATTAGTGTGAACTAGAAATTAATTAAATTCAGCCACAACAAATATCTCAAATAATTTCATTCTTACACATTTCCTTGTAATTTTATGATTTATACTCCCTGTTTGACTTAATTTTCTTTAATTTCATGTTTTCGAGATGAGTGTTAACTCTTTTTTTTTTTATCATCATCAAATTGAATAAGATGACGATAAATCCATCCTTAAAAATACTTGTATAAGTAAGACAAAAACTTGTCTAAGATGGCTCTTCAGTAGTTGGTCGACGTCGCTCGCCCTCCATCATCTTCGGTCACATGCTCTTTCCCATCTTTCACTCACATGCCTTCCTTCTCTTCAATTTGTATATTTGTTTTGTGGGCATCTTTCCATCTTCATGGGCTGTGATGAATCAACCTCAATGCATGTCGTTATTAAATTGCCACTAGTAATCAATAATTACTCTTCGAAAAGTGAATTGGTTATAGATACTCAAATGGTGATTCTTTGTTGGCTCATTGATTTATTTCAGAATAATAAATAATTTTATGAGTCGGTTTGGACTCGTGTTATTTTCCTTTGTTTAATAAATATTTCCTTTTTCTTACATATGAAAATGGTGCAAGTAACTTTGTCTTGTCCTTTACAAGTGTTTTGTCTTGGTTATACAAGTGCTTTTAGGGATGGATTGGTCGTTGTCTTATTCAATTTGGTGAATACTTGGTTTTCTTATCGATTTTGCTTGCTGCGTTGGACCCTCTGGGGTTAGATCTCTTATCATGATAGGTGCTTCCAGTCTCCCCAAATATGTCATGTTTGAGTTGTGATAAAACAGATTGCTAACATGCTATAATTGTTGTATTCTTGCTGATTTTGAAGCTAGTTTGTGTTGACGGAGCTTGTCTTACACCACTTTTTCTTTTAGAAAATATTAGTTATGATTATTCCAATGAGAAGCGAATTTTAAGTTGTTACTTTGAAGATAATTTGAAATAGAATAGAAAACAGAAATGCTGGAAATAGATGAACATCAACCCATATGCATGGCCTAGCTTTAGCCTAAAATTAACATATGTGGAGAGTGTAAAGTTTGAAATTGTGGGAAATGAATGTATTAGCAAATCGTATGGTTCACTTTATCCCTCGTAATCAAATGCATTTGGACAAATTGTTGATTGTTCACTTAATCTTCCTTGGGAGAAATTGCATATATATATTAACTTGCGTCCAACGTTTATGTCCCATATATGATTTTTAATGTGTGATATGATAAGTTAGTAATAAAGTATTAAGACGTGTCATTATAAATGAGAAACAAAATCCGACACTCACTTTATAATCTTGAACCCAATCATAAGGTTGGTTTTAGTAAAATGAAACATATAATTGAGTTTTAAGTGAAGAAAAACAGATCCCTTAGAGCATGCCCAATGTTGTATGAATAGGGTGCAATTATCAATACAAAATTCATCTTATTACCAACCAACAAATTTATGTCTTCCTCCTTTAAGATCTTTTTATAACACAACTTCTAAAACAAGTGCTAAATCTCCACTCTATTACTTTTTCATTCATTAATATTCAGTTCATATTTTTGTAAGTTAATTTTTCATATTTATTAAATAGGTTCTACACATTTGAATGATGATGATCATTATATTAGATATTAATGGATGAAAAAGTAATCGAGTAGATTTTAACCCGTTTGGGTAACTATTATAATTGCTGAATTCCATTGGATTGAGTGCAGAGGTGCTCACGCGCCGAGCTGGGTCCAACCAAAAATTTAGGCTTGGGCCCGGGCCCAACCCGACCCATTTTAATTTTTTTATATAATCTTTTTAAAAATATAATACATCAAAAATGCTAAAAACATTAAAATAAATATTTCTTAACAAATTGAAAATAAATTTTTAAAAAATATGTATACTTAAATAACACTAAGATAGGTGTAACTTAACAAGCAAATGCCTCTAAAATAGTAACAAAATTAACAATAAAACAAGAGTTATACAATAACAATAAGGTAGTAACATAATAGTGAAAAAAATAACAACAAAAATAGCAAAAAAAACTGTAGTTTTTTTTACATATTCGGGCCGGGCTAGGCCGAAAAAGCGTTACCTGAGGCCCAACTCATTTTCTAAATGGGCTTTATTTTTTCTCAAGTCCATTTTTTTAGGTCTATATTTTTACCCTAACTCTCTCACTTTTTGGGTGGGCCTTTGGGTCGGGTCGGGTAGCCCGACCCATGAGCAGGTCTAATTAAGTGTAATTGGAGCACCCCCAATTACATTTTCCTAACTCTTAAGAGGGAATGTGAAAATTGGAGTAATTACGTTGGTAGTTACACTCAAATCCAATTACCCTATGGCTTTTCAAATACTAACCAGGACTTACCCTTAAAAAATTATTTTTTATACGAGTTTAAATTATAAAAATTATATTAGAAACACGAACATGCATAAATATTTAGAATGATTATGACAACAAATTTCTAAGTTTTATTATAAATACTAAAAAAAATATTATAAAAATAATTTACGTGCTATAACAAATGTTATAATATATTTATTTATAAAAAGTTATGACCAAAAAAACTAGATATAATTTATTTACGTGTGCTTACTATATATTATAAAAAATAATACTCATTTATAAACAAAATGTTATAATTTTTTGTCATAAAATGTTATGGAAAAAAATATTATTTATAAGAAGTGTTATGAAAGTTATTTGACATTTTAAATTTTTTTTTTATAAATGTTTATATTATAGGTTTTGCATTTTTTTTACCTCCTTTACGTATTATAAAAAGGATTATAAGCTAGCATAAACTTTTTTTCCAAATTAAATTTATATAAATTTTTATAATCAAAGCTATATATTATTTATACAGTGAACTAAATATTATGTGGTAGATACTAGTTACGCAAATATAAAAGATTTTCTTGCATCATATCATGACGTATGATACCATTTAAGAGAAAGGAGACAGATATAAACACCAGAAACAACTCATGTACTCTTTAATTTGAGATATCAGCAAGTTTTAAAATATAGTTGAGAGGACATTTGTTATTTAAAAAAAAAATTTCTCAAATTAACATCACTTTAGTATAGCATAAGAAAACAAGGTTAGGTTGTATTAGTATGTAAGATTCATAACTTCATTCATATATGGAATTAAGATGATCCATAGGAGTATACGGAAGAATGAGATATTGGTAATTTTAATGATATATATTCAAATTCAAATTTAGATGATAAAGAGCTGGATCAAGGACTAACAAATAATAATAAGTAGTATATATTGAATGTTAAAAAAGGAATAATCTAACAAATATGAAATGCTAAAGCAATTAGATAAAATTGTATATGATCATATTATATTGAGTATACTCTAGGACTAACATGTTACCCAACATGAATGTATAGTAATTAAAAATTGTAATTATAATCTATACTACTAAACATAATATTATATCGGCCAAACACGTTTAAAAAATCCTAATTTTTTTGTAATTATAAAATAATTAGTGTCCAAACACACCTTAAAAATACAATTAAAAACAAAAATACCGAAAACTGCTTCTAAAATCAAACTAAAGCATTAGAAGCCCCCAAGTAAAGGACAAAGAATTGGATGTAAAATAGGTGGATAGCAGAAGCAGAATCTGATATGTAAACAAATTGTTTTCCTGTAATAAAAGTAGATGATCACATGCTTCCATGTGATAAAAGCCAACAATGTTTGAGAAATTTTGTAATAAAAGACAAAAAAATGAAGAAGAATTTAATAGAAAAATAAGAGAGTGTGAAAAAGGTGAGTCGTGGAAATTCAAGGGAAGGGATGATAACTAATAATGATAATGATGGTGATGATGATGAGACTTCATTTCAGTTTGCCTTTGTTTTAAAGGAATATTTATTTATTTATTGATTTGACATGCTATTGTTAATGGGTGTTTGAAATTAAAAAGAGCATGATTTAATTATTTGGAGATGTGGGGACAGATGATGACAAATTTTGACTGAACTTTGTTTATCAAGCCTGCTTTATTCACTCATCTCTATCATGAGATTTGGACCAATCTATAAATTTCATCAACCAACTTCATGGTTTATTGAGTTTTACCATTTTGTTTGCAAAAGATGTTAGAAACTCTATATAACTAATCAAAATCTAATACATATTTGATGCAAAAAATATATATTTCCCATTTCGTTCCAACACATCATAATTTAGTATACATGGGATTATGATCTTTGCTGATGGTTTGGACATGTGTACACTCATCTCTCATATCCAAACTTGTATAACAACCTATTTTTTGAGATTAGTTTAGACTGATAAGCAAATCAACTTCGAGATTGAATTGGATCGAGTAATTTTGTAAAACTTATCCTTAAGATTGAAGACTTATTCTAGTTTTATTGAAGATATTTACCGAGCTTATTATTCCGCTAGTTTGATGAAAAGATTTATTGTAATTAATCTTGTATGTTAACAAATTGAAATTAGTTTAAATACTAGAGATTTATATAGATTTTTACACACAGAATTTCTACACTTATATCTGTTCAACGAGGAACTTGTATTTGCAAGTGCATTAAGTGTGACAACAACTCAATTATTTGGTTTTCAATCTAAGTTTGCACGAGAAAAACTTAGAAGACAGTGATTTAGATCTTAGGCGTGAAATTGAAGTTGCTAGTCTAGTGAGTGTTGTACAAGATTTTAAGATAGTGAATTATATCTTTAAGCAAAACCCTATAAAAATAGAAAAATCCAACTACTTAAACGTAAATTTCTTGCAACTATCGTTGTAAGTTTTTTCACATATTAATAATATCTAAAGCTTTCTTTGATATCAAATGTCAATATCCACAAAAATATATAATTTATTATCCACTTTGATAAACTTAAGATCACATATCAAAAATTTAAAAAAATTGTAGATAATTATATTTTCAAATATACATTCACTTAAATACCCCTTTTTTTTAAAGCTAATAACAAAAGATTAGGGTTGAAACACTTGAAAACAAAATTATTAGACAAAAATCCTAGAGGATTTTGGTATCATAAAAAATAATATAGGTCAATTAAGAGGAGGAATCTAGCATCATGTGGTAGTTAATACCTTATCCCTAATTAACCTTCCATAAAACATGTTTCTTCTTAACATTTTATACCTACCTTATTCTTGGATCATAAATTATTCCAATCAATCAAATGTGTATATTTAATATTTTACATTTTTTTAGACCAATCCTAGAAGAGATTCAAACTCCATCCCTAGAAGGAAACATGCATTTCTTCTCCATTTCTAAATATAAATATCACATGAAAATACATTTACATTAATGTAAGTATTTCCCTCCTCAACATTTTTAAAGTAAGTTTGACATCACCAAGTGAGATAAAACTTTCTTTTTGTTCATGAAACCAAGTAAAACCTTGTTGGAAAACAAAACTATATAAAAACAAATGTTTTTCATGCTTTTCGATCCACATCCAATGGATATGCATGATTCTAGTGTGTGTGTGTATATATATCTTTTGTATTGATTTTCTTACAAGTACTATTAAGAAAGATGTTCTCAAGAGCATTTCATATTCTGGGTTCGATATGTTTTTGGGATATGAGTATAGAGATATGATACTCCAAATACATTAAAAAAAATTAAACATACCCGTATTCGACATTCATATCCGGAAGGTCATTGGGTAGCAAATAGTTGCAGACAACCTAAAGATTCTGAACCTTACTGTGACTTTAAATCTTGACAAATTAAATAAATCTCTCTGGATGAGGATCTTGTAGCCTTGGGCCTTAACCATGTTGATTTTTTGAAGAGTGGTTTGCAAATCTGGCTCAATTCTGCAAACACCATAAACAAAAGTGTGAGAAATGCCATCTACGGATGATGAACACGAGTAGTTCCAAGAAAAATAAAGTCAGAGCAACATGGGTGAAATCTCACCTTTTGTATCCTCGCTCTCCAGAAGCTTAATGACGAGATGCCCTCTGGACAGCAATACACCCTTATCATATGGACTACAAGTGCATGACTCTCCTTCATTTTGGAAATTATCATTTGGCGCGTTCATGGCTCTACCGACAGCTAAATCGAGTGCTTGCATACCTAACTCGAAGGACAAAGCTGCATCCCGAGTTGAAATTCCTGAAACCGAAGGACACATATCTGAAAGTATAACTGAGAACCCTTTTTTCTGCAAAACAAGACACATACATCTGTAAGAGGTTATAAAGAATTTTTTTTACCCTATAGGCAAATAGAAGACTAAGTTTAACTTTGTGTAACATAATTGAAAAGCTATGTTATTCGGATTTGGGTGTAAGTGTATGATATAAGCACCTATCCAACACAAGTGGTATTCAATTTTTCCATGTCACTGAAAGGTCATATCTGGATGAGCATGGACAAAGGTTCCAGACATTGATTCTTCAAGAAAAATGAAGAGTCGGGCCTTTTAGAAACAAAAGGCCGGCCCTTCTAACAGGGAAACAAAGTTTGATACAAAAAACTACCCCCTAAAGCATCCATAGAATCTATTTATTACCAGATTGTATCTTTTTCGTTGAATAATTTTTTTTCTAACTGGTCTAAAGTGACCAAATCTGTTCTTTGCTTCATTCAAATCATCAAAGCCAGAAAAGATGCAAAGTTTGAATTGACATCAAATCTAGATTTCCATTCAACAAAGACAATTTAGGATGAAAAGAGTGAACAGGAAATTTGTAAAGAAAAATTACTAAATCTGCACAATGACTCGAAAGATTCGAATCCCAATCAGCAATGACAACAGTTGGCAAACATCATTTAATCACTTGAATTGGCAATTGGCTAAACATTCAAATTCAAACAAAACCGAGAAAAAACTCCTTAAAAAAACATTACAAAATTCTAAGATTATGGACATAAAACTTGAACTACTTGCTACCTTAGGCGAGAGTTCCATAACTTGTGGCTTGGATAGTTTCATGACATCAGCGGAAATAGTTTGAACCCTTGCATCACAGTGAAGAGAAGGAACCTTTACCTTCTGTTCTGAAAATCCCAAATTTTATTGCCATAAATTACAATCATACTAAGAAAATCTTTCACTTGTCTTACCAAAACAAAACATAAGAAATTATAGAGGCTTTCAAGCAGTGAATATTACCTTAACATCAATTCCCACAACAGCCCCACCATTCTTCAATGGACCCAAACTCTGACAAGCAACCTATAACACCATGAAAAATCCACATAAAAATCAACAGGGACTCAGAAAAATAAGAGAAGCAACTTTTTGAAGTAAAAGGGAAAAACCTGAAGCCAAGCACCAGGGGCACAACCAAGGTCAAGAACTGAACAACCTGGCTTTATTAACTTATATTGATTCTGTATTTGAAGCAACTGAAAACCAAGCAAGAATTTGTTTTAAAGTTATGAAACGATTAAAAGAAAAAGTAATGAAAACCGAAACCTTGAAGGCTGAACGAGCAACATAGCCGAGACGTTGAGCTTCCCTGTAGAAAAAATCGGGTGCTCCACCTCCACTCATCGATCCCAAATTTCTAAAACTCTCTTTGATGTAAAACCCAGCTCTGGGGTTTTTACTTTTTTTTCAAAGGCCTCGAAGCTCCCATTTGTGCTTAAGCCTGTAATTGTGGGCCGTTTTGCGAAGTGGAATTTTGAAATCGGACGACCCTATATCTATCAATTCAGCATTTGCCGGTCAGACCCATGGGCTTAACTTGACTTGGTTTAGCCGTAGCTTGACCCCAACCTGATATATAACGTTGGATAAAATATGTAAAGAAAGCTAGACGTGGAAGTTTGAAATTCTGTGAAACTGAAATCCATCCAAGTGCTTATCCTTTGATCAATTGTTTAATTATCTTAGAATGACAATAAAATTGAACAGTTGATACTGCTGCATCGTATCAGTTTTGAACTTCCTATCCAAATTCATTCCTCAATGATACCCAATTCCAGTTCATCTTGGTACTTCAATTCTGCTAACACAAACCACAGGGTTATGAGCAGTGAGTGCAAAAACAATGGCGCTCCCAAACCCAAATATCAACATTTAAATATACTCTAAAAATATAAATGAGAAGGAAAAACCCAGAAGCTAATTCAACAACCTCAGACTCAATTCCAATATGGAGACCAAACCCAGATTCTAACTCTCAATTCTAATCCCACCCATGGAGCTCAACTTCAAAATCAAAAAAAATTTGGACCATTTCTCGATTTGTGCGTGTCATCCTTGCGCAGGGGCCATGCTAATCTTCTCTGTATCGTTCCAATTTTAACGGATGTCCCCGAAGGTGCAGTCTAAGCGTGCTGCTTTTTTATATAAATCCTTTTGATGCTTTGTTCTTAACTGATGTGGGATATCTAGTTGGTTCGCAACCAGATCACATCCTGACTAAGTCCCAAGGTGTGGGCTGGATCAGGCCTAGGTGTCGCTCAAATCAAAATCCATGGGCTGTTGACGTGTCACAACTCCCTCAACTGGAAGAATGGGTCCGAGTCAGCCCAGCTGATCGCTTAACCTGAAGGAGGGAAAATTCATGGTTGCACTAGCATATTGGCTTAGATTATTATTTAAGTTTGAATTGCTGGTGTTGTTCATGTTTTATTACACTTCTCATACAGCCTTAATAGAAGAAAAAAAAGGAATAAATTTTGGCAATAATTGGATGATTCCCAACAATCCAGTTAAATGGTAAAGGCAATTTAGGATGACTACTTTTATCAAAGTCACAAATGAAAGAGCCTGGAGATCTATTTTAAATGGTTGGGAACAACCTTTTACTAAAGAATCAGGTGTCAAGATCCCAAAACCTGAAGTGCAATGGACTACAGAAGAAAAGAGGCTTGAAAGTGCTAATTTGAAAGCTTTCAATGCAATCTTTTGCGGTGTAGATGGATAAGAGTTCAAACGAATCTCTAAATGCAAGATTGCAGAGAAAGCCTGGGGTATCCTTCAAACTGCTCATGAAGGTACAAGCATAGTAAAACGATCAAAACTGTAGATGCTCACTACTAAATTTGAGAAGCTAAGAATGTAGAAGAATGAAACAGTTGGGGAATTCTATGCCAAACTCTATGACTTATCCAACCAGGCTTTTGCCCTTGGAGATGAATACATAAACTTTAAACTTGTCAGAAAGTTCCTTCGATCATTGCTTCAAAGGTTTAGTATCAAGGCAACTACCATTGAAGAAACCAAGGACATTGATACAATGTGCATTGATGAGTTGATTAGATCCCTTCAAACCTTTGAGGTCAACCTAGATGAAGCAAAGAGAAATGAAAGAACAGGAGAAAAGAGCATTGCATTACAATTTATTGAAACAATGCCCACTAAGCATAGCACTGCTATAGAAGTGATGCAAGAACAAATCACCTTAGAATCCTCAACAAGGAAAACCCAAAGGAGTTGTCATCAATGAGGAAGCTGCTAGAGATAAGAAGAAGGGAATTCAATGCCATGAATGTCATGGCTATGGACACATCTAAGAAGCGCATGCAAACACCCACTACAACAAAACTATCAATTTGCGATGAATTTCCTATGTGATGTTCAAAATAACATCACATAAAATACTAAAAATGTGATGAAAACAAATAATCATCACATTTAATAGTTGATGGTGTGTCTTATATGATAATTTGAAAAATGTCGTAAGTTTATGTCACTAATTATTTGGCGCCAAAATTTACCAGGTAATGTTTTTGTGACGTCTCAATAAAAATGATGACGATTATTAATCTTTACTAATGTAAAATAAATTATATATATATTTTTGTCTTTATCTTTATATTATTAATTAATAGCCTTTATTCGAGACAATTTAATTCGTCATATTTATTATTAATAAAAATGTGACATTTCATTTTTGTTAAAAAAATAAGTCTAATATGACAATGATTGTTCTTGTCACTCTTTGCTATTTTTTTTATAATGGATATGGTGATTTTATTAACCTTATATAGGATCATGTCATTTAATGTTTGGAACCGAGAGTTACGACATGAAAAATTTATGGGATGGGTTTTCTTTTACATTTTGTTTGTCAATATTAAAAAGTTTATTAGTGATGAATATTCAATATCTAGTTTTTATGAAGGACTTTATTTAAAAAAAAAAAAGAAAAGAGTTTATTTTTGTTATTCTTATATTTTTAAAGGCTATTTAAATTTAATTTTAAAAGGGATACATCTAATATGCAAATAGATCAAAAGTTTAAAAGCATTTAATTGGGTGTTGCCGGTGGTCATGGCGCCATCCCTTTTTTCATCTAATCTAAAAATAGTAATTGTTTCATCAAGTCCTTGAACATTTTATATAATCACACTTCAATTCTGTGCCGTCAATGGCAACGACGAAACCCAAATTTTTTTTAAATCAGCTAATGATTGGCCCATTATGAAAGGTAGTGCTACCAATGGAAACAACGGCACTAAAGTTCACTGGTCAAAATGGGTTATTTTCATACATGATTTTGCAAGTGGATCATTTTCATAAATAAATAATTTATTTGTGTTATTTTTGAAAAAAAAAAGGCCTCCTGATTCCTGAAGGCTACAATTGATGACGTCTCATACTTAGATAGTGGATGTTCTCGCGACATGATTGGTGATGCAAATTGCTTATCAAATTTTGAAGAAACAATGCTGGTTGTGTGATATTTGGAGATGGTAAGAAAGTCAAAATTCTTGACAAAAGAATTCTAAATGCTCCCAGTTAACCTAAGTTGAATAATGTATTTCTTGTTGATGGATGGAAGGCTAATCTTATATTAGTAAGTTATGTGATCAGGTTATGCTTGTCAATTTCACCAAGGATAAGTGTTGTGTGATTTTAATGTAGAGAGACAGTATTGTGGAAGGAGCAAGGGCCTTTGACAACTGTTATATGATCATTTAACCATCTCGATTGAGCTAAAATTGTGGCATGAGAAGCTCGATCACATTCACTATAAGGGCATGAAATATCTGGCTAGATATGAAGCTGTAAGAGGGATGCCCAAGTTAAGGAGAGTCATGTTTAATGGATATATATTTATTTTTTAAATTGGATTAATATAATTGTTTATCGATGCAATATATCAATATAAAATAGTATCAATTCGATAATGTTATTAGTGATTCGTGAAAATTGAAATAAATTAAAATTTTATGTATAAAATTACACAAAATCAAAATTCATGCATAACATTACCAAACTTTATATATGATAATTTTCTTTTTCAAGCATATCTAATTTTAAGATTCCTGCTTGTCATAATTCAAACCCTACACCCTAAATGAGTGAAATGCTAGGAACCAGAGTCGAACGCAAATTTGTATTGTTGCTGGTGCTTTTGTTTGAAAAGACTATAAAACTTTGATTTCTGTTTTGAGTCTTTAATTTCAAAGAAAGCATATGGATTTCAACTTTGACTCAAATCACCATACAACATGGTTGAAGCCCACAATCACCATTAGCTAACTCCTTCACCCATCAACTATTAAACTCAATGATTAACCCAATAAACACTTTCAAATATGATTACCCAAAAGAGTTTAGGTTAGAAATGTGTTCAACTTTTAATTTTTTATTCAATCAATTATTTCTATAATATCGAACCCCAAAAGTTACAAATAGAGCAATAGTTCAATCGGTTCATTTCTTTTAGTGCATAAAATCTCTAAATTTAGTTTTTTCTTTTTTTAATTTGATCTCTTAACTTTTTTTTATCTATATTAATTTTAAAACTTGACAATATTTTTCTTTTCAATTTGGTCTTTAAACATAAGTTCTGTTAAGATTATATCACAATATCACCTAAAAATTTAAAAATATTATGTAAAATCTAAAAAATATTAAAAATAATTTTTTTTTTATTTTTCAAGTTTAAAATTCAGGTAATAATATGATAAAATCTCATAATACTACATTATACCTAAAAAAATATTAAATTTAAAAATCAAACCAAAAAAATTGTTGAATTCCAAAACTAACGTCAACTATAATATACTTACCAATGATATTCAAAAATTAAACTGGACCAAAAAATAATGATAATAATGACCAAAAAAGCAATAAACCTATAAAAAAATATATAAAATTTGCAAATCATTAGTATGAATCAGAAGAAGAGAGAGAGATTTTATGGTTATGCATGTTAAAGGGGTTTAGATGCTTGAAAAATTGCATATGAGAAAGAGGTGAGGAGGAAGAAGAACACATAATAACTAAAGCAATCAGAGCGATTCCAACAACAAAAAGATAGGGGATTTTGTTGACTTCTTTTTGTAGATTTATGTTTTTGTGGTGATTTTTAGAGAAAACTAATTAGAAAAATTGAAAGAGGAGATTGAGATGAAGCAAGAGCCAAAATTTTAGCACTTTCTAGGTGTGGCCATGGTAATCAGCAGTGACAGTAAGCAAAAGCTCGTTGGAAATTAGAAATGTAGATGCATTTGCATGTATATATATAATATAAAATTTAAAAAAAATACCGAGAAGCTTGAATTTTCAATACACCAAAGCACACCAGTATTAATACTTACCTATACTAGAACAAAAGTGGTACACCCATTAGTATAGTACTATTTTTTTTTCCCTTGGATAAAGTAATATCCTGTCTTTAAATTTAGTATTTTTTCTTAATTTGGTCTCTAAATCTTTTTTTTTTCTCTATTAGTCCAAAAACTTGACAACATTTTTTTTTCAATTTGGTCTTGACACATGGATTCTATTAAGGTCTTCAATTTAATTGAAGGAAAAAAAATTAGTGATTACTTGTCGTGTGTAGCTTCGCAAATTGAGTGTGAGCTTTTCCTTCCATTTTCCTGGAAAACTTTTCTCTAACATAGTCAACATACTTGATGTTTCTATACAATTTGGGGTGATTCTGGTCATCTATCATTGTTTCAACTGGACCAATTTCTTGCTCATCATCTGGAAACATGAATGTTGCAATTGATATTCTTGGTTTCTTCTCATTTGTTATGGCTCTATGTTCAATGCTTTTGTACATTCCATTGCTTTGAATCTGAACCTCAAAGAATAAAAAATCAGCATAAGTATGGAGCTTAAAATCAAACTCATATGATATATATATATATATATATATATATATATTACCTCAGTGGCATCACCAATGTTGACGACAAGTGAATTTGGGATAGGTTTAACAGGGACCCAAGCTTCATTGTGCTTAATTTGGAGGCCAGTGACATCATCATCTTGCAACAACAAAGTGAAGCTTGTGCCATCTGAGTGAGGGCTAATCCCAAGAACAAGATCAGGCCTTGAACAAATAGGGTAGTAATTCATTCTTATGCCTTGTTTAAGCTCCCCCCCTTGTAACCTTTTTAACCCATCTCTTTTCAACCCCATTAATACTGAAAAGTTGGCTTGGAGTTCCTCGGCTATCTTTTGCATTTCTCTCGAGTACTCTTCCAATGCTTCTCTGTCAAAACACAGTCCATGCAAAAATCACCACAACTCGAAAATCGAAATATATAATGCTTTTAAATGATTCGGAGAAAAGATAACATAAACATGGTATGAATACATGAAAATCTCGGAGGGTACATACTTGAAACCTGGTAAAGAGAGGGGCCAGAACTTGAAGTTCCTATTTTGAGAAGGGAGAGTGAATAAATAAATCATGTCAGACCAATCAAGCTTTTGGTGCTCAGAGACCACAAAGTTTTGACCATATCCTTCTATTTCATTTTCTGCCTTTGCATATTTCTTTTTCTCTTGGAATGGCAGCTCAAAGAAAGCTGTTACCGCTGCTTTCATCTTCTCCAGGATCTCCTCTTTCACCCCATGATTTATTACCTGCGTTTAATATTAATTCATTACACTCAACCAAAATAATGATTGAGCCGATTTCCAATTTTTCTCAATTGAACTCCAAGTAAAATACATGTTTTTTTTTTTTTTTGGGGGGGGGGGGGCGGGGGATATGGGATTTACCTGGAAAAAGCCCCAGTCCTTGCAAGCAAGGTGTAGTTTCTGGACTTCATCTTCATCACCTTTGGCTAGAAATGAGAAATCTATGACGGGAATTTCGAGAGAATCAGCCAAATCCTCCGAAATAATTGGCCTATCCTTATTTTCATGAATGTATCTTTGGGGAACTGATTGGAAATCGCTTCTCACAATCTCCTGAATGCTTGGAACTGGCAAAGATTTACCCCACCCCGATTTACCAACTGCATAAGATCTTCCATTTTCTACTCTCACTTCCATTTTTCCTTTGTAGTTTCTCAGGTACTTCTTTATGAACGACAAATCGACATGAAAAGGTTACTAAGATTTTATGGATCCTTGGATGCTGTTTGATGGGATACGATGTTTATATAACCTGAAAAGTTGAAGATTATTGGGTTTTTATTTTTTATTTTATTATTTTACAATCGTCAACGGCGGTTATTCATTGTTGTTGTTTTTTTTATTAATATAAATATTAATTAAAAAAAAGAACTTGAAACACTAACATTTAAAAAAGTTAGCTACTTTCTCAAATAAGGTTTTTTTTTTCAGCGTATCCGAAAAAAAATAACCTTGTGCGATATTTTCTTTTGTTTTGAATTACTTGCCTAAAAAATTTAAGATGTTTGAGAGTATAAGGTTATATCTTGTTAACACAATACCTACAATCTCCTACGATCAGGGTATTTCGTAAAACAATAAATAAAATTAAATAATGTAAACTCAATTGATGAATGTTCTAGCCTCGAGTATGATATCAGTCTCGGTCTCAAAATTAATCCAAGACTATGAATGTCTTGTTACTCACTAGTAATCCGTTATAATGATGGAGGATACCTCAACCACCAATTCTTCCTTAATTATAAATTAACCGCGAGAATTGTACGATGGTTAACCCTTATAAAATGAATAACCCTTGCAAATTAGAAGAATGTAACTCTAATTAACGATCTCAGTTATGTGGAGCTACCTGACTGTACTCCCAATCAAACCACGCCAACTCAAATACCGAATACCCAAGTGAAAAGACTTAAGTACGATTTCGAATATTACAACTCAAATATTGAGATTTTGTCGAGCTTTAGCTAGAAAATAATATAGTTACTCGTAATAAAAAATAAAACAAAGGAATTCAGAATTGAATAAAGCAAAAAGGAAAAATAAAAGGAAAAGAGCATAATGGAAACAGGGAATGGCACAAGCCAAAAAGAAAGAAAAAGGAAATTTTATTTCTTCTGAAAAAAACAAAAGCCAAACTCAGGAAAAAAAGGATGTCACTGTGCATGCAATTTCTTGTTTTTAAACTAGAATTGATTCCTAGTGTTTTACCCTACATAATTTCTTAATGAAAAAATTAAGTATTTATCTAAACAAAATATAAGGGATAAAATTTAATCTTAATTAAACTTTTAATAATAACTTTACAAATAATATTTAAATAAATAATCTTAATTAAACTTTTAATAAAAGTCTTGTACATCAAATTGTTACTCCCATGCCCAAATATTATACTGTGACCCCATATTTTCACTTGTTTCACATATTTTAGATTTACACTAAACCTGCATAGAAATTAATTGGTAAACAATAAAATTAGTAGAATCGTACTCAAAATTTTATCAAAATAAAGCACATAAAAATGTCAATTTGACAAACCTTTAAAATACCCCTTATTTAATCCATGCTTGTGTAACACCACTTACCTGTTTTTGTCACCGAAATCGGGTTACAGGATGTTATAGTAAATAACAAAACCAGAACATACAACTTTAAATGCAAAATTCACCTAATCATGAAATAAATCTCATATAACATACAATTCATGCTATACAAATAAAATTGGGCTTAAATCGAGCTTAGGAAAGCTCTAAAATTGGCTCGGAAACAAATCATGACTATTTTGAAACTTTTACAAAAAGAAGGGTAAAAATGCAAAATAAGAGTCACACGACCACGTGACAGGTTGAGACCGTGTGGTCATGGAGTCACATGGCCGTGTGGCTGGGCCATGTAACTAACTGAGACTGTGCGAATAAATTTTCCCTAATTTACAATGAGCATACGGCTGTGTCACCTGCCCATGTGTGACACAAGACCATGTGCCAACTCGTGTGAAGCAAAAGTAACTTGTTTGAGATATGTCACAAATCAATTCCCAAAATGACCTAAAATACACTTATCAACCAACATGAACTTACCCAAAACTTGTTCATTTTCATGATAAAACATAGCTTCCAAATAGTCATCTAAACATACAACCAATATGCCACATTTGACACCATCATAAACGATATACATAAGTAATCACAAGTTATAATTTAATTCATGTTCATATCATGGCATAAGCAAGATTGTATGCATCTCACTTTCAATGTTTTTACCATTCATATATACAAATAACCAATCACTTTTCCATTAGGTTACCAAATGCATATGCTTATATAACCAAAATTTAACAATGTCAAAACACGAACACATTCATTACATTTCAAGTATTTGACCATCCTATGTACATGCCACATATAACCAAACTCGAAACATTCAAAAGTCTATCGAATCAGAAGATGGAGGTGTGTGCTTTACGCTGATCCGATCGACACGTTCTGGACGTCCAAAATCTACAGAAAAGTAGTAACACAAGTAAGTATTATAAATACTTAGTAAGCTCATACAATATAAACAAATAGCTTACCATAATTACTTCTCACATGCAATTCAATATGCAAAACTTTTATCCCTATCAAGGCATATTACAACATCATCAAATAGGTAAGGTTTTGAATTAAAACCATATATATAACCTCAAATATTCATAGTTCCATCACAAGTCAATTTGTATATCATATTCATATCATGCTCATCCATTTTCCAACACCAATTTCATGACTTCACATTTTCCATATTTTATTTCTACCCAATGAAACATCGTAAAAGAACTCAGTACACAGGTGAAAATAATATTAATTACTCATCCGAGCTAATCATAAACAATAGTGCCTGGTTACTCGTTTGGGTTAAACCTATACAACAAATAGCCTGGCTAGTGCTTAATATACATTAAGGTTACCAGTCTAGGCTAAACCTTTAAACGAAAACAGATTACTAGTCCAGGCTAAACCTTTAAACGACAACAGATTACTAGTCCAGGCTAAATCTATGTCACATGTGTCTTCGAGTCTACAACAAACGCTGGAACTCGGTACCATCAGGCATCAACCCGTAACCTCATATACTAGACTTTTACTAAGTTCATCGAGATTTAACCTCAACATTTTCCATTTCGTATCACTCTATTTCAATTAAATAAAAACCTCAATTTATATAATAATCCATAACTATTAATAAAACACCATTACATAATTAAACATAGCACAACAACAATATGAACTTAATTATACTATATGAACTTACTTGGCAAAACAACCATAAACATGACAACAGAGGCTATTATGAAATTTTCCCTTTTTTCGCAATTTCCTCTGTCTTGTTCAAACCTTGATCTATAATATAAATTTATTTCAATTTAATCACTCAAATATCATATAACAGCCTGTTACAAATATATGTAAGCTCAATTTTGTCTTTTGGTTATTTCTTCAAGTTTTACATTTTATTCAATTTATTCCCTAAAATCAAACTTGTCATAACTTCTAAATTTTGACTCCAAACTTTAACCAACTTTAAATATATTCAAGTACAGCCTCCTACTATAAAAAATTACAAAAAAATAGATATCAATTTCAAGACATTAACAGTTTAGTCTTTATGTTCAAAACTAACAATTTTCACTTTACAAACTAATCTTTTTTCATTTCTAATATCAAAATCCAACAACTTAACATAAAGCTTCAAATATTAACAACACTAACATTTTGAAACCATAACAGTTTTAAAAACAAACATACGAATTAGATAAAACAAGTTACAACGATAAAAAAAACATAGAATTTACAAGAAACGAGACCCCAAAACTTTACCATGCAAAGGCCGAATGGTTTGATAGCTTGAAGCTTTTCTTTCTCTTTAACAATGGAGTAATTATGGAGTAATTTATGTGGGAAGAAGAAAATAGAAAGATGATGTCTTTTATTTTATGTTTATTTACCTTTTATTATTATATTAATATTATAACAAATATATATTTCAATTAAAAAAATCACCCACTAAGCGTCTATCCCATTTAAAAGTGGTCTAATTGCCACTTAGATCCTTACACAATCATTAATTAAGCCATTTAACTAATAAAATTCAATATCGATTGAATTTAATAGTTTTTACGATTTAGTCCTTATACCTAATTTAACCATTTAATCACTAAAATTTTTGGACCAAAATTTAATAAACCTATATAAAAATTCCTTAAATATTTAATAAAAATATATATAGGCTTGATTTATGGAAACGAGGTCTCGATACCTCATTTTTCAAAACCACTGACTTTAGGGTCATACCACTTGTACTTCAATTAACCGTCCAAATAGCAAAATTTATCAAATCAAAATTCACTATAACACTATATTTAACTCGTAAATAATAAATAATAATATCTACGGACTTACTCATCAGAATTGTGGTTCTAAAACCACTGTTCCAACACAACTGAAAAACGAGTTGTTACAGCTTGGTTCTTAAGCTTATCCCATATTTCATCATTCAATTCAGTTGAAGTTTTCTCAAAAAGGTCATCATTCCACTATCTCACACAAAATAAGCATTGGGATGTATATATATAAAATAACAACCCCTTCGACTTGCAACCCAAACAATAGATGTAAAGAATTTTCATTTAAGTGTACACAATCATTTTAGTCAATCTTTAGTTAATTCCCATGGAAGTCGACATTTACCAAACTTGTTATGACACCAACATCATTATTCAAACTCTTTCTTTCTTTCTTTTTTCTTTTCTTTTTGCTTAGAGTGTTATTGGACATTTTGACGCGAAATGAGATGATAACCCAAGCACCCCGTCTCAGTTACTCAGTCCAACACATCTCTAAATGACTATTAGCTTTACTCATAACTTACCAAGGTTAGCAGAGTAGTGTAATGACATAGCATGTCACTCAATCTTTTGACATGAAATAGGATGGCAACCCAAACATCCTATCCTGGTTACTCAATCGGTCATGATTCTTTAAGGCGTCACTATAACCTCGACAATTATTAGAGTATTTTATTGTTTTTTTTTTCGAGGAGATAAGAGAGAAAGTTAATAACATTTTTCACATAATGATGTCCAAAAAAGATTTGATAACCACCAACATCCATGAACCAATCATTCAACACACAAAAATTATCAAAATATCATTTAGCTAATCACCATATTTTAAGGGCAAGTTATGAGCATTCACGAGAAAGGATTGTATTGTTGTATATACACTTACTAAAATTAATAGTAATGTAAAATATTGATTTAAATCATAGGATCAAATCAAAACAATATAAGTATATATATAATCTTAAAAAAATAAATTGGAAATAAAAACTGGATCAAAATTGTATACTCATAGGTAGACAAAAATTCTACTAGTAGTTGAGGCCTGTTTTCATAGTTTCCTTAAGAAAGATTAGGCCGCAACTTTGGTGCTAGAGAAATGTTTGTTGAATATCTCCCAGGATTGTAACACCCCAAACCCGGCCCATTCACTACGACCAAATTTGAAATGCCACTGCGGAAAAACGTTTGAAAATAATCTGACTTGTAGGTAGTGTATATAAAGATTTATTGTCTTTAGGAAAGAAAACCTTGTGTATTTAAAATTTCGAAATAAATTAAGTTGTCACAAAATTCCCGGATTAAAACTTTATTATATATATTTAAGAAAAATAAAATCACTTGCAATTAAGATTTAAATTATCAATCCATAATAGAACCTAATAATAAAGAGACTTAATAAAAATACTTAAATACTTTAATGGGCCTTATTACAATAAACACTTAATCTAAATACTGAAACTATAAATACTTAATTGATTAAAATATCTTCTGCATGGGCCACCTCGTATCCACTCCAACCCGGTCCGATCATCATATCACCTGCGATGTTTGATAAAATATTTGGGTGAGTCACACGGACTCAGTGTGTAACTAATCCACTAGATTCCACCCACATGTTAATCACATATTAACCCATTTATCAGATAACAAGATAACATATTCATATGAGAACACATTCTGGGCTTGGCCCATATTCATAACACTTATCAGGTAACAGGGTAATTAACCACATAATCTCCACATACTGGGCTTAGCCCATTTCTTATTCGAATCCACATTCACATACTGGGCTTGGCCCACTTTCACATTAAATTCACATATCAATTAAAATTATGCAAAGTGCACCCAACCCAAACCTAGGGTCCATCCTCTACACACCCCCGTATCCAGCCTACCACACACCAGGGGATTATCAAATCACCCTCTCCTTTTCACTCCAAAAGGCAATCAATGCCGTCCACGTGCAATTAAGCACAAAAATCCACAACGCGACCTCAGTCAGCGCCAATCCACGATGTAGCCGTAGCTAACACCAAAACCACGATGGGACACATAGTCACTCATCAACCACGATATAGCACAAAGCTTATATCAACCACGATGAGGCACAGAGCTACTCATCAAGCCACGCGAACTAAATCGCAATTAATCCACAACGTGACCTCAGTCAACGTCAATCCAAGATGTAGCTCAAGGCTAACATCAAACCACGTACTCGAAGTACACCCGTACCTTCTTTCATATCATATCCCAACCCATGCACATGCAACATTTCATAATGGCATAATAATAAATGCATGCACATGTTATTAAGGCAGACAATCACAATTCCACAAGCATAGTCACATTCACATCGGCACTTTCACATTCTTATCAACAGATAATACTAACCTGTTTATCGATATACCCCATTTTAGGGTAATCACCACATAACTGCCACTGAACTGGTTAGCACATAAGTTACACATGCAAGTATAACATACATATCACATACCCGGAAAACGGTAGACTAACTACACACCTTACTATTTAGTGAAATCCCGAACTACTTGAATTTAACACAATGAACGGAGTTTTTCCTCCTCCCTTACTGCCGATTTGGTCTCCTACCAAATCCCGAAGACTTTGCTAATTCTTTTCGAGTTGCTCCTATTTCCCGAATCACCACTTATTCCTGTCGTAACCCTTGCGCAATCACCCGTTTGAAGTACAAGAGAGAGTGTATTGGACAAAAGAGAGAAAACGCTTGATCTTCGGCTTTTGAGACTTGCGACAAAAGAATAGGAATAAGGGTACTTGATATTCGGCTATGGCTTTCAAAAGAAGATGGG
The DNA here is from genome assembly GCA_005393395.2 of Gossypium australe. Lineage (NCBI taxonomy): Eukaryota > Viridiplantae > Streptophyta > Magnoliopsida > Malvales > Malvaceae > Gossypium > Gossypium australe. Next base: position 18,540,172 of record CM016617.1, read on the forward strand.
GTAGTCGGCTATTCAGGAATTAAAAAGAAAGGATTTGGGGTTGAAAGAAAATAAAAAGAAAAGAAGACTAGGAGAGACTAAATTTCGGCACAAAGAAGTTAAAGAAGAAAAAGATATGAACGATGATTACTCCCCCTTATAAAGAATTAGGCTACTACATCCTTGTTCTTATCAAACTCCAAATCCATCTCCTATTTTACCTCTTAATCACTTATTCAAGATAATTAAAATAAATCCATATTCATCTCTTCTTTATCTTGCACAAAATAATTAATCCACTATTATCCTACCTATTTAAAATAAAATAAACCATCACATTATCTTTTATCTATCTATCTAAAATAAAATAAAATATAATAAAATGTCATTTAATCTAAATAAAACCATAATTATCCTATATTAAAATAAATAAAATAGAACTATCTTTATCACCTTAATAAAATAAATACTAGAAATAATCCCTTAACTATTTCCTATCAAATCCCTATATATTCTCTTATCTCTTTAACAAATAAAATAAATTAATCCCATGCATTATCTCTTATCACCTTTTTAATCCGAATAAAATAAACCTACCATTATCTAAAATAAAATAAAACAATCATTATCTCCTATCTTCCAGCCGAATTTTAGAAGGATTTAACAAGCCTTATCCTCTTTTAATTAAAAGTCCTATTGCTTCCCTCTTTCCTGGCGCCAAAAACCAAAATTAAAACACCCAAAATTTTGCTTCCCACGCGAGTCGAACTCCCGACCTGCTGGAGCCCTTAACTGCAGGTAACGCCCCAGCCACTTTACCAAGGCGCTATTTGTGATATAATTCACCCTGAATTTATTTTAAGACCTACTTAGCCCAAGCGCCTTCTTGCTGCACAAAAATAAAATGCCCTTTCTTGCTTCCTTCGCAACTCGAACCTGGGCCCTTATTGCCACATGCCACATATAGCGCCCCAAGCCACTCTGCCATGGCGTTTTTTTATGACATAACTCGCCACAATTTATTTTAAAGCCTCCTTCCCTAGCTCCCTCTTGTCTTAACGCCAAAACAAAATAAAAACACGCCCATGCTGCCAACGGGATTCGAACCAAGACCCTTGTCCAGGCGTCCTTCCAGGCCCTTAAGTGGCGCCCTTAAGCCACTTTACCACTCCGACTTTTATGTCCGTAAACCTCGCCATTTATTTTTAAGGCCTTCCTAGCTCAATTTCACTTGTTGACGCAAAAGCCAAAAATAAAACACTCCCATGCCATCACCCAGACTCGAACCTCCCTGCTCAAGGCGTCATTTCCAGGCCCTTAAGTGGCGCATGGAAGCCACTTTACCAAGGCCTGCTTTATGTCCAAAAACTCCCAAATTTTTCCTTAAGGGCTCCTTCACCCAGCTCCCCCTTTTATACTTAAAATTCAATATTTTCCAAAGTTTTTCCCCTTCACCTAAAGTTCTCAAAAACTCCTAAAACATCACCAAACACACTTAAAGCCTACTAATACTTGAGTTATGCTCCAAACGCATAACCCCTAATCTAGGATGTTACAAGGATACAACAACAAGATGAGCACAGCAGTAGCACGGCTGTAGTGATCAACAAACTGTAGCCTAATGAGCACAGCAGTAGCACGGCTGTAGTGATCAACAAACTGTAGCCTAACTTTCTTTTATCACAGAAAACAGGTTCGAAATATGCAGGAAAAGATCTCGAAATTTTTGCAAGAAAAATTCAGTTTTCTTTACCCTAAAGATTATTCTTTTTCTTTTTAATTCCAAAATTAAAACAGAATTTGAAGAGATAAACTCCACTGAGGAAAATTAAAATTATGTATTGGGATAAAATATCCGCAAGTCTAGGAAAATTAAGAGTAATGTAAAATATTGATTTAAATCATATGATCGAACCAGAAAAATATAGATATATATAATCTATAAAAAAGAATTTGGAAATAAAAACTGGATCGAAATTGTATACTCATAGGTAGGCAAAAATCTGATTGGTAGTTGAGGCCTGTTTTCACAGTTTCCTTAAGTCAGATTCGGCCACTCCTTGGTGCTGGAGAAATGTTGGCCGACTGTCTCCCAGGATATAACAACGAGATGAGCACAGTAGTGTCACGACTGCAGTGATCAATGAACTGTAGCCTAGCTTTCTTCTATCACAGAAAAATGGTTCGAAATATGATGGGAAAAGATCTTGAAATTTTTGCAGGAAAAATTCAATTTTCTTTTCCGAAAGATTATTCTTTTTGCTTTTAAGTCCAAAATTAAAACAGAATTTGAAGAGATAAACTCTGCTGAGGAAAAATAAAATTATGTATTGGGCTAAAATATCCACAGGTCTAAGAAAAATTAATAGTAATTTAAAATATTGATTTAAATAATAGGATCGAACCAGAACAATATCTATAAAATCTAAAAAATAGAAATTGGAAAGAAAAATTGGATCGAAATTGTATGCTCGTAGGTAGGAAAGAATTCGACTGGTAGTTGAGGCCTGTTTTCACAGTTTCCTTAAGACAGGTTCGGTCTCTCCTTTGGTGCTGGAGAAATGTTGGTCGACTGTCTCCCAGGATACAACAACGAGATGAGCACAGCAGTAGCACAGCTGCAGTGATCAACGAATTATAACCTAGCTTTCTTCTATCACTGAAAACATATTTGAAATACGTAGAGAAAAGATCTCGAAATTTTTGCGGGAAAAATGGGGAAAATTTCAGCTTTCTTTTCCTAAAGATTATTCTTTTTCCTTTTAATTCAAAAAATTAATATAGGATTTGAAGAGATAAACTCTGCTGAGAAAAATTAAAATTATGTATTGAGTTAAAATATTCGCAGGTCTAGGAAAAATTAATAGTAATGTAAAATATTGATTTATATCATAGGATCGAACCAGAATAATATAGATATATATAAAATTTGAAAAACAAAAATTGGATATAAAAACTGGATCGAAATTTTATACTCATAGGTATGCGAAAATCTAACTAGTAGTTGAGGCCTGATTTTACAGTTTCCTTAAGACAGATTCGGCCGTTCCTTTGGTGCTGGGGAAATGTTGGTAGAGTGTCACCCAACAACAATGAGATGAGCACAGCAGTAGCACGGCTACAATGGTCAACGAACTATAGCCTAGCTTTCTTCTATCACTAAAAACATATTCGAAATATGCAGGGAAAAGATCTCGAAATTTTTGCAGGAAAAATTAAGTTTTCTTTTTCCTAAAGATTATTCCTTTTCCTTTTAATTCCAAAAATTAAAACAGAATTTGAAGAGATAAACTCTACTAAGGAAAATTAAAATTATGTATTGGGCTAAAATATCCGCAGGTCTAGGAAAAATTAATAGTAATGTAAAATATTGATTTATATAATAGGATCAAACTAGAATATATAGATATATATAAAATCTGAAAAACAAGAATTGGAAATAAAAAACTGGATCAAAATTGTATACTCGTAGGTAGGTGAAAATCTAACTGGTAGTTGAGGACTAATTTCACAGTCCTTAAGACAGATTCAGCCGCTCCTTTGGTGCTGGAGAAATATTGGTCGACTGTCACCCAGGATACAACAACGAGATGAGCACAACAGTAGCACGGTTACAGTGATCAACAAACTATAGCCTAGCTTTCTTCTTTCACTAAAAACATGTTCGAAATATGCAGGGAAAAGGTCTCGAAATTTTTGCAGGAAAAATTGGGAAAAATTAAGTTTTGTTTTTCATTTTAATTCCGAAAATTAAAACAGAATTTGAATAGATAAACTTTGCTGAGGAAAATTAAAATTATGTATTGGGCTAAAATATCCACAGATCTAGGAAAAATTAATAGTAATGTAAAATATTGATTTATATCATAGGATCTAACCAGAATAATATAGATATATATAAAATCTCAAAAACAAAAATTGGAAATAAAAACTGAATCGAAATTGTATACTTGTAGGTAGGCGAAAATCTAACTGGTAGTTGAGGCCTGATTTCCCAGTTTCCTTAAGACAGATTCGACCGCTCTTTTGGTGTTGGAGAAATGTTGGTCGATTATCTCCCAGGATAAAACAATGATATGAGCACACTAGTAGCACGACTGCAGTGATACTACAGCCTAGCTTTCTTCTATCACTGAAAACAGGTTTGAAATATGTAGGGAAAAGATCTCGAAATTTTTGCAGAAAAATAAAAAAAATATTTAGTTTTCTTTTTCCTACAGATTATTCTTTTTCCTTTTAATTCAAAAAATTAAAATAGAATTTGAAGAGATAAACTCAGGTGAGGAAAAATAAAATTATGTATTGGGCTAAAATATCCGCAGGTGTAGGAAAAATTTATAGTAATGTAAAATATTGATTTAAATAATAGGATCGAAACAAAACAATATATATATATATATATATATATATATATAAAATCTGAAAAACATAAATTGGAAATAAAAACTGGATCGAAATTGTATAGTTGTATGTAGGCGAAAATTCGACTGGTAGTTGAGGCCTGTTTTCACAGTTTCCTTAAGGCAGATTTGGCTGCTCCTTTGGTGCTGGAGAAATGTTGGTCGACTATCTCTCAAGATACAACAATGAGATGAGCACACCAATAGCATGGCTGCAGTGATTAACGAATTGTAGCCTAGCTTTCTTCTATCATTGAAAACAGGTTTAAAATATGAAGGGAGAAGATCTCGAATTTTTGCAGGAAAAATAGGGAAAATTTAAGTTTTCTTTTTCCTAAAGATTATTCTTTTTCCTTTTAATTCCAAAAATTAAAACAGAATTTGAAGAGATAAAACGTTGATAATGAAAATTAAAATTATGTATTGGGCTAAAATATCTGTAGGTCTAAGAAAAATTAATAGTAATGTAAAATATTGATTTAAATAATAGGATCAAACCAGAATAATATATATATATATATATATATATATAATCTGAAAAACATAAATTGGATATAAAAACTTGAGCGAAATTGTATACTCGTAGGTAGGCAAAAATTCGAATGGTAGTTGAGGCATGTTTTCATAGTTTCCTTAAGGTAGATTCGACTACTCCTTTGGTGCTGGAGAAATATTGGTCAACTGTCTCCCAAGATACAACAACGAGATGAAAACACCAGTAGCACAGCTGTAGTGATCAATGAACTGTAGCCTAGCTTTCTTCTATCACTGAAAACATGTTCAAAATATAAAGAGAAAAGATCTCGAAATTTTTGCTGGAAAAATCGGGAAAATTTAAGTTTTCTTTTTCCTAAAGATTATTCTTTTTCCTTTTAATTCCAAAAATTAAAACAGAATTTGAAGAGATAAACTCTGCTAAGGAAAATTAAAATTATGTATTGGGCTAAAATATCCGCAAGTCTAGGAAAAATTGATAGTAATGTAAAATATTGATTTAAATCATAGGATCGAGCCAGAACAATATATATATATATATGTGTATATATATATATATATATATATATAATCTGAAAAATAGAAATTGGAAAAGTAAACTGGATCGAAATTGTATACTCGTAGATAGGGAAAAATCTGACTGGTAGTTGAGGCCCGTTTTGACAGTTTCCTTTAGACATATTCGACCATTCCTTTGCTGCGTGAGAAATGTTGGTCGCCTGTCTCCCAGGATACAACAACGAGATGAGCACAGCAGTAGCACGGTTGCAGTGATCAATGAACTGTAGCGTAGCTTTCTTCTATAACTAAAATTAAGTTTGAAATATGTAGGGAAAATATCTCGAAATTTTTGTAGGAAAAATCGGGAAAAAATTCAGTTTTCTTTTTCCTACATATTATTCTTTTCCTTTTTAATTCCAAATATTAAAACAGAATTTGAAGAGATAAACTTTGCTGAAGAAAAAAAAAAATTACGTATTAGGCTAAAATATCCGCAGGTCTAGGAAACATTAATAGTAATGTAAAATATTGATTTAAATCATACGATCGAACTATAACAATATATATATATCTGAAAAATAGAAATCTGAATATATCTAAAATCTAAAAAATAGAAATCTGAAATAAAAATTGGATCGAAATTTTTGTAGTCTTAGGTAGACAAAAATCTGATTGGTAGTTGAGGCCTGTCTTCATAGTTTCCTTAAGACAGATTCGACCGCTCTTTTGGTGCTGGAGAAATGTTGGTCGACTGTCTCGCAGGATACAAGAACGAGATGAGTACAGCAGTAGCACGACTACAGTGATCAACGAACTGTAGCCTAGCTTTCTTCTATAACTGAAAACATGTTCGAAATATGCAGGGAAAAGATCACGAAATTTTTGCAGGAAAAATTGGAAAAAAATTAAGTTTTCTTTTTCCTAAAGATTATTCTTTTTCCTTTTAATTCCAAAAATTAAAAAAAAATTGAAGAGATAAACTCTGCTGAGGAAAATTAAAATTATGTATTGGGCTAAATTATCCACAGGTTTACGAAAAATTAATAGTAATGTAAAATATTGATTTAAATAATAGCATCGAACCAGAACAATATAATGTATATATAAAATCTTAAAAACATAAATTTGACAGTTTTCTTAAGGCAAATTCGGCCGCTTTGTTGGTGCTAGAGAAATTTTGGTCGACTATCTCCCAGGATACAACAACGATATGAGCACAGCAGTAGCAAGACTGCAGTGATCAACGAACTGTAGCCTAGCTTTCTTCTATAACTGAAAACAGGTTTGAAATATGCAGGGAAAACATCTCAAAATTTTTGTAGGAAAAAAGGGGAAAATTTAAGTTTTCTTTTTTCCTAAAGCTTATTCTTTTTCCTTTTAATTCTAAAAATTAAAACAGAATTTGAATAGATAAACTCTGCTAAGGAAAATTAAAATTATGTATTGGGCTAAAATATCCGAAGGTCTAGGAAAAATTAATATTAATGTAAAATATTTGTAACATCCTGAATTTTTGGGCCTATGCGTTTAATGGGTGAACATGTGTAATGTGTTAATTTAACTGTTAGGGGTCCAAATTGGGCTCAGGATGTGGTTAAGGCATTGGTGAAATTTTTGTTTGGGCACTATAAGGTTTAAAAGGTGGTATCTGTGTTTAAAATATCAAAATGGGCTTGTGGCCCAGTGGTCAGTGGCGCCACTTAGGGAGCAAGGAGGTGACGCCACACAAGGGAATAAGGGGCCCAAATTTAAGTTTCATGGAGCCCAATTCTTTTAATTTAATTAGCTAATTTTCGGCATTAGGGTTAGGTGGAGTGGACGGCAACAAGGCTCAAAAATAGGAGGATTTATGTGAATAAGATAATGTAGATATTATAGTTGATAATATGGAAGATAAAAGGAGAAAAGATAGGAGCTATCTGCAAGGCTAGGTGTTGGCCGAAATTCCATCACCTAGAGGAGTGAAGAAATCGGTTTCTTTATGGCAAAGGGGTGCCGAATTATCCCTTTTTAATTTACTTAATTTTTAGTTATCAGGAAGGGCACTTTCGATTTTTGATAGGTAAGTGCCGAAATTTCTATAAATAGGGGGGGTAGCTCATCAATTCCGGCATTCGAAACCCTATTCTTTTCTTCATTCTCTATGCTGAAATCCTTAGCCATCCTCTGCAATCTCTTCTTTTGATTTCTTCAAAAGCCGAAACCTCTTATTTCACTTTCTTCTTCATTCTTTTCCTCTTGTGCCAATTCCTCCATAAAAGCCGAAAACTCCATTGTTCTTTTCTCTTCTTTCTTCTAAAAGCCGAAACCTCATAATCCTTTCTCCATATTTCTTTTGATCCTTGCTAAGGCCGAACCTACCCCTAGTCTGCCGAAATTCTCTTTTCTTCTTCCTGCCGATTTCTTCAACCAAAAAGCCGAAACTACTTAGATTTATTCTTCTCTTCTTGATCTTCTCAAAAAGCCGGAATCTCTAAGGGGTAGTAGAATTCTTTGTGTTAAGGTGAGTGCCGATTTTCCTATCTCTTCAATATCTCTTTCGGTTTTTAAGAGACAAGGCTGAATGGCCACTTGGTTGTTAAGGCTGTCGTTTGAGGCTAATATTTCCTCTCTCTTTTGCGTTTGGACGGCATTCCGGGATTTGAAGGTAACCTATTCGTTTAGATTTAAAAGTCGGGAATCGCTAGTCTTTAATTGCGAAATTTCAAGGTAAGGGATTTCTTTAGATTCCTGTTAGATTCGTTATCATACCTGTAATCTTAGCCATAAGTTATGGGTTAACAACCCTATCTCGTTATAGTAATTCTGACAAGGACTTTTAATGGAATCGAATATGGATCGGGCAAAGGAGAGGATTGGGTCCGTAAACCCAATCCCTAAGTTTAAGAAGTGAGCAGTGTCAGCAGTACGGGATTGGCCACCGGGTTGTGGACCAGCTTCTGAACAACACCTTAGGTAGATAGCGGTGGTGTTGGCTACGGATAGCGTAGACTTAAAGGGTCTCATTCTAATGGTAATCAGGTGTGTAGATCTCTAACACACTATTAAATCTGTATGTGTATATATGTGTTGTGGGCTAAGAGCCGGAAAATAGGCTGTGTGAACAGTCGTATTACCCAAAAAGGGTAGGCAAAGGATGTCAGGTACGTGATCATAGAAATCTCTCTATGTGTATCGATGTATGCGATAAACTGAAATCTCTTAGGTAATACATTGTTTGATTTTGCATGTATGTATGCATGGGATGGGATTGATATGATGAAGGGGAAGAAGGTCGCATAGCGATCGGTGGCTTTGCCACATAGGTCACATAGTGATCAGTCTTTATGACAGGCAGCTCAGTTGTCGAAATGCTACGATGTATTATTAAGGTCACATGGCGATCGGTGGCTTTGCCACATAGGTCACACAGTGATCGGTCTTTAAGACAGGCAACACAACTGTCGATATGGTGTGTAGCGGTTGGCGGGTTGATTGTAGAAATCCCCAAGGTGTGATGGTTGGTACGGGTTGGTGTGTAGAGGATGGATTTCTAGGCTGGGATGGGCCATGATGCATATATAGTTACCCTTGTATACGGGCCAAGGCCACAATGTGTTTGTGGGCCAAGCCTTTGATGTGTTTTCGGGATTTACACACTGAGTCTTGGTGACTCACCCTATTATTTTTCCTTAACTTTGCAGATGAGCAGTAGATCGTGGACATGGGAGCCGAGACGGACTCGATGGGCCATCAAATTTTAATTCTATAGATTATTTTCAGTTTTTCTTCAAGTTTTTAATTTTGGGAATATTTATGTAATAAGGCCCCATAGTTTATATTCACCTAAGTAGTTTTTAATGTTTGCAACTTATGAAATTATGTAAAGGGTTTAATTATAGGAAATAATAATATAAGGTTTTTTTTTCAAATGTCACTTATTTATTCAAATATTGTCTAATTAACTTACGATTTCCAAAATCAACAAAGAAAAAGTTTTCAATGTACAACCCGTAGCATACTAGATCTGGTCGAAACTTATGGGCCGGGTTTGGGGTGTTACATTTTGGTATCAGAGCCCAGTTCAAAACTCGGGCTGTGAAATGGGTCTAGTAGTGTTTTGAAAATTTGTTGTGAATTTGAGAAAAATGTCTTGGATGAAGATATGGCCTTCGAGTCTACGGGCACCCGATCCACGCAGGTAAGTATTCTAACTCTTGATATGATATGCATGATTGGGCTTGATGGGCTTGATGGACGTAGACTAGTATGTTAGGCATTGATGGACTTTAGGCTTAGTTTAAACAACTCTTTAAATTCATAAGACTTAATCTATCCGAACAAACCTGTGAACAAATCGCTGGGTTAGGGTGTGGCAACAGGCATGCGCATGTCTAAGATTGGATTCAGGAAGGGCTTGGTACTTAAGCAGTCCTAGTGACTCACCTCCTCTTCGCTAGAATCCTACCTGGTGCGTAGTGACTGTTCACCTTAGCCACGAGGACTTGTTGATAGGCCAAAATCTATAATTAAAACCCGAAAGGGACCAGCCACCCTATTTTGCAAAATTACTAAAAATACCCCCTAGTTTTGTAAAAAAAAATCGAAATACTCTTGATTTGTGAAAATTTCTCGGAATACCCTAAATTTATAAAACTACCAAAATTTGTGAAAATTCCAAACAACCGTGATTTTATAAAATACCCATGTTTTGTGAATTTACCCGAAAACCCCTAAATTTACAAAAGTAACCCGGTTTGCAAAATCAAACTTTCCAAAGTACCCTTGCTTCAAAAAAAAAGTACCAAAATTCAAAGGAAATCACCAAAATGCTTTATTTTGGAAAATTACGAAAATACCCTGTAGGACAAAACTACGGAAATACCCTTGGGTAGAGAAATGATGAAAATACCCTTATGTGATGAATGTGAGTGCATGGATGATATATGTATGTTGATGTGTGATGGTTGAATGTATGTGGTTTCTAGAATTAGGAGATAAACTTGAGACTGAAACTGTAGATAGGTCCGAATTCGAAAAAACTACTCTTAAACTACTGTCCATAAGATTGTTCGTGGTTAATCAGTGAAAGAAATTAATAATTCATAAAATTTCTAATTCAGATAATACGAGAATCAACGATGAGCGCTAGAAAAGGAAGAAGAGGCCGCGGCCGAGGCCGTGGAAGTGTTAGGACTGATGTGCTGACTCAGCTAGTTAGGGAGGTACTGAAGGAGGTTAAAAATCGGTGAAACACTTCGGGTTAGGTGCGTGGACTGTAAGAAAAAAAGAGATCGTAGTTTTCTAGGGTTGCAGTCGCGTTCTGTGAAGCATGTTAAGGTACGTCCAAACTTTCGGGTTTGCGAATATTGCAGAAGGCGTCATCCGGGTGAATGTTGGAGGAAGTCAGGAACGTGTTTAAGATGCGGGTCTGAGGAGCATAAGGCTCGGGATTGTCCAATCACCATTAAGTCGGGTATGTTTTGCGTGCAATGTTTATATATTATTAAATTAGAGTGCACAGCGAAAGCATAGTGGTGAGACTTGGGTAGTACGATTAATAGTTAGTTGGAAATTTTGAGGACGAAATTTCTTTAAGGGGGGTAGAACTGTAACATCCTGAATTTTTGGGCCTATGCGTTTAATGGGTGAATATGTGTAATGTGTTAATTTAACTGTTTGGGGTCCAAATTGGGCTCAGGATGTGGTTAAGGCCTTGGTGAAATTTTTATTTGGGCACTATAAGGTTTAAAAGGTGGTATCTGTATTTAAAATATCAAAATGGGCTTGTGGCCCAGTGGTCAGTGGCGCCACTTAGGGAGCAAGGAGGTGACGCCATACAAGGGAATAAGGGGCCCAAATTTAAGTTTCATGGAGCCCAATTCTTTTAATTTAATTAGCTAATTTTCGGCATTAGGGTTAGGTGGAGTGGACGGCAACAAGGCTCAAAAATAGGAGGATTTATGTGAATAAGATAATGTAGATATTATAGTTGATAATATGGAAGATAAAAGGAGAAAAGATAGGAGCTATCTGCAAGGCTAGGTGTTGGCCGAAATTCCATCACCTAGAGGAGTGAAGAAATCGGTTTCTTTATGGCAAAGGGGTGCCGAATTATCCCTTTTTAATTTGCTTAATTTTTAGTTATCAGGAAGGGCACTTTCGATTTTTGATAGGTAAGTGCCGAAATTTCTATAAATAGGGGGGTAGCTCATCAATTCCGGCATTGGGAACCTTATTCTTTTCTTCATTCTCTATGCCGAAATCCTTAGCCATCCTCTGCAATCTCTTCCTTTGATTTCTTCAAAAGTCGAAACCTCTTATTTCACTTTCTTCTTCATTCTTTTCCTCTTGTGCCAATTCCTCCATAAAAGCCGAAAACTCCATTGTTCTTTTCTCTTCTTTCTTCTAAAAGCCGAAACCTCATAATCTTTTCTCCATATTTCTTTTGATCCTTGCTAAGGCTGAACCTACCCCTAGTCTGCCGAAATTCTCTTTTCTTCTTCCTGCCAATTTCTTCAACCAAAAAGCCGAAACTACTAAGATTTATTCTTCTCTTCTTGATCTTCTCAAAAAGCCGGAATCTCTAAAGGGTAGTAGAATTCTTTGTGTTAAGGTGAGTGCCGATTTTCCTATCTCTTCAATATCTCTTTTGGTTTTTAAGAGACAAGGCCGAATGGCCACTTGGTTGTTAAGGCTGTCGTTTGAGGCTAATATTTCCTCTCTCTTTTGCGTTTGGGCGGTATTTCGGGATTTGAAGGTAACCTGTTCGTTTAGATTTAAAAGCCAGGAATCGCTAGTCTTTAATTGCAGGATTTCAAGGTAAGGGATTTCATTAGATTCCTATTAGATTTGTTATCATACCTGTAATCTTAACCATAGGTTATGGGTTAACAACCCTATCTCGTTATAGTAGTTCTGACAAGGACTTTTGATGTAATCGAATATGGATCAGGCAAAGGAGAGGATTGGGTCCGTAAACCCAATCCCTAAGTTTAAGAAGCGAGCAGTGTCAGCAGTACGGGATTGGCCACCGGGTTGTGGACCGGCTTCTAAACAACATCTTAGGCAGATAGCGGTGGTGTTGGCTACGGATAGCGTAGACTTAGAGGGTCTCGTTCTAACGGTAATCAGGTGTGTAGATCTCTAACACACTATTAAATCTGTATGTGTATATATGTGTTGTGGGCTAAGAGCCGGAAAATAGGCTGTGTGAATAGTCGTATTACCCAGAAAGGGTAGGCAAAGGATGTCAGGTACGTGATCATAGAAATCTCTGTATGTGTATCGATGTATGCGATAAACTGAAATCTCTTAGGTAGTACATTGTTTGATTTTGCATGTATGCATGCATGGGATGGGATTGATATGATGAAGGGGAAGAAGGTCGCATAGCAATCGGTGGTTTTACCACATAGGTCACATAGTGATCGGTCTTTATGACAGGCAGCTCAGCTGTCGAAATGCTACGATGTATTATTAAGGTCGCATGGCGATCGGTGGCTTTGCCACATAGGTCACACAGTGATCGGTCTTTAAGACAGGCAGCACAGCTGTCGATATGGTGTGTAGCGGTTAGCGAGTTGATTGTAGAAATCCCCAAGGTGTGATGGTTGGTACGGGTTGGTGTGTAGAGGATGGATTTCTAGGCTGGGATGGGCCATGATGCATATACAGTTACCCTTGTATACGGGCCAAGGCCACAATGTGTTTGTGGGCCAAGCCTTTGATGTGTTTTCGGGATTTACACACTGAGTCTTGGTGACTCACCCTATTATTTTTCCTTAACTTTGCAGATGAGCAGTAGATCGTGGACATGGGAGCCGAGACGGACTCGAGGGGCCATCAAATTTTAATTCTATAGATTATTTTCGGTTTTTCTTCAAGTTTTTAATTTTGGGAATATTTATGTAATAAGGCCCCATAGTTTATATTCACCTAAGTAGTTTTTAATGTTTGCAACTTATGAAATTATGTCAAGGGTTTAATTATACGAAATAATAATAATACAAGGTTTTCTTTTCAAATGTCACTTATTTATTCAAATATTGTCTAATTAACTTACGAATTCGAAAACCAACAAAGAAAAAGTTTTCAATGTACAACCCGTAGCATACCAGATCTGGTCGTAACTTATGGGCCAGGTTTGGGGTGTTACAATATTGATTTAAATCATAGGATCGAGCCAGAACAATATAGATATATATAATATGGAAAAAAATTGGAAATAAAAACTGGATCAAAATTGTATACTCATAGGTAGGCAAAAATCTGACTGATAGTTGAGGCCTGTCTTCACAGTTTCCTTAAGACAGATTCGACCGCTTTTTTGGTGTTGGAGAAATGTTGGTCGGCTGTTCCCAGGATACAACAACGAGATGAGCACACCAGTAGCATGGCTGCAGTGATCAACGGATTGTAGCCTAGCTTTCTTTAATCACTGAAAACATGTTAGAAATATGTAGTGAAAAGATCTCGAAATTTTTACAGGAAAAATAGGGAAAAGTTCAGTTTCTTTTTCCTACAGATTATTCTTTTTTCTTTTAATTCCAAAAATTAAAACAGAATTTGAAGAGATAAACTCTGCTGAGGAAAATTAAAAGTATGTATTAGGCTAAAATATCCGCAGGTCTATGAAAAATTAATAGTAATGTAAAATATTGATTTAAAAAATAGGATCCAACCAGAACAATATACATACATACATATATATATATATATATAAAATTTGAAAAAAAAAATTGAAATAAAAACTGGATCGAAATTGTAGTCTAGTAGGTAGGCAAAAATCTGACTTGTAGTTGAAGCCTGTTTTTGTAGTTTCCTTAAGACAGATTCGGTCGCTCCTTTGGTGCTGGAGAAATGTTGGTAGACTATCTCTCAGGATACAACAACGAGACGAGCACAGCAGTATCAGCGCTGCAGTGATCAAGGAACTGTAGCCTAGCTTTCTTCTATCATAAAAATCTGGTTCGAAATATGAGGGAAAAGGTCTCAAAATTTTTGCAGGAAAAATATGGAAAAATTTAGTTTTCTTTTTCCTAAAGATTATTCTTTTTCCTTTTAATTCCAAAAATAAAACAGAATTTGAAGAGATAAACTCTGCTGAGGAAAAATAAAATTATGTAGTAGGTTAAAATATCCGCAGGTCTAAGAAAAATTAATAGTAATGTAAAGTATTGATTTAAATCATAGGTTCGAGATATAAAATATGAAAAACAGAAATTGGAAATAAAAACAGGATCAAAATTATATTCTCGTAGGTAGGCAAAAATCTGACTAGTAGTTGAGGGCTGTCTTCACCGTTTCCTTTAGACAGATTCGACTGCTTCTTTGGCGCTGGAGAAATGTTGGTCCACTGTCTCACAATATACAGCAACGAGATGAGCACAGCAGTATCACAACTATAGTGAGCAATGAACTGTAGCCTAGGTTTCATCTATCACAGAAAATTGGTTCGAAATATGAAGGGAAAAGATCTCGAAATTTTTGCAGGAAAAATATGGAAAAATTCAGTTTTGTTTTTCCTAAAGATTATTCTTTTTCCCTTTAATTCCAAAAATTAAAATAGAATTTGAAGAGATAAACTCTGCTGAGGAAAAAAAAATTATGTATTGGGTTAAAATATCCGCAGGTCTAGGAAAAATTAATAGTAATGTAAAATATTGATTTAAATCATAGGATCGATCCAGAACAATATAGATATATACATATAATCTGAAAAATAGAAATTGGAAAGAAAAACTGGATCGAAATTGTATACTCGTAGGTAGGGAAAAATCTGACTGGTAGTTGAGGCCTGTTTTGACAGTTTCCTAAAGATAGATTCGACCGCTCCTTTGTTGCTAGAGAAATGTTGGTCGACTGTCTCACAAGATACAACAACGAGATGAGCACACCAGTAGCATGGTGATAAACCGTAAAAGTAACATATTTTAGGCCCACATTTAGCATACTTTTGGATGATTTAAGCCTTGAATTGTGTAATTTGGTGCTCTTAATCCTTTATCTTCATGTTTTATACTCAGAAGAGCACCAGATGATGAAAAGAACGGAAAATAGGCCCAAAACAGAGTAAATGAGCCATATCACGAAATCCACACGGCCTGGGCCCAAGACCACATGGCCGTGCCTCATTCAACAGTCTCGAACACGGCCTGGCCACGACTTACACGAGCGTGTGCCATGGGCGTGCCTCTTCTGTGAGAAAGAAGAGTTTCACTCGGATTAGGATACTTAGGGGCAAAGAAACACATTCCGAAGCCTATATAAACACCCTAAGTGTAACCTAAAAAGGGGGAAACCCAGGGCTTTTGTCAGGGGGCGTCCAACTAGGCCAAAGAGGGCAGAGTTGTGGGAATTTACTCGAAGATAGCCAGTTGATTCATCTCAAGAAGCCGTAATTATACTTAAGACGGAGAATATCTCCTTCAATTCCTTCAGGGGATTTTAGGGATTTCTTATGTTTTGTTTTATCTTTTCTTTTGAGATGTCTTCTTTTATTGTTATGAACTAAACCCTCAAATACCTGAGGGGATGAAACCTAAGATGAATCTTGTTATCGTTTGCTGAACTATATGATAAATATTTGACTTGTTCTTAATTATGTGTTCTTAATTCTTGTGTTGATATTTCCGAGATATTAATTCAAGTGTGATGTGCTTAGGTGGAGGAGCAAAAGTCCCTGCCTAAGAGTAGATCTAGCATAATTAAGCGGAGTTGATCGCACACCTAGAGATAGGGTGACGAGATTTTGCCGGATTAGGGTGAAACCTAATATGAGAGTCTATAGATCCAGTTAATGCAATTCTAGGGGTTTTAATTAGAAAGAGATTTCAATTAATCAACCTAGGGTTAGACATTAGTCGCCTCGAGAGAGGGATTAATATACGTTAGGGAATCTTATGGATCAAGTCAAGTGAATAAATCATCTAGTTCAGAGTTAAATAACAAGTGAAGTCTAGGTGGATTCTTCCTCGGGTATAGTCTTAGTCAATTGGTTTTTCCCAAAGTTATTTCCCCTAAATTCGTTCTTCTTTGTCTTAGAATCTTTAGTTTAGTAGTTAGTTAATTTTAGATTAGATAAACAATTCTCTTAATTCTTAGGCTAGATAATAAAAAGAGAGTTAGTATTAGTACTTTTGGTTCCTTTGGGTTCGACATTCTAGTCTTGCCTTAACTATACTACTGTTCAATAGGTGCGCTTGCCTCAAATCGTTGTCATAGTTAGTTTCCAGGATTGATCATTCGTTATAGAAATTTTAAGACTTTGACATCGCATAAAACAACGATCAAGTTTTTGGCGCCGTTGCCGGGGAACTAAAATATTAAGAAAGCTTAATTTTTTTTTACTTTAGCCGTTGCAATTTTTAACTTTGCTAATTTTCTTTCTTTCACTCCTTTCAGGTACCTCTAGTTTATGACTAGAAGGAACCCGACAGGACCCTTACTTTACGACAGTGATATTGAAGGTACTGTTCGCAGAAATTGCAGAGAAATAAGGCAAAGCTTAAACTACATAGAAGAAGAGCAAGAAGGCGAAACCAATCCTACTGAAGGGATGGCTGAGAATAACCTACTACCACCAGAGATGGCCGAAAATCATGCTCCTCGAACTATGTATGATTATGCTAAACCTAGTTTAACAGGAATTGAGTCAAGTATTGTTAGGCCTACTATTGCTGCAAATAATTTTGAACTAAAACCTAACACTATACAGATGATACAACAGTTTGTTCAGTTTGATGGTTTGCAGGATGAGGATCCTAACACACACTTAGCAAATTTTCTAGAATTCTGTGATACCTTCAAGGTAAATGGCGTTTCTGATGATGCCATCCGTCTTCGATTATTTCCATTTTCTTTGAGGAATAAAGCTAAACAGTGGTTGCATTCTCTTCCACAAGGGTCAATCACTACATGGGATCAAATGACCGAAAATTTCTTATTAAAATATTTCGCCGGCCAAAACGGCCAAGTTAAGGAATGATATCTCTTCTTTTGTGTAGATGGATTTAGAGACACTTTTCGATGCATGAGTGAGATACAAGGATTTGTTGAGAAGGTGTCCACACCATGGATTACCCTTGTGGCTACAGGTGCAGACTTTTTACAACGGTGTGAACCCCTCAATAAGGCAATTAATTGATTCAGCCACCGACGGAACCCTGAACAACAAAACTCCTAACGCAGACTACGAGTTTATAGAAGAGATGTCACTGAATTACTATCAGTGGCAAGTTACAAGGACAAGGCCAGCCAAAGCAGCCGGAGTTTTCAACCTTGATGCAATAACCATGTTATCAAATCAAGTAGCGTTGCTGCATAAAAAATTTGATGGTTTATATGGTTCTTCGCAAACACATCCAGTTATGCAGTGCAACGCAAGTGAAGGAGTGGTGAATCCTAAGTACCCACCTTACGGACGGGGCATGGAGAGCGAATAGATGAACTATATGGGTAACAATTTCCGATCTAGCAATAACCCTTATAGTAATACTTATAATCTAGGTTGGAAGAACCACCCCAATTTCTCATGGGGCGGCCAAGGAAATCAAAGACAACAACCATCCCAAAACTTCCAACAACAGCCCTACCCATAAGAAAAGAAGCCAAACCTCGAAGAGATGCTGACAAAATTCATAGCAGCCATAGAAACACGTGTTCAGAATACCGAGATAACCCTTAAAAATCAACAAGCATCGATTCAAAGGATTGAGAATCAGTTAGGGCAACTTGCTAAGCAGATCTCTGAAAGACCACAAGGAAGCCTACCAAGTAACATCGAGACTAACCCAAAGGAGCAAATCCAAGCCATAATGTAACACCCCATACCCGGCCTAGAAGTTAAGCCCGAATCTGGTGTGTCACATGGAAGTTTTTTTTTTAAACCCTCTTTGAGATTGTTAAAAACTTGTTTGAGAATTACAGCCTCTTTGTTAAAACCCAAAACACTTAAGCAATTTTTATTTACTTGAAAACGTAATTATCTTTAAAAACCTTTTTGGTTGTGAAAACATATTTGAAATAAACAATTTACGAAAATGGGACGTTTGGGAATAAAGTTGCAGAAGTATTTTGAAAGAAAATCCGAGGCCTGATTACAACATTTAACCCAAAATAGTAGAGTAATTAAATAAACAAGAAAGAAGTTTGAAGTCCAAATAAACCATTTCTGAAGTATGGTCTCCATCGAGTCATCCAAGGCCCAAGTCCACGTCACTGAGCAGTACCTGAAAAGGTTAAGAGAAAGGGGGTGAGTTACAAGAACTCAGTGTGTAATCCCCTTACCGTTATCCATTGGGTCGGAACACACATAGCAATATTTTGGGCCTAAGCCCATTTACAATTATAACATAATAACATGTATATAATATGCATATGATATGCAAATCCCAAACCAAACCTAATGTCCATCCGCTACACACCACCCGTACCAACCAGCACACCTGTGGGGATCAAGTCAACCCACCCCGCCAACACACCAATCGCAAGCATAAAGCCATTTAAAATGTTTGTGGCAGAGCCACCGAACTAGATTGTGACAGAGTCACCGAACTAGATTGTGGCAGAGCCACCGAACTGGATTGTGACAGAGTCACCGAACTAGATTGTGGCAGAGCCACCGAACTGGATTGTGACAGAGTCACCGAACTAGATTGTGGCAGAGCCACCGAACTGGATTGTGACAGAGTCACCGAACTAGATTGTGGCAGAGCCACTAGCACTTCTCTTCAATTTTATCCCAACCCATGCAATCATGTATGCATATACAAAGCATAACAATATTCATAGAATAATTTCATCATAAGGCCCATAATACAAGTTGGCCCATTAAGCAATCTAGCAATTTGGCCCATTAATCAATCTTAACAATTTGGCCCATTAAGCGATCTAGCAAATTTTTGGCCCATAAATCGATCTAGTAAATTTTGGCCCATTAATCACATGAGGCCCTTTTTTTTTCAAATTTCACACTTGGCCAATTTATCAAAATAATTCATATGGCCCAAAATATCACTTTTTAACAAAATAACCCATTAAGGGAAAATCCGTAATTCCCACAACCTTAATACCGGTTTCATGCATTTACACAAAAAGTGTTATTATACCGTATTTTCCGATTTTACAAATTTTACGATTTATTCTAATGCTTACGGTATAATATCTAACCCATGAGATAAGTGTGAAATTACACACTCTGGCCCATATCACAAATATCAGACTGCCCATATATCAAATATCACATTTGGCCCATAAAGGGTATTTTCGTAATTCGGTCCATAGGGACATTTCGTAATTCAGCCCATTAGGGGCATTTTCGTAATTCAGCCCGTAAGGGCATTTTCATAATTCGGTAATCGTACCCACTAAGGGTAATTCGGTAGTTTACTCTCTAAGGGAAATTCAGAAATTTTACCCACCAAGGGTATTTCGGTAATTTTGCAACCCAGGGTATTTCAGTAATTTACCCTCTAAGGGTATTTCGATAATTTTGCAACCCAGGGGTATTTCAATAATTTACCCTCCAAGGGTATTTCAGTAATTTCGCAACCCAGGGAATTTCGATAATTTACCCTCTAAGGGTATTTCAGTAATTTTGCAACCCAGGGGTATTTCAGTAATTGCACAACCCAGGGGTATTTCGGTAATTTACCCTCCAAGGGTATTTCAGTAATTTCGCAACCTAGGGAATTTCAGTAATTTACCCTCTAAGGGTATTTCGGTAATTTACCCTCTAAAGGTAATTCAGTAGTTTTACCCACCAAGGGTAATTCGGTAATTTACCTTCCAGGGGTAAATTCGGTAGTTTTACCCACCAAGGGTAATTCGGTAATTTACCCTCCAAGGGTAATTTCGATAGTTTTACCCACCAAGGGTAATTCGGTAATTTACCTTCCAAGGGTAAATTCGGTAGTTTTACCCAGCAAGGGTAATTCGGTAATTTACCTTCCAAAGGTAAATTCGGTAGTTTTACCCACCAAGGGTAATTTGGTAATTTACCCTCCAATGGTAATTTCGGTAGTTTTACCCACCGAGGGTAATTCGGTAATTTACCTTCCAAGGGTAAATTCGGTCGTTTTACCCACCAAGGGTAATTCTGTAATTTACCTTCCAAGGGTAAATTCGGTAGTTTTACCCACCAAGGGTAATTCGGTAATTTACCTTCCAAGGGTAAATTCAGTAGTTTTACCCACCAAGGGTAATTCGGTAATTTACCCTCCAAGGGTAATTTCGGTAGTTTTACCCACCAAGGGTAATTCGGTAATTTACCTTCCAAGGGTAAATTCGGTAGTTTTACCCACCAAGGGTAATTCGGTAATTTACCCTCCAAGGGTAATTTCGGTAATTTCATATTCAACGGTGTTTCCGAAGGCCTACTATTGCCTCGAGTGGCACAGAATTCTATTTGGGTCTCTTCGGAATTATTGGGTCAGAAATCCATTTTAGGCCCAAACGGGGTAATTTCGCAATTCTGGACTTAACTAATAATTTGGGCATAAAAATTTAAAACTGTCCATCTGCGTCATACTGACTAAATTGATTATAACTCGAGTTAGGAAACTCGAAATTTAGATCCGTAAAATTTCCTTGAAACTAGACTTATATATATTCTTACTATAATGTTTCCAGAATTTTTGGCCTAGCCATTTAGTATAGTTTATTCCTTAAAGTTTCCCTTGTTTTACTGTCCAATGATTCTGACCTCTCTTACCTTAATTTCAAATATCTCACTGTACGGTTTTCATATACTGTTCCAACTTGTTTCTCTTGAAAATAGGCTCACTAAGGAATCCATACATATATATTATAACCCATAATTCATTTTGTACAATTTTATATGATTTTTCCAAAACAGATCAGTGAACCCCGAAGTTAATCAGAACCAGTCTCACTAAAATCAAGATATCTCAGAATATAAAATTCCTTTTCCTTCTCCGTTTCTTCCATATTAAAATAGACATAGTAAGATTTAATTTGATATCTTATTAACTTTCTAATTCCTTTTCTACTATTTTTAGTTATTTTTCAAAAATACGTCACTGCTTCTAACCGAAACTGTTTTATTACGAAATACGATTACCACTACGATCATACGCACGTCCGAGTGATCACGGATGTCGGTTTTTAGTTTTCTTCGGTATTTCCACCGATTAACAGCATTTTTCATACAAACTTTCAGAGAAGTGTGAGATTACACATCATTTCAGATATGTATATGGAAGGGTATGAGATTACACACCTTATTCGGAATCCGTAACACGATGCTCTCCGCGACACCAAAAATACGAGTCACTTATTACGAGGGATAGATGATCAGGCGGTTTGATTCCTATCGTGACCGATTAGTCCAAACTATTAATCCATTTAGGAACCAATCGAATAAAGAACGATATCAAATAATCCATAAGGAACTCCTTACCTTGTTGACATTGGATTCGATTTCCACCACTTGACTTATGGCTAGAATGATACACGGCCACCCACTTAGAACACAATTTAATCGAAGAAAAGAGTGTCTACCCAAATGAGAAACAATTTATGAATGAGTGATTGTGGATTGAGAGTTTAGGCAAAACAAGGGAGAAAGATGAGCAAATGTGCTAGAGTGTTGACCAAATTTCTATCCATAAATTTCTATCCAAACTTCTCACCTCAATTCCCATAAATTTTCTTCTCTTTTTTTTTTATCCACCTACTCCACTCTCCAAGTTCTTTTATTTCTTTTTCATCCACCTACTCCACTCCTCAAATTCTTTTATTTCTTTTTCATCCACCTACTCCACTCCTCAAATTCTTTTATTTCTTTCCTTTCTTTTTCCTTATTTTCCTCCTTACCTTATCTTTTTAGTCATCATTTCATTTTTCTTTTATTTCTTTCCTTTAATAATGTCATGGTTGACACTTGGAAGAGCACACAAAAAATAAATCCAAAATTTGCAAAAGATGGGATTTGAACCTCTTCCCTCAAGGTACTTCACTTGATGCCATAACCTCCTTGCCATATGCTCATTTATGCTAGCAATTTACTCTTTTATTTCCATAAGCCTTGATGCCACTTACTATCTCTCCTTAATAGGCTTAAACACAAAATTTTACTAAGGCCCAACTTGAACTCGAAACTTCATAAAACCCCGTAACTTTCTAAAATCATCTTCTTAATAAGTCCAACTTGAAATAATGTCATTCTCTTGTTCTCAAAAATTTTAAACACTCTTATGCCCAAGGCCCAATGGGCCCAATTCTACTAGGCCCAATTTCGGGATGTTACACATAAT
This sequence comes from Gossypium australe, assembly GCA_005393395.2. Classification (NCBI taxonomy): domain Eukaryota; kingdom Viridiplantae; phylum Streptophyta; class Magnoliopsida; order Malvales; family Malvaceae; genus Gossypium; species Gossypium australe. The sequence goes on from CM016617.1 coordinate 18,562,805, forward strand.
AGCTCAAGATAGTGAAGGGTTAGACGAGCCCAACTTAAAGCAAAAGAATGTGGTAGAAAAAGATATGGTTGAGGTCAATAACAAGCCGAAACCTTAAATCAAAGAGTACAAACCTCGCATACCATATCCCGAAGCAATAACGAAAGACGACACAGAGGAACAGTTCGGTAAGTTTCTTAAAATTTTAAAGAAATTACATATTAACTTACCGTTTCTTGAAGCTCTTTCGCAGATGTCAGATTCAAGAAAATTTTTAAAGAAGCTATTGACAAATAAGTGGAAGATAGACGAGGAATCACATGTGGAACTGAATGCAGTATGCTCAGCAATGTTGCAAAATAAACTACCATGGAAATTAAAAGATCCAGGGAGTTTTACTATTCCATGCTTAATTGGTAGTTTATCTATTGATAATGCATTAACTAATTTAGGGGCAAGCATAAATGTCATGCCTTATAAAATGTTTAAACAACTAGGTCTAGGGAAACCCAAACAAACTAGGATGAGCATTCAATTAGCTAATAAAACTATTAGAGTTCCTAGGGGTATAATTGAAGATGTACTTGTGAAGATTGATAAATCTGTATTCCCAGTAGACTTCGTCGTTTTAGACATGGATGAGGACAAAACGATCCCCCTAATTTTAGGACGACCATTTTTAGCAACTGCCAAGACTAAAATTGATGTCGACGCAGGTGAACTCATACTCTGTGTAGGTGAGGAGACAGTCACTCTTCAAGCCCTCGATTCAGTTAGAACATCAAATAATCAAAGTGAGAAGGTAAATTCTATTGATAACCATTCGGCTAACCTTACTTTTCAGGAAGCACCACAAAAGAACACAACTGGGTCTGATCCTAAACCCTGTGCCAACAAGGAAATAACTCACAAATAACAAGGGATTCAGATCGATGAACTAGAAGAGGGGAAGACGCATCTTAAAGAAGAACTAAGGATACACGAAGCAGAACCGAAGCCTCTTTACGAGGCAGACAGGTTCAAAATTGGAGATCAGGTACTATTAGACAAAGCAGACCCACGAATATCTCCACCTGATCCTAACATAAGCAAGGAAATCCCTTTTAAGGTAATCAATGTCTTCCCATACGGAACAGTCGAGGTAAGTAATCCCATGTTTTGCACTTTGAAAATAAATGCTACTCGTCTTAAACTCTATCATGATAATGGAACTGCTAGCACGAGGAAGAACTTTCAACTCCTCAAACCACCATGAATATACAAATGAGAGGAAAGTCTAGCTTAAGACTATAAACGAGCACTTCTCGGGAGGCAACCCGAGTTCTAACCCCATTAACTTCTACATTTTTTATTTTATTTATTTTATTTTATTCTTCCCTTTCAGCACCTAACTATAATTCAAACCAAGTGCAGATTTCCCATCCACAAGGCCTTGCACACAGCCATGTGGATACCTCGAATCTCCGTACTGACATGGCAGAGATGGTACGAGTCAGAACGAATCATATCTTCGAGTTACGGACTCCAACTACCACGCCAAGGCTGTGTGAGGCAGCCGGGGCCGACACTGTTAGATCACATACGGGCGTGGCACCCCACCTATGGGAGTGGGAGAAGCGAACAAAACATCCTACGGCCGTGCGATATGGCTGTGGGACACAACACACCCACGATACACGGGCGTGGGGAGGTAACAGAGCTGAAAATTTTTTATTTAAAACATCTCTCTCTCCCATTCTCACCCACTCCCCATTCACTCTTCACCCCCTCCATATTCACTCTTCTCCTTCTTCATTCTCTAAAGCCTCAATCTATGCTTCAACGATGTAGAAGAAGCGGAAGGATCCCAGTACAGTCTCCCTTAGGGAGACTGATCTACATAAGTTCATGCCGGCCGCTTCATCCATTCGACAAGCCAAGGGTCTTTAAGACCATTTAGCTTTTATTCTACTTTTCTCTTCTCCTTTATTTTCCTTCTCTTTGACTCTCTTATGCTTAATTTAGTTTATTTCATATTAATTTCTTGATTTTATGTTCTTCAGGCTGTTAGGGAATCACACCGGAACCACGACCACCGCTTCAACGCAGCCTTAGAAATCACACCCACCTCGCGAACCATCCAACAATAAGGACTCCTCAGTCTATTCATCTTTTCTTTTAATTTTATTTTACTTTCTATTTTCTTTCCAATTAGCTTTCTTGTCCTTAAATGCATAATTAGTTTATTTTAAATGTGTCTTAATAATTCCTGGCTAATTCTTCACGAGCTCCCCAATTTCTTCATCTAGCGCAGAGTTCGTTGGTAACCACCACACCAAAAGACGACACCTCCAACGTATTTTTCACATCCTCCAAGGAATTCATCCATAATTCAGGAAGTTTCACTTCTCTCCCTCTCTTTTGATTATCATACTAAATGCTATTATCTATCTTTGTACATTGAGGGCAATGTACAACTTAAGTGTGGGGGGTTAACTACAGTATTATTTGAAAATCCCTGAATTATGCTTTGTTCTAAAGTAAGTTTCTTATATTATGATTAGAATGAAATTTCCCTGATTTATGATTTTTGTTAATATGTTTTGGATTAAGTCATTGATAATTGTGCATTGATGATAAAGTTTGAAGGATACTAGAGAATCAAGCATGATAAGTCTATTTTTCAAAATTTAAATTTTTTAGGTTCTCTACTTGAATCTGAATGTTACCTTGAAGTTTGAAATTTACGAGGTTGACATCAAGAACACATAATTTTTGTGAGATTTTGAGCCTTATAGAGCATACATTCTTTCGTGCTCACTTTTTATGAGTATGTGAACATTGATCTGTTATTCTAGAACTTGCTTCGATTATACATGTCAAGACCACACCGTTGATTTGATATACAGATATGATAAAGGCGCCTAGGTTTTAACCCACTTACTCCACTAAAAAGCCTACCTTCATAATTAGCCCCTAGTGAACCACGTTTAATCCTAACAACCCATTTTATTGACTCATCCACTAATATTCCACCAAAACCCTTTGTATTTGTTATCACCATTCTTTTTTACTACCCTTATATCGAGATTTGATTTGACCGATTGCTTGATTATTTTATTTTAGTAGTTAAATTCATCATTTATTATGTCTATTTGACTTGTTCTTAAAAAAAATCAAATCAAAGTTTATTCACTATTAGTTTTGTGATTAGGTGAGCTTATACGTTAAATTCCAATTATTGAAGAAGAAGCTCATATCAGAATATTATTAGTAGTACAAGTTTATTGATTCGTGTTTCTAGTTAGGTGATTTGTCAATTCAGCCTCGATTCTAACATTCTAATTCAGCCTTTATCCACACCTTTAACCCAAGCCCCGTTACAACCCTGTTAAATACCTTTTGATCTGTGTATCACCTCATTTTACGATGGTGGAGATTTGATTTTCAAGCAAGCCTATGGGATTAGCTCTTCATGATTGACTTTTGAGTGCTTAATTTTGAACCTTAAACACTTCGAGTGGTTTGAGTGAATCTTTAGTGAGGATGTCAACTCTTGTCGATTTCGAATCAGAGGTAATTATTTAGGTAAGGGGAAACTCCTAACATTTTCAGGACTATAAATGTATGACTTTGATTGTTTGAATCTTTAGGACTCTTTGAGTTGAATTATCAATGTATGAATTATCTTTGAATTATGATGGAGCATTATTGATGAATATTATGAATCAAAGAAGTTTGTTTTAATTGTGACTTGAGAATTTTGCTTGAGGACAAGAAAAAACTTAAGTGTAGGGGTATTTGATAAACCGTAAAAGTAACATATTTTAGGCCTACATTTAGCATGCTTTTGGATGATTTAAGCCTTGAATTGTGTAATTTGGCACTCTTAATCCTTTGTTTTCATGTTTTATACTCAGAAGAGCACCAGATGATGAAAAGAACGGAAAATGGGCCCAAAATAGAGTAAATGGCCCATATCACAAAATCCACACGGCCTAGGCCCAAGACCACATGGCCGTGCCTCATTCAACAGTCTCGAACACGGCCTGGCCACGACTTACACAGGCGTGTGCCATGGGTATGGCCCTACTGTGAGAAAGAAGAGTTTCACTCGGATTAGGATACTTAGAGGCAAAGAAACACATTCCGAAGCCTATATAAACACCCTAAGTGTAACCTAAAAAGGGAGGAACCCAGGGCTTTTGTCAGGGGGTGTCCAGCTAGGCCAAAGAGGGCAGAGTTGTGGGAATTTACTCGAAGATAGCCAGTTGATTCATCTCAAAAAGCCGGAATTATACTCAAGACGGAGAATCTCTCCTTCAATTCATTCAGGGGGTTTTAGGGATTTATTATGTTTTGTTTTATCTTTTCTTTTGAGATGTATTCTTTTATTGTTATGAACTAAACCCTCAGATACCTGAGGGGATGAAACCTAAGATGAATCTTGTTATCGTTTGCTGAACTATATGATAAATATTTGACTTGTTCTTAATTATGTGTTCTTAATTCTTGTGTTGATATTTTCGGGATATTAATTCAAGTGTGGCGTGCTTAGGTGGAAGAGCAAAAGTTCCCGCCTAAGAGTAGATCTAGCATAATTAAGCGGAGTTGATCGCACGCCTAGAGATAGGGTGACGAGATTTTCCCGGATTAGGGTGAAACCTAATATGGGAGTACATAGATTGAGTTAATACAATTCTAGGGGTTTTAATTAGAAAAAGATTTCAATTAATCAACCTAGGGTTAGACGCTAGTCGCCTCGAGTGAGGGATTAATATACGTTAGGGAATTTTATGGATCAAGTCAAGTGAATAAATTGTCTGGTTCAGAGTTAGATAACAAGTGAAGTCTAGGTGGATTCTTCATCGGGTATCGTCTTAGTCAATTGGTTTTTCCCAAAGTTATTTCCCCTAAATTCATTCTTCTTTGTCTTAGAGTCTTTAGTTTAGTAGTTAGTTAGTTTTAGATTAGATAAACAATTCCCTTAATTCTTAGGCTAGATAATAAAAAGAGAGTTAGTATTAGTACTTTTGGTTCCTTTGGGTTCGACATTCCGGTCTTACCTTAACTATACTACTGTTCGATAGGTGCGCTTGCCTCAAATCATTGTCATAGTTAGTTTCCAGGATCAATCATTCGTTATATAAATTTTAAGACTTTGACATCGCATAAAACAACGATCACATGGTTTAGTGATCAACGAATTTTAGCTTAGCTTTCTTCTATCATTGAAAACATGTTCGAAATATGCAGCGAAAAGATAGGGAAAAATTCAGATTTCTTTTTCCTAAAGATTATTCTTTTTCCTTTTAATTCCAAAAATGAAAACAGAATTTGAAGAGATAAACTCTGTTGAGGAAAATTAAAAGTATGTTTTGGGCTAAAATATCCGCAGGTTTAGGAAAAATTAATAGTAATGTAAAATATAGATTTAAATCATAGGATCAAACACGAACATATATATATATATATATATATATATAATCTAAAAAAAAGAATTTGGAAATAAAAATTGGATCGAAATTGTATACTTGTAGGTAAGGAAAAATCCGATTGGTAGTTAAGGCCTGTGTTAAGTATGACTCATATTTCAGTCAAAATTGAGAAATAATCTTCTAGTTAAACTCTATTTATTTGTTTCAATCAAACACTGATTAGTTTAGATTATTTTATTATTATTTGACTATGAATTTAGCCTATAAATAGGCTCTTTTACAACCTTAGAAAATACACCCATTAGATATTAGAACTCATAACACATTTAAAGAATTTTGTGTTTACGTTTTGAGGGTTCTTTGTTTTCGGGTTTTAGTTTTTATCTCCATCTTTTGTACTCTTCGTTCTTTTGCCATTATAGTAAAATTATCTTTGCTCATGGTTTTTTATCCTCTTTGGAGGGGTTTTTCCACGTTAAATTTTGTGTGTTCTATTTCTTAATTTATTCCGCTATTTTTTTAGTTGTTGCTTAATCGGGTCGATCCTAACAAGTGGTATTAGAGCTAGTTCAATTTTCATATATCAACCCATTCAAATATGACAGCAACAAAGTTTGAAATTGAGAAGTTCGATGGTGAGAGAAATTTCAATCTGTGGCAAGTTCGGATGATGGCAATTCTAGTTCAAACCGGCTTGGAAAAGGTTGTTACCGGGAAAAAGCCTGAGAATCTAAATCAAACAGAACGAGAAGAGCTTGATGAAAAGGCCTTGTCTGCAATCCAGTTGTGCCTCGCGAATACGGTATTGCAGGAGGTATTGATGGAGAAAACCTCATCCGCCCTGTGGAAAAGGTTAGAAACTCTTTATGCGACTAAGTCTCTAGCTAACAGTTTAGTGTTGAAACAACATCTCTTTACGTTTCACATGAACGAAGGTGAGCTTCTTAGAGATCACATCAGTCAATTCATTACCCTTTTAAATGATTTAAGGAATGTTGAGGTCCATATTGATGATGAAGATCGGGCTATGCTATTATTGTGCTCTTTACCCCCTTCATATAAGTCTTTCAAGGAGATCCTGATTTATGGCAGAGACAAACTCTCGTTCGAAGATGTGAAGGGTCATTTGTTGAGTAGAGACAAACTAGACAATGAGTTTGGTTTGGATAGCAAGGCAGATAAGCAAGCTTCATTTTTGGTAGCATTAAAGAAACGAGGCAAAAGGTGTCGCTATTGTAAAAAGTTAGGTCACGTCAAAGCATATTGTTATAAACTGTGAAATAAAAGAGCTGCTGAGAGTAACGAGGAAGATGTAGCTGGTGCTAATTTGGCCGACGAAAGTGGTGATGATTTTTTGTTAATGTCAATGAGCGATAACTCCAAGCTCACGTTCGAGTGGATCCTAGATTCGGGATGTTCTTTCCACATGTGTCCCAATAGAGAATGGTTCTCCACATACAGTTCGGTTGAAGGTGGAGTTGTTTGTATGGGAAACGATTCATCTAGTAAGGTAATTGGTATTGGTACTGTTAAAATTAGGATACACGATGGGACAATTAGGACACTCTCAGATGTCAGGTATGTACTTGATTTACGAAAGAATCTCATCTCCTTGAGTATTTCAGACTTGAAAGGATGCAGAGTCAACATCGAGTCGAGCGGCATTAAAGTATCTCGTGGAGCTCTTGTTTTGTTAAAAGGTAAAAGAACTGGCAGTCTTTATATTCTGGAAGGTTCTACAGTGATCGGTGAAATCGGACGTCCCTCGTCCATTACAGAGTCGAAGTCAACTTATTCGGAGCAAAGGCAACTTGGTCATAGGAGGAAAAAAGGTATGACCGTTTCGTTGAAGAGAGGTTCTCTTTTGGATTCATGTTTTGAAAAGTTAGGGCACCGTGTTCGTGAAAATCAAAACCGAGATAATTTTAATTTGGCAGTGTACAAGTCAAAGGCTAGAAGTCTTCCAGTTTCTAAGCACATATTCGACTCAATTAATTCCCTGCATAGTTCAAGATAGGCCCGTGGCGGGCTTTGGAAAAGATGGCATTGTTGAAATATGAGTCAAGGTGGAGATTTGTTAAGTATGACTCATATTTCAGTCAAGACAGATTCGGCCGCTCTTTTGGTGCTGGAGAAATGTTGGTGACTATCTCCCAGGATACAACAACGAGATGAGCACAACAGTATCAATGTTGCAGTGATCAACGAACTGTAGCCTAGTTATCTTTTATCATAGAAAATTGGTTCGAAATATGAAGGGAAAAGATCTCGAAATTTTTGCAGGAAAAATATGGAAAAATTCAGTTTTCTTTTTCCTTTTAATTCAAAAAATTAAAATAGAATTTGAAGAGATAAACTCTGCTGAGGAAAAATAAAATTATGTATTGAGCTAAAATATCCGCAAGTCTAGGAAAAATTAATAGTAATGTAAAATATTGATTTAAATCATAGGATCGAACTAGAACAATATAGATATATGTATAAAATTTGAAAAAACAAAAATTGGAAAGAAAATCTGGATCAAAATTGTATACTCGTAGGTAGCGAAAATTCGACTGGTAGTTGAGGCCTGTTTTCACAGTTTTCTTAAGAAAGATCCGACCGCTCCTTTGTTGCTGAAGAAATGTTGGTCAACTGCCTCACAGGATACAACAATGAGATGAGCTCAGCAGTATCATAGCTGCAATGATTAACGGACTGTAGCCTAGCTTTCTTCTATCATAGAGAACAAGTTCGAAATATGTAGGGAAAAGATCTCGAAAGTTTTGCAGGAAAATCGAGAAAAATTTAGTTTTCTTTGTCCTAATGATTATTCTTTTTCCTTTTAATTCTAAAAATTAAAACAAAATTTGAAGAGATAAACTCTGTTGAGGAAAAATAAAATTATGTATTGGGTTAAAATATCTGCGGGTCTAGGAAAAATTAATAGGAATGTAAAAAATTGATTTAAATCATAGGATCGAACCAGAGCAACATAGATATATACATAAAATCTGAAAAAATAGAAATTGGAAAGAAAAATTGGATCGAAATTGTATATTCGTAGGTAGGGAAAAATTCGACTGGTAGTTGAGGCCTGTTTTCACAGTTTTCTTAAGAAAAGATTCGATCGCTCCTTTGTTGTTGGAGAAGTGTTGGTCGACTGTCTCACAGGATGCAACAATGAGATGAGCAAAGCAGTATCACGGTTGCAGTGATCAACGAACTGTAGCTTAGGTTTCTTCTATCACAAAAAACTGGTTTGAAATATGAAGGGAAAAGATCTCGAAATTTTTGAAGGAAAAATATGGAAAAGTTCTGTTTTATTTTTCCTTTTAATTCCAAAAATTAAAACATAATTTGAAGAGATAAACTCTGCTGAGGAAAATTAAAATTATGTATTGGGCTAAAATAGCCGCTGGTCTAGGAAAAATTAATAGTAATGTAAAATATTGATTTAAATCATAGGATCGAACTAGATATATATATATATATATATATATATATATGTATAAAATCTGAAAAATAGAAATTAGAAATAAAAACTAGATCGAAATTGTATACTCGTAGGTAGGGAAAAATTCGACTGGTAGTTGTGGCCTGTTTTGACAGTTTCCTTAAGACAGATTCGACTGTTCCTTTGGTGCTGGAGAAATGTTGGTCGACTGTCTCCCAAGATACAACAACGAGATGAGTAGAGCAGTAGCACAACTGTAGTGATCAATGAACTGTAGCCTAGCTTTCTTCTATAACTGAAATCAAGTTTGAAATATGTAGGGAAAATATCTCAGAATTTTTGCAGGAAAATTGGGAAAAATCCTATTTTCTTTTTCCTATGGGTTATTCTTTTTCCTTTTAATTCCAATAATTAAAACAAAATTTGAAACTCTGCGGAGGAAAAATAAAATTATGTAGTGGGCTAAATTATCCACATGTCTAGGAAAAATTAATAGTAATGTAAAATGTTGATTTAAATCATAGTATCGAACCAGAACAATATAAATATCTATATATAAAAATCTAAAAAACAGAAATTGGAAATAAAAACTAGATCGAAATTGTATACTCGTAGGTAGGAAAAAATCTGATTGGTAGTTGAGGCCCGTTTTCATGGTTTTCTTAAGACAGATTCGACCGCTCCTTTGTTGCTGAAGAAATGTTGGTCGTCTGTCTCCCAGGATACAACAACGAGATGAGTACAGTAGTAGAACGACTGCGGTGATCAACGAATTGTATCCTAGTTTTCTTCTATCACTGAAAACATGTTCGAAATATGCAGGGAAAGGATCTCAAAAGTTTTGCAGGAAAATCGAGAAAAATTCAGTTTTCTTTGTCCTAATGATTATTCTTTTTCCTTTTAATTCCAAAAATTAAAACAGAATTTGAAGAGATAAACTCTGCTGAGGAAAAATAAAATTATGTATTGGGTTAAAATATCCACAGGTCTAGGAAAAATTAATAGGAATGTAAAAAATTGATTTAAATGATAGGATAGAACCAGAACAACATAGATATATACATAAAATCTGAAAAAATAGAAATTGGAAAGAAAAATTGGATCGAAATTGTATACTCGTAGGTAGGGAAAAATTCGACTGGTAGTTGAGGCCTATTTTCACAGTTTCCTTAAGACAGATTCGATCGTTCCTTTGTTGCTGGAGAAATGTTGGTCGACTGTCTCACAGGATACAACAACTAGATGAGCACAACAGTATCACGGTTGCAGTGATCAACGAACTGTAGCTCAGCTTTCTTCTATCACAGAAAACTGGTTTGAAATATGAAGGGAAAAGATCTCGAAATTTTTGAAGGAAAAATATGGAAAAATTCAGTTTTATTTTTCTTTTTAATTCCAAAAATTAAAACATAATTTGAAGAGATAAACTCTGCCGAGGAAAATTAAAATTATGTATTGGGCTAAAATAACCGCTGGTCTAGGAAAATTAATAGTAATGTAAAATATTGATGTAAATCATAGGATCGAACCAGAACAATATATATATATATATATATATATATATATATATATAAATTCTAAAAAATAGAAATTATAAATAAAAACTAGATCGAAATTGTATACTCATAGGTAGGGGAATATTCGACTGGTAGTTGTGGCCTGTTTTGACAGTTTCCTTAAGATAAATTTGACTGTTCCTTTGGTGTTGGAGAAATGTTGGTCGACTATCTCCCAAGATACAACAACGAGATGAGTTGAGTAGTAGCACAGCTGCAGTGATCAATGAACTGTAGCCTAGCTTTCTTCTATAACTGAAATCAAGTTTGAAATATGGAGGGAAAATATCTCAAAATTTTTGCAGGAAAAATTGGGAAAAATCATGTTTTCTTTTTCCTACGGGTTATTCTTTTTCCTTTTAATTCCAATAATTAAAACAGAATTTGAAGAAATAAACTCTGCGGAGGAAAAATAAAATTATGTAGTAGGCTAAAATATCCACATGTCTAGGAAAAATTAATAGTAATGTAAAATATTGATTTAAATCATAGGATCGAACCAGAACAATATAGATATCTATATATAAAAATCTAAAAAACAGAAATTAGAAATAAAAACTAAATCGAAATTGTATACTCGTAGGTAGGCAAAAATCTGACTGGTAGTTGAGGCCTGTTTTCACAGTTTCTTTAAGATAAATTCGGCTGCTCCTTTAGTGCTGGAGAAATGTTGGTCGACTGTCTCCCAGGATACAACAACGAGATGAGTACAGCAGTAAAACGACTGCGGTGATCAACGAATTGTATCCTAGTTTTCTTCTATCACTGAAAACATGTTCGAAATATGCAGGGAAAAGATTTCAAAATTTTTGCAGGGAAAATGGGGAAAAATTCAGTTTTTTTTCCTACAGATTATTCTTTTTCGTTTTAATTTCAAAATTAAAACAGAATTTGATAGAACCAATATCTGAAAAAAAATTAATAATAATGTAAAATATTTATTTAAACGATAAGATAGAACCAAAACAATATATATATATATATATATATAAAATCTGAAAAACAAAAATTGGAAATAAACCTATATTGTTTGTCTATTACTTTTCCGTGCATTAGGAAAATTTGGATTTGTACCAGGTTTGACGTAGACAATTAATTTATTAGTTATGTTGAATATAAAAATTAAATATTTATTGAACATTGGAATTTACTTATATAATATTTTATTTTCTTGGTTTTTCAAACATGCATTTGATTATATAGAAAGTCCTGAAGTTTGCTGTTTGTTTGTCTGGATTACTGGTTTAATAATAGATTGGCAGCCATCAATCTTGACCTTTTTTTCTTCCATTGGAAAAACAATGTAAATTGATTTTCAACTAGAATTTTCCTTATTTTGACAATGCAATGCAAGGCTTAATTAGGGTTGCCTGAATTGGTCAGTATTCATCATTCCTTGATCTAGTTTTGTTCTAGTTAGTCTATTTTGGCGCATGACATGTAAGTCCAATGCAGATCATCAATATGCCTTGATTCTAGAATTATAGGTGTTCATGCTGACCCAAAAATAATGATAATAATTAACATTATTTTAGTTCGTTTCTTGTGTGATACGATACATCAAAGCTTATTATTATTAACGGTGGACCTAGACAGATGATACAGAATAACATAATATGAAATTAAATTTACATTACAAATTGAGGTTACAGGCATTGAAACTTTGTTTGTGTTTTAAAAGGATTTTAGTTAATTTTTGTGTAAAAAAAAAAAATTGATCAAAGGCAACTCCGTCAATGGAGTAACAATGGCAACTTCTATAGACTACAAGAGTAAGAATATAGACAGAGTGCTTAGGGTTCAGTAAAACAAAAATAAAAAATATATGTAATTTGTTATTTTAATTATTTCTTAGGTTTAAAAGATTTGGTAGAAGTCTTAACTCAATTGGTATGAGCATTGTTGCTAATGCAGGAGGATATGGTTTAAGTGTACTGAAGCGTATTATCCTCCTATTTATAGGTTGGGGAGGGGCTATTGGCAGTTCTAGGTATTATGTCAAAAAGAGCTGATCAGAACCTATAATGAAATTGTTCAATAAAAAAAATTGATAAAAGTATTTCAATCATTGGTATGTCAACGTTTTCTTTTTCTTTCAAAATAGTTTAAATATTAAATATTAATATTTAATATTATGGTAGTTAGATATCAAAGTAATTTAAATACATTATACATTAACTATGGTTAACTCAAGAATATCAACATTGTTTATGTTTGTTATGTATATTTTATTTTATGATTTGGTGTGTATATAATTTAAAATTCATGGAAGTTAAGTTAATACTTTTTACATTATATGTTTTTAAATTTTTTTTATAAAAACGAGGATCAACTTTTAACGATTGAAATGGAGTCACCACCAATCCCTTTTTACTTAGGTGTGATTGGATCACCTTGTAAAACATTTTATTTCAAAACATTGATTTTGGTCTATGAAATACAAAAAAAGGGGTTCGGGAGTCAGTTACGTATGAGGAAGGGTTAGCACCCTCATAGCGCCAAAAAAAATTGGTACCTAATCGATAAAATCATGTCCGAATGTTGAAAATTTGAAAAATTACAAAATATGATCCTTTGATTAAAAAGAAAACTAAGACTTACCTATTTCAAAGAAATAAAACGTTATATCCAGTAAGTTAGGATATAACATCTCATAACTTCAAAGTTAGGATCGCCTTTATTTGTAGAAAATTCTTATCTCGAAACACAAAACATCATATCCAGTAGGTTAGGATCCAACATTTTGAATTTTCGAGAATAAGTTTTGATTTGGAAATTTGTGAATTTCAATTTTAAAAGAAAATGATACTTAATATTTTAAGTTTAACGATAAAAATCGAAACCCAGTGAGTTAGGGCGCAATTTTTCTCGAAGTCCCCAAATATTAGATATCACCGTATTTTAAAAAAAAAACTATTAGGATAAAATGCGTCAATTCAAAAGGTTTTTTTATAAAACAATGGTTTGAGTAAGATATTACAACATACATATTTAATATCAATTCTACATAACTACAAATCATACTAACAATGAATAATAGTATAATATAACATAAATACATAAAGAATTATGTTAAACAACAATAAAAGATCAAAAGAACATAAATAAATATAAAATAAATAGCAATAATTAAGACTTTCAAGATCAAATGAAAAAGGGAATAATTTAAAAATAAATAAATAAATAAATAAGAAATGAGAATATTTAAACATCAAATAAAAAAATAAAAGAATGTGACGATTTTTAAAATGATTTAATATATATATATATATGAAAAAAAAGTACTTATAATAAACATATATAATTTAATAATTTAATACCTATATAAATGATTACATAATAAAAATAATTAGTAAATATAATATTTTATATAAAAACATATATAATATACTAATCATGAAATTAAATAAACAATATCAATAAAATACATTATATAATATAAATAAATTTTATATATATAAAAAATTAGAATTAATATATAATATAACATAATACTATATGATATAGAAATTTTAAAAAAATATATAATGTAGTAAATAATATACAAATTATAAAATAATATATAATATAAATAATATTAAATCAAATAAAATAAATAATAATTAATATATAAGATTATATATAAAATACATTTATGAATTCTTATACTATTAACAGAATTAATAAATAAATAATAAAAATAATATAACATTTTAATATAATAAAATAATTAAATATAGTACTTGAATAATAAAATAAAAAGGTTTTAAAACAAATAAGGATTAAATAGCAATAAAATAAATATAAAAGAACTAAATTGAAAATGTGCGTCGTACTGTAGGGACTCATGAGGCAATTATGCATTCTTTCCAAAACGACGTCGTTTTAATCTTAGTCTTTAAGGAGCCCGAGGACTTAATTGAAACAGGAAGGAAATTTCAGGGCTAAATTATCAAATATAAAAAAAAATCAAATTGAACTTAGTTTAAAAAATTAAAATAGCGGAAGGACCAAAATGGCAATTAGCCCATTTAATAAAAACGCGCGGATCCTCCCCTGGATATCGGGTCAACACGCGGATCCTTTCATTAAACGACGCCGTTTTGGTTATTAATGGGCTATACCAAAACGAAATCGTGTGGATAGGCTATAAAAGCTAAAAAAAAAACCTTAAATTCATTTCAAACATCAGATTTAAAAAAAATGGCAAAAGTTCGAAAATTTTGCTCTGCCTTCACTGGTCATCAGACCTCCGGCCTTCCTCGCACGCGCCTTACGCGCCGTCGTGGCCAGTGGCCAAAACCCCTCTGTTTTGAAACCAAAAAATGCATGTAGCCCTCTTTCCTTTTCCTCTTTTTAATGTTCGTAAAAAAAATAGCGTAGATCTAAAATAAACAAAATAAAATATAAAAATCACCTTTGCTGAAAAAAATTCTGTATTTTATTTCTGTCTGTATCTCTATGTATTCGTATATATGTGCTTTTGTATCTCTGTGTTACAAATTTTATGGGGTTTTATAACCCAAAAAATAAAAAAGGAAACAAAGAAATTCCGTTTTCGCTGCTATTCCTTTCCTTTCTTGCAGGTACTCGACGAAGAGAGTGGCGATGATAGGGGCGTTACTCGTGCGAATCACGACTTGACGAGGGCTGGTGGCTGCCGCGCTTGCGGCGCGAAGGTTGGGACGTTGGCTCTTGCGGCGCCTAAGGTTTCAGAAACCCTAGGCCACTGAAACTTGTTTGGTCATTGGGCCTTTTGGGCCGCGAGTGTGGGTCTGGGTAGCATAGTTAGGATCTGGGCTAATGGGTTTGTAATAGGTTGGGTCTGGTGGTGTTTATTTTGGGTCTGTTCAGGTAGCTTGTAATTGGGCTACTGTTAATTGGTTTTGGGCTCTGGTTGTACATGGACTGTAAAGGGACATTTTTGGACATTTGGTATTTATTTTTTATTATTTTTTATTCTGGTTTTCACGGGCCCGGGCAAAATGGGCCTATTACAGCTGCCCCTCTTTGCTTATTGTTGTGAAATAAGAATAGAGTAAAGACTATAAAAGGACCAATTTTGCCCGGTCTTGGCCGAGCCTCGACTTCTTGGTCCTCGTCCTCTTCAAACAGCTTCCAACTCCACTGCAATGGTATTGGAACTTCATCTTGATTTTAAATAAGTCTGATAGCTTCAATCTGCTCCACTACAACTCCATAAAGGCAGTATCCACTATCTTTTGATCTGCGCCATTGCAAACTCAGGGAGACAAGATCTAATGTTTTTTATCTGATTCTTGCAACTTCAAGAATGCCAGATCTGTTATCTTTGGTATACTTTACTATAACTTCAGGAAGCCAAGATCTGCTATCTTCAGTCTACTCCGCTGCAACTTCAGGGAGATAAGGCTGAAAGTGCCTTTGATCTACTTCCTGCAATTTCAGGAAGATGAGATCTACTGTCTTCAATCTACTCCGCTGCAACTTTAGGGAGACGAGGCTAAAAGGTTCTTTAATCTGCTTCCTGCAACTTCAGGAAGATGAGATCTTATATCTTCAGTCTACTCCTCTGGAACTTCAGGGAGATAAGACTAAAAGTGTCTTTGATCTGCTTCCTGCAACTTCATGAAGATGGGATCTTCTATTTTCGGTCTACTCCACTGCAACTTCAGGGAGATAAAACTAAAAAGGGTCTTTGATATGCTTCCTGCAACTTCAAGAAGATGAGATCTTTTATTTTCAGTCCACTCCACTGCAACTTCAGGGAGATAAGGCTGAAAGTGCCTTTGATCTGCTTCCTGCAACTTCAGGAAGATGAGATTTTCTGTTTTCAATCTACTCCGCTGCAACTTCAGGGATATAAGAGTGAAATGGTCTTTGACCTATTTCCTGCAACTTCAGGAAGATGAGATCTTCTGTTTTCAGTCTACTCCGCTGCAACTTCAGGGAGATAAGACTGAAAGGGTCTTCAATTTGCTTCCTGCAACTTTAGGAAGATGAGATCCGCTGTCTTTAGTTTATTCTGCTGCAACTTCAGGGAGATAACACTGAAAGTGTCTTTGATCTGCTTCCTGCAACTTCAGGAAGATGAGACCTGCAAATTCAACGATATTGCTACACCGTCCACTGAGGGACATGCCCTGTAGACTTGATTTCATATGTTTATGTCACATGACTAAGATGCTATGATTAGAATGAATCAAATGCTTCTAGCTACATGTAGCATGTTATGAAAATGATTCCTTTTGAAGGATTAGGATTAGGATGCAATGATCGAAATGAATCAAATGCTCCGAATAAAATTTGCTATGATACAAAAATGTTATGAGTATGATTCCTACTCTAGATGTTATCACTCATTTGTTCTTCATTCTTGTTCATCAATCATGTTTAGCTCAACAAGCTTGCCCCAATGTAATTTCTGAGCAGACTCCGTTTGGATCTTGAGAACACAAGGCTTGCACCATCCTACCACAATGGGAATTGAAACTTTTTCAATCTGACCCATCTGAAATTTTCGGGGTATAGGGTTTATTTCAAATTCAACCCATTCCACCACAATTCAGGGTTTCTTAGTTCATCATGCCACTCACCGAATGTTATGACCTGATCATATCAACTCATTATTTGGTCCAATTACCATTTGGACAAAGAATCCAAAGAAATATTCTCTATCCAGACTCTTCTTCCTCAAATATTTCTATGCACATGGAAACTCTAAACAATTGTCCTGTTTCGATTTTTTGTCTTATCTAGAAATTTCCAAAGTAATATGTAGAACTTCTTTTTGTGAAATTCTTAGTTCGTCAATCATTATTTTAATGCAACACATTTATGAATAATTGGTAACAAATAAATTGATCTCAAAAAGAGTAAAAAATACAAAGAAAATTAACTGAGAACATATCTTTGAGAAGAAAAAGAATCCAAAGATAGTAAAATGAATAGGACAAAGATCAGATGCCCTAGATATCGCAGATTAAGCTTCTATATACAAACTCCATGAAGACTGCCTTGAGCTCAACATGTGTTTAGAAGACCCAAAGTACTTTGTTGATGCTCCAATTATGCAACATACTTCATTCTTGGTTGATTCAAGTAGAGCAAGATTACTACATGTCCATTCAAAATTTGAGCCACCCTTTTCGAGTTTTCAACTCAAAACCTCTTTGATCTCAAGGCACCCTTTGCGGGTTTCGCCTTAGGCTCTCTATTTTTATTTTTTTTCTTAGAAACTCAAAGCGCCCTTTGCGGGTTTTCACTTTGGCCTCTTCTCATTTTCAAGCAAAATATTTTTTGACTGAGTTAGAGTTCACAGGGTTGGGTAAACTTTTCCCATCCATCTCGGTCAAGATCAGTGCCCCTCCAGAGAAAGCCTTCTTCACCACATATGGTCCTTCCCAATTCGGCATCCATTTTCCTCTAAAATCCTTTTATATGGGAAGGATCTTTTTCAATACAAGGTCCCCTTCATGAAACTCTCTTGGGCGGACTTTCTTATCGTAGTCTCGCATCATCGTTTTTGGTACATCTAACCGTGACGAATAGCCCTTAGCCTCTTTTCTTCAATTAATTTCAACTGATCATATCGAGCTTGAATCTATTCAGCTTCATCTAGCTTTATTTACGAAAAAACCCGAAGAGAAGGTATTTCCACTTCAATCGGTAGAACTGCCTCCATTCCATAAACCAACGAGAAAGGCGTTGCCCCAGTAGAGGTTCTGACGGACGTTCGATAAGCATAGAGTGTAAAAGGTAGTTTCACATGCCAATCTTTATAAGTCTGAGTCCTCTTCCCTACTATTTTCTTGATATTTTTGTTGGTCGCTTCCACTGCTCCATTCATTTTTGGACGATATGGAGACGAGTTGTGGTGTTTGATCCCAAATTGACTACAAACTTCTGCTATCGTACTGTTGTTCAAATTCAGTACGTTGCCTGATATGATCCTCCCGGGCAATCCATATCGACAAATGATCTCCTTCTTCAAGAATCGACTAACTGCTGATTTAGTGACGCTAGCATAAGAAGCAGCCTCTACCCATTTCGTGAAGTAGTCAATTACCACAAAAATGAATCGATGTCCATTCAAAGCTTTCGGTGAGATCGGTCCGATAACATCCATGCCCCACATGGAAAAAGGCCATGGGGAAGTCATAATATGCAGAGGTGACGGAGGCACATGAATTTTACCTCCATAAATCTGAAATTTATGACATCTCTTAGCATAACTGATACAATCTCCTTCCATGGTGGACCAATAATATCCAAATCTCATTATCTGTCTGGCCATTGTGAATCCATTAGCGTCTGTTCCACAAACACCCTCATGAACCTCCTCTAGGATTTTCCTAGCTTCAACTGCATCAATACACATCAATAGTACTTGATCTTTTCTCTTTTTGTACAAGATATCCCCGTCTAAAACATAGTTAGAGGCCAATCTTCTTAAAGTCCTTTTCTCATTCTCGGTGGCATGCTCCGGGTATTCACGATTTTTTACGTATCGTAATACATCCTGATACCAAGGGTGATCATCTTTTTCCTCCTTTTCTACATTATAACAATGGGCTGGAACTTCAAAGATACTCATCTGAATAGGTCTCATATCCTCTGGTCTGTTTACTTTGATTATAGAAGCCAGGGTCGCCAAAGCATCTGCCATCTAGTTTTCATCGTGTGGGAGATAATTGAAAGTAATGTCATCAAACTCCCCAATCAATCCCAGAACTATTTTTCGGTAATCAATTAGTTTGGGATCTCTTGTCTTCCACTCTCCTTTAAGCTAGTAGATTACTAGAGCAGAATCTCCATATACTTCTAGCACTTTGATCTTACGCTCTAAGGTTGCTCGAATTCCCATGATGCAGGCTTCATATTCTGCCATGTTATTTGTACAATCAAAATCCAATTTGCATGTGAATGGATAATAATCACCACTAGGGGATACCGAGATTGCCCTAATTCTATTTCCCACAACATTTGATGGTCCATCAAAGTTTAGCTTCTACGGACAATCTTCAGTAATTGCCACAAACATCAGCTCTTCATTTAGGAAATCAAAGCTCAAAGGTTCATAACTCCAAATCTCTACTAGCCAAAAATTCTGCTACTGTGCTCCCTTTTATAGCCTTTTGGTTCACGTAGACTATATCGAATTCAAACAACAAAATCTGCCACCTAACCATCCTTCCATTCAAAACAGTGGACTCCATCATATACTTTAACGGATCAAGCTTTGAAATTAACCAGGTAGTATGATATAGCATGTACTGCCTCAATCTCCGAGTTGTCCAAATTAGGGCGCAACACAAATTTTCAATCAACGAATATCTTATTTCACATTCAGTGAACTTTTTTCTGAGATAGTATATAGCCTTTTCTTTTCTTCCCGACTCATCGTGTTGACCAAGCAAACATCCCATGGAGTTATTGAATACTGACAAATACAATATTAATGGTCCATCTGGATTAGGCGGAGACAATACTGGGGCGTTTGAAAGATATTGTTTGACTTTGTAAAAAGCTTTTTGGCACTCATCGTCCCATACACCCTGGTTGTGTTTTTTGAGAAGATGAAATATGGGATCACATTTCTCAGTTAATTGTGAAATAAATCGAGCAATGTAGTTTAATCTTCCGAGAAAGCCTCGAACTTCCTTTTGAGTGCGTGGTGGAGGCAATTCTTGTATTGCTTTCACCTTGTTTGAGTCAACTTCGATTCTTCTCTCACTGACCACAAAACCCAGTAATTTCCCTGAACGAGCTCCAAAAGTACACTTTGCCGGGTTGAGCTTCAATTGAAATTTCCTCAACCTCAAAAACAATTTCTTCAAAACCTCAATGTGTTCCTTTTCCGTTCGAGATTTGGAAATCATATCATCAACATATACTTCAATCTCTTTGTGCATCATGTCGTGGAACAATGTTACCATGGCCCTTTGATATGTTGCCCTAACATTCTTTAGTTCGAATGGCATTACTTTATAGGTACCCCACAGTGTTATGAAGGTAGTTTTCTCCATATCCTCAGGGTGCATCTCGATCTGATTGTATTCTGAAAAGTCATCCATGAAGGAAAATAATGAAAATCTCGTCGTATTATCCACCAATGTGTCAATATGCGGCAAAAAGAAATTATCCTTTGGGCTAGCTTTATTTAAATCCCTATAGTCTACTCACATCCGAACCTTTCCATCTTTCTTAGGGATAGGGACAATGTCGGCAACCCACTTTGAGTACTTGACCACTTGTAGAAAACCAGCATTAAACTGTTTCTAGACCTCTTCTTTTATTTTCAACACTACATCAGGCCTCATCCTTCGTAGCTTTTGCTGTACTGGCTTGCACTCTTCTCTTATGGAAAGGCGATGTACTACAATGTCGGTACTTATCCCAGGTATATCTTGGTACGACCATGCAAAGACATCTTTGAATTCCCGTAGTAACTCAACAAGGTCCTGCTTCATCTCTTCAGTTATGCGTGTTCCAATTTTCACAACCTTTCCTTCCTCTAAGGCTATGTTCTCTACCTCCTCTTCATGCTGTAAAATTTGTTTCTCCTCTTGCTTTACCATTCTTAACAGATCTGGAGATAAACCACAATCTCGGTCACCTTCAAAATCCTGAGATTCCTCTAAACATATGTCCTGCTCAAAATGGACCTCTGAATCTATGTTATCGTTGCTCACATCATTGATATTTAGGGACCTGTGATGAGTACCAAAGAATGTACAAAGAACAAATGAATTCGAGGACAACTATTCACATGATATGAAAAATATAAAATTTGGAATAAAATTAGAAAGTCAAAAGAATGAAATGAAAGAATATTTGCTCAAGTTAATTATCAAAAATGTATTTTATTGAAACAAGAATTTCTGAACATGAGCCTATTTCACAAAAGAAATCTTATTGTTCCTAGGCTAAAAAAACAATAAGAGTGTTCTGAATATTACTCTGTATAATCTCTAAAAACTACAGGAAGTTCTTCTGCAGTTCAATTGTTCAAAACACTTCCAGGTTCATAAGGGCGAATGCCTAACAAGTTTCTTTGTTCAACTTCTTCCTCGTGTATGGCATTGATGTGAGGACTTTCCAATAACCCTCTCTCAGGGTGAATTATCCCTCCGTATACAAAGGTCTGGGATATGTGGGGGAATGTCATCGATTCCCACTGGACTTCTTCCTCATTCAACCATGTTCTCCTTCTTTCTTGCTTTTTCTCGATTTCCTTCTTTCTTTATTTAGCATCTGGCTTGAAACCCAAACCAAAATGGTCTCTCTTCTCTTTCAGCATTGGCACTTGCACTTCCTCTTGGAGATGTCTGCCCAGTCCTTTTCCTGGTAAGGCTCCTTTCCCCACCATCATTTGTAAGCCCATCCTCATGGTCTTGGATATCTTAGGCACCGGAACTTCATTTCCTTCTAAAATGAATGTTGCATTGACGAACTCCAAAGACCGGAAAGAACACTCAATGGCCTTCTCATTTTTCTCTACATATGGCGCGTTATTGGTAACAGTCGCTATGATATCTTCCTCCGCGTTTTTAGTAACTAGCCGACCATCCGTCACCAGTTTCAGCTTTTGGTGCAAAGATGAGAGCACTGCCCCTGCTGAATGAAACCAGGGTCTTCCCAGCAAGCAATTGTACAAGGGCTTGATATTCATCACCAGAAAATCCACTTCATACGTGTTTGGCCCAATCTACAATGGTATATCAATTCTTCCCATCACTCTTCTTTCGGTGCCAGCAAATGCTCTCACTATGTTCTGGCATGTCTTCAGGTGAGAACTGTCTATCAACAACCTCTTCAGTGTCGACAATGGTAAGACATTCAAGGCTGATCCATTATCGATTAACACACTTGGTAGAGTGTATCCCTTGCAACAAGTGGTGATGTGTAGAGCTTTAGTTGATCCCATACCCCCAGGTGGAATTTCATCGTCACTGAAGGAAATAAAGTTATCAGCACTTATGTTACTAACTGATCAGTCAATTTTATTGACAGATATATCTTTAGTAACGTAAGTCTTATTCAGCACTTTCATCAAAGCCTCACGATGTACTTTTGAACTCAAAAGTAAGGCTAGCACCGATATACGAGTCGGTTGCTTTGCGCAGCTGCTCTACCACACTGTATTCACTGTGCTTTAAGAATTTTAAAAATTCTTTAGCCTCTTCCTCCTTCACAGGTTCGTTGATAAGGGCGCCAGGTCATTTCTCTGGTTCAACTGCCACAGTCTTTGATCTTGCTAGTTCTGTTCTAACGTTTACCGAGTCGTAACGCCTCCCACTTCGTGTGTAGAATCCCTCACTTTGGACCTCCTTGGAAGTACTAGCTGAGTTCTCCACTCCCGGTGTCATCACATTACAGTCGTAATTCCATGGTACCATCTTGTTATCCTTGTAAGGAAAGGAAATAGGTTTCTGGATTACAACTTTAGGCGCGATTTGTGCCACGCCTTCTGTGTTTCTAGGTCGGGAAATAATGATCCTCGGATAATTGACTTTTTAATTTGTCAACTCTCCTTCGGTTGCATGTATGTTTCCTCCCTCTGAGCCTTCTTCGTAAAATTTCAGTTCCTTATTGTCCATAAGGCTCTCTACTAATATTCTGACCTCAGCACATTCTTGGATCTCATGTCCTTCAGCTTTGTGGAACTGGCAATAGTTCCTTAGTCCTTCACATCTTTTCAAAGAATCGGATAATATCGTTCCTCTTCTTACCATTTCTTTCCACACCATTCTCAATGGGGTTTTTACCTCCGAGATATCTCCTTTAATCTTTCTCACGACATTTTCCCCAATTGCATTTATCCCCTTGTCTCCATGATTGGGTAATGAGTTCTCCGCACTGGGTGTATCATCAAACTTGACAATCCTCATCTTGATGAGCCTCTCAACTACCTTTTTGAAGGCAGTGCAGTGTTCTATTGAATGTCCCGATATTCCTGCGTGGTAATCACAATGAGCGTTGGAGTCATATCATTTAGGATATGGGGGTTGTAACGGCTGTAGATAATATGGGGACACTACACGTGCATCGAATAAAATTTAACTCCTATACGTCATTGGGATTGGCGTAAATTATAGCTTTTCAAAATTTTTTCTTGGGCTTGATTCTTGTCTTGTCGACCCTTGTTGCCCGGCAGTAACTACTTTCGGTTGATTAACAGTAACTGCCTTTGAGTACCCTTTGTTATATGTACTCGTATTGTTCACCTCGTTGTCCTTTTTCCTAGGAGCAGATCTTCTAGTGGTCTCTCCCGCTTCAATCTTACCACCCCTTATGGCATTTTCTATCATTTCCCCTGCCATCACTATATCTGCGAAGCTCTTGGTGGTACTTCCTATCATATGGGTGATAAATGGTGCCTTCAAAGTGTTGATAAACAGCATGGTGGTTTCCTTTTCCAGGAGAGGTGTTTGAACTTGCATGGCAACTTCCCTCCATCTTTGCGCGTATCGTCTGAAGCTTTCATTCAATTTCTTTTCCATGTTTTGCAACATAATTCTATCAGGCGTCATGTCTGTGACATTATTGTACTATTTCATGAAGGCTTGGGCTAAGTCTCTCCATGAGCTAATATTAGCACGGCTAAGTTGATTGTACCACCTGAACGCTACCCCCACTAAATTGTCTTGGAAACGATGAATCAAAAGTTGATCATTATTCACATAGCCAGTCATGCATCTACAGAACATAGTGATGTGGGCTTCAGGGCAACTAGTCTCATTGTACTTCTCAAATTCCGACATCGTGAATTTATGAGGAAGTACCAGATCTGGGACCAAACTCAAGTCCTTTGCGTCAATACCATGGTGATGGTCGGCATTTTCCAAAGCCTTGAATTTTTCTTCCAACTATCTACAGCGATCTTCCAACTGTCTTGAAGATTCAGTTCTGATCCCCTCTCTCTGCTATGTCTAGATCAGGGATGACAGGATTAGCAGGGTTATCTCCTAGGTTGGATCCTGTGCCAACTTGAAAATTCATGGGCACTCTAGTGTCAGCTTGCCCTTTGCTGAGGCCTACTTGTGACAGGTGGCCTTCTGGGATATTTCTCAGGTTGTGTTTGCAAGTGTGGTGGAGTGAATCCTCTAGGAAAATCCTTATTGTCTTCAGCATTAACTATGGAACCCTTTCCTTTGTCCATTGCTCCACTCAGCATTTGGGCCATCTGAGCCATCATGTTCCTTTGAGCCTCCAATATCTGGTCCTTTATCTCTTGTTGGAGTTTTTCCATTTGCTCTTACATCTGGTCTTGCATATCTCTTTGGAATTGTTCCAGTCTTTGATCCATTTTCTTTTATTTGGCACGTGTACTGTATGGATATTCAGCTTCCAGATTTTCCTTCTCTTTCTTTCTCTCTCTGTCTCTCTCTGTTATAATTTCAACTAATTAGACTCTCTCTATGGACTTAAATGCATATGATATGATGCAATGCAAATGCATGAATGCAAAGAGGCATCAATTCTGATTCAACTTCATTTTAGGAAACTTTATTAGAAAACAAAATCTTTTACACAAAATGGATTACAAATATGCTTTCACCCTAAGGCCCAAAGTTCTGATTTTCCTAAACAACAAAGCTAACTCTTGGCCACGATCTGACTGTAACTCATACTTCGTGCTCAATGTATTAGCCTGTGCTGCCAAAGTCTGTAGGTGATCAGCTACCTATCAAATCTGGACTATTGCTTCACCCATGAGATAATCCCGACTTCTAACTTGATCATGAGAATGGTGAAGCTCCTCCATCCAACGCCCTTCTTTTGTTTCAAGAAGCTCGATCCAAAGTTCACAACTGTGCAATGTTGATTCTAACTCTTCAATCTTACCCTTCATTTCCTCAATCTTGTTCAGACTTGACTTTAGCTCAATCGCAGAATTACGACTTCGATGGTGATGAAGAGATCGCCCAAGTTCAGCCACTCTAGCTTTTAATTCTTCCTTTTTGCTTTGACTTTCTGCCAAACTCTTCTCTAGGGCCTCATTTTGCACTTGCATTTATCGGAACTTCCTCTCCCAATAGTCAGCTTTAGCCTTTTCCTCCTGGACCTCTTGTTGCCATTGTTACGAAGTCTTACCCAATCCAGCGTTCTTCATCGTCAGCCGTATCTTTTTATACTCTATCTTCAAACTATCTCAATCTTCCTCTATCTTCCTCTTTTCTTACTTTCTCGGCTTCTGATTTCTAAATATCCACATCTAGCCTCAAGTACATCTTTTCTTCTTCCAACTTCTCTATCCTCTTTCTGAGCTCAGAATTTCTCCTTTCTAAATCTTGTTTTATCATCTCCAGTTTCGATGGGACAGGGATATTGTCATTGGCTCTCCTACTCCACCATCCACTATACTCTGGGTTTGTCATTGGGCTTATATCCACTCTCTTCATGCGATGGGTTTGATTCCAAGCACTAGAAATCTCATTAACCCTCTTCTTGTAGCTATCCCCTTTATACTAAAACTCACTTTGAGCTAATCCGTGTGTAGCTGGTACAAACTACCTCGATCTGAATTGCCTTAATACAAGCAAAGGTGCATATCCAATGGCTCCCCAAATTCCAAGTAGAGGGACCCAATCAAAATTCCCACACCAATACAGAACTTTATCAGGAACCAACCAGGGGGCTTTCCATTCAACATCTTCTTCTCGGCGCTATCCAATTTTCTTCAGATATGTCATCTCTCCTTGGAGTAGCCACTATCTCTTTTAATGATGACTGAGAAGACCCGATAAGAAATCTTGTCCACCCTTCAGAAGTGACTATAGAACCAAGCCAACAACAATTGTGCACATCCTATAAATCTGCCTTCCCTAGCTCTCCTACATGCGCTCAATAATCGAAATATTTCCTCCAAGATCGCAGGAACAGGTGTGACTTGTTTGTCAAGTCGATTAAAAAGATCTGAGAAAACTTCATCTACGTATCCCAATGCCCTGGGGAAGATCACTAATCCATATATACTCAAAGCAAATACATCGACTTTCTTTTTCATATCAGGATGCCCTAAAATCAAATCTTTCAAAGCTTTCCACGAGATGCACTTATACTCACCTTTTTGTTTGATTCTGGCTGTGACCCACAGTTCGCTCATCCTCGTAATATTCATCAGTTTCCTCACAAAGGTTGGAACATTAGGAGCCATCGAGTAAGCTTTATTAACTTGAATCTTGGGACATCGCAATAGAGCTGTATACTCCTCCACCATCGGTACCAAATCAACTCTTCCAAAAGTAAAGCAACTATACGCAGAGTTCCAATATTGGGAGATAGCTCGAAACAGATGTTCATCTACTGTAATATCCAACAGGTATGACAAGTCCCCACAGTTGCACTAAAGCAAATGCTTGGTCTCATCACTCCACTAACCCCATATCTCTCTTAATTCCTGAAGATTGTTCTGCGTCACACTGATGCGAGTGTAGTCCCATAGCTCTGATTTGTACCCTTCGGCTAGACTGTCTCCTTTTCCTAACTGTGTTTGCTCTGACCACCTATGGACGGCTGCATTATCCTCCATTTTATTAAGGAATTCGTTCTCCATAACCAGCTTTCTAATTTAGAAACTGGCCGTGAATTGATACCTCTTTAAAATATGAAATGACATGCAGCAAAATGAAACACAATTGATTAGTAACATGAAGTAAAATATAAAGCAAATAATCAAACGCATATCTGGGTGATTGCTAAGGTTTTGGTATAGATCTACCTAGGGTAAGCACTTAGGTTTTTATATGTGGTTTAACTCTAAAGTTGAGGTACCTGAACCAGCAGATTCCTCGATCCTCACCCATTATAGGCTCATATGGACCGAGTTCAGTTCAGGGGAATACATTTCCCTACGGCTGCACGGAGATGAAAATCTCACGAAGACATAGATACGGATGTACCCGAGAGCGATTCACTATCCTGCACGGAAGTGAAAACCTTACGAAGGAGTAGCTTCTCACTCCTACTTATGGGTGTGACCACAACGGTCATGCAATGCAATGCAGGAATAAAAATAAAACCATATGCAAATAAAAAGGATCATGAGTTTTAAACCAGATTTTTAAATTCATACACAATGACATGAAATTATCGACTTTACAGCTTGACTCTCTTATTGGTCTCTAGTGGAGTCGCCAAGCTGTCGAAACCATTTTTAAAAAAGTTTTATAAAAACAGGGATCGACTTTTAATGACGAAAATGGAGTCGCCACCAATCCCTTTTTACTTAGGTGTGATTGGATCACCTTGTAAAACATTTTATTTCAAAACATTGATTTTGGTTTATGAAATACAAGAAAACGGGTTCGGGAGTCAGTTACGTATGAGGAAGGGTTAGCACCCTCATAGCGCCCAAAAAATTAGTACCTAATCAATAAAATCATGTCCGAATGTTGAAAATTTGAAAAATTACAAAATATGATCCTTTGATTAAAAAGAAAACTAAGGCTTACCTATTTCAAAGAAATAAAACGTTATATCCAATAAGTTAGGATATATCATCTCATAACTTCAAAGTTAGGATCGCCTTTATTTGTAGAAAATTCTTATCTCGAAACACAAAACATCATATCCAGTAAGTTAGGATCCAACGTTTTGAATTTTCGAGAATAAGTTTTGATTTGGAAATTTATGAATTTCAATTTTAAAAGAAAAGGATACTTAATATTTTAAGTTCAACGATAAAAATCGAAACCTAGTGAGTTAGGGCACAATTTTTCTCAAAGCCCCCAAATATTAGATATTACCGTATTTTAAAAAAAAAACTATTTGGATAAAATGCGTCAATTCAAAAGGTTTTTTTTATAAAACAATGGTTTGAGTAAGATATTACAACATACATATTTAATAGCAATTCTACATAACTACAAATCATACTAACAATGAATAATAGAATAATATAACATAAATATATAAAGAATTATGTTAAGCAATAATAAAAGATCAAAAAAACATAAATAAATATAAAATAAATAGCAACAATTAAGACTTTCAAGATCAAATGAAAAAGGGAATAATTTAAAATAAAAAATAAAAAAAAAAAATAAATAAGAAATGAGAATATTTAAACATCAAATAAAAAAATAAAAGAATGTGGCGATTTTTAAAATTATTTAATATATATATAAATAAAAAAGTACTTATAATAAACATATATAATTTAATAATTTAATACCTATATAAATGATTACATATAATAAAAATAATTAGTAAAATATAATATTTTTATATAAAAACATATATATATAATATGCTAATCATGAAATTAAATAAACAATATCAATAAAATACATTATATAATATAAATAAATTTATATATATAAAAAATTAGAATTAATATATAATATAACATAATACTATATGATATAGAAATTTAAAAAAAATGTATAATGTAGTAAATAATATACAAATTATAAAATAATATATAATATAAATAATATTAAACCAAATAAAATAAATAATAATTAAATATATAAGGTTATATAAAAAATGCATATATGAATTTTTATACTATTAATAGAATTAGTACATAAATAATAAAAATAATATAACATTTTAATATAATAAAATAATTAAATATAGTACTTGAATAATAAAATAAAAAGGTTTTCAAACAAATAAGGAATAAATAGCAATAAAATAAATATAAAAGAACTAAATTGAAAACGTGTAACATCCTAGATTAGGGGTTATGCGTTCGTGCGTAATTCATGAGATAGTAGGCTCAGTGGGTGTGTTGGATGTGTTCTGAGGAGTTTTAGGAACCCTAAGATATGAGGAAATGTAAGGAAATGTATGGAAATGTAAGGAAATGTATGGAAATGTATGGAAATGTAAGGAAATGTATGGAAATGTAAGGAAATGTAAGGAAATGTGAGGAAATGTGAGGAAATGTACTGGAAATGTAAGGAAATGATGTGGAAATGATTCAAAAGAGGAAAGTAAACATTTCTGGAAACTTGGAAATGTAAGGAAATGTCAAGTTTAAAGAGGCAAACGAAAATTTTTGGAAACTTGGAAATGTAAAGAAATGTCAAGTTTTAAGGCTTAAAAAGAGAAAACTAAGGCAAGGTGGCCTTAAGAAAAATAATAGGAGGAATTTGACACACAAACAGGCTTGGAAAAGTGGCTTGGAAATGCCACTTAAAGCCTAGTAAATGACGCCACAGGCAGGTGCAATTGGGCCTGGGTTCGAGTCACATGGGAAGCTAAAATAAAAGTTTTTATTTTCTGCAAGGAAGGGAGGTAGTGGACTGCAAAGGGAGACTAGGGGAGGAGTTCAAGATGAGGTTTTATTCTTATTAAAATTCGGCTAAAAGGGGAGATAAATGTGGATATTTTTTCTTTTATTTTGATAGATAAGGAAGAGATAAAAGAGGATTATTATTAGTATTATTTTTATTAGGAGATAAGAGATAAATATTGGATTAAGTCTTGTTGATAATTAAAGTGATAAATCAAGGGATAAAGTTATAGAAGAGTGGTGGCCAAGTAAGGGACTCTAGCCTAGTAAATTTGGCTATAAAAGGAAAAGAAAGGCCATTCAGCATTATTTTCTCTTCCTTGATAACCTCTGCCGAATTTTCTCTGCAACCCCTATTCTTTTCTTCTTCATTCTTCTCCTCTCAATTTTCCAAAAGCCGAAAGCTTGCTAAGATCAAGGCCATAGCCGAATAGTTTGAGACTTCAAGCAAAGGAACTCTCGATATCTAAAGTAAGGGTAAGATCTCATTCGGTTTCATCCTTTTTCTTTTAAGATTTACCGAAATCTAGGACTAATCCCATTAGAAACTTGTTTGCCGAAATTTGGAAGGATCTTCCAGGATTTACTAAGTGTCGACTACAAGGAAGGAGAAGTTTTTTTCCCGAAGGACACCATAAGCTACGTGTTCCCTAGTTATTCGGTGAATTTCAGGATTTAAAATCCACAAGGTAAGTGTCTATAGCATTCGGCCAAGGTTTATTTTAGTGTTTGGATCTATCTTTTATTATCTTAAAAGCCGAAAACTAATATGTTAAAGGGATCTAGAGTTGGCCGAATACAAGGAAGAAGGATACAAAGTTTCGGGACTTGGTTCTTAAGTCAATCGGCAACAAGGTAAGTTTTAGTGTACTGATCCTACTAGGATTTGGATTTATGGCCGAATGGCTCTTTGCTAAGTATTAAATTATTGATTAAATGTAGAGATTTAAGATCTAAGGCATTAGATCAAGCTTTTCGGGACTTGGATTGAAAGCATTAAGCGAATCAGGTGTGTACCCCACACTATCTTTTAATATGTTATATGGCAATATTTAATATATGTATGTATAAGAATGTGAATATGGCTAAGTACCCTAATGTGGTACAAAGTACTCAGGTACGTTTCCTACTCATACTAGGATTACGAAATATGTTATATTTAACATGTGAAAAGTGACATGAATGTGAATTTTAAGTATTATATGCATGATATGAATAATATGGGGCATTCGGGTTATATGAGAAAGGGGAAGTGAATGTGACGACTTCAGTCTCACTATCTGAATGTGGTGGCTTCGGTCACATTATCTGAATGTGGTAACTTCGGTTACATTATCTGAATGTGGTGTCTCATGACACAATTATCTGGTGGCTATGCCACGAATTTATATGGGCGATGAGCACGTCGACTGCAGCGACTGCCTTCGATGGTGTGTAGCGGAAGGAGGGTTGACTTAGTAGTCCCCACGGTGTGCAGGTTGGTACGGGGATGTGTAGCGGATGGCATCTAGGTTTGGGTTTAGGATTGCATCATTATCTTGAAATATTATGTGAACATGATTTGTATGGTATGCCTAAATCTATTAAATTTTAGTGTTGGTTACACATTGAGTCTGTTTGACTCACCCCGTTGTGGGACTATTTTCAGGTGACGAACAGTAATGGACCGGGCTCGGCAGAAGCTTAGGGGTGGCCATGCAGAGCAAGGAATTTTTTATAATTTGGACTTTTATTTTATTTTAAGTATTTTAAAATTTTGGTTTTGGGAATATTTGATGTAATAAGGCCATAGCTGAACTTGTTTATTTTTACTTTTATTTATTATGATTACGAACTATTATTAATTAATGGATTAAATAAAATTATTTTAAACAAACCCTAAATGTTTGTCACTCTAAATAAATGGATTTCAATATAAGATAAATTGGTTTTCAACACAAACCCAACCCAAAACAATATTTTTTTAAATTTGCACAAGTTTTTCCTAAGAAACAAAAGAACTTTGAATCGGTTTACTTGAGGAACATACCAAATCTGGTCAAAGCTCATGGGCCGGGTTTGGGGTGTTTCAAAATGCGCGTCGTACTGTAGGGACTCATGAGGCAATTATGCCTTCTTTCCAAAACGACGCCGTTTAAATCTTAGTCTTTAAGGAGCCCAAGGACTTAATTGAAACAGGAAGGAAATTTCAGGGCTAAATTATCAAAAATAAAAAAATCAAATTGAACTTAGTTTAAAAAATTAAAATAGCAGACGGACCAAAATGGAAATTAGCCCATTTAATAAAAACGTGCGGATCCTCCCTTAGATATCGGGTCAACAAGCGGATCCTTTCATTAAACAACGTCGTTTTGGTTATTAATAGGTTATACCAAAACGACGTCGTGTGGATAGGCTATAAAAGCTAAAAAAAAAACCTTAAATTCATTTCAAACATTAGATTTAAAAAAACTTGCAGAAGTTCGAAAATTTTGCTCTGCCTTCACTGGTCATTAGACCTTCGGCCTTCCTCGTACGCGCCTCACGCGCCGTCGTGGCCAGTGGCCAAAACCCCTCTGTTTTGAAACCAAAAAATGCAGGTAGCCCTCTTTCCTTTTCCTCTTTTTAATGTTCGTAAAAAATAGCGTAGATCTAAAATAAACAAAATAAAATATAAAAATCACCTTTGCTGAAAAAATTTCTGTATTTTATTTCTGTCTGTATCTCTGTGTATTCGTATATATGTGTTTTTGTATCTCTGTGTTACAAATTTTATGGGGTTTTATAACCCAGAAAATAAAAAAGGAAACAAAGAAATTCCATTTTCGCTGCTATTCCTTTCCTTTCTTGTAGGTACTCGACGAAGAGAGCGGCGGTGATAATACTCGCGCGAATCGCGGCTTGACGAGGGCTGGTGGCTGCGGCGCTTGCGGCGTGAAGGTTGGGACGCTGGTTCTTGCGGCACCTAGGCTTGTGGTGCCTAGGGTTTCAGAAACCCTAGGCCACTGAAACTTGTTTAGGCATTGGGCCTTTTGGGCCGCGGGTGTGGGTCTGGGTAGGGTAGTTAGGATCTGGGCTAATGGGTTTGTAACAGGTTGGGTTTGGTGGTGTTTATTTTGGGTCTGTTCAGGTAGCTTGTAATTGGGCTACTGCTAATTGGTTTTGGGCTCTGGTTGTACATGGACTGTAAAGGGACATTTTTGGACATTTGGTATTTATTTTTTATTATTATTTTTTTATCCTGGTTTTCACGGGCCCAGGCAAAATGGGCCTATTACAACAATTATCTTTTATTATTTTCAACTAAGTTATATCTTATCACTTATTTTATACGTTGTAATTTTTTGTTTATTTAATTATTATTAAATAATAATTTTTTTTATAAAACACATAAATAACACTTGCATCGCCGAGAAAGAAAACTACATATGAGCTTCTCCTACATTTTATTTACAATCATTATTAAATTACATAAATAATTGATAATGTAAGTATAATAAAATTGTATTTTCTCAATGCCTTACCCCAATTTGTTTTTGAATGATCATCTACTCAATCCAAATTTCCTTCTTGAGTTTTACAAGCATGTTGGAAAAGCCAAATCTTATCAAATGTAGGTTTCTCTCTAATTATAGGATAAACCTATAAAAAAGTGTAATTAACAATTAAGAAAAAATTTAGTGCACTAAATTCTTGTATTAGATTGATTTTTTTATAAAGTATGATAAAATTTCATTAAAGAACTTTCACCAATACAAGAGAAGAACAAAGAAGGGAGCAAAAAACAATAACCAATTACATCAACTCCAAACCAACAAAGCATAAACACCACAACTATGGATAAATTATGACATAAAACTGTAACACTCCATACCTAACCTGATCGTTGGGTTCAATTTATGGGATGCCACATTCGTTGCCGGAGTAACTACGATAATTTATATTCAAATTAAAACATTATTCAAATTAAAAAATTAACCAATTAAATACTAATAATATATACGTATGATATGATTTGCAATTATTTTCAAGTCTTATAACGAAAACTTTTTGGCTAACCAAGGTCGAATTAGGACCAAATTGTAATGTTTTTAGAATCTCGGGTTGACGTCATGACTTCAGGGGATCCTCGTCACGATGCAACATATTGACTTGCGAGACTTGCCCCCGTCGCAACGTCGAGAGTACGTCATCGCGACGTGACTTCTGTTTTCCAACAATGCCTAATTTGATACCTATTCAAGCCTTTCCAAGAACCTAACATATGCATCAACATTAGTTTTAGGACTCAAATTCAGCCATTCACCATATAAACATGTTTAATATACAATTTTCTAATCATTAGTACCTCTTCCATGCATAACATTAACCATTTCCTATTATCGCAACATATACATATACAACTTGACCAATTGCAACATTTAGCATAGTAGTCTTAGATACATGCCATATGAAAAAAATAAAATGAGCTATACAAAGTTTGTTGAGTCAAAATGGGGGTTTGGATGCTAACTTCACTTCCTGGGGCTTCAAGGAATACCTGTACCTGTGCACAGAATAAATAAACCATATGTTGAATAATAAAGCTAGTGGTACTTTCATGATCCAAGATATTGTAGCATAACATTAGTAAATTGACAATCCATATACACATACACAATCATGAATGTACCACTAGCTTTTTTCAATTCACAATCCATATACATATACACAATCAATTCCATAACATTACCAATTCATTTTTAACATCATAAATCAAATTGGCATTTAATAACCCTTATTAACATGACTCAGACTCAAAGGAATACATAGATCGTCCAACCAACACATTTAATTTGGCATTGTAGTGCATACTGGCACACATAGTGCATCAATGAATAACCTCCGCAATCAATCGACACATAGTGCATTTTGGCGCATGAAGCACATCGTGGCACATGTAGTGCATCCTGGTGCACAAATCGCATATTGACGCACAAAGCGCATCCTGGCACACAAGGTACGTCCTAGCACATAAGCGCATAAATATTAACCTAAAACCAAATTTTTAACCTAAAACTAAATTTTTACTTATCTTACTTTGACTCCTTTTATGTCGAGATTTGATTTGATCAGCTGCCTAACTATTTCCATTATTTCAGTTGTTAAATTCTTTCTTATTATTGTAAATACTTGTTCTTAAAAAAAAGTTGGAAATTTATTCATTATTAGTTTTATGAGCTTAAACGGTTAATTTCACATCCTTAGAAGAAGCTCGTGTTATTAGTGATAAGTTTTTAATCGATATAATTATTCAGTATTAGTTCATCTTTTCTAGTTAGGTAATTTGTCAATTCAATCTCGATTTTAACCCTCTAATTCAGCCTTTATCCACATTTTCAACCTAAGCCCCATTATAACCATTTTAAGACCTTTTGATTTGTGTATCATATCATTTTATAGTGGTGGAGATTTGATTTTCATGCAAGCCTATGGGATTAACTTTTCATGTTTGACTTTTGAGTGCTTAATCTGAACATCAAACACGTTGAGTGATTTGAGTGAATCCTTAGTGAGGATGTCAATTCTTATCGATTTTGAATAAAATGTAATTATTTAGATAAAAGGAAGCACCTATGTTTTCATGCTATAAAAATTTATGACTTATATTGTTTGAATCTTTAAGACTCTTTTAGTTAAATTATCAATGTATAAATTATCTATGAATTATGATGAGACATTATAGATGACAATTATAATTGAGGAAGTTAATTTTAATTGTGAGTTGAGGATTTTGCTTAAGGACAAGCAAAGGCTTAAGTGTGGGAATATTTGATAAACCATAATTTATACATATTTTAACCCCATGCTTAGCTTATTTTTGGATGATTTTTCATTAGATTTGATGAATTCGATGCTCCTAATACTTTAATTTCATGTTTTACACTCAGGAGAGCTTAGGGAACCGAAAAGAATGAGAAACGGGCCAAAAAGAGACAAAATGGGCCTAACTCAGAAATCAACACGACCTGGACCAATGTACACGGGAAGATCACACGGCTGTGTGCGATGAGCAGAATCGAGCACGGCCTAAGTGGTAGATCACACGGCCGTGTGTGGCGAGCAGAGTCGAGCACGGCCTAAGGCTATCGAACACGGGCGTGTCCCTGCCAACCCCAAGACTAATTCTATTCGGAAAAGGCTACTTGTAGGCCAAGAAAGGCGTTCCAAAACCTATATAAACACCCTAGGGGGAAACCTAAAAGAGGAGGCTGAGTAGAAGGTAGAAAATACTAGAAGACAGCCATCGGGAGTAGCTTGGAAGAAGGATCTTCATCAAGACTGAAGATCTCCCATCAAGTTCTTTAGAAGTTTTTGGGTTTTCTTATGTTTTGTTGTTTTCCATATTTTAAAATGTTTTCCTCTATCTTTATGAACTAAATCCCTTAAATACCTAAGGGGATGAAACCTAAGACAGATCTTATTATTATTTGATTTATAAGATAAATACTTGTTCTTATTCTTAAATGTGAGCTCTTATTCTTGTTTTGATAATTCAGGTTATTAATCCAAGTCGAATGTGTTTATTCAGTGGAGCAAAAGTCCCTGTTTAATAGTAGATCAACACAATTAAGCGGAGTTGATTGCAACCCTAGAAATAAGGCGACGAAAATCTATCGGATTAGAGTCAAATCTAATAAGGGAATCCATAGTCGAGTTAATGCGACAATAGGGGTTTTAATTAGAAATAGATTTCAATTAATCAACCTAGAGTCAGTTGTTTTTAGTCTTGAAAGAGATATTAACATAAATCAGGGATTTCTACGGATTAAGTCAAGTGAATAAATCATTTGAATCAAAAGTAATAAGTGAAGTCTAGGTGGATTCTTCCTTGGGTATTGCCTATCTCATAAAGATTGTCTAAAAAGTATTTTCCAATTCATTCTCTGTCGTGCTTTTAATTATCTAAGTTTAAAAGAAATCACTCTAATTCTTAGGCTAGATAATAAAAAGATAGTAATTACTAGTACTCTTGGTCCTTGTGGATACGATATTACTGGTCTTACCATAGCTATACTATTGAACGATAGGTGTGCTTGTCTTTATTGTGATCATAGTTAGTTTTAGACACATCAGTAGTGGATCCACAACCATCACATCATCAAGAGTCGCATCTGGATCCTTGAAACGAACGTTCTTACTGTTGGAATCATCAGTAATAGAGATATCATCTCCATTCTCATTCGCAAGACCAACAGAGGAAGACGAGAGCATTTTCCACATTAATTTAATATTTCACTTATCAAATACATATTCATTGCTAGTATGTTAAACTTTTTAATAAATATAGATTAAAATTTTTAATTTTACCTCTACATGCCTCAACAGTTGCTCTCCAACTTTTTGATAAATTTCATTCTAATTATTTGCATTCAAAGGAGCAATTGTTCTAACTATGTATCCACAAAAATTAACTAAATCACATGTGTTTTCCCTAATACCTATATTTTAATATAATTTTCTCATTCACAAAGAAAAAGAAAAAGAAAAGACAAGTGGAGGAATGAACTTGCAAAACAAATTTCAATACTCCAGGGTTTTAACTTAATGGTGAAATTTTTTGATGCGAAAGTGATAGGCAATTTGCCTCCAATTTCTTATGTCAATTTTTCAAAATGCTTGTAAATTTTGGGTTAACTCATAAAAAGGAATGGGTAATATAAGGTAATTATTAAAACCTTACATATTTTATTTTAAAGTTTATGGAATTCACTAAGGTTAATAAAACAAAATACAATGTTTCCTATTTTTACAAACTATTAATTCTTGTAAATTATAATACCTGAATAATTAAATCTACCCTAAGAAATCGAAATTGATAAATTAAATTTGTCATTGTTAAATCCATTATAGCACCAAAAGCAACCCTAATGATCTATATGACTTTAGGTAAAAAAAAAAAAAACACACCTTTCAATTTTATAAACTTCAGATACTTGAGAAGAAAACTATATATAAAGTTAGAAGAAAACTAACCAAATTTAAATTTCATTGAAAATACTTGAGACGATAAAAAAATTTTAGTCATGATTGTTGAAAGCGGAATTCTATTATTTATTTATAAATATTTTGGTTTTGATGAAATTTGGACAAAGGAGGCTAAATTAGGGTAAAAAAAAGTTTGTAGAAGAAAATAATGTGAGGAAACATAAAATTGGAATTTATATGCTTTCAATAACTTTTTTATTACTTTATGGAAAAGGGATTTATCCCTTTAATATAAGGATCAATCCTTTTTTTAACAATTTTTTTTTACTAAAAAGGGATTGATCCTTTTAATATAGGGACTAAGTCCTTTTATATAGTATAAGAATCAGTTAATATGTTAAAAAAAGGGATTGATCATTTACATAAATGGATCAGTCCTTTTTCTTAACTAATATTTAGTGTATATTACATAAATGGATCATATATATTAGTCAACACACTATAGTATTCTTTGCCAGAGGAATTGTTGTCGCCACACACCATTACTCCACTATTTTAATGTTTAACAACTTATTTTATCATTACAAAATTTAGCCATAATTTGTAACGACAAATCATGTTGTTGTGATCAATAAGTAAAAAACTACAATACATAAAGATTTTTTGTTTGATTGTCTAGATTACTGGTTTATGCATAGATTCCCAAACATCAATCTTGAGTTATTTTTTTCTTTCATTGGAAAAACAAGGTTTTGGGTAATTAAAGAATGAAGTTTTGAGAAATTTTCTAAACGTAAAGTTATTTTCAACTAGAATTTTCCTTATTTTGACAACGCAATGCAAGGCTATGAAAAATATTTCTTTGTAATACAATTCGGGTTGGTTTTATCGGTAAGAATCAATTCTTCATTTGTAAGGATCTGGTTTGATTTTTGTTCTATTTACTCACATTTGACTCATAATATGTAAATCTCATGAAAATCATTGACATGCCTTGATTATAAAATTTTCCTTGTCCAAATCACAATAAAGCAAAGTTTAGGTTTTCCAACTAAATGTAAATAAAATGTGTTGATAAGGGATAAGGCTAGTACTTTGAGACGATTCACCCAATTTGGAATAGGGACAAGTGATAAACCGTAAAAGTAACATATTTTAAGCCTACATTTAGCATGCTTTTGGATGATTTAAGCCTCGATTTATGTAATTTGGTGCTCTTAATCCTTTGTTTTCATGTTTTATACTCAGGAAAGCACTCGAGGATGAAAAGAATGAGAAACGAGCTTAAAACGGACTAAATTGGGCCAAAATAGAAATCGACACGGCCTGGGCCCAAGACCACACGGCAATGCCTCATTAAAAGTCCAAACACGGCCTGGCCACGACTCACACGGGCGTGTGCCATGGCCGTGTCCCTGTCGTGAAAAAGAGCAATTTCACTCGGAAAAGGATGCTTAGGGGCAAAGAAACCTATCTCAAAAACCTATATAAACCCCCTAAGTATAACCTAGAAGAGGGCGGTTAGCTAGGCTAAGGAGCCGAGCCAGAAAGGTCAAATTTGTGGAGATTACTAGAAGAAAGCCAGTTGATCCATCTCAAGAAGCCGGAGTTATACTCAAGACGGAAGATCTCTCCTTCAATTCCTTCAGGGGGTTTTAGGGATTTCTTATGTTTTGTTTTATCTTTACTTTTGAGATGTTTTCTTTATTTATTATGAACTAAACCCTCAGATACCTGAGGGGGATTAAACCTAAGATGAATCTTGTTATCGTTTGCTGAACTATATGATAAATATTTGACTTGTTCTTAATTATGTGTTCTTAATTCGTGTGTTGATATTTTCGAGATATTAATTCAAGTATGATGTGCTTAGGTGGAGGAGCAAAAGTCCCTACCTAAGAGTAGATCTAGCATAATTAAGCGGAGTCGACCGCTTGCCTAGAGATAGGGTGACGAGATTTTGCCGGATTAGGTTGAAACCTAATATGGGAGTCCATAGATAGAGTTAATGCCATTCTAGGGGTTTTAATTAGAAAGAGATTTCAATTAATCAACCTAGGGTTAGACGTTAGTCGCCTCGAGAGAGGGGTTAATATAACTTAGGGAATCTTATGGATCAAGTCAAGTGAAAACATCGTCTGGTTCAGAGTTAGATAACAAGTGAAGTCTAGGTGAATTCTTCCTTGGGTGTCATCTTAATCAATTGGTTTTCTCTCAAGTTATTTTCTCAATTAATCCACTTTGTCT
Source organism: Gossypium australe (assembly GCA_005393395.2). Taxonomy (NCBI): domain Eukaryota; kingdom Viridiplantae; phylum Streptophyta; class Magnoliopsida; order Malvales; family Malvaceae; genus Gossypium; species Gossypium australe. The sequence goes on from CM016617.1 coordinate 18,602,594, forward strand.
TTGCATCTTTAGTTTAGTTGATAGTTAATTTTAGATTAGGTAAACAATTCACTTAATTCTTAGGCTAGATAATAAAAAGAGAGTTAGTATTAGTACTTTTGGTTCCCTTGGGTTCGACATTCCGGTTTTGCCTTAACTATACTACTGTTCGATAGATGTGCTTGCCTCAAAATTGTTGTCATAGTTAGTTTCTAGGTTCGATCATTCTTTTTTTATAAATTTTAAGACTCTGATACGCGATCAACAAGCGAAGAGCCATTTAATGATCTAAAGTCAATTATTCTAGGGGAGGGGGTTTAGGCTGATTTTTCGGCGTCTCTTTGTGGCTAAATCCTTTCTCTTTCTTAAAGGCCTCAGTTTATATTTGTGGAATCTCCTAATCCTAGGGTTCCATATGTGAGGCTATGATCAAGGCTCAAGTACATTGTTATGACATACCAAATGCCATAAATAAGGTGGTCCTATAGTATGGCCGTGTGGCACTACAGAGTATACAATGCTCTTTGGATTGGGTGAGACTTGTCCGTATTAGGGACTCACATGACATGGATATAATTATGTTTACAATTTTATCTAACGGGGTGTTTCATTAACCTTTAAATGATGCTATGAGGTGTTTGCATAGAAAAGAGTGCAATGCGAGAAGTTTAGTAAAATGTCACATGGCGAGGCATAACAAAATAATATGTTTTATTATTAAATAATAATTTTAATTGAGAAATGCAAACTCCGAAATCAACCATTTTAGACGCCAAACAATTAATATGACGTCAAAAAATATAAAACCAACACTATACAAATATATAAACATATGAAATCTATGATATGAATTATTAGTTTATCAAATTTATATAAACATATGGATTGTAACTATGTTACCTCAAATACAATATATATATATATATATATATATGAGCAGTTATTCTAAGGTGCAGTAATGGCGTTGTTGGAAAATTTGGACATCATATATATAATAAGGATAATTACATATTATTATTTACTATCATGATAGGTTAGCCCAAATTAAAAGTGATCTAATTTGGTTAGAATTTTATTGGGCTTTTAATTATTAAATAAAGTATGGGTTAAATATGTGTAGATACTCTTCTAATCAAATTCTAATTAATGATAGACTAATTAGAATTTAATTAGAACTAATATGCTAAGGTTATAAATATTAGGGTTATGGTCCCCAAATTACACACAAGATATCTTTTCTAATATCTCATCATTAGAAAAGAGAGAGCATATATTATTTAAATTTCTCGTGTGCTAATTTGGAAGATCAAATCCCCAAGATCCAGTAAAACTTCAAGGAATTCATGGATTCAGGTACGCTTCCGCATCTAGTTTTGTTCTTGATTTATTCTTGATGATTTAACATGATAGATCCTGGTTTATTAAGTTTTATTTTAGATTTATTTTACAAATCTAACAAGTGATATCAGAGCTTTTTCATGTTGAATCATTGAGAAAGAATTTATTCTTTATGAATTTGATATTTTAATTATATATCATGTTGAATCTTTGAGATTCTTGATAATTTTGGGTTTTGATTCTTTAAATAAAGTTTTAAGGTTTTATAAATATAATCTAGTTTGATATTTGCAATGCATGTGATTATTATTTTAATCCTATATGATATTTAAAAATATATATAAATATATAGAGAGAGAAATTGATTCATATATATGTTTTGTTATATAATATATGCATGCTTTGATTGGTTTAATGCATGTTTTGGAAATTTATATATATATATATATAATTATCTTTTAATTTGATTGAAAGATGAAATTAAGGTAAATATTTTAAAATAAATAAATTCAAATTTTGGCTTTTAATTAAGGGTGTCTAATATTTTAAATAAATTAGTTGAAGCAAAATGCCGCCAAAGTGACCTCTTTTGTGTAGATTAGTTTATTTGAAATATTAAGATGGTTATATGTTTTTGTGATTCATGCGTTTATTAATTGACCCAAAGGTAAGTTAATATTTGGTAGAATTTCAACGACATCTGTGGTGATAAATGTGTGACAATTATAAGGTATTTTATGTGAGCAATAAGTTAGTCCAAAGATTAAATTCATTGTTTGACATAATTTATTATCAATGTTTGATTGCTACAACAAGAGTACCGCTTACTGTTAATATTACTGTCCAAAGACTTGATATTAATGTTGTGTTTGGTATCTTGATATGGGATTAGCCATTATCCTGAATTTATTGTTTACTGATGAATATTGATTTAAGCTTGTTTTTTGTTCTATATTCAGCTAATTCATCTTCTGCTGCCACAATATCTGCTAATATAAATTCTATACCCATGTTTAATGGGACTAATTTTAAGGAATGAAAAAGACACTTACTTATAGTGCTTGGCTATATGGACATAGACCTTGCACTAAGGGAAGAACAACCTGCACATCTCACTGCGGAAAGCACCCCTGATATTAAGAGGGATTTTGAGAGGTGGGATGGTTCAAATCGCATGAGTCTTATGATCATGAAACACAACATTCCAGAAGCCTTTAGGGGCACAGAATCTGAAGAGATTACTCAGGCCAAGGGTTTCCTTGATGAAATTGAGAAACGTTTTGCTAAAAACGATAAGGTTGAGATGACATCACTTCTGACTTCTTTGATGTCTATGAAGTATAAGGGTCAAGGAAACGTAAGGGAGTACATTATGGAGATGTTCCATACTGCTTCAAGACTTAAGGCACTTAAGATCGAGCTTTCTGAGGAATTGTTTGTTCTTATGGTTTTGGTATCGCTTCCTGCACAGTTTAATCAATTTAAAATTAGTTATAACTTTCAAAAGGAGAAATGGACCCTAAATGAGCTCATTTCTCATTGTGTGCAAGAGGAAGAAAGGTTGAAGCGTGATAAGTTTGAAAGTGCTCACTTGGCCAATGCCCCTAAAGACAAGGGCAAGAAAAGAAAATATCAGAATGAAGCTGCTAAGAGTCCAGCTCAAAAGAAACAACAACAAGCTACAGAGAGTTGTTTCTTTTGTAACAAGTCTGGACACGTAAAGAAAGATTGTACCAAATATCATGCTTGGCGTGTAAAGAAAGGTATAATTCTTAATTTTGTATTGGAACGGTGGAAATGTGCAAGTGTACACAATCGTAACAAGTAATAAAGTGACAAGTAAATGTTGAGTTATCGTACCCACAGGGACTGTAAAAGAATTATTTACGAAAATGATTTCAAACACTTTGGTGACGGGAAAATATTTGGATTTAAGAGATATTTAAAGACTAAAGGAAAATCAAAGAAAAATAAAATAAAACAAAGTTCTAGTGCACGATTTCAAAAGCTGATTTTAATCAAGATGATATAATTGTGTTGGATCAATTGCATTTCTTAACTTAGAATTATTAAGCTCGTGTTTATACTTGTTAAAACATGGCAACTCGGTAATTTGCTAACTTATGAACATACTTACAAATAAAAATCCATTCATCTCTTGTACATATTTCTATGCAAATTCGAACGATTAAACAGACTTCTAAAAGTAAACATGTTATTGCACATACATACTCATTAAATTAAACAATCTCTCGCATATTCCTATGTGATTCAACTGATTAATTCAACCCAATAAGCATATAAAACTGATTAATTCAACCTAATAAGCATATAAAAGATCATGCAAAATAACAAAGTATTTTTACCTTGAAACAATTTAATCACAAAATCCTGCAAGTTATGCAAGGCATATGTATCGCCAAATACAATGCTAATTTAGTCTTCAGCTACCTTAGAAGAATTAAACATGCACAGATTAAGTATTGTGTCCACTAATTATAATTTCAATGCGTTTAAATAATTAATTCATTAGCTATCTAAACAATTATAATGCCAGATAACTTAAAATGACTTTACTTAATCAAACATTTTACCGAGGCCTTTAACAGCATAAACACAATTTTAACAATTTAAGAAATCGAAATGCAATCAACCCAACACGAATTAAATTCAAGCTAAATTGATTAAATTAATCATTCCAACAGCACAAATATTCATAAACATGTTCGTCAAAACAACAACGAAATTTAAAGAGATAAGGAACAAGAAGCAAATCTGGTGTTTCTCCGTGGCTTGACTGATTGCTCCGTTCTTCGTTCTTCGTTGGCCTCGGCTATCAAGGTGGCTTATGAACACTCCAATTGCTGCTCCGAATGGCTGGGAAAACACCTCTTTTCCAAGAGGAGAAATCGGCACAAGAACATACAAAAGGAAAATGGAAAGTTGGAAATTGAGAGAAAGTGAGAGAGGAGAATGTTGGATGCTTGAGGTGTGTTTTGAATTAGCAGCAAAGGGGTGTATTTATAGCTGATCAAGGCTGCTAAAAATAGCAAATAGCAGCAGCAAAAGAGGCCTCCCTTGGCCGGCCATCCCATGTGGCAAAGTTGAAGAATTCAACTTTGCTAAATATGGCATAGGGCAAATCTACAAAGCCATAATATTTGGAGGGGTTTGAATGCAATTTTGAAAGGTCTTCAAGGGCTTCTTTGCAAGCTTAATTAATCAGCTAATAAGCTGATTTGGGCCATCATTGTGGATGGTTTGGGCCGCCCAATCGGTTCGGTTCAACCAGTGCGGTTTGACTGGACCCTTTTTCCATAATTAATTAATGATAATTTATTTAGCCCAAATTAAATTGGGAATAAATTAAAATTAATTATATTATGATTAAATCTTCATAATTGGACCGTCTTGGGCTGGAAATAAATTCGCCTTGATACTTCAAATTGCTTCTCGGGTTTATTATTCGAGCAGTGTCTGCCGAGTCGATTTTTGCCCTTTGTGCGAATCTGTCGAAAATAGTCGAAATTAAACAAAATTAACTATAAAATTAATTAAAATTCATAATGTTCATATTTTAGCACACTTTAATTATTTTATAATATTTAATTATTTTCCGACAAGAATTTACTCGAAACCACATGAATTTGGGTCAAAAAGGGCATGAAAAAGTATATAAATTTTTGTGTTTCCACACCCCCAAACTTAATTCATTGCTCGTCCCGAGTAATGCACAAATTTGAAAAGAATTTTCTCAGAAACACCTTTGAAAAACTCCTTCAGAACAACTCTCTTCTCAAAATTATGAATTGAATATACTTAGGCTCAAAGATAAGAAATTTGATAGTTATGCTACTTAAGCATTCACATCGTTCAAATTACCTCCAACAATTATTATACAAGCAAAATTAGACTAAATGTTTCTTAATAAAGACATGTTGCTCGCTACCAATTTGATTTTAATTCCTTATTCAAAAAGTAAACTGCAATCATTAAGCTTAACTAATGTCTTCATATGTTGAACAGAGCAATTTCTCTCCACTAATGTAGGTAACATTGGAATTTTGAATCAATAGGTCTTTAATAAGGTTGTAACGTGGCTGGGCTTAGGGGTAGGTAAAAGATAGACAAATTTTTGGCTTAAAAAACCCTAGACTCAGCTTAAAATTGAACCTTCGAAATTTGCACCCTTGATACCCAACTTATGCTCTTTCGACTACTTATTTTATTTTGAGTACATGTTTTTTTTTTCAATTCAAGCTCAAACTCGAGCACTTGCTTCATGTACTACAATTTTTCAAGCAATTGATACTTCTTTTCAACTCCCCCAAACTTATTTTCAAACGATCTTCTGAATAGTACTGAGTCTAGTGTTTGGGACAATTTTAGAAGTAATGAAGAGAAAATTGATGGCTAAATATTTCATAGGTCCAAATAAAATTAGGCCATATAGTCTCAAAATTGGGTTTCAAAGGATAATTTTATCAGGGTCGGCTTGAAAGGCTCAAACGGTCCAAACAATAGTTGCCTAAATCATTTTCAATATTCCATGTTTCCTAGGATTTCGCCTCAAGAAATTACTAAGTCAATTCTAAAGACTTAAGCTTTCATGCATGCCTAATTTTTTCGTAGGGAACTAAAAAATTTTTGGTACGAACCTGCATACTTCATTAAAAATACATTTATATCATTATTAAGCTAACATAATAATTTATTGAAATAATAGAACTTTATTAATACTGAAGTTTAGCATAATTAACAAAATTTCAAATTATTGAACAAAATTATATCCTAATCATAACTAAAAGAAAATTTTATTCTGAGTGGAATCAATTCAAATTTTCGGTCCCCCCTACTTAAAGTGAACAATGTCCTCATTGTTTAAAGTGCATAAATACTATACACCAGGTAGGATAATTAGAAAAGATGAGGTGAGTCAAAATTGACTGCTTAAGTACCAGGCTCTTTCTAAAATCCAATCCTAGACATGTATATATCTATTGCCACACTTTAGCCTTTGTGACTTGTTCAGATTTTATTCATGATTCCTATCTCTTATTTTATTGTGCAAAAATAAAAATTCCTAATTAACCTAATCCTAAAATACTTAAAAAAGAAATAAATGAAAGTTGAAGTCCTCCCCTTTTTTATTTATTTACCGATCCTTCCGAATTTGACTCATCTTTTGCTCCATTAGTATTATCTTTGCATGAATCGCCTTGCTCCCTCTTCGATGATGACACCCATGGTTCAAATATGAAATCTGGAAACTCAGGCACAAAAATAAATGGGTCATTATAAATTTTCTTAAGGGCACTCCTCATCGAGTCATCTCTTATTTTTGAGTATCGCCAGTAGGCTTGTTGCTGCCATTGCATGTGTTGCATTAAGTCCATCAGCTTCAACAGCTCATCATGACGATCTGGGCTAGGCGGTGGAGCTCTAAACATTGAGGGTTCGATATCAGGTTCAGCTTCTGGTTCCATTGGTTCTGCCTCATTAGGGACTTCAGTTGATTGTTCTGGCAGGATTTCTGTGGGTTCATCTTCTGCTTCTTCAGGATCCTCACTTTCTTCAATTCGTTGCTGAAGAACAGAATCTCTGGCCACTCGGTAAAGATCCCAATCGGTGATTGTGCCTTGACTATACTCTATCTTCTTTACATCCGCAAGGAGTTTTGCTTTTAAGCACAGAATTGTAACCGTAAAGGGGAAATAGGCAGGGCCAGACCGTCTAACGGCACAATTTCACATTTCTCTCAGAATAATTTTGCCCACATCAAGTCTTTCCAGTTAGAATCGAGTATAATAGGACCATTCGCTCTAATGAAATTGTGGTCTCATGCGAACTAGGCAAAAGGCTGAAATGAATGAAATAGAACCATACCTTCGCAAGTGGTGTCAAATACTCTCTTCGACATGTGTGGATTCTTTGCTTTGACACAGTCCACTTAGAACCTGGAACTGTGAGTTCCTCGAGGATTTCTTGTAAATTTTTAGGCTTAATATTGCTCAACGGAGAGGAATATTCATCGTTGTCGAAATCAAGTAATTCAAAGAACTCATTAATAGCGTTAGAATTTATTGGTACCTTGATTCTTTGGTCAATTCGCTTGAGCTTAAGTTCACGTAAAATTCACGAACTAATTCCTCATCCACACTTGGTTTCTTTTCACAAAACAATTCCCAATTGAGGTGTAACACCCCAAACCCGGCCCATGCGTTTCGACCGGATCTGGCATGTCACTGCTTGTACTTTGAAAACTTTAGCTTTGTTGGTTTTTGAAATTGTGAGTTAATTAGACAATATTTAAGTAAATAAGCGGCATTTTTAAAAAAAAATAACCTTGTATTAATTATTATTAAGTATAAATAAGCCTTATCATAAAATTCATAAGATGCTTAACGTTGTAAACTCCTAAGTTGAATAAAAACTAGGGGCCTTATTACAAAAATATTCCCATAATGAAATAAAAAAAATAAACTTAAAGAAACTCCAAATTAACTTGTTAAAAGAAACTTGATGGCCCCTCGAGTCTGTCTCGGCTCCCATGTCCACGATCTACTGTTCATCTAGAAGAGTAGAGAAAAGGAAAGCGTGAGTCACAAAGACTCAGTGTATAAATCTCAAAACACACATCGACCTGAGCCCACAAACACATTATGGACCCTGGCCCATACAGGAAGGCATCAATCGTAATCACATAATAACAATATAGAATGAATAACCCAACCCATCCTAGGTTTCCATCCTCTACACACCATCCCGTACCAACCATCACACCGTGGGGATTTCTACAATCAACCCTCCATCCGCTACACACCAAAACGACAGCCGTACTGCCTATTCCTATTAAGTAGGAATCATTAAACGTGGCATAGCCACCGATCACTACGTGACCTTACATTTAAAATTATGTGGGATTTCTACCACCGATCACCAAGTGACCTATCATGCACTTCCCCTTCAATTATCATCATTCCCACCCCATGCATACATACATAAAGAAACATCAAGCAGATATATATATTCTTCGATACACATAGGGAGTTTTATGTTTACGTACCTGGCATCCTTGCCTAACCCTTTTTAGGGTTCCATTCGACTGTCTATACAGCCTTATTCCGGCTTTTTAGCCCATAACATACAAAATAAATATACATACAGGTTTATCAGTAGCGTGTTAGAGATCTACACACCTGATTAATGTTGATACCCTTGCTAAACCGATCTACAACTTTGCTCAAAAAGCCGGAAAGATGTGAAACTACGGCCTCTCCTATATTCGGCCATGGTTAGTGTTCTACCCAATTTTATGTATTTGAATAAACAACTCATCTTACCTTAAAATCCCGAAATTGAAGACTAATGATTTTTCAGCTTTTAGATCTAGTCGACCAAGCTTCCTTCAAATCCTGAAAACCATTAAACTATTAGCTTTCGGCTTTTACTTTTCAAAAACCGGGAATAGATTATGAGAACTAAACAAAAATCGACTCTTACCTTAGCTTAGGAGATTCGGCTAGCACTAGAGAGAGGATTCGGCAATGCCAATGGAAGATTTAAATGCCGGAAGTATAGAATAATTTCTCAAATAGGATGAATAAAAGAAAAAGCGATGAATGCTTCGGGTTTTTAGAGAAATCGGCACAAGGGAAAAGAATGTGGGGAAAAGTTTCGGCTTTTGAAGAAATTGAAGAAATAAATTTGGAGAGGGAGAGGCTAGGGAATTTTGGCACCAAGGGAGAGGATTTTAGGGTTTTTCAATGTCAGAAACAAGGAGCTAGCCCCCCTATTTATAGATTTTTTTGACACCTACTGCTAAATACCGAAAACGCCCTTAAAATTTAAGCTAGAAGAGAGGAGAATTTCGGCACCCTCTATGCCATGCAGTAGCTGAATTTTACACTCCTCTAGGTGGTGGATTTTCGGCCAACACTTCCTTTGAAGATAAGCTCCTAACTTTTCTCCTTTTTGTCTATGATATTATCATTTAAAAATCCGTATATATCTTCCTATTTTTAAGCCTTGTAGTCGTCCACCTCATTAATTCTAAATGCCGAAATTTAACTCATTTAAATTAAAAGATTTGGGCTTCATTAAACTTAAATTTAAATCCCTTAAATCCCTTGTTGTGGCGTCACCCTTGCTCCCATTTAATTGCCGAAAATGGCCCAAAAACATGGGCTCCTTGCGACCCAAAACTTGTTCCTTTTTAATTGTTAATGATGCCACCTTAAAATAATTTAATCTGGGCCTTTGCCTAATTCTAAACCCAAATTTAGACCCCTATCACTTAAATTAACAAATTAATTCTATCCCTACACTAAATGCATAGGCCCATAATTTTAGGATGTTACATGAGGGCTTCAGCAACTTGACGAATATGTGCCATAAAGTCTTTGTAGTTGCTTTCCTTCAATGTGAAGCCTTTCTCTGGATGCATCTGTTGATTTTTGAAGATACTTTCGTATCTTACTTTGGCTACTTCACAGTGAAATTTACTTTGTGTTTTGTCAATTTGAGCGGAGGCACGAGTTTTTTTGCGAGTCATAGTTAACCTGAACATACGATGGAAAGAAAAATAAAAAAAAATAGTTTCTTAAAAATTTAATTAATACAAATTATTAATATTTCAATAAATTGAAAATTAAATAATTGAATAAAAATTAAACTTTAAGGAGAAAAATTTTCTTACCACCTTCCTCGTAAAAGTTAAGAACTCCTAAAATAAAATAACTAATGAACAAAAGATGGAAAATTAAAGAAGGCTTTTGGCTTAGGTTCGGTGAAGGAGGAGTGTGCGTGGTAAGGGCTGCACACTAGCAGCAGCGTACACAGCCTTGTGCTGGGTAGGAAACGAGCTGGTCGGCGTGGGGGGGAATGGTGCACAGCAGGCGTGAGGCCCCGACTTGGACAGCCGCTAGAGCTGGATCGTGCGGCGTGTTGAAGCAAACTGCTGGCTGAATGGTGGCTTAGGGACTTGCGGCACTTGGTGTTTGGTGATAGGGGTTTTGAGAGATGAGTGAATGGGGAGAACAAGGGTGCAATTTATAGTAGGAGTAATGGGACTTAGACTAGAACTCTTAGAATTTAATAATTAAAGAAAATAAGAGTCCAATTCTAATTTTTCTCATGATAACAACAATTAATAATTAAATAAACACATATAAAATTATCAATTGCTATTTAATCACTAAGATAAACATAAAAATAAAATTAATCCTATTCTAAGCTAAGTTGATAAAAATTAATATATAAATTATAATGGATATAATTATATATTAAAGTTTATCAATAATTTATAAATATGATGTTAGATAAAATATTTATTCTAGATGCCTTTTAAAAATATTTACAAAAAGAGGCACCTAGTTTTTATTATTTACGAAAACAGCAACCAAAATTTGAAAATAATTCAACTAAGTCCTTAGACTTAATGAAAATTTGAAATTGAATTGCAGTTTAGGACTTGGGTCAAAGTTGACCTTTTTATTTGAAAAACCAAAAATTTATTTTGTCATTTAGGGGCTAATTTCTTGGAAAATTATGTAGAAATCAATTCCCAGGAAAGATTGGAGGGGTCACAAGCGGTCCCGCTTAAGTTCCAATCTCCTAGACAGAATTTATTTAAACATAATAAACCCGAAAATATACCCTAAATAATTTATTGAAAACAAGAAAATCTAAAGATCAGATAAACTGAACAAGATTTGATCCCGTTCAGGTCTTTCTCCGTAGTAATGTTTCAAACGCTGAGCATTGACTTGGAAATTACCTTGGAGTTCAACAACCCCATATGGATAGACGCGATGAATCGTAAATGGACCGGACCAACGTGATTTTAACTTACCTGGGAAGAACTTCAATCTGGAATTAAATAACAAGACTTGCTAACCTACTTCAAACTCTCGAACTCGAATATGCTTGTCATGCCATTTCTTGAGTCTTTCTTTAAGTAATTTGGCATTTTCGTATGAGAACATTCGAAATTCCTCTAGCTCGTTGAGTTGGAGCATTCATTTCTCTTTAGCAAGCTTGAGATCCAAATTGAGTTGTCGAAGAGCACAGTAAGCTTTGTGCTCTAACTCCAAAGGTAGATGGCATGCTTTCCCAAAGACCAACCTATAGGGTGACATTCCTAAGGGTGTCTTGTATGTTGTTTTGTAATCCCATAAAGCATCATCTAGTCTCTTAGACCAATCTCGTCGGTTCGGGCAAACTACCTTCTCGAGTATGCCTTTAATCTCCTTATTTGCTAGCTCAGCTTGCCCATTTGTCTGCGGATGGTAAGCTGTAGCAACCTTGTGTTTCACTCCATGTTTATCTAGCAACCATTTGAACCACTTGTTCACAAAGTGGGTCCCTTCATCGCTGATAATAGCTCTTGGGGTTCCAAACCTTGTGAACACATGTTTCTGCAAGAATTTCATCACAACCTTGGCATCGTTCGTCGGATAAGCTTCAGCCTCGACCCACTTGGACACATAATCTACTGCTACCAATATGTATTTGTGACCAAAAGACGGAGGGAAAGGACTAAGGAATTCAATACCCCAAACATCGAATAATTCTACCTCAATGATATTCATTCGAGGCATCTCATTTCTGTTGGTGACGTTTCCAACCCTCTGGCATCGATCACAACTCTTTACATAAGCATATGCATCCTTGAATAGTGTTAGCCAAAAGAATCCAGCTTGCAATACTCTGGCAGCTATACGAGTACCTCCAAAGTGTCCTCCACTCGGAGCTGAATGACAGTGGTATAAAATCTTCAGTATTTCATCTTCTGTCACACATCTCCTAATCATCTGATCTGCACACTTTTTAAACAAATATGGCTCTTCCCAAAAATAGTACTTCACATCGTGAAGAAACTTTTTTCTTTGTTGATAAGTTTTATCAATCGACATTAGGGGTGAGCGTTCGATCGAATCGAATCGAATCGAATGAAAAAATTTCGAGTTAATCGAGTTGAGGAATCATATTTTATCATCCTAATTTGATTTGAAATTTTCTCGAATCGAGTCGAGTGAGATGGAATTTGAATCGAATCGAATCGAATATATTTGTTCGAGTTAAATTTTAAAAAATAATTTTGGGTCCTTGTAACCATTGTCACCTATCGTAATAAAATTTGTCCACCTTAACCAATTTTTTTTATTAACTTTCACACCAAATAATTTATTTATTAATCTTTTATATACGGGTTAGCTTCTTTGCTTGTTTAGTTCTTTCAATTATCTTCATATTCTTGTCACTATGTATTTTGGAATGAAAAATATATTAAACGTAAAAATGTGATTTTTTAATAAAAGTTATTTTAAAGATAAAATGTGAAATTGATACCAATATAAAATTTTAACACGAATATTTTATGGCATAATTAATAATTCAATTTTAATATAAATATTCAATATGACTAAACAATTCAATAATATAAATAATATAAAATGTGAAATTTAATTTAATATAAATAGTAGATATAAATAAAATTATTACTATTTATGTTTAGTGATTTTTTTTGGATAATTTTGATTTTTTATTTGAGAGTAAAGGGTGAGAAGTAAAAGTTTAGGGGGAAAATAAAAAGTTTTGGAGAATAAAAGTTTGAGGGAAAATAAATAGGGGGAGTGAAGTTTTAAAGGGAAAATATTAAAAAAAATTGGAGGGGGGATGGGTTTGGGGTAGATGGGAGGTGTGATGGGAAGGGAGTGAAAGCTTTAGGGGAAAAGTGGGAGGGAGTAAAAATTTTGGGGGAAAATAAAAAGTTTTGAGGGTTTTTGGGAGTAAAATTTTGAGAAAAAGTAAATGAGAGAGTAAAATTTTGGTGGGAAATGGATTTTGGGTAGATTGGGGGGTTGGGATGGGAGGGGAGTAAAAGTTTTGGGGGGAAAGTGGGAAGGAGTAAAAGTTTTGAGGGAAAAGTAAAAAGGTTTGGGAGTTTGGGGTAAAAATGTAAAATATTATAGTTTGATATTCAAATTATTCGAATTATTCGAGTTATTCGAATTCGAAAACTCAACTCGATTCGAACTCGAAATTCGAAAAAAAAATCGAGTTGACTCGAATAACTCGATTAACTCGAATAACTCGATTCGTTTAACTCGAAATTCAAATTTTTTCGATTTTTTCGAGTCGAATCGAGTTTTGCTCACCCCTAATCGGCATCAAACCACAAGCTAAATAGTTAGCAAAATCAACAAACCAAGGAACATTATGGACATGATTTACCTTCAGTATGTGTTCATCTAGAAATGTCTCTTGGATCGGTACAAGTGGAGAATTTCCCTCTTGCGGCTCCAATCTGGATAAGTGATCTGCTACTTGGTTTTCTACTCCCCTTCGATCTTGAATTTCTAGATCGAACTCTTGAAGTAGAAGCACCCACCGAATCAATCTCGGCTTAGCATCTTTCTTGGCTAATAAGTACTTAATTGTGGAGTGGTCCGCGTAGTCAATCACTTTGGTACCTACAAGATAAGATCGAAACTTGTCAAAAGCAAATACAATAGCAAGTAACTCTTTTTCTGTTACCGTATAGTTCAGTTGAGCTCCGGTTAGAGTTCTACTTGCGTAGTAGATGGGATGGAAAACTTTGTTCCTTCGCTGGCCCAAGACAGCTCCAATGGCGAAGTCACTCGCGTCACACATCAACACGAATGGCGAATCCCAGTCTAGTGTGACGATTATAGGTGCCGTGACTAATCGACTCTTCAGATCGTCGAAAGCTTTTAAGCATTCCTCATCAAACTTGAATATAGAGTCTTTCTCCAATAGCTTGCATAAGGGTTTAGCCACTTTGGAGAAGTCCTTGATAAATCTTCGATAGAAACCGACGTGGCCCTCCTAACACCTTTTACAGATGTTGGAGGTGGGAGTTTCTCAATAACATCTACTTTTGCTTTGTTCACCTTGATCCCATGTCTCGTTATCCGATGACCTAGAACAATTCCTTCTCGTACCATAAAATGGCACTTTTCCTAGTTGAATACGAGATTCGTTTCTTCGTATCGCCTCAGTACCTTAGCTAGATTGGCTAAGCAATCATCATAAGTATCTCCAAATACTGAGAAATCGTCCATGAAAACTTCAAAATGCTTCTCAACCATATCAGTAAAAATAGACATCATATATCTTTGAAATGTAGCTGGTGCATTACATAAACCAAATGACATGCGTCTAAATGCAAATGTACCGTACGGATAGGTGAATGTCATTTTGTGTTGATCTCCCGGTGCCACTGTAATCTGATTATACCCTGAGTATCCATCAAGAAAACAATAATAGTCTCATTCTGCGAGTCTATCCAGCATCTGCTCCAAAAACGGCAGAGGAAAGTGATCTTTACTAGTCGCCTTGTTCAACTTCCGGTAATCGATGCAGACTCTCCATCCCGTAACTATTCTAGTTGGTATCAACTCGTTGTTCTCGTTCTCCACGACCGTGATACCTCCTTTCTTCGGCACGCACTGGACTGGACTCCCCCATGAACTGTCTAAGATGGGGTAAATTATACCCGCATCCAACCACTTGATAATTTCCTTTTTCACTACATCTTTCATGATGGGGTTCAGTCTTCGTTGTCCATCAATCGTTCCTCTCTCGCCATCTTCTAATATGATCTTGTGCATGCATACGGATAGGTTAATACCACGAATGTCGGCTATAGTCCATCCGATAGCCTTCTTGAATTGTTTCAAAACTATGATTAGTTTCTCTTCTTGTTCAGTAGTTGATTCAGCTGAAACAATCACAGGCAGAGTAGAGGCGTTACCTAAATAAACATATTTTAAGTGTGACGGTAATACCTTGAGTTCTAACTTAGGTGGCTCCTCGATTGATGCTTTTGGCTGCATGTAATCTCTTTTCTCTAATTCCAAAGATTCAAAATGGGGTTGCGGATTAAATCCCTTTTGATTAGCCTCTAGCAAAGCTAAGTATTCGCCATTCTCTTTATCATTTGGGGGATCCGATGTCAAAATTCTTTCCAATGGGTCATCAACACAGTTAAATTCCTTCTCTATTATTAATTCCTCTAAATCGGATACTAAAGAACAATCATCCATTGTGTCAGGAAATCGCATTGACTTAAAGACATTAAATGTTACCTGATCATCCTGAACGCGCATAGTCAGGTCGGCCTTTTGCACATAAATAAGGGTCCTTCCAATTACTAATAATGGTCTTCCTAGGATAATTGGCACTTCTTTGTCTGCTTCAAAGTCTAGAATTACAAAGTCAGCAGGAAAGATAAATTTATCTACACGTACCAATACGTCCTCGATTTTTCCTTCTGGATGCGCTAAGGATCGATCTGCTAGTTAAAGTGTAACCGTAGTTGGTCTAACTTCTCCTATCCCCAACTTCCCAAATATTAACATAGGCATCAAGTTGATACTTGCGCCTAAGTCACATAATGCTTTACCACAATATGTTGCTCCGATGTTGCACGGTATGGTAAAACATCCAGGATCCTTCAGTTTTGGGGGTAGTTTATCTTAAAGATATGCACTGCATTCCTTCGTCAAAGATATCGTCTCAAATTCTCTAAGCCTTCGTTTCTTTGACAAGATATCTTTCATGAACCTGACGTAGTTCGGCATTTGCTCAAGTGCTTCGACCAATGGGATGTTGATGTGTAGTTGCTTGAGTATGTCAAGGAACTTCTTAAATTGAATCTCCTGCTTCAGCTTTTGAATTCTTTGAGGGTAGGGTGGTGGTGGTTTCATTACTGGAACTAATTCTAGTTGATTTGCCTTTGGCGGTAATTCTGCATCTAACGAAGTTGTTGGTTGATCAAAATTAACTGGTCCTAAGGTTACTTTGCATGGTTTTGTAGATTTCAGTTCTGGTGGAACTGGGGTTTCAACACTTGGTTGAACTTCTTCTGAGTCTTGAGCTTCAGCTTGCTCCTTTTCAACTTCGACAGTGTTGGGCTCTACTTTCTTTCCGCTCCTCAATTGCAACGCTTTGCAATGTTCCTTCCCCGGATTTCTCAGATTTTTCGTGTCACTAGGTAAAGCACCTTGTGGTCGGTTCCTGAGTTCAGTTGCAAGCTGGCCCACTTGATTCTCCAAATTCTTCAATGTAGCTGCTTGGCTCTAGATTAAGGCATCATTCTTTGCCAAGTATGTCTTTAGCAAACTCTCCAGGCTATCAGATACTTCAGCTTGAACTGGTTTTTGAACTTGTTGTGGAAAATTAGGTGACTGGGTTGGTCTGGGTTGGGTGTAAGTGGTACTGGTTCCATCCCCTTGGTTACTCCAGGAAAACTTCGGGTGGTTTCTCCATGATGGGTTATAAAAGTTAGATTGCAGCCCTTGCCTTCCTCGGTTTTGGTTCTGATTGCCCATGTAGTACACAGATTCTGGGTTCGATGGATATTCTTCGAACAAATGTCCCTCCCCACAATAAACACAGGCTATATTTTCAAATTGATTAGGCGACTGTGCTACAAAACTATTAGACCAATTAGTAGTAAGGTTTTTAAGCATTGAGGATATTGATGATACCTGAGATGCGAGTGAAGTAAGAGCGTCTACTTCATGTATTCCAGCGACTCATCTTCCTGATGCTGCTCGACTGGTTGGCCATTGATAGTTGTTGCTGGCAATCCTCTCAATAATTTCATAAGCCTCGTTATAAGACTTAAAAAGGAAAGCACCATTAGCAGAGGCGTCCACTACCATCCTTGTATGGGTGTTGAGACCATTATAAAATGTCTAAAGTTGAATGCAATGAGGAATTCCATGGTGAGGGCATTTCCGTAATACCTTTTTAAATCTTTCCCATGCCTCATACAAGGACTCGTCATCCATTTGGTGGAAAATAGTGATCTCGTTCCTCAGCTTAGCATTCTTGCTTGGCGGAAAATACTTCTTGAGGAATCTCTTGGCTAACTCTTGCCATGTAGAAATGGAGTTCGGTGGCAATGAATTCAACCAGGCACGAGCTCTATCCCTTAACGAATATGGGAACAACTTCAATCATAAGGCATCTTCGGAAACTCCGGCTAACTTGAAAGAATCGCTCACTTCCATGAATAGTCTTAAGTGAAGATGAGGATCTTCAGTAGGCATTCCACTGAATTGGCCCACTGTCTGAAGCATCTGGAACATGACTGGCTTCAGCTCGAATTGTTGTGCCTCGATTTCGGGTCTCCTAATACCCAGATTAAGATCGTTAAATACTGGCACAGCATATTGTCTTAAGGCTCTATCCCTATCATCAGCAATAAGGATAGGATTCTGAGCAGGGTTTGCTCCGTTTCCTTGGTTCATATTCTCGAAATTCATTCCTTCGGTCCTTCTCTGGTTTGCTTGTCTTCTTCATTGTCGAAAGGTTCGTTCTATTTCAGGGTCCACAGGGAGTAAGTCAAAAATCTGGTCAATACTCATAAACACCTGAAATATTCACAGAAAAATTAATTAAGTAAAGATCTCAACATGAAAAATAAATAAACCAAAATGTAAAACAGATTCACAAATAATGGCTTTGAAAAATAGTTCCCCGGCAACGGCGCCAAAAACTTGGAATGGTGGAAATGTGCAAGTGTACATAATCGTAACAAGTAATAAAGTGACAAGTAAATGTCGAATTATCATATCCACAGAGACTGTAAAAGAATTATTTATGAAAATGATTTCAAACACTTTGGTGACGGGAAAATATTTGGATTTAAGAGATATTTAAAGACTAAAGGAAAAACAAAGAAAAATAAAATAAAACAAAGTTCTAGTGCACGATTTCAAAAGCTGATTTTAATCAAGATGATATAATTGTGTTGGATCTATCGCATTTCTTAACTTAGAATTATTAAGCTTGTGTTTATACTTGTTAAAACATGGCAACTCGGTAATTTTCTATCTTATGAACATACTTACAAATAAAAATCCATTCATCTCTTGTACATATTTCTATGCAAATTCGAACGATTAAACAGACTTCTAAAAGTAAACATATTATTGCACATACATACTCATTAAATTAAACAATCTCTCGCATATTCCTATGTGATTCAACTGATTAATTCAACCTAATAAGCATATAAAAGATCATGCAAAATAACAAAGTATTTTTACCTTGAAACAATTTAATCACAAAATCCTGCAAGTTATGTCAGGCATATGTATCGCCAAATACAATGCTAATTTAATCTTCAGCTACCTTAGAAGAATTAAACATGCATAGATTAAGTATTGTGTCCACTAATTATAATTTCAATGCGTTTAAATACTTAATTCATTAGCTTTCTAAACAATTATAATGCCAGATAACTTAACATGATTTTACTTAATCAAACATTTTACCCATGCCTTTAACAGCATAAACACAATTTTAACAATTTAAGAAATCGAAATGCAATCAACCCAACACGAATTAAATTCAAGCTAAATTGATTAAATTAATCATTCCAACAGCATAAATATTCATAACATGTTCGTCAAAACAACAATGAAATTTAAAGAGATAAGGAACAAGAAACAAATCCGGTGTTTCTCCGTGGCTTGACTGATTGCTCCGTTCTTCGTTCTTCATTGGCCTCGGCTATTAAGGTGGCTTATGAACACTCCAATTGCTGCTCCGAATGGCTAGGAAAACACCTCTTTTCCAAGAGGAGAAATCAGCACAAGAACACACAAAGGGAAAATGGAAAGTTGGAAACTGAGAGAAAGTGAGAGAGGAGAATGTTGGATGCTTGAGGTGTGTTTTGAATGAGCAACAAAGGGGTGTATTTATAGCTGATCAAGGCTGCTAAAAATAGCAAATAGCAGCAGCAAAAGAGGCCTCCCTTGGCCGGCCATCCCATGTGGCAAAGTTGAAGAATTCAACTTTGCTAAATATGGCATGGGGCAAATCTACAAAGCCATAATATTTGGAGGGGTTTGAATGCAATTTTGAAAGGTCTTCAAGGGCTTCTTTGCAAGCTTAATTAATTAGCTAATAAGCTGATTTGGGCCATCATTGTGGATGGTTTGGACTGCCCAATTGGTGCCTGGTTCGATTCAATCAGTTCGGTTCAACCAGTGCGGTTTGACTGGACCCTTTTTCCATAATTAATTAATGATAATATATTTAGCCCAAATTAAATTGGGAATAAATTAAATTTAATTATATTATGATTAAATCTTCATAATTGGACCATCTTGGGCTGGAAATAAATTTGCCTTGATACTTCAAATTGCTTCTCGGGTTTATTCTTCAAGCAGTGTTTGCCGAGCCGATTTTCGCCCTTTGTGCGAATCTATCAAAAATAGTTGAAATTAAACAAAATTAACTATAAAATTAATTAAAATTCACCATGTTCATATTTTTAGCACACTTTAATTATTTTATAATATTTAATTATTTTCCGACAAAAATTTACTCGAAACCACATGAATTTAGGTCAAAAAGGGCATGAAAAAGTATATAAATTTTTGTGTTTCCAGGTATGTTCTGAGATTAATTTAGCTTCAATACCTAGAAACACTTGGTGGATAGATTCTGGTGCTACTACTCACACAAGTGTTTCTATGCAGGGTTGCCTGAGTTACCAAAAGCCAAGTGATGGTGAAAGACACATCTTTGTGGGCGATGGAAAATCGGTAGAAGTGGAAGCGATTGGGCATTTTAGGTTGTTATTAGGAACTGGTTTTTATTTGGATTTAAAAGACACTTATATTGTACCATCATTTAGACGGAATTTAGTTTTTGTTTCTTCGTTGGACAAATTTGGTTATTATTGTTCATTTGGAAACAATCAATTTAATTTGTCTTTAAATTCAAATGTTATTGGAACTGGTTATTTAAATACTTATGACAACCTTTATTTGCTAGAAACAGTTGCATCCTATAATGAAACCTTGCATGTGGAATCACGTGGTATTAAACGCAAATTAAATAAGAAAAATTCAGCATCATTATGGCATACGCGTTTAGGTCATATCTCAAAAGTTAGAATTGAACGCCTTGTGTCTGATGGTATTTTAGAGTCCCTTGACTTCACAGACTTTGATGTTTGTGTCGATTGCATTAAGGGAAAACAGACCAAAACCAAGAGATTGGGTGCCAACAGATCTTCAGAAGTCTTAGAATTAATTCATACAGATATTTGTGGGCTATTCCCTACGGCATCTTGGAATGGTCAACAATATTTCATAACATTCATAGACGATTACTTACGGTATGGGTACCTATATCTTATTCATGAGAAATCTCAGTCTTTGGACGTGTTCAAAGCTTATAAAGCTGAAGTTGAGAATCAACTCAACAAAAATATTAAAAACATCAGATCTGATCGTGGTGGTGAGTACTACGATAGATATGATGGCTCAGGTGAATAATGTCCAGGACCATTTGTGAGATTCCTAGAGGAATGCGGTATTGTCCCACAGTACACCATGCCAGGATCACCTAGTATGAATGGTGTAGCTGAAAGACGAAATAGAACTCTTAAGGATATGGTAAGGAGCATGATTTCTCATTCTACCTTACCTGAGTCCCTCTGGGGAGAAGCATTAAAGACAGCAGCTTACATTCTAAACAGAGTACCCAATAAAGCAGTTGCAAAAACACCTTATGAGCTTTGGACAGGTCAAAAGCCTAGTCTAAAGCACTTTCACATTTGGGAATGTCCAGCAGAGGCAGGGCCTTATAGGCCACATGAAAAGAAATTGGACTCTAAAACAGTAAGCAGCTACTTTATTGGCTATTCTGAGAGATCTAGGGGCTATAAATTTTATGATCCCATAATAAAGAATATTTTTGAGACAGCAACTGCAATATTTTTTGAAGATGTTGAGTTTGGGGGGAGAAATAAGGTTAGAGACATTGTTTTTGAGGAGGAATTGGATTCTAACTCAGTTCCTACTATCACTTTTGACGATGTTCAGGTTCTTATACCTATCATTGATCAAGAAGTGAATCTAGAACCTCTACAAGACAATGTTGAACTTTCCATTCAAAATGAGGTAATTGTTCCAGAAGAACAAACTCAACAACCTCAAGAACAAGTGCCATTAAGGAGGTCCACAAGAGAAAGGAGAAATGATATTCCAGATGATTATATTGTATTTCTCCAAGAACATGAGGATGATAATAGAATGATGGAAGATGATCCAATCAACTTTCATCAGGCCATGAAAAGTTCTAATTCTCAAAAGTGGATTGATGCCATGAAAGATGAGTATAAATCTATGCAAGACAATAAAGTTTGGGAACTTGTCCCATTACCTGAAGGTGCAAAACCAATTGGTTGTAAATGGATATTTAAAACCAAGAGGGATGCAAATGGTAATGTGGAAAGGTATAAAGCGCGTCTTGTAGCTAAAGGATATACTCAAAAAGAAGGTATTGATTTTACAGAGACTTTCTCTCCAGTTTCATCGAAAGACTCATTTAGGATAATCATGGCGCTTGTTGCTCATTTTGATCTTGAGTTACATCAGATGGATGTTAAAACTGCGTTTCTTAATGGAGACATTAAAGAAACAATTTATATGGTGCAACCAGAAAATTTTGAGTCAAAAGACTCAAAGAATATGGTTTGCAAATTGACAAAATCCATCTATGGACTCAAACAAGATTCTCGTCAATGGTACCATAAGTTTCATTAAATAATTGTCTCGTTTGGTTTTGAGATAAATATTGTTGATGATTGTGTGTATCACAAATTCAATGGGAGTAAGTACATATTTTTGGTTCTATATGTTGATGACATTTTGCTTGCCACTAATGATATAGGCTTATTGCACGAAACCAAGAGGTTTTTATCTAAGCATTTTGAGATGAAAGATCTTGGAGAAGCCTCTTTTGTTTTAGGAATTCAGATACATCGAGATCGATCTCGAGATATTCTTGGATTATCACGAAAGAACTATATCGATAAAGTACTCAAAAGGTTTAGCATGCAGAGCTGTAGACCAGGTGACACCTCTATCACTAAAGGAGACAAATTTAGTCTTACTCAATGCCCTAAAAGTAACCTTGAAATTCAGGAAATGCAAAAGATTCCCTATGCATCAGCTGTTGGGAGTTTAATGTATGCTCAAGTTTGTACGCGTCCGGACATTGCGTACATTGTTGGGATGTTAGGCAGATATTTAAGCAACCCTGGTATAGACCATTGGATAGCAGCCAAAAGGGTTATGAGATATCTTCAGAGAACAAAAAATTGCATGCTTACTTATAAGAGATCAGATCTTTTGGAGGTCATTAGGTATTCTGATTCTGATTTTTTTGGATGTCAAGATAGTAAGAAATCTACATTAGGCTATGTTTACCTATTATCTGGAGGAGCTATATCTTGGAAAAGTGTCAAACAGACACTTGTAGCTTCATCCACTATGGCAGCAGAGTTTGTAGCATGCTATGAGGCATCAAACCATGGAATATGGTTGCGGAACTTTGTCACAGGGCTGTGTATTTTGGAGAATGTAGAAAGACCACTCAAATTATTTTGTGACAATAAGTCAACAGTGCTGTATTCCAAGAGCAACAGGAGTTCATCTAAGTCAAAGCATATTGACATAAAGTTCCTAGTTGTAAAAGAAAGAGTGCAAAATGGTCAAATATCCATAAAGCACATTGGGACAAACTCCATGATAACAGATCCGCTCACAAAAGGTCTACCACCCAAGGTTTTTTATGAGCACACTACTCACATGGGTGTTACATTGTTTGAGGATATCATGATTTAGTGGGAGTTTATATTTTATTTGTTTCCAGACATTTATGTATTTGGTTACTTTCTGATTAGAAATGAAGTATTCAGTTTATTCACTTAGTTTATTGTTTTGAAACTGGCCTCACTTTAGTTTAAAGAGGACCAATTGGAAATAGACATGTTTAGATCATATTGCATGTAATTTCCATGCTACACGTCCATACTTGATCTATGTCATTTGGTTGTGTTTATATATGTGATCATGGATGGATTTAGTTACAATATATGTAACGAAAGTCGCCTTGGTTCTATGTTAACATAATTAATGGACGAGATTGTTCGGAATACCTTTTGGATATGATAGTGAAATTTTGAGCTCATAAGGTTATATAATGACATGTAATTATAAAGTAATTAGTATATATATGTGGTCCAAGTGGGAGATTGTTGGAAAATTTGGACATCACATATATAATAAGGATAATTACATGTTATTATTTACTATCATGATAGGTTAGCCCAAATTAAAAGTGATCTAATTTGGTTAGAATTTTATTGGGCTTTTAATTATTAAATAAAGTATGGGTTAAATATGTGTAGATACTCTTCTAATCAAATTCTAATTAATGATGGGCTAATTAGAATTTGATTAGAATTAATATGCTAAGGTTATAAATATTAGGGTTATGTCCCCAAATTACACACAAGATATTTTTTCTAATATCCCATCATTAGAAAAGAAAGAGCATATATTCTTTAAATTTCTCGTGTGCTAATTTGGAAGATCAAATCCCCAAGATCCGGTAAAACTTCAAGGAATTCATGGATTCAGGTATGCTTCCGCATCTAGTTTTGTTCTTGATTTATTCTTGATGATTTGACATGATACACCCTGGTTTATTAAGTTTTATTTTAGATTTATTTCAGAAATCAAACAGGCGTCACTCAGGTTAGTATCTTCACTAGATCAGTGTGATCTTTGCTGTCCATTTTGCGAGCCAAAACTTGCCTGATATAGTCAATATACTTAATCTTCTTATACATTGGAGGACGATGGGGATCATCCACCATTGAATCAAGTGGGCCGATTTCCAGTTCATCATCTACATGTGCGAATGCCGCCGCTGAAATCCTTGCTTTCTTCTCGTTTGTAATAGCTCGGTGTTCTATGCTTCTGTACACTCCATTGCTCATAATCTGATTAACCAACAACCAGAACAAATATGAAGTGTTCTTTTTCTGAATTTTCATCCAAAATTATCATAATTATTAGAACATGAACACATTTATCCATTGCCTACCTCGATAGCATCACCGATGTTGACCACAAGAGCATTAGGAATTGGTTTAACAGGGATCCACTCTCCCTTGTGCTTAATTTGGAGGCCAATGATATCATCATCTTGCAGAAGCACAGTTAGTGAACCTCCATCAGAATGAGGGCTAACACCAAACACAAGGTCAGGACTTGAACATGGCGGATAATAGTTCATTCTCATTAGTTGTTTCAGCTCCCCTTGATACCTTTTCAATCCATCTCTTTCCATCCCCATTAGTATGGATAAATTTGCATTGATTTCCTCAGCTACCTTTTGTACTTCTATCGAGTATTCTTCCACTGCCTCTCTGTGATACGATTATGAGAATAAAATACCTTGTGTAACTTAAGTATCATGGTTTGGCTAGAAGGATTACATACTTGAAACCTGGTAAATTGAGTGGCCAAAAGTTGAAATTCCTTTGTTCAAGAGGAAGAGTCTTTAATGCAACGAGGTCACACCAATCAAGCTTTTGTTCCTCTGAAACTACATAGGCTTGTCCATATCCTTCAAGATCATTTGCACCCATTGCATACTTCTTTTTCTCCATTAATGGCAACTCAAAGAAAGCCGCCATTGCTGCCTTCATCATCTGCAGGATCTTCACTTGCACACCATGATTCCTTATCTGTAAAACTCAAATGATGAAAAATCCAGGTTTTCATTCAAGTCTGTATAGTATTGCAAAGTTCCCTTGTTTATTTACCTGAAAGAATCCCCATTCCTTGCAAGCAAGATCTAGTTTCCTTGTTTCATGTTCATCACCTTTGGCTAACAATGAGAAATCTATGATTGGGATTTGAAGTGAGGCTTGAAGGCTCTCAGAAGAAATGGAGGATGGCCTGTCCTTGATTTCTTGAATGTATCTTTCAGGGACTGACTGATACCCATTCCTCACTATTTCTTGAACACTTTGGACTGGCAAAGATTTGCCCCATCCCAGTTCTTTATCTTCTTTAATACATCCATTTTCAACCTTTAGGTCCATTTTTTTTAGTTGCTGAAGGTTGGTTCCTAAAGTGAGGTTTTATACGCCAAAATTGTTGGATGAGTTCAAAGCTATCCGAATCCGGGTTTTGTGTTTCTTTTAGATTCGTTTCCGGTAAATTTTGGAGCTTTCCATCTTGTTTGACTTAATAGTTTATGAATTGAAGATTGTAAATGGATGATTTTATTAATATTTTACATTTGTTTGTAGGTTTTGTCATTGATTGGCAAGATGGTAATTCCAGTCATATCCAACCACTGCTTTTCTTTAAGATAATAAAATTAATATATAATTTTAAGGTTTAACTTTTAATATTTAAATAAATACATATGATTCTTTTTATAATTTGTATAATTAATTATTAACATAATCTTAAAAACTATTATATATATTTTAAAAAAAAAAACTATAAGCCTAAACTCTAAATCTTTCTTTCTCAAAGTTTACAACTAGAGTACAATCAAAGCATAAAGATTAATACATATATCAGTAACCAATTAGTGTAGAGTCAAATTATTACAACACAAATGAAATAGAAACTAAAACAAAAATCAAACTAGTACAACTTTAACTAAAGACTAGAACCATCTAGATTATGAACTAATTAATTGAATTAAAACTCACATATGACAACACTTCATGATAGAACTTGAACATTCACGCATTTTAATCTCACACGGTAAGTCTCAAACCTAAATGCTCAATACTCAAGGCCTTTAACTTTACCAACTTTACCAAGACCTCATTTGCAAAAAAAAATAATAATAATAATATAATAAAAAAATTATTTATAAATCATAAACATTAAAAACTAATTTATAATAATAAATTTATTTATAAATAATAAATTCCAAACTTTAAAATATTAAATATTAGACCTAAATTTATCTATAACCTTAAACTTGCATTAAAAAAAAGTTATAATCCATTACATTCAAATGATAAAAAAAAAAAATTGATAATGTTTAGTTTTGTCAGTAAGTTAGATGGACACTTACGGACTGTCCCTCAATCTTTTTCCTTTGGGAGTAAGTTCTTTTACAAAAATAGTAATAAATAATAATTTATTATCCAAATAATATAAGTCAACTTTTATTTAGTAATATATTATATGTTCTAATTATATTTTCTTCTTCTTTTTTATACAATATTTAGAACTACCCATAATCCCTCCCCAACTCATAAATAGGAGACTAATGTGTTTCAATGTACTGAAATACATGTCTTCTTACATTGACAACAATACTCATGTCAATCGAACTAAGACTCAATCAATATTTATTCATATAATTTAAACAAAGGAAAAAAATTTTCCAATGGTTTAAATCAACACCAGCTGTACCAATTTCGGCATCGGGAAACTATTTTTTATATTTAAAAAAATAAAAAAATTGTAATTTTAATTTTAATTTTAAAAAATAAAAAGTTATGAAAACTAAAATCTGTTTAAAAATAAAAAATATTTTTTAAAAAAATTAAAACTATATTTTTTAAATCAAATTACATAATTTTTTTAAAATATATTTTTTAAAATAAAAATACAAAAGATTTTTTTTAAAAAAAATTATGTTTTCTAATATATGGAAAAGAAATAGTTAAAAATTTTATGTACTTTTAAAAGGTATGAATCAAATTGAAAATAAAAATGGTAAATGTTGAGGGTTAAAAAAGTCTAAAATTTTTAAATTCCGGTTGACTCATATTAGACTACAAATCAGTTGAACTAGCTGTTGAATTCATTTTTATAATTTTTATAATTTACTTATTTTGAATTGGTCAAGCTAGTTGTTTTGGAACCAATTAGTTAAACTAGTTCGAAATCGATTTAATTGCTAGTTCAATCAATTTTTAACTCGATCCAAATCGATTTTTAATTCAACTAGTCTGGTCCAATTTAGATAATATTAAATTTTAGAATTTTTTATATTTTTAATTTTTTTAAAAATTCTTTTTATTCTTTTTATTTTTTATTTTAAATAATTTTTATTTTTCATAACTTTTTATATTTAAAAATTATAATTATAATTTTTATATTTTTTAAAATATGAAAAAACTAGTTTCTCAATGCCTTAGCACCATTGATGCCAATTTGGGCCCTTCGGAACTTTTTTTTTTTAATTGTTCATATCATTTGAGTAAATAAAAGTGAGTCTATATTAGTTAGATAATAAATTATTATTTTAATATTATTTTTTGTAAAAAAAAGCTTCGGAAGCCTAGGCACCAACATTATTATTTTTACATGTTTTAGTATATAGGTTTGTAACACCCCAAACCTGGCCTAGAAGTTAGGCCCGAATCTGGAATGTCACATTAAAATCACACTTCAAAACGATTTCACCAATTTACCATTTAAGGCCCAAAAGCCTAAGTTATTTCGAAAATCATGTTAACTTTAGAAATTTTATGAAACTTATTAAGCGGATAGTTGAAACAATAATAATTAAACCCAAAATCTAAAGTCAATCAGGAGTTACATGGCCTTATTACAATCCAATGGAAAAAAAAAACAAAGTATTTAAAATAAATTCATTTGAACAAAATAAAACATTTGATTAGCTTGTAGTGTGGCCATCTCCGAGTCCTCTCCCACGCCGAGCCGTCTATTCAGGATCACCTGAAACATTAAATTAAAGGGTGTGAGTTTCGCAACTCAGTGTGTACAACCCTTGGCAATCAAATCACATACAAATATTCACATTGGGCCTAAGCCCTATCAAAATCGGTGGTTTTGGGCCTTAGCCCACAATGACCTCATATCATATCATATCGTATCATATACAAACAAGATAATGCAAAACTCATCCCAATTATCCATCCACTACACACACCATTTCCCTTCCAACCATTACACACCTGTGGGAATTTCTAAATCAACCCACCCATCCTCTACACACCAAAGGTAGCCCGGTTGCGGTACTACCTAACGTTGCAGCAAAGCTGCTAATCATATAATGGGCTTAAAGCCTCCGGTGGATCCATGGCCATACGACTATGTGATCCTCAAATATTCCTCCGTACCATAATTCCCACCCATATGCATCCTAAGCAGAATATCATATGAATGCATCAAACACATAAGTAACATCCATAAAATTATACTCATCACATAGGGGTATTTTCGTCATTTCACAATCCAGGGGTATTTTCGTAATTCTACCCTACAGGGGTATTTTGGTAGTTT
This sequence comes from Gossypium australe, assembly GCA_005393395.2. Lineage (NCBI taxonomy): Eukaryota > Viridiplantae > Streptophyta > Magnoliopsida > Malvales > Malvaceae > Gossypium > Gossypium australe. The sequence goes on from CM016617.1 coordinate 18,631,054, forward strand.
GCCAAAATAAGGGTATCCTGGTAATTTTGCAAAATAGGGGTATTTTGGTACTTTTGCAAAACAGGGGTATTTTGGTATTTTTGCAAAACAGGGGTATTTTGGTACTTTTGCAAAATAGGAGTGTTTTGGTAATTTACAAATCTAGGGGTATTTTAGTAATTTTACAAACATAAGGGTATTTTAGTAATTTTACAAACATAAGGGTATTTTAATAATTTTACAAACATAAGGGTATTTTAGTAATTTTACAAACATAAGGGTATTTTAGTAATTTTACAAATATAAGGGTATTCGGTCCCTCTCGGGTTTTAGTTATGAACTTTGGCCCATCAACAAGTCCTCGCGGCTAAAGTGAACAGACACTACGCACCAGGTAAGATTCCAGAGAAGAGGAGGTTGGCCGCTAGGACCGCTTAAGTACCAAGCTCTCCCTATATCCAATCCTAGACATGCATATGCCCATTGCCACACCCTAACCCAGTGACTTGTTCATAGACATGTTTAATTAGATTAAGTCTTATGAAATTTAGGAGTTGTTTAAATTAGGCCTAAAGTCCATTAACCCTAACATACTTGTCTACGTCCCCATAAAGCCCACCAAACCCAAATTACATCCTTACGGCCCATTTATGCCCAAATTACATCCTTATGACCTACTAGGCCCAAATCAATTCCAGATCATGTATTATGCTTGACAGACTCAATTCATACACCAAACCAAACAAACTCATCAAACCTAGCCTTAGGGCCCACCGAGCCCATTTAGCCACTTTTAACTTTTCGGCTTTTTGGCATTGCCGATATCGTGTGTGTAGTGTTTGTACACACCTGGTTACTACGATGTGCTATCCAATCCTTAGCCTTGATCCTACAACAAACCAACCTTCAATCAATCACTCATACTTAATCAAAATATTTACTCAAAAGCCGAAACCTTACCGTGTGCCAGCCCTTCCTTAGCTACTAATCACAAGTGTTCCCTAGATCTACACTCACACATACACCATCAAAATTCGGTGACTCATAATCCACACAAGTCATCCACATATTCGGCCATTGACTTCAACCATAACCGAGTTGAGTATACTTACCCTTGCTAATGATCCTACCACGCTTGCGATCTCCGAACGTTACCCTTGTTAATACAAGATCAACGATAATGAAAAATTAGATCGCCCTTCAGCTTTTAACAAAACGTACTAAGGGGAGTTAACAGAATACTTACTTAATCCAACCTTAGATTCTGCGGCCTAGATAACTACCGAATAAGATTCGGCTTTTAACCTTGACTGAGAGTAGATCACAATCGATTTGTGATGGAGGAAACAACAATGGTTTGGCAAAAATAGGAATTTTGGCAAGAGAAGATGTTGGCAATTCGGCAATAGAGGGGTTTGGCTAAGAGAGAATTCGGCAAAAAGAAATTCGGCTTTAGGAGATTTCGGCTTTCAGAGAAAGAAGAAGAACACAACTCTAATAGGAATTTCGGCAAAAAGAATGATGGGTTTTATTTTCAGCAAATGAAAGAATTCGGCTGAGGGGGAGAATAGGAAGAAATAATAGAACTCAAGGAACCCTTCAATGAATTCAGTACCCCTTTTATATAGCCACCAGTCGAACACTCCTTTCCCCACAGTCCCATTCAGCACCAACTCCTCCTTCTCCTCATCTCCTGACTTTTCTCCCAGATAACACCTTAATCTTATCCGAAATTTCCTCCACATCCAGCACACATGCTTACTTCAAACTCTCCACGGCAAGAGTTCAAAACCAACACAACTCTGGCCGTCCATACAGTAAAATAAACACTCTACAAAATACCACTCCTAATGCTCGAACCTTGGACCTCCTCAGCTGACAACACGCCACCTTATAGCTACCCAAGTGACGTCACTTGCCACTGGGCCACAAACCCATTTGTGTCCTATTTCTTCTTCATTTATTTAAAAGGCCTACTAACTGATGTCACAGTTCCCTTGGGCTAAAACCAAAATTTTTCCTATACCCTTACTTGATCCCAGGACATCTCCAACTCCCTTAAACACTCCAAATTCATTAATCATCAAAGCCCACATGCCAATTGTCATTTTTCTCGCTGACTTAAAATTTTTCTGAGATCCAAAGCCCAATAGGCCCAATTCTTCTAGGCCCAAATTCGAGGCGTTACAAGGTTAGCAATAAACTAATTCAATTGGTAATATTTAGTCACTTTCATGACTTATTTTTAGCAGAGAGCGAAAAAGTTTCGCTTATTTTTTACAAGAGTTACTACACATCTTTCTAATTTCAAATTTAAATTTATATCAACTATTCTTTATTTTGTGTATAACTATTATAATACATATGTAATAAATAAGTTTTTTATTCATGTTATTGCACTAATAACCAAACAAGCTTTCAAATTTGATTGAAACATAAGAGACAACTTTTTTTATTATTAAATTTATGATTTACGAGTCAATTGGGCATTAACTCGATTTTAAAAATTACGAAACTATTCTTTCGTAATTAAAATAAGTTATGTTATCTAAGGGTACTTTAGTCTTTTTATTTTAACAAAAACTAATAAAGAATATGCATATGGTGAGATTTAAACCGATAATAATTAAATTAGTAAAACCTTAAGTTTATTACTCAACCAAAGTTTCACTTTGATATTTATCATACGGTTTTATTTTAACATGGATAATTTTTTTCCTCAATCAGTTGTATATCTATACTTACTATTATTTAAATCGCTTACTGAGTTGTTGTCACGAGTCAATAGGGAACCAACTCGGTTAGAAAAATTACGAAAATATTATTTTGTAATTAAAATATGTTATATTATTTGAAGACACTTTAGTCTTTTTATTTTAAGAAAAACCACTAAAAATATGCATATGGTGATATTTAAGCCCACGCCAAGTCTTCAATTGGATTAATAAAATCTTACATTTACCACTCAACTAAAACTTTATTTTAATATTTTTTATATGTTTTTATTTTAATATGCACAATTTATTACCTAATATGTGGTCTTCAGACGTGTACGTATATAATAAGATTTCTAGTTATATATTAAGCACTTAATTGAATTAATGTTATGATACACTGATTTAATTTGGTTAGGACTAAAAATCCCTTGTTTTATAAAATAAATTATATTTTTAAGGGTTTTTTAATCTCTTTTATATGTCTGATATAAAAATTGAAAAAAAATACACATAATAGAATAAACACAAATCACTATAATTTTTAATAAATATATTTATTAAGTAATTCAATCTTTCAACTAAATCATAATGTAGAAAAATTTAAATCAACCCATTATAATTTTCACTATTTCAACTTTACATTTGATTATTATACCAATTTTTGTAAATCAGTCTCTTTTGAGTCAGATGAGAAAATGTGTGCCAATAAAAAAGACAAAGGGCCTCACAAGTGTCTTGATCTGCAAGTTAACTGTATAACCACGTGTCTAAACCCATGTCCACCCCATTTCTTATTGAATTAACCAATCAATTTTTTGTCCAAGATTTATTTTGTACCAGATAATTTTTGAAAAAAAAGAGATATTTTATTTTATTATGAAAATAAATTCTATTTTTTTTTTGAAGTTTTCCCGCTTGAAAAAGAAAAAATTAGAGCCTATTTCTCAAATCATTGGTCCAATACTGGAAGTAGCATTTTCCCCAGATAAGATACTTAGGGTCCTTTTGTTTACATGTAAAAAGCTTTACGAAAAATGTTTTCTGCATTTTCCTGTGTTTGTTTCACAGAAAATAGTTTGGTCAACGGAAAATGATTTATAGGTCAAGGTAAAATAAGTCATTTTTCCTGTAAAATGACTTAACCTTTTGAAAAGCGTAAGTCATTTTCCGGAAAAGAACTCATCTATATATAATTACATTTTTATATGAAAATTAACTTAAATCAAGCTTAATATTATTATATTGATAATAAATTTTATTTTATTTTTATTTTTAAAATATTTAAAATATTATATTAAATATTATACATATTTAATTATTTATATTTAGTCAAATAATAAATTATTAATATAATAAATATTTTAATAAATTATTTAATATTTCAATTTTATTTAATAATAAATTTTAAAAATAATAATTTTAAATAATATTATTCACATATTATTGAAAATATTCAATATTAATATTTTAATAATAAATATTTATTACAATTATAATATGTTAATAACAAATGTTTTGTAGTATAAAGGTTAAAATATGTCATAAGTCTATGTACACTTCACAGATTTGTAATTTAGTCTTTGTACTTTTATTTTCAAGAATTTAGTCCCTTTACTTTTCAAATTTAAAAATCAAGTCCAATTGTTGACATTCTTAATTTTTTTGTCAATTTTGTTGATGTCACATTTTTAAATAAAAAATACTCACTTAGTAGTCATATAATTAAAAAATGACGTTGTAATGAATCTGAATTTAACATAATATTTTTAATATATGCAAAAAAATGTAAAATATAAAATTATAGATAAAAATAAATTCAATTAAATAATGAAAAAAAAAAGAAATCTCAAATGTATGTTTGTTTAATTGAAAACAACTTTTATGAACTATTTTTAAGAAATCTACCAAATAACAGAAAATATTTTACACGGATTCATCCAAACACCAGAAAATATTAGCTTTTTCCAAAAAATTAAATTATTTTTCAGAAATCATTTTTCGGAAGTCATTTTCAGTAAAACAAATAGAACCTTAATATTTACAACGCCCTAATAATTAAGGGTTGAGATACCGTCGGTCAACAAATTAATGTACTTTGTGAAGTACAATAATTATTAGGAAATAATTGTGTTAGAGTTGTAGCTATAAGCGTTATAGATGATCTAACTAGAGGAATGGAAGTGATTGACATGGGAGCTCCTCTAAGTGTTCCAGTCGACAGAGCAACCCTATGATGAATTTTTAACATACTTGGAGAGCCCATTGATAATTTAGGTTGATAGATACTCACACAACATTTCCTATTCACAAATCCACGCCTGCTTTCATACAATTAGATATAAAATTATCTATTTTTGAAACAGTAGCCCATCATTAATCACTATAACCATGTGTCTAAAACCAAATTAATCATTATAACCATATGTCTAAACCCTAGTTAATCGGCTATTTTACCAAACTAACCTAAAAAAATTTAATATTTTCAAGAATAACTCAGGTTTAAAAACAATCACCAAAATGACCTGAAATGAACAGTAGATAGGGGTTATGGCCTGTCAATGGCCGGCACCACCTGATATTTTGGACCCATGATTGCTTGATTATTATGTCAGACTTTAAAAAATTAATTTTTTTGGTTTTGGCCTGTCAATGGCTAGCACCAGGGCATTTTTTTTAAATCGTATCAAACTGGTATACAAAAAAAAAACCAAATAAAAATTCTTTTGGGTGCTGGCCTGTCAATGGTCGTCACCCTTGTACCAGAAAAAAAGTTTTTTTTTATGCCAGCACCCCTGTACCAAAAAAAATTTTGTTTGCTGGCCTGTCAATGGCTGGCACCCCAATACAAAAAAAAAATTATTTTGGGTGCTGGCCAGTCAATGGCCGGCACCCCTGTACTAGAAAAAAAAAATTTTGGGTGCCGATAGCACCCCTGTACCAGAAAAAAATTTGGGTGTTGGCCTGTCAATGGGCGGCACCCCATTACCAGAAACAAAATTTTTTGAGTGCTGGCCTGTCAATGGCCGACACCCCTGTACCAGAAAAAAAATTTGGCTGCCGGCAGCACCCCTGTACCAGAAAAAAAAATTTTGGGTGCTGGCATGTTAATGGCCGTCACCCCAGTACCAAAAAAATTTTTTTTTTGAGTGCTAGCCTGTCAATGGCCGGGCACCCCTGTACCAGAAAAGAAATTTTTTTTGAGGTGCTGGCCTGTCAATGGCCGGCACCCCTGTACCAGAAAAAAAAAATTTTGGGTGCTAGCCTGTCAATGGCCGGCATCAAACCTTATATATAGTGGGTGATTTAGGTGCTGATAGTGTAAATGGAATGAAAAAAAAATTGAGAGAGCCATCAAAATGAGAGTGTTTTGTAGTATTTCATCAAATGAGTTTTTTTGGAGTGGATTGTATATGGAGTTTTTTGTAGTGTACAACTGAATTTCGGGATTGAATTATATACTGTCATATTTTAACGGAGTTGAATTATATACTGTCATGTCCACTCTAAAGGTTATATCATTAAGGGTTGGATGATTATTTGCGCTATAGATGGCTAATCGAGATGTCCAACGTAGATGGACATTATCTATGGTGCAATAGTGTTTATTCCGCAATTAGGTTATGGTTGAAACCGGTTGGTAGAGTCTCCATGCAAAGATATCTCATGGGACAATAGAAGAAGAAAAGGTCTGTAGCAAAAAACGATTAATTGTGAAGAAACTAATACCGATGCATCGTAGACCTGATTCAAGCAGAAGACGATTAATTGTGAAGAAAGTAGTATTGAAAATAATTGTATTATTTCTTAATAATGTTTTTATTTTTTTATATATGTAAATTTAATGTAGTTGTTTAGGATTTAAGGTTTCATTTTTATATTTTCGTGTAATAATTTATTAGAATGTTTGCATTTTTTTATACATGAATTTAATTTAGTCTGTAATATATAAACTTTGAAAATTAAATTCTCGTGTATTAATTTTACCCATCTGTTTGTTGTTCATTGTGTGTTTAAATTTAGTATAGTGCATATTTTTTTTGTTTAAAATTTATATTTTTTGTATTAATATTGTAGTGTAGTATTACTTATTTGAATTATTATTTTTTAAATATTACGAAGTCATTTATTCAAACAAATAATTATTTTAGAACAATAAAATTGATATTAAAAAACAGGAAAATTTAAAAATAAGAGAAATATGTATAGAATAAATTTAAAATAAAGTAAAAAATAACAAAAAAAAAATTAAAATTGTCGCGATCCCAGGGACGTTCCTGGCGCTGGCGTGTAACGGTCCGGATGCCTCCGTCGGCGGTGTCGCGCACCTTGCTCAGGCGTTTGATAGTTGCTCGGTCCGGCGTCCGGTGTCCCGTCCGATGTACTTAGAAAGGTAGAATAATCATATACATTATAATCGGGAGTTAAATGGTATTGCGTGACCGGAGGTGCCGAAGGGAAAATATCCTCAGTTGTGGGTGTACGTGCTTCGGGATGGAACTCCGGGTGGTATGAGGATGATCCGAATCGTGCCGTGTGTTGAGGCTTAAGGTTGTCACCAAAAATTTCTTCGAAGGATGGAGGAAATTCATGCAGCGGAGTTGGATCAATATTCGGTGCTGACGAGCTGGATTATTCATATTGGGCCTCGAGATAAGGGTTCGAGGCAGAATCGGACTTAATGTTCCAGAATGGCGGAACTCGGTTGCTGCGTGGTTGTGCGTTCCTTGGTTGCCATCGAGAAGACTCAGGTTGCGCGTCTCTTTGGATCAGCATGTACTGACCTTGGAATATAAAGGGTTTCCCGTGTACCACATACCATGATGCGTACTCGGGCGTAGGAGAGAACCCTCCCTCTAAGACATACAAGGGGGGACGCCTCGAATGTCTCTGATTCCACAGAAAGATATACGGTTCATGTTTTTGTGCCCAATTTAAAGCGTCCCGGCCCAAACCCTTTTTGTCCATTCCGTGGACTTATTTGATGTCGACGGGAGGGTTCGGGATAGGTTGTGCGCAACCGAACTGCCTCAAATTCGACCTCTATCGTGCCACTTGACCATATGGAAATGAATTAACGGCACATTTGTTACGAATAGCTGTTGTTGCTCGATAAACCATGATGGTATGAGCGGTGAGATATTTTCCTCATTTTATGGCATCCATATAAACTGCAAAATAAAGACAACACGTTATTTTTTTTCTTTTGCAATTATTGTATTTTAAAAAGAAATATTCGAGATCGTATTTTATGCCATCCCCAGAACGAGTCTCTATCATCATACGGTACATCGGTACGGTGAACGATCGCCCGATTCCCGGTACAGTTGCCCATCTAAAAAAAAGAAAAATTATCAAATTATTTTTCCCATGCAAAAAATAAGTATATTATAGTATACAAGAAAAAAAATGGCAAAATTGAACTATATATTTACCTATTAACGAGTGGCCAGACATACGGTTGGTGGCTCACTGATGCAAGAAACGACATTCAATATAATGCCCAAGACTGCAGTAGAAGGCAGCAACCGCCCATTGCTTTCGTAGACGGCTTTGTCGCTCGACAAAGCTCGCGGTATAAGCATGCCAACGCTGCAGAGCCTCAACTAAATCTTCCGGCAAGCTCGAGATCCTCTAATAAGGGGAGATACATTATTGAGACCCTATTATGATTGATGTCCGGCAAAAGTATCCCACCTATCAATTGAAGAATGAACGCTCTTGCAGCGTAGATAATGTCCATCTGTGTTGAACTACTCGGAAGATGCTGGAACTTTTCTTTTAACCAATTAAATTTAATATGCGTTAAGCGTCCTTCCTCATTGTTCGGGGGCACTCTTCCAAGTAACCGCTCGCAAGCGGCCCACAGATCGGGCACTTTTCCAAGCCCGGTCACTGCTTCGCCGTCTATAGACAGCCCAAGTTGTACTGCTACGTCTTGCAATGTAATATTTACCTCCACACACGGGAGGTGGAACGTATGTGTCTCCGGTTGCCATCTCTCAACTAATGCCGATATTAAATTGGCCCGTAGCTCAGATATCTGAATGTACACGGCAACCCCAAAACCCGCGACATTCAAATACGGTATAACTCTTCGATCGGGAAAATAACCGGGATCATGCAACCGGGGTCGAACAATTCTGTATAAATCATGCGTTTATAGTAAATATATAATGTTATATTTCTCGTTTTAAAAATAATTTAAAAGAATATTTAAAATTAAATAATACATTTTATTTCTCGTTTACCTTATGCACATTGCTTGCAATGTGGTCGTTGTCATTTAAAAGAACATTCGAATTACGATGCATGGAGTGATTGGAGGCACTAGCCAGTAGTTGAAGGTGAAAAGCGGCGATCGTCAACGGTGGTTGAGGCTTATGTAAAGTGGGAAACCATTATGCCTATTTATAGTTGGAGGGCTATTGAAAAAAAATTGCCTATTTTGATGAGTCATTTCAATTTTTGGAGGGGTGTAAGGACTGACACCCCGTTTTGATGGGTCGCTTCACGTTTTTTTTTTATTCAAAAGCTATTTTAATGCTAGTACCTTTTATTTAAGTTCCATTTAAATTTTCTTAATATCAGAGTAATTTAATTTTTTTCATTTATTTTTTAAATTTTATTTTTTCAATTTAAATTTAAAATTTTTGTAAAAAACATTAATTTTTGTGGCTTTTTTAGGCCTGAGACCTCATTTAGATAAATTAAATTTGTTAAAATAAAAGTGATTTCAATTTTTGTATTTAATGTCTTATTTAAATATTTTCATTTATTTATTATTATGGTCAACTAAAATTTTATATTTTTTTAAAAAATATCTGATTTCATTTTTTTGAGTTTTTTTTTGTCATGATAACAGTTATTTCAATTTTGAATGTGAAAAAAATGCCAAAACAAAAAAAAGAGGTGTAAGGTCGGCCATTGGAAGGCCAAATTGGCCAGTGACACAGGCATGACACAGGCATGATGCAGATGGGTCATTTCAACCCTTTTTTTTTTAATTTCATTTCATTTTATTTGTATTTAATTTTCATTTAATTTTATTTTTATTCCATTTAAATTTCATTTCATTCTAATTTCATTTTGATTCCCATTTCCCTTTCATTTTATTTAAATTTATATTTTTTTCAATTTCAATTTATTTTTTTCTCAATTCATATATTTTATTTTAACTAAAAATTAACATTTTCCGCATTTCATATAAATTTTATGTTTTCAATAAAAAAAATTTTTCTCATTAATTTTATTTTTAAATTTTAAATTTTCAATGCAAATACTTTTCTCTTTATTTCATTTAAATTTAATATATCACTCATCATCTTGGAGTCCAGCATTACGAGACGATTGACCGAAAACGTAGACACGATGTGGGCATGTTGATCGGTTGTGTCCCGATGTTCGACACACAGTGCACAGTTTGGGTTCACCCGTCTCCCTGACATCCATGTCATTTCGAATTCTCGTCGATTGTGGTCGACCCTTAGGATGTCTGCGGAGACTACGGTCAGGCACCATATCGATAACAGGCGGTGGAACTTCCCAGTTTGAGACATCGGGCATTACAGGAAATTCGTTCCCCCATATATGCAATGTTCGTTGCAACGTGTAGATATCATCTATGAATTGTTCAACATTTAAGTTTGCTCTCGCACACGCTGCATGAACATGCACACACGGATATCGAAGAGTCTAAAATAACCCGCACTAGCATCGCCTGTTTCGCAGATCAAGTGCGTACGATCTAGGAGGAAGACCAGAACGACGATCGATGTACTCTTGAACTCGGAAAGTCTCCAAGACGCGAATACAATTATGCGTTCATTGTTTGTGCGATTCGACTATTTACCGCCATTGCCTTTCGGACGGCCTCTACGTACACGTGCCCAGCCTCGATCTGCTTAGCTTGTCTCAACCCCATCTTAGGCATTAATGTCGCCAACCTATAAAATGTTGCAGAGAAAACAGCAGAAATCGGGAGATGGCGTGTGCGCCTCAATACAGAGTTGACCGCCTCTACCAGGTTAGTCGTCATCTGCTCATATCGAAACCCCTCATCGTTACATTGAGTCCATTGCCAGTTCTCCATGCTGCCCAACCATGTTCGGAGATTTTTTGGTAAAGATGACATCTGAGATTCAAGCTTTGCAAACCTCTGCCTGAATCTTCTCGGTTCTAACTCATGGACTGCATATTTAATTTGAAATCACCAATTTAAAAACAACAAAAAATTTGCGAAGTAATTTTTTAAATAAATAGAAATAAAATTTTTTTACCCATGTTCACGAGTTCTTTTTTCCAATCTTTATTCTTATAATCTCTATGAAAGTTTGCCGCGATGTGGCGAATGCAATAAACAGACCTCCACGGAACCCCCGATCGTCTTATCGCAGTAAGTAATCCTTTCGATCTATCTGATATAAGGCAAATGTTGTCTTCTTTGACGACTTGCCTCCGGAGATTTGTGAGGAAAAATTCCCAAGACTCGAAGCACTCACGCTCCACTATGGCGAAAGCGATCGAAAGTACATTTCAATTGCCGTCTTAATGCAACAGCAATCAGGAGGATTTGCGTGTATTTGCCATACAACCTTGTCCCGCCTACCTACACCATCGGCTTGCACTGAGGGAAGGCCCTAACACACGGCTCAAATGTCCAAAATCAGGGCCTTTATACGGCAGTGTTTGCAAATCAGTCACTGTCCCGGGCACATACTCATGCATCCCGGCTATCTACCCTTGAAGCTCGTTGTATGACGTATCTCAGTCACCATACAACTCTCGCATCGCCATTTGCTTTGCCCACCATGCCTTCCGGTACGACACTTTGTACTTGAATCGAGCTTGCATATCCGCAATAAGGACCGACACTTGAATGGTGGGCGACTCTTTCACCAAAGGGATGATACAGTTGCATATAGTTTTTGCATCTAACTTTCCATGGTCTTGCGACATATGAGCGGACGTGCATGTGTGTGGACCTTCTAGTTTCCTTATCATCCACATCTGTGTCCGCTGCATTAACGCGGCTCGGACACGCCATTTACAACCACTCGACGATTTCCAACATTCTCCTACGTACAGAGACTGCGTCGACTTCGTTACTTTTTGATCCACACCTAACTTCAAGCTAAGTTGTTTTATAGCATGTAAACAGTGTTTTTTGTTATCAAATTTTTGTCCTACAAACAACTCATCTTCGTCGAATTCATTGTCAACTAGGTGAGCCGGCACAATATTTGTATATTCTGGGAACTCGCGTGCAAGAGCTGCATCAGGATCCACGTCGGTCATAAAGGACTATGGATTATTTCTTATAACTATACCAGGGCCCGTGTTTCCGGCCAAATAAGGGTTCGCATTTTCACCCTCCACTGGCCCTTCCTCGTCAATGTCTTTAGGGATGTCATCTAAATCGGGGTCACTAAAATCATCGTTGGCATCACGGTGGGGCTGATCATCATTATCAGACCCTTCATCACTATCTTCGATGGTGGCCAACACCTCTGGATGGATATCTAGACGAGGACACGAGTTTGGGATGTTATACGAACAACCACCGGTGTTTGGATTTTCGAGAGTTGGCGTTGACTGTCCAAAACCTGACTGATCTTCCCAAGAGAGTTAAGATCAAAATCAATTCCGGAGCGCTGGCTTCCTGAAATTACCACTTGAATGGGATCCGGTTCAGATATCTCCGCGAACAACTCAACCGGGCTGGGATTTTCTATCTCAGCTGGGCAATAAATTGCCATCATTGTCTCTAAATCATCATCATCTTCAAGCTCCATTTTTGAGAACTTTAGCAGATCAGTTGAAACTGGAAATTTGTAAAACAATATCAACATTTGCTTTCCGCAATGGGTTGATATCTTTGAATTGATTTTTCGTTTTAAATCAGACAGTGAAATCCGCTTGTTGAATCTCATTCCTATTTTTTTCGACTTTGAAATATACAGCCCTCTTCAGTTGTATTTATCATTTCTCCATCGAAATGAACATAAACAAAAAATATTTGAGAACTCGTTTTAGAAATTTTTTGCTTTCTTTTGAACAAAGGTAAAAAAAAAAATTAAACCAAACAAATTGTAAGATAAAATACCTATATATATAAGATAAATTTGGTGCCGGCCATTAAAAGGCCAGCACTCAAAATTTTTTTTTCTGGTACAGTGGTGCCGGCCATTGACAGACCAGCACCCAAATTTTTTTTTCCTGGTACAGGGGTGCCGATCATTGATAGGTTAGCACCCAAATTTTTTTTTGGTATAATGGCTGGCACCCAAAAAATTTTTTTTTCTGGTATAGAGGTGCCGGCCATTGACAGGCTAGCACCAAAAAAAAAAATTTTTTTTTGGCACAAGAGTGCCGGGCATTGACAGGCTAGCACCCAAAATTTTTTTTTCTGGTACTGGGGTGCCTGCCATTGATAGGCCAGCACCCAAAAAAATTTTTATTTTTTTCTAGTACAAGGGTCAGGCTAGCACCCAAAATTTTTTTTTTCTGGTACAGGGGTGCCGACCATTGACAGGCCAGCACCCAAATTTTTTTTTTGGTTTTTTTTTTTAATTTTTGTATACCAGTTTAATACGATTTAAAAAAATATCCTGGTGCCGGCTATTGACAGGTCAAAACCAAAAAAATTAATTTTTTAAAGTCTGACATAATAATCAAGCAATCATGGGTCTAAAATACCAGATGGTGCCGGCTATTGATAGACCATAACCTCTATGTACTATTTATTTCAAGTCATTTTAGTGATTGTTTTTAAACTTGAATTATTTTTTTAAACATTAAATTTTTTTAGATTAATTTGATAAAATAGCATACTTAATGATTGCAAGGTGGGAAAAAAGTGTAATCTGACTTGGATTTCAGAAAGATTTCTTTTTCTATTTTTTTTTTAGAAAAAGATTTATCAACAAAACCAGAGTCCAAATCCCATATCAACACTTGCAGCTGGGTGAGAGAAAGCGAGAGAAAAAGAGAATCAATTTTTTTATTCAAAAAAAAGACATCCATGGCAGAGACAGCAAACAACTCTAAACCTAAAAACTCAAGATGGTTTCTCGATGGAATGACTGCCCTTGTCACCGGTGGCACTCGAGGAATTGGGTTGGTTCTGTCTCACTATTTTCTCTTATCATTTCCTTTTTATTTTTCCTAAAAAGTTTTTTTATTTTTGGATGAAACCCAATGTTCGATTTTTTTTTTTACTGATTGTTTTATGTTTGATTTCCAATATTTATCTGATTATTTGCTTTAAATGGTCAAAGTTTTGATTTTTAGATAAAACCCAATGTTTAAAGTTGCATTTTTATTTTATTTTACTGGTTGTTGCTTCAAGGCATGCTATAGTGGAAGAACTTGCAGGGCTTGGGGCTTCTGTTTACACATGTTCAAGGAATGGAGATGAGTTGAATAAGTGTTTGAAAGAATGGGAAAGCAAAGGGTTTTTGGTTAATGGGTCAGTTTGTGATGCCTCGTCTGAAGACCAAAGGCTGACACTGATAGACAACGTTGCCTCTGTTTTCAATGGGAAGCTTAACATTCTTGTGAGTCCCTTTGCCAATGTTTACCTTGTCTTGTAGACATTTATATGGATCATTTTGTGTCTTTATGTATGATTCTAATGATTTTGCCTTTACTTCTCTTTAATTTGTTAAAATCTGTACATATGTTCTTATGTTGTTATGCGAATTTTTTGATTAGACACAACATTTACCTAGCCCTTTTATACTTGCCTAGGATCTAAGTTTACTAGTGAATAGATTTGATTGAAGTCTCAATACCCTCCAAATACATATACATGTAAAATCTTTTTAAAAAAATTATACATACCATCTATCAGGCACTTATCTGTATCTAACACTCACCTCCAAATCTGTTCATAAGCTGTAAATTATTTGATGAATATGATGCTCTTATAAACGTGTCGTGTTTATTATACTGCTTCCGTGCTTATCGAATGTGCTGTGTTGTATTTTTGTATCATGTCGGAGTGTAGGTCAATAATGTGGGAACAAACATCAGGAAGCCAACAGTTGAGTACACTGCGGAAGTATATTCAAAGCTGATGTCAACAAACTTCGAATCTTCATACCATTTCTGCCAACTTGCGCATCCACTTCTAAAAGCATCTGGAAAAGGAAGCATTGTGTTCATTTCGTCTGTAGCAGGTTTAACCCATATTGGCAGTGGATCCATTTATGCACCAATTAAAGGTAACTGATTTTCTTAACTGGCCCTTCTCTACCTCCTATTTGAATATTAATACTTTGATATCCACTATTCGGATTCGCATTACTTGTATGGATAATGAATTTGAATATCCAAATCCTCATCCATTATCCACTTATTTGTTAAATGCAAATATTTTTAAAATGTAAGCTTAACTTATACCGAATAATGATTTAATGGATTCCGGTATCGGATAGTTAATGTTATTTAATTTAGATTTAGATAGTAATATTCGGAGTTAATGAAAACAATAAACGGATTGTTATGTGAATTTGGGTTCAAATATTTCATAAAAAATGCAGATATTCAGTCTGCTGCATACTCAAATTTTGTAAGTTATTTTTTATATATTTGGAAGATCATACCCTCACTCCATGCTCAAATAATGTCTGGTATTTATTGTTTGGCAGCTGCTATTAATCAGCTCACAAAAAACTTGGCCTGTGAATGGGCAAAGGATAATATCAGGACCAACTGTGTTGCTCCCTGGTACATCAGAACCTCACTCGTTGAAGATGTAAGGTTTCCCATTTTTATTCATTTATTTATCGCCATTTTATAGGGTTTATTTATATGTTTTGCATCTTATTTTCTGTGACTTCTGACAGATTAACAAAATAGTGATTAGTCCTTTCTGTTGCTGATATATATGTGTTTACACAGTTGCTTGAAAAGAAAGAATTTATGGCAAAAGTAATATCTCGAACGCCACTTGAACGGATTGGAGAACCAGAAGAAGTGTCATCAATGGTAGCATATCTTTGCCTTCCGGCTGCTTCTTACATCACTGGACAGATCGTTTCTGTGGATGGAGGATTTACAGTGAATGGCTTCAATCCTTCGTTTGATCTTTTATCATAGTTTCTAATGCTAATACATAAATGTTGAACAAAACTACTATACTAGAAAATGAGTGAGGGTATGATCTTCTCTTATTTTATTTTCCTTTCCTTTTGCTTTGCTAGTTCTCCTCTCAACTCTCTGTCTCTGTTGGTTTCTATGGTGGATTTTGGGATTGGGGTGTTTATTTGCATTGTTACTTTTAATATTATTTACAGCTCTATCGCAGTTAAATGGCAGATATTTGCTTCAATTCACAACATTCAGATTCGATCTTGAGTGTTGTATCATCATTATTAATATTCTCTGTGTTATGTGTTGATGTAATTAAGATGTAAACGAGACATTTGTGTTCCCATAATTCAAAATTGATTTGAAATGGTCTTAAATTTTATCTCAAAAGAGTACTTCCCATTTTTTTGTTTGTGTAACAAAGAAGTACAGAACGTCTTCAAATGGAGAAATCAATTTACTTGAAGTCTTGGTGATTTAGTGAAACACTCTAATAGAATTAGAATTATTAGAGTAATTATTGTAAATACATAAGGGATAGAGAAGTATAGAGCTTGAATCTTTTTGGACTTTCATTTTGTAGGTAGGCATTAATCTTAGCTGCAATTCAATTTGTATCGTTTGATTTGTGGAAACTTAATTATAAATAGAGGTTTTTCTTTCATTTATAATCATTCCATCGTATTTCATTCTTTGAGTTAAAGAATATATTGAGAGCATTTACTTGAACACTTATGTGTTTTTGTTTTCTTTTGTTTTTTCTGTTTTTTGTTACTTTTGAGTTTTGAGTTTGCTTTTGCTTTACTTCGATGCCTTAGATAATTTCTACGAGAGTTCTCATTTTTTTAGAGTAAGGCTGACTATAACGAACCAAAAGACAATTGGGTCGGGAAGTGTGGTTCCGAAACTCCAATTTCATGAACCAGACTTGTAAATATTTAATAATATTTATGGGGATGAATCGTAAGTTAATTGAATTTTGAATAAGTAATTTCATTTATGTGGTGCTTAAATTAAGTACAATGATTAAATTGTATATGAAGTAAAAGTGTAATTTATAAAATGATTATATTTTGAAATAAATAGGAAGGACTTAAGTGACAATTAACCATTAAAATGGTTAGTGCCGTTTAGGTGGGTAAAGATATGTTTTAATATATGTAAGTTATAATTAAAAAAAAAATTAGAAAGTATGAAATGGGTGGGAGTGGATAAAATAGAAACAGATTGTGCCCCCATACCATCGACACGGGGGAGAAAAGTTTGGAGAAAATGTTAGGATTTTTAAAGCTCAAGCTTCAATTAGTATGCTTTAATTAGGTTTTTTTTTGTAATTTTTATATTTTCGGAATCCTGATTCTATAAGCTAGCTGACCCATGTATTATTTTTCAGTATTGTTAAAGATTGAGGATGTCACCATTGTTGTATACTTAAAGTGTTAAGGACCGGTTTGATAGATTTTTGGGTTAAGTTTGAAAGCTATGTTGGTTCCGATTTTTAGGGATTTTATAGAATGATATACAATGGTTGTGTATTGTTAATGTGTTCTATTTGTTTAATCCGTAGCTGACATCAACTTGGAGCCTTCGAGGAAGGGAAAAGACAAGATTGATGATGAATAGCTCGGTGATCATGGTTGGTGTTTCTATAACCCGGCTATTTCAATTATTGTTATTAATTATATATATACTGTTAGAATTAAGTGACCCGAGTCCTTATTTAAATAAAATACAATGATAAAATAAAATAAAAGAAAAATCCCTATAGAACTACACTTCTTTTATTTTATTTTAAATAAGGTTTTTTAAACCTTATTAAACTCTATCTATTTGATATTGATTAGAATAAGGAGTTTCAATCTTATTACACTCCTATTAGAATATGGCTTTACAAGCCTATAAATAGACATAGTTTATTCCTCTTGTAATTGATTCGAATTCGACATAGTGAATTTTCTTCTCCTCTGCCCGTAGTTTTTTCCCGAAAGGGTTTCCACGTAAAATCTGTGTGTTCTTTATTTTTTTTATTTTCTTTACGAAATATTTGTCATTACCGATGTTATATTTTTCACAAATTGGTATCAGAGCTTCCGGGTTTTTTCATCTCGATCACGGTAATGGCGTCTTTGAAGTATGAAATTCCGCTGTTGGATCGCAACACCAGATTCACATTGTGGTAGATAAAGATGTAGGCAGTTCTTGCACAGATGGATTTAGAGGAAGCCCTGCTAGGGGTAGATAAGATGCCTTCGATATTGACGGAGGAAGAAAAGAAGCGCAAGGATCGAAAGGCATTAACACAGTTATATCTGTATTTGTCTAACGAAATTTTGCAGGATGTGATGAAGGAGAAGACCGCCGCTGCATTATGGAAGAGGCTAGAACAAATATGTATGTCGAAAACTCTAACTAGCAAGTTGCATATGAAGCAACGTCTTTATGCTCATCGTTTGGAGGAAGGTGCGTCTGTGCACGAACACTTAACAATGTTTAAAAAAATTCTCTCAAACTTGGAGGCCATGGAGGTTCAGTATGATAAGGAAGATCTAGGGTTAATTCTACTTTGTTCGTTGCCCCCGTCTTATTCAACCTTTAGAGACACGATTTTATATAGCCGCGAGTCTCTCACAGTTGATGAGGTTTATGATTCTTTGACCTCGTATGATAAGATGAAGCATCTTGTGGTTAAAACTAACTCTCAGGGAGAGGGTCTTATTGTTCGTGGGAGACAAGATCGGAATGCTGATAATGATCGTGGAAGGACACAGGATCGAAATTCTCGCGGTAAATCTAAGGGTAGATCGAAGTCTTCAAACAGAGGTAAAACTTGTAACTTCTGCAAGAAGAAAGAGCATATTAAATCTGAGTGCTATAAGCTACAGAACAAGATTAAAAGGGAGGTTGCGAATCAAAAGGGAAAACAACCACAAAATTTCGGTGAAGCTGATGTTGTAGAAGACTACAGCGATTGTGAACTTCTAGTCGCTTCTGTCAACAATTCTAAAGTAAGCGAGGAGTAGATACTTGATTCGGGTTGCACCTTCCACATGTGTCCCAATCGGGATTGGTTTACAAATTACGAAATAGTGTCTGAAGGTGTTGTTTTGATGGGAAATAATGCTTTGTGTAAAATCGCAGGTGTTGGAACAATTAAAGTTAAGATGTTTGATGGAGTTGTCAGAATACTTAATGACGTATGACATGTTCCAAAATTGAAGAGAAATTTAATTTCGTTAAGTACTCTTAATTCAAAAGGGTACAAATAAACAGCTGAAAGTGAGATTTTGAAGATTTCCAAAGGTTCCCTCGTTGTGATGAAAAGGCAGAGAAAGACTGCCAAGTTATATGTTTTGCAGGGTTCTACTGTTCTTGCTGATACAGCTGTCGCTTCCTCTTCCTTGTCAGATGATGATATTACTAAACTTTGGCATATGCGCCTAGGGCATATAAGTGAGAATGGCATGGCAGAATTGAGCAAAAGAGGACTTCTTGATAGGCAAGAAATTTGTAAACTGAAGTTCTGTGAGCACTGCATTTTTGGGAAGCAAAACAGAGTTCGATTCACCAGAGGAATCCATAACACGAAGGGAACGTTGGAGTATATTCATTCTGATCTGCGAGGGCCATCAAGAGTGCCTTCGAGAGGTGGAGCTAATTATATGCTAACTTTTATTGATGATTTTTCCAGAAAAGTTTGGGCATTCTTCCTGAAGCAGAAAAGCGAAGTGTTTTCCGCATTTAAGTTTTGGAAAAATATGATTGAAAAATAGACGGGAAAACAAATAAAATACCTCTACACAGACAATGGCTTAGAGTTTTGTTCTGATGAGTTCAATAAACTGTGCAAGTCAGAAGGGATCGTGACACTTGATAGTTCGTCATACTCCACAGCAAAACGACATTACAGAACGAATGAATAGAATGATCATGGAGAAGGTTCAATGTATGTTTTCAAATGCCAACTTACCAAAGTCGTTTTGGGTCGAAGCAGCCTCTACTGCATGTTTTTTGATCAACCGATCTCCATCCATTTCCATTGAGAAAAAGACTCCATAAGAGGTATGGTCTGGTAATCCTGCTAATTATTCTGATTTAAAGATCTTTGGGTGTCCTGCGTATGCTCATATTGATAATGGAAAATTGGAACCGAGATCCATTAAATGTGTTTTTCTTGGTTATAAAGCTGGTGTAAGAGGGTATAAGTTATGGTGTCCTGAAAATAGAAAAGTTGTGATTAGCAGAGATGTTGTTTTTGATGAAACTGCTATGCTATCTAACTTATCTCTTAAAGGCTCTTCCAATAAAGAAAATCAAAAGCAGGTGGAGCATCAGATTAATACAGAGTTGACTCCTCAAGCCAGTACAAAAATTGAGAATAAAGTTGCTTCTTCACCACAATACTCTATCGCCAAAAATAGAACTAGAAGAGAAATTAAACCTCCAAAGAAGTATGCCGAGGATGATTAAGTTATTTATGCTTTAAATGTGGCTGAAGATATAGATGCAAACCAAGAGCCATCTAATTATTCTGAGGCGGTTAGCAGTGAGGACTCAGAGAAGTGGATGTTTGCTATGCAATAGGAGATAGAATCACTCCACAAAAACAGAACATGAGATCTTGTAAAACTTCCTAAAGGTAAAAAGGTTGTTCACTGTAAATGGGTGTTTAAAAAGAAAGAAGGGACTTTAGGAGTTGAAGAACCCAAATATAAAGCAAGGCTTGTTGCAAAAGGGTTGCAGTCAAATTCCAAGAGTGGACTTCACAGATGTGTTCTCCCCAGTTGTGAAGCATAGTTCAATTCGAGCTTTACTTGGTATTGTGGCCATGAATGATTTGGAGCTTGAGCGGTTAGATGTAAAAACTGTATTTTTGCGTGGAGAACTTGAGGAAGATATTTACATGCAACAACCAGAAGGTTTTACAGTCTCAGAAAAAGAGGACTATGTTTTCTTGCTGAAAAAGTCCCTTTACGGTTTGAAACAGTCACCAAGACAGTGGTACAAGAGGTTTGATTCCTTTATGACTTCTCATGATTTTAAAAGAAGTAGTTTTGACAGCTGTGTTTACTTTAAGAAAAACAGTGATGGTTCTTTTGTGTATCTACTTCTTTATGTTGATGACATGTTAATAGCAGCAAAAGATAAAGGAGAGATAAGAAAGGTCAAAGCCTAACTAAGTGAAGAATTTGAGATGAAAGATTTGGGACCAGCAAAGAAGATACTTGGTATGGAGATTCACAGAGATAGAAAAGCAAGTAAATTGTACTAAGTCAGAAGGGGTACATTGAGAAAGTTCTTTGCAGGTTCAATATACAGAGTGCTAAGCCTGTTAGTACTCCTTTAGCAGCCCATTTCAGACTTTCATTGGCTTTGTCTTCACAATCAGATGATAAGATTGAGTACATGTCACATGTTCCATACTTTAGTACAGTGGGATCTCTCATGTATGTTACGGTTTGTTCACCTCCAGATTTATCATATGCAGTCAGTGCAGTTAGCAGATACATGGCGAATCCCGGTAAAGAACATTGGAAATTAGTTCAATGGATTTTAAGATACTTACGAGGTACTACTGATGTTTGCTTACAGTTTGGAAGAATTAGAGGTAGAGTCATTGGGAATGTTAATGCTGATTTTGCTGGAGACCTTGATAGAAGAAGATCTCTCACTGGTTATGTCTTTACAATCGGAGGTTGCGCAATCAGTTGGAAAGCTACTTTGCAAACTACAGTTGCTTTATCTACCACTGAAGCTGAGTACATGGCGATTACTGAGGCTTGTAAAGAAGCTATTTGGTTGAAAGGACTCTCTAGTGAGCTCAATGATGACCTTCAAATCAGTACAGTATTTTGTGACAGTCAGAGTGCCATCTTCCTTACAAACGATCAAATGTTTCATGAGAGAACAAAACACATTGATGTCCGATATCATTTTGTTCGTGATATTATTGCTCGTGGTGATATTGTTGTGAGCAAAATTAGTACTCATGAAAATCCTGCAGATATGATGACTAAGTCACTTCCTATAACCAAGTTTGAGCATTGCTAAACTTGGTTGGTGTTCATTGTTGAAGTTAAACCCTTAAGGGGTTTTATGGAAGAGGTGGAGAACTTGTTAGTTGAGAGTTCGCGATGAAGAACTTGTTTATTGAGAATTCGTGTCAAGGTGAAGATTGTTAGAATTAAGTTACCCGAATCCTTATTTAAATAAAATACAATGGTAAAATAAAATAAAAGAAGAATCCCTATAGAACTACACTTCTTTTATTTTATTTTAAATAAGGTTTTTTTAAACCTTATTAAACTCCATCTATTGATTAGAATAAGGAGTTTCAATCTTACTACACTCTTATTAGAATATGGCTTTACAAGCCTATAAATAGACATAGTTTATTCCTCTTGTAATTGATTCGAATTCGACATAGTGAATTTTCTTCTCCTCTACCCGTGGTTTTTTCCCGAAAGGGTTTCCACGTAAAATCTGTGTGTTATTTATTTTTTATTTTTATTTTCTTTGCGAAATATTTGTCATTACTGACGTTATATTTTTCTCATATACATTTATATCCATACACATATCATTTGGTTGGTAAGTTTATAAGAAGAATTAGTTCTTGAAATAATTGGTGTAATGGTCAAATAAAATTGAAACAAGAGTTGGAAATGATTTCACACATATTTGTCGGTTTTACCGACCAGCGCAGGGTGCATTTATTGTCGAGCACACATATTTTTCGATTTTACTGACTAGCATAGGGTGCATTTATTGTCGATTATACCGACCAGTGTTGGACACACATATTTGTAGGTTCTATCGACTAGCGCAAGGCGCATTAATTATCGATTTAAGCAGCCAAAGCTAGGTGCAATTCATTAAAACGAATTTATCCATCAGGCACCGAGTGCCAAATTTAGATTGTTAATTGGAACCGTATACATGGCTAAAGCTGAGTAACGTTAATGAGGAAAATAAAGAGATGGAATAGAAATAGGGATTAAAAATGAGTTTGATGAATGGTATTCAATGGAACGTGGATTTGTTGATTATTCTGCAATATAAATTGGTTTCGGATCATAGGAATATTTCTAATCTGTTATCTAGTAAATGACTCCAATTTATGTTATGTGTACAGGTTAGGTACTCTTTTGTCAGATTATTAGTTCAACATCCAGCGGCAATCCTAGGCTCAATGAAGGTAGTTTGTTTCTTTTTGGTCTTGGCATGTACCTAGATGGTTTAAGGTCTTTTGTTTAGTTATCCCCTTTGTAACGATGTAAGCATGCATATTGATAAATGTATGTGATCATTTTGCAACATTAAAAATGTGTTGAGGTGTCATTTGTGGTATTGGTTATATTTAAGATGGATGTTTTTGGCATGCTTTTAGTGTCCTTAGAACTATCATAAACCATGTGAAATCTATTTTTTTTCTTGTAGGGGGTTTTACTTAAAATAAGTAGAAATGCTATCAATTTTTTTTTAAAAAAAATTTACCACTATACTACCATTTCAATAAAGTGAAATAGTAAAATAGGTTGTTATGACATTTGAAGGTGACATTTTATATTCGGATCCTCTAACTAAATCGAATATAATGTGTCATAATTAGTGGTATCAAAGCTATAGGTTTAGCCGATCTTTACACTAGATCAAGCTCGGGATCAAGTTTAAGGTACATGCCAAGTTTGGTCGAGCTTGAGTCGAGATTTGGATGTTGGTTATAACTATTTCTTTTTTTTTTATATAGTTAAAAGATGTCAGACGAATCTGATAATGAAGTTGATCAAGTGATCCACATGAGTGAAAATCCCACTGAAAAGATAAATAGACGTGAATCGGTAGCATCAAGCACTCATTTAGTTGACTTTCAACAAACTAATGTTGATAGAGGCAACAACAATGGTCAAGGGGATTTGAATCTGCTTCGCACAAGAGCTGAGGCTCTTCAAAGAGTGTGGGATTTACTCCTACTGTAGTACCAGTGCCTGTGGTCTGACGGGCTCCAACTAAGGAATTGCAAAGGTATGATGCAACTGAATTCTTAGGATTAAAGGGAGTTGATCCATCAACTGTTGGAGTATGGTTAGAATCGACTAAGCGTACCATGTTCCAACTCGAGTGCACCCCTAAGAATGTGTAATTTGTGTTATTTTTCTTCTACAAGAAGAAGAATATATGTGGTGACAGACTATAGCACGCCACATACCTGCTGACTGAGCCGGCTGGGAGTTCTTTTAGAAGAAATTTTAGAAGAAGTATGTTGGGGAATTGTATCTTAAAGACAAGTAACAAGAGTTTCTACTGCTGAAACAGAACGAAATGTTTGTAGTTGATTATGAAAGAGAATTTATACGACTTAGTAAATATGCTATAGAAGTTGTGCCTTCTGAAACTAAAAAGTTGCAAACGATTTTTGTGTGGCTTATACGATGAACTCTGAGTACAACTGGTACCGCTTCAAGTTTTGGAATTTGTTGAGTAAGTTGAGCGAGCAAAAAAAGGTTGAACAAGCTTTGGGCCTTGATAAAAAGACCGAGACTGCATGAGCTTTAGGGAAATGAATGGGAACTATTAGTTCTCATTAGCAATTGAAACGACCTAAGGACTAACATAGGAGTTAAAGGTTGACTTTAAAGTCTGGTATATATGACAAAAATCGAGATCGAAAACTGACTATGTCCATTGGTAGTGTAAAAGGGCCAGGGAGAACTTCTGAATCGCCAAATTACAAACACTGCAGGAAGAGACATTGGGGAAAATGCTGAAAGTTATCTGACATTTGTTTCAGATGCGGATCACAGGAATATTTTGCCCGTGAATGTCCAGAAAATGATAGTAGTGCATCAGTCGACACTCAGAAATCTACATCTGCAACCAAGGGTCGTGGCATTAGTCAGGGTGATTCTATTTCTAGAAGTGGTGTAGGAAAGGGTAGTGTTACGGTTACTCATCAGTCTATAGCCAGTGTGTCGGCTTGAGCGTATGTCGTATGGACTCAAGAGGCAGGTGAAGCTACCGATGTTGTAGCAGGTTTTTTTTCCTTATATTATATGTTTGTTTATATATTAATAGACCCTGGTTCTTCTCACTCATAGGTTAATGCTAATTTGATCAAATTTGGGAGTCTAAAACCTGAAGTGTCAAAGGTAGCCATTTGTATCGAGTCTGATGAGTCAAATGGTATTAGTCGACCAAGTGTGTAAGCGATGTTTGCTAGAAATTCAAAGCTTGACCTTTCCGGTAGATTTATTATAATGCCTTTTGGTGAGATTGATTTAATCTTGTGCATGAATTGGTTAACTGAGCATGGTGTGATTCTTGATTGTTGAAGGAAAAAGTTTTCAGTTAAAGGACCAAATGGTGAAATTATGGAAGGGAATGGTATTAGAACAAGCGTTTTGACCTAGATTATTTCATCAGTCCAAGCTAGTAAGCTGTTGAAGAATGGTTACGAAGCTTTTCTAGCTTATGTGATTTACTCAAATATTGGAAATAGAAAGATTGAAAATATCTGGACTGTTCGTAAATTCTTTGATGTGTTTCCCAAAAAATTACTGAGATTACCACCAGATTGATAAGTGGAGTTTGCAATCGAAGTGTTTTCTGGTATAGCTCTAGTGTCAATACCTCCTTAGCGAATGGCGCCAATAGGATTGAAAGAATTAAAAGTTTAGTTGCAAGATTTACTTGATTGTGGCTTTATACGCCGTAGTATATCGCTCTAGGAGTTCCAATGTTGTTTTTTGAAAAGAAAGATGGTTTAATACGTCTTTGCATAGATTACCAACAATTGAATAAGTTGACAATTAAGAATCGATACCCTCTACCCCGTATCGATGACTTATTCTATCAATTGGGAGGGGCTTCCATCTTTTCCAAAATTGATTTACGATCCAGTTATTACCAATTAAAGGTGAAATATAGTGATGTACCAAAAACGACATTACGTACGTGTTACGGACACTACGAATTTTTGCTGATGCCTTTCGACTTGACAAATACTCCTGCATCATACATGTATCTCATAAACTGTATTTTTCAACCCTACCTGAAACAGTTTGTAGTAGTGTTTATCGATGATATCTTGATCTATCCGAAGACAGAAGTAGAACACGAACAACATCTTCAAATTGTATTGCAAGTGTTACAAGATAGATAGTTGTACAGAAAGCTTAGCAAGTGTGAATTTTGGCTATCTAAAGTCATGCTTCTTGGATATGTTATTTCAGTTAACGGGACTAGAGTTGGTCCGAAAAGGATCAAAGCTATTTTTAGTGTAAAGCACCTAGAAATATGTCGGAATTATGCAGCTTTCTTGGATTAATTGGTAATTACAGGAGATTCGTAAATGGATTTTCAAAAATAGCTATGTCGCTGATAAAACTTTTGCAAAAGAATGTTCAGTTCGTTTGGAGTGACCAGTGCGAGGGAAATTTTGAAATATTGAAACAGATGCTGACGAAGGCGCCAATTTTAGCATTGCCTAAAACAGAAAAAGACTTCATAGTATATAGTGATGCTTCATTAAATGGTCTGGGTTGCTTTTTGATGCAAGTTGGGAAGGTGATCGCGTATGCGTCTCGACAACTGAAAACGCATGAACGCAACTACCTGACGCACGATTTAAAGCTAGCTGCTATAGTTCTTGCTCTAAAAATTTGGATACATTATCTTTATGGTGAGAAATTTCATATGTTTACTGATCACAAAAGTCTTAAATACCTTTGGACCCAAGAGGAGTTAAATCTAAGACAGCGTCATTGGGTTGAACTTTTGAAGGATTATGTTTGTATGTAACAGCCCGGTTTATACCTTAGTCGGAACAGTGGTTTTGGGAGCACAAATCTGAGGTCAGAGAAATAATTTAATATTATTTTTTATGTTTATGGCATGTGATAAAGTATGTGTGAAAGTTCTGTGTGAAAATTTTAACGTTTGTGTGCTCGATTTGGAAAATGGACCTAATCGCCCAAAGTGCTGTGTGCTAAAAGTTAAAAGTGCTTAAATGCTATGTCTTATTAAATGAGAGGTCCTTATGTTTTATTAGACCATTAATAACTTGGATGGACAAAAATGGGTTTATATTAAGGGTTTTTAATGTGATTATAAAAGGTTAATTTTGGTAATTGATAAATCATGATATTATTATTAAAACAAAGCCAAATACTCATCTTTTTCATGCATTCATCATTGAAAATTGAAGAAATAGATAGTGTTTATGAGCTTTGAGCATTCGACACTTGTTGAGCTTGAATGAGGTATGTTTTAAGCTCAATTTTTTATGATTTTTATATTTTTGTGATCGTTGCTTTGAGTACTAGCTAGCCCGTACCTTGATTTTCGGAATTGATGATGATTTTATGAAGTAACATTGTTGAATAATTTAGTTTTGTAATGTTTGATTATGAAAACTAAGTGCTTGATGGTTGATATACATGTTTTGTATAATGATTTTTGATGAACTTGCCTATTAAGGATTAAATTATAAAAATGAGAAATTGAGGGCTAAAATGTGAAATAAATGAAAGTTATGGGCTGCTAGTAGCATGTGATAAATTCGGTTAGCATGGGTTGCTAAGAAATTTATTGAATTTGTGATTTTATGCAAAAAGGACTAAATTGATAAAAATATGAAAATTAGGGCGCTAATGTGTAAAATACCTTAATTATGTGTTGTGGAATAAATTGAGTGAAAATGTGATTGAATGAGTTGAATTTTATATTATATAGATCAATAAAGGAGAAATTCGAACCTAGATCGAGGCAAAAACAAAGTGCTTGATTGATCGACTAATCTCGTCGTTTCTAAGTCTGAGGTAAGTTTGTGTATAATACCTTTTAAAGGGACTTTGTGTTATTGACTAACTATGATATGTTGATGTGTGAGCAATGGTTGTTTAAATGTTATAATTCGACTGGTAATACCTCATAATCCTAGTCCGGTGATGGATAAGGGTTAGGGGTGTTACATTTGATTGGTACCAAAGCTATGGTTTAGTCGATTCTAGGACTAACGTAGCGTGTGAGAGTCTAGCTATACATGCCATATATATATTTGCGATAGTGTGATGATTCCTGATAGTTAAAAATGTGTTTTCGTAAAACAAATGGATCCCGAACGAGCTGTAGCTAACGATGTTGAAAGTAATACGCCTGCTCCCGCTCAAGGGATAGCACCGTCTGATTCTAGACCAGTTGCTAGCGGTCAAAAAGGAGAGGCTAAACAAGCCTTCTTCCAAATGATGAACTAGTGGTTCACGGAGTTCGTTCGAACGAATCCGGCTGCTCAACAACCTCCACCCCAGCAAGTTCCTGTAGAGCCACAAGTTATAGACTCGATTTGACTGAGTAAACCTCTAGTTGATAAGATTCGTAAGTATGGGGCTGAAGAGTTCAGAGCCACAGTTGATGATGATGCCGAGCGAGCTGAATTCTGGCTTGAGAATACCATTAAAGTGTTTGATGAATTATCATGTGCTCCTGATGAATGTCTTAAGTGTATTGTTTCACTGTTTAAAGATACGATGTATCATTGGTGGAAAACATTAATATCTGTGGTTCTGAGAGAACAAAACACCGGGGATTTCTTCCAAACTGAATTCTGGAAGAAATATATCAATCAACGGTTTATAGATCAGAAACGCAAAGAGTTCTTTGAGCTGAAACAGGGTCGTATGTCTGTTACGGAATATGAGCGAGAATTTGTGAGATTGAGCCAATATGCACGAGAATGTGTTTCGACAGAAACTACTATGTGTAAACGATTCATTGAAGGGTTGAATGAAGATATTAAACTTCTGGTCGGAATTCTTGACTTGACTGAATTTGTGGTATTGGTTGAAAGAGCATGTAAAGCCGAGGAGCTTAGTAAAGAAAAGAAGAAAGCAGGCTTAGAAGCTAGAGACGAGAGAAAAAGGTCGATGAGTAAGTCGTATCACTCTTCATCAAAGAGATTCAGAGATGCAACCCGTCACTCAAATGCTTCGATTGAACATTCGAGTAGAGACCGTGTGAAACAATATACGAGTCCTAAAGCTCAAATTCCAATGGAATCAAGTGTTGGCAATGTCAGAAACAATAAGCCTGAGTGTAGACAGTGTGGGAGACGTCATATTGGTGAATGCTGGGGCAAGTATAATAATAGAGTTTGTTATAAATGTGGATCACGAGATCATTTCATTCGGGATTGCCCGGAGTTGGCTAAGAAAGATAATGCTCAAAGTGCGAGGCCGAGTAACAAGGCAGCTAGGGGTAGTCCACCCAGAAACACAGGAATTGTGAGTGGAGTCAAAGAGGAACAACGGATATAGCTGTGAGATCCGAGGCGAGAGCACCTACCAGAGCCTATGCTATTCACGCTCGCGAAGAAGTGTCATCTCCAGACGTCATTACTGGTACTTTCACTCTTTTTGATACTGATGTGATTGCATTGATAGATTCAGGATCTACTCATTCATATGTGTGTGTGAACTTAGTATCTAGTAAGACTCTGCTTGTTATGTCTACTGAGTTTGTGATTAGAGTGTCGAACCCTTAGGCAAATGTGTTCTGGTTGACAAAGTGTGTAAGAATTTTCCGTTGATGTTTCGAGATATCTATTTCCCGACTGATCTAATGTTATTACATAATTCTGGGTATGGATTGGTTAACATTGCATGATACTGTTGTGAATTGCAAACAGAAGACTATTGATTTGAGATGTCAGAATGATGAAATAATACGGATTGAGTCCAGTGATTTAAATGGGTTACCAGCCGTAATATCTTCGATGAAAGCTCTGAATTATGTGAAAAAGCGATGTGAAGCTTATCTTGCGTATGTGATTGATACGAAAGTGATCGAAAAAAAAGTTGAATCTGTGCTAGTTGTTTGTGAGTTTCCTGACGTATTTCCTGAAGAATTACCAGGATTACCTCCGATACGAAAAGTTGAGTTTGGCATTGAATTAGTGCCGGAGACGACCCTTATTTCAGTAGCTCCGTATAGAATGGCTCCAAAAGAATTGAAAGAATTGAAGTCTCAGTTGCAAGAATTGACAAACAGAGGTTTCGCACAACTGAGCTTTTCTCCTTAGGGTGCTCCCATTCTGTTTGTGAAAAAGAAAGATGGCACGATGAGAATGTGCATTGATTACCGTCAGTTAAACAAAGTGACTATTAAGAACAAATATCCTCTACCTAGAATCGATGATTTGTTCGATCAGCTGAAAGGAGCTACTGTGTTTTCAAAGATAGATCTGAGATTGGGATACTATCAGTTGCGAGTAAAAGATTCAGACATTTCGAAAACTGCTTTCAAATTGAGGTACGGGCATTATGAATTTTTAGTTATGCCTTTGGGACTAACAAATGCTCCTGCTGTCTTTATGGACTTGATGAACAGAATTTTTAAATCGTATTTAGATCGATTTGTTGTTGTATTCATTGACGACATTTTAATTTATTCGCATGATGAAATTGAGCATGCCGAACATTTGAAAATTGTGCTACAAACTCTGCGTGATAAGCAATTGTATGCAAAGTTTAGTAAATGTGAGTTCTGGTTGCGCGAAGTTGGCTTTTTGGGGCATATTGTGTCAGCATCCCGTATACGAGTTGATCCGAGCAAGATCCAAGCAATTTTAGAGTGGAAGCCTTTGAAAAATGTGTCTGAAGTCCACAGTTTTCTGGAACTTGCTGGTTATTACCGAAGGTTCATAAAAGGCTTTTCGATAATTGCAACTCCGTTAACGAGAATGCTTCAGAAAGATGTGAAATTCGAATGGTCTGAAAAATATCAAAAAAGCTTTGATCAGTTGAAAGCCTTTTTGACTGAATCTCCAGTTTTGGTACAGCCAGAATCTGGTAAAGAATTTATGATATATAGTCATGCTTCGTTAAACAGTCTGGGATGTGTTTTGATGTAGGAAGGCAAAGTTATAGCTTATGCCTCGAGACAATTGAAACCACATGAAAAGAATTATCTGGCGCATGGCCTTGAGTTAGCTGCAATCGTGTTTGCTTTAAAAATTTGGCGCCACTATCTTTTTGGTGAGAAATGTCATGTGTTTTTAGATCATAAAAGCATAAAATATCTGATAACTCAGAAAGATTTAAATCTGCGAAAAAGAAGATGGTTAGAACTGTTAAAAGACTACGAGCTTGTGATTGATTAT
Organism: Gossypium australe; assembly: GCA_005393395.2. Classification (NCBI taxonomy): domain Eukaryota; kingdom Viridiplantae; phylum Streptophyta; class Magnoliopsida; order Malvales; family Malvaceae; genus Gossypium; species Gossypium australe. The sequence continues at coordinate 18,661,996 of CM016617.1, forward strand.
CATCCGGGAAAAGCAAATGTTGTTGCTGATGCTTTGAGTAGGAAATCGTTGTTTGCCATATTTGTGATGAATGCTCATTTTGTTCTGTCTAAAGATGATTCGTTTATAGCTGAGTTGAAAGCGAGGCCGTTGTTTATACAGCAGATTTGTGATGCCCAGAATGTTGACAATGAAATGTTAGTGAAAAGAGCTCAATGTGATTCGAATCCTGATTCTGAATTTCAGGTTGATGCTAATGATTGTCTAAGATTTAAAGATCGAATATGTGTTCCGAGAAATCTAGAGTTAATTCAGTTGATTTTGAAAGAAGCACATAACAGTCACTTATCGGTTCATCCTGGAAGTACAAAGATACAATCTGGGTTATAGTTGATAGATTGACAAAATCAACTCATTTTATTCCGGTGAGAACGAATTGTTCGCTTGATAAGTTGGCTGAGTTATATATTTTTGATATTGTGAGATTACACGGGGTGCCACTATCTATTGTGTCTGACAGAGATCCGAGGTTTACTTCGCGGTTTTGGAAGAAAGTACTCCGATTCGGCAGAAAAGGCAAATTGAGTCAGAGGTTTATCGGGCCGTATGAGATTTCTGAGCGTATTGGGTCAGTTGCTTATAGATTATTGTTGCCACCTAAGCTAGAGAAGATTCATAATGTGTTTCACGTATCGATGCTTTGATGATACAGATTCGACCCATCGCACGTGATTGCCCCTACTGAAGTTGAGATTCAGTCTGATCTATCGTATAGCGAAGAACCGATTCGAATTCTGGCTCGTGAGATCAAATAGTTGAGAAATAAGAAAATTGCTTTAGTGAAAGTGTTTTGGCACAGACATGGGGTTGAAGAGGCTACGTGGGAGTGTAACACCCCAAACCCGGCCTAGAAGTTAAGCCCAAATCTGGCATGTCACATGGAAGTTTTTTTTTTTTTCAAACCATCTCTAATATTGTTAAAAACTTGTTTGAGAATTACAGCCTCTTTGTTAAAACCCAAAACACTTAAGCAATTGTTATCTACTTAAAAACGTAATTATCTTTAAAAACCTTTTTGGTTGTGAAAACATATTTGAAATAAACAATTTACGAAAATGGGACATTTGGGAATAGAGTTGCAGAAGCATTTTGAAAGAAAATCCGAGGCCTTACTACAACATTTAACCCAAAATAGTAAAGTAATAAAATAAACGAGAAAGAAGTCTAAAGTCCAAATAAACCATTTCTGAAGTATGGCCTCCACCGAGTCATCCATGGCCCAAGTCCACGTCACTGAGCATTACCGGAAAAGGTTAAGAGAAAGGAGGGTGAGTTACAAGAACTCAATGTGTAATCCCCTTACAGTTATCCATTAGGTCGTAATCCAATTAACAATATTTTTGGCCTAGCCCATTTTCAATAATAATAATAATGTATCAATTATAACATGAATATGAAATGCAATTCCCAAACCAAGTCTAGTATTTCCATCCGCTACACACCATCCGTACCAACCAACACACATGTGGGGAGTTTTAGTCACCCACCCCGCCAACACACCAAACTGGGCATAAAGCCATATTTCAAATCAGTGAGTGAAAATCAAATCGGTGAGTCCACAGTCATCTCGGATGACTCGTGCGACCCTAAAAATCAAATCGATGAGTGAAAATCAAATCGGTGAGTCTACTGTCATCTCGGGTGACTCGTACGACCCGAAAAATCAAATCTGTGAGTCCACAGTCATCTCGGGTGACTCGTGCGACCCTAAAAATCAAATCGATTAGTGAAAATCAAATCGGAGAGTCCACAGTCATCTTGGGTGACTCGTGCGACCCTAAAACTCAAATCGGTGAGTGAAAATCAAATCGGTGAGTCCACAGTCATCTTGGGTGACTCGTGCGACCCTAAAAATCAAATCGATGAGTGAAAATCAAATCGGTGAGTCCACAATCATCTCGGGTGACTCGTGCGACCCTAAAAATCAAATCAGTGAGTCCACAGTCATCTCGGGTGACTCGTGCGACCCTAAAAATCAAATCGATGAGTGAAAATTAAATCAGTGAGTGAAAATCAAATCGGTGAGTCCACAGTCATCTTGGGTGACTCGTACGACCCTAAAAATCAAATCGATGAGTGAAAATCAAATCAGTGAGTCCACAATCATCTCGAGTGACTCGTGCGACCCTAAAAATCAAATCGGTGAGTCCACAGTCATCTCAGGTGACTCGTGCAACCCTAAAAATCAAATCGATGAGTCCACAGTCGTCTCGGGCGACTTGTGCGACCCTAACAAATCAATCACTTCCTCCAATTACATATCCCAACCCATGCAGTATGTCATGTATGCAAAGCACATTTCATAATGATGTATGAAATAGATTACCGTCATAACCAGATAAACAAAATACACACACAGTCGTGCTAATCAACCCATAGGGGTATAACGGTAATTTTACCCACTAAGGGTAATTCGGTAATTTCGCAACCTAGGGGTATTTCGGTAATTTCGCAACCCAGGGGTATTTCGGTAACTTACCCTCCAAGGGCATTTCAGTAATTTTGCAACCCAAGGGTATTTCGGTAATTTACCCTCTAAAGGTATTTCGGTAATTTCGCAACCCAGGGGTATTTTGGTAATTTACCTCCAAGGGTATTTCGGTAATTTCGCAACCCAATGGTATTTCGGTAATTTACCCTCTAAGGGTAATTCGGTAATTTCGCAACCCAAGGGTATTTCGGTAATTTACCCTCTAAGGGTAATTCGGTAATTTCATATTTAACGGTGTTTCCGAAGGCCTACTATCGTCTCGAGTAACACAAAACTCTATTTGGGTCTCTACGGAACTATTGGGTCAAAAATCCATTTTAGGCCCAAACGGGGTAATTTCACAACTTCGGACTTAACTACTAATTTGGGGCATAAAAATTGAAACTGTCCATCTGCGTCATACTGACTAAATTGACTATAACTCGAGTTAGGAAACTCCAAATTTAGATCCGTAAAAGTTTTTTGAAACTAGACTCATATATCTTCTTACTGTAAATTTTCCAGAATTTTGGCCTAGCCATTTAGTACAGTTTATTCCCTAAAGTTTTCCTTGTTTCACTGTATGACAGTTCTGCCCTCTCTTCACAAAATCTCAAATATCTCATTGTACAGAAATCAAATAATGTTTTCGTTTGCTCCAAATAAAAATAGACTCAGTAAGGATTATAATAATATAAACCACATTCCATAATTATTCTTTTACAATTTATGATGATTTTTCCAAGTCAGAACATGGGATCACGTAATCATTCTGAACTAGTCTTACAAAAATTTAAATATCTCAAAATATACAAATCCTTTGCTTGCTCTGTTTCTTTTATAAGAAAATAGACTCAATTATATTTCAATCCATATCCCCTTCACTTTCTAATTAAATTTCCACTATTTTCAGTGATTTTTCAAAATCACGCCACTGCAGTTAACCAAAACTGTTTCATTGCAAAATATGGTTACCACTACGAACATAAGCACACCCGAGTGGTCACAGATGCCGGTTTCCAGATTTTTTGTCTTTCGACTGAATCACAGAACATTTCATGCAAATATTCAGAGAGATATGAGATTACACATCATTTCAAACATATATTCGGAAAGGGTATGAGATTACACACCTTATTCAGAATCCATAACGCGATGCTCTTCGGCACCAAAAATTCGAGTCACTTCTTACGAGGGATAGGTGATCAGGCGATTTGATTCCTATCGTGATCGATCAGTCCAAACTATTAATCCATTTAGCAACCAATCGAATAATGAACGATATCGAATAATCCATAAAGAACTCCTTACCTTAACGATAATGAATCCGTTTTTCACCGATTGACTTATGGAGAAAATAGTAGAAGCACGATGAAGAATAATAGAAGTTTCGATTACGGAGAACACAAAAGCGAACAAGTGAAGGGAGAATAGAAAAGAATGTGCAAAAGAGAATAGAAGAAAACATGAAACAAAGAACCCGAAATGTCTAAGGATAAAGCTTAAAATGTCAAAAATGCTAAGAACACAAGAGAATTTCGGTTTTTCTTCTTTTGCTACTCATCAAATGTCCAATTTCATGCCAAAATAACCCTTAGCTGAATTTCACCTATCACAAACCCCCACATTCGGCCAACTAACACCACTCCCCACCAATCCCTTGATTCTCTATGTTTTGTTCCATTTGTCCCCACTCCATGTTTTGCTCCATGTTTTCCTCCACGTTTTGCTCCATTTTTCCCCACTCCACCTCTTCTCTTCTTTGAGCAAAAATAGAACTCTCTTGTTGCTTATCATGAGATTCGAACCCTTGCTCCCTTCAATAGCTCAACACGCCACTTGCCACCAAGCCACAAGCTCCCTTGTGTCTCCTAAATGCACCCACTTATTCTTAAGTCCTACTTCCATCACTCCTTTCCACTAAAAGGCCAAAAATGAAAATTCTTGCTATGGCCTAACTCGAACCCGAGACTTCATAGAAACCCCATAACTTTCCAAAGTCACCTTCCTAATAAGTCCAAATTGTAATAATTCCGTTCTCATATTCTCAAAAATTTTAAAACGCTTCTATGCTCAAGGTCCAATGGGCCCAATTCTACTAGGCCCAATTTCGGGTCGTTACAAGGAGCCTGAGGATGCTATGAGAGAGCAATACCTGAATCTATTCACTGGTAAGATTTTCGGGGACGAAAATCCCTAAGGGGGGAGAGTTATAACAGCCCGGTTTATACCTTAGTCGAAACAGTGGTTTTGGGACCATAAATTCGAGGTCAGAGAAATAATTTAATATTATTTTTGATGTTTATGGCATGTGATAAAGTATGTGTGAAAGTTTTGTGTGAAAATTTTAACGTTTGTGTGCTCGATTTGGAAAATGGACCTAATCGCGTAAAGTGCAAAAGCTTTGTGCTAGAAGCTAAAAGTGCTTAAATGCTATGTCTTATTAAATTAGAGGTCCTTATGTTGTTATTAGACCATTAATAGCTTGGATGGACAAAAATGGGTTTATATTAGTGGATTTTTAATGTGATTATGAAAGGTTAATTTTGGTAATTGATAAATCATGATATTACTATTAAAACAAAGCAAAATACTCATCTTTTTCATGCATTCATCATCGAAAATTGAAGAAATAGATAGGGTTTATGAGCTTTGAGCATTCGACACTTGTTGAGCTTGAATGAGGTATGTTTTGAGCTCGATTTTTGATGATTTTTATGTTTTTGTGATCGTTGCTTTGAGTACTAGCTAACCCGTACCTTGATTTTCAGAATTGATGATGATTTTATGAAGTACCATTGTTGAATAATTTAGTTTTGTAATGTTTGATTATGAAAACTAAGTGTTTGATGGTTGATATACATGTTTTGTATAATAATTTTTGATGAAATTTCCTATTAAGGATTAAATTATGAAAATGAGAAATTGAGGGGCTAAAATGTAAAATAAATGAAAGTTATGGGCTGCTAGTAGCATGTGATAAATTTTGCTAGCATGGGTTGCTAAGAAATTTATTGAATTTGTGATTTTATGCAAAAAGGACTAAATTGATAAAAATATAGAAATTAGGGGGCTAATGTGTAAAATACTCTAATTATGTGTTGTTGACTAAATTGAGTGAAAATGTGATTGAATGAGTTGAATTTTATATTATATAAATCAAGAAAGGAGAAATTTGGACCTAGATCGAGGCAAAAATAAAGTGCTTGATTGATCGACTAATCTCGTCGTTTCTAAGTCTGAGGTAAGTTCGTGTATAATACGTATTGTTTAAACAATGTTCATATGTGATTAAATGAATGGAAATTTGATTGTGGAGTTTGGTAATGTGAAATGTAACTTCGAAGACATGTGGCACTAAGTGTGTGTAAATAGCATCGTTACAGTGTTGAATGGCACTAAGTGTGCGAGATAAAGAAAGCATCGGCTGCATTATTTAGCACTACGTGTGCGATACCGAGACAAATTCGGTTTAATGTCATGGCACTAAGTGTGCGATATTTGTAATAGCCCGATTATGACCCTAATCAGAACGGTGGTTTCGGGACCACGAATCCGAGTTAGAAAAATATTTTAATATTATTTTCTGTGTTAATTATATGTGAATTAGCATGTGTGAAAATTTCGTATGAAAATTTGAGTGTTTGTGTGCTTAATTAAATAAAAGGATGTAATCGCGTAAAATAAAAATTTGATGGTTAGTTGTGAAAGTGCTAAATTGTTGTTGTCTTTTAAATATGAAAGATTAAGAATGCAATTAGCCAATCTTTAAGTTAGTGGACGACAAGATATTAATGATATGTGTTTTATATGTTTTATATGTTAAAGTTTATATTAATATTATATTATAAGTTATTATTTTATAATGAAATAAAAACATTAAAGAAAAGAAAGCCATTATGTGTGTTCATCTTTCTATTTGACCGAAAATACCAAGAAAAAAAGAAGGGTTTGAGTTTTGCTATATTCGACCATCTCAAGTCAAAATTCAAGGTGTGTTTTTAGTCGGTTTTTGATAATTTTTACGTTTTTGAGATCGTTGCTTCGAGTACTACAAAGCCCATCTCTTAATGTTAGAAATTGATGAATATTTTGTGATTTGTCATTGATGAGTATATGTGTTTTGTGTTGTTTGATGATGAAATATTAAAGATATGTTTTAGATTGATATGTTTTGTATTGGAGTTTTTGATGATTTTGAGTAATTAGGATTAAATTACAAAAATAATAAATTGAGGGGCCAAAATGAAAAATAAATGAAATATATGGACTTGTATGGATCTAGTGAAAATTCGGCCTAGGCATAGCATATGCAAATTTTGTGTATTTTGTGTTTTGTGCAATAGGGATTAAATTGTAAAAAGTGTAAAATGTCAGGGGTAAAAATGTAATTTGCCCATTTATGTGTTTTTGGATTAAATTGAATGAAAGTATGTTGAATGGGCTTAATTTGAAATTTATATAGACCAAGAACAAAAAGGATCGGGAGTGGATCGGGGAAAGACGAAGTTAATCGAATAGTCGGAATAACAAAGTCCGTTGATTTCTGAGGTAAGTTTTAAGCAATTGGATGAAATGAAATTTGGATATATATATATATATATATATATATATATAATGTGTGTATGAATAATTGAATTAAGCATATTAAAATACATTTGTCGAATGTGAAATGGAATGGGATCAAGTATTTATAAATTAGCCGAATGTAAAGTTGGTGTATATATAAATGTATAAGTGTTGGTTCATGGAGTAATGTGAGTGTATGAATGACTAAAAAGGTAGCTAAATGTGAATATGAAATGAGAGAGATGTTTGTTTTGAATAGATGGATGCAAATATATATATATACATGTATATTAATTGTGCCGAATGAAATGGTATGACATAATGAAATTGAGTTGTTGTTGGATATTTGAATATTTGTGTATGCATGTGTGAGAATGAAATTTTAAGTGTTTGCATAAATAAAGAAAGGTTCGGATAAGAGGCACTATGTGTGCGAGCTTAAACACCGAGCACTGTGTGTGCGAAATCGATTGAATGGCACTATGTGTACGAAAAATGAGTAATGGCACTAAGTGTGCGATACATTACCGGAAGATGGCACTATGTGTGCGAATTATCAAGTAACGGCACTAAGTGTGCGATACGTTACATGAGTTGCACTGTGTGTGCGGATTATCGAACCTCTCAAGGACATGAACCAATGAATGGATATAACCAAAAGAGACATGTAGGTAAGTGATGCATGGAAATTGAATAACGTGGTGTTAATGAGGTAAGTTGCTTTTGTATATTAAATTATGGAAATATGATAAATTCATTAACCTTTGAGCTTGTTTGAAATGGATATAGGGCTTGTGACCATTCGGTTTTGGAGATCTAATGAATATGATATTGTTGTATAGTAAAATGCTATATGTAATGCTTATATGAACCGGTTAATGATCAAGTTGAATTGATTAAAATTGTATAATGATTAGTTGTATATATTTCCTTTTGCTTATAACTTACTAAGCTATATTAGCTTATTGTACGTGTGTTTATTTGACTATTGTATAGATCTTGAAGTCTAAGTGTGCGAATTTTGAAATACCGAGCACTAAGTGTGCGAAATCGGTCGTTATGCACTAAGTGTGTGAAATCGGACAAGGAGCACTAAGTGTGCGATTAATTTTTGTATCTTGGATTGAATTTTGGGTAAGTGGATATTATGAGATGATATTAATTGAAATCAAATAAGAGTGATAAATTAGTTTGGATGGAATGTATCAATTAATTTTATAGTTCAATTGATATGAGTTGACATGGAGTAATGCTTACAAAATCTCATTGATTTATACATGAATTTTATATATTGTATTCGGCCATGTGGAAGTTTGTATAAAGAATTCATTTGATTAGTTTTAAAACTTGAATATGTGATTTATATGGGTTTGAAGTGCAAGTATAAGTTCGGTAAGTAAAATATATATATATGCATGTGAAGCCTATTATCGAAGGTTTGGAAGTTCGGCCTTTGGGATATGAAACGAGAAAGATTTCGAAAGGTGATATGAAAAGTCATGGTTATAAACCTTGGTTGTGAGTATATTATTCTGACTTTGCTAGTGTAGTGTTATAATGCATTATTGTTATGAAATTGCTTATAACTTACTAAGCGTTTGAAGCTTACTTTGTGTATTTTTCTTATGATTATAGAGTTTCAGAGACTTGCTCAGGTTGGAAGTCGAAGGAGATCTCATCACACTATCTAGTTTTCGCTTCAGTAAATAAATGCTTGAAGATTTGGTTATGTGGCATGTATAGACTAGTTATGATATGATTGGTTTGGAAATTATATATATAGCCATGCAAAAATGGCTTGATTATGATGTTAATGGTTGCATATTCGGTCTTGTCTTAAGTTTAATTTGGAAGTATGTTTTATGGTAAATATGTTTGTAATGTGGTTATATGATTTTGCAATGAAATAGTTTTTGGTTAGCAGCAGTGACGTAATTTTGAAAAATCACCAAAAATAGGAGAAATGGAATTAGAAAGTGAATAGGGTATAGAATTAAAGCTTATTCTGTCTATTTTTATATGAAAGAAACAGAGTAGGCAAAGGAATTTTATATTATGAGATATTTAAATCTTAGTGAGACTGGTTCTGAATGACTTCGTGATCTCCTGTTCTGTCTTGGAAAAAAAATTATTAAAATTGTACAAAAATAATTATGGAGCATAGTTTATATGCTTAGAACCCTCAATGAGTCTATTTTTGATTGGAATAAACGAGAACATTAATTGAATTCTGTACAATGTGATAACTAAGTTTTTATAAGGATAGGTCAGAACCATCGAACAATGAAACAGGGTAAATTTTAATGAATAAACTGTACTAATTGGCTACATGAAAAATTTCTGGAAAAATTATAGTAAAAAGATATATGAGTCTAGTTTCAAGAAAAATTTACGGATCTAAATTTCGAGTTTTGTAACTCGAGTTATAGTCAATTTAGTCAACATGACCAGATGAACAATTTCATTTTTTTATGCTCCGAATTAGTAGTTATGTCTAGTAATGCCTCATGCTCGACTCCTGCAACGGTCTCGAGTAAGGGGTGTTACAATATTATTATAGCTTCGGCTAATTAATTGGCACTAAGTGTGCCAATTCATTGAACGTTTAAAGAGGATCGAATGAATTATGGCATTGAGCATTGAAGTGGTAAATGTGATAGATAAATACGTGATGGTACAGGTATGTATAGAACCCAAGTGGTTGATGATATTGTGTATGAAATAGATGGAAGATTATGTGAATGCATGATGAAAAGAGTTGGATTGAGTAGCATTATAAATGCTTGTATATGAACCTATAGATATGGTATGAAAGTGAGTAATAGCCATGGATGAGATTGAGTAGTGATGTGAACTGAACTAAGTGTTAGTTAATTTTTGCATATTGAATTTGAATTGTTGAGTTAATTTTGATATATTACGAACTTACTAAGCTTACAGTGGTATTTAAAGCTAGCTCGAATTCGGGGATCGTCAGCGACTCAATCACACTATCGAACATCTATTTTGGTACCTTTTGAAAGTTGTATTTATGGTATATGGCATGTATAGGTTAGTGAGGTTGTGGAATGTTTTGAGATGTATAAATCTTGCCATGTGATATGGCTTGATAATGGATGAGACTTTAGATTGATTTTGGTATTTGTTTTGCTGTGTGAAAATGGTGTATGTGATGTGTATATATGGTCTTGTGTGAATGGCCATTATGGTATGCTATAGTGAAATAGAAATAGTATGTTTCATACTTGATTTGGTAGTTGAGATGGTGAATATATTAAATGTTTGAAATGGTTTGAAATGAGATGTGAATCATATACTTTTGGTATGGAACTTGGTTCATGAAATGGACATGTTTTGGGTTGGAATTGTATATGGAAATGAATGAGGATATTGCAGCATGAATTGTGCATGTTTTGGTAGGGTTTTGACCATTAATTGGGCATGAATTGAGTATAGAGTGATGCTTGTAGGAATGACCTAAAATGGGTGGCAAATTTGGCCTTGTAAATGGCCTATAATTGTCCACACAGTTGAGCACACGGGAATGTGTCTCGATCGTGTCCTTCAATGTCCCAATTCGAAGCAAGTCAGACTTGCACACGGGCCAAAGACACGGACGTGTGACAGGCCGTGTGACCCAAGTCAGTGTTGCACACATGGTAAGACATGGCCATGTGAGGCACACAGCCTAGCCACACGGGCGTGTGCCCCGTCTTGTAGAAAAGTTTTTAAAGTTTCATAAAAGTTTTAAATGTGATCGGTTCAGTCCTGAACCACTTCTAAAGCATGTTTAAGGTCTCGTAGACATTCTAAAGGGACTTTGTGTTATTGATTAACTATAATATGCTGATGTGTGAGCAATGGTTGTTTAAATGTTATGATTCGACCGGTAATACCTCGTAATCCTAGTCCGGTGTTGGATACAGGTTAGGGGTGTCACATTGTATCTCCGATTACCACCCGGGCAAAGCTAACATCATGATCGGCGAGTTGAGCAAAAAGGCTATAATGGAGTTGTGAGCGATGTTCGCTCGACTTAATGTTAACCATGATGGCAGTTTATTAGCAAAACTGCAAGTCAAGCCAGTATGTTCGAGCAAATAAGAACGGCACAATTCGACAATGCTAAACTAGCGAGGAAGAGGAATATGGTTCAGAACGGTCACTGGAAAATTTTAGCATTGATGATTATGATTGCTTAAGATTCTGTAATCGAATCTGTGTCATTGATGCCACTAAATTAAAAGGATTATTACTTCACAAAGCTCACAATAGCCCTTTTGCTTTGCACCCTGTGGGAACAAAAATGTATCGCGATTTGAGGGAACTATACTAGTGGCCTGGAATAAAAGGGAAATGGTTAAGTTTGTGGCTAAATGCCTAACATGACAATGGGTTAAGGCTGAACATCAGGTTCCCACTAGACTTCTTCAGCCTATTTTGATTCTTGAATGGAAATGAGATTTTATAACGATGGATTTTGTAACAGGGTTACCGTTGTCTCCGAGCAAGAAAAATACAATTTGAGTTATAGTTGATAGGCTTATGAAATAGGACCATTTCATTGCTATTAGGATCGATTGGGCACTTCTGAAGCTTGCCAAAGTCTACATTCAGGAAATTGTTAGGTTACACTGTATACCTATATCGATTATTTCTGATTGGGATCCCTGATTCATTTCGAGATTTTGGAAATAGTTACATGAATCTCTTGGTATGAGACTTAACTTCAGCATAGCTTTTCATTCACAAACGGGTGGACAATCTGAGCGTGTGATCCCGATTTTAAAATATATGTTTTGAGCCTGCTTTGAATCAGGTTGAGAACAATTCTTACCTTTGGCCGAATCTGTGTATAACAACAATTTCCAATCAAATATTCAAAGGTTTTGTATGAAGCTTTATATGGGCGTAGATGTCGAACACCTATTTTTTGGTCTGATTTATGTAAAAGAAAATTGGTGAGCAACGAATTGATCAAAGAGACAGAGGATACAGTTAATTTAATTCAAGATAGGTTGAAAACAACTTTCGACAAGTAAAAATTATACGCAGATTTGAAATGTCAAGACATCGAGTTTGTTGTGGGTGATAAGGTATTTTTGAAGGTTTTATCGTGGAAAAAAGTTCTACAATTCGATCGAAAAGGGAAGTTAAGTCCTCGTTTTATCAAACCTTTTGAGATCACCGAGAGGGCGAGACCCGTTGCGTATAGACTAACATTGCTGGTGGAATTGTAGAAAATGCATGATGTTTTCCATGTTTCGATGCTCAGGAGATATCACTCATATCTGTCTCAAATTATCTCAACGGAATAAATTAAAATTCAGCCTAATATGTCTTATAAGGAAGAGCCGGTCGAAATCTTAGCTTATGAGGTGAAGGAGTTACGGAACAAACACATTCCTTTAGTAAAAGTATTGTAGCGTAGTCATAAAATCGAGGAAGCAAATTGGGAATCCGAAAAGATGATGAGATCTCAATACCCCACCTCTTTTCAGGTAAATTTCAATAACGAAATTTCTTAAAGGAAGAAGAGTTGTAATGAATCGGAGGACAACAAGGACGAGAAGTGTGGTTCCAGAACTCCAATTCTATGAACCGGACCTGTAAATATTTATATTAAATATTTACGGAGTTGAATTGTAAGTTAATTGAATTTTGAATAGGTAATTTCATTTATGTAGTGCTTAAACTAAGTACAGGGATTAAATTGCATAAGAAGTAAAAGTGCAATTTATAGAAGGATTATAATCTGAAATAAATAGGAAGGACTTAAGTGACAATTAACTATTAAAATGGTTAGTGTCGTTTAGGTGGGTAAAGATATGCTTCAATATATGTAAGTTATAAAAAAAAAGAAAAAAGAAAAAAAAAGTATGAAATGCGTGGGGGTGGGTAAAATAGAAATAGATTGTGCCCTTAGACCATTGACACGGAGGGAGAAAAGTTTGGAGAAAACGTCAAGGTTTCAAAGTTCAAGCTTCAATTGGTATGCTTTAATTAGTCCATTTTTTTGTAATTTTTACATTTTCAGAATTCCGATTCTATAAGCTAGCTGACCCATGTATTATTTTTTGGTATTGTTAGAGATTGGGGATGTCACCATTGTTGTATACTTAGGGTGTGTATTGTTAATGTGTTCTATTTGTTTAATCCGTAACTGACGTCAACTTGGTGCCTTCAAGGAAGGGAAAAGACAAGATCGACGACGAATAGCTTGATGATCACGTTTGGTGTTTCTATAACCCGATTATTTCAATTATTGTTATTAATTATATATATACATTTATATCCATATACATATCATTTAGTTGGTAAGTTTATAAGAAGAATTAGTTCTTGAAATAATTGGTGTAATGGTCATATAAAATTGAAACAAGAGTTGGAAATGGTTTCACACATGTTTGTCAGTTTTACCGACCAACGCAGGGTGCATTTATTGTCGGTTATATCGACTAGCGTTGGTCACACATATTTTTCAGTTTTACTAACCAGTGCTGGGCACACATATTTTTCATTTCTACCGACGAGTGCAAGGCACATTTATTATCGGTTTTACTAGCCAACGCTAGGTGCAATTCATTAATACGAATTTATTCGTCAGGTACCGAATGCCAAATTTAGAGTGTTAATTGGAACCGTATACATAGCTAAAGTTGAGTAACGTTAATTAGGAAAATAGAGAGATGGAATGGAAATAGGGATTAAAATTGAGTTTGATGAATGGTATTAAATGAAACGTGGATTTGTTGATTACTCCGCAATATAACTTGGTTTCGGATCATAGGAATATTTCTAATCTGTTATCAAGTAAATGACTCTAATTTATGTTATGTGTACATGATAGGTACTCTTTTGTCAGATTGTCAATTCAACATCCAATGGCAATCCCAGACTCAATGAAGGTGGTTTGTTTCTTTTTGTTTCTGGCATGTACCTAGATTGTTTAAGGTCTTTTGTTTAGTTATCCCTTTTGTAACGATGCAAGCATGCATATTGATAAATGTATGTGATCATTTTGCAACATTAAAAATGTGTTGACGTGTCATTTGTGGCATATTGGTTAGATTTAGGATAAATAATTTTGGCATGCTTCTAGTGTCTTTGGAACTTTCATAAACCATGTGAATTTTTTTTTACAGTGGGTTTTACACTGACTTAGGCTAATTTGAACCTATGAAATCGTTTAAGGTAATTTGGTTTGCCAAACTAAAGTTCTAACCTCATGACAGTTGATATCCGAGCTAATATTTGAAGGCACTGATTTAGATCTCGAAAGGAGTAGAAGAACATGTTGTGCTGATGGAAACCCGTGAGATGGACAAAAAGCTAGTAGCTCGAGGGATATGCTGCCAACTTTGGAAGATAGAGTTGCTAAACTTGGGAGCTCTATAAGGGATGTGAGGGAGCTCCTTGAGATAGTCAAGGGACGCACCGATGAGTTGGACTTAATGAAAGAGCAATTCAGGGACTATGTATCGAAAACTCTTAGAGCCAATCAGGATGTGATGAAAGAGGCCGTCCACGCCGCCAGAGGTAATTAGACAAAGAAGAATGATACTCTCGAAGCCATGGTAATGACTTTGAAGGAACAAGTTGCGAAGCTCAATGAGGAGCTTACTATCTGTAAAGCTACTCTTAAGTAGCATAATGAGATGCTAGCTTCGACTCTTAAGTAGCGTAACATGGATGTTTCCAAACTAAAGGAGTTTAAGGGGACGAGGTTTGCAAGGGATGTGAACAATTTCCTTTAGGGATGGAACAGTACTTCCGTGCGATGGGCATCGAGGATGATGCCACTAAAGTAAACACTGTTGCATTTTATTTTACTAATGTCGCTCTCTTATAGTGGTGTCATAGGTTCACATATGAGAAACGAGATAGGACCACAATCAAAACTTGGGAGGAGTTTCAGAAAGAACTGAAAAAGTAGTTTTACCCACAGTATGTCGAGAAGGAGATTAGGGCTGATGCAATTTGCTGAGCTTGGATGTTCGGAAAGTAGATCAATGTGAAGAATCGTCTTGAAATGGTTCAAACGGTGAAAACCTTAACCCGAAGCACTTGAATTCTTTAAGGAACTGTAGCTATATTAAAACTACGACCCACTTAAACTTGACAGAATACTCGAACCTTGGTGTATTGAAGTCACAACACCCCAGGATGGAAAAATGGAGTGATAAGACAATTTTGAATGCCACAAACTTATAAAGTTTGATAAGTTCGAAAATAGTTCAATGAAGAACCTTAAAGAAAATTTTCTCACAAAAAAGTCTGATTTTTAAATTCAAGCAAAAGTCCATTACAAATGTTTAAATTCTAGTTTATATAAACTTAAAGGTGACCTTTCACATTCGGCACCATTACTAGCCATTAACACATTCATCTACTGCAATTAAATTGAGTCCATAACTTATGGTGAATAATTGAAAAGACATGTCTCTTCACTTAACCATGTGTAGTTGAAAGGTTATGTCTCTTCACTATTCCATGTGTAGATTAAAAGTCATCTTCTTCATGAATGCTTAATGCTCCTTTATTATGCTGGTTATGGCCCCTTCATTTTCCCCTAAATCGAATGCCTTAATGCTTGTGTTTTCCTCCATTTAGTTAGCGCCATGAATAAGCTTTAAGTGCACCAAAAACAGAATAGAATTTGAAGAGTCTTCCTTGTTCCTTTTAATAGTCACCTAAACAAGAATAAATTAATATTTAAACATTTGCAATCTGTTCAAATTCTTATTCAAACTAAAACAACTTATTTATAATGGAAATAAACACACTATAACTTATGCATTAAAAAGTAACCGCCAAAATAAATGACACACTTCACAAACTTATGAAATTAATTCATGTTTAAACATAATTAACAAATAAGATGCTTAAATGCATGATTAAGATGCAAACTAAATGAACAAATGAGTTACATAATGCATAACATAATTTAAAACACAACCTTTATTAACATATGAGTTATGTAATGCATGACATAATTAAATGGGTAACACATAATGCAAGTCATAATTTAAAGATGCAGATTAATAATTCAAGATATTAATAGAAAGATGCATACATAAACTAAAATAAACTTAATTAAATTCTTTGAAAATTGTCCCATAATTAATCAAAGCCCATCACTAAATTTGTCCACACTTGAACCCAATTAACCATCACAGACTTTGGGCTCAACCCAATTGGAATGATAAGCTTCATTCTCATTTGAGCCAATCTGAACATTTCTGAATTGTATCGTAATATTATGTGACCGGAATCACATCACGGGCTAAGTTGCATTTTCTTACGCAACAAGGCATTGTTCGGGAGTATGTCAAACACTTTAGTGATTTGATGCTCCAAATTTCTGATTTGAGTTTACTAGTTTGAAGACAAGTTGAAGCCTTGAGCGAAGCAAGAGTTGTGTAACACTGCTAATCCACATTCATCGCCGAAATAAGGTTTCAGAGCATTACCGATCAAATAGACATAATTTCAAAACATTTCATATCATATAATATTCAAGTCAAAACCAATCAAACTCATACATATTGTCCCTTATTCGAGCCCTCGAGGCCCAAAATACATGATAGAAACAAGTTGGGACTAATTCGGAAGCTCTGGAATTTTTTCGCGAAATATAAAAAATTTTCAAAGCTACAAGGTTCACACGACAATGTGGCCACAATGTACCTTAAATAACAAGTTTACCATTCTCTGCAAGCTTGAACATTAAGCAATTCAAAAATTATTCGTTTAACCAGTTCAAAACACAATCAAACACATTCAAAACATATAAAAAATAATCATCCTAGGTGCGTAACCAATGTACCCTCATAGGTACCACAATTATATCATCATTTCATATCATTAAAACATCATTTAAATCATCATTTTAAATCATGCCTAATTCAACTTATTTTGCCTAATTCATGAACACTTAATCATTAACTTAATTTCACATTTTTATATTTTTACCAAACTAACATTATATTTATAACCTCATTTACAAAAAATTCATAAAATAACTATTATTTAGACACCCTAGGTACATGCCGACACAAAAGGATAAAACATCACCACGTTTGAGATCGGGACCATTATTGGATGCTGAATCGGCGATCAAAATTAAGTACCTAACCTCCGCACGGAAAACAAAACCGTACGCTGAGTAAAAACTCAGTGATATTTTTATAATTCGAATATTTAAAGATAAGAAATTACAAATATACGATTGAAATATAAACACATATTAGTATTTAATTATTACAATAATCATATCATATTTCGTTTGTTTTACAAATATCTCAATTCTCATACTTAGCTCTATAAATATCTTTTTACAATTTATTTCACATTTCATTTCTCATACCTTGCCATTTGAATACCAATCATAAAATTTTATTATTCATTTACCCCTATTAACACGACTCAGACTCGGACGAATACACGGATCCAACCAAAACACACCAGTTTGGCACTCAGTGCCTCATCGGATAATTCAAAGGAATAAATTGACACCCAGTGTCTCATCTGCTAAACCGAAGTAAATTGGCACCTAGTGCCTCATCGAATTAATCCAAAGCAGTAAATTGACATCCAGTGTCTCATCAATTCGAAGTTAAAGAAATCCCTAAACTCTTTCAATCCTATGGCACGCCATCTATATCCGACTCAGCCCGATACAGTTAATAGGGTTCCGATTCACTTTTCCAATATAACCAATATTCATTTCAATTCAAATAATCAATATATTCAATATATATATACCAATTCAATTCAATCAATATAAATTCAATAAATTCATCACATAACAAATCAATCCATTTCAATTGCAAAACACAATAATTTTCACCTCAATACTTACCATATATATAAAATTGAATTATAACAATTAACAACTAAGTTCGGATTATAGAAATACAAACCGGAAATTCCGAGCTATTCCTCGTCGACTTTATCTTTTCCCTTTTTAGTCAAGGGTTCCAGTACGACGTTAGCTACGGAATTAAAACAACTAAAAAAATTATCAATACAACACAATTCAATTTCATATTAAATATTTTAATTTTTGCTCAATATTTGCCTAATTTTCAATTTAGTCCCTAAACCGAGACAAATTTATTTCTTCACAATCAATCTTATATTTTCATACAAATTCCACTTTAGACTAGATTTAACTCCCTAATTTCACTTAAATCTCTAAATTTCAAATTTTCACAATTTAGTCCCTAATGCTCAAAATTTACAATTTATTTTACAATTCAATCCTTTTTCATTTCTAACTTAAAATTTAATCCCTAATACTAAAATTATTCAACATAGACAACACTTAAAAACTCAATAATTTCTAAAATTTTGGCATGGGTCGGGTAGTATTTAATACCAGGATTCCAAAAAAATAAAATTTACAAGAAAAAAATGATTAAATTGACTAACCAATTGAGTTTTGAACTTTGAAACCCTAATTTCTCCTTTCTTTCTTTCCCTTTTTCTTTTCTTTCTTTTTCTCTCTGTTTCATTTCTATTCTATTTCTTTCAATTTCTTTTTGTTTCTTTTATTTATTATATTTACTTATTATATATATAATATAATATATATATATATACTTAACAATTAAGATATAATATATAATATATATATATATATATATATATACTTAACAATTAAGATATAATATTATAATATACATATTTTAACTTTAAGTTTTATAAATATCTATCTTATGCTGCCTCATTTATAAACAATGGCATAATTGCTTATTTAGTCTCTTTAATTTTTCTTTAATCTATAATTCAACTTTCACTCTTTATGTAATTTAGTTCTTATACCTAATTACTTTTAGTTCATGCAAATTCACCTAACAAAAACCTAATTAACCACACAACTAGCTTAAAAATATTTACAAGTTTGGTTTACGATAACGGAGTCTCGGAATACATTTTCTGACACCTGCGACTATCGGGTTGTTACAAGTTGAGTCGACAAGGTATCATTAAGCTTATTGTATCTATGGTCAAGGTGGAGTCTTTTATCGAGCTTGGTCCGAGGAAAGACAAGTTCAAGTCTTCCAAACCCAAAGAGAAGAGCAATGGTGGGGGAGACCATGAGGAAGATGGAAATAGCAACGGTGGCAATGGTAAGAATGGTAGCAAGGGGAAACCACCTAATGGGAATTGGAAGCCCAACAACAGACCTAAGGGGCTAGTGAAATGCTTCCTTTGTGATGGTCCACATATGGTGAGGGATTGTACAAATAAATCTATGCTTTCTACCATTAAAGGGGATGATGAGCCAGACAAAGCAACGATGAGACTTGGTTCGATTGTGCATTCTGTCGAAGCCAAGAATGTCAAAGAGAATGAAAAAAAAAAAGCTAGTGAAGTGCTTCATATGTTGTGGTCTGCATAGGATGCGAGACTGTCCAAAGTGATCCAAGATGTTCGCGATCAGTAAAGAGAATGAAGTGGAGCCCATTGAGAGTGGGGCTTTATAGCTTGGGTCGATGATACTCAATTTTGCTAAGGTGAAAAGGAACTGCAAACAGAAAAGGTTGATGTATGTGGACATCAACATCACAAGGCAAAAAAGGAGTGCCTTTGTTGATACTGGATGAATAGTTGAAGTGCAATATGTCATCAATAAAACTTCAAGTTTAATTTTAAATAACCTAATATGCATTACAATATGGTGGGAATATTGGATGAATATTTGCTAAACCTAATAAATGTAAAATAAACAATAGGCCGAATCAAATTATCTAATTACCATTTTCAAATTTTAGATCTTACATATCTAAATATTATAATTATGGTGTTCTAACCATAAACCCTAAGCTTGTACAAGATCTTGAGGTATAACCTCTTTTACCTTCACTAGTATAGATTCTATAAAATCTTCCCATAATTCGTTAAGGACCAAATTTATCATCCAATGAATTCTTAGAGTTTCCTGAATGGTTTTATGAATGTTGTTGCCCGTAAAAAAACTAGACAATTCACTTTGCACCTTCCAGTGCAATACTCTTGCAAAATATTTAATCAACATTTCGTACCATAATCTTTCTAACCTAACTTCATTCTCTACATAAATAAATGTTCCCCATAAAAAAATTATATTTATGTATTTCTAGCCTAAGACCAATATAACACATCCAAATTAGATTTTGCATTATGCGGTTTATAGCAATTATGTGTGCAACAACACAAGTGTTGTTAGCATTCATTCTATAATTCTTTAATTTCACCTCAAGAATAGCCATCTTTTCTCTTTCCTCTTATTCCTAACACATCTTAGAGTACGATAAGCCCTAGCCATTGCACTAAGTATATCCGAAGATACTATTACAATTATCACTTACGTATGTCATTTACTTGATAATTATTAACTACTCTTACATTAACAGTTTCACTATAATTATCAACAATATACATTCACATACTTATTTAAAAATTATTTAATTTTGAAACATAATTGCAAACTCAAACATATATATTTGTTTTAAATATCATGTGATAATATATTTTTATTTTGCTAACCCAACCTTACTGAATTATAAATTGGATTAATTTTGAATTTAAAAGTGGGGTGGTTTTGTGTGTTTTTTTTTTTTTTTTTGGATTTTAAGGGTTTATGTAGTGGGGTTTTTAAAGATTGTATAGTCTTGTCGAGTAAAAAATCTTTGCCTAAGTCAGCACAAATTGGATGGATTTGGGCAAAAATTCCTGCCTAAATCAGCACTATTCAACCTGATTTTGCAAGATTCTCTACGATTATCTATGCTTCAACAATGAATTGCAGAACAGGCTCAAATAGACTTGGTTTATGAGGATTTGAGCTTCTGCCCAGTTCACCATAAACCAAGCCAATTTAAGCCTACAGTTCACCGTTCAAAACATATGATTTAGGTGAAAAATTCAACCCAATATATGAAATATAAAAAATTATGGTTTCTCCAGTCACGTGGCACTGATCTTTTTGAGGCGTCACTTCATGCTTGCCAGCTAAATCTTTTACGTGGCAATGTTAACTGGATGGAATCCTTTGCTTTGATTATTAACCTTTTTCTCTTTAAGGTGGCTTACGACTCTTGGCCCTAGGGTTCTACTTCCACGTTTTCCGTAGGCAGATAAAAATACAAATATTTCTCTACATGTGTTCTTTGGGTTTTCACGTATTTAACAAAGAAACTACGTCCTTTTTTGCAATCATTTTTAACTTCTTCTCGCTCTTTTTTACATCTTTTTTATTAAAATCAACAAACATCATATTTAACAAAAAAAAATTATATATTTTAATACTTGAACATAATAATGTTAAATTTTAGTGTTTAAGTTGAATTTTAAAGTTGATTAAATGACAATTTATAATTAGTTAATAATATTAACAATTAACTTTTATCAAATTAATCCTAAAATTTGAAATAAATCACATTAATGAAACTAATATAAAGTCAAACAAATTCACAATTAATACGAAATTATATACTTTTATAAAATAATTCCAATGACGATATATAAGACGAGATTGTAATAGATTAAGAGTGTGTTTAGTATTGCTTCTAAAAAGTATTATTGGAACAAAAACTTTCTTAAACAAATTACTTTTTGAGAAAAAAAGTGTTTCTCTTGCACCAAAAATTAGTCCAAAGACACTTTTTTTCAAAAGCTGAAAATTTTAACTTCTGCCAAATATATTTTTTTCTCGAAAACACTTTTAAGAACTGTTTCTAAACTAGGCCTAAATCTTAACGTGCTTCGTTTATTGTATCCGTCCCAATTCAAAGAGTAATAATTTTAGGACATTAAAACTTTACCAAATATCTAATTTTTAAGTAATAAAAAATATATGAAACTAATTAATTAAAGTAGATTGGCAGTTAAAAAAATAAAATAAAATTTCTTAATCTATAAAATATTGTTAAAAAGGGGGCATTGTGAGTTCCAAAAAAAGGACAGGGGAGTAAGTGGGAAATTAGGTAAGTGTTAAAATTGCAAAAAGAGGCCGGTACACTATAATATTTCTCCAAAACCAGAGCTTTAGTGCGCACCATCCGATCCACGTCATCATATAACACGTGTCAATTGCTAGGTTCATCGAAAGCTCAGATATTCTGATCAGATCTTTGACATGTGGTCCCTCACGTGTCCTGTTACGTAGACACTTTCATTGTACAACTGTCAACTGAGCAAAATACAAGTATTTTATAAAATATATTAAAAGTAATTTTACCTTTGCTACTCTATTTTTTTTTTGTAGGAATTCCCTAAAATTTAATAAAGTGATTAATGGGACCACATGGGTGTCAGAGAACCAAGGTTCATTTTTTATCTATACGTGTCGTAAAAGCATTGGCTAGAGTGTTCAACAGCACTCAGGGGGAGTTACACGTGGCATATTATCAACCAATGTGCTCAAATGGACGGTGCCTGATTACCTTCATGTAATTCAGTAAATCGACGTCACACCAACTGTACGTGTCGGGTACCGCTTTGCCCGGAGGGACGGGCAGTCTACCCGTAGTTTTGGTGTGGCCCCCAGGTGAAGTTAGAGCTCTCAGTACAAAAACTTCAATCTCTGCCAGTTTTATGGGTCCTGCTTCAATCTGAAAAGAAGGGAAAAAAAAACTTGTTCGTCAGTGAAAAACAGTTGATTTTCTTTTTTTCTTCTTTAAAAAGAATTAGTAATCAAATCGAATGGCGGGAATTTGCTGTGAAGTTGTTGGAGAAAGTGAAGCAGCGGCTCCGGTTGAACCAACTTCAAGAGCTTCTCGTCGCCGGAGAATGGAGCTTCTACCGTTTAAGTTAGTGTCCGAAGCTGCTGTTCTACCGCCGTTAGAGAACGGCAGGAAACGTCAGAAGCTCGATCTCGTTCGCCCGACTTCTCGTGATTGTGATAACGCTGTTGAAAACTCGGATACTGATAAGCTTGAGAAAGATCAAGAACTTAATGGAAGTCTAAATTTTAACGGAGCAGTAAAATCAGAAGCCGTAGAAGAAGAAAAGGAATCGCCGAAGTTCGGCATGACATCCGTTTGCGGAAGGCGACGAGATATGGAAGACGCCGTTTCGATTCACCCTTCGTTTTGCAAACAAAGCCGGCAAGTTCAAATGTCGTCGGATATTCACTTTTACGGCGTCTTCGACGGCCATGGCTGCTCTCATGTACTAAAAATTCAAAATAATTCTTAAATTTAAGTTTATTACTGAGAATTTTTTTCAGTTTTAGCTAACTTCCGTTTTTTACTTTTATAGGTTGCTATGAAGTGTAAAGATCGATTTCATGAGATATTAAAAGAAGAAATCGAAGCGTGCGACGGAGAGAAGGCGGTGGAGTGGAAGCGGACGATGGAGAGGAGCTTTGAGAGAATGGATAAGGAAGTTCAAAAATGCACTGTGGACGCTAAGGAGCGTTCAAGTTGCCGATGCGAACTTCAAACTCCACAGTGCGACGCCGTTGGCTCCACCGCAGTGGTTGCTGTCGTTACGCCTGATGAGATCATCGTTGCTAACTGTGGTGATTCGCGCGCTGTTTTATGCCGAAACGGCGTCGCTTTACCTCTTTCCGACGATCACAAGGTGAGATATTTCACTTTCTATATATAAATTTCACTGAATTTTAAAAAAAAACAGAAGATTTATTCATTTATTTATTTTATTTCAGCCGGACCGACCCGACGAAATGCTCCGAATCCAAGAAGCCGGTGGCCGAGTAATTTACTGGGACGGTCCTCGTGTTCTTGGCGTGTTAGCCATGTCCAGAGCAATTGGTAAGCTTTTATCTTTAGAAAAAACACCTTTTTTATTTTTTTTATTTTTGTATTCTACAAAATTTAAATTTAATAAATTTTTTTTATATTTCAGGGGATAATTATTTAAAACCCTTTGTTATATCGGAACCTGAGGTGACAATAACGAAGAGAAAAGGGGAAGAGGAGTGTTTGATATTAGCGAGCGATGGGTTATGGGATGTGATACCAAATGATACAGCATGTGGAGTTGCGCGTATGTGTTTACGCTCTGAAAAACCGCTGTCAGCATCAGTGTCACCGAGTAGTGAAGCGGCTGTGAAGGGTGGCACAGCCGAGAGTTCCGATAAGGCCTGTTGGGATGCTTCAATTTTATTAACAAAATTGGCCTTGGCCAGGCACAGTACGGATAATGTTAGCACTGTTGTGGTTGATTTGAAGAAAAATCAGCCGCTGTGATGAAATTAAATATAATTATTATATTGTATTTTTTAATTGCAAGATGTAAAGTTTATGAGAAATTCGAAGAAAAGAAGATATGGGTGTGAAGTTTTTTCATATTTTCTTGATGCAAAACTATAATTAGTCAAAATATTTTATCGGTTTAGTTTTGTTATTCTATCCAAAACTAAAAATATCTAATTAAATTTATGTTTTACTAATCAAATTAAATGTTTTCTTAAGACGAAATTAACCCTGGGTTGTAATAGATATGAATCATGTTTGACCAGTCAAGATTTGGGTTTCATAATGCAATTTCCCCATCTGGTTATGAATCTCGAATTAAATATTTTTAAAATAAAAATAAAAATATTGAAATTGATAAATGATATTGTTGAATTTAATAAGATATAAAGATGTTAATTACAAAATAATAAAAATAAACAATAACAGTAGGCCAAAATGCAATTTACACCTAAAATATATAGAGATTTTTGTAGAAATTTCCCTTTTCTTCCTCCTTTATCTTGATTTGATCTTCATATAAGTTCTTTTACATCTTTCTTTTGCTGCAAATTATTAATATTTTCTTTTGTACAGTTTCAATTTTGATTCCTTTTTGAAAATCTGGAATAAATTTTATATAAAGTTAGACACCAAAAAAAAAGTTAAATACGCAAAATGGTAAAAACGAAAAAAAAAAACATAGTGGAGTTATGTTTTTTTTAATACAAAAACAATTTATGTAATAACTAAATTAATTAAAAAATAAAACAAAAACAATTATTTAAAAATAACAATCGAAACAATCAAATATGCTACCTTTAATTCTCGATTATGTGATCAAGGTTTCTTCTTTGCCCACGTACTTGGCGTTATATATGAAAAAAATCTGAAAATTTTGGTAATATAGGAGCATGTAAATTAATTCGGAATATTGAAATTTATAAGGTCAATAACATAAATTTTGGAGAAATTAAATGAATATGAGAATGAATATAGTCCAATATATATATATATATATATATATATATATATTGAATAATCTCATTATAAGTTGTTGATATATGCTATTCTTAACATAATGTCTATAACTATTTATAGCCCCTCCTCTTCAACCAATAAATAGAAGAATAACGTGTGCTTCGTCATATTCAAATCTACATCCTCCTCCATTGACAACAATATCCATGCCAATCGAATTAGTACTCAGTTGACTAGTCAAATATATATAATTGATTAGTCAACAATGAAGAAGTTAGTACAAATTATGAAATAATATATTAATGGAAGGTAACTATTATGCTTTGAAATCTTTCCTTTGCTTTTATGAGCGAAAAAAGAAAAGAAAACAAAAAGGACTTTTGAGATATAACAGAGCCATTATTCAGATAGATAATTTACATGTGGTTAAAGTTTTGTCTATGAAGGAGTCAGTAGATTTGTTCAAGTATTACTTTACTCAGAAAGATTCAACGAATTATAAATTCTGAAAGATAGTAAGAGGTCAGATATGTACTTAGAGATTGTAATTTAATTACGGATCACCTAACAAATATTAACCTTACATGGCAAGCTAACTTACAAATTTTTGGAGTGGAACAACTTAGGTTTCTCCCGGCAGTCAAACCTTGAATTATTTTAGTTATGTTTTGATAGTGGCATCATTTCTTTTATATCAAATACATAAAAAAGTTTTTAATTAAAATAATAAGTTAACCACTCTCATAATATTTAATACTAGAATACCAAAGTTATAGCCATCAACCCTTAATAAATAAGACTCATTGTAAAAACCATTTATAGAAAGGTTTTTGCTGTATTTAAAAAAAGTCAAAAGCTAAGGTCCATTGCAGTGCGTGAAAGGACAGATAAGAGAAGAGAAGCGAAGATAGGATTCCATCTCCACCCATGATTCGATTTGATTCGGAGAAGATGATACTTGTTGGGCTCACAAACACCAATATCCAATTGGGATACAACACCTGGAATTTTGGTCTCTTAACCCATCACCATCTTCACAGCTGGCGTAGATTTTGTTAGATTTTATGATGTTGACTCCACCCCATTCTCCGCTTTTATTTTCAAATTTTGCTTTACTTATTTTCTCACCTTTTTATTTCTTAAGTACCCAATCACAATGTGTTTCATTCTAATTAAGTTTATCACATCTAATTTAAATTAAAAAATACTTTTTACTTTGATTCACGGACCTTGATCACCTACATCTCACATATCTTTTTTTATAAATATTATATCTATTTTGATTTAAAATTCATATATAATAAATTCAAAAACACTTTTTTTATAAAATTCTAAACTTTTTAAAACTCAATAAATATAAAAATTGAAAAAAAATATAAAAATTTGCAAAAGAAAAAAACAACTTAAATTGTTTTGGATTTAATATATTTAAAATTTTTTGAAATAAATAAAATTTATGAAAATTTTTCTAGAATGTATATCTTTGAAAGTTGAAGTTTTTTTTTTTGTATTTTTTAGAAAAACTTAAATACCCTTTTTAAGATTCTTATAAAATTTCTCCATTTTTATATATTAATTTGACTTTTTAAAATTTATTTATATATTTAAAATTTTGATTCTAAAATTTTTAAATATATATTATACATGATTTTTAATATTTTAATCAACATAATATATATAATGTTTAAAAAAACACATAACATTTCTAATAACACCCATATATATGATCAATGACAATCATCGTGGAGTCAAAGTCAAAAATATTTTTTTATTTTAAATTTAATGCTTTTAATTAAATAAACTAATTTTCATGTGACATATTATGAATGTCACGTGATACATTACGATTAGCATCACATGACGGTTAAATTTTTTAACACCTACAAAAAATAGGCTGAACCAGATAATGAAGTGATAATTTAAATATCAATTCAAGACAAAAAGAATTTAAGAAGCAAAATGGAAAGAAAAAAAAAATCTATTTGCAGATTTTTAAAATTACCGCAAATAGATATGCTGAAATTGGCTTTTAACTAACGGTAAATCGAATAATGGCTTTAACTTTTTTACCCAACAGTCGTGCCAGGTAAGAAATATGATTCTCTAAACACATCATTATTTTAAAAAAGGAAAAACTGAAGTCACATTGGAATCTAAATAATGCTCCTACCTAGAGAAAAATAAAATGCACCTACAATGACCGTATATGTTACAATTAAGTTAGAAAAGAGGGTTACCTTTCACCCCAGGACATCATCCTTCTCTATAGCACACAGCATACCAATTATAAGAGCTGAAACTCATCAGCATCCCCCCGTTCCATGACTTGCATCCTTCAATCCAATTTATCTGCAGTTCAAATTTCGATACACAAGCTTCTTTCTTTCGCTTACAAGTGACTACGCTTGTCGAATTATCTTACCAATTTGCATTACTAAACATTATAGATAATACTTATAGTTCCAATTTGTTCAACCATGACGCTTGTCACATGTCAAGATCCTGTAACTTGCGTGAGGACCTTCGGATGTATCACGTAGAGTTGGCCGCCAACCCATGGCTTTTGCAATGTCTTCAAGTTCATCCATAACATCCAGAGAATCACGTATGTATACACGTCCACCAGGTCTCAGTATCCGGTCCATTTCAAGCATGATTGTAGACATATTGCACCTGATATACAAGTACAAATAATTAAATTATAAATAAACTGAACCATAACTAATGAACTTCCAAATTCCAGTGGTGATGCCCCTATCAGATACCACCTTCCTTTCTTGCTATAAAGTAACCATTTTACGGACCTTGAATATTCATTTCAACAATGAATTTCACCATTTAAGGTGCCAAATGAAATCTTCTGTTTTAAAGCAAAAATCAATGTCCCGACATGACCAGAACTTCAATAATCAGATAGCAGAGTAAAACTAGACCAATTTCAAGGTATTAAGGTGTACCTTTTCCTCTCACTTGAGAAGAGGCCTGCTGCATGCAAAAAATCATAGGTCCTTGGGTATGTATCAAATGGTTCACACCTGGTAAATCAGACAAGATTTAGCAAATAACTCGGTTGAAGCAATAAAAACAAACATAGCATACTCTACGGTTTAGACAAAACCTACATCGTATTCCTATAGGATGAGAGTGACGAAACAAATATTAAGCATACAACATTTTGAAACAAGGAAATGGTTAAAGCAATGTAATCCAGAAACATGAAAGAGGTAAAAGCTGGAAGGGAAGGGTTTATTTGAGGTGTAGATAGCTTTACTTGGACCCTAAGCAATGAGTTTTTTTCCTTTTGGCCATGAGATCGTAAGTAATGATTAAAAATCATCAATGAAAGTGCATCCGTTACTATACAATAAACTACAGAGTTTCCTGATTGGAATTATGGTAAAGAAAAAGTACCAGTCATGCATGACCCCTATTAATCCACGATCATAAATAACAGGCAAGGTATTGGGCCCACTAATAGGGACCACATTTAGAACCCAAGCATCAAGTTGATTCTCAATTATCGCGGCTGCAAATCTGCACAATATATAAATCATAGATTTGAGAAATGCTGAAGCAAGTATATGCCTGTAGTACGGTCCAAGACTAGGTTTAAAGAATACCCTCCAAAGCTAGCTCTCATGTCCAATACATTTCTCAGTTGAAATTTCTTCCAATGAAGAGCACGGACATAGCTATCCACTATTTCATTCCAGTATTTTGATTCTGCCGTGAAGAGCTCTTTTCTGGCTATATACGAATCTATTTGTATGCTCTGCAGCCTGTCAGGTGGAATTTGCAGACGAGCAGGCCAAGGAGCAACATTTGCACCATATCCATTCTCAGGAAGTCGACTAATGCAGGCCTTCAGGTCAACATACCTGAGAGATTATGCAAATATCTTGTAACTAACTTAAACTACTCAGATAAGTAAAATAAAAAGGCCTAATTAAGTTATAGGTTCAGAATACATTTAAAATTAATCCAGGGAGCCTCAGGACGTTATAACTATATACAAATGAAATTGACAAATATTAACTGATGAAAGGCATCAGAAACAAAACCACCTTTCTAAGCATCTCATTATGCATCGTTTTTCAAATAAAAGGCAGAGTGGTGAACATACCAAACATTATCTGGGTCATCATCTTGATCACACAAAGGAGGACTAGTCCCGGCTTCACGGCTTAAATAACAACTGTTGTCCAATGGCTTCTGCCATATAGCAATATATCCCTCCTTCTTTACAAGATTCCAGCAGAGGCGAGTAGTAAGGTTAAGCATCTCTGAAAGTACAGAAAAGAAGAAAATAATCATGTACAGAAAATCTAATATGTAATTCCGTACAAGCTGCTAACAACATGTCTAATCAAAAAGAACACAGGCCATGAAGAAATGCTCAACCAGGATAAAGTATGTTTGCTTTAAAGTTGAATTTTCCAGTACACATGAGTATACAGTTATCACATTTCTTGGCATGATTATCATGAATTCTAGGTCCAGAATTTATACCTTCCCACTGTTCCTCAAGGGCTTCTTCATGCTTGTAAACTGGCTGGGCAGCCCAAGCAAAATATCCACCAGCCCTGAGCACTCTATTGACCTCAAGAAGCAAAATTCCATCTTCATTATACAGCATAAGAATGGAAGGATGCATTAGAATGTACCCCAGAATTTAACTTTATAACAGTAAAAGAAGAAAACATGACAAAAAATATCCTAGAGATATCTAAAGAAACATAATAGCATTTTCTGCAACATACACAAGAAGGGGTAAAAGTGGTTTTTTGTTTAAGAAGAAATGGTAGAAGAAGATGGTAACTTATTGGCAAAGAGATGGAAATTGGTATCGTAGAAATTCCTCACTGGAAAAGTGAAAAAGAGACCAGACAGAATGAGCATATACAGGAGATAAAAATTCAAATGGTACTGAAATTATTAATATTTCCCTTTTCCTTGCTGCTAGAAAATCACTAGATAAGACTGGAGCAAAAGGTTTTACCATCGCGAGTCCAATTGATACGACATCTAGAACAATGTATCAAATCAAAGGCTTGACTTGGGTACAACAAACGGCGAGTTGCAAATGCTGCCACCATTGCAGGCACTCCACGCTCAAGTGCAAATTGAATCTGGTTTTCATGGACATCTTTGGGAGCTACAGACATGGTTATAACATTCCGTGACATCAAATAGGCCCCAAAACTTGCCACACCACATCCAACATCCAGAACAACCCGAATATGATGTCCAAATGTAATATCAGGGACCATCTGGATATACAGATTAGAATTTGATAATCAGAAACAAAATCCACAGACCAAATTTCTTGGAGTTTTACATGCATTTAAAATTTTAATAACAACCTTAGAAATCTGATTCAGGTATTGATCTGCCCCATGTATGAACTGTGTGCCACCTCCAGGAAACTTGAATTTATCCTTCCCTTTTCTAGAAATCCAATTTTGGCCACCTTTGTCTTCTACTAGACGTGTATGAGGAACATTGTTGAACCATACCTATCCATCAAAACAGTATACCCCTATTAGACAACCAGGTTGGCTACAAATTAGAGAAGCAATAAACCAATCAAACAGTAACAATACTACTTTAAAAGAAACCTTCAAGTAACAAAAAATACTTCCAAAAGCACAAAACGAGGGTTAAAAGGAAAAATGAAGATACTCAAAATATATTTTCCTCTAATCCCTGGGCAACAAAAGGTGCAAAGAAAGCAAAACCACCAAAACGTAATAAAAAGTTCATCTCTATTTCTATTTCTCAGCTTCTCACCAACTGAACTTAAGTCCAACCAATGAACATTCAATATCTGATACAAACCCAAGAGGGGGAAAACTCATTTAAGTTCAAGTTTGCAACATCAGCCAACTTGTGATGAATTTTTAGATGGAATATGAGCATTTTTGGATTGAGTTGTCTTCTTATGGGTCAGAGAACTGTCTCTTAGCTTCACAACGCACTCTGAAACACATCAATCTGAGTTTAAGAGCTCAACTTATGGTCATTTTAATGAAGTGTACCAACAAGAAATTTTTGGAAGAATTTAATACAATTTTTTTTAGTTGAAGGCTTTGGATCAGTACTTAAATCATATTGGGTAACTTGGGAGCCCACTTTGCAAGTTAAATTCGACCTCAATGAGCCCAAAAAGTAATCCTCAATAGGAAGTTCACTTCGCCATGAAAAAAAGCAAGTGTTTCAGTTGAAATATAACATAGAAGGAAGATTGGACAAGGACTTTACTTGACCAGTCATTAGAGTTCTTAAGAGAATTAAAGTCTTATTTATAAATGTAACATTTACATCATTCTTTAATTTTTGATGGGTTAGAACACTAGGAGTTTAAAGTAATTCTAGTGGCTACGAAGAGCTTCATTTACATATTTATTAGATTTTTAATTTGGAATAATTATTTCTTTTAAACTCTTATAACTTGGCCTATAAATAGCAACATCCAATAAATTATAATTTTCCTTAGTGAAAGTTTGTTCTTTTCTGTGAGATGCAAATAGCATTTTGAGAGTTCAAGTGATTTGACTCTTGTTTAAGTTTGTTACTTCCCAAGGTTTTTAGAGTCGTAAAGTTTTCATCCTTCAAAGCTTGATCACTGATGAGTTTTTTTTTTTCAAGAAAAGATCTTTGAAAGCCTTTACGGCTAAAATTACTTTCAAAACCTAAAATGCACTAATCTTCTTCATTCTTCTTTCATTTGGAACAATTGTATAGAGTTTTTTTAAGTTTGGAACATCATCCATCTTGCAATGTATTTTTAAATGAGTTTCGAGCATTACTGAGTTGAGTTGTCTCATTATGGATCAAATAGCTGTCTCTTAGCTTCATAACGCACTTTGAAATACGATAATCTGAGCCCAGGGGCTCAAGTTATAGCCGTTTTAATAAAGATTGCGCAAGCAGAAATTTCTGGACAAATTCAATACAGGTTTTTTGAGTTGAAGACTTGGGATCAGTACTTAAATCATATCGAGCAGCTTGGGAGCAACATTGCAAGTCAAATTTAACCTTAATGAACCCAAAGAATAGTCATCCATAGGAGGCTTACTTAGACATGAAGAAAACAAGAGTTTCAGTTGAAATATAACATAGAAGATTGAAAAAGGACTTTATTTGGTCAATCATTAGAGAGCTTTTATGAGAATTAAAGTCTCATTTTTAAGGGGGCGTAGGAATGTAAGATTATATTTCGTAATAGGATTATGAGAATGTTAAATTACAAAGTGGAATACCCAGTATGTTACATTACCTTGTTTTGTTCATTAGGCTAGAGGTTCGGTTGGCGAGATGTAAGATTACTTAGAAGTAAATTTTACTAGATTTATAGAATTTAATTTTTTAAAACAAGTTTAGTTCCTTTAATATTTTTTTGTCTCAATTTCTATAAAATTAAAACAAATTATTATAATTCTTATTGTTTTATTACAATTTATATATCAATAAGTAACTAACTCATGTTGAAATAAATTTATAAGTCATAACTATAATCATAATTAATATACTAATTAATTAATCATTAAAGTACATATAATAATTTTAATTTTAAAATATGACATCTAGAAATTTTTGTTTTTAATTAGACTTAAATTTCATTTAGGAAGAGGACTAAACTGATTAAAATAACAAAAGCAAAGGGTAACTTGCTCCAAATTGTAAGATTTTGGAATTTCGCATCAATGCAGTCCTAAAACACACACATAAGTTAAGCTTGTCTACAGTTTTTCATTCTACTATGTTTCCTATAAAGATCTAAAGATGCCAAATCCATTTTAGTACTTTAACTTTAAGGCATGTAATCTTACACTAAACGCAAACTCTCCTTGTCCAACTAAATTACAAACTATTTAATTTCTCCTTCCTAACCACTTCCGAAACAGCCAGTTGGCTCTAATTATCAACTCATGACTCAATCACACAAGCTCAGTTCAATATTCTACATTCTATTTAATTTGCACTTTCTAAACACCCAAAAACAGAAAAAAGCCAACTCAGACACTGTTGATTCTAATTTTTCCACTAGTGACTCCAACTGAGCCACATATTCTCCATGTTAAGCTTAAGTATTCACCGAGCTCAGACCCAGTAGTTAAATAATCTAGAAAAAAATTACATCAATAATTCGCTATTCTATTTACTTTTAACATGTATTTTTCAAAATTAAATAGAATTATTTACCTCATCGCGGCTCCTAGGCCAGGGGATCGGAGGGCGATATCCTTTTGGAGCTGGAACCAAGCAATTCAATCCTTTCCCTTTCTCCGGGCAATGTCGTTCAAATCTCTCCCCTCTCTCCGTCGATTTAAGCCTCTTAATCGCTTCCACGTTATCCAAACACGGTATATACTCTCTCATATTTTCTCCGCAAAACCCAAACTTCTTCACCCTAAAGGTAGACCTAACATCCTCTTTACCCGTTTCCGCCTCAATCTCCGTTTCGTTATCCCAATTCTCCACCAAATCCGTATCAAACTCCCCGATCTCAAACTTATCCGACATTGTACCATTCTCATCTACGATCCCGTAAATCTTGAACTCTGGAGGAGGAGGCGGAGCTTTCAAAGACCCCGACGCCCACTTTCCTTCGCTTTTAGCTGAACGAGGAGGTTCCGGAGTGTCAATGAGAGCGGAGACATTGAATTCTTTATTGAGATTAGGAGAAAGAGCGATGGAAGGTGAAGACGACGTCGTTCCAGAAGGGGATTGGCGGGAGAAGAAGATGAGTTGGCGGGAACCGTCGGACCAGTGTTTGCCTAAGTAAAAGGAAGCGACGGAAATAAAAATAAAGGCCGCGAATTTGATCGACGTTTGGCTTTTGAGGGAATCGACATGGACGAGAAGTTTCATGGTTGAGAAACGCTTCAAAACGACGGCGAATCGCGGAGATCCGGAGTGTCGTTTTCTGAATCAGTGGCTTGAAGTACCGACTTTCTTTAAAATTTTCCCAAAGCTGGAAATTCGATTGATTTGTGTTTTGCTAGCGTCACTTGTCGGTGAACGAAAATTTATCTTCATCTGTTAAATTTATTTTAAAATTGATTTAATATAATAACTAAGTTTAAATCCATGGTATACATCTCATACTCAACTCAAATGTCCTTCTACAATCATCGCATCTAGCACGACCCAAATACAAGTTATCGGCATCACATGAGATTCTATTATTGATGAAATTTTAAAATTTACAATTTTTTAAATTTAAATTTCTTTTAAAATATAGTGTGTTAAAAAAAATTATGATAATTATATATATTCTTAAATCAAATACGAAACAGACCGAGTAAAGTTTTGTTTAATTGAAGTGATCAAATCTTACGATATAGATATTAATTAGTTTTTTATATATATAATCCACGAGTTAATTGTGTATTAATTAATATATATTATATTATTTATTAAAAATTTGTTAAGAATTTGAAGCAATATGATTGAGGAAGTAAAAACACTTTAATATAAATGTTAAATTTTTAGAATTATAATAATTTGTATTATGATCAATATAAATTGGGATAATGGCAAAAAATACACTTGTACTTTAACAAAATTTTCATTGCGGTTCCTTTACTTTTAATTTGTCTAATGTGATACTTGAATTTTAATTCTTGTCTATCAATCTAGTACCTCTGTCTAACGATCTTAATTCCTATCAAAAGTTTACATGTGGGCCAATTATATACTACCATGTGTGTAACACTCCTTACCCGAGTGAACTCAAGTAACGAATGTTATATTGAACATTGAACATACATTTATGATTTCAAACACTTTTAAATTAAACTTTTAATAGTGAATTGAAGACCTTTTTACACTTTTAGGAATATAACTAGACTATTAATAAAGATTAATTGTATATAAAATTTATTTCAAGTCTTATTTAATTGGAATAAAAAATTTCAACTGCAAGTCTGTATGTCTTGAGACATTGCCATGACACTGTAGAAGTTTAGCTTCGATGTTGCCCTATCTCGACACAAAGTCCTTTATGTCTTGAGACATGGCTCGGTTACTGTAGATTTTTACCTTCGAAGTTTGTACGTCTCGAGACACACTTCACATGTCTCAAGACCTAGAATAGGGGGCCTAAAAATTCTGTTTTCAAACACACCCAAACCATACAAAAATCGTTCATACTCATTCCAAACACAAACCATAACTCATATACCAAATAATACATTATATTTACTCATTAAAACACATCAAACTCAAGTGCGGGAATCAATTAGTTCCCTATCTACTTACATAAACATTCACCTAGGTATATGTCATATACATAAAAACAAAATAGTGGAGATAGCATACTCTTCTCCAAGCTTTTGGGATATGATGAGATGCAAAGACATTGATCCTTGGCAAATCCTCACTTCACAATTCTACCTACGCAATAAAAATAACGCGTTAAGCTTATGAAAGCTTAGTAAGTACAACGAGAATTAAACTTGCCCTTTATTAATTAAATGAAAACATAGTACAATAACATTGTAATAAATAAGTATAAAACATATTAGTATTAGTAACTCTATACTATAACTCAATCATTATAATTTCTTTTATTGCCATTCCATCACTAATTCATAACCTTGTCATATTATTCTTAGCTTTATTTTTGTCTTTTATTATTCAACCAAGGCCTAATGTAAACTTAACAAAACACGTAGGATATACAAAAATAGTACAAGGATGCACCGAAGTGCAATAGTGCAATAGTTTTATTAATCAATCTGTAATTCATGAATAGTTTTATTAATCAATCTGTTTAAAAATTACAAGTGTACTTAGACAAAAATATTACACTTAGAGCACAAGATCCAACACCAAGATCCACAAATTTGCCACTGTTTTGGGTGTCGCAACATCGAAGCCTGGGTGTTGCGACACCGCTGCCTAATGGGGAAAAATTAGCTGTAAGGGTAGTCTTTTGTCCAACACATTACCCAATCAAAACATAGCTTCTATGGGAATTCTAGTCAACTTTTTTTATTGTAATCAAATGTTTAAAAGTCACTTTTGGCTGAGAACTAAGAGAGCTTTTTGTCTTTACTTTTCTTTCATCTATTTAGCTTTCTAGTTAGTTTTCTTCATCTTTTCTAGGGTTTAGTTTAGAACTTTTCTTGTTTTAGTTGTTAACTAATTAGTTTTTACTATACATTTGTCTTAATAGCACTTTGGTGCTAAAAAAATTCTTTATATTTTCATTTTAATCCATAGCTTTTAATAAAACTCGGCTCTATTTCTTTTTTCTTAGTTAAAAATCTAGACTTTATTGGTATTTTTCATCTCCATTGTTGCTACCTTCATCATCCTCAAGCAACCATCAAGAAATCACTAAAGTTATTTTTGTTGGAAAATGTGTCCATATTGTAGTAAACATGTAACTGTTTTCTATTTATTTGAACGATGAATAAATAAATAAAGTTAATTCCACATTTCACTATTATATCTTTTGTATTTTTTGTCTTTCATATTTTGCATGTATAGCAAAATTGTGACAAGCAAATATTAGTTCATTGATTGTCTAAGTTCAAATTGAAGATAAGTGACATTGTAAGAATGTTTACATTGCGAGAAAGACAACTTACTTCAGTAGGTAATCTAAATAAGTCCATAATCCTGTAAAAGAATCGAAGTGACCATTTGATTCAAATACTGAGAAGGATTACTATGTCGTCCATAATTCCAATTGCGGAGATGGCTAGTCCTAGCTATAGGAGCAATTGACTCTACGAGTAGAGACATGGATGTATTCATTGGTAGAATGATGCATTGGACTGGACCCAAGATGAATTAATTCTAAATCCGTTTGTGAATTAATTCACTTGTGACATTGTGATATACCTAAATCCTGAGTTAGTCACCGACCATGCGTATACAACTCATGTGCTTTGATATAAATGGAGGCTAATGCTCTAAAGATGATCGAGCCCATAGCCGGCATGTTGGGTACATGACTTGTGTATGGCATGGCTTTACAAGCAATAGTGGAATTCATAGCTCAATTAAAGAGCTAATGATATTCTCTCATTAACATTGTTTGGATTGATAAATATGGAACGTGGCCATGGGCTGCTTGTTCTCGAACAAGAAATTTATCACAGTCATTTATTGATAGTGATCATATTAATCATTAAGAAGACATAATGGTGACAATAGGATAAAATAAGATTGTATTGAGTGAACATATTTAACTAAAAGGAATTAAGGATATCATATGAGGGTAACACACACGTGACGAGGTCACTAGACAAAACAGTTGGATAAATTGTTTTCATAAAGAGTATACAATAAGGAGTTTTCAATCATGGTACTTCTTGTGGATTGACTCCATGATTAAGTAATTGCAAATTATCAGAACGATGCTTTTGGACATAATTGCAATTACTAGAGCCTAATTATATATGTCCGATTGGTCCCTCTGCTAGCTCAACAAAAGCTCAATCGAACTGCATTTGAAAGAGAAGAAGATTCTACGACTTTGGAAATAATTTAATTAAGTCGATTATTCGATGTGGAATTAAATTAGGTGGTCGTGAGAATTGTTCAACTAGAGAATTTGATTAAAAAATTTTTCTTGAAGAATTAATTTGGAAAATCTAAGTGATTTTTGAAAAAAATAATTTTGATCAAGTAAAATTAAATTAATTAAAATTAATATAATATTTTTGAAAATTAATCTGTAAGTAGACAATTGGCTCAATGGGTAATTGAACTTGAAAATGGAACCCGATATCTTAAATTAGGCCTGAGAGCCCAAAATTGAGACCAATACCCAAAAACTGGTCAAACCAAGCTTGATATGTAAAACCAGGCCAACGGTCCAACCGGTGGCTAGACCGAACTTGTCGAGGTGCTGTAAGGGTGTCGCACCTGCACCACCGGACACGGTAGTGCTGGCGGCTATGACAATGGTGTCCTAGTGGCCAGAGGCAGTTGGCCTTTGGTGGTTGAGTAGTGGAAGAGTTACACTCCTATTGGGAATGCCAGAGAATTTGATTTCAGATTAACTATTTCAAAAATAATACTATTTTAATAGTTTAATATTAAATTAAATTTAATACTTTCTTAATAGTATTTTATACTTATCTTAATAGTATTTTCTTAATTTAATATTAAAGTGATTATCTTAATATTAAATTAAATTTAATATTTATCATAAATATTATATTAATTTAATATTAAAGTGATTAAGTTTAATCATATTTGAGCTCTCTAAACTCTCCTTATATAAAGAGAGCTTTGAGTCATTATTTTGAAGAGTTTATTTTAGAAAATTTCTAGAAATATTTTTTTGATCTACAACTTGACCCAAAAGTTTAGAGAAATTCCGAAATTACCCTACTGGTAATTTTTGTGAAAAATTTTCTGATTCGAAGCGAGCCCACACTCGGTAGACATGAGCTTGAGGACAACAGAGAAGATTAATCAATCGAAGCGCTCATATTAGACGAATTGAAAAGATACAATTTTGATTAAGTGTTTATTACAATAGATATCACAACCAATATCTTGTTTTGGAAAAAAAAATTAAAACTATGTTTTCCCTAAATTTATTTTCTGCTGTGTTTTCCAAACCCGATTTTTTCAACAACTTTAACCCTATCTTTTGTGTTTATTTTAATGTATACTTTGAATGTATGTTGGGTTATTGCTTGTATCGAAATGATGTTAAGTAACTAAATCTATGGTGGTTGGTTGATGGAAATGTTGCTTGGTTAGGTTTTGGTATAAGGACTAAATCGTAAAAATTAAACCAAATCGAATAAACTTCAAAATTTAGAAGGGAAAACATAAATAGGTGAGACCAAGAGGAGATCTAATTGAGCACCAATTTTGTTGTCCCGAGTTAGTTCTGTGAGGTCGAGAGATAAACCAAGCTAAATCGTCTAATTTGGTAAAATGGTGACCGAGAGATAAAATTGATCCAATTAGAAGTTTAAGCTTTATAGATACCTAATCCAAAGACTAATCAGCAACATGAAAGTCAACCAACCGCTTTTATTGAATTGTTAATTGCTTAACTTTTACTATTTTACAGTTTTGTCCTTTTTAGTGTTAGGTTGTCAATTAGTGTGATTTAACCTCGATTATGAATTGTTGTAATATAGCACTTAGCGAGCAATTAACTAGACTTCTTGGTTACATGTTTGCTTTCTGCTTAGGAATCACTTTGTCCTAGAACTCCCTTGGGTTCAATCCTTGGAATACTCAGGTGTTCCATTATAACACTACAAATATTATAACTAGATTGTCACACTTGCAGTACACCGCTAGATTATTATTAGTATTTGTGTTATTCATAGCCCCGGTGTAACAGCCAAATTTTCAGTGGTGTCGGAAACAGTGATTTGAGATCACTAAATCCGACGAGTGAGTTGAAAATTTAATAAATTAATATTTATGACTCAAGTGTGATTTTAGAAGAAATTCTGAATTAGTGAATTTTGAGATTTAAAAAGAATTTATTAGGTAAATTGGGTCAAAAATGGCGTATCGAGACCTCGAATTCATAAACCAAGCCATAAATATTTTTAGAAATATTTATGGAGTATCATTGAGTTAGTATTAAAGTTTCGTTAGAAAATTTTAACGTTTTAATAGCTAATTAATTAAAAAGGACTAAATTGTAAAAGGTGCAAAATTTGCTAAAGTGATTAAATAGCATAAGTAATAAATAAGGACTTAAAGGAAAAATTAGCCTAAAGTAAATGGCTGAAACGGTTAAGGCAGAAAAAAAAACAAAGAAATTGGGTGAAATAAGGGCAAAATTGGAAATTTGCAAAATTAAACAAATAAAATAAATACTAAATTGAAAATCTAGACAATTCTTCATTTTTCTTCAGCCAAAAGCACCATTAAAGAGTCTATCTAAGATGGTTTTTCATATTCTTGTTACAAGTAAGATCAATTCTTGGTTATTTCTTGTAATTTTTGTGATTTTAAGAGTTTTACAACTAGGTCCAACTATTGAATTCATTAGTTCTTGATTTTATGAGTAATTTTAAAAGTTACCATGAATGAGTACTTGAAGTTTATGATGAATTATCATGGATTTGAAACTTTAATTTCATTATATGATGATTTTATTAAGTGATTTCAATAGAAATTGATTTTTAGGACCTAGTTGTGAAAAAGTTAAGAATTATGGTTTTGTGTTGAAATTCGAACACCAAAGGTTGTGAAGTAGTTTAGAATGATGGAATAAAGTGTTGATTGAGGAAAACTAGTTCAATTGATGGGTTAATTGATTAGAGACTAAATTATAAAAAATTATAAAATTTAGGGTAAAAGTGTACTTTTGAAAATTGAAAGGCATAAATTGTGAAGTGAATTAGAATTGAATTAGATACTAATGAATAAAAAATTTTATATTTTTGATCAAGAATCCGAAGATAAACGTGGAAAAGAGAAAGTAACGGATTAGTCCCTAAATTTCTACAAATTTTACAGATTGGCCCAGGTAAGTTCATATGGTTGAATTTGTATGTTTAATTTTTTATTTAGTAATGATATAGTGTGTTATTCTATATTATGTTATTAAATTATGAATATTATTAAAAACATGAAAATCGGATCAAAAAGTTTAAATTGAGTAGAACGTAGGATTGAGTACGATCGTTTTGTGATCAGCGATGAATTGACGGATAGGACCATAGCTAGACCATGGCAAAGTGTGGAATGTAAGACCATAGCTAGGCTATGGCGTTTCAATGAAGAGACCATAACTGGATTATGGCATTATGAACGTAAGACCATGGTTGGACCATGGCAGTATATGTGTGTGCGTGTAAGACCATAGCAAGGCTATGGCATCGTAATAAAGTGAAAGACCATATCGAGGCTATGGCATTGTGATATGTGCAAGACCATGGCAAAGGTAATAGTAATATATGTGCAAGACCATAGTTGGACTATGGCTTTAAGCAAACGATGTACTCAAATTCGTAAGACGTTCTCTAATTTGACAATAAATGGTAAGTGTTATAAGAATTGAACTGATAGAATTCAATCAATTCTGATATTGAGCTCAATCAAGTGAATTTATCATTTGAAATTGTGATTGGCAGGGAATATTAATGAAATACTCTGTTTAATGTTTTGTTATTATTTGTTTGGTAATATTTATTTTTGAGCCTATGAACTTACTAAGCTTTCATAAGCTTACTTTTGTG
The DNA here is from genome assembly GCA_005393395.2 of Gossypium australe. Taxonomy (NCBI): domain Eukaryota; kingdom Viridiplantae; phylum Streptophyta; class Magnoliopsida; order Malvales; family Malvaceae; genus Gossypium; species Gossypium australe. Next base: position 18,703,434 of record CM016617.1, read on the forward strand.
TGTTAAATGTTCATTGTAGATTAACAAGAGTTCGGAGGATCGGATCAAAGCATCGGGCTACACTATCCAGATTTCACCTGTAGATTTTGCAAAACAACTTAAGGTTTATATGACATGTATAGGATAGAATAAAAAGAAAGTAAACTTGTAATATGATTATGAATGGTTCTTATACATATATGATAGTTTATGTGTATGTATTTAATAGTATCTAATAGTAATCAATGAATGGAATTACGTGGTAAGTTATGCAAATGAGTAGTGTGATGACATATTAGGTTTAAAACTTGATATTTGACTTGAATTGGTTGTTTGGTTGAGTTATATTGGTGTAAGGAAATTTGTATGCAGGTTGATATTGGAAAGGGTGAGAAAAGTGGCCTTAAAATAAACTATTTTCGTCCACACGGGTATGTGACATACAACCTGGCACATGGGCATGTGGTTTGGCCGTGTGTCCCCTACAACTTAAATTTGAGAAGCAGAATGCTCAGGATTGAGCACATGGGCAGAGACACGGGCGTGTGTCTTAGCCGTGTGTGCCACACGGCCTAGAACACGAGTATGTGTCTTTGTTGTGTGAAAACTATACCTTAATGTTTTGCAAGTCAGAGAGTTACACGGGTTGGAGACACGGCCGTGTGAGTTGTGTCACATGGCCTACTCACACGAGTGTGTAACCCCTGTAAATGAGAAAAATTTTGAAATTTCGTGAAAAATTTCTTGAATTCTCGAATTAGTCCCGACTTGCTTCAAATGCATAATTTGGGCCTCGAGGGTCCATTTGAGGGATAATATGATCAATTATGTATGATTTTGAATATGAATAGTAAATGTTATGAATTAACTATAAATGTTCTGAAAAACTCTAGTAATGCTCCGAAACCCTGTTCTGGCGACGGATACGGGTTAGGGGTGTTACATTTATTGGTATCAGAGCTTCAATTTAGTCGATTCTCGGAACGAATATAACATGTAAAGTGTATAGAAATACATGCCATATAAATTTGTGATAATGTGATGTGTATGATCCGATCTAATTTTTTTTTATTATAGATTGTAAAGATGTCCGATAGACCTAAACGTGCTGAACAGGAAGAAGTTAACAGCAGAGTGCAGACCTCTGAACAAGGAACAAACAATAATGTTCCAATTTCTCTGATGTGAGAACAATAACTCAAAAACATGATTTATGGATTTATGAATCACTGGTATAATGAGATGATACAAGAAATGAATCAGGCTCAGCAGTCTCCTCCCCCTAATGCACCATCAGTAGCACCCTCGATTGCTCCTCCACCTCCTTCGACAACTGAATCTAGTACGTGAGCTCCAATAGAAAAGCTTAGAAAGTTTGAGGCTGAAGAATTTCGGGGAAGATCGAATGTGTAACACCCCATACCCACATTTAAGCCTAAATCAGGTTTGAGGCATCACTTAACTAACTCTACTTACACGCCTCGAATAGGGTTATAAAATTTCATTTAAACCCATCACTTGCACATACTCGGCCTAAGAGGCCCTAAACATACATCATAAAGGTTTGGGAACTATTCCAGGAACTTTTATGAACTCGAGAAACTTTTCAATAAAACAGGGTCCACACGCCCGTGTTGGTCTAGGGACACGCCCGTGTTGGTCTAGGGACACGCCCGTGTGACCCTAAGACATGCCCGTGTCTTCCAACCGTGTTCGAATCTGACTAAAACCGCACGGCCTTGACACGCCCGTGGCACTAGTCCGTGTGCCAAACCTTGGCATTCTGACTTATCCACACGGCCTATACACACGCCCATGTACTTTAGCCGTGTGGCGATTTAAATTCCAAGTACAAGGTGCAGACTTCACACGGCCTGGGCATACGCCCATTGCAAGCCGTGCCTCCCGCACGGTCTAGACACACGCCCGTGTCTACCCTTGTAGAAAATTTGCAGGCTATTTACCAAGCCTTAAACCACCCTACAATGAACACATACATACTTTCATTCAAATCAATACAACTCATATCCCGAAAGCAAGACTAAGAACTCACTCCAACATAAAAGATAATTAGAAGGACATATACTTAATGAATTTCATCTTCATTAAACAAAAGAATTTTCCAAGTATTTGCCCAACTCTTAAGGCCATTTACAAATGACTTAATAACTTACATAGCCAACACTTTGACTAACAATTACAACTTAACAGAATACTCGAGTCCTATACATGCCATACTCAAAATAAGTCTAAATTGTTATACCAAATTGATGTCGATAGTGTGATTTCTGAACTCCGACGTCCACGTTCCTCGAGTTATCTTTGCAATACTACAAGGAGGAAAAGCAATAAAAGGGGTAAGCATAAAGCTTAGTAAGTTTGCATGAAACTCATATAGCAAAATATTAACTTATTATAACTCCTCCATTTCAAGTTAAGAACAACATAAAACTCAAGTGCATGGCTTACTTACTCCTCACATGATACATAATAATTTCATACTTGCATTATAATCATGGTACCTATGTCACTTGGTCACATAGATTAGTACACTTTGCTGATGCAAAAGTAAACTCAACTTTCACCTCTCTTAACATAAAAAAAAATGCTTATATTAACCTTGTACAACTTAACTTAGTACTATCTTTACTTACTTGACTTTCTTGTTGCCTCTTTCATCTTTAGCTCTTTTACCCATTAAATTTCCCAGAATAATTAAGGTTACTCAATCTTACCAAACATGTGTTTCGATGCCAATGCTATATCCCAGATATGGTCTTACATGGGATCTCTTAACTTGGTGTCGATGCCATGTCCCAGGCATGGTCTTATATGAGACCTTCCTTGTGTGTTTCTTTAAGAAACTTACCATTGCCATGTCTTGACATGGTCTTACTTGGTATCCTTGCCTTTTGAAACTTATCAATGCCATGTCTTGACATGGACTTACATGACATCTTTGCCTTATAATTTCTCCAATGCCATGCCTTGGCTTGGACTTACATGGAACCTTTGCCTCATAATAATCTTTCAATGCCATGACTTGTCATGGACTTACATGATAACCTTACCTTATGCCGATGTCATGTCTTGACATGGTCTTACATCGACTTTTCTTATCACATGTTGTGATAATAGTATCCTCATTATTCCGAGACTTCAACCGGGACTTTCTCATACATATTCTCATTTTCTTTTCTCATTATAATATCAATAATTTTACTTCATAGAAATAGTATACATTATATAACATGATGAGTAATTGAATGAGAATACCAGTAAAACTCTATTTCATACAAACTTACCTTGGTATCCAAAATGTATGTAGTTATGCAAATTTAGTCCTCGACTTTGTTCTTGCCTCGGTTTCGATCTGGGCTTCGTATTTCTTGATCTATAACAACAATTTAGCTCATTTTAATAATCATGTCAATAAAAGCATTTCAATAATCATGTTTTGGCAAAAATTACTATTTTGCCCCTAGACTTTAGTAAAATTACCATTTTGCCCCTAGGCTCGGAAATAAATTCTAATCATATTTCTACCTTCTAAAAGCCTAGGTGAACATTTAATACTCTTATTGCTATCATTAAAACTCAAAATTTCCCATATTTACTACAAATTGTAATCTTTTCATCAAAATCCAATTAGGTGTTTCCAAGATAACACATTTCACAAAACTTGTTCATCTAACAACTAAGACTCAATTTCTTCCATAAAAATGTAGCAAATAACTAAGATAGTTCTCATGGAAAAAATTTAAACTCTTTACCATATTGCACAATAGTCCCCTCATTTGAAAGCTTAAGCCTTAGGGGTCTCAAAAGTACAATTATTTTCAAGAAAAGATCACTAGATCACTTACTTGAATGGATGAGAGCTTGCTGAAATTTTGAGCTTCCAAAAACCCCTATTTGCTTGTTATTTTCGGTGGAGAAGGATGAGCAAAAAGATGGACATCATCTTTTCCTTTATTCTAATATTAAACTCACAATTTAGTCCACCAACCACCACCAACTTTAACCAACTTGGTCAATTCTTGTCCCCTTTTAAATCTATGGCTGGCCAAGCCAATTTTAGGGGGTCTAATTGCCCTTTAAAGACCCCCAATTGTCTATCTAAGGTTATTTGGTACTTTTATCTTATAGAATGGAACTTTTACACTTTATACGATTTAGTCCTTTTTCGCGATTAAACATGAAATCACTAAAATTAAAGTACCAAAATTCTTATGCACATATACTATCATGCTCTAACTCATATTATAACATGGAAATAAATTTCTCAAATCTCAGATTAGTGATCCCAAGATCACTATTCCGACTAGCCCCTAAATCAGGCTGTTACAGGATGACGATCCAATCAAAGCTAAATATTGGCTACAAAATTTAGTAAAAATTTTTAAACAAATGGCTTGTTCTCTGAATGATTATTTGAGATGTGCTGTCTCTTTGTTAAAAGAAGAAGCATACAATTAGTGGGAGACTATAGAAGCGGTAGTACCTGAAGAGAAACTTTCTTGGTAATTAGTCTAGAGTGAGTTTAAAAAGAAATATGTCGGTAAGAGGTATCTGGACAAGAAGAAGAGGGAATTTCTTGATCTGTGACAAGGGAATCGAACAGTAGCTGAGTATGAGAGGGAGTTTGTGTACCTCAGTAAATATGCTCGAGACATTGTACCATCTCAGGAGGAAATGTGTATTCGATTCGAGGATGGATTAAATGATGAGATTAGAATGATGATTGCGGGTACAGAGATACGTGAATTTTTTGTTCTGTCTGATCTTGCTCAAAAGATGGAAAAGGTGTACAATAGAAAAATGCAACGGGAAAGAAGGAATAAAGAATCCTATAAGAGAAGCCCTTCCAAGTTATTTTCATCATTTCCGGTTAAAAAGTTTAGAGATAACTCTAGCCGGTCTACTTCAATGATTGAAAGATCAAATAGATATAAAGCAACTCAGCAGAAATTTGGGGTAACTGCTAAACCTATAGCTAATGTTAGCAGTGTACAAAATGTTTCCAGGCCTAAGTGTAAATATTATGGAAAATCTCATCCGGGTGAATGTAGAAGCAAAGTGGGAGCTTATTTTAAATGTGGAGCTACTGATCATTTCATTAATGACTGTCCTCAATTGTAAAAAGAGGAAGATAAATAGAAAGAAAATCAAATAACTACTTCTCAAAGAAGCAAATGCTTAGGCCAAAACAGTGCCACTGGGGCTACTCGTTCAAATGTGAGAGATAAAACTACCCGGTCAAAAGCTTGGGCACCTGCACGTACATACATTATTCGAGCTAGAGAAAAAGCAATAGTTCCATATGTAATAGCTAGTATATTCTATCTTTTTGATGTTACTGTATATGCATTGATTGACCTAGGTCTACACATTCATATGTATGCACTGCATTAGTATCTGAAAAGAAATTGTCTGTTGAACCTACTGATTATGATGTTCAAGTCACTAATCCATTAGGTCAAAGTGTGATAGTTAATCAAGTGTTTCGTGACTGTCCACTGAAAATAAAAGGCTGTGAATTCTCTATTGATTTGATGTTGTTGCCCTTTCGGGAATTTGATGTTATTCTGGGAATGGATTGGCTGACAAAACATGATGCTGTAGTGAATTGTCGAGAGAAACGAATTGATTTGAAAAGTCAGACAGGGGAAATAATTTCGGTTTAGTTTAGGAATACAAAAGATGTTGTCAGAATTATTTCAGCCTTTTCAACCCAGAAATTAATGCGGAAAGGTAATGAAGCATTTCTAGCCTACATTCTTGATACTCGGGGTTCTGAATCAAAGTTGGAACAGTTAGCAGTTGTTAATGAGTTTGTGGATGTGTTTCCTGAGGAATTATCGGGCTTACCCCCAGATCGTGAAGTTGAATTTGTTATTGATGTGATTTCAGGAACATCCCCGATATTAGTAAAACCATACAGAATGGTATCGGTTGAGTTAAAGGAGTTAAAGACCCAATTGTGAGAATTATTAGACAAGAGTTTTATTAGACCGGCCAGGTCTCCTTGGGGTGCACCTGTCTTGTTTGTGAAAAAGAAATACGGATCTTTGAGACTGTGTATTGACTATCGATGGTTGAATAAGGTCACAATTAAGAACAAATATCCTTTGCCCGTATTGATGATTTGTTTGATCAGTTAAAGGGTGCTATAATATTTTCAAAGATAGATCTTAGATCTGGGTATTATCAGTTGAAAGTTAAAGAGTGTGATGTGCCGAAGATAGCTTTTAGAACTCGGTAAGGTCATTACGAGTTTTTCGTAATGCCTTTCGGATTAACAAATGCTTCTGCTGCTTTTATGGATTTGATGAATCAAATTTTTTAGCCTTATTTGGATAGATTTGTGGTTGTATTTATTGATGATATACTGATCTATTCCAAGACAGAATCTGAGCCTGCACAACACTTGAGAATTATGTTACAAATTTTGAGAGAAAAACAGTTGTATGCAAAGTTTAGCAAATGTGAATTCTGGTTTTAAGAGGTTGGATTTCTGGGTCATATTGTGTAAGCTGAAGGGATTCGTGTGGATCCAAACAAAGTATCTGCAGTGGTGAATTGGAAAATTCCAAAGAATATAACACAAGTGCGAAGTTTCCTCGGTTTAGTGGGATATTACTGCCATTTTGTCAAGAATTTCTCAATGATTACTTCGCTGATGACTCGACTATTACAGAAAAATGTTGAATTTGTATGGTCTGATGAATGTCAGCAGAGCTTTGATCAGTTGAAGAAAATGTTAATGGAAGCTCCGGTTTTAACTCAACCACAATCAGGTGTGTCATATGTTGTATATAGTGATGCGTCTTTGAATGGTTTGGGTTATGTATTAATGCAGTCGGGAAAAGTAGTGGCTTATGCTTCTCGGTAGTTAAAACAGCACAAGAAGAATTATTTTACACATGATCTCGAATTGGCTGCCATTGTATTTGCTTTAAAAATTTGGAGACACTATTTATACAGCGAGAAATGCTATGTGTACACAGATCATAAAAGTTTGGAATATTTAATGACTCAGAAGGAGCTGAATTTAAGGCAGAGACGATGGTTGGAATTGTTGAAAAAATATGTTTTAGTCATTGATTATAACCCGGGAAAGGCTAATGTGGTAGCTGACGCACTTAGTCAAAAGTCTTCTTTATTTGCACTTTGGGTAATGAATACTTATTTGGCTCTTAATGGCGATGGCTCCGTATTAGCAGAATTGAAAGAAAAACCTTTGTTCCTTCAACGGATTCGTGAATTACAAGATGATGATATGAAATTGGTGCTGAAATGACAGATGGTTCAAGACAATCTGAGTTCAGAATATAGCATTGATGATAGTGATATGTTACGTTATCATAATAGAATTTGTGTTCCGAATAATTTAGATATGAAAAATGATATTCTTTCTGAAGTTTATAGTAGTATGTATTCTATTCATCCGGGTAGTACAAAAATGTATTGTGATTTGAAAAGAATGTATTGGTGGCCTGGAATGAAACGTGAAATCTGTGAATTTGTTGCAAAATGTTTGATTTGTCAACAAGTGAAAGCAGAACACCAAATGCCAACGGGTTTGCTACAACCTGTTATGATTCCTGAATGGAAATGGGAACATGTTACGATGGATTTTGTATCAGGACTGCCTGTGACTTCGAGAAAGAAAGATTCAATCTGGGTGATTGTGGACAGATTGACAAAATCAGCACATTATTCCAGTCAAAACATACTTTTCACTTGAAAAGTTAGAGGAGTTGTATATGTCTGAGATTTTGAGACTACATGGGGTTCCAACATCCATTATCTCGGATCGAGATCCGAGGTTTATATCGAGGTTTTAGAGTAAATTGCAAGAAGCCCTGGGTACTAAGTTGAATTTCAACACAGCTTTTCATCCTCAGACTAACGGGCAATCGGAACGAGTGATTCAGATTTTAGAAGATATGTTGAGATGTTGTATACTCGAGTTTGTAGATAGCTGGGAAAGGTACTTATCGTTGGTCGAATTTGTTTATAATAATAGTTATCAGTCTAGCATCAAAATGGCACCATTTGAAGCTCTTTATGGTAGAAAGTGTAAAACTCTATTGTATTGGTCTGAATTGAGTGAATCCAAGTTGGTTGGAGTTGACTTGATCCGAGAAACTGAAAAAAAATTTCAAATCATCTGGGACAGTTCGAAAGTTGCTTCAGACCGTCAGAAGTAATATGCAAATCTGAAAAGAAGAGAAACAGAATTTAATGTGCATGACCGAGTGTTCTTAAAAGTTTCTCCGTGGAAGAAAGTCTTATGGTTTGGCAGAAAAGGGAAATTAAGTACAAGATTTATTGAACCATATGAAATAATTGAAAGAATTGGCCCTATGACTTATCGGTTAGCTTTACCCTCGGAACTTGAGAAGATTCATAACGTGTTCCATGTGTCTATGCTAAGACGGTACAGATCAGATCCTTCACATGTGATTCCTCACACTGAAATTGAACTTCAATCGGATATGACTTATTCAAAAGAACCGGTAAAGATTTTAGCTCGTGAAGTTAAAGAATTACTGAATAAACGAGTACCATTAATCAAAGTATTATGACATCTACATGGTTTGGAGGAGGCAACCTGGGAAACAGAGTAATCAATGGGATCATAATATCTGAATTTATTTCCAGGTAACAAATGTCGAGGAAGAAATTTCCTAAAGGGGGAGAGTTGTAACAACCTAATTTTCAGTGGTGTAGGAAACAGTGATTTGAGATCACTAAATCTGACGAGTGAGCTGAAAATTTAATAAATTAATATTTATGAGTCAAGTGTGATTTTAGAAGAAATTTTGAATTAGTGAATTTTGAGATCTAAAAAGAATTTATTAGGTAAATTGGGTTGAAAATGAGGTATCGAGACCTCAAATTCATAAATCGAGCTATAAATATTTTTGGAGTGTCATTGAGTTAGTATTAAAGTTTTGTTAGAAAATTTTAACGTTTTAATAGCTAATTAATTAAAATGGACTAAATTGTAAAAGGTGCAAAATTTGCTAAAGTGATTAAATAACATAAGTAATAAATAAAGAAGGACTTAAAGGAAAAATTAGCCTAAAGTAAATGGCTGAAACGGTTAAGGCAGAAAAAAAACAAAGAAATTGGGTGAAATAAGGGCTAAATTGGAAATTTTACAAAATTAAACAAATAAAATAAAGACTAAGTTGAAAATCTAGACAATTCTTCATTTTTCTTCAGCCAAAACACCATTAAAGAGTCTATCTAAGCTGGTTTTTCATATTCTTGTTACAAGTAAGTTCAATTCTTGGTTATTTCTTGTAATTTTTGTGATTTTGAGACTTTTACAACCAGGTCCAACTATTGAATTCATTAGTTTTTGATTTTATGGGTGACTTTAAAAGTTACCATGAATGAGTACTTGAAGTTTATGATGAATTATCATGGATTTGAACCTTTAATTTCATTATATGATGATTTTATTAAGTGCTTTCAATAGAAATTGATTTTTAGGACCTAATTGTGAAAAAGTTAAGAATTAGGGTTTTGTGTTGAAATTCTGAACATCAAAGGTTGTGAAGTAGTTTAGAATAATGGAATAAAGTATTGATTGAGGAAAATTAGTTCATTTGATGGGTTAATTGATTAGGGACTAAATTGTAAAAATTGTAAAATTTAGGGTAAAAGTGTAATTTCAAATTTTAATAGGCATAAATTGTGAAGTGAATTAGAATTGAATTAGATACTAATGGATAGAAAATTTTATATTTTAGATCAAGAATCCGAAGATAAACGTGGAAAAGAGAAAGTAACGGATTAGTCCCTGAATTTCTACAAATTTTATAGATTGGCCCAGGTAAGTTCATACGGTTGAATTTGTAGGTTTAATTGTTAATTCAGTAATGATACAGTGTGTTATTCTATATTATGTTATTAATTTATGAATATTATTAAAAACATGAAAATCAGATCAAAAGTTCAAATTGAGTAGAACGTAGGATTGAGTACGATCGTTTTGTGATCAGTGATGAAGTGATGGATAGGACCATGGTTGGACCATAGAAAAGTGTGGAATGTAAGACCATAGCTGGGCTATGGCATTTCAGTGAAAAGACCATAACTGGATTATGGCATTGTGAACGTAAGACCATGGCAATATATGTGTGTGCGTGTAAGACCATAGCAGGGCTATGGCATCGTAATAAAGTGAAAGACCATAGCGAGGCTATGGCATTGTGATATGTGCAAGACCATGGTAAGGTAATAGTAATATATGTGTAAGACCATAGTTGGACTATGGCTTTAAGCAAACGATGTACTCAAATCCGTAAGACGTTCTTTAATTTGATAATAAATGGTAAGTGTTATAAGAATTGAAGTGAGATTGAGCTCAATCAAGTGAATTATCATTTGAGATTGTGATTGGCAGGGAATATTAATGAAATGCTCTGTTTAATGTTTTGTTATTATTTGTTCGATAAGATTTATTTTTGAGCGTATGAACTTACTAAGCTTTCATTACCTTACTTTTGTGTGTTAAATGTTCATTGTAGATTAACAAGAGTTTGGAGGACCATTTCAACACATCGGGCTACACTATCCAGATTTCATTGGTAGATTTTGCAAAACAACATAAGGTTTATATGGCATGTATAGGATGGAATGAAAAGAAAGTAAACTTGTAATATGGTTATGAATTGTTCTTATTCATATATGATAGTTTATGTGCATGTATTTTATAGTATCTAATAGTAGTCAATGAATGGAATTAAATGGTAAGCTATGCAAATGAGTAGTGTGATGACATATTAGGTTTAAAACTTGATATTTGACTTGAATTGGTTACTTGGTTGAGTTATATTGGTGTAAGGAAATGTGTATGCAGGTTGATCCTTGAAAGGGTGAGAAAAGTAGCCTTAAAATATCCTATTTTCGTCCACACGGGTAGACATACGGGCGTGTGTCTTGACTGTGTGATAAACGGCCTGACACATGGGCATTTGGTTTGGCCGTGTGTCCCCTGTAACTTAAATTTGAGAAACAGAATGCTCAGGATTGAGCACATGGGTAGCGACACGGGCGTGTGTCTCAGTCGTGTGTGCCACAAGGCCTAGAACATGGGCATGTGTCTTGGTCGTGTGAAAACTGTCCCTTAATGTTTTGCATGTCAGAGAGTTACACGGGTTGGAGACACGGCCTGTAACGCCCCAAAATCTAGGTATTTATTTTTGTATGTTTTTAAAATAAATACATGTTTGCTTCAGTGGTTAAGTGATTTGGGTGTGTTTGGAAGTGTCTGAGAAGTTCTGGGTTCAAGCCTGAGCTTGTGCAAGAAGTTTTATTTTTAGGGAATAAACCCTTGCTTATAGTTAGTAGGTTTTTAAATTATTGTGGGTAAAGTAAGACATAAAAAGCCTGCTAGTCTATGGGGTAAGTGGCATGTTATCTATGCCAGTGGACTGAGGTTCGAATCTTGGTGGAAGCAATGGAGTATTATTTTGCTGCTGTGCCATGGGGGGATTGTAGTTTGACTGAAACACTGAAGTGGTTGAGAGGAATTCAAATTGAGTGGTAGAGGGGAGGTGTGATCAGATGGAGAGGTTTGAGGAGGGATTTTAGGAGAAAATCAAAGGATGAGGGGAGAGAGAATGTTGTGCCGAAAGTGGACTCTAGGCACTCAAGAATTCGGCCAAGAGTGGTATGCCTCATTTTGTTTTTCCCTTTGGTGTTTTTTTTTTCTCTTTTTTGCTTCAGAGGCCGAATGTGGTAGGGGATTTTGGCATATTCTTTTGTCTCTCATCTTTCCCATTTTGACAACCTTTCTTTGGCCGAATATTGCCTCTCTCAATTGCCTCTTCTTATTTTTTCTCAAGTAATTCTTCTAGTGGCTGAATATACCTTCTGTCCTTTTTAATTTTTTCTTTTCTCTCTGCCAAAACCTCTTCTCCCCTAAACTGATTCTCTTCTTTCTCTCCCTCAAGTGTTGTGCTGCCGATTTCCAGTTTTGATCATTGTCGAAACCATTCCTCTTCCTCTGCCGATTGACTTTGCTCCTTTCTTTTCGGTAAGTGAGTATGGCACTTAAAGTTTCGGCTTTTGAGTTACTAAAGTGGGGTTTGTTTAACTGTTTTTGACAGCTTTAAATCGAGGGTGAGGGGCTGTGCTAGTGCCGAATCCTTCTACTATTCGGTTCTCTTACTCTCTTTCGGTAAGTACTATAAACGAATCATTATTCCCTTTCTTCTTCTGCCTTAAGTGATAACTGATAGCAATTGTATGACAGTTAAGGAAGGATTCAGGGAACTCCTAATCAATCGCTATAGGCTAAGATTCGTGGGAATCACAGCGGTTCGATTGAAGGTTGTTGAGTGCTTGAGCGACTGTTCGTGACAAATCGAAACCAGGTGTGTAAACACTATCAAATTGTAAACCGGCAAAAGCCAGAAAAATATGAAAATTGACGCTACACGAGCGTGCGCTCGCTTGTGTGGTAAACCGAATGCATAAAACATGGGCGTTAGACTATTGAGGCCATTATGAGCGATTTCGTGGTTTTAGGCTGTTTTGGGCCACGTTGGGCCGAAATGGGCTATGTGGGCCCAACAGGCTTGTGGGCCCCACACAGGTAAATCACACGAACGTGTGGAGATTATTGGGCCAAACTGTGTAATTTACATGGCCTAGGCCAATTCTAGGCTATGTGGGCCACACGGGCGTATGGGCCCACATGGGCCTGTATTATGGGCATTGGGCCCATTTTTACTATTTGACTGTTAAGGTTGCACAAGTCACCTGCGACGATTGTGGACCTACTGATGGGTCGGTAAGTATGCCTAGACCCAAACTGATAAAATAACCGTTATGCCCCTATGGTAAAATGACTGTTATGCCTCTATAATATCAATTGACTGTATGCCTTATGTTATGTATGACTGTATACGAGCATGCCACGATATATATATATATATATATATATATATATGTTGCATCCATGTATGATATATTGCATGGGGATGGGATTATTATGAATGGAGGAAGTGTACTGTACTGGCAGCCCCGCTGCAAATACTGTTTAGTTGTAATAGCTCGATTTTGACCCTAATAGGAATAGTAGTTTTGGGACCACAAATCCGAATCCAAAAAATATTTTAAAATTATTTTTTGGTGTTAAATTTTCGTGATTTAATTTTGTCGTTTAAGTGCCCGATTAAATAAAAGGACTTAATCGCGTAAAATGTAAAAGTTACAAACTAAAGTGTAAAGTGCTTATTTGATAGTGGCTTTTTAATATGGAGTCCTTAAAGGACAATTAGCCCATTTTATAGGTCAGTGGGCGGCAATGGTCTAAAATGACCTTAAAACATATGTTAAGTAATTTAATTTAAAAGGGTATATTAGTAAACTAATTATAACTAATATTATATGTTAAAACAACATAAAAAATCCATCCTCTCCATCTTTTATTGATAGTCGAATGTAAGCTTAAGAAGAAGAAAGAAAACCTTGGAAATTTTTGACCATTTGAAGCTTGATTAAGGTATGTTAGTTATTCGATTTTTGATAATTTTTACATTTTTGAGATCGTTGCTTAGAAATGAACAAAACCCATGTCTTAATTTTTTATTGTGATGATGATTTTGTGTTTTTTCATTGATGGTACCTTGTAGTTTTTGATGCTTGGTGATGAAATATAAAATATATATATATTAGATTAACAAGTTTTGTCTTTGAATTTTTGATGAAATTGAGTAATTTGGACTAAATTGCAAAAATAAATTTTTGAGGGACTAAAATGTAAAATAAATGAAATGTGTGGGCTTGTATTACTGCTAGGAATATTCGGCCCTTAAGGTGTATAGTCAAATTTTGTGTACTTTGTGTTTTGTACAAAAAGGACTAAATTGTAAAAAGTGTGAAATGTTAGGGGCAAAATTGCAATTTACCCATTTATGTGTTTTTAGGCTAAATTGAGTGTAATGGTGTTTAAATAAGCTTAATTTGAATATGTTTAGGTCAAGAACTAAAGAAATCGAAATTGGATCGGGGAAAAACGAAAGTGGTCGAGTAGCCGATTTAACAGTCGACGACATCCGAGGTAAGTCAATTAGCATTTAAATGTTGATATAACAATGAATATGTATTAGTTATGAAATGAATTAAATTATTTGAATTTATTTTGCTTATGGCTGAATGTGGGTATGTATAATTGAATAAATTTCGAGCTTGATTCGACCGAGATTTGATGTCCATAAGCCCTGTACGAACCTTAGGAATAGATAGGATACATATGTCATGACATAGGATATCTGATATGTGTTATCGTGTAAGACCACGTCTGGGACGTTGGCATCGACTTGTGTTTACGTGTAATACCCTGTTTGGAACAGTGGCATCGATATGTGATTACATGTAAGACCACGTCTGGGACGTTGGCATTGTACGAGCTTCCGACTATTCGCGTATCCTTTTTAATTCCGAATGGTTCAACGGGCATGTGGAAGTGAAGTCCAATGTGTAATTCGAACTAAAGAACTCATGCATGTATATAAATTGTGCTGTGAAAAGCAAGGTAAGATAAAAGTGTAGTTCGTTGTACAAAATTTAATGTTTGAGCATGTGAACTATGTATATGTTTCAAATTTGATGTATTCGGCCAAATTTGATTAAATGTGTTTTGATATTGAACTTTAATAAGTATATGTGTGTGTGGATCATTTAAAGTGCTTGTTATAACTTTGTATATTGATTTTGCTAAGCTGGTTGATATTACTTTGTTGTTGACTTACTAAGCTTAAATAGCTTACTTTGTGTTTTTCTGTCTATCTCTGTTTTATAGATTTTGGATACGTTACGAGCTCGGGGATCGTCAGCAAGACTATTCACACTATCGACTGTTTCCTTTGGTATTTTACTAAGTTGATTTTGAATATATGGCATGTATAGCATAATAGAAAGTTGATTGTGGATAAAGTTCTTTTGAATGTAAATAATAGCCATGCAAAAATGGCTTATCTTCTTTTGAGTTAGTTTGGTATTTATGTTTATGGTTGGTAATAATCATTAAAGATGAGTTGATATTAATGCATATTTGCTATGGCATAAGTTTTTAATAGGTAAGTAATTGTGATGGTTATATCTTGGACATATTGAATTTGGTTATGTGATTAGTACATGTATACTTATTATGCTTTGTGTGATGAATTGATTTAGTCACGAAATGAATTAAAACCGAATGTATACTTATAGATATTTTGGTGGTGGTTAAGTGATACGTAAACAAATTTAGGTTGTGAAATATGTGATGGTTTGATTGGTTTATTCGAATAGATTAAAGTTGAAAGTATATATACGTTTTGTGATTGATATTATCTGGTACAATGACATATATGTTCGAATGTGGAAATTAAGTATAAGGTTATGTTTAGTCAATAAGTCATTGATAATTTAGTTTGTTAAATAAGGTTAAATATGTATGTATTTGGCCATGGTGTGAAATTATGATGGATGGTTACATGCGATGCAAATGAATTTAGTCTTGTAAAATTGGTGATTGTTAGATGTGATTGTGGTTTGTGAAATAAAAGATATGTTCATGATCAATGTGGAATTAGAATATGATAGAAATTCGAATAAGGAATTATGTATGTATTTGCATGTATTCGGTTATGCTTATTTGAAATGAAGGTATGTTTTATTAAGGATTTGTTATGGTTAGTCATGGATATTATAAGTATATAAAACTTGCAAATTTGGAATATATTTGGAGTTAAGCCTTAAATTATAAGTTAAGATGTATATAATTAAAGTAGTTCGTATGGAAGATAATGTGATTGGCCGAATGTGTATTTGTGATTATTTGATGAGTTGATATGTATATATATATATATATATATATTTATTTATTTATTTATATATATTGGCTTATTAGTTAGTAAGCGATTTGATTGAATTCTTGATAGCCATCTGTTCTTAAAATGATTTAAATGATATGTTTACATGTGCATATAATTTTATTAAGAGGGAGAGTATATTGGTTTTGAAATGGTGCAGGACTATGATTAATGTTTAATTATTTAAATGTTAGTATACTATATGGATAATTAAGCATGATTGGGTTTTTAATAGTTAAAAAAAATTATATGCCTGTTTTGAGTTGTGCCTTCTTCGGTAATGCCTTGTAACCCTAGTCTGGCGACGGATACGAGTTAGGGGTGTTACATTAGTGCCGCAACCAGTGCTAATTTTTGGAGTGTAGGGATGAGTGGGTGATTTTATCCCCACATGGAGTGTTGGGCTGGACGGAGTGGAGTGTAGAGGCTAGATGGGTAGGATTTCTGATTGCATGCCTAAACTGTTACTGTCACTGAAATGGGCTAAGGCCCACATTGATACTGATGTTGTTATGGGCTAAGGCCCACACTGATACTGATATTTTTATGGGCTATGGCCCACACTGATACTAATACTATAATGGGCTAAGGCCCAACTGAACTGAACTGTTATTGATTTAGGCTTAGGTCCAGACTGTAATTGCATTGGCTATTTACTTACATGGGGTTACACACTGAGTTTTCGTAAACTCACTCCTCTGTTTATCTGTACAGGTAATCCCCAATCTTAGGCGGATCGGTGCTGCGAGGGATTCGGAGGTGGCCACACAACCGCACTTGCTTTATATTTTAGTTTTATTTCCATTAAATTTAATTTGGGAATTTGTTGTAATAAGGCCTCTTTAAATTTTAACTTTTAATTTGGGGATTTTACTTATTTTAATTCACATCTGAGTAGTAGTAAGACGCGGGTTTGTTTTTCAAAAGATAATTGGTTTTCAAAACACCACGTTTTCGTAACTTACTATAAAAGCTTCCGCATCAAACATGGTTTTAAAGTATAGTAACAAACTAATATGATCAATGTCCTACTAAAAACAACCTGAGTTTTAAAAGAACAAGATACCCTAAGATTTTCCGTTAAGATCATAAACGAATAGAATGGATTTTCCAAAGAAACTATGTTTTCGAAAAACACTTAAATGTGATACTGCCAGATTCGACCATAACGTCTAGGCTGGGTTTGGGGTGTTATATTTAGTGGTATCAGAGCCAAGTTGCAAAACTCGATTGTGATTTTTGGGTTCTTCTAAAAACTCAAAATTTTCAAAAGAACTGTTCCAAGCAATTTGGAAGTATTTTGAAATATTTTTACTAATGTGTGGTGCACCGAATCTCCAGCGCCGATATTGTACATGAGAAAAATTTTGAAATTTCATGAAAAAATTCCTGAATTCTCGGATTAGTCCCGACTTGCTTCAAATGCATAATTTGGGCCTCGATGGTCCATTTGAGGGATAATATGATTGATTATGTATGATTTTGAATATGAATAGTAAATGTTATGAATTAATTGTAAATGTTCTGAAAAACTCCGGTAATGCTCTGTAACCCTGTTCCAGCGACGAATACGGGTTACGGGTGTTACACTCGGTGCACGTACGTTACGGCGTGGTCAATAGGTTGGCCTATATTTGAGGAATTATCTATTTCTTGTAAATCAGTTCTAAATGTTGTTGAGATGGAAGAGACAAAGGCTCTATCAACCCTAATATATATTCTTTGTGTTTCAGATTTGATTCTTTAAGCTTATCGATAACGACTCTATCTAATAATTGGATAGTTTCGTATTCCTTTTGGATAGGTAAACTTTTTTATTTTGTTTTTATAGCATAACTATAAAAATTATAGTACAATCAAAAAAGAAATTTTATCAATTGTTTTGTGCATTATAAAATTTCAAAGTGATTTATTAAATCAAAAGTTTCTTTTGCAAATTGATTGCAGATCTGCAAAAGAAGTTTTATAAAAGGATATTTAAAATATTGCTTCAAAATATATTTTTGCAAGATGACAAACAATTTTGAGTATATTTGATTTTCAAATTGAATGTATCAAAGGAGAAAATAATTCTTTGCCTAATTTTCTCACTAGAGAATTCTTCAAAAATGTCCCCAAAACTCATAGACAAAGGAAAAAGGAAAATAGAAGAATCCTTCTCAAAATCCATCAAATTATGGTATGAAATTTGTTTGTAAGATGAAAATAAGGAATCATCCTCATAAAAAAAAACCTCAAATGATGTATCTTTTTAGAATGCACAAGACCCAAATCAAAAAATAGATCGAGCCTCTCACTTTTAATCCTTAGAAGTTGCATTAGTTATAGCCCAATCCAAAAAGGAAAGTCTTCTCAAATAAATTGTTGTCTAAGCAACCAAGATTTCAAAAAAAATAAAGAGATTGTTTTACATAAACCAAAATCTTTTTAAAATATTAATAAATTTTCTTAAAGAGGTTTATCCAAAAGAAGTAGCATATTCATAGATTGTTACACAAAAATCCTCATACTATTTTACAGATAAATATTTTGAAAAAAAAAATCATTATGGTGGAAGAATTTTCTTATAAAACCTCCACGTATTATTATAAAAAGATTTTTCCAAATGATGACATTTTAAATATTTGGACTTACAAAAAAACCCAGCAATATTATGAAAAAAACATTAGTTCAAACAGGATTAGTATTGTTCAAACATTGCACAGATCCAAAAGACCTTAACTTTATTACTCATTCAACAACTCCAATAATAAAAATTTTCTAATAAAATCTTTATGGTGGAAGAATTTTCTAATAAAACCTCCACATATTGTTATAAAAAGAATTTTCCAAATGATGACATTTTAAATATTTGGACTTAATTACAAAAAAACCCAGCAATATTATGAAAACATATTAGTTCAAATAGGATTAGTATTGTTCAAACATTACACAGATCCAAAAGACCCTAACTTTATTACTCATTCAACAACTCAAATAATAAAAATTTTCAAATCGAGAGATTTGGGTGGAAACTCGAACTCTCTAAAAAATTTCTAACCAAATTCACCATGATACTATGTTTAAACGAAAGTAAAAGATGTTAAAGATTAGATGTACGAGATAAACTTATCAACATGAAACTTAATTTTTATCCTCTATTTTATTGGTTAATGCTCTTCGGGGAATGAAATTTGAAATTTTCTAGTAGAAAAAGTTAATCATGTAAATGGAGTAAAATAAATGAATTAATCATAAAATTTGACATTTTTCTTAATTCATTGAATTAGAACTAGTATTCCTACTTTGAGAAAAAAGAAAAATTCCACCTAGTATTCGACAAAACGTGGCAACCCACATTAACGCACATCAGTTGTTTTTATCTTTGATGCATGTACAATAAACATGACAAAAACAATAAACAAATATGATCCAAAAAATAATATAAATATGATAAGAATCTATTTAATAGTTAGAGTGCGCTGAAATACATATTTCTCTTATTTAAGGGTTGAGAGAGATTATAAGTAAATTTAGGCATTGTTAAAAATATATATATATAGTGAGGATCTATAATAAGATTAATATTAAAAAACACATTAAACATGGGATAATAATATAATCCAAACATTAAATAAATAAACATACCATGTAAATATTGAAAACAAGTTTGTACCAATCATGGACAATATCATCACTTAACCCACACGATGGCATTATTCAAAAACAGATGGCTCCATCAAATGACATTGAAAAAGAAAGGAGGCCAATGCCCTATAATTGTAAAAAGAAAAGATGAACAGGTGAATTGAATTTGTCTGATTCAAAATCGGAGATAAATAATTAATCATAAAATATATTTTATTCTCATAAATAGAAATCAAACTATATTATGATATGTGTGTATTTGTTTTTCTTTTTGTCGTGTTTAATCGATTACTTATTTTTTTTATTCTAATAATTTTAACGTGTATTGCCCGAGTCCAATACTTTTGAGGCCCAACATGTTATAATGCAAAGTGATGGGTGGGGGCCATTCACCCACAATCATTGGGCCTCTCTTCCCCATCACATGATCGATTCTGCCTAATGATAAGCCCATTCATGTAAACCACACAATAATGGGTCCCTCACTTATTGCATTCGTACTATCTTAAACACGAGAAAGAATTTTATAACATCATTACTATTTTGTCCCTAAATTTTATTATCTCCCTTCAACAATCTAATTTCAAAAATATTATAATTTAAAAAAGTAATAACGAACATCAACCAACTACTAATATTTTAATAATAATATTGTATTACTTTTTATAATGTTTTTTAAAATTTGTATCTAGTATAATTCCATTTTATTAAAAGATAATTATTTATATGGTTAGTTAGATAAATGATTTTTTAAAAAAAATAAATATTTGTTTATATAAAAAATTTATTTTAACAATTATATTATTAAAAAAATGTTATAATTGAAATTAAATTAGATTCAGAAGAATACTCGTTTAATGTGATGCCTCTATGTATAGGTGGATCATATGATTAATTAAAAAAATAATTAAAAAATAGTGTATATGTAGGTGGATCATATGGGATTGTTAATTTGTATATGGATTTTTTATGTATACAAATAATTTTCGCAAATCATATTCCATTTTGACTGAATTTTAATGTTTTCCATATTTAATATTTCCTTAACTTTTAACCAAATATGAATTTTTTATGCCAAAGATTAAGCCTTGTGGAATCTCATATTACCATATGTAATTAACCTAACTTAATATAAATTTGATGGGCGCTAAAACTATTAAATATAATTTTTTTCGCCCTAATTGAATGAATTAAATAGTAGTATAGAAAAGTACGGTCGATCCGACAGGAATTGGGACTCCTAACTTTCCTATTTACGTGATCAGATTCCTGAGTCTAAGCAGCATGCAGAGCGAAAAAATAAAAAAAGGAGAATTGATAAAAAAATAAAAAAAAACAAGTATAATACAAAGTGAAATAATAACAGAATGATAGTTGCAAAAATAAAATTAAGTAATTTAAATTAAATTGGTAAATCAAATATGTGAATGCTTAGCCTTAGCCTCGGTACACTCTGAACTCGAATCAATCCTTGAAAGTGGATCTTTACTTCCAAACGATAAACTGGTTATAGCGATTACGGACACCTCAACTATCAAATCTTCCTTGTGTAGTTGGTCCCGATACGACCTGCAAACCAACTCTTACCGATTATCTAACCACATAACACGCGTTCACAATTTAAGATATCGACAACCTTGTGATCTAGAAAAGCCCAAGTTAAATTAACGGCCTCAACCATATGGGTTGTTTAAATCCGATCACTATCTCCCTTCATGGAATCTAACTAGTTTTTTCCAATTAGACACGCCAATTTATTTGCAAGAACTCGAATACGGCAGACGACCAACTCGTTTTCCCAACTGTACGCCAAAACAATTCCCTCCCAACGTGCACTTTGAATTGAAATTGAATTAACTTTAAAAGACAAATGTGACTATCCCATATTCTGGAGAGATAATGAATACTGTGTTGTAAGGTTTTAGTGTGAGTTCATATCTCACGATTTTCGATCGGAATAACAATTAGCCTAAGACAAAATAGGGTTTAGTTGAGCATGAGATTAAACATGCTTTGTTGGATTATGAGAATGAATTTAAATGTAATGGAATAGGTGAAAAGGATAAATGATTTAAACAACAATTGAACCAAAAATAAGAATGAAATGGCAGAATGCTTTTGCCAAGCTTACATACGCATGAAAAAGGAAAATAAAAATCGTTTTAAATTCAATTTCAAGTGTGTATTTCCAAACTAAAATAACAAGGCTTTAATAGACCCCTCAACAGCTAATTTTTGAAACACCCCACACCCGGCCCACGAGCCTGAACCGGATCTGGTATGTTCCTTAAATAAATCGGTTTTCAATGTTCTAAATGACTTAGAGAAAATTTGTGTAATTTAAAAAAAAATTGTTTTGGGTTGGGCTTAATTTGAAACCTATTTAATAAATTCTGGAAATCCAACTTAAATAAGGTGACAAAATAATTTTTGGGTTTATTATTTAAGAGAAATAAATTTACTTATCTTTAATCAAACATAAATTGTATCATATTCAAATAAAAATAAACAGAAATAAAGAAAATCCAACTGGGCCTTATGGCCTTATTACATCATTCAAACCCAAAATAAAGTTTTAAAGTACTAAAATTTCATAAAGTCCAAATTCCAAATAATTTCTTCAAGCGATGCATGGCCACCTTTAGCTCCTGCCGACCCGGTCCATTACTGCTCATCACCTGAAAAATAATTCCCCAACGGGGTGAGTCAACAGACTCAATGTGTACATAGTACTAATTTCCAACAAATCAGGCATACAAGTCATATCAATATCATGTTCATACAAAAATAAAGGATGATGCAACCCAAACCCAAACCTATTTGTCCATCCGCTACACACCACCCGTACCAACCTGTACACCGCGGGGACTACTAAGTCGACCCTCCATCCGCTACACACCATCGAAGGCAGTCGCTGCAGTCGACGTGCTCATCGCCCACTTATGTTGTGTCATTAGACACTGTATTCACTGGATGTAACCGAAGTTACCACTTTTCACTTTATGTGACCGTAGTCACCACTTTACGTTGGTGAGACCGTAGTCATCACCTTCACTTTCTTCCTCCACAAATATCCCGAATGCCCCAATTATTTCATAACATATTTCACATACTTAATTTTCATTCATGTTACTAATCACATGTTCAAAATATATCACATTCACAATCCTATCAAAAGTAGGAAACGTACCTGGGTACTCCTTACCACATTTGTGGTGCTTAGCCACATTCACATACTGTTACATATTTATATATTTAACGATTGCCATGCAATTTATTGAAAGTTAGTAAGAGTACACACCTGATTCGCTTATTGGATTCCTTGAAATCCCGAGGAGCGATCTTCCGATCTAGATCTTTAACTCCTATATTCGGCCATAGCATATTAATAATCTATTTGGCTTAAAGAAAACCAAAACCTAGTAGGATTTGTGTTACTAATACTCACCTTGTTTGCCGATTTGGATGATTGTAAATCAAATCCCAAAATTGCTAGTATCCCTTTTCCTTGGAATCGGCTAACACTAATTCATGTAACCATGTGAGTTTTCGGCTTTTGAAATAATGAAAAATAATTCCAAATACCAAAATTAAGCCTTGGCCGAATATCACTTACTATACAAATTCCAAATCTGAAGAGGATTCCTTGCCCTATATGTCTGTCGAAATCTTCATGTTAGATCTAATCTAACATATACATCATAACCTTTAATCAAATAAATTTATCTTACCTTAGATCCTTGATCCTTGTATTCGACAGTTGAAGAAACCCTTTTGATGTTGTAGTTGATTGCTCCTTTACTTAGAATCAACAAAGATTCGGCTTTGACAGTAGAAACAAAGAAGAAAATAGAAGAAGAAAAGATGGATTTTTCTTAAAGAAAAATACGGCAGAGAGGGGGAGAGAACTAGGAAAATTCGGCAGAGAGGAAGAGGGAGCAAATGTTGATGAGTAGCCCTCCTGTCCTCCTTTTATAGCCAAAGTTATCAGCCTAGGAGTCCTTTACTTGGCCACCACTCCTCTTTTTGATAATATTATCTCTTTTATTTAAAAGATAAAAGCCTTTAATCCATCAATTATCTCCTCAATTATCTCATTAAAAAAATAATCCTTTATTTATCTCTTATTATTCACATAATTATGTGAATAAAACTCCTTTATTTCTCTCTTATTATTCACATATTTATGTGAATAAAACTCCTTTATTTATCTCTTATTATTCACATATTTATGTGAATAAAACTCCTTTATTTATCTCTTATTATTCACATATTTATGTGAATAAAACTCCTTTATTTCTCTCTTATTATTCACATATTTATGTGAATAAAACTCCTTTATTTATCTCTTATTATTCACATATTTATGTGAATAAAACTCCTTTATTTATCTCTTATTATTCACATATTTATGTGAATAAAACTCCTTTATTTATCTCTTATTATTCACATATTTATGTGAATAAAACTCCTTTATTTCTCTTACATATCCAAGTTTCCTAAATGTTCACTTTCCATTTTTTGAATCATTTCCTTACATTTCCAGGTTTCCAAAAATGTTCATGTCCATGTCCATGCATTTCCAGGTTTCCAAAAATGTTCACTTTTCTCTTTTAAACTTAACATTTCCATACATTTTTAGGACATTTCCCTACATTTCCAAGACAAGACATTTCTTTACATTTCTTTACATTTCCTTACATTTCCTTGCATTTCCTTACATTTCCTTACATTTCCATACATTTCCATACATTTCCTTACATTTCCATACATTTCCTTAATTCTAGAATTCACATAACACATTCATACATAATTCATAAAACATGCCATTTTACCACATGGTTCCTTGTGTCATGCTTCACACGGAGTTTCTTTTCAAGCCTCATTTACCTAGCTCCCCTTTTTACTTAGAAACCAATAATTTTTCTAAGCTTTCTCTTCCATCCTAGAATTTTAAAAACCCTTAATACACTTCCAAACATTGCCAAAACCTACTAACTCATGAATTATGCACAAACGCATAACCCCTAATCTAGGATGTTACAATTTTAGTACGACTACCTCCTCAAATTAAGTTTAACATCCAACAAAAAATCAAATATTTTTTTTATTTATAGGATTTGACAACATCAAAATCTGATTTTTTTCACCGCTCACTAATTCTGCAACTCATTTTTTTATTTTTTTTCTAATTTAGTCCAATTTGCTTGATTTTTTTAAACTTCGGTATTCTAACTGTGTCATGATAAAATTTAAACAAAAAAATCACAATCTTAATAACATTCTATTTAAGATCTGACACAAAATAAGTACATTAAACACACAAAATTAATTTACTATCAAAACTATTTAAGATTTTTTTTATTGTACTGTTTCAAGTATATATGAATACATTTTTCTATATTTACTAATTGCTTTATAGTCCAAGATTCAAAAAATTTAATCAACATATGCATGATTTTTTAACCTTAAATTATGGTGCATGTGAAACAATAACAATTATACATTACTGGAAAAATGCTTTGTTGGCTTTATAAATCCACGTGGCAACGCTATAGATTGTGAAATGCGAGTAACCAACAAATCTAGCAAATTAAAATTTCCAAACCATGCCATGGTGTATATATACTAGTTTTCATATTATAATATACATTGATTGTGTATCAATTAAAATATTTTTAATTATTTTATAAAAAATTATTTAAATAAAATATAAAACCACTTAAATTTAATACAAAATATACTTATTTTTATAATGTTTTAAATACTTGTTTATAAATTTTTTTTAATTTAAAATAGTTTTGGAAACAAATATTTTTATTGAAAACATATTTATTAATATAAATAGTTTAAAAAAATTTGAAAATGTATTGATATACTCTCGTTAGCACGTTTTTCTGTATTCATGTATTCTTGTTTTTTTAGTGTTTTTTTTTTTTGTCTTTTAGAGAATTTTTGCAAGAAATGAGAGAAAAGATTTTTTTGTTTTTGCTTTATTAAGGAAGTGAGCTTCGTCTTTGGAATGACTATTGGTATCAGTTTTGCGTGAAAATGGAGAAGGAAATGGTAGATCTGAATATGGGAGATGAGGAAGATGAGATGATGAAATTACCGGTTGATCTGGGGACGTACAAATCTGCCTATGAATTCTGTTTGGTTGGATGTTTTTTAACTGTCAGTGTGATCCATTTTCTAGCAATGAAGAACACAAGGGCTAATTTATGGCACAATTTAAGGGGTGTTCAAGTCTCGAAGTTGGGAGCGAGGAGATATCCTTTCAAATTCTTCCATGAGATGGATATTATGCGGGTGCTTGATGGTGCTCCCTGGACTTTTATAGTCATTTACTGATTATTCATCGGATTGCAGATAATAAAGATCCTATGCATATTCCTTTAGTGTTTTCTCCTTTTTGGGTTCAAGTTTTTGACTTATCTCTTGGGTTTTTTTCGGAAGTTGTGGCAAAATAGTTGGGGAATTTTATTAGAAGCTTTCTGGAGAACGGTACGAAATCTCTAAATCATGGGATTAAAAGCTACTTGAGGGTTTAGGTGAATTTGGATGTTAGAAGGCCCTTGAGTAGGGGTGTGCAAATTTCGGGTAAAATCGAATTAATTCAATTAACCAATTAAATTTAGTTAATCAGTCGATTAACTGAATTAATTCGGTCAGGGGTCGGTTAATAAATTTTTAGAAATTTGGTTAACGGTTAATTCGGTTCGAAATCGGTTAATTAACCGAAAATTTATATTTTTTATATACATTTTACTTATATTAAATTCGGTTAATTTTTGATATGTTTTATACTTTTTTTAACAAAAAAACATATAAATTTCGATTAATTCGGTTAATCGACCAAATTAACCAACAAAATTCAGTTTGATTAATTTTTTTTTTAAATTTTGGTTTGGTTAAGGGTTTAAAAGGGTCGGTTAATCAGCCGATTAACTGATTGAACACTCCTAACCTTGAGAAGAAAAAAGAAAATTATGATATCCACAACAAAATCTCTTTATGTTAATTTTCGTTATGAAAAATTAACTCTATACTGTTTTTTATGTGGCTGCTTGGGACATAATGATAAATTCTATCAAGTCCGATTAAACAACGATGGAGTTATGGTGGAGCTTGGTCGGAACTGGATTTGAAGGCTTAATCAAGACAAGCAGTGGTAGCGAACAGTGTTTGGCTTCGTGAGGAAGGGGACGATGAATTTTTGGAAACTAATTTGTCGAAGCATGATCGGGGGAGTAATTTATGGAATGATGAAAGGAGAAATTTATGGAGGAATTTAAATCCAATTTTAGGATCTAATTTGGAGGGGTTTCCTATTTGGGGAAAGAAAAATATGGCTGAACTGTTAAGTGGGTCGAGTCGTACTATAATGGAGCATGATTTTGAGGAATTTCCAACTAAATGTGAAGATGAAAAAACAAAGGCCTAGAATTTTACTATCAGATTTTAACGTTTTTGGAATTGACGATTCATTGGGGGCTACGGATAAGTAGGCCAATGTTTATCAAAACCAGATATCGATGACTGCCAAGAGGCAAGCTGACCAGATGCAATGAAGATCTTGTACTAGAATGTCGGCGGATTAGGGAGTATGTGGGCTATTCAATCAGCACACGCTGGAGTTCTATAATCCCCAAATTTTCTTCTTAATGGAGATCAAATTGAATGGGAGTCGCATGGAATGAGTAAGGAAAAGATGTGGTTTTAATAATGAGATAGATTTTCACGAAGCTTCGCAGCTATTCGAAAAATCATATTAATGTGGATGTTGAGATGAATGGAGGAGATATTAAATGGAGATTGTAACAGCCCATTTGTGCCCGGGCCCAAACAAACAAAAACGAAATAAAAATAAAATAAAAAATCAATGTCCAGTTTTATTTTTACAGTCTGTTTACAAAACTAAACAGATAACCCAGTGGCCCAAAACCAAAACCCATTACACCAAGTGGCCCAGACCCAACCTACGGAGCCTAAAAGGCCCAAACCAAATCAGAAACCAAAGGTTTCTGAAACCCTAGTTTCCATCGCGCCGCAAGCACCCAACAGAGGCCCCTCGTCAAGCCGTAATCAGTGCGCAAATCACGTCCCATCACCGGATCTCTCGTCGGTCGCCTGCAAAAAGGAAAGAAAAAAAAGCAGCAAATATGGCAAGAAACAAACGGGACAGAATCTTTGTATTTCTTTTTTCATTATTTTCGGGGCTATAAAAACCCCAAATACCTTCTGTAAAAGACCACACACATACAGGCGAATATACACACGAATATACAATACAATACTCAAATAAAATCAAAGGACAGACGAGCAAAGGTTTTTCCTTTGTTATTTTTTGAATCTGTTTTTGTTTTACTTTAAGTTTGTTTTTTTTTCCTTTTTACATGTATTAAAGTTTATAAAGATAAAAGGAGAAGAAAACTACCTATTTTTTGAAGTTCAGCCGCCGCACACGGCGGCGTCGACGGCGGTGGACGGCCGGAGGACCTCGCCGGACTCAGGCCTAGGGCAGAGAGGCAGAGAGCAAGTAGGGGGTTCTCTCAATTTTTTATTTAAGAATACGGAAAAATAAAATTTTCCTAAAAATTTTGGTTTCTATAAGTAATTAAAACGACGCCGTTTTAGGCCCTAGCCAAACATGCCAAAACTACGTCGTTTCGAGGCTAGGATCCGCGCATTGACCCGACCCGGGGAGGATCCGCGCATTTTCATAAAAGGGGCAAATTGCCTCTTTGGTCCTTCTGCAATTTTATTATTTTTAATTTTGTTCAATTTAATTTTTTTATTTTTAATTCGGTCCTAAAATTTATACGTTCTTACAAATTGGTCCTCGAGCTATTTTAAAGCAGTTGTTGGAACGGCGTCGTTTTGGAGATAAGGCATAATTGCCTAATTGGTCCCTACAGTGTGATGCGCGTCCTAATCTAGTCCTTTTACCTTTTATTTTTATTTCTATTTAATCCCTGTTTCTTTGTTTTTTTTAAAAAGCCCCTTTTTATTTTATTTTTAAAATTGTTTTAACATTATATCTAATTATATTATTTTTATTAAAATTCTGTATTTTTTTCTTAAAATTTGTATAATGCATATTATTTACATTAATTTATTAATAATATAAAGTTTTTATGTATTGTTTATTTTAAATACGTATTATTTTTATATGTATTAAATTATTACTATTTATTATTCATAATTAGGTTATTTTATTAAGTTTAATATTATTCATATATTATATATTATTTTAAAATATGTACATTAGTTATTATATTATACTTTGTATTTTGTATATTATATATTATATTATTATATATGACATTTAAATCATTTTACCCTTAGTATTGTATAAAATTTTGTATATCATATAACATATATTATTTATATTGTTTATATTAAATATGTAGTTTTTATGATTATTGTATTATAAATATTTTTATTTAAAGTTATATACTATTTACTTATAACTGTTTTTATCATGTATTATTATTTATAATTTTATATACTAAATTATTAAATTATACATTTATTATAAGTTACCCTTGACATTTTTCATATTCTAAGTTTTTTATATCATTTATTTAAAATATTGTTTATATATATATATATATATATATATATTAAATCGTTTTAGAAATTGTCATATTCTTTTTATTTTTATTTTGTTATAATGTTCATTCAGTGTTTAAATATATCATCCATTTATTTACTTTTATATTTGATTTTGTTTGTAGAGTTTAATTTTCATTTCTTATATCTTTATCTTTCACATAGATTTTTAATTGCTGCTGATTATTTTATATCCTGTATTTATTTATTTATGCTCTTTTATTTGCGTATTATTGTTTTAGCATAGTCCTTTCATTTCATGTATTATTTGCTATGTTACATTATTCTTTCGTTAATTGCCTACATTAGTATTATTTGTTAATATGACTTGTAATTATAGAGAATTGCTATTTGGTATTTATGTTTTGTAATATCTTACTCAAACCATTTTTTTATAAAAACACATTTTGAATTGACGCATTTTATTCAAATATTTTTTTAAATACAGCGATATATGATATTTGGGGGCTTTGAGAAAAGTTATACCCTAACTTACTAGATTTTAATTTTTCTCATGGAACTTAAGGTATCAAGTATCCTTTTTTTAAACCTATAAATTTCAAATTAAAACTTATTCTCGAAAATTCATAATGTTATATCTTAGCTTATTAGATATAATGTTTTGTATCTCGAGGTAAGAATTTTCTATAAAATAAAGGCAAGATTAGTTTCGAAGTCTTGAGATGTTGCATCCTAACTTATTGGATGTGGCATTTTATTTTTTTGAGATAGGTGAGTTTTAGCTTTCTTTCAAATAAAAAGATTATATTTTAAAATTTTTTAAAATTTTCAACATTAGGACATGATTTTATCAATTAGGTACCAATTTTTGGGCGTTACGGGGGTGCTAACCCTTTCTCGTACGTAACCGACTCCCGAACTTGTTTTCTCGAATTTCGTAGGCCAAAATTAATGTTTTAAACAAAAGATGTTTTATAAGGTGATCTGATCACACCTAAGCAAAAAAAGGATCGGTGGCGACTCCCGTTTTCGTTTTTTTAAGTCGATCCCTGTTTTTTCATAAAACCTTAAAAATGGTTTCGACAGAGATTTTATGGTTTTTATGGTGCCCTAGATTCGCGATATAAGGAGGAATGTTGGAATTTACTTAGAAGTCTTGGAAGTGATTAAAGTTTCCATTGGTTAGTTTGTGGGGATTTCAACGAAATACTGTACTCTTTTAAGAAAGTTAGTGGTTTGCCATGTGATGAACGTAAGATGGAGTGCTCTTAGAAGACTTTAGAAAAATGTTGTTTAGCTGATGTGGGTTATTTCGGATCTCTTTACACTTGGAAGAGAGGGAATCTTCCGGAAACAAATATCCGTGAGAGATTGGATAGGGGTGGCAATTGCCGAATGGTTAAGTTTGTTCTTTGGTTTTTCAAGATGTCATCTTCCGCATTCCATTTCTGACCATTGTCCTATTCTAATCAAAACTAACCAGGATGTTTTTAGGAGAGCTTGAAAGACTTTTATGTTTGAATCATGGTGACTAATGGAAGTCATGTGGTAAACCGTATTTGGGAATCAAATCCAAGTACAGTTTTGGAGAAATTGGAAGTTGTAAAATCAGGATTGAGAATGTGGGAAAGGGGGATTAAAGAAAAACGAGTAGAATCTTCTAGGCGCTTGCATAAAGAGTTGGAAAGATTGGTTGATCTTGATAGAGATGATGAGAATTTGGTTGAGTTAATTGATATTAAGCTTCATCTGAATTTGGAAATTGACAAAGAAGAAGCTTATTAGGAACAACAAGCTCGGGCAAATTGGTTGAGGCTGGGAGGTAGAAACACCAAGTATTTTCATAGTTTTACTTCCTAGAGAAAGCGGACAAACAATATTCAAAAGCTGATGACTGAATATGGCTGTTGGGGTACAAACGAGAGCGATGTGGAGGAAACGGTGCGTAAATATTTTACTGATATTTTTGCTTCAAAAGGTGTTGGATGTATGGATCATGTCTTGTCAGGAGTGGACAAATTTATTACCGATGATATGAATCAGATGCTTCTGTCCAAGTATACACATAAAGAGGTATCTGTTGCTTTAAAAGGTATGGGCCCAACAAAATTTGTTGGTTGTGATGGTTTTCTAGCGGCATTGTTTTAGAAATTTTGGAGTATTATAGGGGATGAAGTAAGTGCTTCCTGCCTTGAAATTTTGAATGGAGGTTTGTCTGTGGAACCTCTAAATGCTACTAATTTAGTGCTTATTCAAAAAATTTCTCAAGCCTTTAAGGAGGAAAATTTTAAACCTATTAGTCTATGCACGGTCTTATATAAAATGATTTCTAAAACTATTGCTACCTATTTTCAACAAGTTTTAGTTGCATCAACGAGGCCCAGAATGCATTTGTTCCAAGCGTATGAT
Organism: Gossypium australe; assembly: GCA_005393395.2. Lineage (NCBI taxonomy): Eukaryota > Viridiplantae > Streptophyta > Magnoliopsida > Malvales > Malvaceae > Gossypium > Gossypium australe. Next base: position 18,734,912 of record CM016617.1, read on the forward strand.
TATAGATAGAGTGCGTTTGTTCCAAGTGTATGATTACAGATAATGTTCTTTTAGCTTTTGAAATCCTCTATACTTTCAAGCAAAAGAGAACATGGGAAAAGGTTCACTAGCACTAAAATTGGACATGAGCAAAACCTACAATCGAGTTGAATGAGTGTTCTTACCAAAAAAATGATGCTGAAGATAGAGTTTGACTCGATTTGGGTAGATTTTATCATGCAGTGTATTAGCACTTTTTCGTACTCTATGGTGATAAATGAAATAGAGGGCCAAATATTTAATCCTACTAGAGGTTTAAGACAAGGGGACCCTTTCAGCCCCTATTTCTTTCTAATCTGCAGTGAAAGTCCTTCTTTTTTGATGAGATTGGCTACTTGTGAAGGTGTTTTGGGAAGAGCCAAAGTCAGTTGGTGGGGACTAAAGATTTCTCATTTACTATTTGCAGATGATTGCATCTTATTTGGGGAGGCTTCTGAAAAGGGTGCGAATGTCTTGAAAGGTATTTTGAAGGAATATGAGGATGTTTCAGGTCAGTGCGTGAATTATGAAAAATCAATGGCTTTTTATAGCTATAATACTTCTGTTCAGTCTAAGGGAGATTGTTTCACAGATTTTAAGGGTTCGTAATTCAACAAATCCTGAAAAATATTTGGGCCTTTCTAACATGGTGGGCAAGGGAAAGAAAGAGGCCTTTCAATTACTTAAAGATCGGCTGATATGTAAGATTGATTGTTGGAGTACAATACTTTTATCTCAACTAGGTAAAGAAATTTTTATAAAATCAGTCTTACAATCTATTCCAACCTATACTATGTTTTGTTTTTTACTTCCAAATTCTCTTTGCAAAGAAATGGAGAGTATTCTTGTGAAGTATTGGTGGCAAAAAGGACACGACAAAAGAGGTATCCATTGGTGTGAATGGATGAAACTTTGTGATTTAAAGGAGAATGGGGGTATTTGTTTTATTGCTTAGTGAAATTTTATTTATTTTTATTAGCAAAACAAGGATGGAGATTAATTTTTTATCCAAATTCTTTGCTTGCGCATACGTTGAAAGCCAAATATTATCTCGAAACAGATTTCTTAAATACAAGGTTAGGGAGTCTACCTTCCTATACTTAGAAAAACATTTGGGCTACCAAAGGGATTCTCCACGATGGGATGTATTGGAGAGTCAAAAATGGGAAAAGAATTCCAGTCAAAGATGTTGCTTGGGTGCTTGGTTCTGAAAATCACAAAATCTACAATGTTGGAAGCATTCCAAATTCAATTATGGTAGCTGATATTATTGACAAGGAATCTAGACTATGGAATGAAAAACTTATCAGATGTACCTTCAGTATGGCAGATGCAGAGCGAATCTTAACAATTCTGTTGGCATAGATTCATTATGATGATTTTTGGTGTGGAAAGGAGAGGCTTCTAGTGAATACTCTATCCGCAATATTTACAAAATGCTATTACATCTATCGGGTGATCCTAATTAGTTACAACAACAGACTGAATACATGCATTTCTACAATAAATTATAGGGGCTAAACATGCCCTCTAAATTGAAGATTACAATTTAGAGAAAAACTAGAGTTGTAAATTTTTTTCCAAAATAAGATTTGGTTATGATATCTAAAATAATAAACACTCAAAATTGTACCTTATTAATTCGTCTAGGATGAACGCTTCGACCGAGTAGTCTTCTCTTCTATCCTCAACCTCACGCCTGCCGAGTGTGGGCTCGTTTCGAATAAAAAAAATTCACAAAACTTACTAGTGAGTAATTTTGTAATTTCTCTAAATTTTTAGGTCAAATTGTAAATCAGAAAAATATCTCTAGAAATTTTCTGGAATAATCTTTTTAGAGAATTTTCTCTCTACAACTTTCTCTTAAATTCAAGTATGTAACAACCCGATTTTCAGTGGTGTCGGAAATAGTGGTTTACAAAATGTGTGTAAATAATGACCTAATGCTCTTTTTGCATGGGGAGAGTTTAGAGAGTTCAACTATGATTAAACTTAATCACTTTAATATTAAATTAATATAATATTTATCAATATTAGATTAAATTTAATATTAAATAATAGAATGTTTATCTACATTAAATTTAATTTAATATTAATATAATCACTTTAATATTAAATTAATAAAATACTATTAAGATAAGTATTATATTTAATTTAATATTAAACTATTAAAATAATATTATTTTTGGAATAATTAATCTGAAATCAAATTCTCTGGTAGAGTCCCAGTAGGAGTGTAACTCTTCCACTACTCAACCACCAATGACCAACCGCTGCCGCCAGGATGCCACTGTCGCAGCCATTGGCACCGCCGGACACAGTGGTGCAGGTGCAACACCTTTACAGTACCCCGGGCCAGTTTGGTTCGGGTCAATGACGACTCAACTGGTCCAGTCTAGCCACTGGTTGGACCATCGGCCTAGTTTCACATACAGGGCCCGATTCGACCAGTTTTTGGGTCTTGGTCTCGGTTTTGGGTTCCTGGACACAATTTATGATACCAGATCCAAATTTTAAGTTTGATTACGCATTGGCCCAATTGTATGACTTGAAAATTAATTTCCAAAAATATCATATTAATTTTAATTAATTTGATTAATTTAATTTTACTTGATCAAAATTAATTTTCCTAAAAATCAGTTAGATTTTCCAAATTAATTTTTCAAGAAAATTCTTTAATCAAATTCTCTAGTTGAACAATTTTCACGACCATCTAATTTAATTCCATGTCGAATAAATCGACTCAATTAAATTATTCCCAAAGTCGTGGAGTTTTCTTTTAATTCAAATGCAGTCTGATTAAGCATTTGTTGAGCTAGCGGAGGGACTAATCAGGCATATACAATTAGGTTTTGGTGATTGCAATTATGTCTAGAAGCATCGTTCGGATAATTCGCAATTACTTAGTCATGGAGTCAGTCCACAAGAAGTACCATGATTGAAAACTCTTTATTGTATACTCTTTACGAAAACAATTCATCCAACTGCTTTGTCCAATGACCTCGTCTTATGTGTGTTACCCTCATATGATATCATTGATTCCTTTGAGTTAAATCTATTCATTCAATACAATCTAATTTTATCTCATTGTCAGCATTGTGTCTTCTTAATTATTAATATGACCACTGTCAACAAATGACTTTGATAAATTGCTCGTTTGAGAACAAGCAACCCGTGGCCATGTTCCATATTTATCAATCCACACAATGCCAATTAGAGGACATCATTAACTCTTTAATTGAGCTATGTATTCCACTGTTGCTAGTAAAGCCATGCCATACACAAGTCATGTATCCAACATACCAGTTATGGGTTCGATCATCTTTAGAGCATAAGCCTCCACTTATATCAAAGCACATGAGTTGCATACGCATGGCCGGTGACTAACTAAGGATATAGGTAAATCACACCATAAATATTACAAGTGAATTAATTCACAAACAGATTTAGAATTAATTCATCTTGCGTCCAATCCAACGTATCATTCTACCAATGAATATATCTATGTCTTTACTGGTGTAGTCAACTACTCCGATAGCCAAGACTAGCCATCTCCCTAATTGGAATTGTAGACGACATAATAATCCTTCTTAGTATTTGAACCAAATGCTCACTTTGATTCTTTTTTGGGATTACAGACTCATTTAGATTATGTACTGAAGTAAGTCATCTTTCTCACAATATAAACGTTGTTTACAATGCCATTTATCTTCAGTTTGAACTTTAGACAATCATTGAGCTAATATTTGTTTGTCACAATTTCGCTATGCATGCAAAATATAAAAGACATAATAGTGAAATGTGAAATTAACTTTATTTATTTATTCATTATTCAAATAGATAAAAAATAGTTACATGTTTATTACAATAGGCGCATATTTCCCAACAATTATGGGGACTAAACCTGCCTTCTAAATTGAAGATTGTAATTTGGAAATGTTGTAAATACTACATTCCTACTTTATGTAATATACACTACAGGAGGCTGAAAAATGAGGTTGTGTGTCCGAAGTGTGTAGCTGCAGTGGAGACTTGCGAACATGTGTTTAGGGAGTATCCTATAAAAAGTGATATATGGAGACATTTAAATGTGTGTTGGCCTGAGTCAGGGGGAGAAATGAGCTTTACGGATTGGATTACCTGGTTCTTTGTAAACAATACCATCCAACAGTGCAGGATCTTTGCATGTGCAGTTTAGGTACTGTAAAAATATACATTGTAAAAGTAGATGGGCTGGAAAAAGTTTTACCTGCAAATACGATGGGGAATGAGTCTTGGAAGCCACTGAGCAGTCCATTTGTTAGAATCAACTTTGATCCTACCTTTAACAAAAATGACAATCGTTCCCGTTCAATACTTGTGGTAAGAGATTCTATTAGGAGGGTTTTGGGAGTTAGATCTGTTCTAAATGATAACATGCCTTCTGCATTTGCAGCAGAGGCTCTTGCTTGTGTCTAATGACTCCAATTGGGTGTGGACTTGAGATTTAGGGAAGTGGAAGTAGAAGGAGATGCGAGACCTGTAATAAAAAAAATACATAGCATGTGTGAAGACAAGTTAGAAATCCAAGCTCACATCAAAGATTGTAAAAATTTGAGTAAGATTTTTCAAACCTGTAACTTTTTGTTTGGGCACTGTTCAAAAAATGATGTTGCTCACTAGCTTGCAATAGAAGGTTTGAGTAGGGGGAACAATGGAATTCGAGTTGGGGTACTTGATTTTGCAAGAATAACAGTGGAGAGAGATACAAAAAGGTGTTTATCTGTTAGGAATGGGATGGGTACTCAAGAAAACCAAGGAAATCAAGGGATGTGAAAGAATAGGGGGCAGCGTAAAAGTTGTTTGGTGCATCGAAAAGGCAAGGAATTATGTCTTTCTATTCTCCAAGTGTATCAGGAATTGCGCTTAATTAATGATTTTGCGAACGTTGTAAAGATGCTTCTAGAGCAACTCTTGAACTTAGTTGGTTTGGGCCATGCTTTCTTGGTCAATCTAATTTGTTATCGTTTTGTTGTATTGGGCTTTGTTTTTCTTCCTTTAATAAAAACCCAACTATTTTATTTAAAAAATAAAAATGTAATATTTAATTATTATTGTTAATAATTTTAAATTTTGGTAAGCTACATCTATAGTCACCCAACTTTAAAAAAAATTCATTTTAACCACTAAAAAAAATAAAGTTTGTAAAATGGGCACTCATGTTACATAATTAGTTTATTTTGATCATTGTCATTAAAAATATTAATAGAGAACCCTGTGTGTTGGCCTGATGGCTAGGGTATTCATTGCCCCAGGTGTGGCCTGTCTTCAAGTCACGCTAGTCGTGTTACTGCTAGGGCTTTGCCCTCTTTTTGTAATTCACCAAAAAAAAACTATTAACAGAAATCTTACATGGATTTTTCTTGTGAATAATAAAATTGTGTATGAATTTCCAACCAATTTATAATTTCAATCCCAGCTCCATACACTTCGTCTCTAAGAGCGATCAATTGCTCCTTTTAAGAGCAACTATGAGTGTTGCTCTCTTTGTCTGCTATTATTAGGGTTGACGACAACGACGTTGATGGTTCCTTCAACTGCTTTGATCAGACCAGTTGTACTGCCTTAGTTGAGTCTGATAAGATATTTTGGACACTACAAGCTCTCTTTCTTTCTCTTCCTCGTGTTGACCAAGATGATATTTGGTGCATGACCCAATTGGTCTTCTTGGGTTTTCAGTTTTTCCAAAAATTCGTGTAGAGAACCAAGATTTTCTTTCACCCTTTTTATTTGCCATTGACCATGACTGGCCTTGTCTTCCTCATTTTATCCCACATTATTTCTTCACCTTGTAAGTCATATTCAGTTTGAATTTTTCTTCTGTTCCTTATCTCGGTTGTGTAGGCCTTTGATGGCTAGTAGAAGAAATGCCTGCTCAACCCATCTCGGGTTACTCCTACAAGATACAAAAACATTTGCCAAAAATCAAAGTTAGGTGCAAGAAACAAAGAGATAAGGGCAACAGAACCTGGAAACTAAAATTCATGAGGGGGTTTGACAATATAGTCAGACCTAAAATAATTGAATAACAATGGAAGTAATCGAACGATATGGGACAGAATGCTGTAGAACAACAACGATCTAGTTTTTAAATTATTGTTATTTTTGTTAATAAAATTGTCATTTATGTTTTGTTTTATTGATAAAAACTCTGCGTTTTATGTGTAATTAAACGGTGAGCAGAAAGAAGGTTAAAACGTATCGTTTAGTGTCTAGGTCTATTAAATAAAACGGTGTGCATTAGAGTAACAATATTGACAACAATTATTTTGTTATTTTCCTTGTACTCATTAGTTCATACCTATTTGAGCACCAATCAGGCCTCAATGACAGTTATGAATTAAGAAATATGGAATTCTAGCCTTCTCTATCATTCTTCTTCTATAAAGCTTCCTATGCTCATTCTCTCTCTTTCTTCCATATCTAATTTCTTCTTGTTCCACACCAAAAGTATCAGAGCTTGATGATCTTCATGGCCAACGAGGGAATCATCATTTTCTTATAGAAATAGATGAACCAACTGCAACTCGAGTTTTCACATCTTGATGCCAAACTTGACGCTAGATACAAAGAGATGCAAACTGATTTAAAGGAAGAGATCCGTTCTATGCAAGCTAATTTAAAAGGAGAACTCCATTATGAGCTTCAATCCATGCTAGAACAATATCTTAGACAGTCATTATTGGTAGCAACCTTTGGGTTACAATATAACAAAGGCAAGGGAATATTGAGAGGATAACCTTCTGGATTATTAAATAAAGAACCTGTTATGGTGTCCCCAACGTCAGAAGTTGGGCATTTTGAGTTACTTTCTTGAACCATTCAAGTGGAGATCATGGGAAGAGATTTCAAAATGGAGTGTCCTAGGTTTAATTGAGGAGATTTCATGGGCTGGTAGTCCAATCTCGAACAATTTTTTGAGTCTGAAGTAATTCCTGATCATTTTAAGGTGAGGGTAGTAATGCTGCAATTAGAAGGAAAGGCCCTAGACTGGCACCAATTTTTTGTTAGAGGCATGGTAGTTTACAACACATTACTTGGGATGTTTACGCAAGGGGCCTGCCAGATCAGTTTGGATCTGGTACGTTTTTTGACCCCATGAATGAACTGGTAACCCATAAACAATAGGGCACAGTAGAACAATAAAATGATATCTTTGTAAGTCTTTTAAACCAGCTGCACTTACCTGAGAGTTATGCTCTTAAGATATTCATTAGCAAATTAAATGGGGATATAAGTCAATATTTAAGGTTTTTCATGCCACAAACGTTGGTGGAGGCATATCAAATAGCCAGACAGGTTGAAGGGATTTTATTTAATCCTAAAAAGAAGGTTCATTTCTTTGGAGGGAGCAATTATTTGAAGCCATTCCTCCTTAGTCTTAGAGAACATACTCCCATGCATACACCAGTAGATACAAGAAGGACTTAGTCATCTACCTCGGGTTATAAGGCCCTTATTACATCTCTATCTCAAAATGAATTGGAAGAGCGCAGGAAGAAAGGTTTGTGTTTCCGGTGTGCTTCTAAATACACACCAGGTCATAAGTGTCTCAAATCTCAAATGTATCAGCTGGTGGTAGAGGCATCCTTAGAATCAAAAGGAGACATTAAGGTCTAGACAACAGAAGTTTTCCAAAATTGTCTTGAGCAGTTGGAGACAGTGGAATAAAAAAATGGTCCATCCTCACCAGTCCTTTCCATATATGCACTTAAAGGATCACAAGGGCACAACACGATACATTTAGCAACTCGAATCAACCAATAAGATGTAATTATATTGGTTGACTCAGGAAGCACACACAACTTTATTGACCATAAGTTGACTAAAAGACTAAGTTTACCAGTAGAACCATTTGGCTAGCTCAAGGTCATGATTGCCAATGGAGGCAGTATGGTAACTCAAGGAGTGTGTAAGCCAATGAAAGGACACAAATTTGAAACCAATTTTATGGTGTTATCAACAAAGGGGTGTGACTTGGTGATTGGTATTCAGTGGCTATTATCATTAGGTTCAATTATTTGGAATTTTTTGGCTCTCACTATGATCGTGTGCACAATATGGAATCTTACCAGGGGCTCTTCATCTAGTTACATGTACTCAAGTTTCTAAATGTTTCACCATGAGAGAGAAGGTTCGTACTTTAATGTTGTGGACTACTGGTGACCAAACATCCATCAATATGACTTCTTCATCACTCCCTGATGATCTAGTACGGTTGCTATCTAACTTTGGAGATGTCTTCTAGGTGCTTAAAGAATTACCTCATTACAGGCTTCATGCCCATATAATTCCCTTGGTGGATGAGATCAAAGTGGTGAAAGTAAGACTATATAGGTACCTTTCTCTCTAGAAGGCGGAAATTGAGAGGCTTATTGGAAAACTGTTGCAAACTAGTGTCGTTAGAAATAGCAACAGTCCCTTTGCTTCACCAGTAGTTATGTTAAAGAAGAAGGATGGAAGCTGGAGATTATGCATAGATTATAGGCAATTAAACCAACTCATTATTAAGGACCAATTTCCAATCCCTAAGGATGGAAGCTGGAGATTATGCATAGATTATAGGCAATTAAACCAACTCATTATTAAGGACCAATTTCCAATCCCTCTCATTGAAAATATTTTAGATGAACTTGGAGCAACAACATACTTTTCTAAGTTGGACTTAAGATCTAGTTATTACTATATTTGAATGTGGGACCAGGACATCTACAAGACAACCTTCAGAACGCATGAAGGGCACTATGAATTAGGGGTCATGCAATTTGGCTTTGTAACACCCTAGACCCGGCCTAGACATTATGGCTGAATCTGGCGATGTCACATGGAATGAGATTTGAAATCGAATTTATCAAGTTAAGACCGTTTCCATTTATTATCTTTTATTTATCCCTTGTCAATTTCAAAATTATTTTCTCGTTAATTTGATTCGTTTAAAAACATATTCTATAGTGGAAGCTTTTAAAACCATGGTATTTAAAGAAAACCGTTCGCATTTAGGAAAAACATTGTTTTTAATTAAATCGAGTTTTTGTTGAGTTTTGCAGTTTAAAAGTCCATAAAAATAGTAAAAATCCAAAATAAAGGCAAACAGTCTAAAAGTCCCAAGTTACATAAAAAATACCTCAAACAAAATAGGAAATAAAAACCATGAAAGAATTTAAAGCAGTTCAATAAACATGTGGTCTTTGCTAAGTCCTCCGTCGCACCGATCCGTCTAAGCCTGGGGATTACCTGTACAGATAAAATAGAAATGGGTGAGTTTACGTAAACTCAGTGTGTAATCCCCACAAAAGACTTGCACACTGTCAAACAACAGTTATCAGTCAAATGCAGTCTGAGGCCTAAGGCCATTTCAGATTTAGATACGGTTTAGGCCTTAGCCCATTCAGATACAATTTCAAATATAATTTAGGGCCTTAGCCCATCTCAGATACAGTATGTATACAGTAACAGAAATCAGTCTCCTACCCACCAGCTTCTACACACCATCTCCGACCATCCCAAAACACTATGTGGGGTTTAAAACACCGACCCAGCCCTACACACCAAGTCGTACCGAATGCGGCACATATCAGTAATGTCGCAGCTGAGCTGCCAGATAATAGGCACGAAAGCCTTTCAGTACACTTCCTCCAATAATTAATCATCCCACCCCAATGCAGATGCAACTAAACATGCTCAATGCAGACATACAATATTACATGCTTACATGCTAAAATCCAGTTATCAGTCATACATACGGATCAATAAACATGCATAAACTTTAACATGCTCAATACATACATTATATATTCAAGTCACGTGATTTAGGGTCTAAGTAGCGCTTATCGACCCTACAGTAGGTTCACAGTCGACTTGAGCGACCTGTGCAACCATAGGAAACATTTTAGCTAAATGGGCCCACATGCCCATGTGGCTTGCCCGTGTGGGCCCGTACGCCTGTGTGGCCCATACGCCCAGATTGGCCTTGCCCGTGTGGATCACATGGCTTGGCCCAGATACCACACGCCCAGTTCGATTTAGCTCGTGTGGCCCACACGGCCACACCCTGGCCATCACATGATCGTGTCTTGAGCACGACCTGGCCTTCGTCGATCACACGGCCGTGTTGTCACACAGGCCTACCACATGGGTAACCACACGTCCGTGTGGCGTTGACAGTGGCCTTTTTCGGCTTTTGCTGAAAGCTCGATTTCTACTTTTTGGGTACACATTTGGTACGATTTCAATGTACTGCAACTACGAACACTCCAAAACCTAAAAATCAGTATACCAACGCTCAGAACAGACTTATTACTCATTTGAATCGAAATTTCCAAAACCGATAACAACATCAAACCACCTTCAAACACTTACCCTCACCCCCGAACGATTTTGATCACGTTTCCGTCCAAGGAGAGCCCCTCACATCCTAATTTGCTGCTGCCAAAACAGCTATAAGATTCCAGCAAAAAGAATTAAAAATTTAAGAACCAATTGAAAAAGAACCCTTAATCGAGTCGAACAATCTATGCCTACTTACGAATGTGCAATACCTTGAATCGAACACCAAGATTAAAACTCAATTTTGCCCAAAACGAAAGAAAGAAAGATGAGAGAATACAGGAGAAAGAAAAAAAAGATTGCAGAGAAAGAGAGGGAGAGACGTCAGTTTTTTTTCCAGGAGAAGTTTTTGGGAAACAGATTCACCCAAATCCCACTACCTCACAATCACAACCACCCACTACTCAGAATTCTACTACAGCTGGAACTCTATCACAGAGCCGAGCAAAAATAATACCCACGCTCGCACAGGGATTTAAACACAGGACCTCCACACCACACATAGACTCCTTTACCACTCGAACCAGTAGGCTCATTTTGATATGAATTTACAGATAATTAAATATAAGCCCACCAAACAGAGATAGGGCTTTATTCCAAAAATAACAAAAATTGCTAAAGCTAGGGCTTGAACTTGGGACCTCTCACACACACCCAGAACACTTAACCACTGAAGCAGATACACAGTTGTGTCACATTTTCACAAAAGCCGAAATAAAAATTTTGGGGCGTTACAGACTTAACCAATGCCCCCTCCAGTTTTCAATCAGTGATAAACACAGTGTTCAAAAAGCTTCGTCGAAAGTCAGTGCTAGTTTTCTTCGATGACATCCTTGTGTACTCTAATGGCTGGCAAGAGTATTTATCACAATTGAAGGAGCTCCTACAGATTTTGAGGGATAACCAACTCTTTGCAAAGATGAGCAAATGCAGCTTTGGAACATCCCAGATCGAGTATCTTGGTCACATTATCCACTATGGATCAGTATACATGGATGCAACCCAGGTGAAAACGGTTTTGAATTGGCCTCAACCACAGTCTGTCAAAGAGCTTTGAAGGTTTCTTGGGCTATCAGGGTACTACAAGAGATTCATTAAAAAGTATGGAATGCTAGCCAAGCCATTAACAATATTATTGAAGAAATATGTTGACTGGCATTGGAATGTAGAGTCACAAACAACATTTGAACAGTTAATCCAAGCAGTATGTTAAGCTCCAGTGTTAGCTCTTTCAGATTTCCAAAAATAATTCTGTATGGAAGCTGATGCAAGTGGTCAAGGTGTTGGGGTTGTATTACACCAAAGAGGGAGAACTATAACAATTTTTAGCGAAGGTTTGGGGGGTTAGACATAAAGAATTATCAATATATGAAAAAGAAATGCTAGTTGTTTTATTAGTAGTAAAGAAATGGCATGGATACTTGGTTGGGAGACCCTTTTTATTAGAATGGATCACCAAAGTCTTCGATTCTTATCTGATAGGCAAGCTATCACACCCTACCAATAGAAATGGGTGGCAAAAACGTAACACCCCTTAACCCTTAATCGTCGCCAGAACAAGGTTATGGAGCATTACCGTACATTTCAAATCAAATATGAACATTACATAAATATTTTGCATACACATTATAATTAAATCATATTGTCCCTTTTATGAGCCCTCGAGGCCCAATATACACGTTAAAAACAAATCGGGACTAAATCAGACATTTAGGAAATTTTTCGTTAAATTTAAATTTTTTACTGAAACAGGGCACACACGCCTGTGTGGACCTGGGACACACCCGTGTGGCCATAGCACACATCCGTGTCTCCGACCATATCCTACCAAATATAACTCTCAGATTTAGGTCACACGGCCAGCCACACGCTCATGTGATAGGCCGTGTGCCTTACACGATTGAGACATACGCCCTTGTCTCTGCCCCTGTGTAAATTCCTGAGCATTCTGTTTTGAAAATTTTAAGTAGCAGGGACACACGGCCAATTTACATGCCCATATGTTAGCCGTGTGTCTCATATGGTTCAGTCACACACCCGTGTAGACTCAATATAAGATTTAAACATCAAGGTTACCATTCCTTGCAATCTTACACATCAAGCAACTAAAAAAACTATTTATTCCTGACTACCACTAACATTCCTTATATTCTTCGATGATCTACCTTTCACATGTGCATTATCAGATTTCAGATTCTGAACAGCTTCTGGCTCAACAGTCTCAGGGCAATCATGAATAAAATGATCAAGCGATCCATATCTGAAACAAGCTCTGTCGTTTAATCTACAGCTTCCCGGATGCCTTTTTCCACAATGCTTACATTCAGATCTCTCAGTCCGGACATTACCAACACTGGCCACAAAAGTTACTAGGGTTTTGGAACTCATTTACGATCTAGCTCGATTTCTATTCAAGTATCCCACATTATCTCTAGAATGGTTTGATCATCTCTGAGTCTTTTCGGAGCAGACTGAAATGATTTACTCTGAAATCTATTTCTCACATCATGAGCTTCTGACTCAGCTTTTCTTTTATCTTTCCCGAGTACCTTAGCTTTGCAAGCTCAGTCAACGAGTACAACAAACTATTTTATTTCTAAAATCCCGACTAGCAAACGAATATCTTCATTAAGGCCATCTTCAAACCTTTTGCACATTATAGCTTCAGATGATATGCATTCCCGGGCATACTAACTCAATCTCACGAATTCTCGTTCATACTCAGAAACAGTCATTCGGCCCTGTTTAAGTTCTAAAAATTCCTTCCGTTTTTGATCGAATAATCTCTCACTAATATATTTCTTCCGGAACTCAATCTGAAAGAAGTCCCATATGACTCGTTCTTTCGGAACAATAGAAATCAGGGTTTTCCACCATTGATAAGCCGAATCTCGAAGCAAAGATACGACACACTTTATGCATTCTTCCGGAGTCAGAGACATTTCATCAAATACCCGGATAGTATTTTCAATCCAGAACTCGGCCTTTTCAGCATCATCCTCTTTAGTAGCCCAGAATTCTTCGGCCCCATACTTACTGATCTTGTCAATCGGAGGCTTATTCCACGGATTCAAATTTGCAGTCGGAGGTATATGGGATGTCTGAGGGGGATTAACTGGGGGCGGGGTTTGCGAAACAGTCGGGTTATTCTTTACAAACTGAGTGAACCACTCACTCATCATTTGGAAGAAAGCTTGTTTAGCTTCTCTCTCTTGACTGCTCGTAGCCGGTCTCGAATCAGAGGGTGCTGTCCCTTGTGCGGGAGCAGGCGCATTACTTTCTACGTCGTTAGCTACGACTCTTTCGGGATCCATTACTATACGAAAATCACATTTTATACGTCAGGATTCATCACACTATCACAATTCAGATATATGGCATGTATAGCTAGACTCTGACACGCTACGTTAGTCTGAGAATCAGCTAAATCGTCGCTCTGATACCAACCAAATGTAACACCCCTATCCCGTGTCCGTCGCCGGATTAGGGTTAGGAGCGTTATCGGACATATCGAAAAGCATCAACAAAAATTTCACACATTCATTCATCATTCTCAAGTATGAGGTCCCTTAAAACGATCAACGAGACCTTAAGCATGCTTACAAATTAAGCCGGGACTAAACCGAAACACAAATAAAATCTCATGGAAAATTGAAACTTTTCTAAAATACAGGGGAGACACGCCCGTGGGAGGAGACCGTGTGCCCTCCACGCTTCTAGACACCCCCGTGTGTCCATCCGTGTTTATATACTGACTATACCAACACGGTCACTAGGCAAGCCCGTGTGCTACTAGGCCATATACTGACTTCACCACCACGGCCACCAAGCACGCCCGTGTGCCATGGCCGTGTGTTCTTAGCTAGCTACTGACTTGTACACCACGGCTAGTTGACACCCCTGTTTCAAGGCCGTGTGCTACCAAGTTACATCCTGTTATTCACCCACGGTCTTTAGGCACGCCCGTGTGCCACGACCGTGTGACATTATAGGCCATTTGCAAGGCCAAAATGCCACCCATAAGGGTCAAACCTACAAGCCATATTTATCAAGACATCTCATGCACATATAACCACCAAAAACATACCAAAATAGTCATTCAAACCATGCATTCAATACCAATTCCAACCATGACAACTTCAAAGACTAAAACTCATATCATCACAAGCATAATTCATTCATTTGCTCACTCCAAACTTGGCCATTTCAAATACTTCAACCATACCAAGATATGCATCATATATCACATTCATTTAAACAAAGTCTCAACTCATAAATAGCCAAATCACATGGCTAAGTTCACAAAACAAATTATACCAAAATACTAGCCTATACATGCCATATCTAGCTTTATACAATTCCAAAGTGTACCAAAATAAGTTTAGTAGTGTGATGACGATCCGTGACGGTCTCGAACCTTCAGTAGCTTTAACGACCTATAAAACAGAGAAAATGCACACAGAGTAAGCTTTCAAAAGCTTAGTAAGTCATATACAAATAAACTTGGTATGGAAGGCATATATGCAAATAAATACATTAACATATATCAATCACTTAGCAAACTATCACTTATTTGCTTTGGTTCGTACACTTTTAACCACATTAGTCATTTTCACCATCCAAGAATCATATAAACACATAGCTCATCTAGCCAAAACAATTCTTATCATATCATAAATTCCATATACATATCATTATAGTAAGATCACTTAGATGCATACCTTTTATACACAATTAGTGTATAATCAACGTACCTAAATCGGATTTATAACCATATAATTGTTCATAGCTCAGATTTGTAATTCGTATCACAGACTTGCCCGTTAAACCAATAGGAATCTAGTAGGATAATCAAAAGGATCGAAATAATCGTACAATGCCAACGTCCCAGACGAGGTCTTACATGCACTCGGATATCGATGCCACTGTCCCAGACAGGGTCTTACACGAATCAATATGATGCCGATGTCCCAGGACATGGTCTTACACGTAAAACTCATATCGATGCCAACGTCCCAGACGTGGTCTTACACATAATCAGATATCGATGCCACTGTCCCAGACAGGGCCTTACACGAGTCTTAAATCAATGCCAACGTCCCAGACGTGGTCTTACATGATAACAACAGAACAGATGTCTATGTAGTGACTTATTCAATCCTATCTATTCCTAGGTTCGTACGGGACTTCTCGGACTTAATCACTACATCAAACTTATCTCGGAATTCAAATGCATAATCTCCCATAAGCATTCAATATCATCATTAATCATATGAACAATTTCAATTGCATACATATACATTTATTTGCATAGTGACTTACCTCGGATTCGGTATATCGGAATGAAAACGACTACTCGATTACTTTTGCTTTCCCGCGATCTAAGTCCGTTTTCTTCGGTTCTTGATCTAAACTATAACGACCCAAAATCCGTGGGCACCAGAAAAAAAAATGTGTTATCGGGCCTCCGTCTTAGTAAATTGAGTTAGTAAATAATTATTTGGAGTAATTATGAGTCTAATAGTGTGTTTAATTAGATTTTTTATTTAGTGAATTTAGCTTAATTTAAAGTAATTAGGAAAAAGGGACTAAAGTGAATAAAGGGTAAAAGTTGAATTGTAGATTAAAAGAAAATAAAAAGGACTAAAATGGCAAATAGACCATTTAGTATATTTGAGGCGGCATAAGCATAAAAATCTGAGATTTTTATGTGTTAAAATATATTATTATTATTATTAGATAACTATATTAATATAATATTATATTATATAATAAAGTAAATAGAATAAAAGAATGAAATACCCCACACCCGGCCCACGAGCCTGAACCGGATCTGGTATGTTCCTTAAGAAAATCGGTTTCAAAGTTCTTTGTTACTTAGAGAAAATTTGTGTAATTTTTTTTTGAAAAATATTGTTTTGGGTTGGGCTTAGATCGAAACCCACTTATTTACTTAGAAATCATTTAATTACGATGACAAAACAGTTTAGGGTTTATTTTTTTTAAAAATAAATTTACTTGATCCTTAAATAATAATTTGTAAACATAATAAAAAGTAAAAAGAAATAAAGAAATTCAACTATGGCCTTATTACATCAATCAAAACCCAAAATAAAATTTAAGTACTGAGTAAAATAAAAGCCCAAGTCTTTAAATTTCTCCTTGCGATGCATGGCCACCTTTAGCTCATGCCGACCCGGTCCATTACTGCTCATCACCTGAAAAAAATATTTCCCCAACGGGGTGAGTCAACCAGACTCAATGTGTACGTGGCACTAAATCATAATAGAATCAGGCATACAATACATTCAATCATAAAATACAAGTTATGATGCATTCCCAAACCCAAACCTAATTGTCCATCTGCTACACACCCCCGTACCTGCCAAACACACCGTGGGGACTACTAACTCGACCCTCCTTCCGCTACACACCAATTTGCGGGCTTAAGGCTCCGCATCTGTGGTTTTAGGAAACCACTTTTCAGATTACTGTGGTCTTAGATCACCACTTTTCAGATTACTGTGGTCGTAAGTCACCACTTTTCAGATTACTGTGGCCTTAAATCACCACTTTTCACTTCCCCTTTCAATATACAACCATATGCCCCATAAACATTAATATGCATAATATACCATAGTTCACATTCTTATCATATTCTCATGTTATGAATAACATATTTCATATTCCTAGTAGAAGTAGGAAACGTACCTGAGTACTTAGTACCTTAACATGGTACCTTAGCCATGCTCATATTTTCATTAACATATATTTTAATACATGCAACCATAATTCATATTACAAAGTAGTGTGGAGTACACACCTGATTCGCTTAATGAAGTCCTCGAAAATCCCGAAGAGAACCGATTACAGATTTAGATCTCAAATCCTACATAAGTTAATCACTTACTATTTAAAAGACCATTCGGCCATTTTTTCCAAATACAACTAGGATTTGTATTACTTACCTTGTAACTGAATTGATTTTAAGAATCAAGGGCCGGATCTTTGTATTCCTCCCTTGTGAATTCGGCTAAACACTATATTACTCCACAGGTTAGTTTTCGGCTTCTGATAATAAATCTAAATATTTAAAATAGCCTTGGCCGAATATCTTAAACACATACCTTGTGATTTCAAATCCCGAAAAGTAACCCTTGGCTATGGAGATGTTGAAATCCCTACACACATATGTTAGATCTGATTTCCATATCACTTAATAATCTTAAATCAATTGGCCTCTGGCCTAAACCATGCTTTTCTTACCTTAAATCCTTAGATATGAAATCCCGGAATTCCTCCTTTAATATTCGGCCAAAAGACAACCAAAAAAATCAGTTCCCAAATCTTGGTTGAAGGAGAATAAACAACAAGAATCCATTATTCTTACCTTATCACCAGAGTCGACGGCACCCTTGATTGAAGCCACAGAGATTCGGCTATGGAGACTTAAACAGGAATCAAAGAGGTTTCGGCTTGACAGTAGAAGAGAAAAGAAGAAGAAAAGAGGAGAAGAAAATTCGGCAGAGAGAGTTTGCCAGGAAATTTTCGGCAGAGCAGAGAAAGAAACAAACTGATGAGTAGCCCTCCTTCCTTCCTTTTATAGGCAAAATTATCAGCTAAGGAGTCCCTTACTTGGCCACCACTCCTCTATCTGATAACTTTATCTTTTTAATATGATAAATAAAAGGATTTAATCCAGTATTTATCTCTTCTAAATAATCCAATTTAAAAATCTAAAAAAAATCCCTTATTTATCACTTAATAGCCAAATTTTAAAGAGGATAAACCTCTTTTTTTTCTAGATGCCTTGCCGTCCACTCCTTGTGCTTCTGGAAATAAAAATAAAACTTTCTTTATTTGCTTCCCAAGTGACTCGAACTCAGGCCCAACACCCTTGCATGTGGCGCCATTTCCAGAGGCCCTAAGTGGCATCTTCAGGCCACTTTTCCAAGCCTGTTTGTGTGTCAAATTTCTCCAACTTTTTCTTTTAAGGCCTCCTTGCCCTAATTTCCTATTTTAAACTTTAAAATTTGACATTTCTAGGTCATTTCCAAGTTTCCTAAAATTTTCGATCGGCTCTGTAAACTTGTCATTTTCTTACATTTCCAAGTTTCCAGAAATGTTCACTTTCCTCTTTTAAACTTAACGTTTCCAAAGCATTTCCTTACATTTCCTTACATTTCCATACATTGCCTTACATTTCCATACATTTCCACACATTTCCATACATTTCCATACATTTCCATACATTTCCATACATTTCATGAATTACACATCCAACACACCCACTGAGCCCACTATCTCATGAATTACACACGAACGCATAACCCCTAATCTAGGATGTTACAAAGAAATAAGAAAAGAAACAAAACAAAGAAACAGAAAAAAAGAAAGAAACAGAGAGCATACGAAACAGGGGAAAGGAAGGAAAGAAAAGAAAAAGGAAAAACTAGGGATTTAAAGCTTGAAGTTTAAATTGGTAAGTTAATCAAGTCCTATTCTCTTAATTTTGATGTTTTAGAAGCTTTAAAGCAAGATTTTGATGAAAATAAGCTGATATTTTGAGAGTATATAGGTTTTCAAGTATAGTTGATGTTGAAGAAAAAGATGAATTAGAGATTAAATTGAATTAAATTTAAGTTAGAATTAGTAAAAGGATTAAATTGTAAAGTAAGCTATAATTTTTGTATTATAGAGATTAATTTGGAAGAAATTATAAATTAGGGTTTTATTATGAATATTGGATAGTCAAGTTGAACATGGAAGGAGTTTAAGTAGAAACAAAGCATGAATTAAGTTAAGAAAATAAGTAAACTTAATTAGGATTTAATTGCAAAATAAGTTATAAGAAAACGGTTTTGGGACAGCAGCAGAAGAGTAGCTTTGAAAAATCACCAAAAATTGTATAAATGGAAGTAGAAGTTGAGTGAGATATGAAATTAAAGCTTATTGAGTCTATTTTCATATGAAAGAAACAGACAAAGCAAAGAAATTCTGTATTATGAGATATTTAGATTTTAGTGAAACTGGTTTAGAGTGATTTCGAGATCCTCTGTTCTGACTTGGAAAAATCATTAAAAATTGTACAAAAATAATTTTGGGACATAATTTATATGGTTAGATTACTTAATGAGTCTATTTTTTAGAAGAAACAAACTAGAACATCATTTGAATTCTGTGCAAAAAGATAATTAAATTTTAGCAAAGAGTGGTCGGAACTGTCAGACAACAGAATAGGGGTAATTTTTAAAGAATAAACTGTACTTATTGGCTAAATAAAAAATTCTGAAAATTTTATGGTAAGAAGATATGTGAGTCTAGTTTCATAGAAAATTTACGTATCTTAATTTGGAAATCTGTAACTCAAGATATAGATAATTTAGTGACAATGACTCAGGTAGACAGCTTTGAAAGAACTTATAAGTAAATAATAGAATTGTGTATAAAGAATGTAGAATGAAGAGGAAGAGTAGAAATTGAATAAAATTCATTATTTATTGTAATTTAATGCTGTAATTAATAATGTAAATTATTATTATTTTCGTAGCTAACAAGGAAAAAGAGGCATCGGCATCCAAGGGAAAAGAAAAGATCGCTGAGGAGTAAACGTGTATTTCGGGTTTGTATTACTATAACTCAAACTATCTATTAAATGTATATTGTATTTATAGTATATGTTATGGGGTAATTAAGACAAGGTAAGTAATAATATTTGAAATTGAGTAAGAATATGTGTGAATATTGAATTATATGTGAATCGATATAATAGATGTTTTGAATTGATTAAGTTTTTGAAATTGTTGTGGAAATGAATTCGAAATTGGAAAAGTAAAATAACGCCCTATTAACTTGTCGGACTAGATTTGATACAAATGGCATGCCATTGGATTTGTGATGTGATGAGGAGATTTGTAGCTCGGCGGAGAAGATAATTCTGTTATATATACTTCGGTTTATCCGAAGAGGCATTTAATGCCTTATTGGTGTGTTTGTGAGGCTATATTATACTGGTGTGTTATGGAGGATTTATATTATTTGGTGTGATTCGGTTGGATATTCTGGTGTGATTGGGTTGGATACTTTGGTGTGTTTGGGTGGAATCCGCGTATCTATCAGAGTCCGAGCATTGTTAATAGGGTAAATTATTGAAATGGAATTTTGGAAATAAGATTGATTGATTTGGCTCTATTGAAAGATATGAAAAAGAATGTATGAGTTAAATTATGAATTGAATTAGTGTATGAAAATGAAATGTGAATTTAAGATTTATGAAGTGATATATAATTATGTATAATTAGTTTTAATGATTTATAAAGTTTATGGTTGATGTTTGTAAATTATTAATGTTAAATAGTTTGCTTTATGGTAATACCACTGAGTATGAAATACTCAGCGTACGGTTGTTTCCGTGCGCAGGTCATTAGAGTTTCGGATCCGGTCCAGCATCCAAGACAAACCCGACTCCAACAAGAAAATTTTGGTGATGTATTTCTTCTTTTTGTTTAAGTGGCATGTACTAGGTGGTTGTACATGAGTTATATATATATATATATATATATATATATATATATAAGTTAAATGATTTTGTTGTAATTAGATAATTATGAAATTTTGAAATGAAATGAAAGATATAAATTAGTTCTTTATACGTTAACACTTTAAAAATTTAAGTAATAAATCAACAGATTAAGCATGATCTAGTAGTGATTAATATGTAAATTCTTTGGTTGAAACATTGGTATTAGTTGTTTGATTTGAATTTGCAGGGGGTTTTAGGTAAAAATAAGTAGAAATGCTGCCGAAATTTTTGTAAAAAATAAAAAATAAAAAAAATTGGATTAATCGAACAAGTCCCGTTCTATTTTTTTTATAAATGTTTTGGGCTTTGAAAGTTTATTATAGGGACTTATTTATTAATTATACTATGAATGTTATATTATTTGTGAATAATTCGTAAGTTGTCCAGTAATGCCTCGTAACACTATTCCTGCGACGGTTTGAGGTTAGGGGGTATTACATAAACATATTCAGAAATAACCCTTTTATTCACTAATTCATTCAATTCAATCCAAAGACACACATTTAGGCTATTTGCAATTTAGCCCTCACATTTTCACATTTAAACAATTTAGTCCCATTTTCTCAAAACATCAAATATACACAATTTGCTCATACATATGCATAGCCGAACCTCCCTAGGGACTATATAAGTCCAAATATTTCATCAAATTCACAATTTAGTCATCCAAAATAATATTTTCACAATTTAGCCCTATTTAGCTAAATTCATCAAAACTTCAAGAACAAAACATGTTCATCTAGCTCAAATCTTTCATTTAACACCAAAAATCATCAAAAAGCTTAACATATCATCAATGGCATCTCACACAAACATTATCAATTCATCAAATTGAGACATGGGTTTTATAGCTCTCAAAGAAACGATTGCAAAAACATAAAAATTATAAAAAACCGATCAAAGTATACCTTGAATTTTTTTGGCTTGCAAGTGCCGAATGTCTAGCCAAAGTTTCTTTCTTTTTCTTTCTTTGATATTCGGCCAAAAGTAGGATGAACAAAAGCCACTCTCTTTTTCATATGTTTTATTATTATTACATACATATTAATTCATTTCCAAATTTACCCATCAAAATAAAAATATAAAACATATTACACAAGGTCATTATTGACCATTAACATTCCACTATCTTTAAATTGGCTAATTTGCCATATAAAGCCTCCAACTTTACAAAGCCACTACATATAAGCACTTTTACAAATAGCATATAACTTTCACATTTAATGCAAATAAATCCTTTGCTCAAATTAAACACTCAAACGGACAAATTAGCTTATGAAAATTTAACACATGCTTAGACACATAACAACGGCACAGAAAATAATATTAAAATATTATACGGACTCAGATTTTTGGTCCCGAAACCACTGTTCTAACTAGGGTATAAACCGGACTGTTACACTGTTAGTGGCTAGAAAGTCCATTATGACTTCCTAATTAAGGAAATATCTATTCAGACTATCCTATAAGTACAATTTCGCAAGAAAAATGTAGTGTTCGATTATTCGCCAAATCTTATATTCGAAGGCCACATATGAGGATGTAGGCAAACGGGCTTTCCTCTTGAAGGGTATTTGCACAAGCTAAGTTATAAGAAGATGAATGTCGGGATAATATAGTAAGTTGGTATTGAGTTCAATGTGGAATGCAAGGATTAGGGTAAGAATCCGCCATAGTGGTGAGATATCTACAAGTCTGCCAAAGGTAGTCGACAATCTATATATCTGTTTGTGTGGCTATCTTTTTATGAGTCAATCCAGCAAGGGAAAGTGAAAGTCTGAGATAAAGCTAGACAAATTCAAGTCCTAAAAAGGGGCACCATAAAGAGTATAATTGTGTCCAAAACCACCTCAATATGTCTGCCAATGATTCGTTCAAGAGGAACGTATGGGCGTCGTATGCGCCAGTCAAACTGATGAATCCCTTATGAAATTCAGGGAGTTCAATTATATGCATTATTCTTTTTTATTACCCGAGACTTTAAAAGTCACTTACCAATACTAGTGTTTTACTTTGACTGCAAAACCAAAGAGTGACTTGAAGATTTATGGAAGGACCAAGCCAGACATTGCGAAGTCTACGCGAAAGGCGTTGTAGCTGTATCATGCATATGGATGGAAACCCTTAGAGGCTATGCCTCGGGGTTCAATAAGTGTAATTTTTTAAGAATTTTAAGCTCCAAGTTACTATATATACATAGGCATGCTTCATTAGGCAAAATGATTATAAGAACCTTAGTACTTGTTTAATATAGAATTTTATTCGAAGTTTAAATTTTGAATCATGTTGTCATCTACAAGACTGGAATAATGTTGTATGGTAAATGTGGATTAAAAATATGGCGTAGTTTAACTTTGTAAATAAATCAAGTTAGAAAGGTTGTTAAGTAATGCAGTTTAATTGTGACATTTGGTACTCAAACTGTAACACCCCAAACCCGGCCCATTCACTACGACCGAATTTGAAATGCCACTGCGGAAAACGTTTGAATTTTTTTTTTATTACTTGAAGTAAAAACATATAAATTTATTGTCTTTAGAAGATCATTGTGTAGTTAAAATTTCGAAATAAATTAAGTTGTTATAAAATATTCCGATTTAAAAACTTTAATATAAAATTCTTATGATATGAGGTGTTAAAATTTAAAACATAAAAACATTCCCAAATAATAATGTAAATGTCGCTCCACCTTAACATAAATAAAATTCCCAAATATTTTAATTGGCCCTTATTACAATAAATACTCATTCATAAATATTGAAAATATAAAATATTTAAAACAAGTAAAACATCTTCTACATGGGCCACCTCGTATCCACTCCAACCCGGTCCAAGCTTTATGCGTCACCTGCGATGTTGGTAAAAATTGGGTGAGTCAAACAGACTCAGTGCATAGCTATTTCACATGTCCCCACATATAGGCTTGGCCCATATCCACACAGTTCACATACAAAAATTATGCAATTATGAAGCCCATCCCAACCTAATGTCCATCCATCACACCTACCTTGGCAGACCCACTGCCCAAGGCCGTGGCTAATCCACCGATCAACCAAGTGATCCCACATATCTTACCTTGGCAAACCTGCTGCTCAAGGCCGTGGCAAAGCCACCGATCACATAAGTGATCCCACATATCAATCAGTCTACGGTGATGCACACAGCTATCAACCGCCGAGATGGGCACCTAGCCAACACCTCCCTTGATGAAGCACATAGCTACCATCAAGCGCTAATGTAGCACAAGGCTATCATTAGACCACGTACATAATGTACACCCTTTCCTTCTTTGTTCATCCCAAATCCCATGCATAGATATGTCATGCCACAATATCATTAAAATAAGCATACATCACATGCTATCACAATTTCATACGTATACCATAGGAAACTTATTGTCATAAAGTACTGGCCTGTTTAATCGATTACCCACCATGGGTATCCACCCTTTTAGCCATTAATTCGGCTACCATGCACATCATATACATATAATAACACATTTAAACATTCAAGAGACAGTGCGATAACTACGCACCTTTTTGGCACAGTCTACTCAATCCCGAATACTTGCCCTACTTCTGTCGACTTGCCCCCTAAATAACCATAATAAAAATCGGTCACATTTAAACCCAAGATATAGCCTTTGACCGAAAGTCCTAGATCACTTACCTTGCTAACTAGAGCCCGAAATGTCGGCTTATTCCTGAAGTTGTCGAAATCCCCATCTAGCAAATGTTAGAATCGGCTAACTTAATAACCAATAAAGCTTATGGCCGAATAGTACATATAGGCTTACCTTGCTGAATCGAATCCAAGAGACTCCCTTAAGGCTCCTTCACGTTGCTACATAAAAGAAATACTTATTATGGCAATAAGAACATTCAGCCATCCCTTAGAAACCAAGGCCATCCCTTGATTCGGCACCTTTTAAGAAAAGAATCCAAAACCGTCTTCTAAAGGAGAAATACTTACCACCCAAGACACTTTCGGCTTCTCAAACTAGCGACAGGTGTAGGAGAATAATACCACTTGAAGATTCGGCTAACAATAAAAAGGAAGAAGCTTGAGACAAAGAAGTAGATTCGGCCAAGAAGCAAATAGGTTCAAAGTGATCAAAATTTCGTCTTTAATGCTCTCCACAAGGTTCGGCTAAGCTTTTAAAAAAGGTAACTGCATATTCGACTATCAAGAGGAGTAGGTATAGAGTTGAAGAAAAGAAGAATAAAGGAATGGAAGAGGCCTAGGAGAATTCGGCAAAAGGAGAAATAAGTGAAGAAAAGAATTTCCAAAGGATGATCCCCCTTATATATACTACTCAAATTCGGCCACTAGTTCACCCTCCATTCATATCCCCTTATTTCTTTCCTATATTCTCTCCATACCTCTCATTCAAAATAATTAAATAAACCCAACATTTAAAAAATAATCTATCACATATCCATTATCTCCCATTTAAAATTAAATAAACTAAAGTCACCATTATCTTCTATCTATACTAAATAAAATAAATCCCCACTTATTCAAAATAAATTAAATAACCCCCATTCATCCACTATCTCAATATTTAAAACAAATAAAACAAAATCCCAATTATCTACCCACTTAAAATAAATAAAATAAATCCACACCTATCCCACTCTTTAGCCAAATTTTAAAATAAAAACAAGCCTTATCTCATCCATTTTAAAAGTCCAATGCCGTCCCACTCTTCCCCCCTCACTTGACGCCAAAATGAAAATAAAAGCACACTTTGCTGCCATCAAGACTCGAACTCCAGACCTGCACCAAGCTTATGGCGTCATTTCCAGGCCCTTAAGTAGCGCCTTGCAGCCACTTTACCAAGGCCTGTTTCTTGTCCAAAAGCGCCTAAAATTTTCCTTAAGGCCTCCTTCACCTAGCTTCTCCTTTAGACTTAAAATTCTAATATTTTTCCAAAACTTCCTCCTACATCGTTGGATTCTCAAAACCCTTAAAACACTCCCAACTACATACTAAGCCTTCTCTTACATGGATTATGCACTAACCGCATAACCCCTAATCTAGGATGATACAGTTCTACCCCCTTAAAAATAATTTCGTCCTCGAAATTACTTGGCTAAATAAACTTCTTCTCGCCACACTACGATTATGTTGTGCACTCTGATTTTAATAAAACTAACACCTTTCCCTAGATACCATCTCAAGATTCGCATTCAAGGTTCCATACACTTCACTAGCAACATAAGAACGAACTAGCTCTATAACAATCAAAGCAAATAAGGGTATTCGAGAACCAAGGATCGTACCCGTTGTCACATCTGGCACATCCTCCTCGCGACGGCCAACTGCATAAACCAACATTGGCTGCCTTGCATCAGAACCTTCGACACCTCCACTTGGTGCTCCACGACCTCGGCCGGAACCATTTTCTCCATGGTTCAGACCATGACCCCTTGTCGCCTGCTGACCACCTCTGCCTGGCTACACATAACCTTGGCCTGCTGTCCGAGCCCTATTCGGATCCTGAGGACAGTCTTTAATCAAGTGAGACTTAGACTTACATCTAAAACATTCCCGATTCCGGTTCCAGCACTCGCCAACATGATACCTTCCACACTGAGCACACGGACGGTCCAGATTTCCAGTAGCTGGCTTAGAAACACGAGCAGAATTCTCAACCCTCGGTCTTTTCTGAAGACTCTCAGATGATTCTGACGATCCAAAATTCCTCTTATCCCGGTTCCTATCCCTATCTCTGTTCTGTCTCACAGAGTCCTTAATCCCTTCAGCTACCTTAGCCTTTTCTACCAACACGACAAACTCTCGCTCCTGATGTGGAGCTATCAACAATCTCAGGTCATCCCTTAGTCCGTCCTCAAACCTGACACATCGCTCATGCTCCGTAACCACCACTCCTCGAGCATATCGACTTAACCTTAGAAATTCGGCCTCGTATTCTGCCACGGACTTGTTCCCTTGAACCAGCCCCAAAAACGCCTTCCTTTGCGCATCAATATAATGGGTACCAATATACTTCTTTTGATAAGTCGCCTTGACATATTCCCAAGTCAAATCCTCAGCTGTGGCACCATTCCGAACTGTGAGCCACCATTGATACGCTTCATCACGTAGTAGCGCCACCATTCCTTTCACTTTCTCCTCAGGGGTCAGATCCAACTCATCCATGATCCGTTTCGTCGCTTCCAACCAATACTCAGCCGTACTGGGTGCCACACCAGATACTCCACGGAACACTTCAGCTCCATTAGCTCGGAGTCGCTCGGGTACGGACTTCTTAGCTCTCATATTTCCACCTGCTCCAGCCACCATCTCTAAAACTCGCAGCACTGCCTGCGATACAGCTCATCCCCCGTCTGATCTTACTGCTTAACACCAAGAGCTGGTGGTGGTACCTCATTCTCAGACCCTTGACCCGATCTAGCGGGTTCTGATACAGCCATTCTGCCTCTACCGCGTCCACGACGACTACGCCCCCTAGAACTCATTTTCTAACGTCGCGATTTAATCTGATTAAGAAGTTTTATGCATTAGTACTTTCGTTCCACTTATTACCCCGCGAACAGTTTTATGATAAGAAGTGTTTAGAGGTAATTCTTTCGATCAATCAAAGTTTCAATTCAAGTTCACTATTCTAATTCAGAGAATCACATTCACATTCATCAATAAAGACACATTCAATCATCTGCGACACTTTCTTAAGCATTCCATCCATTTCCCCACCCAAGGGTAAATTCGTCATTTGTCCTACAAGGGTATTTTAGTAATAAATCGGGGTCAATTTGAAAATCACAAAAGTCATTTCGAAAATTTTCAAACTCATGAGTATTTTGAAAGAATAATTTTCCAAATCAAGGTATTGTAGAAATTTCAGAAATCGGGGTTATTTTGGTAATTTCGTAAACCAGGGGTAATTTGGTAAATTTTCCCGATTAGGGTATTTTAAATTTTCGCAAAATAGAGTTTTTGGACACTTTTGCAAAGTAAGAAAATTTTATTGAAATCGAGGGTAGTATGGTAAAAAAAAAATTTCCAAGCCAGGGGCATTTTAGTAAATCTCCCAAATCAGGGTATCTTAACATTTCGCAAAACAGGGTTTTGGTATTTTGTAAAGTAAGAATATTTTCATAAAAGTCGAGGGTAATATGGTAATTTTATGAACCAAGGGCACTTTCGTAATTTTTCAACCAGGGGCATTTTTTGTAATCTTACCACTAGGGGTATTTTGGAAATTTTGGAAATCGGAAAAATTTTGGAAAAATTTTCACAATAATCTCTTGCTACAATTAAAAGGGTAATTTAAGGATTTTAAAACTAGGGTTTTCAAAAAAAAAATATGGCTAGTCCCTTTTGGATTTTATTTATCGGGTTTAGCCCGTGAATAAGTCCTCTTGGTTAGGGTGAACCGTTACTACGCACCAGGTAGGATTCGAGTAAAGAGGAGGTGAGTCGCTAGGACTGCTTAAATACCAAGCTCTTACTGAATCCACTCCTAGACATGCGCACAACAGTTGCCACACCTTAACTCGGCGACTTAATCACAGGTTTGTTTAATGGTCCTTAAGTCTTATGCACTTGTGTTTGAGTAGACTAGTCCTAGGGTTCAATAGATCCTAGTTCACTAATCTACGTTCCTATAATGCCCATATAATTCACATACAAATCACTTCAGCAGTCAAAGGTACTTACCTGGTGGACTTCGGGTCGGAGATACAGGTGCCATGCTAGAATAACCTGAAATAAAAGTCCATATTTTGAAAAGCCCATTTTTGAAAACTGTTTTCGGGCCCAAAACCTCAAAGCTGAGTTTTAAACCGGGCTCTGATACCAAACTGTAACACCCCAAACCCGGCCCATTCACTACGACCGAATTTGAAATGCCACTGCGGAAAACGTTTGAAATTTTTTTTTTTACTTGAAGTAAAAACATATAAATTTATTGTCTTTAGAAGATCATTGTGTAGTTAAAATTTCGAAATAAATTAAGTTGTTATAAAATATTCCGATTTAAAAACTTTAATATAAAATTCTTATGATATGAGGTGTTAAAATTTAAAACATAAAAACATTCCCAAATAATAATGTAAATGTCGCTCCACCTTAACATAAATAAAATTCCCAAATATTTTAATTGGCCCTTATTACAATAAATACTCATTCATAAATACTGAAAATAAAATATTTAAAACAAGTAAAACATCTTCTACATGGGCCACCTCGTATCCACTCCAACCCGGTCCAAGCTTTATGCGTCACCTGCGATGTTGGTAAAAATTGGGTGAGTCAAACAGACTCAGTGCATAGCTATTTCACATGTCTCCACATATAGGCTTGGCCCATATCCACACAGTTCACATACAAAAATTATGCAATTATGAAGCCCATCCCAACCTAATGTCCATCCATCACACCTACCTTGGCAGACCCACTGCCCAAGGCCGTGGCTAATCCACCGATCAACCAAGTGATCCCACATATCTTACCTTGGCAAACCTGCTGCTCAAGGCCGTGGCAAAGCCATCGATCACATAAGTGATCCCACATATCAATCAGTCTACGGTGATGCACACAGCTATCAACCGCCGAGATGGGCACCTAGCCAACACCTCCCTTGATGAAGCACATAGCTACCATCAAGCGCTAATGTAGCACAAGGCTATCATTAGACCACGTACATAATGTACACCCTTTCCTTCTTTGTTCATCCCAAATCCCATGCATAGATATGTCATGCCACAATATCATTAAAATAAGCATACATCACATGCTATCACAATTTCATACGTATACCATAGGAAACTTATTGTCATAAAGTACTAACCTGTTTAATCGCTTACCCACCATGGGTATCCACCCTTTTAGCCATTAATTCGGCTACCATGCACATCATATACATATAATAACACATTTAAACATTCAAGAGACAGTGCGATAACTACGCACCTTTTTGGCATAGTCTACTCAATCCCGAATAATTGCCCTACTTCTGTCGACTTGCCCCCTAAATAACCATAATAAAAATCGGTCACATTTAAACCCAAGATATAGCCTTTGACCGAAAGTCCTAGATCACTTACCTTGCTAACTAGAGCCCGAAATGTCGGCTTATTCCTGAAGTTGTCTAAATCCCCATCTAGCAAATGTTAGAATCGGCTAACTTAATAACCAATAAAGCTTATGGCCGAATAGTACATATAGGCTTACCTTGCTGAATCGAATCCAAGAGACTCCCTTAAGGCTCCTTCACGTTGCTACATAAAAGAAATACTTATTATGGCAATAAGAACATTCGGCCATCCCTTAGAAACCAAGGCCATCCCTTGATTCGGCACCTTTTAAGAAAAGAATCCAAAACCGACTTCTAAAGGAGAAATACTTACCACCCAAGACACTTTCGGCTTCTCAAACTAGCGACAGGTGTAGGAGAATAATACCACTTGAAGATTCGGCTAACAATAAAAAGGAAGAAGCTTGAGACAAAGAAGTAGATTCGGCCAAGAAGCAAATAGGTTCAAAGTGATCAAAATTTCGTCTTTAATGCTCTCCACAAGGTTCGACTAAGCTTTTAAAAAGGGTAACTGCATATTCGGCTATCAAGAGGAGTAGGTATGGAGTTGAAGAAAAGAAGAATAAAGGAATGGAAGAGGCCTATGAGAATTCGGCAAAAGGAGAAATAAGTGAAGAAAAGAATTTCCAAAGGATGATCCCCTTTATATACTACTCAAATTCGGCCACTAGTTCACCCTCCATTCATAGCCCCTTATTTCTTTCCTATATTCTCTCCATACCTCTCATTCAAAAAATTAAATAAACCCAACATTTAAAAAATAATCTATCACATTATCCATTATCTTCCCATTTAAATTAAATAAACTAAAGTCACCATTATCTTCTATCTATACTAAATAAAATAAATCTCCACTTATTCAAAATAAATTAAATAACCCCCATTCATCCACTATCTCAATATTTAAAACAAATAAAACAAAATCCCCAATTATCTACCCACTTAAAATAAATAAAATAAATCCACACCTATCCCACTCTTTAGCCAAATTTTAAAATAAAAACAAGCCTTATCTCATCCATTTTAAAAGTCCAATGCCGTCCCACTCTTCCCCCCTCACTTGATGCCAAAATGAAAATAAAAGCACACTTTGCTGCCATCAAGACTCGAACTCCAGACCTGCACCAAGCTTATGGCGTCATTTCCAGGCCCTTAAGTAGCGCCTTGCAGCCACTTTACCAAGGCCTGTTTCTTGTCCAAAAGCGCCTAAAATTTTCCTTAAGGCCTCCTTCACCTAGCTTCTCCTTTAGACTTAAAATTCTAATATTTTTCCAAAACTTCCTCCTACATCGTTGGATTCTCAAAACCCTTAAAACACTCCCAACTACATACTAAGCCTTCTCTTATATGGATTATGCACTAACCGTATAACCCCTAATCTAGGATGATACACAAACCCAATGATCAAGTCGAGTAATGGGTATTACATTACAAAAGCTCAAGTAAAAATAAAAAAAAAACTGAAGCTTTACAAAAAAAAGTCAAGGCTTTACAAGAATGACCAAAGCTTAATGAATGACCAACACTTCAATCATCATAGAGAGTAGACTTGAAACAGCCAAATTTTTAACAAAAAGTACGATGATCCAAACGATTGATGTTTCCTAAGAACACCTAAGCAAGAGACCACTTTGAAGAAAATAAATGAAAAAATCGAAAAAGGCCAGAGGTGAGCCAAAAGAACCAATACCCAAAAGGGATCAACCATAAGGAAAGCCATCATTATACGATGGATTTATGAAGAGAATATCAAGGTTAAACAACAATTGTCTTTAACAAAAGAGGCACATAGAGAACCTGGGGTGCTGAATACGAACAAGATGAGGCAGAAACTTACTAGTGGTGGTGGATTCTCAACGTTGAATAAAAGAGAGGGATGGAGGAAGAAAGTAAGCCTCCACCAAACTCTAGATAGTTCTACTCATTGCGAGAATAGTGAAGGCCCCTAGCAAGGGAAGAGAAATTGGATAAGGGTGATGGCCATCGCTTACAAAGCAAACACACACACGTGCATGTGCGCGCGCGTGTGCGCACACACACACTCTAACAGTTGTAGTTTAGAGAGGGAGGAGAGAAAAAAAATGTTTCATTTATTCCAAGTATAATGTTTTAAATATCGATGCTATAAGAATACTCTATATAATCAACCAAGTTTAGGTGTGTAATGGAAAAAGACTTTCGCTAAAATGAAGTCTTGGTTGACATCAAGTTTTGAGTTCGATCTATGGATACTTATATCTCTCCTATTATAAGAAACAAAAAGAAAAAAATGTTATATATATTATCTTTATAATAATTTTTAAACTTAATTTGTTCCTGATTAATTAATGATTATTTAATATTTTATAACACTAAGGTTACATAAGATGCTAAATAGTATGATAGGCGTAGTTTACATTGTGTGGGGTGAGGAGAGTCGCTAAATCGACGGTTTGAAAAGGTTAAAGTAGTATTTAAATAGAATTTTGGCATTACCTTTTTACTTGTTATGTTCTTCTTGGAAGAGGGCCAAGAGTGGATCCCTGTCTCGTGATACTTTCATATAGAATTCAATCTTTAACCTATTTTAAAATATGGGTTGGATATGACCTCTTCGAGGGCTAGTGAGCCTAAGAAGTATAAATTCTTAAATGAAATTGAATTTGATATGATGACTATCCTAAATGGAATTGTAGAGATACCTCTTCCATTTTTATAGTTGTCATGGCATGAAGATCTATGATGGCATGAGGTGCTTAATTCTTGAAAAGTATTCTAAGGGTATTGCAAATATAAACTTTGGATGCGTTTGTTTTATTAAAAACGATTTTTGGAAAATGATTTTTAGAAAAGTTGATATTTTCTAGTATTTTGATGATTTTGTGTAAAATATTTTCTATCGTTTGACAATTTTTTTGAAATTATTTTTTAAAAGTTGTTCTCAGTGAAACAACACAATATAAATATTTGTTAAAAAATATTATAGTAACATTTCCTTTTTACAATTGAAATTTATTTCTTAATAAGATAAAATTTTATAATAATTGATATAATATATAAACTTAATTACAAAAAACATTGTCTAATTAAAACTTAATTAAAATTACATATATTAAATATATGCGAGTGGATAATGAAACATTAAAATTGGAAGTGATAAATGAAGTGAAGCATGATTTAAACAAGTCATATTTATATAACTTCATATTTTATAGTATAAAACATTTATATTAAATATTTATAAATTGTAATATATATTTATTATTAAAATAAAATTATAATATTAAATAATTTATTATATATTAAATAAAAATAATAAAACATTATAACATATTATTTAAATTTTTAAGAAATTAAAATAAAAAAATAAGTATTAATATAATAATATTAGACTTGATTCAAATTAATTTTTATATAAAATTAAAATTACTCATAAATGAGTTTTTTTCGGAAAATGATTTACAATTTTCAAAAGAGTAAGTTAATTTATAGGAAAATGAAATTTATTTGTCATTGATCTATAAGTTATATTCTGTTGACAAAACTATTTATCATGAAATAAATACAAATAAATGTAGGAATACATTTTCCGTTAAAGAAATACACAATTATCTAATATTAAGAATTTTTTTAAATTAAATTTTATTTCGATTGACATTAATATTATTCTCAGTGTAAAAAAAATAGGTTCGGATGGATTAAAACATCTTTATAAAGATTGAAAAATAATTATGAATAGTTGTAAGCTTAGTATAATTTCTTTTTTCTAAAAATTACTTTATATCAAGAATTTGTTAACAACAAAGCAAACCCCATAAAATAAAACCATTATTGAGAACCAAATGTTCCCGTTGCTGACGTGTCAGGAGACTTTCAGCAATCCCTCATTGTTGAAACGTGGCATGTTATAATCATTGGGCTTCATAATTAATTGACACCTGTAGAAATCTGAAAGTAACACGTCATAACCACGCCATCTCTGCCAATTTCACAAAGAGGAATAGAGAAAAAAAGGTCAAGTGACCTTCCAGAAACTTCCGTTAACTTCTGGCTAGAAATCAACGGGACATCTAGCGGCTCATGTGTTACCACGTGTTATTAATCCCACGTGAACATCCTACGTGGCACGTCCCTTTCCCTCGAAATTGATACGCCCCCGCCCTTTATTCGCCCCAAAATTAGGGCTCCCTTAAACGACACTCCCGAAAGGCCGAAATGAATTAAATAAAAAAATGGAAATATACTAAAAAATAATTTCCAACAATAATAGTAGTTTTATTTATTTTTATTTTTTGGGCTTTCCTTTCTTTTCCTTCTCTGTTATTGAA
Organism: Gossypium australe; assembly: GCA_005393395.2. Classification (NCBI taxonomy): domain Eukaryota; kingdom Viridiplantae; phylum Streptophyta; class Magnoliopsida; order Malvales; family Malvaceae; genus Gossypium; species Gossypium australe. The sequence continues at coordinate 18,769,248 of CM016617.1, forward strand.
ATGAACGGAGAAGGAAAAAAAAGCGAGGAACTGAAAATGGAGGTAGTTAATAGAGAGCGTGTGGTTTTCATGTGGGGATATTTACCTGGAGCGTTACCGCAACGAGCTCCGCTTGTATCGCCGGTTCTTGTGCGGATTCCGGATTCCATTGACCATTCTTGGACCGACGTATGCGGTGGCGGTTGTGGATTCGCCATGGCCATTTCTGGTTGTTTTTCCTATCTCTCTCTTTCTCGTTGGCTTTCCTCCCCTTCTTTCCCTGATTTTAAATTTTATTTCTTATGAAAATATTTTAAATTATCGGTAATGTAATTGCTGCTTTTGGGCTGGTTGTTAGATTTTGTACATTTTGATCTGTCTGGTTGGCAAGAAAATGTAAAAGGACTGGGCGTTATAATTCGATTTTTTCGTTGCTTTCATTTTTGTTTTGCCATGAAGTCAACTCACTTGACTCAAATTAGCTATGTTGAGTTCCTTCCTGCTCTTTTTATTTACTGGTTTTGAACTACAGGTTTTCTCTCTCTGTCTCTGTTCTCTATAGTTTAAGAAGATTTCAACTTGTTAATAAATTGTTAATAGATGATTAGAGCTGTGAACCGAATTTCAATTTAATATATTTAGTTTTAAAAAACTTTCATTTTTCTTATTTTTGGCATATAAGCTAATTTTTTTTTATGCAATAACTTCTGTGAAGCTAACATTATATTCTACTAATGGTGCTTTTTTCCTTAAAATTTTAGATTCAGGGAAGCTTATCACTTGGGGTTCAACTGATGATTCAGGTCAAAGCTACGTTACATCAGGGAAGCATGGGGTAATATAAAGCTTTTTCCATCTATATTTCTCCTTTCTTTTTGTTGGGTTTTATTTTTGTTTATCAAATTAAATTTATATATTTCTTTTCTGTAATTTGCTTGTTTCAGGAAACTCCAGAGCCATTTCCACTTCCAACCGAAGCTTCTCTAGTAAAAGCAGCCGCTGGTTGGGCACACTGTGTTGCAGTTACAGGTAAACACTAAGACTTCCTTGGTCCTTACACTTCTATTCACTTGTTTCACTAATGGGTGGTTTGGCCGTTGCTTTTGTCACTTGGTATTTAATTGAGAAAGAAAAAGCCAAAGATGCGTTTGGATACGAAATAGGGTTTTTGTTTCCAACATAAAGCATAATTTTGTATGTAAGGTGTTTTGATTATTTGTTTAATCGCATCTGACTTGTTTGTTAGGACTTTAATTAGTTGAACAAAAAAAAAACTGTATCTGAAGTAAATTTATTCACAGCAGATTGAGAAATTTATATGTGGGGGTGGAAAGAGTTGGATATAAAAGCGAATATAAAGCATAATTTTATATGTTTGTTTAATCAAATCTGACTTGTTTTTATAACTTTAAACTAGTAGAACAAACAGCTAATTGGAACCTAAGTTTTGTTGATAAGTCAATTTCACTTTGTTGTTCACAGAAAATGGCGAAGTTTATACATGGGGGTGGAAAGAGTGTATTCCCTCAGGGAAGGTATTTGGTGATCCACCCACTGGGACTAGTTTAGAGAAGGATGTATTTGAAAGACAGAACTCATTGACAGAGCAAGGTAAATATCGTTTGGGTTAAGATTACATACTGATTCTGTTTACCTGTTGGTATTGTACTCATTTCACAATTTTTGAAGTGAGCCCTCACTCTCAAAGCTCAAGATCAAGTGGCGAAACATTTTCTGCCACCAATACTAAAGGAGTTGGAGAGGAAAGTACAAAAAGAAGAAGAATATCATCAACAAAACAGTCTGCTGAAAGCTTATCTGGTGATGAAACTGTGTTGGCATTGCCATGTCTAGTAGCTCTCAATCCGGGAGTCAGGATTGTGACTGTAGCTGCCGGTGGGCGCCACACTCTAGCATTGTCAGGTACTTTGTCTCTCTCCTTGACTAATGAGTGAAATGAGCCAGAACCTGTATATTTTCAGCAGTAAGGTAGTTGTGTCTAGATTAGTAGACAATGTGACATTTCAATCTGTAAATGCTTTCTTATTGTTGAAATTTCAGATATCGGGCAGGTCTGGGGTTGGGGCTATGGTGGTGAGGGACAACTTGGTTTGGGTTCTAGGATAAGAATGGTATCCTCGCCCCATCCTGTCCCTTGCATTGAGCCATCTTCTTTTGGGAAAGATAGTGTTGCTGCACGTTCTCGAGGTAGCTTGTGTTCAGAAGGGCAGGGTTTTAGAGTTCCTGGAAATTATGTAAAGGGGATAGCCTGTGGAGGACGACACAGTGTGGTAATCACAGGTGTGCCTTAGATCATTCACTTGTTGAACTGGTTAAATTGCCTTGTAAAAAAAAAAAAAAAAAATCAATTAGAGAAAACTAATAGAAGTGGTTGTATTTGCTGGAGATTAACTTGTGAAATTTTAATACAGATGACTAGAAGTTCAAGGGAGAAGTTAATGAAAATTGAACTTTTTTCATTAAATGAAGAAAGGTGTAAACACAAGCAAATATGAAATTAGTGTTGTAAAGAAATTTTTCTTATTTTTGGTAAAAGGAATAGCTTGAGACTTGGTTGGGATGGAAATGGAAAATTAATGAAATACTCTTTATGAACTAATATGATAAAAAGTATTTTTTTTTTATGATTAACAAATAGAAAGAGGCTTTACATGAGAGAAATTCACTTTCTTAATAAAAAATCCAATCAGTTTCTCCCCAATCCAACCTTCATTTGACTTTATTAAAGATATACTGCCGTCCTAGAATAGAGAAAGACGAAATAAGACATGTTTTAAGGCTAATTAATTACTCTGGAACAAAACATCCCTTCAAGACTCTTAGGATGCTCAGTGACTAGTTAGATTGTTCCAACCTTAAAGATCTCCATGGAGTTAGGAAGTTGTAATAAACCTCAGGATGACCAGTGATTGATTTGAATGTCGTGTGGCATGAGAATCTTTGTTTATCTGGTGTCTGGTTTGCTTGTATATTCTAGTTTTTTTAGAAAATTAAAAATATATTGATACTATTACCGCATTAACCAATTTGTCCATTAACAGATGCTGGAGCAGTACTTACTTTCGGTTGGGGACTCTATGGACAGGTTAGTTCTCATGGTCATAATATAGAACTTCACATTGAATATTCTGCTGGCCAACCTTTTTTCTTGTTAAAGAAGAGATACATAGTTTTTGTATCTTATTCTTAGTGATCACTCATCACAGAATACATGCCCAAAAACCATGCCATGGTTTTGTATAATTCCGAAAGGAATAAAAAGCTGACAAGTGAGATTGCATTCCAAAAATTCCAAAAGGAATGGAGACTTAGTATTAATGTTATAAGCACTGGTCTTTTTCTCTTCGAGATCCTATTCATGTCACGGTTTAGGTATAAGTTGCACCATCCAGTAACAAGTTATTCACATCTGTCTGTTCTTGATCAATGTACTTTTTTAAGGTGCTTTATTAGCTTATGAATAATCCCCTTGTTCCACTCTAGTTCTCCTGTGGTTGTTGAGGGCCTACTCAAGTTTTCATCCAGGCCTGGTTCATAAAGTGCCATCCACCATCTGATTTTAGATATGGACGTAGTACATTAATGTTTCTCCATTTGTTCCGTTGGTTAAATGCATGGTCCTTATATTATACATTCAAATGCTTGAGGGTGATCCTCTGGTTATGGCCTTAAATCGTTTTAAAGTTACAAGTGTGTATGCTGGAAATATATATTTCACTCTTCCAATGGCGTGTTCAATGATTGGAATTTCTCAAATTAACTGTTCTTCAGGATCAATATGTAGGTAAAGTAGAAATTGGTGGAGAAAAAGGCTCAGTAAAGTTGAAGATGAGGTTCAATCTAATAAGGGATATTCTTCTCGATTCCTTTTCTAATATTTCTCTCCTCGATTTTATTGTGATATATGCTTGTTCTATCTTCTAATATATTGTGATATGGAGTTACATTGTTTCGATTTTCTTGTTTTCTCAAGTGTGGGCAAGGAAGTACAGATGATGAATTAAGCCCGACGAGCATATCTTCCTTACTGGGCATCAAGATAGTGTCTGTTGCGGCCGGACTGTGGCACACAGTTTGCATATCAGCTGATGGTGATGTGTACGCTTTTGGGGGGAATCAGTTTGGGCAATTGGGAACTGGTGGTGATCAAGCAGAGGTTAACACCGTATTTCCATTCCTAGATTCTTACATACAGCTAACTCCCCCACTTTTAGCACTACATAAATTATTCAAACCTGTATTTCAAAATCAGACTCTCCCCAGGCTCTTGGAAGATCCAAGTTTGGAGAATTCGCATGTAAAAGTTGTGTCGTGCGGAGCTCGTCACAGTGCCATAATTACAGGTATGCATGGTGAGAACTTTTCAAAATCTTCATCTTTTATTTTCTACCCAACTGTTGACTCTATGCTTCTTTTGCTTGAAGAGGATGGGAAAATATTCTGCTGGGGATGGAACAAGTATGGCCAGGTATCATCCTCACGCTGATCAGTGATCAAGGTAGTCGGTAGCCTGGACATCATAACATTGGAATACCCGAAATCAATATGTTCCATTTTTTTCTAAGTTTCTCAATGTATTTGGAGGGTCGTGTTCTCATACCCATGTTTAAATGGGTCATGTTGGACACCGTGCTTGAAGAAAAATGAAAGTTGGATTTACTTGTGCATCTTCTGTTTTGTTCCAATGTTGTGATGTCCGGGTGCCATTCTGTTACTCGTAAAACAAAAACCTTAAGTTCTTTGTTTCTGAAACAGCTCGGCTTGGGTGATGTGATTGATCGCAGTACTCCCTCTCAAGTTACTATTGAGGGTTGTCGCCCAAAAAACATTGTGTGCGGCTGGTGGCATACCCTGCTTCTGGCTGAGTCAGCCAGCTGAGTACCTTGACACATACCTCAGAACAGTTTTGTCAGGTTAGCAGTGTTTCTAAGTTGATGTACCATTTAAGTTATATGTATATGTACATTATCTAGCTCGTATAGATATACATATACATATCCATGCTCTGATTCTTTCATGGCTGAGGTTCACCATGATTAGGTTGACTGAAGATGTTTTCTTTTTTTGTGGGGTCAGAATCAAGATGTTATACATAACTAGATTCGTTGTATATATTTGTAGATCTCATAGTAATTTTTTACTTTATGGAATTAAGATGCCTGGAAAAGCATAGATATGGGTTGTAAATTTGTTGTATGGATTGTTTCAGGAGATTCTCAAATGATTCAAGTTTTCTTGTTTTGTGCTTTTCCATTAATAAATCCTTTTAGGCGGTGAACATTTCAATGTCAGATAATGCGTATTTTTTTCTTCATTTATCGAAGTCTCTTCAGAGCGATTAGAATTTACTTCCAGGGAAACTACCAATGTTTCTAAAGCCGGTTTTTTTTTGTTAAATTTAATAAATAGAGGTGACCGGAGTAGAGGGTAAATGAAATATTGGCGTTTGCAAATTATTTGAGTTTGACTTGAAAAAAATTGTACTCGGTTTGATAATTATCGGGCTGTGCTCGAGTCATCGATCAAGTTGAATTCAAACTTAGTAATTACAATGCCCAATAACCATACTCGATCGTTAAATTTGAATAATCGGATATCACATTTATTGTTGGAGTCACTTTTATTAAATGATTCGAATTTGTATTCAAATTATATAATTATGAATTCACATACATTACAAACGCAATAAATTGAACTTACAAATTCACATACATTACAAACTCAATAAATTGAACTTACATGGGCTTAGTTGTGAAATTTTAAATTAAAATTAGTATCATTTATACTTTATTTGTTCTACACAAACAAGGGTATCAATATTCATTTTTTGGTATCAATAATTATTTAAAATGATCAATATTTATTTAATTATGGATATTATTTTGACATTCTATCAAAATGAAAATCTTAAAACAGAGAATTTTTAACGATATTATCTTTAAAAGTATTGTTTCTTAATTAATTGGTATCAATAATTTTTTAAGTATTGATGCTAATTTGACATCCTATTTATTTGAAAAACTTGTTCATATAGTTAACTATGGATATTTAATGTTAAAATATCGATACTCCTTGCCAAAATTAGTGAATACTATTTTTGTAATGTCTATTTCATGCCCAAATTACATAACATTCAATTAGTACCCTTAAATATCATTATAGACTCGTAAGACATCAACTAAAAGCATACCAATTCATATCCCAATCACATAATTACAAATTCACAATCAACCAAAATTACAACCTACCTAAGTGGTCAATTTTCTAGTATGTTTCTATAAATTTAAGCATTAATATTCCAGACCAAATTAAAACATTCTAAGTAGATACCCATTTCATCCACAAATGACTATTTCATGGCTATTATGTCCGATACCATTCTTTCCAATTCATACTCATCATTAGCAAGTTATTTACTCACTCTTTTCACATTCATTCTCAACAGGAGTGCACTAATCTCATCATTACTTACCTACTTAATATATATCAATTCACACACATTTTATCATATCGAACACATAATTTCAACCATTACCAGGATTTTATCATCATTATATGTATACTTCTATAATTCACATTAATATATTCATTCGTCATTTGACTTATCACTTAAGGCATATCTAATTAACAAAATGACACAATTAGGTACATGTCCTGCACTTAAACAAAAGAGATTTGCCGAAGTTAATGAGTCTGAGATTTTTTACGGATGTTGAAAGTTAAGGCTTACTAGAACAAATCACCTAATCTACGTATAAAAACAAAAGCGTACGTTAAGTATAAACTTAATGGTAGTTTTATAATATGATTATCAAAGCATAATATAATTCATACAAGAACATAAATGTAAGATCTAAGGTTATATGTTACTCAAGAAATCATTGTATCATTTCATCAAATCTATCACAACTTCTATGCTTTCCATGTCATAATGGTTATATCAACAATATTTCATCACATTTTTAATTCAATTCCGGTTTCAATATCTATGAACATTATCAATATCTATACCAATTCATTTCATAGTTTGCTAATTCAATTTACGCTTTTAACCTCCTATTAACTTGATTCGGACTTAAACAAATATACGGATCCAACCAATCACACTAATTTTGCACCCAGTGTCTATAAGATAAATCTCAAATAATAAGTAGCGCCCAGTGCTGATCGATATAATTGACAAATAGATATGCCTAGCACTGGTCAGTATAGCTGAAAAATGGGTGTGCCCAAAATTCCCCGACACGTAGTAGTATAGCCCTGAACTTTTCCTATCCTATGGCATGCCAATTATACCCGACTCTACCCGAATAGTTAATAAGGTAACCATTTCTCATTTTCATATATATACCAATATCTCAATTAGAATTATCATTTCATCATTGAATCATCAACCCACACATGTGGTAGAATAATTCATCACAATATAGGCCCAATTTCACATTTATATCAAAATACAATATTTTCACATATATTCAATTTAGTCCCCAACGATATCAATCAAATCAATTCAATTCATTTTTGTCAATACCAACTCACCTTATGATCTTACCATGCAACTGATTCATAATGCAGCAAAATCAAGGCAGTTCAGGTTATAGAAACTCAAATCGTAAACTTCAAGCTATTCATCGACAACTTTGCCTTTTCTCTTTCGATTTGAGGAATTCGAGTCGACGTTAGCTACGATTAACACAAATATACAAAACCATCAATATACAAACAATTTCACATCCAATTGCAAATTTATGCAACTTTTGTATATTATTCAATTTAGTCCCTAAAATCGGGACTAATATAACTTTCAATTTAAACCCCAAAATTTTAAGCCATTTTTACTAGAGTCCTTTAGGACCTCCTATATTCACATTTCTACCACAATTTCAAATTTGTGCATTTTAATCCCTAAAGAACAAAACTATCACTTCTATGTTTATGATTAACTTAGATTTAGGGTTTTCACTAATTAGCTAACAACTAACCTAATTAATATATTTTGGCTTATAACTAAATTAGTTGATTGAATTAATGGGGGGTTATGCCTCGCATTTTTCGGCTTTATTTCTCCTAGTTAAACTCTGTTTTTAGTTTTCCACTTAAATTCTGATTAGTGTAGGTTATTTTAATATTATTTGACCTATGAATTTAGCCTATAAATAGGCTTTTTTTCCACCCTAAAAAGATAACCCATAATACATTTAGGTATTTACTTTTACAAGCTTTCAAAGAATTTTTTTGAGGGTACATATTTTTGGGTTCGGGGTTTAATTTTATCTCCATCTTTGTACTCTTCGTGTTTTTACCGTTATAGTAAATTTATCTTTGTCGTAGTTTTTTTATTGCATTCAAAGGGGTTTTTTCACGTAAAATATTTGTGTTCAATAATTTCTATTTCTTTGTTATTTTACTTGTTCGTTGCTTAATCGAGTTTATCCCCAATAAACTGGTTTCAGAGCTTGGTCTATTTTTGCAATCAACCCGTTCAGAGACGGCGGCAACAATGTTTGATATTGATAAGTTTGATGACATCACAAATTTCAATATGTAGCAAGTTCGGATGACGACAATTCTAATTTAAGGCGATCTTGAGAAGGTCCTTACAGAGAAGAAACCTGCAGACATAGAAAAACCAGAATGTGACATATTAGATAAAAAAAGCTCTATCATTAATAGAATTGTGCCTCATGAATAATGTATTACAGAAGGCGTTGACGGAGAAAACGACATACACCCTATAGAAAAGGTTAGAAACCCTCTACGTGACAAAGTCTCTGGCTAACCGATTAGTGTTGAAACAACGACTGTACACATTCTGCATGAACAAAGCTAAGTACTTTAGAGATCACATCAGTCAATTTATTAATCTTTTGAATGATTTAAAGAATGTTGAGGTTCAGATTGATGATAAAGATCAGGTTGTGCTATTATTGTGCTTTTTACCCCATTCATACAAGTCTTTCAAGGAAACCCTAATTTATGGCAGAGATAATCTCTCATTCGAGGATGTGAAGGGTAATTTGTTAAGAAAAGACAAACTCGACAATGAGTTTGGTTCGGATAGTAAGTCAAATAGGCAAGCATCGATTTTGGTAGCATTACAGAAGCAAGATAAGAGATGTCGCTATAGTAAGAAATTAGGTCATGTCAAGACAGATTTTTACAAACTGCAAAATAAAAGGACTACTAAGAGCAATGAGGAAGATTTAGTTGGTGCTAATTTGACTAATTAAAAGGGTGATGATTTCTTGTTGGTGTCAACAAGTGAAAGTTTCGAGCTTAAGTCCGAGTGGATCCTAGATTTGGGGTGTTCTTTCCGCGTGTGTCCCAACATGGACTGGTTCTCTATATACAGTTTAGTTAAAGGTGGAGTTGTGTGCATAGGGAATGGTTCACCTAGTAAGGTAATTGGTATTGGTACTGTTCAGATCAAGATGCACGATGGGACAATTAGGACACTATCAAATGTCAGACATGTGTTTACTTAAAGAAAAATCTCATCTCCTTGGGAAATTTGGACTTGAAGGGTTGTAGAGTTAACAATGAGTCAAGTGGCATTAAGGTATCCTGTGCGATTCTTGTTTAGATGAAAGGTAAAAGGATTGGCAGTCTTTATGTTCTAGAAGGATCAAGATGACTTGTGAAATTGGACGTCCCTTGTTCGTTAAGGAGTTGAAGTCGACTCTTTTAAAGCGAAGCATCTTGGTCATAGAAGGGAAAAAAATATGACCGCTTCGTATAAGAGAGGTTCTCTTTTAGGTACATGTTTTGAAAAGATAAGGCACTGCGTTCGTGAAAAATAAGACTCGAGTCAGTTTTGATTTGGCAGTGCACAAGTCAAAGATTAGAAGACTTCCAACTTCTAAGCATAATTTCAACTCAGTTAATATCTAGCATAGTTCGAGATAAGTCCATGGTGGGCTTTAGCAAAGAAGGTATTGTGGAAATACAAGTCAATGTGGAGATTTGTGGAGTTATGCCTCGCATTTTTTGACTTTTCTTCTCTTAGTTAAACTCTATTTTTAGTTTTCCACTTAAACTCTAATTAGTGTAGGTTATTTTAATATTAGTTTTCAACTTAAACTCTGATTAGTGTAGGTTATTTTAATATTATTTAACCTATGAATTTAGCCTATAAATAGGCCTTTTTTCCATCTTAGAAAGATAACCCATAACACATTTATGTATTAGTTTTTACAAGCTTTTGGAGAATTTTGTGCTTACATTTTGAGGGTTCTTACTTTTGGGTTTTGGGGCTTAACTTTTATCTCCATCTTTGTACTCTTTGTGTTTTTGTCGTTATAGTGAATTTATCTTTGTCTATGATTTTTTTTATCCTCTTCGGAGGGGTTTTTCCATGTAAAATATTTGTGTTCGGTATTTTCAATTTCTTTGTATTTTACTTGTTCGTTGCTTAATCGAGTTTATCTCCAACACTTAATTTAATTATCTTTTGACTTGATAAATTAAATCAAGTTAGATTAAGTTGATTCCAAGCAGACTATCCTTTCGGCCCCATCAACCTAAGTGACTTCCTAGAGCTGTCAATCTAGGGTTTATTCTGCTTAATCTAATCCAATTAACTAGATGTGAAACCTTTAACCTAAACTAATTAATACCACTTCAGATCATCAACCTCCCTAGGGTTTTAGTTCAAGGTTATTCTAGATGCAAATTTTCTTATCAATTTATTAAACATTCGAATAGATGTAAAGATAAAGAGAAAAGACAAAAGATGCTCAGAATCCAAAAATCTTGATTTGCACTTGGATCTTGAACCCTCTATTGATTGTTGAATCCGATAACAGAAAAATAATGAAAAGAAAATAACAATGAAAATAATATTGAAATCGAAATAACTGTTTAACAATTGAAAACAAATTGAAAATGCAACTAAACCCTAACTAAGAACAGAAATCTAGAGTTTGAAAGATAAACTGAACTCCCTGGATAGGTTCTAAGAGCTAACATTTATAGTGTTTGTGTTAGATGATCAAATTAGGTTAATTACAAGTTGCATAATATGTTAATTATGATTGTGCAGACAAAAAAACCGTTAGTAGTCAAAAGATATAAAATTTTTGGGTTTTGCATTTTAATGGATTGATCAGTTTTGTAATTTTTCTTGCTTTCATTTCAGTGCATAGGTTTAGCTATCCTGGAATTGGAGGTTATGAATGATTAAAGAAATTGGTTTTGATACTTTGAAAGTTAAAAGCATAGGGTATGTTGTTAAAGGTTAGAAATGCTCTTCTTGAAAGGAATGTTAAAAAACAGTTCATGAAATTAAAGCTCGGATTAGATGAATTTGAAGAAACTTAAAATGTGTTTCTTTTCCCACATTAGTTTCCTTTTTCATTTTCATTTTTAAAATTTATTTTAATTGAAAATAAGTAATTTTGAATATAAAAAGATTTTAAAAAGAAATTGATTATTAAGTAATCTTATGTTCTTGGTGTATTATTTAAAATAAAAAATTCTGACAAATCACTTTGACACTTTATGATTGAGTGAGAAGACAAAAATAAATATGATTAATTAGAAGTACAATATTAAAATCATACTATATTAAAATTCAAGTATGAAATATGAAAATAGGGATCCAAGGAAAGGTTCTTTTCCCTTCCTTTCTCTTCCTTTCCATCTCCTAACCTCAATTTAAGCACAATGTTAATGATGAAAAGTTTTTAAGTAGATTTAAAAGCTTGAGACACTTGTCATGAAAATTTTATATTTTATTGGTAACAGTAATTATATTATACCATCTCCATTCAAATATATTATCCTTTTTTAAATTCAAAAATATGGATGGTAAAAATGAGGTTGGATTCGGAAATCAAAATTTTGAATTTTTAAAAATAGGAAATTTAAATTTATATGTTCTTGGCTAAATTTTCCTTTTTAGTTCTTAATTTATATCTAATATTATAGTAATATATAAAAAAAATCATCTCTCATTTATTTGTATTGAATTTAAGAGATATAATTATATAAGTGTTGAAACTTTCATGTAGATTTTGACATGTTTATACATTTCCCTAAACAACGTTGATAAATGACAAAATTACTCTTCTTCTTATTATGTTGAGAATATTTTTTTTGTTGCCATAAGTTTTCAACTTAATATATATTAAGTTTATTTATATGAATTTTGACACATATATCTATTTATATTTTTTAAAGAAAGAGCGCGTGGTTAAAAAAATTACTTTTTGGAGTGAAAAGTAAGAAGGAACTCATTGATGTAATCATTATTAAGACATGAGGACTAAACAACTAGGAGGTTAGTTACAACGAGTGCCTATAGTAGCCATTCTGGCCAACGGGTTCTAATACGAGCACGCCCAGAGCAACTCAATATTCAAACTTCAATCCTCTTGAGCTCAGATTCCTGCCTTTGCCTACTTAGATTGTCAATTTCTTCTCTAAGAAGACGAACGACATTTGCTTGCTTATATTCCCAGTGTTTTACAAAGTATACTAACTGAGACGAGCCCTTGTCTGTATAATTAGTTAGCTCTATAAGATGTTGGAAATCAACTATAGTTGGCTCCCCCACAATTGTTACCTCCTCCAACATATCTTGGTCATCTCTTGGCTTTTCTACATTAAACTGCTTCCCAGCTTCATGCTCAATTAGCTTGATTCGTACCTTTCTTCAAGCTGATTTAGTCATGTTAGCTTAGTTCAGCTTCATTCGGCATTCAACTAACCCAATTCCTTTTGGTGAACATGAAGGGACAAGGTTGTTGGTGCCCTTTCAAAAACCTAAGGGTTAAGGGACAAGGTTACTAGTGTCTTTTCAAAAACTTAAGGGTTAAAAGCTTGTTAGGTGCCTCTTCAAAAACTCAAGGGTTAAGGGTTAAAGGTTGCTGGTGCCCTTTCAAAAACTTAAGGGTTAAGAGGCAAGATTAGAAAACTATTTGACTAGCCTTTGTTCAGCCTATAAAAAGGCTATGTAATTCTCATTTAACACAATTCAGACTTTAAGAAAATTTTATGAACTTTTGTTCATTTGAGTGAGTTCATCTCCTCTTCATTTTCGTACAAGTTTCATTAGACTTATCAAGCTTGCTTGTGGCGTCTTCGACTTGTTTGAACTTATCACCAAATTCCCTTTGGTGTGGCGTTCATCAACCTATTTTCATCTTTCCACCTTAAACATTATAGAATCCCGGGTGACACTCTTTAGTGTCAAATCGCTTCTTGTTTAAGTTTGTTTATCCACCCCCATCAAAATTATCCTTTATCTATTTGATGATACAAGCACGCCCAGAGCAACTCAATATTCAAACTTCAATCCTCTTGAGCTCAGATTCCTGCCTTTGCCTGCTTAGATTGTCAAGTTCTTCTCTAAGAAGACGAACGACATTTGCTTGCTTATATTCCCAGTGTTTTACAAAGTATACTAACTGAGACGAGCCCTTGTCTGTATAATTAGTTAGCTCTATAAGATGTTGGAAAATCAACTATAGTTGGCTCCCCCACAATTGTTACCTCCTCCAACATATCTTGGTCATCTCTTGGCTTTTATACATTAAACTGCTTCCCAGCTTCATGCTCAATTAGCTTGATTCGCACCTTTCTTCAAGCTGATTTAGTCGTGTTAGCTTAGTTCAGCTTCATTCGGCATTCAACTAGCCCAATGCCTTTTGGTGAACATGAAGAGACAAAGTTGCCAGGTGCCTTTTGGTGAACATGGAGGGACAAGGTTGCTGGTGCCCTTTCAAAAACCTAAGGGTTAAGGAACAAGGTTACTAGTGTCTTTTTAAAAACTTAAAGGTTAAAAGCTTGTTAGGTGCCTCTTCAAAAACTCAAGGGTTAAGGGTTAAAGGTAGCTGGTGCCCTTTCAAAAACCTAAGGGTTAAGGGACAAGGTTACTAGTGTCTTTTCAAAAACTTAAGGGTTAAAAGCTTGTTAGGTACCTCTTCAAAAACTCAAGGGTTAAGGGTTAAAGGTTGCTGGTGCCCTTTCAAAAACTTAAGGGTTAAGAGGCAAGATTAGAAGACTATTTGGCTAGCCTTTGTTCAGCCTATAAAAAGGCTATGTAATTCTCATTTAACACAATTCAGACTTTAAGAAAATTTTATGAACTTTTGTTCATTTGAGTGAGTTCATCTCCTCTTCATTTTCGTACAAGTTTTGTTAGACTTATTAAGCTTGCTTGTGGCGTCTTCGACTTGTTTGAACTTATCACCAAATTCCCTTTGGTGTGGCATTCATCAACCTATTTTCATCTTTCCACCTTAAACATTATAGAATCCGGGGTGACACTCTTTAGTGTCGAATCGCTTCTTGTTTAAGTTCGTTTATCCACCCCCATCAAAATTATCCTTTATCTATTTTTTTATTCTATTTATCCATTTTTCATTTCTTTTCATCAAACCGAACCATTTCTTATTTTTATTCACTTAAAACTTCCGCAAACGCATCCATATTTTCCAATTATTTTCTAAAGGCTTGATTCCTCCTCGTAGACGATTGGGCAACCCGCATACGTTTCGACTCATCCTGAGCCGGCCTGTATCATCTTGTATCAGAGCTACAAAACGAGGAGTTCCGACAACCATCGTAAAGCCGGAATTAAGTTCGTAAGTTTAAAAAAATTTTAAAAAAAATCAAAAAAAAATTTAAGTTGTGATTTTTGTTTTTTGTATTTAATTATAGTATATTTGAAGTTCAAAAAAAATCGAGAGATAAAAAAAAGTTAAAAAAATCGAGGTTAAAAAAAATTGAGTGAAAAAAAAATTTTACCATCATTTAAGTTCTCATCATTTCACCCCAACGCCACACATACCAATTTTTTTTAATTTTTTTCCAGCATCCCCTATACCTGTAAATCATTTAACCCTTGTAACCAACTTGAAGTCGACCCTCAAGCCACAATAAGTCTTTTTGAAACGAAATACGAATTTGTGAGAAGAAATTGAGCGGTAAAAAGGCACGAGTGTATTCATCAAAGAAAAGCCTTAATACGAGTGAAACAAGAGTGTGAGTGATTTTTCTTTGTGAGTGACCTGTGAATTTTGTGGTAAGGTATTTTAAATTTTTCTATTTATTTATTATTATTATTATTTTTATAACATATTTCTTTCAGCAACGATAGCATGCCTCTAAATTTCGAAAGAAGAAGTGCTGTAGATAGTGGTTGGTACGATCCATCATGCAACCCAAGTGAAAGGCGACACGAACAAAGAAACCAAAGCCTTAGAGATTAAGGATGCTTTAATGGCGTCAAGAGAAGTAACAAGTCAAACATTCCACTGTTTCAAGGTAGAGCCGATCCGGAGGTATACATTGAATGGGAAAAGAATGTAGATTTGGATTTCGAGTATCACGACTACTCGGAAAGCAAGAAAGTAAGGCTGGCGGAAAATAGTTTCACCGATTATGCCATGACTTGGTGGGATCAATTCAACACGAGTCGAAAACGAAATGGAGAGTACCCAATATTAACGTGGTCTGAAATGAAAGATGTGATGAGCAAGCGGTTCCTCCCACTTCCTATCATCGAGGGCGAACTTCTTCAACACAAAGGACGGAGTTAAGATCAGCACGACAATACCCAACCAAGAACTATTCTAGAAAAGATTATTACTGGGACTCCTACTCAACGAGGCCTTCGAGACGGAGAGAAGAAAGTTACGAGCTAGATCCCTTTCAAAGTGACGAACGAGAAAGCACGAGTTATTCCTCGTATACCTCAACGAAGTCACGCACGAGGAATCTTACACGAAATATCGAACGAGACTTCTATGAGAAAATGACTTCCTCCTTTGAATCAAATCCTTCTCTTTTCGATTCTTTTGAAACATCTACGAGTTGTAACGAAATTGAAAAAGAGAAAGAAGTTGAAATAGAAAACGAGATAGAAAAGGAATAGAAAATTGAAAGGAAAATAAAAGAGCTTGTGAGAGAAAAAGAAACAAAAGAACAAGAAGAGAGAGAAAAGATGAGTGTTGATTTAACTAATCCACTTGAAGTTTGTTCTTGTTCTATTTCTTCTTTTCAGGTTTCTGAGAAATCGAGTGACGAATGCCAACTACAATACCTTCCCGACGAACGACGTTTCTATTTGATCGAAAAGGGTAAAGTTGAAAATGTAGTCGAACCACACGAGTCCGAAGGTAAGGAAGGTAAGTGCTTTGATGAGATTCAATCTCCACCGAATCTTTCTACTGTTTGTGATTATGTGGATAATTTTGTCATTTGCCATCCTTTAATTCGTTATGATGACTTAAAAGATGGTAAGGTGGGTTTACCCCATAATAACCATTGTGAAGCAAAGTGTGAAGGTGGAGTAACGTCTATTCGACAAGTGCAAGACTCGAGTAAGTATGACGATGAATTTTCTTTTAATCCCAAGTTGTTTGATTGTGGTTATTACGAGATTTGTTCATTGTCTAATACAAAATCTATGAGTTTTTGTAGATCAGTTTTGAAACTTGTCAAGAATTTTGATCGTTCAATTTTGAGTTTGCACAATTCCTATTGGTTTAACATGTTTGATTTTTCTAAACCGTTGTCACATATTGAATTTAATAATCAAAATCATGCTTTTAAACCGGGAATTTGTTCTGTATCATCTGGTATATTTTATTGGAAAATCAATCAATCCCAATTGTGCTTGACAAATTTCAATCATTTTGGAAATTGGTTTCTGAATAAGGTAACGAATTTTGTCAACCTTGTTTTCAAATTTTATTCGTTCCTTAAGCAAATTTTGTGTTTGTACATGCAATTCGTGTACATGGAGTCCTCATTTTGTTTGAAAAATGTTAATTCACGAATAAAGTATAGACTACATTACATGCCCAAGGAGAGAAGGTTCGTCTTGATAGAGCAAGGTAAATTCGATCTTCGAGTTTCAACTTGTGAAGACAAGCAAGGTAAGAACGGTCTCTGTCTTTTTGCACCTAAAGGTAAGTCTTTTGAAATAGTTGATATATTTTTGTTCTCTTCGGATGATGATATGCATTATGTTGATGAACTGCCTTTTGCAAAGCAATTAGATCATAATATACTTAGCCCTTCCAATTTGCTTTTTCATGATCTATCTGTTGTGGATATTGATAGAACACATGGTGCTGAATTCGTTTTTGTAAAGCATTTAGATCTTGATATGTTCAAATGTTCTGTTCTGCCAATTAATGGTCTATCTGCTTTAATGATTGACAAAAAGATTCTTGTGTTCGATACTTGTTACAATTCATGTGCGAGTGGTTCCTTATTTCGAACAAAGCAAGGTTTGGATGTTCAACTTCGAGTGCCATACGCACTTTCTCCACTACTTGTTTGTGATGAATATATCTACCTTTTGGTGTGCTACTCGCATGATCATCTTGTCTTCTGGAATCCAATTAGATTGTATGCATGCTTTGAAGCTTATTCGCTTTTGTTCCAAAATTATGACAAGGCATTGATCCTTTTGTTTGATAAAGTGCTTATGCCTGTCCGCATGCGATTTATTTGTTTGGTGTTGTTTTTCTTCGGGTTGCAAGTATGTTTAAAACAGTTCTTGCTAATTCTTGAATGTTCTTTTCAGGTGTTACGATTATTATCCATCCCGTTTGATCGAGGAAAGACGAGCAAAAGAGAATGTTGTTCGAGAAAACCAACGGGTCGATTCGAGGATGAATTGTCTTGAAGAGGGAGGGGATGATACGAGCACGCCCAGAGCAACTCAATATTCAAACTTCAATCCTCTTGAGCTCAGATTCCTGCCTTTGCCTGCTTAGATTGTCAAGTTCTTCTCTAAGAAGAAAAACGACATTTGCTTGCTTATATTCCCAGTGTTTTACAAAGTATACTAACTGAGACGAGCCCTTGTCTGTATAATTAGTTAGCTCTATAAGATGTTGGAAAATCAACTATAGTTGGCTCCCCCACAATTGTTACCTCCTCCAACATATCTTGGTCATCTCTTGGCTTTTCTACATTAAACTGCTTCCTAGCTTCATGCTCAATTAGCTTGATTCGCACCTTTCTTCAAGCTGATTTAGTCGTGTTAACTTAGTTCAGCTTCATTCGGCATTCAACTAGCCCAATGCCTTTTGGTGAACATGAAGAGACAAAGTTGCCAGGTGCCTTTTGGTGAACATGAAGAGACAAAGTTGCCAGGTGCCTTTTGGTGAACATGAAGGGACAAGGTTGCTGGTGCCCTTTCAAAAACCTAAGGGTTAAGGGACAAGGTTACTAGTGTCTTTTCAAAAACTTAAGGGTTAAAAGCTTGTTAGGTGCCTCTTCAAAAACTCAAGGGTTAAGGGTTAAAGGTTGCTGGTGCCCTTTCAAAAACTTAAGGGTTAAGAGGCAAGATTAGAAGACTATTTGGCTAGCCTTTGTTCAGCCTATAAAAAGGCTATGTAATTCTCATTTAACACAATTCAGACTTTAAGAAAATTTTATGAACTTTTGTTCATTTGAGTGAGTTCATCTCCTCTTCATTTTCGTACAAGTTTCGTTAGACTTATCAAGCTTGCTTGTGGCGTCTTCGACTTGTTTGAACTTATCACCAAATTCCCTTTGGTGTGGCGTTCACCAACCTATTTTCATCTTTCCACCTTAAACATTATAGAATCTGGGGTGACACTCTTTAGTGTCGAATCGCTTCTTGTTTAAGTTCATTTGTCCATCCCCATCAAAATTATCCTTTATCTATTTTTTTTATTCTATTTATCCATTTTTCATTTCTTTTCATCAAACCGAACCATTTCTTATTTTTATTCACTTAAAACTTCCGCAAACGCATCCATATTTTCCAATTATTTTCCGAAGGCTTAATTCCTCCTCGTAGACAATTGGGCAACCCGCATACGTTTCGACTCATCCCGAGCCGGCCCGTATCAGGTTCCTTTCTCGAAACATGTTTAAATAGAATAGCCTCAAAATAAAATAAAATAAATTTAAAAAAAATTTATCTCATGAGTAGGTGTCCAATCTTGATACTAAATACATCATTGCCTATCACCACTAAAGAATCATTCACCACTTCGACATTCACTACCAGAAGGTCAGTTAACCATTCTGATAAAGGAAATTACCTCCATCATGTTAGAGCTCTCATGCAAACTGAAAGATTTCTTTGTAGCTAACATGATGGACCTATGTAACGAAATTAGAGCGTGAGTCAACAAAAGCATCCTGCTCCCTATGATAATGCGGAAAGAGATGGACCTCATCCTCAACATCTTGCACCCTCAGAGTCAACAAAGTCCCATTATCAAGGCGCAGAATAGTCTAATGCGGCCATTTGAGTAAATTAGGTTTACTTAAGCTATTAGGATTGATCGAACTCTTGAAACATTCAAAAGCAACAACGAGTGGAATAAATCAAGTAGACCAATTGGCAATTGTGACAAGGGTATCAAGAGATTGGGTAACACCAAGCACTCTAAACAGTAGATAGGGTGCATTAATACTACATCAAAGAGGAATGATGTTATGGTATCTAAGTGGGTACATCACATATTCTATCAAACATGTCTTTTGGGAAGAAGATAATGATCCTGTGAATTAAATCTCTTGGAAAGACAAAACAGCCCCAGCCCCATCAAAGAAAAAGAAAAAGAAAACTAGGTAATTTCAATTTCCGCAAAAGTTCTGCAACTCCTGTATCCAAAGCAGCAAGAACGTAATGTCCAAGCCCTTGTTCTTCAAGCTTGTGAGAATGTCCGGATCATCTGAAGAAGCAGACCAGCCTACATAATTCTCGAAGCCATCAAAGAATTTTACACCCTCCTCATCACCCTCTAGTTTATACCACCCCAAACAATGGATCGAATCTTGAGTAGACCTTTCTAAACAACATAAAGGGATGCTTTCTCCTCGCATGCCCAAACATCACCATTGGGCAAATATTTGCTTCAAAGTAATTTGCAACAAAAATACTTTTGATTTGAGACTAACCGCCATACTTGTTTTGTTAACAGGCATTTATTAGAAAACAGTGTATCTCAAAAACCTAAACCATCACTAGCTTTCAAGATATACATATCATTTTCCCGTTTCTTACTAAAAAGTTGTTGACTAATCCACATAGGAAGGCCCGGATATAAACTGAATCTGATTATCACATGAACCGATTAATTTCTTCATCCTTTATCTACATCCCAATCTAATGTTTCCAGGCTAATCTCAGTGAAAGCCGAACGGAATGCATGTTGACAAAATCCACAAACCTTCAATCTTCATGTTAGCAAATTCTTTAAAATGATATTGATTCCTCCATCTCCATCTCCATCTCTATAGACATTAGATACAATTAGATTATCTCTCCACTTCACTCCATTTTTTTCCTAATTATTGATATTATTTTCAATTTTTTAGAAACAAACAAAATTTTAAATAGAGTTAATTGCATCAAACATCCCCAAACTATGAACCTCATTCTATATGCGTCCCTAAATTGCAAATCATTCTAATTACATCCCCAAACTATCAAGGATATATCAATTAGGTTCTTCCGTTACTAAAATTGTTAATTTAAATTTTAAATAGCATGTTAGATCTTATGTGACATAATTTAAATAGGAAAATTTTAAGAAGAATTAATATTATAAAAATGGATGGTTTGCAAACCTTAATTTTTGAAGTTTTCGAAATTTCTATAGAAGTTTAATTGTTCCTTCTTCTTTTTCAATTTTACTTTAGTTTTAGTTTTTAATTTTAAGTTATACGACAACGTTCTATTTTTAAATTTTGGTATAATGATAACTTTAGCCATTAATATTTTTACCTTTTGTCAATTTGACCCTTATTCTTCTTTTGAGCTAAATTTGGCCCTCAACCTTTTAAAAAGAGTTAAATTTGACCATCAATCTTCAAAAAAGAGTTGAATTGTTGTTTCTAAAATGGAAATGTTGACCAAAATGTTAAATTTTTTAACATGGTAGCTTGTATGACATTCCTTTTATACTACATACTATTTCTTTAATTTTAATGAACCTTTATATATATATATATATATATATATATATATATTTTATTTTTGGATTTTGAATTTTGAATTTTTTGAACATTTGAATTTTTATAGTTTTTAAATTATTTGTCCAAGTGGCATATAAGAGAAACAGTGTCATGCCCACATAAAGTACACATGGACTACCACAACAGTTGCCACACCAACATTGTTAAAAATTTATAGTTTTAGTCCACATTTCCACTAAAAAAGGCAATTTGATTGGTTTTAAAAGGTTAATGATCAAATATAGTTCAAAAAAAGAATATGAGTCAAATTGACAAAAGATGTAAATGCTGACGGCTAAATTTATCATTATCTCATATATATATATATATATTTCATTTTAAATTTGACATGTCATTTGGCAGTTAAATTAACAATTTTAGTAACGAAAGGACATGATTAATATAACATCGATAGTTTGGAAATATAATTAGAATGTTTTAAAGTTTAGGGACCAATTTAATATGAACCTAATAGTTTAAGGATGTCTAATGCAATTAACTCTTTTATATATAACTCTTAAAAATATTTAAACTTAATATTTAAACATAAAATTTTTACAACGCATTTTAAATAGGGTAAACTGCCCAATTGGTCATCCAATTTTTAAGGCGTTTTTATTTTGGTCGCTCAAGAAAATTTTTGCAATTTCATCACCCAATTTTTAGGGCACTTTTATTTTAGTTACCTAAGCATTAATTCTTTAACGGGGATTAACTGTACACGCCAAATCAGGTCCACATCATGTTTACATTTTCATTTTGGTTACTCAACTTCTAAGTTGCTTTCATTTTGGTCACAAAAAAATATTTTTTTTAAGTCTTGATCTATTTAAAGAAAATTAAGAATTAAAATGAAAATGCGATAGAAACTAAAATAATACATTAAAAATTTTGTCAAATTGTACTTGTTTATCTCATTATAGAAAATTCTAATTTTTTTCAATATTGAAATTTAAATTTCAAAACATGAAAATCAATTAAATAAAGGGTATACTATGTAGTTGGTCACTCAACTTTTAGGGCACTTTCATTTTAGTCACCCAAGTGTTAAATCTCTAATGGCGGTTAACTGTATACGTGACATCATGTTTGCACTTTCATTTTGGTCACCCAAAAATTATTATTTTTTATTTAAGTATTGATTAGGGTAAAAAAGATCAAGGGTTAAAGTGAAAAGCAGTAGAAACTAAATGTAACACCCCTCGCCTGACCTGATCGTCGGGTTCGATTTACGAAATGCTACATTTGTTGTCGGAACAACTACAGTCAAGTTCACAGCAAAATATCAATTGCATGTACAATGTAATGTCAACCACATTCATTTTAGGTTTAATAAACAATTTTCAATCTTAATCAAGCTTACGAAAGTTCTTTTGTTAACTCGGGCACGAAATAAGACCAAATTGCAAAGTTTTAAAAATTCAGGGTTGGTGTCGCAACGTCATCACCTCCACGTAGTGTCATCGCTAAACAGTTTTTCACATCATGACCTTAGGCCACTCAACATTGCGACGTGACTCACTATCTGTTGATGTTGGGACAAGATAATTTGGTCGTCGAGATGTGGACCATGTTTTGACAAAAATGAACCATTTGGTACCTATTTCAGAGTTTCCAGCCAAACCTATCAACATGTTCAGCAAATATCAATTTCAGTTGAATCAAAACATACCAAAAACATGCCAAATAGTTCAAGTATCTATGTATTAGTTCTTATCAAGTCAACCACTATTTATACACCATTTAAACCTAAACAATTCAATATCATTACAACCTGGTATTCAAGTTATTTCAATTTCCACACTTTACCTATGTCAAACCATCTTGAAGCATACCATTTCAATTTCATTAAAACTACTTATGAATACATATACATATCCATAACTTATAGGCATTAAACATGTAACGACCTGAAATTTACGGTTATCGAAACATGTATTTCGGGTCTCCATTTTTGACAAACAGATTCGTAAAATAAATTTGTGTGATTAATTAGGTTTTGATTAGGTGAATTAGTTTGAATTAATGTTAATTAGATGAAAGGACTAAATTGAATACAGGGTAAAATTTTGTTATAAAGGGTGAAAGTTTAATTATAGATTAAAAGAAAAGTGAAGGGATTAAATTAGTAATTAAACCATAAGTGACAAATGTATGGAAAATATAATTCCATGTGTATGTATAATATACATATATTTATTTATATTAAATACATACTTAATATTTAAGTATATATATAAAATACTATTATTATATTATATTATATTATATTATATTATATTATATTATAATAGTTTAATAATAAAAGAAATAAAACAATATAAAAGAATAGAAAAGCAAACGAAATAGGAAAGGAAAAAGAAAGAAAGAAAAAGAAAGGAAGAAATTAGGGTTTTGAAGTTCAAGCTTAATTTGGTAAGTCAATTTAGTCCCTTTTTCTTGAAATTTTTATGTTTTTGGAATCCTAGAACAAAATACTACTTGATTTAAGTTGAAAATTTGAAAGTTAGCGGATTTTTAGATTTTGTTCATGTTGAATAAATTGAAGTATTAGGGGTTAAATTGATAGAATTTCAAGTTAGAAGTGAAAAGGGATTTAATTGTAAAATAAATCATAAGTTTTAAGTAATAGGGACTAAATTGAGAGAATATTAAAGTTAAGGATTTATGGTGAAATTAGAGAGTTAAATTTAGTTTTAAGTGTTAATTGAATGAAAATATAGAATAAATTATGAAGAAAATAAAGTTAGTTTTGGTTAGGGACTAAATTGGAATTTAGGTAAAAGTTGAGTATAAATTGAAATATTTAATGTTAAATTGTGTTGTATTGATGATTTTTAATTTTTTTTATTCCGTAGCTAACGTTGAGCCGGAGACCTCGACTAAGAAAGGAAAATAGAAAGTTGACAAGGAGTGACTCGGGAAATTACAGTTTGTATTTCTATAATCTGAAGGTAATTATTAATTGTTGTATGTATTATTTAATATATGGTAAGTTGAATTGAGGTGAGTATTGGCATTGAATTGAATTGAATTATGAATATATGTGATTATTTGAAATGTGTATGGATTGGAAATTGAAAAGTGATTTGAAAATCCTATTAACTGTATCGGGTTGAGTCGGATATAGTTGGCATGCCATAGGATTGAAAGTGTTCAGAGATATTCGACCACGAGTCGATGAGACACTGGGTGTCAAATTATTACTGCGAATAAATTTGATGAGGTACTGGGTACCAACTTACTTCAGCAAGGCCGATGAGACACTGGGTGTCAACTTGTTACTTCGAATTATCCGATGAGGCACTGGGTTCCATACTGATGTGTTTTGGTTGGATCCGTAAATCTGCCAAAGTCTGAGTCGTGTTAATAGGGGTAAATGAATGAATTGACAATAAGTTTGATATTGAATGACATTGTATGTGAAGTGGAATGGATAATGAATTGAGTTGTACAAATAAGAAGCTTAAATCATGAAATTCATGAAATGGAAATTCACATTGAAAAATGGATGTGAGAATCAAAGTTAAGAAAAGCTATTGAGATAGTTATTGATAGAATTTATTGTGTGATAATGATTTATATATAAATTGATTAATTGAATGGATTTGGAAATTGTATGAATTAAATGTGCATGTTTAATTATTTTGTTTTAAAGTATTCGGATTATAGAAATACCACTGAGTTTATACTCAGCGTACGGTTTGTTTCCGTGCACAGGTTAGGTTAAAGTCAGATCATTGAATCAGCATCCAAAGCCGATCCCGTACTCAAAGTGGTGAAGAATATTTTTCTTTTGGTAAATGGCATGTACCTAGGGTGTCACATGTTTGACATTTTGGGAAATGCTTATAAATATGTTACAAGATAATATTAGATACTTTATAAATATGAACATATGTATAGCAAGTTGGGGCTATAAAATGGAATATTTAAGTTAATGCATAAAGGTGTATGAAATAGGCAAAAACTTGAGTTGAAATTGTATGTTATTAGAATTGGCAAGAATGAAGTAATGTTGTTTAGTTTTGATAAAAATATGTAAAGTACCTATGTTGATATGTTGGTTGGGTCATTAGATTGATTATTTCGCATGATTTGGATGTATTTGATTGTATTTTGGATTGGTTGAACATTTGGTTATTGAATTGCTTGTGGTTTAAGTTGCAGGGTTGGTAAAACTTGATACTAAAGGTTCATTTTGAGTGCACACGGTCTGGTCACATATGGGCGTGTGGTTAGGCCATGTGTCCCCTGCATCCTAAAAATTTAAAATAGAATGCCTAGGAAATTGCACACGGGCAGAGACACGGGCGTGTGTCTCAACCGTGTGAGGCACACGGCCTTGGGCGTATGGCTGGCTGTGTGGCCTAAGTTAGAGAGTTACACGGGGTCGGACACGGCCTGAAGCATGGGCGTGTCCCTGAACCACACGGGCGTGTGAGCCCTGTACTTAGGAAAAATTTTGAAATTTCATGAAAAATTTTCTAGACTTCCAATTAAGTCCCGATTTGTTTCTAACACGTGATTTGGGCCTCGAAGGCTCAATAAAGGGAAATTGTGATTAAATTATGATGTGTATGTCATATTATTATATGATTGTTCGTATTTGTTTTGAAATGTCTGGTAATGCTCCGTAACCCTATTCTGGCGACGGATAAGGGTTAAGGGTGTTACGAAACATAACTATCACTATCCAAATTAGGCCACATTTTCAAGCATACTTCAAGTTAATTATGTTCTAAAACATTTCTATCCCGTTCACCTATCAAACAACATATCAATTTCTATCTCATTCAATGTCATTCCATATGCCACACACTTAGCCATAGACCATCACGTTATTAAGCATGAAATGCATACATATTAAACTCCATATATGAATCAAAGCACCAAATCATCACAAGTTACCAAACTCATCAAGATATTTTTATACATCAAAATATATACCAAAACACTTATATAAATGTCACAATTCCTTGACTCAAGATAACCAAATAGCTATCGAAAAGAGGATAGTGTGAGCTTTGAGATGATTCGGCTTGATGTGTTTCGTAAGGTGACAATCTACAAGGAAAAAAGGAAAACAATTAGGTAAGCATATGAGATGCTTAGTAAGTTTATAGGCATTAAATAAAACTTACATTATCTTTTATCTAAATATAATAAGTAACTTTAACTTGACATAGTTTGGCTAAACATGGCAAAACAAAGCATCAATAAGGTGAATATTAACATGTAATCAAACCATATGGCAACTCAATCATTTATCATACCAATTCATGTCATTTTGTATAAAAAAAAATCAAATTCATTCAATCAAGGGATAATGTAATCATATTCATGACATTTTTCCAATACTTTATTCAAGTTCAATTCAAAATTTCTTCAAGTGAACATCAAGATCATTAAGTCTCATTTCAAATTTCTCATTTCATATAAATTTTTTCGCTTAATACATAGGTAACCATACCACACCAGTTTTGTAACAGCCCGTTTTTAGGGTTAATCGGTACAGTGGCTTTGGGACCACAATCCGACATTGAAAAATTTATTTTATTATTATTTTAATATTTACACCATGATATTAGAGTTGTGTGAAATTTTCGTAAAGAAATTTTATCGTTTAAGTGGTTAATTCGGTAAAAAGGACTAAATCGCGTAAAGCATAAAAGTTGGGTTCTATAAGATAAAGGTGTTAAATAGCTATAGAACTTAAAAGTGAAGGTCCTTATGTGGCAAATATCCCATTTATGAGATAGTGGATGTTAGTGGAGTGGCATTTGGTGTAATTATTAATGTTTTTAAAGGGTAAAAAGGTAAATAGGTAATATAAGTTAATAATAAATAAAATAAAAGTCAAAATCATGTTATTTTCCTTCATCTTCCACCGAATATAGATAAAAGAAACAGCCATGGAAGCATTATAGGGTTCGGCCCTTGTTGTTTTTAATTGAGGTATGATTCGAGCTCGGTTTTTGATGATTTTTATGTTTTTGTGATCGTTGCTTCATGTTCTAGCCAGCTCGTACCCTAATTTCTGAATTTTTTGATGAATTTGTGAGTTTCCATTGATGATAGCTTGATGTTTTTGAGTGTTGATGATGGAAAATGAATAATTGTTGATAGATTAATATGTTTTGTTAAGTGATTTTTGGTAAAAATGTCAAATAAGGATTAAATTGTGAAAAGTGTAAATTGAGGGGTTGAAATGTGAAATAAATTGAAATATGGGTTGAGAGTAATATATGAAAAATTCAGCAAGCTTGGGTTTGTGTTTAATTTCATGAAATTGTGATTTTATGTGATAAGGACTAAATTGTAAAAAAATGTGGAATAATAGGGGCAAAAGTGTAATTTTATCAAAATGTGTAAATTGTGTTTAATTGAATGAATTAATGATTAAATAAGTTAATTTTGATATTAATTAGATTGGCAAAAGTGGAATTCGGATCTAGATCGAGGGAAAGTCAAAATATCGGATTAGTCGACTTAATTTGTCGTTACTACGAACGAAGTAAGTTCGTATTTTAATAGACGTTACGAAATCATGTTATAAATGCATATTATTTGTGTGATTGAATTCAATGTCGAATGGTAATGTAAATATATATGTATTTTGAAAAAATTATATATATTATTATGATATTGAATTGTTCGAGAAGCAGATTATATAAATATGAGAAAGCATCGACAATGTGATGACACCTGAAAGCCCCGTACGAACCATAGGAATAGTTAGAATACATATGTCATGACATAGGATTCCGGTATGTGTTATAGTGTAAGACCACGTCTAGGACGTTGGCATCGATTTGAGATTTACGTGTAAGACCATGTCTGGGACATCGGCATCGTATATGATTTCGTGTAAGACCCTATCTGGGACAGTGGCATCGATATTTGATTACATGTAAGACCACGTCTGGGACGTTGGCATTGTACGAGCTTTTCAAGTTATCCGAGTATCCTATTGATTCTGAACGATTCAACGGGCGTTTCGAGAAATAAGTGATTAAGTGAATGACATTCCGATTCAGGTACGTTGAAATGTATACAATATTTGATAATGAAATGTAAGTATATATGTGCAAAGATTGTTATGTGTTGTATATGCAAATGAAATGTGAATATGTGAAATTGTCAGATACTATATAAGTGATGATAAGTGATTCATATGAGAAAGATATGTGATTAAATATGTTATTTCCCAAAATGTGCTCATTTGGTTATATGAAAGTGAGAATTGAATGTTATATTAGAATCGAATTGAATAAACCTGTGAAAGCTAAAGTTAGTAAGTAAGTAATTATATTATCGAATGGTGATGATTTGATATGAAATCATGTTATAAACTTGAGATAAGTTGTGCTTTGGCATGTGAGATAGCATATTATGCTTATGACATTGAATTGAAATTATTTGTTATGTTAAGTTTATTAAGATACGAACTTACTAAGCTTTATAGCTTACTTTGAGTTGTTTTTCTATGTTTTATAGTGATTCGGATGTTCGCTCGGGTTGGAAGTTGGCGGAGATCGCATCACACTATCTGGCTAATGATTTCGGTGTTTATACCTTTTATGACTTGGTTATATGGCATGTATAAGCTATGGTATTTGATATTGTGGTTGGAATGTATTTGGTCATTTGAGATGGTTGATTATGAATGTGGTTGTGGAATTTAGTATATTTTGACAAACTTGATATTGGCTAAATAGCTTAGAATTGTTATGAGATTGGCTTGATATGATCTAAGTGTATATGGCCATTTTAATAATGGTTTAAGTTATTCATATGATCATTTGATAGATGATGAGTTTTTGCTTAAGAAATGCATGAAATTGAGTTGATGAATTGGTTCACTTTTTGAGGTATGGATTGATGTTTGAATTGGGAAAAATTGTACAATTGAAATAGGTTATATTGATGATTATAGCTTGTGTATTTGGGATGTTCTTGGTTAAGCAAATGGTATTGAAATGGTATAAAATGATATGGTTTAGGTATGCATGAGGAAGGTGAGAAATATGGCTTAAACCAAGCCTAATTTCGTGCCACACGGTTTGAGCACATGGGCATGTGACTCAACCGTGTGACCCCGGCTGCTTTAATAAAATAAGTCAGTGAGTTATGCGGCCTAGACACAACGGGCGTGTCTGGTGGCCGTGTGTGGCACACAGTCTTGGTACATCGGCGTGTGTGGCCATTTCGAATAGGCACACAGGCTGGACACACGGGCGTGTGACTGGCCGTGTGACCAAGTCAGTATGTTTGCCCTGTTTCCACACGGTCTATGACACGGATGTGTCTGGAGGCTGTGTGAGGCACACGGCCTGTCAACACGGGCGTGTGACGTTTGAAAATGTGAAAATTTTTCAAAGTTCTGAAAATTTTTGTATATGTTCGGTTTAGTCCTAAACTATTTCTAAGCATGTTTTTAGGCCTCGTAGAGCCTTGTAAGGGACATTATGACTGTGTTTGAATAACATATGTATTTGAATGTCTAAATGTATTAGATATGTATATGTTATGATGTGAGTGATCGGTAATACCTTTGTAACTCTATTCCGGGGACGGATAGGGGTTAGGGGTGTTACAAGTTTCTCATCCGAGTTGAATAAATTTGTGTCAAATTACCTGTCCAAGCTAAACTTTTATAATGACACAGTTGATTTCTTATCCAAACTAAATATATACATACATGTCAGGTTACCCGTCCGAGCTGAACCTTTAAAGCGACATCAAATTACTCGTCCAAGCTAAACTTGTGTCACATGTATTTGTGAGTCGCAAAAAATGCTAGACTCGGTAATATTTCTACTTAATCTCATATAAGCGTGCGCAAAACCCTATTGGCATGTCAATCATATCCTAACATTTACTAAGTTTACAGGAGCATCTATTGCACATAATCATCACTTTTCAATTTAGTTTAATTCTCACCATTTGTACCATTTCAAAAACAATTTCATTTACAATCAAACGTACATAAACATAATTCAAATACATACAATATAAATTATAATTACCATATGAACTTACCCAGTCAAAACAACAAGCAAATTTAATCTTCAAGATCTATTCGACAATTTTAGTTTTTCCCTATTTATCTCTGGTTTGATCCAATTATTGATCTAAACAATTATTTTAGACAATTCATCCATACTAGACATTTTTATATTATTCCATGATATGTATAGACCTATATAATTACATTTTTTGACATCCCAAAGTTTTACAATTTATTCAAATTAGTCATTGAGATCGAAATAACAATATCTTTCAATTTTAAGCCTCGTTTGAAAATCAACTTCAATTACATCCCTTAGGGACTCTCTACTATATATTTATACTGAGATTTCACATCAATTTCATATTTTATTCACTTTAGTCCCTATGTGCAAAACTAATAATTAAACTTTTTTATAATTTAGTTCTTTTTTTTTATAATCGAAGCTTAAAATCTATCAATTTAACACTGATTTCTTCAAGAAATCAACAATTACACTTATAAAAAATGTAACGCCCCGAATTTGGGCCTAGAAGGAAATAGGTATTAAGCGTGGGAACACATAAAAATTTATGTGTGCAAGGAAATGACAAATTGCTTCTTTGCTTTAGTGGTTAAGTGATTTAGGAAGAGTTTGGAGAAGTCCTGGGTTCAAACCTGGGCTTTAGCAAAATTTTTGCTTTTTGCTCTTAAGTGAATCTTGGCCTTAGCTTGAAGGCTTTATAAATATTTTTGGTGAAATCATGACACAAGGAGTCTGCTGGTAAAGGTGGAAAGTTGCGTGTGGAGTGTACTAGTGATTAGAGGTTCGAATCCCTGCTTATGCAAATGGAGATTATTTTTACTGTTGGCCATGGGAGGAGGTTGTGTTTGACCGAAACACCAAAAGCTTGAACAGATTTGAATGGGGTTGTTGTTAGCCAAATTTGGGAAGTGAAAAGGGGGATTTTTGGTTGTTGAGGTTTGTGAACAGGAGTGATTTTAGGAGGAAAAAGGGGAGTTTAAGGGTGAGTGGGTTTGTGCCGAATTTGCTAAGGGGAACTCATAATTTCGGCTTTGGGGGGTGTGTTTTCATTTCAGTTATTGAGAGCATTTTGGGGTCTTTCGGGATTTGTTTGTGTTTCCTCTCTAAAGTCGCGCTAGCATTTTTTTGGGGGGAGTGTTTTATTGTTTCGATTTTGGCACTTCATCTTCACTGCTTAGCCGAATACATCTCTTCCCTCCTTCACCATTCTTGCATTCGGTATTCTCTCCATAACTCCCTCTATCGGATTTTTGTTAGTTTTCTCCCCCTATCGATTTTGAACTGACATTATTTGCCCTTGTGAAGTGGCTGAATACCTCTATCTCTTCTCCTCACTTTCTTTTCCTTCTTCCCCCTTTTCTCTTCCTAGGCCAAATACATTTCTTTTGCCCTTTTATTGCACCTTGATTTTGTGGAGCCGATTTTACTACTCTTTTCTCAACTCTATTGCGTTATGGTGAGTTCACACGATTCTCTTCTAGTACTCTTGTGTATTTCTTGTTGTTTTCTTCATGGTTTAAGCCAAGTATTTCGGTCTTTTGAGACTGATTCTATTTTTACTCTAAATGGAGGTTTCCGATAATATGTTGTGTAAAGAGATATCAATGGTGGTGGGTAGTAGCCATTCTGATGGAGGATCAGGAATGGTGCCAGCTGAGAATGGGCACGTAACCCCTGCCCTCAAATTTAAGCAGCGTAAAGTGTCAGCTGTTCGAGATTTTTCGCCAGGGTGCGGCAAGGTGGCTACACCAATCTCTGGATCAAGTGGGCAAACCACAACCGGCTGATCTAGCCAAGGGAGAGGTAATCTGTTGGACAAGTATTTTCGGTAGAGGCTGTTTTTGATAAGTTGATTGGGATTCGATTAACCCGATTGACAAGTGATTAATGGATTGCATTGATTGAATGTAGGTTGGAATTCTTGTGGGTCATTCACACATTTCGCAATCAGATGTGTATCCACACTGTCTTAGCCGTAAATCGGCAAAAGCCGAAAAGCCAGAAAATGCGGCACTTGATGCCACACGGGCGGGCGATCGCACGTATGATAATCCAAGCCCACGAAACATGGGCGTTTGACTGTAGAGGCCACCATGAGCGATCTCATGGGATTAGGCCGTTTTGGGCCACGTTGGGTCGAAATGGGCCGTGTGGGCCCCATGGGCTCGTGGGCCCTACACTAGTAAATCTTAAGGACTTGTGGAAATTTTGGACCCGACTGTGTCGTTCACATGGCTAAGGTTGTTTTTGGGTTTACCGGGCCACACGGGCATGTAGGCTCATATAGGCTGCATAATGGGCCTTGGGCCCATTCACACTATTGACTGTTAAGGTAAGGTTACCGAAATACCCCTGTATGGTAGAATTACCAAAATACCCCTGTAGGGTAGAATTACCGAAATACCCCAATAGGGTAAATGACCGAAATACCCCCATAGGGTAAATGACCGAAATACTCCCATAGGATAAAATGACCATAATACCCCTATAGGGTAAAATGACCGTAATACCCCTGTAGGGTAAAATGACCGTAATACTCTTGTAAGGTAAAATTACTGAAATACGCCCATAGGGTAAATGACCGAAATACCCCCACATGATAAAATGACCGTAATACCCTGCAGGGTAAAATGACTGTAATGCCCCTGTAGGGTAAAATAACCGTAATGCCCTTAGAGGGTAAATGACTATTTTGGCCCTCAAGGGTGAATGACTGATTTGTGCTACGATTTGACTGTGATTGTATGACTATGATTTGACTGACTTAACTGTGAATGATATGACTGATTCTGAGCATGGCATACTGCATGGGGTTGGGATCTTGTATTGGAAAAAGTGATTGATATGTGAGGGTCGCACGGGTCGCGCGAGATGACTGTGGACCCACCGATGGCTTTAAGCCGATTATGTGATTGGCAGCTCTGCTGCATTATTGGTTAGTGCCGCAACTGGTGCTACATAAGGAGTGTAGCAATGGGTGGGTCGATTTAATCCCCACAGGAGTGTAGGGTTGGACAGGAGACTAAGTGCAGGGTTGGTATGGGTATTTATGCATTGCATATACTGATTCTGATATTGAGATGGGCTTAGACCCATATAGATGTGATATGTGACATTTGATATGGGCTAAGGCCCAACTGAGGCTGATAGGGGCTAAGGCCCAATTGCCATTGTTATTATTAAAGGGCTCAGGCCCAGACTGATTCTGTTTCTGTATACTGACTGTTTCTTTAATAAGGGGATTATACACTGAGTTTTCGTAAACTCACCCCGTTTTTAACCTTTCAGGTAATCCCCAGCGTTAGACAGTTTAGAGCTACGAGGGACTCGAAGAGGGCCACACAACTGCACAAGTTTTATTCTGTTTAGCTCATTTACTTAAGATTGAGCTTGTTGGTTCAGGTTGTAATAAGGCCTCTATAATTTCTGGATTTTAAATTTGGGATTTGATTTGATTGTGATTTATATCTGCTAGAAGTAGAACACGATTTTCCAAAACAATAACTATTTTCTAACACTACGTTTCCGCAACTCAATTTTTAAATATCACATTTTCGTAAATCATTTGATTTAAATTAAGATTCCGCAACAATAAGGTTTTGAAGGTAATAACTTTTTAATAAACCTCGACTGAAAATAAACAAACGCAAACTGAGGTTTTGTACAAGTTTTAAATGGCAAGAAGTTTGAAATTTCAAGAAGGGATTTCAATGAAAACATGGTTTTTGAAAAACACTTCAATGTGACACGCCAGATTCGGCCATAATGTCTGGGTCAGGTTTGGGGTGTTACAAAAAAACTTTAACGATTTTACAAATCGATACATGGGCTAGCTAAATCAAGCTCCCATGACCTAAAAAACATAAAAATTACATGAAAAAGATCTAGAATTACTTACCAAATAGTGACTAAATGCTTGAAGCTTAAAAAGTGATTTTTCTTTCTTGAACATACGACATGCTAATTAAAAGCAAAAGGAAAATTTTTTGCAATTAATTAAAGGGTAAACTACACTAATAGTCACTCAAATTTGATGTAGCTAACAAAATAGTCACTCTAATTTCAATTCAGTCACTCAACTTTCAAAAATAACAAATCAATCCTACTAACCATTTTCCGTTACAGAGGTAACAGAAAAGTGACCTGGCATTTAACCGGCCACCACGTTATTTCGAACCTAAAATATATATAAGGGTAAATTACAACAACAGTCACTCAACTTTCAAAAAATAACAAATCAGTCCTACTAACTTTCAAAAAACCAAACACCCAAAAAGAAGAACAAATAAAACCCTTGAATGAATTCTTCTTGTTCAGGAAGAAAGTTGAGAACTATGGCTTCCTCATTGTCATTACCCAAAAATGCCCTTTTTTATATCCTTTCTAGATTACCCCTTAGGTCCATGACTCGATTCAAATCCCGTTCCAAGGACTGGGCTTACCTCACCTCGACCCTAACTTTCATTACCGACCATCTCCGCCGCTCTTCTTCTGATTCATCTCTCATCCTCCTTTACTATAATATACAGTTCGATTTTGACTTTGGGATCTTACTAATCACTGATTTGACCCAGAATTTCACTTGGCGACATTTGGTTGTCCCTTTGAAGGAACCGCTTCTTTTCTTCTCGAAAATCATGGGTTCAATCGATTGTTTGGTTTTGTCTGAATGTTCCCCTTGTTTTTCTTTTGATTTTGTTTTATGCAACTTGATAATGTTGGCAATGGAGTTAGTGTTGTTTAGCTTAATCGACAACCCTTTTTTTTATATCATCATATCCCATGAAGATCTCGACAAATCCGAGTCGTTTTGGTTCTTAAATCATTTGAATATTGCTCTGGAGTATTTTCTCCTCACCGATTTGGTTGTGGGTACTAATAGTTTGACCCAAAATTGTCTCCAATCCCATTTCGATCTAGTTTTTTTAGAGTTACTGACTTTGGGCAGCAGAAAAAGACAGTCAGACCCTAACATGGTGGCTCCTCTATTGGGGGTTGAAAAAGAAAAAAAGAGACAGGGTGGTGGTTTGGAGGTTAATGATGGTGACGCCAAAGATGGTTGTGGCGGAGGCGGCGATGACGAGATTGTTAGGATGAAAAAGAAGAAGTATAACCATATTGGGTCATTTACACAAAAAGTAAAAATATTGGCCATTTATTAAAAAACAAAAAAGGGAGGACGAAAGAAAAAGTCACTCAACTTTGCCTCTTCTAACGTGGCAAGTTAACTGGCCACATTAGTTAGTTTACGGGCCACATCACCTCTCTCGTTAGGCCCGTAACAAAAAATGTTAGTAAGTAACTGATTTGTAACTTTTCGATAACGATGTTAATAGGTGACTAATTTGTCACTTTTCGATAACGTTAGTGACTGATTTGCTATTTTTTGAAAGTTGGGTAACTGAATTGAAACTTTGCCTTGTCCAACGTGGCAAGTTAACTGGCCAAATCTATAACAGCCCAGTTTAGACCCTAGTCGGAACAGTGGTTTCGAGACCACAAATCTGAGGTCGTAAAAATATTTTAATATTATTTTTAGTGTTGATTATATGTTCTATAGCATGTGTGAAAATTCTGTGTGATAATTTGATCGTTTGTGTGTCGAATTAAGAGAAAGGACTTAATCGCGTATAGAGTAAAAGCTAAGTGCTGAATTATAAGTACTTAAATGTTGATGGCTTTTTAAGGAGGAGGCCTTATGTTGTTAATAAACCATTGTTAAGATAGTGGGGTGTTAAATGACTAGATAATCATAATGCTAATTTGTCTTATATGTTTATTAAAAGGGCAAATTTGTAAAATGTTTAATAAGGTAAAATAATAAAACAAAAGCATGAAAAAAATGGATGAGTGTTCATCCATCTCCACCGAAACAAAAAGAAAAGAGAAAGAAATAAGAAAAGCTAGGTATTCGGCCATGGTTCATGCTTAAATCGGGTATGTATTTTTGATCGGTTTTCGATAATTTCTACGTTTTTGTAATCGTTTCTTTGTGCTTTACAAAACACATGCTCAAATTTTGTGAATTGATGATGTT
This sequence comes from Gossypium australe, assembly GCA_005393395.2. Lineage (NCBI taxonomy): Eukaryota > Viridiplantae > Streptophyta > Magnoliopsida > Malvales > Malvaceae > Gossypium > Gossypium australe. Next base: position 18,805,284 of record CM016617.1, read on the forward strand.
TATGAAATGTGCCATTGATGAAAGGGTGAGCTTTGTGATGAGTGTTGGTGTTAAATGAAAGATATGTGTTTAATGAACATGTGTTGTTCTTGAATTTTTGATGAATTTAGCTAATTAGGGCTAAATTGTGAAAATAGCATTTTGAAGGACTAAAATGTGAAATAAATGAAATGTGTGGATTTATATAAGCATGGTGAGAATTCGGCTAGGCTTGAACCAAGTGAAATTATGTGAATTTGATGATTTGGTGAAATAAGGACTAAAGTGTCGAAATGTAAAAATGTAAGGGCTATTTTGTAAAATGCCCTAAATATGTGTATGCATGGACTAAAATGAATAATTTGGTGATTGAATGGATTTAATTTAAATGTGTATAGGCCAAGAAAGAAGAAGTTCGGATCAAGATCGAGGCAAAGATAAAGTGCTCGATTAATCGACCGTTTCGATAGTTCGACGTCCGAGGTAAGTTCGGATATAATACATGTTATTAAGATATGTTTTAGCATTATGAAATGAATATGTATATGTGTATGAAATTGAGATGCTATGTGCAAGATTTTAGTTAATGGCACTAAGTGTGCGAAATTGAATTCGAAATAGAAATGAATAGCACTGTGTGTGCGATATTGTGAAAACTTCAGTTGTTTGATTTGGCACTGTGTGTGCGTTACCGAGATAAGTCGGTTGAAAGATTAGGCACTAAGATAAGTCGGTTGAAAGATTAGGCACTAAGTGTGCGATGATGAGTATGCTTCTGGCATGTATATAGCACTGAGTGTGAGATTAAGTTGAACGAATATCAAAGGATGATCAACATGTAATATCGAGCATTGAATAGCTTGGAAGTTGAATAACTATGAGTTAGCTAAGGTATGTATTGAACCTTTGTGGTTGATGAGTTATAAACAAGCTATGATTGAGTGAATGAGTATTTTAGCTATGGATGAGAGGGCATGAATATGAGATAATTGATCTATGTGATTGTTTATTATATACATTGGTTTGATTTGATGAGATAATTGTATTGTATGTCGAACTTACTAAGCTTTGGAAAGCTTACTGTGTGATTTGTTTCTCTGCTTTGCAGTGTCAGTAAAGCTAGCTCGGATTTGGGGATCTCCAGCATCTCAGTCACACTATCGGCAATCTATTTTAGGGTATTTTGGAAAGATGTACATAGTTAAAATATGGCATGTATAGGCTAGTTATTGAATCATGTTTGAGATTTGTAAGTAGCCATGAGATGTGGCTAGATATGTGCTAGTTTTTAGCATGAATGACTTTGGTATATATGATGCTTCTTTTGGTATGGATTGTGAGTTGAGAAATTGACTTATGAATGGAAATCTTTGTGATGGAAAAATGTTAGTAAGATTCAGTGAATTTGAGAATGAATGATGTTTAGTATATGAATGTGTTTAAATTATATATATTAGCTTATGAGTTGACATGTTTGGAAATGAAATTGTATGAGATGATGTATTGATTATTGGACATGAAATTGGTTGCCAAACTGTGTGTTTAAAGATGCTCAAATGTATTTGTAGGATTGACCCTTGAGGGTGGCATTTTGGCCTTGCAAATGGCCTATTTTTGCCACACGGCCATGGCACACGGGCGTGCCTGATGACCGTGGGCGTAAGTCAGTATATGGCCTAAGAGCACACGGCCATGGCAAACGGACGTACCTAATAAATAGTAACCGTGTGGTTTCTTCAAGATCGACCACGGCCAGAGTACACGGACGTGCTTAGTGGCCGTGGGAGCCAAGTCAGTATAGTCCACGGGGAGGACACACGGGAGTGTCTAGCAGCCGTGGGAGGCACACGACCTACCCACACGGGCGTGTATCCCCTAAAACTTAGAAAAGTTTTAAATTTCTGAGAAGTTTCCGTACATGTTTCGGTTTAGTCCCTACCCTTCCCTAGCATGTGTTTAAAGTCTTATACGCTTTAATAAGGGACAAATTGTTTATGTTTGATGTATTATGATGATGATTGACTTTGTGTCGTAAATGGGCCGTGAAAAGACTCTATTGTCCGGTAATGCCTCTTAACCCTATTCCGGCGATGGTTTCGAGTTAGGGGTGTTACAAAATCACCTGTCTCGTTAGGCCTGTAACGGAAAATGTTAATGGGTGAATAATTTGTCACTTTTCAATAATGTTAGTGACTAATTTCTTATTTCTTGAAAGTTGAGTGACTGAATTGAAATTAGAGTGATTATTTTGTTAACTGCATCAAAATTGAGTGACTGTTGGTGTAATTTACCTTTAATTAAATTAAACTAATTTTATCTTCGCAATGATTTCCTTTACTTTTAGCTTAGTATGGAAGATTCAAGATCATATAATTAAAAGAAATTCGTGTTCCATAGACAATTATTAAAAATCAATTATTGAGTTGATTTTAACTTGAAAACATAAAATAAAATTTAAAATTTTAGGAAATTAAATTAATTAATTTCAATGCTATAGTAACAAATTAGCTTATTTCAATATTGAAAAAAAATTTGAAAAAAAAAAATAGAATTTTAAACAATGAGGTAAACAAGTACAATTTAACAAATTTTTAATGTATTATTTTTGTTTCTTCCTTTTTTTTCTCACTTAAATTGTTAATTTTTTACCCCAACCAATACTTAAAAAAAGTATGTTTTTGGTGGCCAAAATCAAAGTGTGTACATGATGTTTATGATTAATTATCGTTAAAAATGAAAGCACTTTAAAAGTTGAATAACAAAATTGTAAAGATTTCATTTTGAGTAACCAAAATGAAAACGCCCTAAAAGAACTAGGTAATTCACCTTTAAATAAATTGTTATTTTTTTATCGCTTATAATATCAACCGATTTGTTATTATAATAATAAAATTAATTAATTTAAATTTTAAAATTTATTTTATGATTATTTTATTTAATTCTATATTTTAAAATTTTATTTTATGTTTCAAAACTATCCTTCAACAAAATAATCTCAAATAATTCATATTTCATAATTTCGAATTTTTTTTTGCATGAAAAATAAAATTAATTAATTACAAAAAATTTATCCATATAATCAAAGCTAACACTAGTTTCAACCATTTATTTAATTGAAAAAAATTAAAAATTTTGGCATGCAACAAACAAGTAAAATATGACAAATTTATTATTTTTATCCTAGACAATATTTTTAAAAAAATTATAACACTTTGAATGACTAAAATGAAAAAATCCTAAAAATTAGGGCATAGTACCAGAAAAGGCCCATTTCCTAAATTATTTACGGAAATGGGCTGCTCCAAAAAATAATTACTGGAATGGACTAAAAACACTAAAACGTGCTGACGGGGATGCGCTTTTCCCCGTGTCAGCAAAAGCGTGTTGACGTGGACGCACATTAGTAAAAAGCGCTGACAGGGACACACTTTTCTCTGTGTTTTCCCCCAACGGTCACATCTAACGGTCATTTAAAAATTTGACCATTGGGCCCAACGGTCAGGAAAAAAAATTATAAACCCCCCACCCATTTTTTTCACACAAAATTTCTTCCAAATAATAATTCTTTCAAATTTCTCTCTAAATTTCTCAAAAAAGCTCTTAAAGCTCTCTAAATTTTTAATTTTTGTCTAAATTAGTATTATTTTTTTTATAATTTCTAAGAAATTTGATTGTGTTAGCAATGGCCAGCAATGAATTCGTCTCAATGATAAACATATCTCCATCGACCAAATAAAACTGGTAAGGGTAATTTCATTTTTTTAATATTATTTAATATTTTTATTTCATTTTTGTAATTTAATTAATATTTTTTATAATTTTTTTTATAACAGTTGATAGATCGAGTGTTATAATGTTTTATTCGTAATATACATAGTCCTCCATCACCGTTGATTGAAAATTACTTGAGGGAAGCGGGTTTTTGGCACATGACCAATATAGGCCGGGAGTGCAAATTGGACCCGAAACTCATCAGCGCGTTTGTGGAGAGGTGGAGACCTGAGACGCACACATTCCATCTTCCATGTGGGGAGTGTATCATCACTTTAGAGGACGTGCAGTTACAATTTGGGTTACCGATGGATGGGTTAGTACTCATCAGGTCTGCTCAATCTATTGATTGGGAAGCCATATGTTAAGATCTTTTGGGTGCGATTTCGGATATTATTTACAGAGGTCGAATCAATATGGGCTGGTTACAAGACACATTCCTAGAGCCGAGGGATGATTCAACTGAAGTACAAAGAGTACGATACACTTAGGCGTACATCATTCATATCCTCAAAGGTTATCTAATGCCAGACAAGTCACGAAACCTCATATATCTGAGGTGGTTGCTGAAACTCATCAATTTTAGAGCAACTGGAGAACTCAGTTGGGGGTCTGTCGTGTTGTCGACATTGTACTAAGAGATGTGTCTGGCCACGCAACCAAATAAAATCAAATTCAAAGGTTGCCTCTCACTGCTACAATCATGGGCTCAATTTCGCTTTCTATTTTTACGTCATCGAGTGGACCACCGTATACATTCTCACTCTTAACAAGGTAAAATTTATATTAGATTTTACAATTATTAAATAAATTTAAATATAATTTTATTCTAAAATTTTATTTAAATAGGTAGAACCATTTGCCGAGTTACGGGGGAATACCTACCGGTCTTAAAGATATATGGCTTCTATTAGACTAACGATCGGAAATGTATGTAAGTATTTATTTCATTTTGAACTATATATACATAACATAGTTGATTTCGTATTTAGTATTTAGTATTATATATATAACTAATATTTTTATCACGTTCATATAGTTTCAATAGACACCATACGAGGATTCGATAATTCAAAAAGTAATTCTAGATGAATTCCTACAGAATTCGAACATTTGGCACTTTAGGGTCCCATTCGTCAACTACGCTACTGCCGAGAAGCACCAGACGAATAGAGTGTTGCGACAATTCGAATTTCAATAACCAATTCTCGTGGCACTTGAGGTGCTCGATGGTGAACACAAAATCGACTTACGGCGACCAAATACGTATTGGCCGGTCTTCCACTCGGAATATATTGAAATGTGAGAAAATCGGTATGATAATATACCTACTTGAGAATTGATTATCGTTCCAGAGTTAGCGTGCGATCTGGATTACATGACATGGTTTAAGATTCATGGAAAGTCATATTTACTCTCGAAAGAGGAGAGGCGTCAAAAAATCCGTGTTGAAAGAGAACGACGGGGCCCTTTAAATCAATGACAATGGATGGAGAGGTGGGCCCATCAACAACACCCACGCAATCATCGGCTCCAACGGAGCAAGCGATGATGCATACACCATAGCCCCTTCAAATTATGCCAGGTGCGTATCCTAACTTTTATGTGTATCCTAACCCTTGTATGTTTCCTTTTTCCACTCTTATGTAAGGTTGGAATGCATGGCCCAGTGCATCTTATTTCCCGATAACTCTGAGTCAACCAATGATATATAGGCCATCGTCGTAGAAGGGACTGCATGAGGCACCGTTGGAGAGCTCAACTCATTTTCAATCCCCATCGCCTTATGAGATTCAAGCCGGTTACTCATTCGCCGTGGGTGATGCAAACACCTCAGCAATCTTTGTTCTATCAAGGTGGGTCATCTTTCCAACACTCAGAACTAGAAGCTGATCCCAAACAACCACAACCCCGGCCGGAAACTAAACTAAGAAAGAATCCAGCGCGTAATCGTCAACCACCCCCATGTGGCACTGATTCTGACCGACACGTGAATTGATTTATTTTTCGAATATTTTTGTACAATTTATTTTTATATTGTTTCATTTAATAAAATAGAAGTTCTTTTGATTATGTTTGTACAAATTATTTTTATATTGTTTCATTTAATAAATTAGGAGTTATTTCAATGTGGACATGTTGGCATTGTATGACCCGTGTTCCTACACCACCCGCATAACTTCTATTGGTTTGTTCTTTTCCGGATATCCATATTATCACGAATTCTAGTCGAGCACGGTTGACCTTTTGGTTTGCGATGCAATTCTCTATCAGGTAACAACTTAAACAGAGAAAGCGATACAGACAACCACTTACGTTCATGTGGGACTGGTGGGAATACGTGTCTCCACACCTTGTACATGTATTCTAATTTTTACACTTGGTCGACATAACTCATGGGATTCAAACGGCAATTCTGACAAGCTGCAATTACATGAGCACATGGATAACGAAGTGCGTCAAACCTCCCACAATCGCAAGTCTTATTTCTCAGGTGTACACGATATTGTCCGCCAGGAATACCTTGGTTCAGTCTATCGAACTCAGTCACATGAAACCATAGGTTGTCGCTATCATGACACACTATGTGCATGGAGTTAGCCCACGCCTTGACCTTATTAATTTCTTGCACTGTTTTCCGACACCATACATGTCCTCTTTGCATTTGGCTTTTATAACTCGCTGCTCACTTTGGAAACAATGTCACCAAACGGAAGTATGTCTCCCGTACAAATGAGGTTATTGACAAATGATGTGTTCCCTTTAAAACAGAATTGATGCATTCAACCAGGTTTGAGGTTATCTGACCATATCGTAGGCCGCTGTTTTATGATTGTATCTATTGATTGAAAGGTATGTTACAGAGGTAGTTTGCACCTTGATCATTAATTGACCGTAAAACCATCAACATCTCATGAAAATGGTCCGTATTAACCTTGTGCCTTGTCAATATAAGTGGATAGCGATAATTACATACGACTCTTCCATTCATAACAAATTGAATATTACAAACCAAATAATATTGGTGGCGATTAAATACCCATGTTGGTCACTTGTCGTCGTTCAGCGGTAGACTAATATTGCCCGTAGTAGTTGGATGCAACGTGCCTTAGACAATATCAATTGTGTGTGCGATTCCAGAAGCTTCCTTTTCATTCAATTGCGGCTAGTATTCCAGTGCCTCGATCCGATATAACGCAGATATCATGTTGGGGGCAAACATGCCTCCTCAACCAAGAAAGAAAGAAATCTCAATCATCACCTGACTCCCCTGGTGTTATTGCAAATACAATTGGAAGGATCCTCCCATCACCATCCTATGCCATAGCTAGCAATAGCCGATGGGTATATCTACAATGCATAAAGGTACCGTCAATTTGTACCAATGACTTGCAGTACTGAAATGCGTCCCGGCATTGCTTAAAGCTCTAAATCAAGCGGTTGAACGCTTGGCATCCACGGAGCAAGCGGCCGTTGTAGTATGCAGGAATCGTTTTAAGGACTGTTACGCAACCTAGGACATACCTCTCAAGCACGTGACACCACTGCCACACCTCATTGTATGAAGCGTCTTACCCACTGTGCATCTTCTCCAATTCCTTCTGCTTAACTATCTAGGCCTTGCGGTAAGAAGGTGTGTACTTGAATTGACTACGAATATTGGCAACTAAAACGAACTTAGCAGTCCTAGGATCCGTTTTCACCATCGGTAGTATTAAGTCCGGTATCATCTTTGAATCCAACTTGGGTTGATCTTGTGAAACACCTATCAACTCATGAGTATATTAAATAACGCAACATTAATTAATAACAATAATATTTAAAAATCCTAAACACCTAGTGATACTGTACTAGAGGCAACACACGTATGCGGACTGGTGAACTTATTTATCTCACACAACTCTGTCATCTTCTTAACTGAAGCCATGATTTTGCATGAACATGTACCGTCTTACACTGCACACTTGGTCTCGAACTTCTTAGATTTGGATTTAACCACGTGGTAGTTAACCTCATTCATGATACTATATTACTTCAATGCACCAAGAAAACCATCCTTACTGGAAAACTCCTTTCCAACTTCCAATTCACCCAAATCTAATGACGAACTTCTGTGGCCATGCCTCCTGTGTGGTAGATCTGGAAACTCCAACGCATCATCTGTCGATAGATCAACATTATGCATATAGGCTGGAGGCGAGTACGCCGTGAATTGCAGATCTTCTTCTTTTTCATTTGAACCCCCTTCACCGTCTTCAGGTTCAATTAGAATAGGCTCTGGTTATGAAAATAATGCAACTTCTGCACCATCGCCACCAGGCTCCCAGTGTGGATCCACATCAGAGTCATCATCCGACCCACCAACATCTGCAATGTAGGAGGTCCCCTAGCCGGTGGACGTCGTAGGGAGTACATCATCCCTTCTTGTGTACGTTTTAGAACGTCCTCAATCAGATGTGGATTGCCAACCATTAGAAGTTGATGCCATTCCCTATTAAGCATTTCCAGCATTAAGCATCGACCCACCGACATCCACTAACAATGTATCGTGTAAGGGTCGTGTATTTCGTCTCGCCACAAAAAATAGACAGTTCCGTATTCTGCCTCCCACTAACGGAGTGTCAGACAAGGGTCATATATTCCTCTTGAACAATAGTAGATGTTGAAGTCGTAAGTGCTTCATTTGGCATTGAAAATTCCACATATAATTCAAGATAGGATGATTCACTAGCGAGGTGCGTCTGCACCATCGCCTCCAAGCCACAAGCACCTTTGATATCAAATAAGTCATATGTCACGAGATCAGCCGAAGCACAAAATTGATACTTAATAGACAAAACTCTCATTGGCGTCATTTCGAAGATTTTGCGCCTAATTTTTTTACGAAGTTCTGTCAATTCTATATTCTGGTTAAGAACTAGTTGTGCTATGTTCTCCGATAAAAAACATCGTTATCGGTGTCACAGACCTCACCATCGTAGAAAATAACAGTACTAATACGTCCACTTATTTTCAATCAAATTATCTGTTGAAAGAAATTCAAAACAAAAAAATATAATGCAAAAATATAATGATTCGTATAAATATTAACATGATAAATCAACTTATATCTTCTCAACTTCTTCAATTTCTATTCTTCTAAACATTTCCAATTTCTCTTACTGTAACTTATGCAATAAAAGAATAAAATTTGTGTCATTTATAACCTAAAGGATAGTAGGATGCACTGTCACCAGCACTACTGAAAGAATGTCTAGTTAAGAGCTTTTTCAGTACTTTTGCTGACAGTTTATCCTGCTTGAAGCATTTTTCAACCCCAACTATCAGATTTTTCGAGAATCTCGAGATATTTTTTTAGAATCATCTTCTCAAAATTATTTTTTCAGAATCAACTATACAAAAAAAAAATAAAATTCATCTCGTCAAAATATTTTTTTCAAAATACATCACATCAAATTAAATATTTTCATATCCTATCTTGTCAAATTCATTTCTTCCAAAGCAATACTTAGCAATTAAAAAAATTTAAACCTTAAGCCCTAATTTTTTTTTTTAAAAATAAACTCTAAACTTAAACCTTAAACTTAAACTTAATCCTAATTAAAAAACAAACCCTAAACCTAAGCCCTAATTTTCAAAGAACCCAAAAACCCTAATTAAACACGAAAAAAAACGCATCCCCATCAGTGCTTTTTCCTAAAACAAGTCCACATCAAAACACTTTTACTGACACAAGAAAAAATACATCCCCGTTTACGCGAATTTCTACATTTTCACCTAAAAATGCATCGATATTAGTGCATTTTAATGTTTTCAATCCGTTCTCATAATTATTTTTTGGAGCAGCTCATTTTTATAAATAATTTATACCTTAAAAATTAAGTGATAAAATTGAAAATAAAATAAGTGACCAACTTAAAAAAACTGTTAACAATTGTATAAACAAGAATTTACCCTTTTAAATATGAATTTATGCACTAATTTTAATAAAAAGTGTCCATTATTTTGAATACATTTTAACATTGATATTATTAATTACAAAAATTCTTGGTTCGATTGTCGTTACCGAATTAACTTTCAACTATTCGCTTATTAAATGTTAAATAAGTTAAATTGTTTTATTGTAGAAATCTCTAAAATTTAATTATCTTTGTACTTGAAAATATTTTTTTAAGGTAATCAATCTATCATCAGGAGAGCAATCTCACCCTCCATCCAAAATATATCTGAGAATTATATCTTAATATCAAATTCATCAGCAAATCTAAAGACAAATAGAAATAAATTTCCCCTTATCTGCAGTGAAGTAGTCATTGGCTACCAAATTGGTTGAGCAGAAAGGGAGAGAAACTATGGCGTCAGCTCATACACAAGCGCTCAGAGTTATGTAAAAGAGCGATGGTAATCAGTATATGACGCAAAATATTTAACCAAACAAAGCTAAACCCATCAAAACAAGCCCCCAAAACCCAGTTTTCTTCATGAAGTCAATGTAGTTAATGGCCTTGACAGAGTGAAAAACGAAAACCCAAAGTTTCCAATTTCACACAAAGTTGAAAAGCCAACAACAAAAAGAGCTGATTTTGGTGGGATACTGACCATTCACACAAAGAAGAAAAATAGCCAATTGGCTAGACATGTGACTGGCTAATTGCCCACCTCAAGGATAAAAAATGACAAAAATGAAAAAATTTATATGAATGAACGCAGAACAAGGATGAACAGAGCATTTAGTTGCAGATGGCTGAGTGAGTTACTTATGAAGGCTATTTATAGCGGAAATTTTTAGGGTTTTTGTTTTGATTTTATATGGGCTTTAAACTTTTTAGAAGTAAGGCCCGAAAAGGAGAGTTTTTAGGCTATTAGGTACTAAGTACTTATAGACCTTCGATAATTCTCGGCCTGCCCTGCAGCATATGTGCGGGTCCAACTCAGGTCATACCTTAAAAGGGGCCATTTTATAATGGCTTATTAACAAGTTGCACCCTAAATTATACCACTTTTCCCAATTTGGTACTTTTTGATTTTTTTTTGTTAGAAATGGTACTTAAACTATTGTTCTATTACACAAATCACCCTAAATCTTAACACCATTAAAAAACATTGACCAATCGACACTCATGTGTTATTTTTTTGATTTTGTAATTTATATTAATATTTAAAGAAATTTCCCCTCCCCCACAATCGTCCCTCTCCCTCTATTGTGCACATGCAAGCACCCGTCTCCTCTAGGAATTATTCTAAAACATATCAATACAACAAGAAAATTGTTTTGTCCCCAAGTTGAATCATAGCATAACCATAACCAACTTTTCTGGCAATGTTGTCAAACTGAAGAAAGGATTGTATGAAACAGTGACGCCATGTCATCTGTATCCCTTTTCCAATAGATTTATGCCGCATCAGTACTCTTATCCTGAATTTCAGGATTTTAATTTGGATTTGATTTTTTTTCAAGATGAAAATGCTGAAATTCAGGATGAAAATACTGATGTGGCATAAATCTATTGGAAAAGGGATACAGATGACATGGTGTCACTGTTTCATACAATTCTTTCCCGTCAAACTGAATGGGGAAATAGAAAAAAGAATTATTCATAGTTAATACTCATTGATTCTAACGTTGTGTAAGGTAAATCGCTAAAATTAGTGTTTCCTTGCCTCGTATAACTCATCTTTATCGTGCGTTTTATTTTAGCCTTACTTCTCAAGTACTTGTAACAGAATTTTTCAAAAATCTAAATGTTATGGCATGAACTATGAGGAGCAACTAATGATTAATTTTTGTCAATTTAATCTTTATTCTCCTTTTGTCATTCAATACTTAATTTTTTTTTAAATAGAATATTGTCATTATACCAAAATTTAAAAATAAAACATTGTCGTATAACTTAAAATTAAAAACTAAAACTAACGTAAAATTGAAAAAAAGAAAGAAAAAGAGAGCGAACAATTAAACTTCTATAGAAGTTTCGAAAACTAAGGTTTTCAAACCATCTATTTTTATAATATTAATTTCTCTTAAAATTTTCCTTTTAAATTATGTCACATAAAATCTGGCATGACATTTAAAGGGTAAATTAACAATTTTAGTAACAAAAGAACCTAATTGATATATCATTGATAGTTTGGTGATGTAATTAGAATGATTTGAAGTATAGGGATCAATATAGAATGAGGTTTATAGTTTAGGGATGTTTGATGCAATTAACTCTAATTAAAATTTTGTTTGTTTCTAAAAAATTGAAAATCATATCAATAATTAGTAAAAATTGGAGTGGAGCGGAGAGATAATCGAATTGTATCTAATATCTATAGAGATGGAGAAATTCAATATCTGGGAAGGTAATAATGATTTTAAAGAATGTGTTAACATGAAGATTGAAGAGTTTGGATTTTTTCAACATTTTCTTCTTCTTATGTTTTTTTATTACAATACGAACCCCTGTTTCATTGTTCTCTTTTTCGACTTTTCCCAAAAGAGAGCAGGTGCTACCGTTGTCTACAAGACTTTGATAGGAAAGCATCTTTCCCCAAAATAGAATTGGTTTAGGGGCTAAATTAGTTATTAATTTTTAGAATTAACGTGCCGCATCATCCCTTGACGAAAGTTAATGGATAAGCTGTCAAAATGTAATAATTGGATAATGTTAGTGATATTACATAGCTTTTAAAAGTTAAGTGATAAAAATATAAAATTAAAATTTTTAAGGGTTATTTGTGTATTTTATCCTATTTCTTTTAAAAAGCTAGGTAGGAGGATTAAAATGTGAATATTCGAATAGAACTTCAAAAGAAAACTACAATTATGTAACCTGCAATGCTTCTTCAATTTATGTGTAGGCTCAATAACTGAAGTTGATCAGTGGCAGACCAAAAAGAAATCAAACCCTAATTTGCAATTGATAACAAAAAAAGAAAAGTGCTTTACGATTGATCTTCTGAATTCTATACTGAGTCCAAAGGGCTTCCATCACAAGTATTCTTATGTTATTTTCTGTCAAAGTTTTACCCCTTTTTTTGGGAATTTCAAGAAGGGATATTAAAGTTGGCTTGATTAGTTCATGCCGTTCTAAAACACTGTTTATTGCACTGCAGTTTGATTATTGTTTAATTCTATTGTTATCACACTTTGAGTCTTACTAATTACTAAAACAAAATAGATTTTCAATCAATTTCGGAACTTAAGATGGAAAGATTTGCTCCAAAAGTCGGTCCGTGTACAGGGGAAAAACTCTAAGGGTCTGTTTGTTTGCAGGAAAACATTTTTCGGAAAATGTTTTCCTGCTTTTACGGTGTTTGGAAGCCTGAAAATATTTTACATTTGGAAAATATTTTCCAAAACACGGGTAAAATGAGTATGAGTTTCTGTAAAATGTTTTACCAATTTTATTTCCGTAAGACATTTTCCAACTCTTTAACAGGTTACTTTCTCCTTCTTCCTTCCGTTCTTCATCCTTTCTCCTTCTTCATAACTTTCCTCCTTTTACTTCTTCCTTTTTTTCATCTTCTATTGGATCAAATTTAGCTTGCTGCAGGACTCTTTGTTCATCTCTGATTCTATCTCTACTGATAATAAACTTATTAGATGTATGATTCGACTTTTGTATTATTATTTTTTAGATTGAGTGGTTATAGGGTGTTTATTTTTCCACCGAACTTTCAAATTTGGTGCAAATTATAAAGGAATAATTAATAAACACAGAGATCAATGTACAAAACTGCTGGCAGAGCTATTGATTTGTTCATATTCTTCTAAATAACTTTGATTGATTGTTTTCAATATGACGATTAATAATGTAACTTAATAATTCAATATTATTATATATTTAATTTAATTTATAATAAATAAATCATTGCAATATATGTAAAAATAATTTAAAATATAAAAAATTATTAATATGTAAATAAATTTATTAATATATATGTAAAATCAACTTTTCCGGAAAACATTTTCAAGAAATCTGCCAAACAACAGAAAATATTTTACACAGATTCATCCAAACACCAGAAAATATTTTCTGGTAAATCATTTTCCAGAAAAGTAAATCATTTTCCAGAAATCATTTTCCGGAAAACATTTTACTGCCAAACAAACAGACCCTAAGTTATTGCATTATTTTTCTGAATTGGGATGCATTCACCACTGATCCCATTTTTAGTTGGTACCTATTATAATTTCTATGTTTTTCCCTAAATCTAGTTCTTCCTTCCCTCATATCCAATAGTTATGATTTTTTATTTATTTATCACTTCTCCTTTGGTTGATGTAATGGACCACAACATCAAGATAGAATAAGTGGGCTCCCAGATGAGATTTTAATTTCGATTCTATCTCGGATGACAATGAAAGAAGCAACAAAAACTAGTGTCGTTTCCATCCATGTTTGCACTTTGATAGTTCACATGCATTGCTTAAGCTTTGATGGAAGGTATTTGAGCATTTGGTTTGCAAGATGAAAAAAAATTTAGATTTAGAGAAGAAAATGAGGTGAATCTTTTATTGAAATCTTGTCATTTATCTAGAGTTGCTATTGATGATTTCATAGTTCCTTTTGATATTCGTGAAAGTTATAAACATGACATTGATGAATAGGTTAGATTTACATTTGAAAAGAAAGTTAAAATATTTGAAATGGACTTATTTTAGCTTCTTTTTTAAAATAGACCATTGTTACCCTTTGAGCATATGGACTCTATTTGAACTTAGGCTTTTATTTATATAAAAGTATATAAGTCACGCGTACATAATCCACCATTCACCTAGGATTAAAGTATATTACTTTATGAACTTTATAAATGAAAAAATCTATAAACGAATTTACAATCTATTCTATTGAATTCCTATCCAATATACTATCAATCTGGTCAGTCACATCCATGTTTTTATATTTTGGGAGTCATCTACTCCAATACCAAAGACAAAATATCTCCCTTATAGAACTTGATAGATGATATATTAGTTTGCTCATTTTCTATTAGACTAAAAATATCTTTAGGATATCTACTAATATAAGTTGCCTTTCTATATTATGATCCGACCACGTAATACTGCTTAGTATTAGTTAAATGTTAAATAATTAATGAGTCAATATTTGCTTTTATTTTGTTTTGCATGTAAAAACCATTTAGGACAATATACAAAACATATTAATGTAATCAACAGATATTTTATTAAATAAATTTATTCAAAAACTACAAGTATACACTACAACAAAACAGTGCTAAGACGACACTTATGGGGCGACACTTTCCTAAGTGTTGGGATAGACTGGCCAACTCTTTTATAAGGGTTGGGATATGCAGGCCTAAGGCAACGCTTAAATAAGACTTGACTTTGTCTAGTCCTAAGACGACACTTTTAGGGCGACACTTTCCTAAGTTTTGGGATAGACTTGCCAACATACGCTTTGGGCAACTCTTTTTATAGGGGTTGGGATATGTATGCCTAAGGCAACGTTTGAATAAGAGTTGGCTTTTGTGTAGTCCTAAGACGACACTTTTGTGGCAACACTTTCCTAAGTGTTGGGATAGAGTTGCGAACATATGCTTTGGCCAACTCTTTTTATAAGGGTTGGGATATGTATGCCTAAGACGACGCTTGAATAAGAGTTGGCTTTTGTGTAGTCCTAAGACGACAGTTTTGTGGCGGCACTTTCCTAAGTGTTGGGATAGACTATGCTTTGGCCAACTCTTTGTATAAGGGTTGGGATATGTGTGCCTAAGGCAATGCTTGAATAAGAGTTGTCTTTTGTGTAGTCCTAAGATGACACTTTTGTCGCGACACTTTCCTAAGTGTTGGGATAGACTATGCTTTGGCCAACTCTTTGTATAAGGGTTGGGATATGTATGCCTAAGGCAACACTTGAATAAGAGTTGGCTTTTGTGTAGTCCTAAGACGACACTTTTGTGGCGACACTTTCCTAAGTGTTGCGATAGACTACGCTTTAGCCAACTCTTTGTATAAGGGTTGGGATATGTATGCCTAAGGCAACGGTTGAATAAGAGTTGTCTTTTGTCTAGTCCTAAGAAGACAATTTTGGGGCGACACTTTCCTAAGTGTTGGGATATACTTGTCAACATACGCTCTGGCCAACTCTTTGTATAAAGGTGTAACGTCCCAAATTTCCTTAATTCCGGATTTTTTTGAATGTGTAGCACCAAAAAATTGGATTTAAAATATGAATATTCTTAAAATTTTACATCATCAATTTGTGAATAATTATATATATTCAAATTAAAAATAACTTAATAGCTTCGAGTGTGAATAAGGTTTTTAATAAAAATGCCGCAAAAAATTAATTTAGTTTAGGGTTTAGTGTTTAGGGTTTAATGTTTAGGGTTTTGTGTTTATGGGTTTGGGGTTTAGGATTTTAGGGTTTTTTTAATATAAATGTTTCAAAATTTATGTTATATATATTTAAAATTTTAATTATAAATAAGATAAATATAAATTATTATTTTTCAAATAATAAAATATCAAAATGGGATAAATCCCAAAAGTATATACATGAACAATGGTTTAATATGTGCAATTGAATATATGGACTTTAATTTGATCCAGTTCTTGTAAATTATTAACACAATTATTGATATAACATAATTTTATATTTATATATTACATACGTAATATTTATATTTATTCAATATAAAAATAAATTGATGTATTTATTTTTTAAAATGTGTATGGTTAAATCAAAATTAAAGTTTTAAGTATACATTTAAACCACAATTAGAATTTCATATTGAAAAAAGAAATCTTTTCAACAATACTAGACCATGCCATACCTATTTATCAATTTAATCCCTAAAAGAGTTGATCTTGGTAAATTTTAACTCTCAATATTTATTTTTTTATCAATTTAATTCTTATTTTTTGAACTAAATTTGACATTCGACTTTTTAAAAAATGTTAAATCTCATTTTTAACAGAAATTTAACAAAAAAAATTAAATTTTTAATGATATTGATGTGATAACCTACAAGGTAATCCACATGACATGATATTATTTGTTTTATATGTTAATTAAAAAATTATAAAAATCTTCAAAAATATTTAAAATTTAAAAATGAAATATTTTAGTCCATATTTCTGTCAAGAAGTTTAATATTTAAAATTTTTAAAAAATAAAAATGAAAAAAATATATGTTAAAAATGAAAAAAAATTAAAAGAAAAACTTTTCACTATACTGCGCAGTTTTATTTTCATCCCCTCCCCAAAATCCCTAAAATTTTCCCAATTTTATTTTTCCCAAATCCCCTTCCTCGAAATCCCTAAAATTTTCCCCAATCCTCTGCATCAAAGTGTTGCATCTCCGTCGGCAGCCCTCTATTGCATCTCTGTAACGACCCGAAAGTTAGTAGTATTGAAAAATCTAGTTTTGTGACTTCGTTTTTGTAAATCGATGTCGTAAATATTTTATTAAATATTTATGGAGTTATGTTGTAGGTGAATTGAATTTTGATTAGATAATTTCGTTGCTTTAGTGCTCAATTTAAGTATAGGGACTAAATCATGTAAGTGGTAAAAGTATAGCCGTTATTAAATTAAAAGCTAAATTATAACTAAGAGATTTATCTAATAAATAAACCATTATATAGTTTAATATATGTTATAAAATTTTAAAATTTTATGGAAATATAAAAATAGATAATAATAAAAAAAAGAGGGTAAGAAAAACCGGGAAAGAAAAAAAAGAAAAGGGGAAGAACCTTTTCTAATTGGCGTTTTTGTAACCGGGAAAAAAATTCAAAATTTTATATTAAAGAAATAGCTGTTCCTTATCTTGAAATTTGGCGCTTTATTTCCAGTCATTTCTCTAAAGAAGCAAAGGGAAAAT
The DNA here is from genome assembly GCA_005393395.2 of Gossypium australe. NCBI lineage: Eukaryota > Viridiplantae > Streptophyta > Magnoliopsida > Malvales > Malvaceae > Gossypium > Gossypium australe. The sequence continues at coordinate 18,822,876 of CM016617.1, forward strand.
CACTACACCAAATCACCTTCCACCGGCCTCCGAAACAACGCCGCTGCAAATTGAACTCTTAGAGTAAAAAGAACAATGGTATTGCTCCGGCAGCAACAACAGTAACGGAAGAGATCTTCCTCTTCTTTTGTCCCTCCAATTCCTCCGCCCAAAATCCCCAAACCTCAAAACAACATCGGCACTGTCGTTGATGCTGTTGAGAAGATGGTTTCGATCTTAGCTGAGGGCGGTTGTACCTTGGTAAACCCGTTGGGCCCGCCCTCCCTTCCTTCAAATCCCTACAAGCTCCGCCGCCATCTCTCCCGCCTCTTTTCTTCTACTGACAATCGCTCCGTTTTTCTATCTGGTTTCTCTTCTTACATTCAGTCTTCCTCTAATCTTCGCAGGTCTGTTCACTCTTTTTCTAATTGCTAACTTAAAATTTCTCGTTTTTGCTTCCCCGTTTACATCCATAATCTATCTGTTGCCTAGCTTTTTAACTTATCGTACTGGATTTTCTTTTAGTTTTTGGCTTTATTATTTCTTTTGGATTTTAGGACTAATCAGTTAATCTATCCTTCTATATATATAGATTTTAAATATATAGGTAGATTCATGGTGTTGAAAATATTTTTCACTTCATTACATTTTTATCAACAGAAATATATGTCCGAGAAAGGTTTATGTACATGAATTCTTTCTTATGGTAGTAGAATTTTTTTTCTTCTTATTTTTGACCTTACACGGCTGCGACTACACAAGATGATTTGGTTAATTTAAAGCTTCAGGTTTGTTACTGTTTCTTGATGAATTTTGATAGTTATACTGGATGTTTCTACTATGGGCTTCATCTAATATAAAAATTGCTGATATTTAGCCAAGACCTTGACAGAATCATTCTCATTGTGGAGTGTACTTATTATTGGTAGTATTAATTCCTATTAACATGATGTTATCCAATTAAAATAAAAATTGTCTAATTTAGCCCTGTAAACACCAAAAGAGCTAATTTTATTGAGGTATCTGTCATTTCTTGTTTGTATATAACACGCATTTGTTTCTGGTGCCAAAGCTGGAAGCTGGTCAGGTCAAATTGCAGTCACGATTGGAGGAAGAAGAACAAGAAAAGGTAGCTTTGATAGGAAGAATTCAGCGGTTAACTAAACTAATATTGGTTTCCACCAAGAATTCCATGTCATCAAGCATTCCTGAAAGTTCTAAACATAGACGGAGGCATTCTTTTGGTGAAGATGAGGTGTGTGATCTTTCATTTTGAGCATGAATAACATGATCCATAGTTCCTTAGTATTTTGCAATCTTAGATATAGTGTTCATAGTAGAGGCTTTTTGCAGTAGATTATTTCAGTGGTATGGTTCACTTAACAATTTGAGTTCCTGGGTGTTATTTTCTGAAATTTATGTTAGATGTATTTGGTGATGTAGCTAGCATATTTTCCAGATAGGAAAAGAGAATACATGATTGATGATGATGCTTGAAGTTGTGCTTCTGAGCTCTCCGTTGAAGGAAGGGATGATGTCGCAAATCTGGATGAGCTGGTTAAAGATTATAAAAGGAACAGGAGGCGCGGAATGCTTGGCTGGTTTAAACTAAGAGTAGGTTCTGATATATATCTTCCTGTTATTTCTTCTTTAGCATGGATTGAAGGTAGAGTTTTATCTATGGACTATTTGAAAAATGCACTTATTCTGTTTCATTCTGTTTTATCTATGTTTCTTGAGCAAAGATAAGGATTAAAATACTTCAAATGCTTCAATCTTATCAACTCAATTATTCAAACTTTCCAACATTCATTGATTTTATACTTATTCAACAAACTAAACTAGATCAAGCAATCTATTTTATTTGCTTTTTTAGAATTTCTGCATTTGTGCATTGACTAAGACATGCTTTTACTTGAGTTCACTGTCTTCTACCATTTTGTGCTATGATTATGCATAGTACTGCTAGAATTATGTACATCTAAAATTGTTAGAGATTTTCTGGGGAAAGACCTATCTGACATTGTGGTATTTAAAAGTAGCTTGCCAATGTTTTATATTTTCGAATGTTAATGAAATATTTCTTTTTGGCAAAGTTTGGTTCTGGTCCTTATATTTTTAAGTTATTGCTCAAGTTCTAATAAGTTCTTTTTGCTCTCATACTCAGTGAAGATAATAGTTTGTTTGCTTTTTTTGGGGAGTTATGTGGAAAACATATAAACAAGTGCTATAGGATAACTTATTGATTGAAACATTATATTAACTGAGAGCTGAATAAACTTTCCAAAGTGGAACCACTATTACAGATCAAATGGATCTTCTCCAGGAGCAGATGAAAATGCTAGCTGGAGAAGTTGCGTTGTCTATTAGTTCTCTAAAAAGGCTGTCAGAGAAAGCAGCAAGCAGCCCCGAAAATTCACAGCTTAGAGTGAGCTACATTAATAAACTCTGCACCTTTTGCAAAATTCTAAATTTGATTGGTAATAATCGATGCTTATGAAGTTCATACCGATTAATACAGGAGCAAATGCAGAAGTTGAAGTGTAACAGCCCAAATACGACCCCAAACGGAACGGCGGTTTCGGGACCACGAATTCGGGTTAGAATGATATTTTTTATCTTTAAATTAATATTTATGTTGTGTGTTTGAGAATGTCTTAAAATATGGTAGGTTAATTTAATTGTTTGGATGTTTAATTTTAGATTTGGGATTAAATTGCATAAGTAGTAAAATAGTTAATCTTTGAATAGGGAGATTGAATTAAATAATTTTCTTTTGCATGGGGATTTAAATTGCAAATTCACCCTTGTTGAAGAAGTAGTGGACGGCAATGATATAAAATAGTTAGTGGGGAAGGTTTAATTATTTTATTTGATAAGAAAGGTATTATGAAATAATATTATAATAAAGTGATATCATTAAAATAAGAGAAACAAAAGAAAAAAAAAAGAAAGCAAACATCATCATCTTCATTTTCATATCACTGAAAATAAAAGGAGAAAGGAAGGATTCAAGCTCTCCACATTTCGGCATTTTGCATGTTGTAATAAGGTTAGTGATTAAGCTTAATTTTTGTAAATTTTAACATTTTTGAAGTGGTTGACATGTATATTTGCTAGCCCACATTCGAATTTTTATTTTGGTTGTATGTTTCAAGTGTTGCCATGGACGAAATTTGGGTGTTTGTATGATTAATGATAGTATATATTATATATAAGTTAGATTAATAAGATTTCCTTTAGAACTTTTGATAGATTTTGGTATAAGGGTGATTTTGTAAAAAGAAAAATTTTGGAGGGACTAAATATCAACAAAAATGGAAGAATTGAGTTGATGGGAGGGCTATAAATATTCAGCCCTTAATTGATATGGTCAAATTCTAGATATTTTGTGTTTTGAACTGTAAGGACTTATTTGTAAAGATAGGTCAGAACTATCAAACAGTGAAACAAGGGAAACTTTAATGAATAAATTGTACTAATTGGCCATATGAAAAAATTCTGGAAAATTTATGGTAAGAAGATATATGAGTCTAGTTTCAAGAAAAATTTACGGATCTAAATTTTGAGTTTCGTAACTCGAGTTATGGTCAATTTAGTCAACATGACGCAGATGGACAGTTTCAATTTTTATGTCCCGAATTAGTAGTTAAGTCTAGTAATGCCTCATGCTCGACTCCCGCAACGGCCTCGGGCAAGGGGTGTTACATGAAGGGTGAAATCAATGAGAAGAGGCATCAAATACGAGTTTTAGAACAACGAATGATTGAATCAGTTGGGAAGGCTCCTCATACATCAAATAATGTTGAAATGTCACAGGTAAGCATGCTTCAAGTGAAGTGTTGGTTATCTCAGAATTTTTGGGTGATACTACTAAATTCCTGTGACTCTTATAGACTTGAAAACTGCAAATGATAGAACAAGAATCATAGATGATGTTGTAGTAGGACCTGATGGGATAAGTGCACAATTTGCTTCTATACATAAACACGAATCGGTCAAGATTGGAAGCAGTATTACTGAATGTGACAGAGACAAAAAAACTGTATTTTAATTGTTGGATCGATTTTTGTAGTGAATATTCAATATTTATTTTAATTTTATATTTTTAGTTGTATTTAAAGCACAATTCCTATCATTATTCACTGTAAATATTTATAAAAATATATTAATATTGAAATAATAAAAAAAATTACATTATACGTGTCTATCCTAATCTTTTTAAGGTTACTTTAGATGGGTTTATCCTAACCTTTTTTAAAGGTTGCCTTAGACAAGATTTATCCCAACCTTTTTAAGGTTGCTTTAAACAGGTTTATCCCAACCTTTTTTAAAGGTTGCCTTAGATAAGTCTATCCCAACCTTTTTTATAGGTTGTTTGAGATAAGGTCTATCCCAACCTTTTTAAGGTTGCCTTATACGGCTTTATCCCAACCGTTTTTAAAAGTTGCCTTAGACAAGGTCTATCCCAACTTTTTTAAGATTGCCTTAGACGATTCTATCCCAACCGTTTTTAAAAGTTACCTTAGACAAGAACTATACCAACCTTTTTAAAGTTGCCTTAAACATGTCTATAACAACCTTTTTCAAAGGTTGGCCTTGACTAGGTCTTTCCCAACCTATTTTAAAGGTTGGCATTGACCAAGCTTTTCACAACCCTTCAATAAAGGTCAGCTCATGTTGACTTATGGCGACGCTTTTGAAAAAGCGTCGCCATGCATATGCCAACTGTACTATAGACGACCATTTTGAAAGCGTCGGACGAAGCGTCGCGAAACTTATGCCAACCTTTTTTGTGTCGTCTTAGGTCAAAAACAGTGTTGCGGTAGGGTTGTTTTGTTGTAGTGATATATAGATAAAAACACTACACTAAGGACAATAAATCCCACACTTTCTAAGTGTTAGAGACCTCACCATGAAGGTTATAAATAACTCAATCCTACAAGCTTCTAACTTAAGATACTTCCAAAACTTTTCACCATAATATGATCCTAAATCTTTGTTCCACATCTGTCTTAAAAAACACATTCATTATTTTTATGAATTTTACATGAGTCAACCTTTCTAAGGTAGTCTATAAAAACTTTGAAGTCGGTAATGTCCAGAAATTAAGCCTAACACTAAGTTTGGATTTATAATTGTAAAGTAAAAGAAAAGAATAGGAGATTAAAGAAAGGAAGTGATTAAATATTATTTTGGTTGGATAGTTAAAATTAGTAAGAGGAAGGAAAGTAATTGATTTTTTTTTAAAAAAAATGTTTGATCTGTAAAAAATTAAGAAGAGTGAAAAAGCTATTTTACATCTTAAAAAAATATTTTTACTTTCCTTTTCTTAGCTTTACTCTAATTTGGAGTAAATAAAAATTAGACATTTTGAGGCAAAGCGAATTTTAGATTACAATTATTATGATTACTTGTAGATTACACTTTAATTTTGGTTTTTTATTTCAATTTAATTTTATGAAAATTATTATAAAAACATTTCTTTGAAAATATTTATACTTATTGTAAAACTCACGCTTAAGTTGGTATTACAGGTTAATCAGGTGACGATTTAGGGTGTGTTTGATAAATTATCGAAAACAAAAATTTTTAATCTTTAATATTTTAGATGTGTTTGACAATCATTTTAATTTTTTAATATAAAATTTTCAATTAAAAAAAGTGTTGAATAAGATAAAGATTTAATTTTATTAAAAATTGAAATAAATTATTTTTCTAAATGAGATATTAAAAAATTAACATATTTATCTTTCATCCAAAACAATATAAAATATTAAAATTAAAAATAAATAATTTTTTTAAAATCAACATTTACTTTTTTTTATCACAAAACATACAACTTTTAATTAATTTAAAATAAAGTATAAAAATTAGTGTCTGTCGAGTAGCATGAGTTAGGGTTAGGGTTTTAAGTCTGCCGAGTAGCACGAAAGTAAAGGCTAGGGATTAGAAGGTTTCTTGCGTTCTATCGCGTTTGCTTGAAGATTTAGTGGCGTGAAAGTATTACTAGGGAGGAATGGACGACATTAATATAGTAGATGCAGATCTGGCAAATCTCAACATTATGGATGAAGAAGAAGAACCCATGTTGGTTATAGACGACAATACTGCTCAGTTACAAGATCTTTACTTGGTGGGAAAAGTTCTTACAGACAGTGTGGTGAATTTTTCGGCTTTAAAAAACACACTAGCAAATTTGTGGCATCAGCTGAGGGGGGTCACTATTACAGAACTGGAGGAAAAGCGAATTTTATTCAGATTTTATAGCGAGGTAGATATGAAACGAGTAGTAGATGGTATGCCATGGTTCTTTAACATGCATTTAATTATTCTACACAGGCTGACAGTAAACGAGGGCTAAACACAGTTCCGTTGTGGGAGACAGTTTTTTGGGTGCAAATTCATAATGTTCCGATTGGATTCTTTATGGAAGGAATAGCGAAGCAGTTAGGAGATTTCCTCGGGAAATTTGTGGAGTATGATACATCTATGGCCACTAAAGGTAATGTGCACTTTATGAGAATTCAAGTTCTGATTGATACTAGGCATCCGTTGAAAAGGAAGAGGCGTATCTGTATTAGCCAAAATAGATATACTTATGTGCTATTTCAATATGAGCGATTATCATTATTTTGTTTTTTGTGTGGCCGGCTTGGCCATAGCGAAAGTTTATGCCTGGTTAGATTGACATTGAGTAATCAGCAAGTGGATTTCGGATGGGATCTATCATTAAAGGCTACACCAAGAAGGGGTGGTAATTCAACGAGTAAATGGCTTCGAGAGGAAACTGATTCTGAACGTTGGAGGAATACGAAAGTTGATGGGGAAAGAAGGGGAAGGAATTCTGGACAGGAAAATACGAACAATATATATCAAAGATGGGAATTGAGGTCTATGGGACGATTTGTTCGACAACCTCGAAAATTCATGAAAGATAGGGAAGTTGGAAATCAGGAGTTAGAACAAGATTATGGAGATGAGATGGAAGATTTATCGATGGATCTTGTGGATGGTAAAAAGAGACAAAGGGTTAATTTAGAGGTGGGAATTACTGGAGAAAGGAGAAGTATGTTAGAGCTTGACAATGAGATATCGGCGGTCAATGATAAATTGACCTACCGGACGCAATGAAAATTCTAAGTTAGAATGTTCGTGGTTTGGGGAAATCACAAATGGTTAGACGTCTCAAAAATAAATTGAGACACATTCAGCCTCAAATTTTGTTTCTTATTGAAACAAAAGTCACAAACAAGAGAATGGAATCCATACGACGAAGATGTGGTTTCGCGAATGGCATTGATGTTGATGCGATAGGGTCGAGGGGGTTTATCATTAAGCAGGAAGGAGGGAATAAGTCTAACCTTAAAAAGCTACTCAAAATCTCACATTGATGTGGTAGTAGAAGAAGAGAATGATGTGGAAGTTTGGAGATTCACGGGCTTTTATGGAGAACCAGTAGAATAAAATAGAAGGGTTTCGTGGGAGTTATTAAGATCTTTGCAGCATGGGAATAATATGCCATGGTTAGTTGTTGGGGACTTTAACGAAATTATGTTCTCTTTTGAAAAACAAGGGGGACGAATTAGAGAGGAAAGACAAATGGATGCTTTTCGAAAAACACTAGATGATTGTGAACTTGCCGATCTAGGGTTCTCCGGGCAATGGTATACGTGGGAAAGAGGTAGACTCATTAGCAATAATATCAAGGAAAGACTAGATAGAGGGGTCGTGAATCCAAGGTGGTGGGAAATGTTCCCAAATTTTGAAGTAAGCCATTTACAACACACTTTTTCAGATCACTACCCTCTAGTAGTGAATACAAATAGAGATAGGGATAGATGCAATAACGATCGACAAAGGCGATTTAGATTTAATGCGGATTGGCTTTTGAACCCAGAATGTGAGAAGCAAATAAAAAAGGTATGGACGAAGAAAAATCAAGACGTATTAATGAGATTGAAGAAGCTGTGGAGGAGTCTATATGACTGGTCAAAAGGAGAGAGGACGCGAAGGGACCGACGTTTTGAAGAGCTAAATGGCAGATTAAGTGAGTTGGGAGGTTGTGATATTTCTGAAGACGTTTTGGAGGAAATTACAGGAGTTAAAATTGAAATGAATCTCGAAGCTGACAAAGAATAAGCTTATTGGGAACAGAGAGCAAGAACTAATTAGCTTAAAATGGGGTATAGAAATACAACATTCTTTCATAGTAGTGCGTCACATCGAAAGAAGAAAAATTTAGTTAAGGGACTGGAGGATGAATTTGGAAATTTAAAAACAGAGGCAAAGGAGATGGCTAAAATGGCGACTAATTATTTCAAGGATCTCTTCTCATCTAAAGGAGTTAGTGATTGCAGTAGTTTGCTCGAGTCTTTTCAACCAAGTATAACAGAGGAGCAAAACAGGGATCTTATGGCAGAATTTACAACTGATGAAATTGTTTCAGTGATTAAATCAATAGCCCCTCTCAATGCGTCAGGTATGGATGGATTTCCTGCAATTTTTTATCAGAAATATTGGCATATTGTTGGAAAGGAGATAACTAAGTTCTGTTTGGAGACGTTAAATGGGGAGAGAGAAATGAAGGAAGTTAATTTTACAAGTATAGTTCTTATCCCAAAGATTAATTCGCTGAAGCTAATGAACCAGTTTTGACCCATAAGTCTGTGCAATGTAATCTACAAAATTATCTCCAAAGTACTTGTCAATCGTTTTCGGAAGGTGCTTAATTTCTGTATTGAAGATAACCAAGGAGCGTTCATCGCAGGAAGATAGATTACGGATAATATTTTAGTGGCATGCGAAATTCTCCACTCTTTCAAAAAAAGAAGAGGGACATCCAAGAATGGGTTTGCGCTAAAATTAGACATGAGCAAAGCATATGATCGAATTGAATGGACTTTTCTGGAAAAAAATGATGCGCAGGATAGGATTCTGTAATGAGTGGATTTCTATTATTATGAAATGTGTTAGGAGTGTGACGTATTCAGTGAACTTGAATGGAAGGAATGGAGAAGAATTTCATCCTCAAAGAGGGTTAAGGCAAGGAGATCCCTTGAGTCCGTATTTATTTCTCATTTGTGCTGAAGGATTCTCTCGGTTAATTTCAAGGGCTAAAGCAGAAGGAAGATTGAAAGGTACGAAGGTGGGGAGAAGGAATATTGCGGTGTCACACTTATTTTTTAGCGTGCTATTTGGGGAAGTGTCAACTAAAGGAGCTAACAACATGAAAGCAGTAATCAAAGAGTATGAACTGGTATCTGGCCAGTTAGTGAATTTTGATAAATCACTAATTTATTTCAGTAAAAATGTTGATCCAGAAGTAAAAGAACAGGTGGGTGGTATTTTGGGTGTGAGGGTTTCAAACAATCTTGAGAAATATTTTGGGCTGCCGACTATGATAGGTAGAAGGAAAAAGCATGCATTCGTGGATATAAAAGAACGATTTATGAAAGCATTACAAAATTGGAGTTTACGGCTACTTTCAGCAGGAGGCAAAGAGGTACTCTTAAAGTCTATTTTACAAGCTATTCCAATTTATGCTATGCAGTGCTTTAAATTCCCAATTTCAATGTGTCGAGAGTTAGAGAATCTGGTGAGTAAATTCTGGTGGCGTAATTCTAAGACAAACAAAGGTATACATTGGTGTAAATGGTGTGATATGTGTATCCCCAAAGCGAAAGGAGGTTTAGGGTTCAAAGACTTTGAGTTTTTTAACTTGGCCCTTTTAGCAAAACATGGATGGAAAATTCTAACGCAGTTGAATTGTTTGTTTGCGAGTGTAATGAAATCGAAGTACTTTCCAAGAGGGGAGTTTATGATTGCTAAATTAGGATCTTACCCTTCATTTACCTAGCGTAGCATTTTGGGAGCTAGACACATTCTGGAGGAGGGAATCGGCTGGAGAGTGGGGAACGAGGAGGAGATCAATATATGGAATGATGCTTGGATACCAGAACCTGGGAATGGAAGAATTCAGTGTCAGTCCATTGATACCAGATTTACAAAAGTCGCTGACTTGATTGATAAAGAATCAAATACCTGGAATCAAGATATCATCAGTTCTCTGTTTGGTGAAGAGCAGTTGAAGCGCATTTTAGCAATTCCGCAGGTGAGGAGTAGACCTCAAGACGTTCTCATATGGCGTGGCGACAATACAGGGTGTTATACAGTAAAAAATGGGTACAAAAGAATCATTACAGCAGAAATTCCTAGCTTACAAACTGAAGATAGTGCTAGCTTCTTTACAAAACTGTGGGGACTTAAAATCCCTAGTAAAATCTGCATATTCATGTGGAAGCTAGTGAATAATTTTCTACCCACAAAATACAATCTATACACACGTCAATTGATAGCAAGTACAGTATACCCAGTGTGTCAAGTAGAAGAGGAAACGGTCGGTCACCTATTTTGTGGTTGCAGCTTCACAAAACAGGTCTTGCAAGGCATGGATGCAGCAGACTCAGCGAACAATAGAGAACCAATATGGAAAGATTGGTTAGTTAAGGAATTTAACAGTCAGAATACAAAAGCATGCGAAATCAAAGCCATTATCTATTGGGCCATATGGTATAACCATAATAAGGTCTACCATGAAGGGATAAGGGGTCAAGTGTGCGATATGTTAGCATTCATCAAAGCATACCATATAGAAATTGCAGTTTTGGGGGAGCTACCGAAACAGACAACTGGTATTCATGAGGAGAAATGGAAACCTCTGGCAGGAAACATTATAAAGATTAATTTTGATGCCTCTTTTAATCAAAATACTAAAAGATCAGTCTCAGGTATTATTGCGCGGAATAAAGATGGATTAGCGATGGCTGCATGTACCTGTCCATGGGATAATATCTCAGATCCGACAACGGCAGAAGCAAGAGCATGTCTTCAGGCTCTTGATATGGCAGAGGAAATGGGATTTCAAGAGATTTGCGTGGAAGGAGACTCGCTTATTGTAATAAAAAAACTCAATTCAGCGGAGGAAGAAAGATCATCTATAAGCAGTTTGATTAAAGAGATAAGGGGGAGATTACCCAAATTCCGAATCCTGAGTTTCAGATACATACCTAGAGAAGCAAACAAAGTAGCCCACGAAATGGCGAGCGAAGGTAATAGATATGAAGAACCCAAATATTGGATTGAGGAGGCGCCACTGCCGGTGGAAAGACTGATTGCTCAAGACATAAGGAGAGGGTGAGGACGCGGTTAAGGAATGGTTGGAGTCCGAACGGTACGGGAAGGAGTTGGTCTGAAGAACTCATTTTTTGTTTAAGGGACTGTGAAAACATAAAGAGAGATTGTTGGGAGAAAATCGGTTCCTTCTTGACTGATAAGGTTTTGGTACAGAGGGGTGAAAGAAAGGGATAATAGATCAAGGGATTAGAGCTGTTGATTTAAGATTTCGTTTGATTTTTTAATATTATTAGTAGTTTATTAGTTTTTGTTAGTTTTCTTTACAGTTCCAAGGCACCGTTTGGGTAGCCAATAGGGGTTAGGCTGCTGTTTTTCTTTTTTCATTTCCAAGGCTGTAATCAATTATCTATTGTCTCTTCAGTTAATAAATCAGTTAGACGTTTTCAAAAAAAAAAAAACTAATATTATTACGATAGTAGTTTTACCTTTTAATAATTTTATATAACTTTTAAATAAAACAACTAAAAACGGATTTAATAAATTTTGTACCTATATAAATTCTTTACCACTTCACCTACAATTATTTTTTAATAAAATTTTAAAACCATCATTTAATATTTTTTTTAAACAATAAAACGAATTTCCAAATTGATCCGAATTCGTTCTATCATTCTATGGAAATCTCTAACTTTTACCATCCTAATTTGGAATTTATTCCATTTATTATTATTTTTTAAAATTCCTACAAACGTATGGCTATATCCATTTTGGAGTTCTAAACAGAGAAAATTAGTTAAATAATAAACAATTTTATTATAAAAAAGAAAAAATAGTTTAAATATCAATTAAAAAGAAATCTCAAAATTTGGAGAATTTCGTAGCTGAAATAGCATGCCAAATTTAGAAAGTGAAATGCTTCCCATTCATTGGCTAGATGTAATAATTATTTTAGTTTATATTAAGAAAGTAAAATATAAAAGATATATATATCAAATTAGTCCTAACATTTACTCATTTTATCACTTTGACCTTCACCTTTAAAAATTTAGTTAAATTGTTTTGTTTTAGAAGTAAAATTTCATTAAACTAATACAATTTTAATCATATTCTATGTACACTTTATTATTGGCATGGTTAATTTTTAAAAAATGAAGAAAAAGAATTACGAATAACGATTATATTTCTAATTATGAAAATAAAAATAAAAATAAAAATCGATCTTCGCTGTCCTTTTTCTATAAATTTCTTTTACAACACTTTCGTCACTAAAAGTTCGGATAGTACATTTTTATACATGACCCGTATTCGAAACCACCCAGAAACATCGCCTGCAATTTCGGTTCCGTCGCCAAAAACTACTTCCAAAATTGAATCTAATATCTAATCTGGAATCAGCCAGTACTTTGCCTTCATTTATTTTCTTGCCTTTGTATAAATACCGCTCTATTTCCTTCCTTTCCCCCAAACAACGCCCCGCTTCCACCTCAGCTTCCGTCGGGAGAAAACCGTTGCTAAAAAACAAATAATCCAAGCAAGCCAAACTCGTCTGATTCCACTCGTTTTCCCGCCCTTTCAATATATATATTTGCCTCGAACAGGGCTTGAGTTTCTGGTTCGAACTCAACTCGGGTTTTGGATCTCGTAATCCTTAAAGGTAATTGCCCAGTTCTGGTATTTTCGAGCTCTAGTTAATAGTCTAGCTTGAATGTTTAATTTAGCTGACAATGGGATTTCCGCTCGGTGTTTAATTTTTTTTGCGCCATTTCTTTGTTTCAATTCTGCTGAATTTTGAGGTTTAATTTGATTTGCAATGTTATTCTTGTTAGGTCTGGCATTTTACATGGTTAATCATGCATAAAATCTCTTCAAGAACGAAAGAAGAAATAGGAATTTTAGTTAATTTACTTAGTTTCGCTCTTGTTTTAGCCAAAAAATCTTAAGTTAATTAGTTTTTCGTAATCCTGATTTTAATGTCGATTATGGATTCAATCAAAGCTTTCGTTTTTTTCCCTGCGTTCGTTGTTAAATAATTTGCAAAGGTCAAGACTTTGCGTGTCCGCATATCTGACTTAGCTGACTATGTCTGTTTTCTAGGCTTACATTTTGATAAACTTACTTGGAATTATCAATAAAATTGCTTATAGTCGGAAAATTGTGTTTATTTGATCTTTCTAGGTGTTATTTTTTTGGCGATTTCCTGTATTTCACGGCTCCATTGTAGAGTGAAAGCAAGACGGGATTCATTACTTGAAAAAAGAATTATACTCTGTTAAACGAGATATGGGGGTGTTTAATCTTTTAAAGTTATTTGATATAATTATAGGATGCATGTTATCCCTGTTACTCTATGCGTTGGACAGGAATATTTTTGAGAAAGAAGAAAAGTCCGGGTAACCTAGGGGTTACATTGCAGCTAGCTCTTGTTTTAGGTTCCATGTAATAGATTTATTGGTCTCATGAAAGATAGCAGCCACTGGTATAGCTGAAATTTGTGTCACAACATCAGTTAACCCATTTCTGGATGGATTTTCAGTAGTGTTTTTAAGGTTTTAGCATTATGTTTTTGGCTTATAGCTCTTGTTTGAATGTTTTGTGTTTCCCAATTTGCTTTCTTTAAGTTTGTCTGGTTTTCTTCTCCTTCGCTGTAGTAAAATCATTTCAGTTTGGAATTCATGTTTACCTGTTAGGATTTGCTTGTCTCTGTGATTGTTATTATTGATCTACGAATGTCAATGCGGAGTTCTGCATAGGTCAATCTCTTGTTTCTTTGTCATCTTTATGTAGAAGAATTTATGGGATTCATTTTCTGAATCATATAAGTTGCTTTCCGGAATTTGATTTCTGATTAAGATATGGACTCTAGTATCTACAGGCAAATCGGAACGTGTATCACAATGAAAGCACTTATTCTTGTTGGAGGATTTGGAACACGATTGAGGCCTTTGACCCTCAGTATTCCTAAGCCACTTGTTGAATTTGCAAACAAACCCATGATCCTGCATCAGGTATGTTTCTGCATTATGGCCTTTGTTTTTCTAAAACTTGGAAGCATTGCTTTTCAGTTTAGCGGCTATTGTTTCTCAAGATAAGCTTGTTGATTTTACAGAATGATGCATTTTTTTATATTTGCAGATCGAGGCTCTCAAGGCTGTTGGTGTAACTGAAGTTGTTTTGGCTATTAACTACCAACCTGAGGTTTGTGAGATGTTTCAAAGCATAAGATATGTAAAACTAATACATTGGCCAGCAAGGTTAATGGCTATGTGTTCATGGGCTGACCAGTGGACACTTGATTTTTCAGGTGATGTTGAACTTCTTGAAGGAGTTTGAAGCTAAACTTGGGATCACAATCTCATGCTCTCAAGAGACAGAGCCACTCGGGACAGCTGGTCCTCTTGCTTTGGCTAGGGATAAGCTCATTGATGGTTCCGGTGAGCCATTTTTTGTCCTTAACAGTGATGTTATCAGTGAGTACCCTTTCAAAGAAATGATTGAATTCCACAAAGCACATGGCGGGGAAGTTTCCATTGTGGTAACCAAGGTGATAATTCAGTTCTAAATTTTATCTTCATTTTCAATATCAATTTTTATATTCAGAGAGATCGCAATACTTAAATAATAATCAACTAGGTGGATGAGCCTTCAAAATACGGTGTTGTGGTTATGGAGGAAACAACAGGGAAAGTGGACAAATTTGTGGAAAAACCGAAACTGTTTGTTGGAAACAAAATTAATGCTGGAATTTATCTTCTGAACCCATCTGTTCTTGATAGAATTGCATTGAGACCTACCTCCATTGAGAAGGAGATCTTCCCGAAGATTGCAGCTGAGAAAAAACTATATGCAATTGTCCTATCAGGGTTTTGGATGGACATTGGTCAGCCAAAGGATTACATTGCTGGACTCAGGCTTTATCTAGACTCCCTGCGAAAGAAATCTTCAACCAAGTTAGCCACCGGTCACCACATTGTGGGAAATGTTTTAGTTCATGAGAGTGCTAAAATCGGGGAAGGATGTTTGATTGGACCAGATGTAGTTGTTGGTCCAGGATGTGTGGTCGAGGCTGGAGTCAGACTCTCTCGCTGCACCGTGATGCGTGGAGTTCGCATCAAGAAGCACGCTTGCATATCAAGCAGCATCATTGGATGGCACTCCACTGTCGGCCAATGGGCTCGAGTAGAGAACATGACTATACTTGGAGAAGATGTGCATGTATGCGATGAAATATATAGCAACGGTGGCGTCATTTTGCCTCACAAAGAGATCAAATCCAGCATTTTGAAGCCTGAGATTGTCATGTGACAGAGTTCAAATTTTCCAGATAATGCTTTTGTTCTTTCAGTTTTCTTTTCTTCTGCCATCCAACACAGTTCTCCAAGTCTGAGTGATGTGTGTTTAGACGGTTAAGGGGTTATTTTTTCTGTTGTTTGATCATTTATGTGAAATATGTAATTTTAGTGTATGTATATACAAATAAATTACCAGTTGGTTTATCGAATAAAGAAAGGTTTGTAGATCTTGGAATCAACCAAGTTAAATTCAAGAATGATTCTTTAATTTATTGTTGCCGGAAAATGTTTTCTTTTTAATTTTTATATTTTACTTGAACATTTTAGATGAATCGTATTCTTCAAGCGAGCTCGAACTAAATTTGAAATTTTATGTTTTCGAACTCCATTAGAGCTTAATTCGAGAAAAGATCAAACTCATTAGACTAATTTATCTAATAAAAGATTGTCGCAGGGGTTCCAAGTTGACCTGAAGGGCACAAGGAATGGTCAAATCTTCAAATGGTACCCTGTTATTAGGAAACTTGAATACGGATGGGGCGGTGTGTTCTTATTCGGGCCTTAGTGACTGCTAGTGGCTTGCCGTGCAGTTCAGATGGAAATTGGGTGCATAGGTTCATGCTAAAGATCGGACGTACGGACAGCCTTCAAGCGGAGTTGTTGGGGGGGGGGGGTTCAAGATGATTTGCGGTTAGTCAAGGAGTTCAGGGTAGCTCGTCTGATTGTTGAGTTAGACGAGTTATGGGTAGTTTAGCTGCTGTCTCGATCTTATAAGCATCAGCATCTATTAAATATGTATATTGGTGATTGCTTGGACTTGATACGAGAGGGATGGGTGATAGAGGTTCGGCATATTTTCCGGGAAGGTAACCATTATGCTGATCATCTCGCTAACCTGGCGCATGAAGGCACGGATGGGCTCGTCCGTTTGCCTAATCCGCCTGACAGTCTTCTCCCTTCACTGCATGCTGACGCCCTTAGGCATGGGAGGCTTAGATTTTAGTATTGCTGTGTTTCTGCTTCTTTTGTAAAAAAAAAAAAAAAAAGAAAAAGAAAAAAAGAAGAGAGTAAACTACCAGGTGTTCACCCAACTTTGAGTAGGTTTTAATTTCATCACTTAACTTTAAAAACTTTCAATTTCATCACCAATGTTTTTAAAATTTAAAATTTTAATCATCGGCACTTAAATACATAATGGAAAGTTTACTGAATTTTTTTATTGAGCTAATAACAAATTAAAATTTTCAATATTTGTACATTTTATCAATTTAACCTTAAATTTAAAATTTTAACAAAATTAACCCTCAACGCTTACAAAATTTATCATTTAGTTCTAATTCTAAAAAAATTATTACATTTATAAAAAAATTCGATTTAATTCTAAAAGACTCTTATAAGAAATCAGTGATAATTTGTTCCAATTTGGCTTCTACAGTGTGAGATGATGGCATATTTTTATAAACAAGCCAAAAGTGGAACAATCAAACCCTTCAAGGGAAATTGAAACACCTGTGCAGATAGTTTCACAGGCATAAGGAAATCAGAGAAAAAAAAAAACAATAAGAAATAAGTCAAAAAGAACTAAATTAACCAACAGAACTATCAATTAAAGTAGCGAAAAATAGTATCTAAAAGAAGCAACTATCTAAATTATAGGGGTAAATTACCAAAATATGCCGTTTTTTTTCAAAATTTTCAGAAAAGGTCATTTTTTCCAATTATTTACCGGAATGGGTCATTTCCCCCGAAAACGCGTCCATGTCAGCGCGATTTCAGGGGATGCAGCAGGAAAATGCGTCCCTGAGGGAGCATTTTTTGCCACATCAGTAGAAATCGCGTCCTTAAAGGCGCGCTTTGTTGATGTGGCAAAAATGCTCCCTCAGGGACGCATTTTTGCCCTCTCCCTCTGTTAGGGTTTTAAGCTATTTTTAGGGTTAAGGCTAGGGTTTTAAGGGTAGGGTATAGGGTTTTTTTATGGTTTTTAGGGTCTTAGTGTTTAGCGTTTTTAGGAAAAAAATAATGAACTAGAGTTTAGGGTTAATTAATTAAAATAATTTTAGTTTTAGGGTTTAGGAAAAAATATATCAGCAATATAAAAATTATCTGGTAAAATTAATTTTTTTACAGTAGTATCTGATAAAATAATTTTGAGAAAACGTTTCTGAACAAATAGTGACCAAAACGCTTCAAGCAAGATGCACTGTCAGCAAGAGTACTGGAAAAAGCTCCCACGTGGACGCTCTTTTGCTACAGTAGTTCCTGAAAAGATAATTTTGAGAAGACGTTTCTGAACAAATAGTGACCAAAACGCTTCTATAACACCCCTTACCCGTATCTTGTACCGGAATCGGGCACGAGGCATTACCGGGCTCGACTCACTTGGTCATATAACTTTGAGTTAGCAAGTTCTATTCTAAATTCAAACATTTTCAATCTTACATCTAACTTCCTTATAATGGGCCTATAGGGCCCTATACTAACCACCGAAAAATATCAGACATAAAATGGAAACTTTGACACATTTAGATAAATGTCACCTAAACAGGGGTCACACGCCCGTGGACTAGATGACACGCCCGTGTATCATCTCACACGCCAGTGTTCGACGCCCGTGGTCGACACTGACTTGAGTCGCACGACCTGGACACACGTCCATATGGCTGGACCGTGGTCGCCTCTGATTATTTCCCCACGGCCTGGGCACGCCCGTGTGCTTCAACCGTGTGACAATTCAAATTCCAATTTCAAGATGCAGACTTCACACGGCCTGAGCACACGCCCACGGCTTGATCGTGTGTCACACACGGCCTAGACACACGTCCGTGTGCCTACCCATGTGGACAAGAACAAGGCTGTTTGCCAAGCTCTTTGCACCCCTATAGCTTACACTACATGAACCCATTCAACATACTAATAAACATCTCATAATTTCAATATGAACTTCCATAGATAATTTTGTAATTTCATAAATGATAAGGTGAGCCATCAACCATGGCAATATACAAAATAGTTATCTTAACAAGGGTCAATACATTTTGGCCAAAATGACAAAATATCCTAACTAGTCTAGCCCCTATACATGCCATGTACAAAATCATTAAGTCTAGGTATACTGAGGTGAGCTGATAGTGTGGGCGATCTTCTGGATATCCTCGTATCTCGGCTTGGCTCTTAAACTCTATAAAACAAGGGAAAAAGAGAAGAGGGAGTAAGCTTTAAGCTTAATAAGTTTACATGTAAACAATATAACATTATAACATGTATTAAACATTTACATAGCATTACATACTAAGCAAGAAACAATCTACATTCATGATCATGCTTACTCATTTTCTCCATTCCCACATTCCAACCATATCACAAGCTTAATGCATACATTCATTAACAGGTTCCCCTGCACTTAGCATCACAAAGTCACATAATACAACACATCACTATCTCTAATTCCATTACTCATAGTCAAATTATTCGGTGGTTTCGCACTTAGCCCACCAACAGTCTTTATTAGGGTGGTATCGCACATAGCCCACCAAAAAGACTAGTTACGGTGGTATCGCACATAGCCCACCAACAGCCTTTATTAGGGTGGTATCGCACATAGCCCACCAAAAAGACTAGTTACGGTGGTATCGCACATAGCCCACCAAATGATGAATAGACGATGGTATCGCACATAGCCCATCGTAATCAAGCAACAAGGTGGTATCGCACTTAGCCCACCAACAAGTGTCGTCATTACACATTTATATAACTATTTCATCGTTCACACAGTAATTATTCAATGACTACCACATTCAATCCACTTGATTCACACATGTTCTCAATCATGCCATACACAAATTAGCAACATAATGTTTACACAAATATGCATTGTTTACACATAAACTTACCTCGGTGCAAAAAGTGTTAATTAACGATTTAATCCGTTACCTTGCCTTTTCCACGGTCAAGGTTGATTCCACGCTCTTTTTGATCTATAACAATAAAATCCAATTCATTTAGATCATTCTATGATCATAATACATCAAAATCTGTACTTGGTCAAAAATGACCATTTTGCCCTTATACTATGGCAAAATTATGATTTTGCCCCTAGGCTCGTAATTTATTTTTCAACATATTTTCTTAATAAAAAAATCTAGCTGAACATTTATTTCTCTTACAACTACTCACCATTCTCACCATTTCATGCATTTATTACACAAATTCATGCTTTGCGTTTAAGTCCTATTTAGGTGTTTTCATGCAAACACCTTTCACAAAAGTTGTTTCTCATCTCTCTAACATTCATTTTTTTTAATAAAAACTCAGCTAACAACATAAATATTCTCATGGCAAGTCCTTAGACTTCCCACCATAATGCAATTTAGTCCCCTCATTAGCTAGCTTAAGCTTTGGGGGTTCCAAAAACACAAAAATCACCAAGAAAGACCTCTAAAATCACTTACTTGCTAGAGGATATCTTGGCTGAAAGTTTAAGCTTCAAAACCCCTATTCCTTGCTGAAATTTTCGGTGGAGGAAGAAGAGAATGAAAAAGATGATAGCTTCCTCTTTTCTTTATCTTATTTTATTCATTATAGCCACCTAATATCACCAAATTTGACCAAAATTTAATGCTCTTGTCTCCCAAGCTTATATGGCCGGCCAACACACATCTAATGGCCTAATTTCACTTTAAAAACCTCTATGTTGATATCCTTTAACAATTAGACACCTTTAACTTGAAATTTGAAACTTTCGCACTTTATGCGATTTAGTCCTTTTTCGCAATTATGAAATCAATCATTAAAATTAAGGTACCAAAATTCTCATGCATCCTTATAAACATGTTACGACACATAAAATAATATCAAAATAATTTTCCTCAACCTCGGATTAGTGGTCTCGAAACCACTATTCCAACTAGCCCCAAAATCGAGCTATTACAGCTTCAAGCAGGATGCACTGTCAGCAAGAGTACTGAAAAAAGCTCCCACGTGGGCGTTCTTTTACTACAGTAGTTCCTATTTTTCCTTAGACTATAAATGAGTCAAATTTCATTCTCAGGTTGCATAATAGAAATTGAGGCAAAAGTATAATAGAAACTGAAGATGAGTGAATGTATTAGTGTTGTTATTTACTATAATGGTGAGGTTCGTGACACCGAAAACAGTGTTATTTTTTTATCGGAGAACACAGCGCGATTGGTTTTTAACCGAAACATAGATTTGACAGAACTTCGTAAAAGAATTAGGCGTAAAATCTTCGGAACAACACCAATGAAAGTTCAGTCTATTAAGTATAGATTTTGTGCTTCAGTTGATCCCGTGAGATATAACTCATTCGACATCAAAGGTCCTCGGAGCTTGGAAGCAATGATGGAGACTCATCCTGTCAGTGGATCACCCTATCTTGAGGTATATGTACAATTTTCATCGCCAAGTGATCTTCCCTCGACTTCAACATCTACTGCTGTTCGAGGGGAATACACGACCCCAAGCTGACACTCTATTAGTGGGGGGCAGAATACGGAAGTGCCCATATTTGGTGATAGTATGGAAAACATAACCCCTGCACGACACTCGGTTGGTGGATGGGACATGTAAGAGTATGCCCAAAGATCAATCATGAGATGGTTGTAATAACATACTTAATTTACCATGTTTATTAATATAAAGCGTTGTCATTATTATTTCAGTTTTTCTTTCTGTGTTATAGATAAACTGTTTTATAATAATGTCCTGAGAATAATATGATTATTCTTAAAAGATCCTTAGTCGAGTATTATTGTTGACTAGGACAACAATAATGCATTAAGACTAACATGTAGTTGATTGATGATAAAGAGTTGTCATTGATATGGAGTGTCAAAATCAATGCATGAATATGTGTGTTAGAGAACAACATATTGGATTGACCCGCTATGAGTATGTTTCTTGGATTATTATGTAATTGTCACAACATTACTCATAGTGATTAATATGTATATGATCCTCAGACTTGAGATCATTATTATCCCAGCATCGTGAGTTGTATATTTTGATACAGTCAAACGTACACCGTAACAGGTTGTTCTATAAAGGCTGATGTTGGATATACCACAATCTATGTAGAGGGATATGGTTGATCAATAAAGGATAAGTCCCTCCTACATAATAGGAGTAATATCTTAGGCCACTTGATTGAGTGAGACTAGAAATGCATGGCCATGCTCAAATAAGTTGATATGAGATGTCATACTAATTTGTATATCATAGTCTACTCAAGATATCAAGAAACATGGGATGGACTATGCAAGTGTGACTATCCCATGACTTGTATCCGTTTCAGAGATAAAGGACTTAAGGATTAATGCATGAAAGGTTAATCACAAAAGGTTATGCCGAATCATGATTTCTTGTAACTTAGGTAGCAATGATGCATTGCTAGATGCCACTCATTGTCTGTGACAATAGAATCGTTCTAGTATTACTGCTAATGTTGCAAGAACCTACAGGGTCACACCCTATGGTTGAAATGAACGGAATAAAATATAGTTGGTATTGTGTTTGGTTGTCACATAAATTAAATTAATTAAAGAATTAATTTAATTGGGCAATCAAATATTGAACATATTATATGTACAAGGATGTTGTACACATAATGATAACATAATTTTATTAATATATGAATTTGATTCATATATAAATTTAAATAAATATAGTTTACCGAAATCCTTATTATAATTAATGTAATTATAAATTTCGGATATAATTAATGTAATTATAATTTTCGGTTAAAAACTTTATTGTATTTATTTAATATTATAAAAGGCCCTATTAAAAGGATATCAATTATAAAAGGCCTAATGAAAAAGACTCCCATTATAAAAGGTATTAAAAGGAGACAAAGCAAAGAAGAAAAAACCCTAAGTGATTGCTTGTTAGGTCTAGCAGCCGTCAATTAAATAAACCTCCAAAACAGTTTTGGAGATTTCTTCCGTTCATAGTCAAATCGGGTGGATTACGTAGAGGTCGACATTAGAAAAGGTTGTGGCTTGATTCGACAGTAGATCAAAACTCTTGTTGCCAAGGCGTCGCTGTCTACTCAGATTGAAGTTTTGGTAATTTCGAAACCTTTATTTCACCCCGATTCGTTCCTCACACATGGATTCATGGTTTGGATCGCCGGATCTAATTTTATTTTGCTGCGCCATGGGGTACCGGCGTTCCAACAGTGGTATCAGAGCCACTTATGTGATACGAACTCGGGTTTAAATACTTGGGTGATGCAATTGTATGAGATGCATGTTTTGATCTTATTGTATTTTCGATTGTTTAAATCGTTTAAGCATAACCTGATAACTGTTTCTTTCGGTAATTGATTAAATGTTAATCATGGTGTTGTGGCCTATTCGATTTTATGCTATTACTGTTAACTATTAACAAATCTGTAATGATGTGACGGTGGTATTTATAGTTTACAGTAAGTGTTAACTGGCTAGTGGAACAAGGGTTGTTCCGATATGAAACCTCAAGGATTAAAATCCTAAAAACATGATTCTGTTGATAAAAGTTATCAAATCGTGAGGTTTCATTTGACTGGGTATGCGATTCGTAGCGCGGGGGCTCCGTTCCCGCACCCCTGGTCTATGACGACGGGGCTCCACCCTCGCACCCCCCGGGATGGGGATCTGAGGACGGCTCCGGCCGCGGGCCTTCGGCCCGCTTCCTTCGACCGCCTTAAACCCCCGCAAAAGTTTTGTTAATAAAAGAAATTTATAAACTTGATGGGCCACAAAAGGTTGAAAGGATATTTTATAATTCACCTTAGCAAAAAAATATTGAATTATGATGCTATTTTTGACATGCACGGTGTTTGAAATGCATAGTTATAGCCCAATGACCCATTCGATAAAATGTTGTATTTTTTTTATAAATACGGCCTGCGTGTCGTGCCTTACTACTATTCTCTTGTATTTCTCTTCTCATCTTATTCCCTCGTATGTAAAACGAGTTTATGCATATTGTAATTTGCAAGAGTTGTTGTGGGCCAAACGAGAAGGAAGGTGGGACAATGATTGTGGATTGATAGCTTGTGAAATGGCTTACACCTTTAGGTTTCTTTTTGGTTTTCCCATTGGCTTGGGTTGAACCACCTTAGTTTATGTGCTATAACTATTGCATTTATTTATTGCTTTATTTATTCATGTATGAGATGCTATGGATGTCTAAAGCATGTCAATTATATATATTAAAACTTGATGATAATAAACCCTATAAATTGATGAGATCGATTAGAAGACTAAATGGGCTAAAGTAAACCATAATTGGTGAGATGCAACAACCTTAATAAAATCCCTCTATTAAAATATTAAGTCAACATGGCCTTCCAATTTTGCCCTCGTTAAGGCCTCGATCAATACTATGTAGGTTCTGCCAAAGGGAAGTACTAGTATTTATCTTGGTTAAACGCGAAGAATAAACAAGTGATATTCGCTGGTTAAAAAAATGGTTAATGACTTAACTAGGTTACTCTAATAGGATTAGAAACCTAGAGGCAAGTAAATTGGATAAATCATAAGATGATTAGAACAAGAGTTGTTCACCAAATATTAGGAGTTACATATGATGTAATTAGCAAATGTTGCTTACCTAAATAACCATAATCTTAAGAGTAAAGCCAAAGCTGACTTAAGAGGTGGTGAAATATGGATCCTTAACCTACTAGAAATACTTTTAAGAAAATTTTTCCGAAATTAATATACGAGGGTTATTAATTTTGAAAAAAAATAGTGGGAATATCATTTAATAAAGTCTTTTTAATGATTGATATAAAATTGGTAAATTTACTCACATGCATATTTAATTGTTGTAGATATATTATAGCTGCAAACACTAGTACACTCTCATTGCGATCGGTCCTTGAGAAGGACAAATTGAATGGTTTGAATTTTCTTGATTGGTTCCGTAACTTGAGGATTGTCCTTAAACAAGAACGGAAATTATATGTCATTGAACAACCACTTCCTAATGAACCAGCCGCTAATGCCTCGAGGACTGATAGAGATGCTTACAAGAAGTATCTCGATGACATGATAGATGTTGGATGTCTTATGCTTGCCACTATGAATCCTGAACTTCAGAAGCAACATGAGGATATGGTTGCTTATGATATGATCGAGCACCTGAAAGAACTTTATCAGGGGCAAGTACGGCAAGAGAGGTTTGATATCTCTAAGGCCCTATTCCAATGTAAGTTGGCTGAAGGAAGCCCAGTAGGACCTCATGTCCTTAAGATGATTGGCTATATTGAAAGCCTGTCTAAGCTTGGGTTTCCATTGAGCCAAGAGTTGGCCACTGATGTTATTTTACAATCGTTGCCGGATAGCTACAGCCAGTTTGTCCTCAATTTCAATATGAATGAAATTGACAAGACTCTACCACAATTGCTTAGTATGTTACGAACTGCTGAAGGCAACTTGAAAAAGGTTGGACCCAAGCCCATATTGATGGTCCGTAATAACAAGGGCAAGGGAAAGGCCAAAGTTCAAACAAAGCCCAAGGGCAAAGGTAAGCCCAAATTTGGAAAAGGAAAGGCTGCACTGAAACCTAAAGGTGGGGTGTCTAAGGAAGGAAACTGTTTTCATTGTGGTGTGACTGGACATTGGAAACGGAACTGCCCTGTCTATCTTGAAGAAGTCAAGAAGGCTAAAGCAAGCGGAATGTCTGCTTCAGGTATTTATGTTATTGATATTAATTTATCAACTACTACTTCTTGGGTATTAGGTACTGGTTGTGGTTCTCATATTTGTACTTCTGTACAGGGACTACAAAGGAGTAGGACTTTGGCTAGAGGAGATGTGGACCTACGAGTTGGAAATGGAGCAAAAGTTGCTGCATTAGCTGTGGGAACATATACTTTATCTTTGCCTAGTGGACTTGCTTTATGTTTAGAGGATTGTTATTTTGTGCCCAGTTTGACTAAAAACATTATTTCAATTTCTTGTTTAGACAAAATTGGTTTTGAGATAATTATTAAGAATAATTGTTGTTCATTTTATCTCAATAATGTTTTCTATGGTTCGGCACAATTGATTAATGGCCTCTATATTTTAGATCAAACGAATCCCATTTACAACATAAATACTAAAAGATCTAAAATAAATGACTCAAATCAAACTTATCTTTGGCATTGTCATTTGGGCCACATAAGTGAGAAACACATATCCAAACTCCATAAAAATGGTCTCTTGAATTCATTTGTTTTTGAACAATTTAAAGTATGTGAATCTTACTTATTGGGAAAAATGACTAAATCTCATTTTACTGGTAAAGTGAACGAGCTAGTGATTTATTGGACCTAATACATTCTGATGTATGTGGACCAATAAATACACAGGCCAGAGGTGGATTTCACTACTTCATTACTTTCACTGATGATTTCAGTAGATATGGGTATGTTTATCTCATGCGCCATAAGTCTGAGTCCCTTGAAAAGTTCAAGGAATTCAAAAATGAAGTACAAAATCAACTAGGCAAAACTATCAAGTCAATTCGATCTGATCGAGCTGGAGAGTATTTGAGCCTAGAGTTTGATGATCTTTTGAAAGAATGTGGGATTGACTCACAACTTACTCTTTCTGGTACTCCTCAATGGAATGGAGTATCTGAGAGAAGAAATCGAACTTTGTTAGACATGGTTTGATCCATGATGAGTCATGCTGATCTACCGACTTCCTTTTGGGGACATGCACTTGAGACAGCTGCTTTCACACTAAATCATGTTCCATCTAAATCGGTTCAAAAGACGCCATATGAGATGTGGACTGGGAAACGTCCTAGTATGTCTTTTATGAAAATTTGGGGATGTGAAGTTTATGTTAAATGTCAGACGTCTACTAAGCTTGAACCCAGATCTGAAAGGTGTATTTTTGTGGGGTATCCAAAAGAAACCAAAGGATATTATTTCTTTAATCCCACTGAGAACAAAACGTTTGTTGCTCGGACTGGTGCCTTCCTAGAGAGAGAATTTACTTCTAGAAAAGGAAGTGGGAGAAAGATTGAACTTGAAGAAATTCGAGAATCACAAGATACCACTGAACCAGAGATTGAACAACAACAAATTCCACAAGAAATTGAGAAACAAACAACTGCTATAGAAACACAACCATCGCGCAGATCTTTAAGAGAATGCCGTGCACCTGAGAGATATGGATTTCTCATTACAACACATGGTGACGTTCTTCTTATAGATCAAGATGAGCCTAGGACTTATCAAGAAGCAGTGACGAGCCCAAACTCTGAGAAATGGCTTGAGGCCATGAGATCTGAGATGGATTCCATGTATGAAAACCAAGTATGGATTTTGATTGACCCACCCGAAGGGGTTAAACCTATAGGGTGCAAATGGGTTTTCAAAAAGAAAACAGACATGGATGGTAATGTACAAACATACAAAGGGCGATTAGTCGCTAAAGGTTTTCGCCAAATTCATGGTGTTGACTATGATGAAACCTTTTTTCCTGTACCTATGTTTAAATCCATCAGGATCTTGCTCGTCATAGCTGCATTTCATGATTATGAAATTTAGCAGATGGACGTCAAAACAGCTTTCCTTAACGGGAAACTTGAAGAGGATGTGTATATGACACAACCTGAAGGTTTTGTAAATCCAAAGGATGCTAGAAAGATATGTAAGCTACAAAGATCCATTTATGGATTAAAGGAAGCTTCTCGAAGTTGGAATCTTCGTTTTAACGATGCAATCAAAGAGTTTGATTTTATCAAAAATGAATATGAACCATGTGTTTACAAGAAAGTTAGTGGGAGCACTATCACATTCTTGGTACTATATGTGGATGACATACTTATCATGGGAAATGACATACCTACCATGCAGTCTATTAAGACTTGGTTAAAAAGTTGTTTTTCTATGAAGGACTTGGGCGAAGCCACTTATATCTTAGGAGTCAAGATCTATAGAGATAGATCAAGACGACTACTAGGTCTAAGCCAAAGTACATACATAGATAAAGTACTGAAAAGGTTTAGTATGGAAGAATCTAAAAGAGGATTCCTACCTATGAGACATGGTATTTCACTCTCGAAGGAAATGTGTCCTTTAACTCCACAAGAGAGAGAACGTATGAGTAAAATTCTATATGCTTCCGCTATTGGATCTATCATGTATGCTATGTTATGTACCCGTCCAGATATCTCGTATGCCTTAAGTATGACGAGTAGGTATCAAGTAGATCCCGGTGAAGGTCACTGGACCACAGTCAAGAGTATCCTTAAGTACTTAAGAAGAACTAAGGATACGTTCCTATTATATGGAGGTGATGAAGAGTTAAGTGTAAAAGGTTACACTGATGCCAGCTTCCAAACCGACAAGGGCGATTCTCGATCTCAATCAGGTTTTGTGTTTTGCCTTAATGGTGGTTCTGTGAACTGGAAGAGTTCAAAGCAAAGTACAGTAGCCAATTCTACAACAGAGGCTGAGTATATTGCAGACAGTGAGGCAGCAAAGGAAGTGGTTTGGATCAAGAAGTTCATTACTGGACTAGGGGTTGTGCCTAGCATATCAGATGCTATAGAACTCTGATGTGATAACAATGGAGCTATTGCACAAGCTAAAGAACCCAGATCTCACCAACGATCCAAACATATACTTAGACGCTACCATCTTATTCGAGAGATTATCGATCGAGGGGATGTAGAGATATGTAGAGTACCTTCAGATGATAACATTGCTGATCCCCTGACCAAGCCTCTGACACAGCAAAAGCATGATCGTCACACTAAGTCACTTGGTATTAGATATATGAGTGATTGGTCTTAGTGCTAGTGGGAGATTGTAAGAGTATGCCCAAAGATCAATCATGAGTAGGTTGTAATAACATACTTAATTTACCATGTTTATTAATATAAAGCGTTGTCATTATTATTTCAGTCTTTCTTTCTGTGTGTATAGATAAACTGTTTTATAATAATGTCCTGAGAATAATATGATTATTCTTAAAAGATCCTTAGTCGAGTATTATTGTTGACTAGGACAACAATAATGCATTAAAACTAACATGTAGTTGATTGATGATAAAGAGTTGTCATTGATATGGAGTGTCAAAATCAATGCATGAATATGTGTGTTAGAGAACAACATATTGGATTGACCCGCTATGAGTATGTTTCTTGGATTATTATGTAATTGTCACAACATTACTCATAGTGATTAATATGTATATGATCCTCAGACTTGAGATCATTATTATCTCAGCATCGTGAGTTGTATATTTTGATATAGTCAAACGTACACCGTAGCAGGTTGTTCTATAAAGGCTGATGTTGGATATACCACAATCTATGTAGAGGGATATGGTTGATCAATAAAGGATAAGTCCCTCCTACATAATAGGAGTAATATCTTAGGCCACTTGATTGAGTGAGACTAGAAATGCATGGCCATGCTCAAATAAGTTGATATGAGATGTCATACTAATTTGTATATCATAGTCTACTCAAGATATCAAGAAACATGGGATGGACTATGCAAGTGTGACTATCCCATGACTTGTATCCGTTTCAGAGATAAAGGACTTAAGGATTAATGCATGAAAGGTTAATCACAAAAGGTTCTGTCGAATCATGATTTCTTGTAACTTAGGTAGCAATGATGCATTGCTAGATGCCACTCATTGTCTGTGACAATAGAATCATTCTAGTATTACTGCTAACGTTGCAAGAACCTACAGGGTCACACCCTATGGTTGAAATGAACGGAATAAAATATAGTTGGTATTGTGTTTGGTTGTCACATAAATTAAATTAATTAAAGAATTAATTTAATTGGGCAATCAAATATTGAACATATTATATGTACAAGGATGTTGTACACATAATGATAACATAATTTTATTAATATATGAATTTGATTCATATATAAATTTAAATAAATATAGTTTACCGAAATCCTTATTATAATTAATGTAATTATAAATTTCGGATATAATTAATGTAATTATAATTTTCGGTTAAAAACTTTATTGTATTTATTTAATATTATAAAAGGCCCTATTAAAAGGATACCAATTATAAAAGGCCCAATGAAAAAGACTCCTATTATAAAAGGTATTAAAAGGAGACAAAGCAAAGAAGAAAAAACCCTAAGTGATTGCTTGTTAGGTCTAGCAGCCGTCAATCAAATAAACCTCCAAAACAGTTTTGGAGATTTCTTCCGTTCATAATCAAACCGGGTGGATTACGTAGAGGCCGACATCGGAAAAGGTTGTGGCTTGATTCGACAGTAGATCAAAACTCTTGTTGCCAAGGCGTCGCTGTCTACTCAGATTGAAGTTTTGGTAATTTCCAAACCTTTATTTCACCCCGATTCGTTCCTCACACATGGATTCATGGTTTGGATCACCAGATCTAATTTTAATTTGCTGCGCCATGGGGTACCAGCGTTCCAACAGGACATGCATTGTAACACCCCCTAACCCCGAACCGTCGCCGGAACAGGGTTACGAGGCATTACCGGACATATCAGACAACTTACGAATAATTTACAAATAAAAATACATTCATAGTATAACTTAATAATTAAGTCCCTATAATGAACTCTAGAAGTTTAAAACATGAATTAAAAAAAATGAAACGGGACTCGTTTAAGTATTCTAGAATTTTTTTTTTATATAAATTTCGACAGCATTTCTACTTATTTTCACATAAAACCCCCTGCAATTAAAACCGTATTCATTTCAAATATAACCAATTCAACCAATTCCAAAATCCAACAATTCAACCAATGCAATTTCATATTTAATCATATTTAAATTATACCAATAACATTAACTTTGTTTTTAAGTTTTTTTTTTTATTATACCAAGTATATCATATAAATTTTCATACCATTTCATTAGTTTAAACACCAAAATACCAAAACATCATTCTTTACAACAAAAGTCATGTAGTATTTTTAAGTGACCAAAATAACACCTATGTACATGCCACTTTTATCAAAAGAAGAATACATCACCGAGTTTTGTTCTGGAGTCGGGATCGTCTTGGATGCTGAACCAGGACTTTGAACACCTATTAACCTTGCGCACGGAAACAACCGTATGCTGAGTATACATATACTCAGTGGTATTACCATAATTCAAATTATAAACATAATAATCATATCATTAAATCATATAACTTTAATTTTACTAAAACAATTCAAACATAAGTTTGTCATTCTCAATATATTCATACAATTTAATTTTAGTTATTCTACAATTGAAATAATACACATTCATGTTGAGCCATTATCCATTTCATGAACCAATGGTTCATGCTTTCCATTCTCATACTCATATTTAAATCACATTTTTCAATTCATGTTCTATTTTCACATTTTTTTCAATGGCTCAACCATTTCATTTTATTCAATTTAACATTTCCTTTATTTACCCCTATTAACAGACTCGGACTTTGGCGGATACACGGATTCCAACCCAAACACACCAGTACGGCACATTGTGCCTAAAACGGTACATAGTACCTGATCAGAATACGACACATAAGTGCCTGAAACGACACACGAGGTGCCTGATATGACACACGAGGTGCCTGAAATACAACACATAAAGTGCCTGATATACGACACATAAAGTGCCTGATCGGCAAAGCCGATAAATCCCGTACTCTTCCAAATCCTATGGCATGCCAATTATATCCGACTTAGCCCGACTAGGTAATAGGGCATTTCAGTTCTCAATTTTATTTTCATTTTCATAACAAATTCAATTTCAATATCAATTACATTTTTTCCAATCACCAACCACAATATAATTCAATACTAACACATATTTCTCATTCAATTCAATGTTTCAAATTCAATTCAATAAAGCCACTTACCTTATTATTTACTTACCATACACATAATTTAAATTTAACATTAAATAATAAACAATTTGAATTATAGTAATACAAACCCGAATTTGCTTGATTATTCCTCGGTAACCTTCTCCTTTCCTTTGTGGGTCGATGCCTCGAGTTCCTTTTTAGCTACGAAAATAATAATAATTTACATTATTAATTGAAAAATTAAATTACAATAAATAATTAAATTTTATTCAATTCCTACTCTTCCTCTTCATTCCACATTCTTTATACACAATTCTATTATTTACTTATAAGTTCTTTCAAGGCTGTCTACCTGAGTTATTGTCACTAAATTATCTATATATTGAGTTACAGAATTCCAAATTAAGATCCGTAAATTTTATATGAAACTAGACTTATATATATTCTTTCCATAAAATTTTCAGAATTTTTTGATTTATCCAATAAGTACATTTTATTCTTTAAAATCACCCCTATTATGTTGTCTGACAGTTCCGACCACTCTTTGCTAAAATTTAATTATCTTTTTTTATAGAATTCAAATGATGTTATAGTTTGTTTATTCTAAAAATAGACTCATTAAGAAATATAATCATATAAATTATGTTCCACAATTATTTTTGTACAATTTTTAATGATTTTTCCAAGTCAGAACAGGGGATCTCTAAATCACTCTGAACCAATCTCACAAAAATCTAAATATCTCAAAATACAGAATTTCTTTGCTTCCTATGTTTCTTTCATATGAAAATAGACTCAATAAGCTTTAAATTAATATCTCACTCAACTTATACTTCCATTTCTACCATTTTTGGTGATTTTTAAAAGTTACTCTTCTACTGCTGTCCCAAAACTGTTTTCTTGTAGCTTATTTTGCAATTAAATCCTAATTAAGTTTACTTATTTTCTTAACTTAATTCATGCTTTATTTCTACTTAAATTCCTTCCATATTCAACTTGACTATCTAATATTCATAATAAAACTCTAACTTATAATTTTTTTCCAAATTAATCCCTATAATACAAAACTTATAGCTTACTTTACAATTTAATCCTTTTACTAATTCTAACTTAAATTTCATTCAATTTAATCTCTAATTCATCTTTTTCTTCAACATCAACTATACTTGAAAACCTATAAACTCTCAAAATATCAACTTAGTTTCATCAAAATCTTGCTTTAAAGCTTCTAAAATATCAAAATTAAGAGAATAGGACTTGATTGACTTACCTAATTAAACTCCAAGCTTTAAAACCTCAATTTTTCCTTTTCTTTTTCTTTCTTTCCTTCCTTTCCCCTGTTTCGAAAACTTCTCTGTTCTTTTCTATTCTTCTTTTGTTTCTTTTTATTTTACTAACTTGACTTTATTTCTTTTATTATTTCATTTACTTTATTTTATATTTAAGTTAATTAATAATTATAAAATATATATTTTAATAACAAATATAATTAATACATTTGTACCATATCATAACCTTACATTTGTCTTAATCTAACTAATTTATCAAATATAAAAATCTTTTAATACAATAATTTAATTAATAAATATCTTTTACTTAAAATTTAAGAAAATATACAATTATATTACAAATGTACAAATACATATATTACACATGTATTTTATCATATCCATACAATTGGCATATTTTGATTTATTTAATAATATTATATCATTATAATTTAATTATAATAAATTCATATAATATAAATTATATTAAAATATCATTAATTATATAATTATAACAAATAAAATCTTAGATTTTATTCCTTTATGCCACCTCAACTATGCTAAATGGCTTAATTGCCATTTTAGCCCCTTTTTACTTTCTTTTAATCTATAATTAGACTTTCACTCTTTATTCAATTTGATCCTTTTTCCTAATTACTTTAAATTAAGCTAAATTCACTAAATAAAAATCTAATTAAACACACTATTAGACTCATAATTACTCCTAATAATTATTTACTAACTCAGTTTACTAAGACAGAGGCCCGATAACACACTTTTTTGGTGCCCACGGATTTTAGGTCATTACATTTCTCCCCCTTAATAAATTTCGTCCTCGAAATTTACCCGAGAATAGGTGAGGATACTGTGCTCTCATAGCTTCTTCCGGTTCCCAAGTTGCTTCTTCCATACTATGGCTTCTCCACAGTACTTTTACCAAAGGGACCCGTTTGTTTCTTAATTCTTTCACTTCTCGAGCTAGTATTTGAACTGGTTCTTCTTCATATGACAAATCCGGTCTAATCTCAATGTCTTCAGTAGAAATAATATGAGATGGATTCGATCGATACCTTCGTAACATGGAAACATGAAAAACATCATGAATTTTCTGTAATTCTGGAGGCAAAGCTAGTCGATAGGCAACTGGTCCGATTCTTTCAACTACTTCATACGGCCTAATGTAACGAGGACTTAATTTTCCTTTGCGACCAAATCTCAAAATTTTCTTCCAAGGCGACACCTTTAGAAACACTTTATCACCCACAGAATACTCTATATCCCGTCGTTTTAGATCTGCATAAGACTTTTGTCTATCAAAAGCTACTTTCAACCTGTCTCTGATCTTTTTAACTATTTCTTCTGTCTCCTGAATTAATTCCGGTCCAACTATCTTTTTCTCATTCAACTCTGTCCAACATATAGGTGATCGGCATCTTCGACCGTATAATGCTTCATATGGAGCCATCTGAATACTAGATTGGAAACTATTATTATAAACAAATTCAGCTAATGGAAAGTATCGTTCCCAACCTGATTCAAAGTTAATAATGCAAGCCCGAAGCATGTCTTCTAAAATCTGAATTACCCGTTCTGATTGTCCATCAGTTTGTGGATGAAATGCAGTACTAAAATTAAGCCGAGTACCCAAAGAATCATGTAACTGCTTCCAAAATCTTAATGTAAATCGTGGATCCCGATCAGAAATTATAGATACTGGAATACCATGCAGTCTCACAATTTCTCACAATTCGATATATGCTGACAAAAATCTTGGCTAATCTGTATGCAACTGCCGTAAGTCGACTTTGTGCTCATCATCGAGCACCTCGGGTGCTACGAAAATCGATTGTCGGAATCCAAATTGACGTAGAACCCTATCTGACTGGTGCATCTCCACGGGGGCATAGTTGACTAATGGGACCTTCACATGCCAAATGTTCGAATTTTGAAAGAACTCATCCGGAATTACTGCCCGAATTGACAGATCCTCGTATGGTGTCCATTGAAACTATATTAACATGATAAAAATATTAGTTATATACTAAATACTAAATACTAAATACTAAATACTAAATACTAAATACGAAATACGAAACGACTATTTTATTACGAAAATATATTTTATTTAATACTTACTTGTGCTTCCGACCGTTGGTCTAATAGAAGCCGTATATCTTCAAGCGAGGTAGGTATTCCAACATAAATCGCCGAATGGTTCCACCTAATTAAATAAATTTTTAGCATACAATTATATTTTAAATCTACGTAATAATTGTAAAATCTAATATTAAATTTACCTCGTTATGAGTGGGAATGTATATGGGTGGTCCACTCGAGGACGTAAAAATGGAAAGCGAAATCGTGCCCATGATTGCAGTAGTGATAGGCAACCTCCGATTTTGGCTTTATTCGGTCGCCGCACATCTCTCAATACAATTTTGCTAGCACGACAGGACCCCAACTCAATTCACCGGCTGCTCTAAAATCAACGAGTTTCAGCAACCATCTTAGATGAACGAGGTTTTGTGACAAGTCCGGCATCAGAGAACCTCTAATCATCTCAAGAATGTATGTCCAAGCATACTGTATTCTTTCTAATTCGGTCGAATCATTACTCGACTCCGGAAATGTGTCTCGTAACCAGCCCATCTCGATCTGACCTCCGTTAATGTTATCCGGAATAGCACCCAAAGCTCGTAGCATACAACTCCCCAATCACCAGAAGTTGCGGACCCAGTGACTACGTACCCATCCACTGGCAATCCCAATTGCAATTGCACGTCTTCCAGAGTGATATTACACTCTCCGCATGGAAGATGGAAAGTGTGCGTCTCGGGTCTCCACCTCTCTATCAACGCACTGATTAGCTTCAGGTCCAACTTGCACCCCCAGCCTATCATGGCCACGTGCCAAAAACCCGCTTCTCGTAGGTATTTCTCGATCAAAGGTGATGGCGGACCAGATATATTACGAATATAGCATTGCAACACCCGATCTACAGACTGTTTAAAAAATTATAAAATATAAATTAATTAAAATTGCATAAACCTAAAAAATATTAAATAGTATTGAAAAATTAAAATTATAACTTACCATTGTCATTTGATCGACGGAGATGTGTTTATTGTCGAGACGAATTAATTCTCCGGCCATTGCTAATACGATCGAATATTTTTAAATTAAAAAAAAACTATTTCAAAAAACTTTTAAACAGGGCCTTTTTGTAAAAATTAAAAGACTTTTTTTGAAATTTAAGAGGAACTTTAGAGGAATTTGAGAGAAAATTGAGAGGAATTTGAGAGAAAATTGAGTAAAGACCTTTGTGTGAAAAAAATGAAAGGGGGGTTTATAGTTTTTTTTTTTTACCGTTGGAGGCCCAACAGTCAAAAAAAATGTGGCCATTGGAAGCGAGCAAAACGCGTCCCTAAGGGAGCATTTTTGCCACATCAGCAAAGCGTACCCTCAAGGACGCGTTTCTGCTGATGTGGCAGAAAATGCTCCTTCAGGGATGAGTTTTCCTGCTGCATCCCTTGAAATCGCGCTGACATGGACGCGTTTTCGGGGGAAATGACCCATTCCGGTAAATAATTGGAAAAAATGACCTTTTCCGAAAATTTTGAAAAAAAGCGGCATATTTTGGTAATTTACCAAAATTATAGGGGAAACCCATTAAAAAAACACAGTTCAGACTCTTGCTTCTCCATAATTAACTAGGCCTGGTTGGGTAAGGAACACGTTTGGGCGCATAGGTCTTTTCCATCTTTTTTTCTTATTTTCACCTTTGGGGTTTTCTTCTCTTCATTCTAGTGCAAAAATTGAATAACTTTCAAAGCAAAGCATAAAATTGCAGAGACAGAAAAGAAAAATAAAACAATTAAAAAGAAAGGAGAGAAGCTAAGAGGGAAGCAATTCACCGATTTGCTAGTAGAGAGAATACAGGATCATTGTTGTGAAAATTACTGAAGTTTGTGAAATTTTGTAAATATTGAGGGCTAAATGGCTAGATTTAGGATCAAATTGATAAAATGTATAAATATTGGAGGGTTAATTTTATTATTAGACCAATAAAAAACCACCCACATCAGCTTTCTATTAAGTATTTAACAGGGTGGCTAAAATTTTAAAATTTAAAAACATTGATGATAAAATTGAAAGTTTTTTAAGTTGGGCGATCAAAATGGAACATACCTAAAAGTTGGATAATCACCTAGCTAATTTATCCGAAAAGAAATTACATCAAAGTTACCTCATGTCCAACAATTGAGGTTTCATTGATTTTCTTTTTTAAAAATGTATGGTTTTCTTATTAAGATTTGCTGTTTCGGTTAACATAAATTCAACCTTTAAATATATATATATATATATATATATATATATAACTAATTTAGTTTTATGCAACCTTTTATTTTTATATTTAGATTTTGACACACAGATAATAACATGAATAATAAATAAATTTAAATATTAAAAAATTGTAAATATAAAATTAAAATTGGTTGAAATTAGATCAAATTTATCGAAATTAGTGAAGTTTGAAAATTTTAATAATTTATTTAATTAAAATCGTAATAGATTTTTACCCATAAAAACTATATTCTGACTTTTTTCTGGAAAATATTCAACAATAATTTCCATGGAATGAATAACCAATCCGGATTTTAAAAATAACAATACTCTTGAATAAGCAAAAGTAATCAAATGAAATAAACGGCACGTTAAGATC
Source organism: Gossypium australe (assembly GCA_005393395.2). Classification (NCBI taxonomy): domain Eukaryota; kingdom Viridiplantae; phylum Streptophyta; class Magnoliopsida; order Malvales; family Malvaceae; genus Gossypium; species Gossypium australe. Next base: position 18,860,081 of record CM016617.1, read on the forward strand.
CTATACCTTGAGCTAACATCATATAATCCAGTTGGACATTGTAGAAACCCGAGTGGATAAAGTTAGATTTAGGGTGGGTTTGGATGGGCGATTGAGTGCGGTGCGGTGCGTTTAGCTTACTTTTTGTCTCACGCTACAGTATCGCTACAGTACCTAATCTCACCGCCACTGCTGTTTTTACACTAACCACAGGTAAACGCACTGCCCATCCAAACCTACCCTTAGAGATTTTATGGGCAACTGCCCAATCCCAGACCAAATTAGGCCCAACAGGGGAAGCTTTTGAATTAGCCCATCAGTACCTCAACATCAATGCTGCCTTTAAAACAACCTAAAACCTTCTCCACCGTTCCTAAAACCCTAGCAACCTTTCGCCCCCATGGCTTTCATTTCCTTTCTCCGGAAAACAGCTAACTCCTTAGCTCCACTCGCGATTCGACTCACTCGAGTCCAGAGAAGCTATCACTCTTGCATCTTTACGGCCTTGAACCATGGCCTCCAGTCTCAGCATCCTACTGTGAACCGTTTTTACCCAAACACCCTACATTTCTCAACGGCTGTTGATTCTCAAAAATCCGCTTCTGATGAGTCTCTTCTCCGAGTTATTGAGTCTGAGATTCAGTGTGCCGAGGAGAGTGATGAATATGATCAGGTGAGTAATTAATTAGTTTTTCTTTTCCACATTTTCTTTTATCATTTAGGGTTTGTACGAAAGTAAGTGGAAAAATAGAAGTTGGATTTTGGGTGTTTTACAATCAAAATCGTGTCAACTGGAGACTTGTAGGGATTGAATTCAAGAGCTGTCTTGGAACATGGTAACACTCATTGTAGCACTTATATCCGACCCGAGAAACATAATTAGAAGCTGCTTTTAGTCGTTTACAATACGGTTATTGAGAGAATTTGTGGGAAAAAAAAAAACAGAACAATCGCTTAATAGCTAGTATTGATGTTAAGTTTTCAAGCTGAAAACAATGCTTTATTTTGAATTGTTTTTTAATCATTTAAAAAAAATGTTACTTCACAGGCTGAAGGAACTCCAAGTGAATTCCCTTTCAAAATCGAAGACACTCCTGGGCTTCAAACCATAACATTGACACGAGAGTATGATGGTGAACTCATCAAAGTTAATGTTCACATGCCTGATCTTGTCACTGGTGAAGGCGAAGCGGATGATGAAAATGATGATGACACTGAAAAGCCTAGTAAATCAAATGTCCCATTGGTTGTTAATGTCTCAAAGAAAGGTGGTCCGAGTTTAGAGTTCAACTGTACTGCTTACCCTGATGAGATTACCATAGATAGTTTGTCCGTTCGAAATCCCAACTCTGAGGATGAACTCGCCTATGAAGGCCCAGATTTCTAGTAAGCCTATTCGATACATTGTGAAATTGGAATATTGATTTGCATGGAATGCGATTACTAATGTTCTTGTTTTGCAGTGATTTGGATGAGAACCTGCAGAAGGCTTTTCACAAGTATTTGGAGATCCGAGGAATCAAACCGAGCACCACAAATTACTTGCACGAGTACATGATTAATAAGGATGGCCGGGAGTATATTCTGTGGTTGAAGAACCTCAAGAAGTTCATTGAAGAATGAATAGTTTATGAAAAATGGTAATGTCAAACTAGCACCGTTCCAAGTTGTTGTATGAACTAAGATACGAGTAGTTTTATCTATTTTTAAGGAGATTAGGTCGTCTTTTAGGGTTAGAATTCGGTCCATTTCCGGTACACATTCATCATTATCATTCACATGGTGAAGAATCCATCCATTAAATTATATTTGTGAGTGAATAGTGAAAATGTGTATTGGAGGTTTGGGAAGGGAGATCAAAAAAATAAACTATAGACTTGTTTTTTATTTGATTTTTAGCCATCTCAAAGTCATTGGTATCATTTATGTGATTTAAACATATTCATTCACCCCATCAGGAAAAAGATTTTATCAACAAAAGTACAGTTCAGAGAACTATGTTTTTTAGAACTTTTTTTCCTTATCTTTTTCTTTTCAGTTTCACAACTTTCTTAGTAACCAAAAACTCCTCCATTAAAATCATCATAAAACCCATTGAAAATCTAATTTTTAAAAGAAAAGCTTTGAAACCAAATAAACCCATTTCAATCTTGCTTAACTCATCAAAATTGAACCAATGCTTGAAGAGGGAAGGAATAGAAAAAACTGAACCTTGACGGCGAGACGCTTAAGGTCTGGTCCTTTCCAAAAGCTTTACGATAGTACACATCCACCATTTCCCTCTAACTTAGAGCTGGTAGCTCAAACAAAAATTTTTAACATTTTTGTTAGAAATTTGAGTATTAATATAAAGTTTAAAAATGTCAAAATTCTGATGTGTTTTTGAAGCACAAGGTAAAGTTCCGTGTCGCTCGTTTCTTCACTTTCTGTATTACCGGCATTAAGATATTTGGTAGGACATAAAGCTTAATTCTTTGTAATAAAAAAAAAAAGAGTTCATATCTAGTAACCCAATTTAAAACTTATCATGTGTCAAATATATATATATTTATTTGGCCATAGTCAAATAGGTTAATGTTTAGTAACCGAATTTAAAACACCTTTGCTAGTGGTGTTTGTCCGGTAAAAAAGTTCAATTAAGCTTGTTTCTAGTAAAAAAACTAGTTCAATTACTTGATTTTAATTTTAATATTTATACTCGATCTTACGTTCAAACTCTGATTTTCGCAATATGAAATTAAAATCAAAAGATGAAAGCGGAATAAGGGTATCTCATTTGCAAATGAGATAGACATCCTACTTACCTAGTAACTTTAAAGCCAAAGATAGTTTAGGGTTTAAAGAGAACCTAATTTTTAATACAAAAGTCTGCTTTTAGATGTGAAGTAACAATTACAGACTGGCAAAAAGACCATGAAAACCTGTATATACACGGAAGGAAAACTTGCAGGGTTTAAACATGTTTGCATTGACATTTGCTTCTAGTTTCTCTCATTTTGTTGGTCTATTAAAAGTTGAAGGCCAACAGCACCAAGTCAATTCGATTAACCCACTCCAAAAAAACGCAATTAGTAGCGCGTTGCTGCACCTCATCAAAAACATCTCTACTCCTATGACACACATCCGTTGCGTGTTTCAAATTTACCACTAAACTACAAGGAATCCAAAAAAAAAATACACAAGCTTTTCTTCAAGAGGCCTTTTGCTCAAACTGTTCTCCTTTTTCATATTTCCCAGGAACAGAGTAAAACACAGCAGAGTTTCGATTTTAGGTGCTCAGATATCCCGCATAGATGGCTTTGTAAGGTTTATGGAAAGAACCAAACCTTGATAAAGATTGCAAGGGCCACTTGCAGCAAGAACGCAGCAATCATCATCATTCTAAGATCATTACTGCCACCAATATAGGATGTTAAATTCAAGGTAACAAAGCATGATGAAGCCGTACCGGCAATAAGTATGATGATCCATTGGAGAATCTCAACTGGAATAAGCAGTAGAAACTGCAAATATGCCATATAATACAACTCAGCTGATTGTAAATAAACAATGAATAACTAAAAAATTGAAATTTTTGGACTTGAGTAATATTTAAAACCAGGATCATTTTCTTCCTTTAAAGAGAAAAACTTACTGCAGTTGGAATGAAAATGGAAAGTGAATAACCCCACATGCACCAAAATCGTATAAGGCTAGCATTTGAACCCAGATATCGAAACAAGAAGTAAAATGCCACTGGCACCACGAGTGAATAACCATAGATTCCACAAGCTGCTGCATTTACATAGCCAACATCAAAGCTCCAAGAAGTAGTTCGATCAGTGCGCTTTTGAATAAGGTATGTGGCACAGTTTCCAAAGGCCGCAAGCATAAAGACCAATGTAGTTGTGATCCAGATAAGCCCATACCTAACAAATGGCAGAAATCAAGACCAATAAACTAATGTAACAGATAATCATGAACATTACTACTGCAGATTGTTACAGCTATGGTCAAGGTTTTTACACCATCAGATGTATGATTCACCACATCATAGTCGCAAGGAATTCGATTTTCTCAAGGAGAAAAAAATATGGATTATACAGAAAGCCATGAAATAAGGATTTATGAGTTTTATCCTGGCATTATACATAAAAATTACACTGATCAGTTTACCAGAAAAGATCCTTTGATGTAAGGCAGGTCATCCATGATCTCTTTTTCAAACAGAAGAGTCTCTGGATTGAGACAAATAAAAAGCTACAAATACAAACTAATTATAAGATCCTAGTGTACTTCAACTTCCATAAAACCAATCAGATGGAAGGATTCTATCTCTTTTCTAGTTGTCTCCTGTTTTTTCTTTTCTTAATACACGACTTCTTTCCATCGATCTACTTGCAAAGATGACCATATATGCAAATAAGAGTATTATAGGTAATGATGCAATAAACATGCATTGATGTTTGCTGATAACTTCTTTATTGCTGCTGTCATTATTACATTTTGATAACAGCCACATGGCGTGCACTTGTCATTAATATCTTTCTTTTAGTGCTTCTCACAGTTTTCCCTACTAGGTACAATTCATGTCGAAATGAATAGCCAAATAACTTAACTTTCTAATTTACTAAATTTATGAACAAGATTAGTGAGTTCTGGTCCTGAATTCCAAATAGCATGTTTCTTGAAAATGAAAGAATGCCTAGGCCAATGGATGCTTTTATTGCTTTCAATCCTACTTTTCATCCCAATTTATATTGATCACAGATAATACTCATATGATTTCCTATACTTCTAATACTCCTTCACACTTAATCTTCTCTTCCAGAGGATCACTTTCCATCCCAAGATGAGGCTTCAAAAGCAGTTTTTACATCCACATAAAAGAGTAAGGGGAAAAGAGCGGCAGACTCACAGATCAGGGTTAGCGTCAATCTTGTTGAAAAAGTCTCCACCAGCAGGATAAAAGGAACTTATTATTCTGTTTACGACAACATCTGTATCTACATCAAAATACTGTGTGTATGATGAGATACTAAACACTCCCTTCCAGTTGTTTTGTGATTGTTGTTCAAATCCCTCTGCATATGATAGACAAAGGGATCGTTAAACTCTAAGGTGCCTCAGTAGCACTAAATAAAAGTGTTACATATTACCATCAGTGAGTGACATCTAACTGTAACACCAGTAAGGCAGTACTTTAGCTGCTATAGCCTTTGAATTTTAGAACATGGAAGCAAAATCAGTAGTCTACACTCTAAATCCCTTAGTTTGAAGAGTCATACACAAAAAAATAAAATAAAAAAAAGAAGAAATACTCCATGAAAGTTCAAAAATATTAACAGAACCACGAAAAGGATATATGCATCAAATAAAGGATTTTAATTGGGTACCTCCCTTCTATATAAAGAAATTTGTGATTACGAAAATAACAGGTAACTACTCCAGAATGCAAATACAAACATAACAGTTAACAATATAGTCTTTTCTTTCAAACATAAAAGGCATCGGAAGTTTCATTCTTCCTCACTAAATTACCCTAACTTTAAATAAGAAAACCACTCAATTCAACGCCAAATCTTCCATGGCTCAACTCTAGATATCAAGATTATTGAAAGTTCCTCTCCCCAGTTATTTTCCATTTGGGAAATAATAAAACTAAACAACTTTCTCAAGACATTAGTTATTTCAAATATAGAAAAAAAGTCAGAGATAAATTTAAGTTTTTTCTTATAAGGCAAGGAAATCAAATAAAAGATAATATAAAGATTTTTTTAAAAAAAAAAAAGAAGAAGAAGAAGGAAAAATCACGTTTCAGTGTACGAAAAATGAAAGGTTGATACATTTAACTAATTTTCTTTTTCTTATAGGGCAAGAAAATTGATTAAAAGAAATAAAAAAGAATATATACCGGTCGGAGGTCCAAGAGTTTGATAACCTCGGCCACCACCTCCTCTTCTGCCATACGAGGCTTCACTTTCTTCATTAACAACAGCCTAGGATTCGAATAAAAATTTTCAAATAATATTCTAAACTAATTTACATAAGAATGCCGATCTTGATAAATTAATTCAAAAGAAAGAAAAAAGAGAGAAAAAGAAAATTAAGAAGCTTACGGGGACTGTGCCGAGTAAATGACTAGTAGGAAGATTCCAATACGAAGATTCATCCATTGAAAGTAAGAGATCGAACTAAGAGTTTAATAAAAAAGAGATTTGGTTTTTCTTTGGAAAGTGGAAATTAGTTAAAAGGAGAAAAGTTCCGATGAGTTTTCCTTGCCGTAGTTTAGAAGCAACGGAGACGACGAGGGAAAGAAATACTTTGACTAAACCGTCAACTACTTATAGCTCTAACTTTCTTGGGACGCGCCATTTATAAGCGCTGCGTTTCACGCGTTTCCTTGCCTTTTTAACTTTTCCAGCTACGTTGACATGATTAGTCTTTCACTTTTGGACTATTGATGGGTCTACTTGGTTCCAGTTTTTATACTTTAATTGACGGCTCATGTATTCATGGGATGGTTTGGGTTCAACCCCTATGAATGAATACCTTATTTTTATTATTCTAACAATATTAAATAAAAATTTATTATTAAAATAGTATTTCTAATTGTTATCTTTCAAATAAAAGTACTTGTATTCTGTTCGTAAAATTCCTTTAAAAATCTTAAATTGAAAAAAATGTGCACTTAAATGTCATTGAATTTATGTTCTCTTGATTGATGCAATTACACTTATGCTAACTAAGTTATAACTCAACTAACTTATCTTCGTTTATGTTAAATGACTCGATGCATGTAGCAATATAAAAAGTCGAATGCATACGTGTAATTTTTAATCTCCTTAATTGGAATTTACATTTTGAACAATGCCAATAATATTCAAACTCAGAATCATGGAGTTGAAATGATAGCTTTAGAAGAACATGAATTACTTGAAATGACATATAAATTTGGACTTTTCTTTTCTTCCAGATTCATTAGCAATAGGCCAGGCAATCGGATTTATACAACCAACATTGCTTTCTGGGGTCGCCCATGCAGCACCAACAATTAACTTGAGGGCTACATTCAAAGTGCAAGAGACATGGTCCAAGGTTAATGTTCGCATTAAGCAATCTCTTACCTGTTTTTACACAAAATTAAATTAAATTAAATTAAGATGGTATTTAATATTTGATATATTCACAGCATATTTTTCTATTCTACAAAAATTTTTTATAAAATTATCACAAGTCTCTTTTTATATATATATATATATATTCAAATATTTTACTATATTTTTATAGGAGACTTATCAATTTCTTGACTCTGCTTTTGAAGTTAAAAACTCTAAAATTACTATCTTTAATAAATTAAAAAAAATTATGTATTAAATATTAAATATTAAATATTAAAAACATTTAGATTATTCCTTAAAAGAAATATTTAGTTTATAATTTACTTTTATATCATAATAATATATTCAAAATAATTTTGGATAAAACTTTAAAAAAATAATTTTCTTTCTTAGTTCAAACATATTAATTTAAATAAAACTATCTAAATATATTTTATCCTATGTACTTATTAACTCCATTCAACAAACCATGATTTTCGAATTTTATATTAAATAAAAATTTATTTAATACTTAAACACTTTCAAAAATTAAATTACAACTTTTCTCCTAATACATTATTAAATGCGCTGAAATTTTAAATAAATAATGGAAATGATTAATTTGGTTGACTACTTACCTTCTGCAACCAATACAAGGAAAGCCAAAGCAAATAAAACAAGAGCAAAATGAGCAGCCACGAACTTGGAATTTCTCATGATATAAAATATTAATAAAGAGTTTCGTTTTGAATCTAGGATTGCAACAACTTGAAAGATTGATAAGTTTATATAGGAATTCATTGTTAACAGTATCCCCTCAATTTGTGTATGTAAATATCGTGTGTTTAAAAATATAGTTGTGTTATTATAATAATTTGTAGGTTGTAAGTTTTTAAGTATTATCAATTTCATAATAACTTTTTATTTTAAGGGTTTAGAGATTATGGGTAGTTTAAAATTTTTATAAAAAAGTATTATATAATAACACAAGAATTGGGGATGATTTCTTATTATGGTTCACATCGTGTGTAGTGTGGAGAGCCATTGAAGTTGGTGGCTTTTGGGGGTCTCATTCAAAGGGATTTTTGAGAGAGATTGGGTAAAGTATTGTCATGTATCCTTTATCTCTTGTGATGGAGAGAGATTTTATAGGAGGAATTTTGGTATGGATCCCAATGAAATGATATCTGGTGACTACGAGTATGAGTGCTTCATTAGAATGTGATGGAGTGACTTACATTCTAATGAAGCTCTGATGCCCATACAACCATATTATATATTAGCATATCATTTCAGTGGGACTCACATAAAAACTCTTCCTTTATAAAAGTTCTCGCTATCACCAAAAAAAGAAAAAAGAAGAGAGGTTCCAAGATATATGCCAAAGCATTCCTAATCTCTCCAAGCTCATGAGACCCTCAAAATCACTATCTTAAGTGGCTTTTCGCACCAAATGCGGTATGAACTACCATTACAAATACTCTCAAATTTTGTGTAATAATAGTTGGCGTCATATGTGGGAACTAAGCAAAAGATCATGTCTCTTCCATGAGTAAGAATCCATGGCTTAATTCCCTCAAGCTCTTTTATCTTTCTCCATTTATGCATCTCTTGAAGCTTTTAGTAGTGTGGGGTCTCTTGAAGTTGTTGTCTAATTTGGGTTTCTTGAAGCTTTTAACTTACGGAGGCAATGTATTTCCTTCAAATACATAAAAAAAAGTACTTCTTATACTCCCAAGAGAGGGTTAACATGGGGCTAATAGGAAGCCTTTTTCCAACACCCAAGGGTTACTCGCTTGCATACTAAGAGGCCCTTCACCAGCACACTAGGGGAGCTATTTGCTAGCACACCAAAAGGGCTACTCCCCTACACACAAGCGGGCCCTACGTTAGCACACCAGGTGATCCCTCGCCCACACATTAGGAAGCCCTTGGTTAGAGGAGGCCCTTCATTTAAAAGGGAACTCCCATGGTTAGGAAGGGATAAGCACTAACTATGACATTTGTATATACGTTCAAGTTTGCGAAAGAAAGAAAAAATTCAAAAACCACTCCTCTAAAACTCTAAAACTCTCAAAATTTATATAAGATAATTACTCTTATACTTAAAAAAATATTATGAGAAATAATTTTTACGAATTCCTATTTTAATATTTCATTAACATTTTTACAATATTGAAATATAAAAACAAATGTCCTATTTTTTAGTTAATTAAAGTTTTTGATTGTGTGCACATTAAAAAAATAAAGCTTTTGATTAAGTTACAAGTCAAGTGTGATAAACTCAATTAAAGAAATAGACAAAACACAAAATTTTAAATCTATGTCTATCTATACTATATATAAAGTTTCTAATTGCATGGGTTGCGAGCCAAGTGACACCAACACTACAAGTGTCATGCCTCAAAATATAGGGGGTTAATTGAAATAAATAACTAAGAAATTAAATAGGTTTGATGGTTAAGTAGTTAGTGCATTCCTTAGAGATCTTAGGTTTAGGCCACTCTTCTCTCATTTCTTTTCTTTTTAATTTTAGCAAACTAGGACAAAATCACACCAAAACAAATATTATTTGGAGTAGAAATTAAACAAGAAATAGACCTTGTCCTGATAGTTACACACTTGTTTTTTCTCCTTACATAACCATGTTTGAGCTACCCAAGTCCTTTTCATTTTATTTTCGACAGACTAGGGGAAATTACCATGCAACCTCTTAAGATTTGAAAACCCTAGCTATTTAGTCCAATTTTCCCAATTAGACAAGGATTTTTCTTTCTTTTTAAACCCCGATCAAAATTCTATTTTCTCTCCCTATTTCTTCTCATCTTTTTTTTTTCTATTCTATTTTTGCATAAAAATATTTTTCTTACCGTTTTTGTTTCCCGAATTAAAATCTATTCCCAATTCAAGTCGTTTTCAACCAAATTCATAATTGTCATTAGAAACATTCCTCATCTTTGCCAAGAACTGGTACGTAACACCCCGAACCCGGCCTAGACATTATGACCAAATCTGGAAGTGTTACGAAGAAGAGTTTTGAAATCAATCTTATTATGTTAAATTTCTCGCGTTTAATTGTTACTAAAAAGAATCCACATTTTATCAAACATTTTATTATTTCCATTAAGGAAAACATTGTTAATTTGCTCTTCCAGAGAACTTATTTTGCAGTGGAAGTTTGATATTGTTAAAGTTGAAAACCATTTTTATGTTTTCAGAAAAAATATTTGTTTGCGTAAAATCGTGGTTTTATCAAACATCGCAATATAAAATTAAAAAACACATCCAAAACCAAAATTAAAACAAACAGTCCAAAGAGTCCCAAAATTACAAAACTCTCAGAAATAATCCAGGTTTTTAAATAAAAATCGTTAATCAGAACAGTTTGCAAGCTAGTGGTCACCGCTGAGACTCCGTCGCACTGACCTGTCTATGTCTAACCTGAATAGAGTAGACGACAAATGCGAGTTTTCATAAACTCAATGTGTAACTCAACGGAAACATAAATGCATCAAATTTAGAATTTTAGTATATCATAACAAAAGCGGGCATAAGTCCATATCAGAATCAGATTATTAGATACATACAGATATGCAAAGTCCTACCCTCATCCTCTACACACCATCTCCGACCATCCCAACACACCACGTGGGGTATAAAACACCCACCCAACCCTACACACCACATAGTGTCTGAACGACACTTATCAAAATAATCTGCAACTGTGCTCCCAAAATAACGTCAATTATTGCCTTACAGAACACTTTCTCCAACAAACAGAACCCACATCATACACAGATACAAAATACAGATATACAGAATTAACAGATTTAACATGACCCGCATGCTCATATACATATATCATACATGCTTGTACAACACAATCAGACATACATATCAATTTTCCTAAACTCAGACCAGTTTATTAAAATAACAAATCTTATGCATTATGGTTTGTTTTTCCCTTACCGACCCTACGGAGGGCCCACAGTCTATCGGAACGACACGTGCGACCCTAGGGAAAATTTTAGATTTTGGGTCCACATGCCTGTATGGGCCTACACGCCCAAATTGACCTTGCCCGTGTAGCCCACAAGGCTTAGCCCACAGCCTACATGCCTAAATCAGCCTAGCCCGTGTGACCTACATGGCCACGCACTCGCCCGTCACACGACCGTGTGCCGCACCTGGCGAGCCACACGGCCCTATGTTGCACCCGGCCAGCCACACGGCCGTGTGTCGTACCTGTGTGGCGTCGACAGGCCATTTTTCGGCTTTCGCCGAACTTTGATTTTCTATGTTTTTGTTACACACCTGGTTCGGATTTGTTGCAAACGCTCCCACGAGTTAACCAGAACCTAAAATTGACCAATAAATCACCAAATTAGTCGCTTAAATCGATACTAAAATCGAAACCAATTCGATCCGTTCAATCCATTATACAACCAAACCCTTACCTTCAATCAAACAATGGTAGTTCCACGCAACTAAGTCACCGACGGATAATTCCAAGCCCCTTGATCTTCCCCTAAATGGCATTAACAAGAACCATTAATAAAGAATCACCAACCAAAAGCAATAACTACACCTACCCAACTTACCGAATCAAATCACAATCGAAAACTGGGATAGAGGAAAACGACAGATGCACCACAATGCCGATCAACCAACAAAAACACACGGTTTAATCGAAATCAAGGATTGAAGGATGGAGAAAAAAGGAATTTTACTCAGAAGAGAAAAATAATAGAGGATAAAAGAAAAAGCAAAACGTCAGACAGAGGGAATTTTGGGAAAAAGAGAAAAAAATAAAATAAAAACAAATAAAAATTAAAATTAACAACTCCCTACTCCATCCACTAACCACCTTATCCCCCAGAATCCTACCCATTAACCACATCCAACTACCCCAGAATTTCACTTACACCCAACCTCTATCACACAACCAAAGCCAAAATTTATCATCTACGCTCACGCAGGGGTTCGAACACGAGACCTTCAGGTAAGCTAACACTTTACCACTTGAACCAGTAGGCTAATTCTAATATGAGTTCACAGAAAATATAACATAAGTCCACCCCAAAGGGATAAGGCTAGGATCAAAAATAGCAAAATTACTAAAAGTGGGACTTGAACCCAAGACCTCAAACACACACCCACATCACTTAACCACTAAAGTAGATACTTAATTGTAACAGATTTCACAGAAATAAAGATAAATAATTTAGGGCGTTACAGCTCTACTCCCCTAAAAGAAATTTCGGCCTCGAAATTTACCTGATCCGAATAGATGAGGATACTACTGACAATCGAATCCTAAGGTTCTCACATGGCTTCCTCAGTGTCATGATTCCGCTACAGAACCTTAACTAACGGAATAGACTTCCTCCTCAAAATCTTTATGTCTCAATCCAAAATCTGAACTGGTTCCTCCTCAAATGTCAAATTCGGTCTAACCTCGATATCCTTAACAGAAACAACGTAAGATGGATCAAACCGGTACCGCCTTAACATAAAGACGTGAAACACATTATGGATACGATCTAACCTCGGAGGTAGCTCTAACTGATAAGCGATCGATCCCACACGTTTCAGAATCTGATACGGCCCAATAAACCTAGGGCTCAACTTGCCCTTACGTCTGAATCGCATAGCCTTCTTCTACGGAGATACCTTAAGAAAGACAAAATCACCCATAGAGTATTCAATATCCCTCCTTTTGAGATCCGCATAGGACTTCTATCTATTAGAAGTTGCCTTAAGACGATCCTAAATTAATCTGACTTTGTCCTCAGTCTCAGAAACCAACTCCAGACCCAAAACCCATCGTTCACCCAACTCAGTCCAACATAGCGGAGTACGAAACTTACGACCATACAGAGCCTCGTAAGGTGCCATCTGGATGATAGACTGAAAACTATTGTTGTAGGTGAACTCGGCTAAAAGCAGAAAATCTTCCTAGCTCCCTCGAAAATCAGTCACACAACTCCGAAGCATATCCTTCAGTATCTGAATCACCCTCTCAAATTGACCATTGGTCTGAGGATGAAACATAGTACTGAAGTCCAACCTCGAACCCAGAGCTTCATGAAGTTTCTTCCAAAACTGAAAAGTGAAGCGAGGATTCCTATAAGAAATTATCGAAATTGGAACCCCGTGAGCTCTCACAATCTCAGAGCTTGACCAACTTTTGTAGAGAATAATCTGTTCGAACCAGAATAAAATGTGCGGACTTGGTCAAACGATCTACGATGACCCATACAAAATCCTTCTTAGTAGGTGTTAAAGGTAACCCACTAATAAAATCCATCATCACACGTTCCTATTTCCATAAGGGAATCTTAACGAGTTGGAACAAACCCGAAATCTATTACCTCTCGTTTCAAACTCGGCCACCAATACAATTTACAGAGGTCTTGATACATATTATTTCCATTGGGATGCATAGCATTAAGGCTACTATGCGTTTCCCTAAGAATCGACTGTCTTAGATTGGAATAGTTCAGTACACAAACCCTTCCTCAGAAACACAGAACCCCATCATTATTTAGCCCAAAATTAGACGTACTGTTACTCTCAACTTGACGGAACCGCAGAACTAAAGAATCATCCTCCAACTATTTTTCTCGAATCTGATCAATCCAACTCGGCTTAGCTTACAACTCGGCTAACAGACTCCTATCGTCAAATAGACTTAGGCGTGCAAACATCACCCTCAAATCAGAAATTACTCTACGACTAAGAGCATCGGCCACCACATTGGTCTTATCAGGATGATACTCTATCATGCAGTCGTAATCCTTGAGCAGCTCAATCTATCTCCGCTGCCTAATGTTCAACTCCTTTTGAGTAAAGAGGTACTTAAGGCTCTTGTGATCGGTGTAAATGATACATCTCTCACCATACAGATAATGCCTCCAAATCTTTAAAGCAAAAACCACGACAGCCAATTTGAGATCATGCGGCAGATAATTTTTGTTGTGTGACTTAAGCTTTCGGGACGCATAAGCCACAACTTTATCATCTTGCATCAATATACATCCCAAACCAACGTGCGACGCATCACTGTAAACCACAAACTCTTTACCAAATTCAGGCTATATCAGAACAGGAGCTTGAGTCAGAACAGACTTGAGCTGCTCAAAGCTCGATTGTTGCGCATCAGTCCAGACAAAAGGAACATTCTTACGTAAAAGCTTAGTCAGAGGAGCTACAATCAACGAGAACCCCTCAACAAATTATCAATAATAACCCGCAAGACCCAGAAAACTGCAGATCTCAGAAACATTCTAAAGCTATTTCCAAACAAGTACAGTCTCAATCTTCCTAGGATCAACTCGGATCCCATCAACAGAAACTACGTACCCCAGAAATGTTACTTCTTTTAACCAGAATTCACACTTGCTCAACTTAGCGTAGAGCTATTTTTCATGGAGTATCTGAAGTACTACTCTAAGATGCTCATCATGCTTCTCTTCAATCTTAGAGTACACCAGAATATTGTCAATAAAGACTACGATGAACTGATCCAAACGGTTGGAAAACCCAGTTCATCGATTCATGAATGCAGTCGAAGCATTCCTCAAACCAAAGGGCATAGCCAGGAACTCGTAGTGCCCATAACGAGTCCTAAAAGCTATCTTAAAGATATCAAATTCCTTAATTCTAAGCTGATGATACCCAGAACGGAGATCTATCTTAGTGAATATTGAAGCCCCACAAAACTGATCAAACAAATCATCGATCCTCGAAAGTAGGTACTTATTCTTCATAATCAGCTTATTCAACTGTCGGTAATCGATACACATCTTCATGGTACCATCTTTTTTCTTTACAAACAAAACTAGTGCCCCCACGGAGACACACTAGGACAGATGAATCCACGATCCAAAAGCTCTTGAAGCTGAGCTTTAAGCTCCGTAAGCTCCTTCGGTGCCATTCAGTATGGAGCAATGGACACCGGGGCTATACCTGGTAGAAGCTTAATGCCAAACTCAACTTTTCGATTTGGAGGTAAACCAGTAGCTTATCAGGAAATACATCTGGAAATTCCTTCATTTTTCTGATGTTCCAGATAGAAGAGTCCCTAGAAATCGAAACACTTACGAAGGGTAGATATGCTTCACACCCTTTCCAAACTAGTTTTTTGGCCACTAGAGCGGAGATCACATTAGACAAATAATCTAAATGTTCGCCAATCACAGAAACTTCCACATCATCCTCGATTATCAAAACTACCGTCTTAGTCGCGCAGTCCAAACTAACTCGGTGCTCTACCAGCCAGTCCATTCCTAGAATCAAATCGAACTATCCAAACGGTTGCTCCATCAGATTTGCCAGAAACACAACCCTTTGAACTTCCAATGGTACATTCCTATACAGTCAATTAACCCGAACAAACTGACCCAATGGACTTAGTACAGAAATCTCATCAGAAGTACTCTTTACAGTAATTCCCTATGTCTATCAAAGCAGTATAAGAGACGCCAAAAATAAAGAATGTATTGCAATCACATTAGGGGCGTCCTTGTCCTCTCGGTGTCGAGCAATATAAACCATTGTAGGCTGCCTTGCCTCAGTCTGGTTAGCATCTCTGCCCGGTGTTTTCTGGCTTCTGCCTAAACCATTACGGCCTCGAAGTGGCTGCTGTACTGCCCTTTAAGGTTGAACAAAACCTAAACCCGGAGCTTACATCTGATCAGAACGCTGTGGACACTCTCTAATCCGATGATCCATTGACCCACAACGCAAACATGCCCCTAATCTCCTTCAACACTCACCCGGATGGAGCCTACCATAGTCACTGTATGGCTGAACCCCAGTAAAAGCATCTAAAACTCCCACTCTAGAAGGCCAATCAGGTCTGGCCCATTTCTTAGGAATTTGAACAGAACTAGAAGGCTCCAAATCCCTCTTATTCTTGCCTCTCTCACGATCCCTGTTCTGGCGCTCAATGCGCTTAACCTCCTTGGCGATCTTCACCGTGTCCACCAAAACGGTGAACTCCTGCTCCCTTTGTGGAGCTATCAAGACCCTCAAACTGTCTTTTACATCCTCAAAGTGGACACATTTTTCGTATTTAGATTCCACCATCCCTCGAGCATAGTGGCTCAGTCTCAGAAATTTGGCCTCATACTCGGCCACAGTCTTATCACCTTGCGTGAGGTTCATGAACTCATGTCTACGAGCATCTACATAGCTCACCCCTACATATTTCCTTTAGAAGGTGGTCTTAAAATGCTCCCAATTAATTTGATCCGGCTGAATACCCTCCTCAACCGATAACCACCACTGATACACCTCATCATGAAGCAAAAATACCGTACCCTTTAGTTTCTGCTCAAGAGTGCAGTCGATATCATTCATTTTTCTCTTGGTGGCCTCTAACCAGTATTCGACCATAGTAGGGGCGACTCTAGTGACACCCCTAAACAATTCAGCTCCATTGGACCAAATTTGTTCAGTTACTGATCCACGACCTCCAGATGCAGAATAGGTTCCAGCGACCCTCTCCAAAACTCTTAACATAGCTTGGGACAACGCGTCGTCCTCAGCTGAGCAGCTTTAAGACCCAGTCTCAGAAATAGGTGAAATCGGTGTCTCACTCGTATCTAGATTTGCATACTGCCTAAAGAGAAAGACTCAGCTTGAGTCTCCCTACAGCACCCATCGCACCCACGAATACCACGACCGCGAGTTTCACGAGTGCTTATTATTTCAAAATTTTATCTACATTACGAAATTTTATACATAAATTTCAGTGTTTAATAGCAAATGTTTTATGCTTCAAATATTTGTTAAAAGTTCAGAAATCTTTTAGAAATCATAGTTTCTAACTAAATTAATATAGTTTCAGATAGTTCTAACTACAATATTTCTAAGTCTAGAAGTGCTTACAGAACCGGCGCCGGAGACTCGGTGTACCACATACATTACACATACGAAACAAACTTGTTTGAAAATTGTTTATTTTCAAATTTAATTTTGAACCCAAAATTCAGAGCATGAGTTTTGCAACTTGACTTAATACCATTAAATGTAACACTCGAACCCGGCTTAGACATTATGGCTGAATCTAGAAGTGTTACGAAAAAGAGTTTTGAAATCAATCTTATTATGTTAAATTTATCGCATTTAATTGTTACTAAAAAAAATCCATATTTTATCAAACAGTTTACTATTTCTGTTAAGGAAAACATTGTTAATTTACTCTTTCAGAGAACTTATTTTGCAGCGGAAGTTTGATATTGTTAAAGTTAAAAACCGAGTTTATGTTTTCAGAAAAAAAACATTTGTTTGTGCAACATCCTGCAATTAGGGTTGTTTGCGATTTAATTATTTTCATGTGATTGCTTGAAGAATGCATATGTTATGGTCTAGTCATAACCCCGGGTCAGGTCTGGCTTAGGTTTTAAAAACTTCTTTTAGCACTTAAGAGGAAAAAGCTAAGTAAGGAAGCTTCAAATATTATTTGGGGCAAAGCATGACACAAGGATAGCAGCTGGTAGAGTGGTTGGGACGCTACCTAGGTGTTGAGGATGGTGCGGCAAGGCAGGGGTTCGAGCTGCCAAGTTTACGCCTGGGAGTTTTATTTTTGTGTTATGGGTGTTGGGCTAGGAAGGCCTTATAAATAAATGGTGAGGTTTAAGGGCATGAAAGTCGGCCTGGCAAAGTGGCTTGGGAGCGCCACTTAAGGGCCTGGGGGCGTTTGGACTCAAGTTCGAGTCACGCTGGGAGCAAAGGGCGTTTTTATTTTGGCGTTAAAAGGAAGGGGTTAAGGAGGCTTCAAAAGGATTTTTGCGAGCATTGGTGGACATGAAAGTCAAGGTGGTAAAGTGGCATGGGGCGTGATAGGTGGTTGCGGCAGTGAGGTCTCGCGTTCGAGTCCTGATGGAGGCACATGGGTGTTTTTATTTTTACTTTGGTGTTAAGGCGAAGGGAAGCTATCGAGGGAGTGCTTAAAAGATATTGTGACGGGTTTATGTCACAAATTGAGCAGTAGCAGAGTGGTTGGAGGCGTGGAGAGCTTTCTTCAGGTCTTGGGTTCGAGACCTGGGGGCAGCACCTGGATGGGTTAAATTTTTTTATGGCCGGCGTGAGTAGTGGCCTGCGTGGCTCTAATATAGATGAAGGCATGTTGCCTTTGTTTTCAATTTTCTGCTACAAAGTATGGGCTAGTTTTTATTTATTTTATTTTGTTTTATTATTTTATTGGAAGAGGGGATTTAGAGATGGGAAGATTAATAAACAATGAATTATTTTATTCAATGGTGATGGGTTTTATTGCATGGGGAGCATGGCCGAAAATTCTTGATTGTTTTTCTCTTCCTTTCTCAATTTGTTCTGGCCGAACTCTCTCTAGCTACATTGCCCAAAATTCTTCAAAATTTCCCTTTCATCTTTGGTGCTACTTGGCCGAACCTTGGTGTATCTCCTTCTCTCCTCCTTGCATGGCATCTTAAGGGAATACCATGGCCAATACTTTAGTTATATCTTGAAGCCATAGCCGAATTTCAACAAGGGCATATCTAATTGTTGGTCTTTCTCCAATCGGTTTTGAGAAAAGGTAGGTGCCATGGCCGAATGTTTTAGGAGTTACCCCTCTCCTCTCTGTCATTTTCGTAAGGGTAAAGCCGATTTCGGCAATGGTTAGCAAGGTCTCTAATCACCTTTTGACACCGATCTTTTCTAGGTACTCCGGGATTGTGAAGCAATCAGACTAAGCCCTCTTTTCCCCAACAATCGGTTTTAGGTAAGTCAAAGTGGTAAGGTCACCTCTTTTGGCTCTTCATTCTTTATGTCGTGAAAAGCCGAAGGCTATTGAGACTTGTTTTGGTTGTTGGCCGATTGTAGGGGGAGAAGCAGGCTCGCATACGTTGCGTGGTGGGTTGTTTTCGTAAGGCAAAGGGTAAGGTTAAGTGCCATACGTTATCTCAATCCTTCGGGATATAATGGTGTGGCCGAATGGCCTTGTTAATGACCCTATGGTTTGGCCGAATGTAGGGTCAAGGGATCTAGTGCGGTAGATCGATTCTTCGGGTTTTCGTTATTGAGTAGTTCGGGATTCGCTTAGACTTACGTTTAATCAGGTGTGTAAACTCTTACACACTTTATTAGCATAGACTGCCTATTATATTGCTATATAACCTCCTTTGTAGTAACCTTGCCTTGTGGGCATAAGCTTGGATTTCGGGTAAGTCCCCTATTACTTGATCTATGATGCATGTTGTGTATGCCATCATATGCTGTTAAATGCTATGCTATATATAAATGCATGATATATGGGATCATGATACTTGTTATGTGAGCATGATGATGGTGGGATTGATGAGAGGAGAGAGATGATCTCTATGGACTGTCACCAGTGGTTTTGACCACACGATGGGTGGGCCCCATCAGATTTATTTGAGACTTCTGTCACCAGTGGTTTTGACCACCAGTGGTTTTGACCACACCGTTGATATAATTTGTGACTAAGTCCCAGTGGTTTGGTACCACCAGTGGTTTTGACCACATATTGATATTTGTGACTTCGGTCACCAGTGGTTTTGACCACCAGTGGTTTTGACCACATGTTGATATTGTGACCTATGGTCATCAGTGGTTTTGACCACACGATGGGTTGGCCCCATCACTTGATATATTTGTGACTTCGGTCACTAGTGGTTTTGACCACCAGTGGTTTTGACCACACGGGGTAGAAAAAGGAGTATGGATGGCTAGCTTGGGTTGCATATTTGCATGTCTTACTAATATCTTGTGTATGAGGTGCATTTTCGGGTTGGGGATTTATACACTGAGTCTTGGTGACTCACCCCTTCCCATATCATTTTGCAGGTGAGTAGATCGCGGAGATGGAGCCGGAGAGGACTCGAGGCGGCCATGCTTGTTCCTCGTATTTGAAATCTTACTAAATTTATTTTGGTTTGGTTTGTAATATGGCCGCTAGTTATTATTTTGGATGTTTAAGTAGTTGTTTTTACTTTATTTCTATTATGTTACTAATGAACTTATGAACTGTTAAGCAAATCGGTTAAAAGTAACGTTTTCAAAATTGTACTCGTACGCGTTTTCAAAGATGTTACCATCGGGTAGCAAAATTTTCCTAGTTAACAATAACTCTGATGGTTCTAAAAATTTAAATGATCAAATGGTTTCAAAGGAAAAAGGTTTCAACTCAATCGAGTTTATCAAATCAACCCATCTGAGTTTTAGCAAACACCGTTTTTTTCAGATTTCCACTGTTAACCCAAAGTCTTTAAAAACGTTTTTACTCCGTGACATACCAGATCCGGTCAAGGCTCGTGGGCCAGGTTTGGGGTGTTACATATTTGGTATCACAACCAGGTTCAAAACTCGGCTGTGGGGGCCCAAGACCCAAAAACATTTTCTTGATAGGCCTCTGTGAAATATTATGAAAATGGTTTTGTTTTAAACATCATGGCATCGAGTCTCCGGCACCAATCCGCTCGGGTAAGTATTTCTAACCTCTGTGTGAATTATTATCTGTAAAGGGGTAGAAATGGAACATAGATAGTATGAAAGGTATGTGAACCCTAGGACTAGTTTACCCCAACAATCTCATAAGATCTTTAATTGCCTAAACAAACCTATGACTAAGTCGCCGAGTTAGGGTGTGGTAACCCTTGTGCGCATGTCTAGGATTGGATCCGGAAGAGACTGGTATTTAAGAAGTCCTAGTGACTCACCTCCTCTTCGCAGGAATCCTACCTGGTGCGTAGCTTCGGTTCACCCTAACCGTGAGGATTTGTTCATAGGCTAAACCCAATAACTAAAACCCGAAAGGGAACTAGCCGTATTTTTATAAAAACTCTAGTTTTAAAACTCTTAAAAATTTCCCTTTAACTTGTGAGAACTATTTTACAAAAAAAAAATTTTCGGAAAAATTTTGATTTATGAAAATTACAAAAATACCCCTAGTGGTAAAATTACAAAGACGCCCCTGGTTTCTAAAATTACTAAGCGACCCCCAAATTCAACAAAATTTTTCTTATTTTACAAACCTACCCAAAACCCCTAATTTACAAAATTGCCCCTAATTTACAAAATTACCAAAATAACCCTGGTTTTCAAAATTTTTGCAACACTGCCAATTTGGAAAGCAAATCCTCAAAAAGAACCCTCAAGTTTACAAATTTTAAAAATACCCTTGATTTATTAAGATTTACAAATTTACCTTGGTTTATTACCAAAATACCCCTGTAGGGCAAATGACGAAAATACCCCCGGAATAGGAATTGGACAAAAAGGTGATGGAATAAGTGAATGTGTATCTTTGAATTAGAATAGAAAACTTGAAACTTGTTTGATCGAAAGAACAACTTTTAAACTCCGTTCATAAAAATTTCTTCGTTGATAATCAGTGGAACAATGACTAACTCATAAAACTTTTTAAGACAGATCACGCGATAAGAGATGAGTTCTAGAGGCCGCGGCCGTCGGGGACGCGGTAGAGGCAGGATGGCTGTGTCAGAACCCGTTAGGTCGGGCCAGGGGTCTGATAATGAGATACCACCGCCACCACCACCCCCAACTTTTGGTGTTGGACAACAGGATCAGACGGGGGGCAAGACAGTATCGCAGGCTGTGCTGCGAGTTCTAGAGATGATGGCTGGGGCAAGTGGAGGTAGAGGAGCTCGGAAATCTGTACCTGAGCGACTCCGAGCGAATGGGGCGGAGATATTCCGGGGTGTATCAGGTGTGGCCCCCAGTACAGCGGAGTATTGGCTGGAATCAACTGAGAGGATCATGGATGACCTGGATTTTTCAGCTGAGGAGAAGCTGAAGGGTATAATCTCTCTACTTCGGGATGAGTCATACCAGTGGTGGCTCACCGTAAGGGATGGAGCGATAGCGGAGGATCTCACATGGGAATTCTTTAGGGCAGCCTACCAAAGGAAATATATAGGAGCTAGCTACATGGATGCGCAACGGAAGGCTTTCTTGAACCTGGTTCAGGGTAATAAGACAGTGGCAGAGTATGAGGCTAAATTTCTCCAATTGAGTAGGTATGCTTGTGGTATTGTGGGTACTGAGTATGAACGCTGTGTCAGATTCGAGGATGGGCTGCGGGATGAGCTGAGGATGATGATAGCTCCGCAACAGGAACGGGAGTTCGCTGTTCTAGTAGAGAAGGCTAAAGTTGCTGAAGGGGTAAGACAGTCTTTTAGACGGAATCAGGATAGGAGCTGGAACAAGAGGAGCTCCGGATCTTCGAGATTTTCTGGGAATCAGCAGAAGAAGACAAGGTATGGTGGGTCAGATCAAGCTACTAGCCTGCTGCTGCTGCTAATACTCAATGGCTGCCACGGTGTGCTCGGTGTGGAAAGTCTCATACGGGGGAGTGTTGGAATGGTAATCGGGGATGCTTCGAATGTGGGTCCGTGACACATCGAGTAAGGGACTGTCCGAAAAAGGCAGCTAGGCTGAGGTCTGAGGGTCAGGAATGTCCACTGAATAGGAGGGATAACCAGCAGCCGCCGAGAGGTCGTGGTGCAGGAAGAGGAGGTAATGGTGCTGGCAGAGGTCGTGGGACATCGAGTGGAGGTACCGGTGGTACTGAGGCTAGGCAGCCTGGATTGGTCTATGCTGCGAGGCGTCAAGAGGAGGGCGACGCACCGGACGTCATTACCGGTATGTTTTTGATTTTTGGAGTACCCTATAGCACCTTGATTGATGTTGGCTCGACTCACTCATACATTGCTAGTAGCGTAGCGGAAACTCTGAACTTAGACTTTGAGCTTACTCCTAAGAAGATGACTGTGTTAAGCCCTCTGGGTCACTCTGTAGAAGTAAATAAACTCTATAGGGATGTACCCCTAGAACTCCAAGGGGTCGTGTTCTTGGCTGACTTGATGGAACTACCGTTTAGGGAGTTCGATCTGATTCTCGGGATGGATTGGCTAGTAAAGTATCAAGCTAGCCTGGATTGCGCAGCTAAGCACATGGTGTTAAAGACCGTGAATGGAGATGAAGTAGTAATGATAGGTAAGAGGAGAGATTACCTATCTAATTTGGTTTCTGCATTGAAGGCGGAAAAGATGGTTAGGAAGGGTTGTGAGGCATATGTAGTGCATGTTCGTGCTTTGGAAGCTAAGGACGCAGCTATTGGGGATGTCCGGACTGTAAGGGAGTATGTTGATGTGTTTCCAGAAGAACTCCCGGGTCTACCTCCTGATCGTGAGGTTGAGTTTGGTATAGATTTGTTACCCGGAACCGCGCCAGTATCTATAGCTCCATATCGGATGGCACCGAAAGAATTAGTGGAGTTGAAGGCTCAGATCCAGGAGTTGTTGGATAGAGGGTTCATCCGACCGAGTGTATCGCCTTGGGGAGCTCCAGTGCTTTTTGTCAAGAAGAAGGATGGAACAATGAGGATGTGCATAGACTATCGACAGCTGAACAAGCTGACAATAAAGAACCGGTATCCTTTGCCCAGGATTGATGATTTGTTTGATCAACTCAAGGGTGCTTCGGTTTTCTCTAAGATCGACCTTAGGTCGGGGTATCATCAGCTTAAGGTGAAGGAAGCTGATATCCATAAGACAGCATTCCGTACTCGGTATGGGCACTACGAGTTTCTGGTAATGCCTTTTGGGTTGACAAATGCACCAGCCGCGTTTATGGACTTGATGAACCGGGTTTTCCAACCCTATCTGGATCGGTTCGTTGTAGTGTTTATAGACGACATTTTAGTGTATTCGAAGTCTGAAGAGGAGCATGACGCACACCTTCATGTGGTTCTACAAGTTCTAAGGGAGAAACAGTTGTACGCCAAATTCAGCAAGTGTGAGTTCTGGCTTAAGGAGGTAACCTTCTTAGGGCATGTTGTTTCAGCTGAGGGAATCAAGGTGGATCCTAATAAGATTGAGGCAGTGTTGGGGTGGAAACCACCAAAATCGGTTACAAAAATCCGAAGTTTTCTGGGGTTGGCAGGATATTACAAAAGATTCGTGGAAAATTTCTCCTTAATCGCAGCCCCGTTGACCAAGTTGCTGAGAAAAGGAGTTCCGTGTGTGGTCTGAGAAGCAGCAAGAGAGTTTCGACAAACTAAAGAAGTTTTTGACAGAAGCACCAGTCTTGATTCAGCCTGAGTCAGGAAAGGAATTCACTGTGTATTGTGATGCATCGCATACTGGTTTAGGGTGTGTGTTGATGTAAGAAGGGTAGGTGGTCGCTTATGCGTCACGGCAGTTGAGGCCTCACGAGGGTAACTATCCGACACATGATTTGGAACTAGCTGCAGTGGTTTTTGCCTTGAAGATTTGGAGGCACTATCTGTATGGGGAGAAGTCGGTGGTGTACTCGGATCACAAGAGCCTGAAGTACCTCTTGACCCAAAAAGATTTAAATCTGAGGCAGCAGAGGTGGATCGAGTTGCTGAAGGACTACGACTGCTCTATCGAATACCATCCGGGCAAGGCTAATGTAGTCGCCGATGCTTTGAGTCATAAAGTGGTGGCAGAATTGCGAGCAATGTTTGCTCACCTAAGTCTCTATGAAGATGGGAGTCTTCTGGCGAAATTGCGGGTAAAACCGTCTTGGATCGATGAGGTTAAAGAGAGGCAGTTGACCGACGAAATTTTGAGTACTCGGAGGTTGCAAGTACAGAGTGGTGAGGCCGAGAGTTTCAGCTTGGGTAGTGATGGAGTGTTGTATTTTCAGGGGAAAGTATGTATGCCTAAGGATGATGATTTGAGGCAGCGGATCCTTAAAGAAGCGCATAGCAGCCCGTACGCTATGCATCTTGGAGGCAGCAAGATGTATCGGGATTTAAGGGAGCAGTTTTGGTGGCCAGGTCTTAAGCGGGAAGTAACCTAGTTAGTGGGCAAGTGTCTGACATGCCAGCAAGTTAAGGCTGAGCATCAGTTGCCATCAGGGCTGTTACAGCCGGTAAAGATCCCACAGTGGAAGTGGGAGGGGATTACGATGGATTTCGTAAGTGGGTTCCCCTTATGCCCAGTAAGAAAGACTCAATATGGGTGATAGTAGACCGAGTAACTAAATCGGCCCATTTCATACCGGTAAGGGTTGACTACTCGCTTCAAAGGTTAGCCAAGCTGTATATAGCTGAGATAGTGCGGTTGCATGGAGTACCTGTGTCCATTATCTCAGATAGAGATCCCCGATTCACGTCGAGATTCTGGAAGACCTTACATCAGGCGTTGGGTACGAAGTTAAATTTTAGCATGGCCTTTCATCCGCAGTCTGATGGACAATCTGAGAGAGTAATCCAGGTTTTGGAAGATATGTTAAGGGGCTGTGTTTTGGACTTCCGTGGTAGTTGGGAGGAGTACCTACCTTTGGCAGAATTCGCTTATAACAACAGTTATCAAGCGAGTATTCAGATGGCACCATATGAGGTGCTGTATGGTCGGAAATGCCATACTCCTACCTGTTGGACAGAACTGGGTGAGCGTCAGATGTTGGGTCCAGAGTTGGTGGCAGAGACGGAAGATAAGGTTAGGGTAATTCGGGCTCGTCTGAAGGAGGCATCGAACAGGCAGAAATCATACGCTGATCTTAAGCGCAGAGATGTAGAGTATGCAGTGGGTGATAAGGTCTTCTTGAAGGTATCACCTTGGAAGAAGATACTGAGGTTTGGCCGGAAGGGCAAGCTAAGCCCTAGGTTCATCGGGCCGTACACAGTGTTGAAACGTGTGGGACCAGTAGCTTACCAGCTCGAATTTCCGACAGAATTAAGTCAGATTCATGACGTCTTCCATGTGTCAATGCTTAGGCGCTATCGATCAGATCCATCACCCATCGTACCGATTGCGGAGATTGAAGTAAACGCAGACTTGTCTTTTGAGGAAGAGCCGGTACAGATTTTGGATCGAGATGTCAAAGTTCTGAGGAGGAAGTCGGTACCTTTGGTAAAGGTGTTATGGCGAAACCATGGTAAGGAAGAGGCCACGTGGGAACCCGAGGATGTGATGCGGCAGCAATACCCCCAACTCTTCTGATCCAGGAAATTTCGAGGACGAAATTATTTCTAAGGGGGGTAGAACTGTAACATCCTGAATTTAGGGTTGTTTGCGATTTAATTATTTTCATGTGATTGCTTGAAGAATGCATATGTTATGGTCTAGTCATAACCCCGGGTCAGGTCTGACTTAGGTTTTAAAAACTTCTTTTAGCACTTAAGAGGAAAAAGCTAAGTAAGGAAGCTTCAAATATTATTTTGGGCGAAGCATGACACAAGGATAGTAGCTGGTAGAGTGGTTGGGACGCTACCTAGGTGTTGAGGATGGTGCGGCAAGGCAGGGGTTCGAGCTGCCAAGTTTGCGCCTGGGAGTTTTATTTTTGTGTTATGGGTGTTGGGCTAGGAAGGCCTTATAAATAAATGGTGAGGTTTAAGGGCATGAAAGTCGGCCTGGCAAAGTGGCTTGGGAGCGCCACTTAAGGGCCTGGGGGCGTTTGGACTCAAGTTCGAGTCACGCTGGGAGCAAAGGACGTTTTTATTTTGGCGTTAAAAGGAAGGGGTTAAGGAGGCTTCAAAAGGATTTTTGCGAGCATTGGTGGACATGAAAGTCAAGGTGGTAAAGTGGCGTGGGGCGTGATAGGTGGTTGCGGCAGTGAGGTCTAGCGTTCGAGTCCTGATGGAGGCGCATGGGTGTTTTTATTTTTGCTTTGGTGTTAAGGCGAAGGGGAGCTATCGAGGGAGTGCTTAAAAGATATTGTGACGGGTTTATGTCACGAATTGAGCAGTAGCAGAGTGGCTGGAGGCGTGGAGAGCTTTCTTCAGGTCTCGGGTTCGAGACCTAGGGGCAGCACCTGAATGGGTTAAATTTTTTTATGGCCGGCGTGAGTAGTGGCCTGCGTGGCTCTCATATAGATGAAGGCATGTTGTCTTTGTTTTCAATTTTCTGCTACAAAGTATGGGCTAGTTTTTATTTATTTTATTTCGTTTTATTATTTTATTGGAAGAGGGGATTTAGAGATGGGAAGATTAATAAACAATGAATTATTTTATTCAATGGTGATGGGTTTTATTGCATGGGGAGCATGGCCGAAAATTCTTGATTGTTTTTCTCTTCCTTTCTCAATTTGTTCTGGCCGAACTCTCTCTAGCTACATTGCCTAAAATTCTTCAAAATTTCCCTTTCATCTTTGGTGCTACTTGGCCGAACCTTGGTGTATCTCCTTCTCTCCTCCTTTCATGGCATCTTAAGGGAATACCATGGCCAATACTTTAGTTATATCTTGAAGCCATAGCCGAATTTCAACAAGGGCATATCTAATTGTTGGTCTTTCTCCAATCGGTTTTGAGAAAAGGTAGGTGCCATGGCCGAATGTTTTAGGAGTTACCCCTCTCCTCTCTGTCATTTTCGTAAGGGTAAAGCCGATTTCGGCAATGGTTAGCAAGGTCTCTAATCACCTTTTGACACCGATCTTTTCTAGGTACTCCGGGATTGTGAAGCAATCAGACTAAGCCCTCTTTTCCCCAACAATCGGTTTTAGGTAAGTCAAAGTGGTAAGGTCATCTCTTTTGGCTCTTCATTCTTTATGTCGTGAAAAGCCGAAGGCTATTGAGACTTGTTTTGGTTGTTGGCCGATTGTAGGGGGAGAAGCAGGCTCGCATACGTTGCGTGGTGGGTTGTTTTCGTAAGGCAAAGGGTAAGGTTAAGTGCCATACGTTATCTCAATCCTTCAGGATATAATGGTGTGGCCGAATGGCCTTGTTAATGACCCTATGGTTTGGCCGAATGTAAGGTCAAGGGATCTAGTGCTGTAGATCGATTCTTCGGGTTTTCGTTATTGAGTAGTTCGGGATTCGCTTAGACTTACGTTTAATCAGGTGTGTAAACTCTTACACACTTTATTAGCATAGACTGCCTATTTTATTGCTATATAACCTCCTTTGTAGTAACCTTGCCTTGTGGGCATAAGCTTGGATTTCGGGTAAGTCCCCTATTACTTGATCTATGATGCATGTTGTGTATGCCATCATATGCTGTTAAATGCTATGCTATATATAAATGCATGATATATGGGATCATGATACTTGTTATGTGAGCATGATGATGGTGGGATTGATGAGAGGAGGGAGATGATCTCTATGGACTGTCACCAGTGGTTTTGACCACACGATGGGTGGGCCCCATTAGATTTATTTGTGACTTCGGTCACCAGAGGTTTTGACCACCAGTGGTTTTGACCACATGTTGATATTGTGACCTATGGTCATCAGTGGTTTTGACCACACGATGGGTTGGCCCCATCACTTGATATATTTGTGACTTCGGTCACCAGTGGTTTTGACCACCAGTGGTTTTGACCACACGGGGTAGAAAAAGGAGTATGGATGGCTAGCTTGGGTTGCATATTTGCATGTCTTACTAATATCTTGTGTATGAGGTGCATTTTCGGGTTGGGGATTTATACACTGAGTCTTGGTTACTCACCCCTTCCCATATCATTTTGCAGGTGAGTAGATCGCGGAGATGGAGCCGGAGAGGACTCGAGGCGGCCATGCTTGTTCCTCGGATTTGAAATCTTACTTCGCATCGTTAAAGTTTATTATTTACTAAATTTTGGTTTGGTTTGTAATATGGCCGCTAGTTATTATTTTGGATGTTTAAGTAGTTGTTTTTACTTTATTTCTATTATGTTACTAATGAACTTATGAACTGTTAAGCAAATCGGTTAAAAGTAACGTTTTCAAAATTGTACTCGTACGCGTTTTCAAAGATGTTACCATCGGGTAGCAAAATTTTCCTATTTAACAATAACTCTGATGGTTCTAAAAATTTAAATGATCAAATGGTTTCAAAGGAAAAAGGTTTCAACTCAATCGAGTTTATCAAATCAACCCATCTGAGTTTTAACAAACACCGTTTTTTTCAGATTTCCACTGTTAACCCAAAGTCTTTAAAAACATTTTTACTCCGTGACATACCAGATCCGGTCAAGGCTCGTGGGCCGGGTTTGGGGTGTTACAGTTTGTGTAAAATCATGGTTTTGTCAAACATTGCAGTATAAAAGTCAAAAACACATCCAAAACTAAAATTAAAAAAAAAAACAATCCAGAGAGTCCTAAAATTACAAAACTCGCAAAAATAATCCAAGTTTTTAAATAAAAACCGTTAATAAAAATAGTTTGCAAGCTAGTGGTCCCCGCTGAGACTCCATCGCACTGACCCGCCAATGTCTAAGGATTACCTGAACATAATAGACAATGGATGTGAGTTTTCATAAACTCAATTTGTAACTCAGCGGAAATATGCATCCATCAAATTCAGAATTTCACTATATCATAACAGAAGCGAACATAAGTCCATATCAGAATCAGATTATCAGATACATATAGATATGCAAAGTCCTACCCCATCCTCTACACACCATCTCCGACCATTCCAACACGCCACGTGGGGTATAAAATACCCACCCAGCCATACACACCACATAGTGTCTGAACGACAATTATCAGAATAATCTGCAACTGTGCTCCCAAAATAACATCGAATTATTGCCTTACAGAACACTTTCTCTAACAAATAGAACCAACTCCATACATAGATATAAAATACAAATATACAGAATTAACAGATTTAACATGACCCGTATGCTCGTGTACAAATATCATACATGCTTATATAACAAAATCAGACATACATATCAGTTTTCTTAAACTCAAATTAGTCTATCAAAATAACAGATCTCATGCATTAGGGTTTGTTTTGCCTTTACCGATCCTACGAAAGGCCCACGGTCGATTGGAACGACACATGCGACCCTAGGGAAAAATTTAAAACTTTGGGCATGTGGGCCTACACACCCAAATTGGCCTTACCCGTGTGGCCCACACGGCCTGGCCCATAGCCCACAAGGCCAAATCAGCCTAGCCCGTGTGACGCACACGACTAGACACTTGCTCGTCACACGATCGTGTATCACACACGGCCGGGCACACGCTCGTGTGGCATCGACAGGCCATTTTTTCAGCTTTCGCTGAACTTCAATTTTTCGTGTTTTCGTTACACACCTGGTTTGAATTTGCCGCGAACGCTGTCACGAGTTAACCAGAACCTAAAATTGACCAATAAATCACTGAATTAGTTGCTTAAATCGATACTAAAATTGAAACCAAGTCGATCAGTTTAATCTATTATACAACCAAACTCTTACCTTCAATCGAAAAATGGTAGTTCCATGCAACTAAGTCACCGACGAATAATTCTGAGGTCATTGATCTTCTCCAAAACGACATTAGCAGGAACCATCAATAAAGAATCACCAACCAAAAGCAATAACTACACCTACCCAACTTACCAAGTCAAATCACAATCGAAAATTGGGACAGAAAAATGACAGATGCACCACAATGCCAATCAACCAACAAAAACACATGATTTAATCAAAATCAAGGATTTAAGGATGGAGAGAAAGGAATTTACTCAGGAGAGAAAAAGAATAGAGGA
Source organism: Gossypium australe (assembly GCA_005393395.2). Classification (NCBI taxonomy): domain Eukaryota; kingdom Viridiplantae; phylum Streptophyta; class Magnoliopsida; order Malvales; family Malvaceae; genus Gossypium; species Gossypium australe. Next base: position 18,890,583 of record CM016617.1, read on the forward strand.
GAAGAAAAAAACCAAAATGTCAGATAGAGGGAATTTTGGGAAAAAGAGAAAAAAATAAAATAAAAACAAATTAAAATTAAAAGTAAACAACTCCCTACTCCATCCACTAACCATCTTATCCCCCAGAATCCTACCCACTTACCACATCCAACTACCCCAGAATTTCACTTACACTCAACCTCTATCACACAACTAAAGCAAAAAATTATCATCTACGCTCACGCAAAGGTTCGAACACGAGACCTTCAAGTAAGCTAACTCCTTACCACTTGAACTAGTAGGCTCATTCTGATGTGAGTTCACAGAAAATATAACATAAGCCCACCCCAAAGGGATAAGGCTAGGATAAAAAATATCAAAATTACTAAAAGTGGGACTTGAACCCAAGACCTCAAACACACACCCACATCACTTAACCGCTGAAGCAGATACTTAATTGTAACAGATTTCACAGAAAGAAAGATAAATAATTTAGGGCGTTACATGGTAAGTACGTTTCAATTCAGATGTCTGGTCTCAAATATTTATAGATTTTCTATCCAATACTAATTGTTTGATCGATTAAATGATCTTTCATGATTCTTGCCAAAGATCTTATCACATCTCGAAAATGGGGTTAGTAAAATCAGGGTTTGCAAACCAAGTCAGCGGTCACTGTTAGACTTCTAAGTTTTTTCCTTGCATTTTAGAGACAAGAATGAGGCTAATGGTTCAGTGGTAAGGCTTTAACTTACCCAGAGGTCCCGTGCTCAAACCCTCGTGCATGCAACCACTCTTCCAATTTCAATTTTGTTTCATTTTGTTCTTGTAACCCCTTTTCTTAGTTTTTTCTTTTTTTTCTTCTTTAATTTTTTATTTGATTTGCTATTTATTATACCCTAAATTTTAGCAATCTTGTGTCGTCTCTTCTTGTGCCTACGCCATTGACATTGTTATTTCTCAAAAGTCTCGTTTGCTTCTTTCACATCTTCATTCAGTACAAATCCTAAACAGGTGAAGTGTAAGTGCTGTTGTTTCTGAGTTTTAATCAGTTTTCTTTAATTTTTTATTCTGTTTTTTGAAAGCCTCTTAGTTCTAATGTATTTGTGCAATTAAGTTTCAGATTCATATAGTAGAGGTGAACCGATTGATTATTAGTGCTGTAGAATTGCGTTTCTAGGTGAGTGTCTTAAACACTTGTAATCGATGGATGTTTTTGTGCTTTAACCTTGTGATTTGCAGCAAAATCGAGTGAGGTTTTTAGACCACACAGTCATCCAATACGGGCATGTGCCACACATGGGTAGTTCACACAGTCGTGTGCCACTATAGGTGTTAGGGTTACTTCTTGAATACACGACCCAGGGTGAGTCACACAGTATGACACACGATCACGTGACCACTATTGGGGAAATTGATTATTTTGACACGGCCGATAGCCCTTCGCATGGCTTGAGACACGACCATGTCTCTCTTGCAAGTTTATGTTAAAATTGCCACACAGGCACAGAGAGTTACACGATCTGTCCACACGACCATGTACTTCAACCACATGGTCATGTACCTTAGCCAACAAATGTGTATCCATATAACATGCTTTAAACCATCCCACGCGGCCGTGTGTTCCTATTTTACTAATTTTACCACTTTTTCGTAGTTTGATTCGTTTTAGGCCCTGAGTGATCCTTTGCATGTTAGAGCTTCTGTAGGTATGATTAACAATTATTACTGAATACTGAATAATAGTGATTGATATAATACTGACTGAATATATATATGCACTTTTGATTCTGTTATTGGTGTTGGTTGCAAGTTTGTTTTTGATTTACTAAAAATTAAATATGAGCATGTCTGATTTGGCAAGTTCGAATTTATTAAATTTTTTGCATTTGTATTGAGGTTGGGATATGGACATGAAGTGAAGGAAGTTTGATTTGGCAGTTAAATTGCATTGACTATATTTGGCAGTAACTCCGCAATATTTTTGGTAGTTTGACTGCATAACATTTAAGTGGAATACGACCATTTATTTGGTGTGTGTTGGATGGATAGGTCTATCATAAGCGTAATTGGTGTGTAGTGGATGGATGGGTCTACCATAACCTTATATTTGGTGGGTGTTGGATGAAAAAAGTTAGTGTGTAGTGGTTATACGTATAGGATTTTTGTTCTGTTATATGTTTGAGCATGTCATGCATATATGTTGCAGTGATAAAGTAATATGATACTCTAATATTTTGTATCTATTGGTTAGTTTTGATTATGGTTATTTCATGTTTGGTTGTCTGATTGTTACTGCATTGTTTACATTTGTTTTCGACTCACACTGAGTTTCGTAGCTCACGTCTTTGGTTTACCCTTTTCAGGTAATTCGCGGGGTTAGGTCTCGGACGTAGCTATCGGAGGTCTCAGAGTTTTTCATTTCGGTTTGATTTGAACAAAGTTTTCTTAAGATTTGTAAGTATTTTATGAGAACTGTGGTATGGGTTTTCTATTTTGGGATAGTTTAGTGATTTCATGCGTGGACATTAGTAAACTAAACTGCTTTCTTTAATAATCGACCAAGTGTTAACTTATGGATTTTCAATCAAAATAAAATGTCAGAATTTCCACTACAACACAGGTTTTGAAATTTTGGTTAACAAATTACTAACATGAAATGTTTGAAAAATTATTAAGGAGGTAATAAATTTTGGGCCTTAAACTAATTTTGGCAACAATAAACTAATGTTTACAAAACTTAGGTGTAGCCCACCACTGGTAGTTGAAATATGAGCAAAAGTGGTTTTTGAAAAAGTTTTCTAAAATGTCTGAATAGTGTTTTGGTTTTTGGCCACTTCGGTGGTCAATGTGACCTTTAAAATCTGATCAAAACATCTAGGTCGGGTTTTAGGGTGTTACAGATCTTTTGAAAATCTTAATTTATCTTGAAACCAACCATTAATTCTTGTGTAAATGTCGTTTGAAGGAACTGTTTTAGGTGCATCAGATCAAATTTGTTCATAGGATATTATTTGAGCTTCGAATGAAATGTGTATGTTCTTTTAAAAATGAATCGGGGCAAATCGAGCCTAGGTTTAAGACCACACAATCTTTTTCACGGGCGTGTGGACCACACGACCCCTCACACGGCCAATGACCCTAGAAACCCTAGGGTAGTATGTGAACCACATGGCCTGCCACATGGCCGTGTGTCCTTCTTGTAGGTTAATTTTTATAATTTTCCACATGGTTATAGCCTATTACACGGCTTGGCCACACTACCGTATAACCCTTCCACATGGCTTATAGCTTCCCACATAGCCTGGCATATGGCCGTGTGACCATTGATTTACAATTTTATCCATAATTTTGTGAATTATTTAGTATAGTCCTAGAATAGTCCCCAAACTATTTTTAGCACTTTATTTCATTCAATTAAGTCTCTGATAATATGAATAATGCTTGAATCCATGATTTGATTGACTGAATTATTATTGTATACGTATGATATGAAAATATTACATGTCTACTGTCATTGTAATTTTGATGAATTGATATTGTTTTCCACACCACTATGTTACTATTGTATGACATACATGTATACTATTACTGTTAAATCAAACTCATGTTAAGCAAGTTTATTGTGACTGTGATGATCCGTTATAAGCATGATAATTGTTAATGTATCAATTTTCTATAAGCATGTTATTGCTACCGTATTGATCTGTTGTAAGCATGTTATGTTGCATTACATGGGGTGGCACGGTATGAATGGAGAAAGTGTGAGAAGTTTATTTGCATCGTTGAGTGGTTTATCCACACTATACTAGTAGCTTTTATCTACAAATATGTTGTGCGACCACAATCTACTGATAGCTTGTTTGTAAAAACTTTTTATTAAAAAAAAAACCCCGGTGGTTCATCCACCCTTTTTTATTACTAGTGGTTTATCCACAACAAGTGGTTCATCCACAATGGTGAGTGGTTTATCCACAATATGGTGTAAAGGTAGAGGAGTTTTGGGGAACTCATACTGTGAAGTGTAGCGGTGGGGTAGGACATTTGCTAATAAATTGAAGTTGAATTGCATTCATGAGCATATACATGCTTATGAACACCAAGATACTATATTGATAAATTTATCTGAATTATCGATATTCTGTATTGCTATTCAATTGTCATTTATTCTATGAGTTGAGATTCCAAATGACTTGTCTACTGTTTGCACTAGTTTTTTTTTTTTTGTGATTGAATTCAAACTGAGCTTCATAGCTCACTCTCTTTTATTTTCATCTCTATAGATAACCCACCAGGTTAGAACGTGAACGCGACATCCGGAGGGTCTCGACTCAGTTTTAATTACTGGAATATTTTATGTCCATTATTTGATATTTTTATTATTTAGATACTGTATTATTTTATTTTGAATTGTGCCGTGGGACAGGATTTGGGTTTTTATTTATGTAGCTTGCATGATATTAAATTGAATTTAGGATATCGAATTAGGAATATTAATTAGTTATGCATGAAACCTTAGTTTTCATCAAAAATAAAAATAGATATCACTTTTCCCCTACTAAACTATAATTAGAATTTTTGAGTAATAAATACGTAACGCGATGAATGTTTTTAAGTTTGTTTTGTAAAAATTAACTAAATGTGTATCTACTTTAGTGGTTAAGTGTTTTCGGTGTGTGTGTGTGTGTGAGGTCTTGGGTTCAAGTTCCACTTTTGGAAAATTTTGATATTTTTCTAATCCTAGCCTTACCCATGTTGAAAGGGTTTTTATAAAATTGTCTGTTAATCCATATTAGAATGAGCCTGCTGGTTCGAGTGGTAAGGAGTTAGTGTGTTGGAGGTCCTGTGTTCAAATCTGTGCGTGAGCGTGGGTATTGATTTTTGCCTCGGTTAGCTGAGAGAATTTGGATTGGATTGAGAGTTTGAGTGAATGGGTAGTTGTGGTTGAAATGATAGTAGGGAGTTGGGATTTTGGGGATTATCAATTTTTTTTTGGTTTTTTTTCAAAAAAATTCGGCTCTCTCTTTCTCTCAAAAAAAATTCTTACGTTGGTTTTTCCTTCTCTCTGTGTTTTTCTATCACTTTAATTGTTCAATCTCGGTATTTCAGCTTTTCGGTATTCTTGTGCATTGGTAAGTGGTGATAGAATGCTTTGCTTGGGTTAGAGAGTTTTTCCTTTAAATTTGTTTTGAACTTTGTTGATTTTCTGCTGGAATTGAAATTATGTTTTTGCTAGCGGCGAATCGTGAAGAACGAGACTCACCTCTCACAGATTCGTAGTCGGAGTCATTCGAGAAATTAGGGTGTTGGTTGGCTCGGAAGTGATTTCAAAACAAAACTGTACCAGGTGTGTTCCCAAAACACAGAAAATAGGGTTTCAGTGAAAGCCCAAAAAGTATTCTATCGACTCCACACTAGCGTGTGCCTGACCTTGTGGTTGGCCGAGTGTGAAACACGGCCATGTGTTTGACGAAGGCATGGCTGTACGCAAGACACGACATTGTGATGGTGTGAGTGTGGCCGTGTAGGCCATACGGGCTTGGCCAAAGTGGGCGTGTGGAACACACGGGCATGTGGGTTTTAGGCTAGGCTGTGTGGGCCCATAACATTAAAATTTTCTCTAGGGTCGCACGGTTTGTTTCGATCGACTGTGGGCCTACTGTAGGGTTGGTAAGGGCTAACCAAACCCTAAATTATGTGATATGATATTCTGATAGTTTGCCTTGTGTGGGATACTGAAATGTACATCTGTTTTGTTAAGTATATAAATATGATTTGTATATGAGCATGTTATGCATGATGTTGCTGTATCAGTTATTCTGTATCTGTGACTGGGGCGTGTTTTGTATATGCGGAGGGAGTGGTCTGTACGGTGACCTTTCGCCTATATTCTGGTAGCTTGTTTGCATATTATCTATTATGTGTTATATTGACACCATATGGTGTGTAAGGACGGATAGGTGTTTTTAACCCCACATGGTGTGATGGGATGGTCGGAGTTGGTGTGTAGAGGATGGGGATAGGATTTTGTATATATGTTCTGCATATCTAATTCTGATATCTATATCTGTAAATGACTTAAGTCTTGATCTGAATTTGACTGTATATGTGATTTCTGTATGTATAGTATGTCTATTTCTATTGGGTTATATACTGAGTTTACGCAAACTCACTTCTGTTTTTTCTGTTCTGTACAGGTAATCCAAAACCTTTGGCAGATCGATGCAGCAGAGTCTCACAGTGACTACAAGTTGGTGAACTGTTTTTCATTAGGGGTTTTCGTTTAATTAAGACTTATTTCTGGGAGTTTTATAAGTAAGGGACTATTATAAGTAACGGACTATCCAGATTTTTTGGATTTATTTTGGATTTAGATTTTTTATTTAACTTTTTAATTGCGACGGTTGGCTAAAACTATGATGTTTACTAAAAACAAATATTTTCTGAAAATACAAACGAGATTTTCAAATATAATGATTTCTAATACTTCCGCTATAAAATATGCTTCGGCAACTGAACTAATTAAGTAACGTTTTCAGTAATAGTTATAAATGAATATGGGCCATGAAACTAGGATGAGTTGTCAAAACCATTCTTTGTAACATCTCCGGATTTGACCGTAACGTCTTGGCCCCGTTTGTACATTTAGTGGTATCAGAGCTAGGTTGCAAAACTCGGGCTGTGAATTTTGGGTTCAAAAAATTATATTTCGAAAAGAATCTGTTTTCAAATAATTTGGATAATTTTGAGAAAGTATGTGGTGTACCGAGTCTCTGGCGCCGATCCCGTAAGAGTGTACCGAGTCTGGCGCCGATCCCGTAAGTACTTCTTAACTTATATAAAACTTTCTGAAAACACTGTAGTTAGTATTTTTTGAAACTGTACTGAGTTAGTTAGAAACTGAAACCTCTAAAATGCTTCTGAACTCCTGATAATTTACACATAAAATATCTGCTAATAAATACTAGAACTGATACATAAATTTTTTTAATGTAGACAAATTTGAAATATACTATTAGCGCTCGCGGAAGTCACGGTTATGGTATTCGCGGGTGTGGTAAAGGAAGTAGGGGGCTCGAGCTGAGTCTTCCTTTTTGGGAAATATACCAAATTTAGATACGAGAGAGACACCGATTTCGCCTACTACTGAGACTAGGTCTCAAAGCTGTTTGGCTGGGGACGACGCACTGTCCCAAGCCATGTTGTGGATGTTGGAGAGGGTCGCTAGACCCCATTCTAGATCTGGGGGCCATGGGTCGGTAACTGAACGGCTCCGATCAAATGGAGCTGAGCTGTTTAGGGGTGTCACTGTACTCCTGAGTAGAAACTAAAGGATGTAGTCTCTTTGCTTCGCGATGAGGCATATCAGTAGTGGTTTTCGGTAGAGGAGGGTACACAACGAGACCATCTAAATTGGGATTATTTTAAGACTCTCTTCCAGGGGAAGTAGGTAGGCGCGAGCTGTGTGGATGCTCGTAGGCGTGAGTTCATGAATCTCACACAATGTGATAAATCTGTGGCCGAGTATGAGGCTGAGCCGTTACGCTCGAGGCATGGGGGCACCTGAGTATGAGAAATGCGTTCGTTTTGAGGATGGCTTGAGGGATAATATTAAGGTATTGATTGCTCCATAGAGGGAGCGAGAGTTTGCAGTTCTGGTAGATAAGGCAAAGATCGCTGAAGAGGTTAAGCGCGTAGAGCGCCAAAATAGGGATCGTGAGAGAGGCAAGAATAAGAGGGATTCGGAGCCCTCTAGTCCTGTTCAGAGGCCCAAGAAATGGGCCAGACCTAATAGGTCAGTTAGAGTGGGGGTTTCTGTTGCCCCTACTAGGATTCAGCCATGTGGGGATTTTGGTAGGTGCCGTCTAGGCGAGTGTTGGAGGAGATTAGGGGCTTATCTGAGGTGTGGGTCTTTGGAGTACCGGATTAGAGAGTGTCCATAGCGAGCTGATTAGATGCAAGCTTCAGGACCGGGTTTTGTATAGCTTTAGAGGGCATTTCAGCAGTCACTTAGGGGTCGTGGATCTGCTAGGGGTCGTAATAGTATGGGCCGAGGACAGAGAGCATTGGGCAGAGGTGGTAGTCAGATTGAGGCGAGACAGCCTGCACTAGCTTATGCTGCTTGACGTCAAGAGGGTAGGAACGCTTCTGATGTGATCACCGGTATGTTCTTTATTTTTGATGTTCCATGTACTACTCTGATAGACATAGGTTCTACACATTCCTATGTACCTAGTATTATTTCTGAAAACTTAGGGATTTCTGTAGAGTATACTTCTAGTGAGATTATTGTACTGAGTTCGTTGGGGCAGTCTGTTCGGGTTAATAGACTTTATAGGAATGTTCTGTTAGAAGTGAAAGGGGTTGTATTTCTGACAAATCTGATAGAACTACCATTTGGAGAGTTTGACTTGATTCTAGGTATGGACTAGTTAGTTGAGCACCGAGTTAGCTTGGATTACGTGACTGAGAGAGTGGTTCTGAGGACTGTAGAGGATAAAGAAGTGGTTGTGATCCGTGAGCGTCGAGATTATCTGTCTAATGTGATCTCCGCTCTTGTGGCTGATAAATTGGTTTGGAAAGGGTGTGAGGCGTATATGGATTTCGTTAGTGTTTTAGTTTCTAGGGACTCTTCTGTTGGGGATATCAAAAGAGTGAGAGAATTTTTGAATGTCTTATCTAAGGAGTTACCGGGTTTACCTATAAATCGAGAAGTTGAGTTCGGTATTGAGCTTCTATTAGGTATAGCTCTGGTGTCCATCACTCCATACTGTATGGCACCGAAGGAGCTTACAGAGCTTAAGGCTCAACTTCAAGAGCTTCTGGATCGTGGTTTTATCTCCCTTAGTGTGTTATCATGGGGGGCACCAGTTCTATTTATAAAGAAAAAGGATGGTACCATGAGGATGTGCATTGACTACGGGCAATTGAATAAATTGATTGTGAAGAATAAGTATCCACTTTCGAGGATCGGCGATTTGTTTGATCAATTTCAAGGGGTTTCAGTGTTCTCGAAAGTAGATTTCTGATCTGGGTATCATCAGCTTAGAGTTAATGAGGTTGATGTTCATAAGACTGCATTTAGGACTCGTTATGGGCACTATGAGTTCCTAGTTATGCCCTTTAGTTTGACGGATGCTTCAACTGCATTCATGGATTTGATGAATCGAATGTTTCAGCCTTATCTGGATCAGTTCGTCGTAGTCTTCATCGATGATATTCTGGTTTACTCTAAGACCGAGGATGAGCATATTAGAGTATTGCTTCAGATACTCCGAGAGAAACAACTCTACACTAAGTTGAGCAAGTGTAAGTTCTGGTTGCGTGAGGTAAATTTTCTAGGTCACGTAGTTTCTCCTGAGGGGATCCAAGTTGATCCTAGAAATATTGAGGTTGTGCTTGATTGGAAACAGCCTAAGAACGTATCTGAGATCCGCAGTTTTCTGGGTCTTGTGAGATATTACTGGCAGTTTGTCGAGGGTTCTTTCTGATTGCAGCTCATTTGACTAAGCTTCTATGCAAGGGTGTTCCTTTTGTTTAGATTGATGTGCAACAATCGAGCTTCGAGAAGCTAAAGTCAATTCTGACTCAGGCTTCTGTTTTGATACAGCCTGAATTTGGTAAAGAGTTAGTGGTGTACAGTGATGTGCCGCACGTCGGTTTGGGATGCGTATTGATGCAAGATGGTAAGGTTGTGGCTAATGTGTCTCGTCAGCTTAAGTCACATGAGAGAAGTTATCTGACTCATGATCTCGAGCTAGCTGCTGTGGTTTTTGCATTAAAGATCTGGAGGTACTATCTGTATGGTGAGAGGCGTATTATCTACATTGATCACAAGAGCCTCAAGTACCTCCTTACTCAGAAGGAGTTGAATCTTGGACAGTGTCGATGGATTGAGCTGTTCAAAGATTATGACTGCACGATAGAGTATCATCTTGGTAAGGCCAATGTGGTGGCCTATGCTCTCAGTCGTAGAGCGATGATTGATTTGAGAGCGATGTTCACTTGTCTTAGTCTGTTCGAGGATGGATGTCTGTTAGCCGAGTTACAGGTTAAGCCACTTGGATTGATCAGATTCGGGATAAGCAGTTGGGGGATGAGTCTTTGGTTCAGCGATTTCGTCAGGTTGAGAGTGTAAGTACTTCAGATTTTGGGCTGAATACAGATGGGGTTCTGTGTTTTCAAGGTAGGGTTTGTGTACCGAATGATTCTGATCTGAGATAGTCGATTCTGAGGGAGGTGCATAGTAGTCCTTATGCTATGCATCCCGGTGGTAATAAGATGTACCGGGATCTTCGTGAACTGTACTGGTGGCTGGGTTTAAAACTTGAGGTTTTGAATTTTGTTGGTCGTTGTCTGACGGGCCAGCAAGTTAAGGCTGAGCACCAGTTGCTTTCAGGTTTGTTACAACCTATTAAGATTCCCTTATGGAAATGGGAGCGAGTGATGATAGACTTCGTTAGTGGGTTGCCCTTGACACCCACCAAGAAGGATTCATTTTGGGTCATCGTGGATCGATTGACCAAGTTTGCTCATTTGATTCCGGTTCGGACGGAGTACTCTCTGCAAAAGTTAGCGAAGGTTTATATCTCCGAGCTTGTAAGACTGCATAGGGTTCCTATTTCGATAATTTCTGATAGAGATCCTCGTTTCACTTCACAGTTCTAGAAAAAAATGCATGAGGCTCTGGGTTCGAGATTGGACTTCAGTACTGCGTTCCATCCTCAGACCGATGGTCAATCTAAGAGGGTAAATAAAATACTAGAGGATATGTTTTGGAGTTGTGTGATAGATTTTCGAGATAGTTGGGAGTATTCTCTGCTGTTAGCTGAGTTCGCCTACAATAATAGTTTCCAGTCTAGCATCCAGATGGAACCTTACTAGGCTTTGTATGGTCGTAAGTGTCGTACTCCGCTATCTTGGATTGAGTTGGGTGAGCGACGGATTTTAGGTCCTTAGTTTGTAACACCCCATACCCGAGTCCAAGGTCGAGACAGAATATGAGACATTACTATGCTTGAACTTTCTCAATCATGCACTTACGGGCTGTAAAATTTTGTTTCGAATTAAAAACTTTTCCTTCTTAGTCTAATCATACATTTTATGGGCCTACGAGGCCTTAAACACATATCTGGGAACTTTCGGAACTTAATCAAAAACTTTTCCTTAAAACAGGGGTCATACGCCCATGTGGCTTGGGACACGCCCGTGTACCCCATAGACACGCCCATGTCTTCCAACCGTGGTCGACACTGACTATTTTCACACGACCTTGACACGCCCGTGGACTTAGACCGTGTGCTATACCTTGATATCCTGACTTATTCACACGACCTGGGGCACATGCCAATGTTCTGACCGTATGTCACACACGGCCTATACAAACGACCGTGGGATTAGCCCGTGGTCTATTCTGACTTAAGGTATTAAGATGCAGGGGACACACGGCCTTGACACACGCCCGTGTGTCTATCCGTGTGGGCACTTGAAGGCTATTTACCAAGCCAATTGCCACCCTGAAATCAAGATCCATCTCATATACAATTCAACAACTCAAATTACTACATGCTTCATTGATATCAATAAACATATATACTTAGTCAATCTTGGCCAATCACTTAGCCATATACAAAAAAATAATAAACTTGATAGCCCATACTTTTGCCCTTTTTAAGACATTTCTCAAAATGAAATGTTTCCTATACATGCCATAATTAATATAAACATCTTGGCTATACCAAAATAGCCATTGATAGTGTGCTCCAAGCTTCGATGACGATGATCCACGAGATTAGCTTGGCGAGACTACATGGAAAGAAAGAATAAAAGACGTAAGCATTTAGCTTAGTAAGTTTGCATATAATGCACATAGCAACATACTTGTTTAACATAAACCATTTGGCATAAACAATGGCATCATAATTTCAGCTATTTAAGCTTACTTACTCTTACTGATTCTTACATATCTCATGATACTTACTAGTCTCATGCTCGTGAGGTAAATAAGGTACCTGTATCACTTGATCACATAGATCAGCATACTTTACTATAATAATCATAATCTCTAATTCATCATTCATAACATGAATAATACTCATTTCCAACTTGATAATAGCTTTGTTTACTTAATTTTCTCGCCATCTCATTTAAACTTTACTCATTTGCCCGATGAATTTCTATGAATAACCGAGGATACTGAATCTCATCCCACATATAACTCGATGCCAAAGCCATACCCTAGATATGGTCTTACATGGGATCTCTCATCTTGGTATCGATGCCATGTCTTGACACGGACTTACTCAAAGTCTTCCTTGTGTGTTCCCTTGGGAACTTACCATTGCCATGTCTTGACATGGTCTTATTTGGTATCTTTACTTATGAACTGGTCAATGCCGAGCCTTGGCTTGGACTTACATGAAATCTTTCTTGTTACTCACTAATGCCATGCCTTGGCTTGGACTTACATGACATCTTTGCTTGATTGCCAATGCCATGCCTTGGCTTGGTCTTATACAGACTTTCTTATCTTATGTGGTAGATCGAGTATCCTAGGTAATTCAACTTCAATCAGGACTTTCTCATGCTTAATCTCATTAATTTCTTTGTTTAACATACCATTAAACATTCTCATTAAAGTAATGTTTATTTAACAATATAACAAGCAATTCGATGAAAATATTCATGAAGCTTGGAAATCATACAAACTTACCTCGGTATACAAAATGTATGTAGATATGCAATTTAGTCCTCGACTTTGTTCTTGCCTCGGTTTCGATCCGGGCTTCTTTTTTCTTGATCTATAATAATAGTTTGGATCATTTAATAATCACATTGACTAAATTGAATCCTAACTCATACTTTGGCAAAATTACAATTTTGCCCCTAGGCTCGTAAAATAATTTTCGTACCACTTTCTTAAACTTCATGCTTAGCTGATTCATTATCTCAACTATAACAATAACAAATTCTCACTATTTCTACCATGTATGACAAATTTCATAATAATAACAAACTAGTCCTTACTAGCATTTCTCATGAAATTCACTTAGAAAAAGATGTTTATCTAACATCAAACTCTCATATTCTTCCATAAAACATCATTTTACTAACATGTCATACATGGGTAGATTTTTGAACATGCATCTTAGCTCATCTTATAGCTAAAAATAGCTAATTCATGTTACGGGGACTCCAAAAACACGAAGAATATAAAAACAGGGGCTAAAATGAACTTACTAGCAAGCTTGAAAAATTGAAGAACCCTAGCTATGGCTTCCTTCAAATTTTCGGCACTTGGGGTAGAAGATGAGGATGATTTTTGTCATCTTTTTCCCTTATTAATCATTTAATTGATAAATGACCAAAATACCATTCTCTTTAAAAATTCACCATTTACTAACTCATGTCCAATTTTGTCCAAAAATTATAATTTGGGCAAATTGCTATTTAAGGACTTCTAATTAATATTCTAAAGCTATTTCATTCAAAAAGCTTCTAGAAACTCATATTTTGCAACTTTTGCAATTTAGTCCTAATGGACCCTTTAATGGAAATTTCCATAAAATTTCTACATGAAACTTTCATATTATCATGCAAACATCTCAAGTACCTTAAAAACTCATTTTACTAACTCAGATTTGTGGTCTCGCACCACTATTCCGATTAGGCCCTAAATCGGGCTGTTACAATTCTCCCCCATTAGGGATTTTCTTCCTCGAAAATCTTACCAGCAAATAGGTTTGGGTACTGATTTCTCATGCTTTCTTCTGGTTCCCATGTAGCTTCTTCTATCCCATGTCTTTGCCACAATACTTTCACTAGGGCAATACTTTTATTTCTTAGCTGCTTGACTTCTCGAGCTAAAATCTTAACTAGTTCTTCACCATAAGTCATGTCGGAATGAATCTCTATCTCTAACGGGGTAATTACATGTGAAGGATCTGATCGGTAGCGTCTCAAAATTGATACGTGAAACACATCATGTATCTTTTCTAACTCAGATGGCAAAGCCAATCGGTATGCTACCGGCCCAACTCTCTCAGTAATCTCATATGGTCCAATGAAATGTGGGCTCAACTTGCCTTTCCGGCCAAATCTTAAAACTTTTCTCCATGGTGACACTTTCAAGAAAACTTTATCCCCGACTTAATACTCTATCTCTTTTCTCTTTAAATCCGAGTAGGAATTCTGTCTGTCAGATGCAGCTTTTAAACATTCTCTAATCGCTTTCACTTTCTCTTCAGTTTCTCTTACTAAGTCAACCCCGTGAATTCGGTTTTCCTTGAGTTCAGTCCAATATAAAGGCGTTCGGCACTTACGTCCGTACAAAGCTTCATAAGGCGCCATCTTTAAGCTCGACTGAAAACTATTATTGTAGGCAAATTCTACCAATGGAAGAAACTTTTCCCAACTACTTTGGAATTCAAGAATACAACACCGGAGCATATCTTCGAGTACTTGTATTAACCTCTCTGATTGTCCATCAGTTTGAGGATGAAAAGCTGTACTAAAGCTCAACTTTGTACCCAGGGCCTCTTGTAACTTCTTCCAAAATCTGGATGTAAATCTCGGATCTCTATCAGATATGATTGACAAAGGAACTCCGTGAAGTCTTACTATTTCAGAAACATACAAGCTTGCCAGCTTGTCGAGTGAGTAATCCACTCGTACAGGTATAAAATGGGCTGACTTCGTGAGTCTATCAACTACAACCCATATAGTATCTTTCTTGCTCTGTGACAATGGTAAACCTGTTACAAAATCCATAGTGATACGGTCCCATTTCCACTCGGGAACCAAAATGGGTTGAAGCAAACCTGAAGGTACTTGGTGTTCAGCCTTTACTTGCAGACAAATCATGCATTTGGAAACAAACTCTGAAATATCTTTCTTCATTCTCGGCCACCAATACTGTTGCTTTACGTCATTATACATTTTGGTACTACCCGGATGTACAGATAAACATCCGTTATGTGCCTCATGCAAAATTCTCTGAATAAGCTCTTCCTTTCTTGGTACACAAACTCTATCTTTGTATATCAGACTTCTATCTGAACCAATCTGAAAATCAGACTCAACATCTGACCGTACTGAGCTCTCTTGGCTTGTAATTCATTATCTTCTTTCTGAGCCTCAAAGATCTCTTTGAGGAACATTGGTCTAGCTCTTAACTCAACTAGAATAGAACCATCATCGAATAAGGTTATCTGCGAATTCATTGCCCTTAATGCAAATAGGGACTTTCTGCTTAAAGCATCGGCGACCACATTCTCCTTTCCTGGATGGTAGTCAATGATCAACTCATAGTCTTTTATTAACTCTAACCATCTCCGTTGCTTTAAGTTCAACTCTTTTTACGTCATCAAGTACTTCAAACTTTTGTGATCGGTGAAAATTCGGAATCTTTCACCATATAGATGGTGTCTCCATATCTTCAATGCGAAGACTATGGCAGCCAACTCTAGGTCGTGTGTCAGATAGTTCTTCTCATGAGGCTTCAACTATCTTGAGGCATAAGCAATCACTTTGCCTTCTTACATAAGCACATAGCCTAACCCATTTAAGGATGCATCGCTGTAAATTATGAATTCTTTCCCTGTCTCAGGTTGTACTAAAATTGGAGCTTCTGTCAACAATGCTTTCAGTTTCTCAAAACTATGTTGGCATCTTTCTGTCCACTCAAACTTCACGTTTTTCTGTAACAATTTAGTCATCGAGGTTGCAATCACAGGAAACCCCTTGACAAATCGTCTGTAATAGCCGGCTAGGCCTAGGAAACTTCTAATCTCAGAGACATTCTTCGGTGGCTTCCAGTCTGTTATAACTAAAATCTTACTTGGGTCCACTCAGACTCCCTCTCTTGAGACAATATGTCCTAGAAATCCTACCTCATTAAGACAAAATTCACTTTTACTAAACTTGGCATACAACTAATTTTCTCGTAGAATCTGTAAAACTGTCCGTAGGTGTTCAGCATGCTCGATCTCATCTCGAGAATAAATCAATATGTCGTCAATAAAAAAAACTACAAACTTGTCTAGGTGTGGCCTAAAGATGCGGTTTATTAGGTCCATGAATACCGCAGGAGCATTGGTCAATCCAAAGGACATGACTAAAAATTCATAATGCCCATACCTTGATCGAAAAATGGTCTTGGAAACATCTGAATCCTTTACTCTCAAATGGTAGTACCCTGATCTCAAGTCTATTTTGGAGAACACAGTGGCTCCTTTCAATTGATCGAACAAATCATCGATCCTTGGCAATGGGTACTTGTTTTTCACCGTCACTTTATGAAGCTAGCGGTAATCTATGCACAATCTCATGGTGCCGTCTTTCTTTTTCACGAATAAAACTGGAGCACTCCATGGTGAACAACTTGATCTTGCAAAACCTTTATCTGTCAACTCTTGCAGCTGTATCTTCAACTCTCTTAATTCCATTGGAGCCATTCTGTAAGGAGTAATAGATATTGGTACAGTATCAG
This sequence comes from Gossypium australe, assembly GCA_005393395.2. NCBI lineage: Eukaryota > Viridiplantae > Streptophyta > Magnoliopsida > Malvales > Malvaceae > Gossypium > Gossypium australe. Next base: position 18,907,051 of record CM016617.1, read on the forward strand.
GAGCTAGCTCAATATTGAACTCAACCTCTCTAACTGGAGGTAATCCTGGTAACTCTTCTGGAAAAACATCTAAGTACTCACATACTATCGGTACTGACTCAATATTTAGCTCTGTTTCTTTAGCATTCATCACAAGGGCCAGATACGCCTCATACCCTTTTCTTATATATCTCTGTGCTATCATGTGAGAAATCATTACCGACGATCCACCTTGTTCATCTGATTCTACATGGAGAATGTCCCCATTCTCACATCTCATCTCAATGTACTTCTTCCCACAACTTACTATTGCATCATGAGTCGTCAACCAATCCATACCAAGAATGATGTCAAACTCATCAAATGGTAGCAACATAAGGTTTGCTTTAAAACAATGGCCTCTAATTATCAATGGACAATCTTTACAAACTTTATCAACTAAAACACTTTTGCCTAAGGGATTAGACACTTTAATCACAAATTCTGTAGACTCTATAGGCATATTCATATTGGATACTAGTTCCATGCAAATGTAAGAGTGTGTGGATCCGGGATCTATTAAAGCAATAACTTTGATATCATAAAGAGAAAAGGTACCCGTAATAATATCAGGAGAAGATGCCTCTTCGCGAGCGCGAATGGCATAAGTCCTTGCAGGCGCCTTACTCTCGGGTCTCGCGGCTTGCTCTCTAGGGTTACCTCTTCCACTTGCCCCACTTCCCGGGTTCCTCTGCGATTTTCCTCTGATCATACTCCCTGCTCTCGGGTTCTGAGTTCTCTCTTCTTTTTTCATCTCAGGACAATCCTTTATGTAGTGGTCTTGGGAACCACATCTAAGACATGAATTTTCATGTGCCTAGCATTCTCCCAGATGACGTCTGCCACACTGTGGGCATTTGGGTCTATCCAATCGGATGTTCCCCACACTAGCAACTGAAGTCGTCTGTGCTTTATTTCCCAAATACTACTTACTCTTGTCATTCCTTGAAAACCTAGTGGAAGTAGCCGATCGGGTGGAGAAATCTCTTGACTTCTTGGATGAGGATTGGAATGACTTATTCCACTGTCTCTTTCTAGAGTCACGAGACTCCATTTCAGATTTTCTCTTCTCTTTTACTAGTTCTTCGGCTTTACAAGCCCTCTCTACTAGCACAACGAATTCCTTTAGTTCTAAGACAGCAACAAACAATTTGATGTCATCATTTAGTCCATCTTCGAATCTCTTGCTCATAATGGCCTCGGTGGATACACACTCTCGAGCGTATTTGCTGAGTCGTACAAACTCACGCTCATAATCAATCACAGACATCTTGCCTTGCTTTAACTCTAGAAATTCTTTTCTTTTCTGGTCCACAAACCTTTGACTGATATACTTTTTCTTGAACTCTTCTTGGAAGAATTCCCAAGTGATCTTCTCTCTTGGGACTACCGATACCAAGGTGTTCCACCATTGATAGGTAGAATCTCTTAAAAGAGAAACTGCACACTTCATGCATTCTTCAGATGTGCATGACAACTCATTAAATACCCTAATGGTATTTTCTAACCAGAATTCGGCCCTCTCTGGTTCGTCATCTCTTTTAGCCTGAAATTCTTCTGCCCCATGTTTCCTGATCCTATCAACTGGAGGTTTGTCTCCTCTTACCACCTCTACTATTTGAGGGGCTACAGGGATAGGTTGTGGAATAGGCGGGGGTGGAGGGGGTTGTGCATTCAGGTTCATACGAACGAACTCCGTATACCATGTGTTCATCATATGAAGGAAGGCTTCTCTAGCCTTTTCTCCTCCTCCTTGACTCACCGTAGTGGGTTTATTCTTATTCTCGTTCGGTACCTTCCCTTCAGCAGGAGCCGGCGCTTTACTTTCTGCGTCATCCGCCACAACTCTTTCGGGATCCATTTACTATATGTATAAACATAATTTAAGTCATCAAGAGTCGTCACACTATCATTATAAAAACATTCTTACGTATGGCATGTATAGCTAGACTCGTGCTCATGCTACGTTAATCTTAGAACCGACTAAACCGTAGCTCTGATACCACTAAACGTAACACCCCATACCCGAGTCCAAGGCCGAGACCGGATATAAGACATTACTATGTTTGAACTTTCTTAATCATGCACTTACGGGCTGTAAAATTTTGTTCCGATTTTAAAACTTCTCTTTCATAGTCTAATCATACAGTTCATGGGCCTACGAGGCCTTAAACACATATCTGGAAACTTTCGGAACTTAATCGAAAACTTTTCCTTAAACAGGGGTCACACGCCCGTGTACCCCTTAGACACGCTCATGTCTTCCAACCGTGGTCGACACTGAAAATTTTCACACAGCCTTGACACGCCCGTGGACTTAGACCGTGTGCTATACCTTGATATACTGACTTATTCACACGGCCTGGGGCACACGCCAATGTTCTGACCGTGTATCACAAACGGCCTATACAAACAGCCATGGGATTAGCCTGTGGTCTATTCTGACTTAAGGTATTAAGGTGCAGGGGACGCACAGCCTTGACACACGCTCGTGTGTCTAACCGTGTGGGCACTTGAAGGCTATTTACCAAGCCAATTGCCACCCTGAAATCAAGATCCATCTCATATACAATTCAACAACTCAAATTACTACATGCTTCATTGATATCAATAAACATATATACTTAGTCAATCTTGGCCAATCATTTAGCCATATACAAAAGAATAATAAACTTGATAGCCTATACTTTTGCCCTTTTTAAGACATATTCTCAAAATGAAATGTTTCCTATACATGCCATAATTAATATAAACATCTTGGCTATACCAAAGTAGCGATTGATAGTGTGCTCCGAGCTCCAATGACGATGATCCACGAGATTAGCTTGGCGAGACTACATGGAAACAAAGAATAAAAGACATAAGCATTTAGCTTAGTAAGTTTGCATATAATGCACATAGCAACATACTTGTTTAACATAAACCATTTGGCATAAACAATGGCATCATAATTTCAGCTATTTAAGCTTACTTACTCTTACTGATTCTTACATATCTCATGATACTTACTAGTCTCATGCTCGTGAGGTAAATAAGGTACCTGTATCACTTGATCACATAGATCAGCATACTTTACTATAATAATCATAATCTCTAATTCATCATTCATAACATGAATAATACTCATTTCCAATTTGATAATAGCTTTGCTTACTTAATTTTCTTGCTATATCATTTAAACTTTACTCATTTGCCCGATGAATTTCTATGAATAACCGAGGATACTGAATCTCATCCCACATATAACTTGATGCCAAAGCCATACCGTAGATATGGTCTTACATGGGATCTCTCATCTTGGTATCGATGCCATGTCTTGACACGGACTTACTCAAAGTCTTCCTTGTGTGTTCCCTTGGGAACTTACCATTGCCATGTCTTGACATGGTCTTATTTGGTATCTTTACTCATGAACTGGTCAATTCCGAGCCTTGGCTTGGACTTACATGAAATCTTTCTTGTTACTCACCAATGCCATGCCTTGACTTGGACTTACATGGGATCTCTATCTCATGATAGCTTTTGAATGCCAAGACTTGTCTTGGACTTACATGACATCTTTGCTTGATTGCTGATGCCATGCCTTGGCTTTGTCTTATACGGACTTTCTTATCTTATGTGGTAGATAGAGTATCCTAAGTAATTGAACTTCAATCGGGACTTTCTCATGCTTAATCTCATTAATTTCTTTGTTTAACATACCATTAAACATTCTCATGAAAGTAATGTTTATTTAACAATATAACAAGCAATTCAATGAAAATATTCATGAAGCTTGGAAATCATACAAACTTACCTCGATATACAAAATGTATGTAGATATGCAATTTAGTCCTCGACTTTGTTCTTGCCTCGGTTTCGATCCGGGCTTCGTTTTTCTTGATCTATAATAGTAGTTTAGATCATTTAATAATCACATTGACTAAATTGACTCCTAACTCATACTTTGGCAAAATTACAATTTTGCCCCTAAACTTTCTCATAATTACACTTTTGCCCCTAGGCTCGTAAAATAATTTTCATACCACTTTCTTAAACTTCATGATTAGCTGATTCATTATCTCAACTATAGCAATAACAAATTCTCACTATTTCTACCATGTATGACAAATTTCATAATAATAACAAACTAGTCTTTACAAGCATTTCTCATGAAATTCACTTAGAAAAAGATGTTTATCTAACATCAAACTCTCATATTCTTCCATAAAAAATCATTTTACAAACATGTCATACATGGGTAGATTTTTGAACATGCATCTTAGCTCATCTTATAGCTAAAAATAGCTAATTCATGTTACGAGGACTCCAAAAACACGAAGAATATTAAAAACGGGGCTAAAATGAACTTACTAGCAAGCTTGAAAAATTGAAGAACCCTAGCTATGGCTTCCTTCAAATTTTCGGCACTTGGGGAAGAAGATGAGAATGATTTTTGTCATCTTTTTCCCTTATTAATCATTTAATTGATAAATGACCAAAATGCCTTTCTCTTTAAAAATTCACCATTTACTAACTCATGTCCATTTTTGTCCAAAAATTATAATTTGGGAAAATTTCTATTTAAGGACTTCTAATTAATATTCTAAAGCTATTTCATACAAAAAGCTTCTAGAAACTCATATTTTACAACTTTTGCAATTTAGTCCTAATGGACCCTTTAATGGAAATTTCCATAAAATTTCTGCATGAAACTTTCATATTATCATGCAAACATCTCAAATATCTTAAAAACTCATTTTACTAACTCGGATTTGTGGTCTCGCACCACTACTCCGATTAGGCCCTAAATCGAGCTGTTACAGAGTTGGTTTCTAAGACCGAGGATAAGGTTAGATTGATTTGGGATCGTTTGAATGCGGCTTCTGATATACAGAAGTCTTACTCAGATCTGAAAAGGAGAGATATTGAGTACTCTGTGGGTGACTCCGTATTTGTTAAGGTTTTTCCGTGGAAGAAAGTTCTAAGGTTCGGTCGTAAGGGCAAGTTGAGCCCTAGGTTAATCGGGCCGTATCGAATTCTGAAGTGTGTGGGACTGGTCACTTATCAGTGGGAGCTACCTCCAGAGTTGGACCATATCCATGGTGTGTTTCGCGTCTCAGTGTTGAGGTGGTATCGGTCTGACCCATCTCACATTGTCTTTGTTGAGGAGATCAATGTTAGACCAGATCTGACTTTTGAGGAGGCGTCGATTCAGATTTTGGATTGTGATATTAAGGTTCTGAGGAGAAAGTCCATTTCATTGGTTAAGATTCTGTGGCGGAATCATAGCACTGAGGAAGCCACGTGGGAACTTGAGGACTCGATGCGTCAGCAGTATCCTCATCTGTTCTGATCAGATAAATTTCGAGGTCAAATTTCTTTTAGGGGGTAGAGTGGTAAAGCCCTGAATGTTTTTCAAGTCTGTTTTTGTAAAAATTAACTAAATGTGTATCTGCTTCAGTGGTTAAGTGTTTTGGGGGTGTGTGTAAGGTCTTGGGTTTAAGTCCCACTTTTGGCAAATTTTGATATTTTTCTAATCCTAGCCTTACCCTTGTTGAAAGGGTTTTTATGAAATTGTCTGTTAATCCATATCAAAATGAGCCTACTGGTTCTAGTGGTAAGGAGTTAGTATGTTGGAGGGCTTGTGTTCGAATCCCTGCATGAGCATGGGTATTAATTTTTGCCTTGGTTGGTTGAGAGAGTTTGGATAGGATTGGGAGTCTGAGTGAGTGGGTAGTTGTGGTTGAGATGATAGTGGGGAGTTGGGATTTTGGGGAATATCAAATTTTATTTTTGTTTTTTTTTCAAAAAAATTCGGCACTCTCTCTTTCTCTCAAAAAATTCTGACGTTGGTTTTTCCTTCTCTTTACATTTTTCTGTTAATTTAATTGTTCAATCTCGTTATTTCGGCTTTTTGATGTTCTTGTGCGTTGACAAGTGGTGATAGAATGCTTTGCTCAATTTAGAGAGTTTTTCCTTTAAATCCGTTTTGAACGTTGTTGATTTTCTGTTGGTATTGAAATTGTGTTTTTGTCAACGAAAAATTGTGAAGAACGAGACTCTCCTCTCGTGGATTTGTAGTCAGAGTTGTTCGGTAAATTGGGGTGCTAGTTGGCTCAAGAGTGATTTTGCATCAAAACCGTACCAATGTGTTCCCAAAATGCAGAAAATTGGGTTTCGTCGAAAGCCAAAAAAGCATTTTGTCGACGCTACACGAGTGTGTGCCTGGCTGTGTGGTTGGCCGTGTGTGAGACACGGCCATGTGTTTGACGAAAGCATGGCTGTGCGCAATATACAGTCATGTGATGGTACGAGTGTGGCCGTGCGAGCCACACGGGTAAGGCCAATCTGGGTGTATGGGCCCACACGGGCATGTGGGCCCATAACATTGAAATTTTTCCTATGGTCGCACGATTTGTTCCGATCGACTGTGGGCCTAGTGTAGGGTCGGTAAGGGCTAACCAAACCTTAAATTGTGATATGATATTCTGATAGTCTGCCTTGTGTAGGATACTAATATGTACATTTGTTCTGTTAGGTATATAAATGTGATTTGTATATGAGCATGTTATGCATGATGTTACTGTATCAGTTATTCTGTATCTGTGACTGGGGCGGCTTTTGTATATGCGGAAGAAGTGATCTGTATGGCGACCTTTTACCTATATTCTGGTAGCTTGACTGCATATTATTTGTTATGGGTCGTATCGACACTATATGGTGTGTAGGGATGTGTGGGTGTTTTTAACCCCACATGGTGTAATGGGATGGTCAGAGTTGGTGTGTAGAGGATAGGGGTAGGATTCTGTATATCTGTTCTACATATCTAATTATGATATATGTATCTGTAAAGGACTTAAGTCCGAATCTAAATTTGACTGTATATGTGATTTCTGTATGTATAGCATGTCTATTTCTGTTGGGTTACACACTGAGTTTACGCAAACTCACTTCTGTTTTTTCTTTTCTGTACAGGTAATCCACAGACTTAGGAGGATCGGTGCAGCGAGTCTCACAGTGAATACAAGTTTTTGAACTGTTTTTAATTAATGGTTTTCGTTTAATTAAGACTTATTTTTGGGAGTTTTATAAGTAAGGGACTCTCCAGACTGTTTGGATTTATTTTGGATTTAGATTTTTTTTTTTAATTGCGACAGTTGGAAAAAAAATATGGTGTTTACTAAAAACAAATGTTTTCTGAAAATACGAATGAGATTTTCAAATATAACGATTTCTAGGACTTCCACTATAAAATATGCTTCGTCAACTGGACTAATTAAGTAACATTTTCAGTAATAGTTATAAACGAATATGGGCCATGAAACTAGGATGATTTGTCAAAACCCTTCTTTGTAACATCTCTCGATTCGGCCGTAACGTCTAGGTCGGATTTGGGGTGTTACAGTTAGTGGTATCAAAGTCATGTTACTAAAATTAAAATTAAACAACCATAATAATATCATTATGTATAAACTTTTGAAACCAAATATTATTGTTGCTAAAATTAACTTATCGTTGTGTAACATAAAAGGTATCCAATTATTATGTCGTTGAAAATTAATATTCTGCAGCTATATAAGTCTAATTATGTAAAAATATTAACAAACATATTATTATTGTTAAAGTATTTGACAACCACATTTTATGGTTGTTAAAATAAATTTTTGGAAATAACATACCGTTGTTGTGTAATGTGATACACAACTAATAAAAATATCGTTGCAAAATAATATTTGGCAACCAATAGCATTATTGTTATGTAAACAATTTGAAAACCATATTTTATGGTTGTTAAGACATTTCTTTTTTAGAAATGACATTTCATTGTTGCATAACATAATACACAACCAACTAAAATGGTGTCACAAAATAATATTTGACAACCATTATATTATTGTCATGTAAAAGATTTAGCATCTAAATTTACATTGTTATGAATTCTATTTTGCAACCAATAAATTATTGTTACGTAATAATTTTTGTAACTGAAATATTGTTGCTGAGTTATAGATTTCATAACCAATTTTATTGTAACTAAAACATATTTACACAAATAAATTAAGTCATTGCTAAAAATAATTATATTTGAAAACGACAAAATTTGTTACAATATATATAATTAAAAATGATTTTTTTTAATTTGCAAAGTCGTTATGTATATTTTAGACAACGGAGGTATATACAATAACCTCACTACGACTTTTTGTCATTACAATAAAATTTTAACAACAACAATACAACATTTAGTAACATCTTTTAGCATTAGTATACCCGTTTTTCTTACAGTGCAACTCAATTGATAAAAATAAGAAAAAATTAAGACAGTAAACTAAAATAAAAAGAATATAATGATAATTATCTTATTTAAATTTTTTTATAAAAATATTCTTTAAATTTATTCACTCCTTTATAATTATCTCTCTTAATAGTTTAAAGAAAAAAAAAACCCACTCTTATCCACTTCTCAAATTAAACAAAAAAGAAGCTATTTGATGGTGCAACAAATTGTAATAATTAGTTGTAACTCACTTTAACAACTGAGGTATTGAATCTTGTTTATTTTTTGTTGGCATTTCTTTTAATATTTTATTCAACTTTTTAAAGAATTTTGTGTAGCAAAATTTGTGGTATAATTGAGAAAGACTTTTTGTTAAGTAAGAAAACTCGAAAGAGCTTAACGTGATTATCTTACCTTATTTATGAGATATGCGATTGTGTGGTTTGATGAATAAATATCTCTATATTATTCTATTTCATATTATATGATTTAATTGAGGTGAAAAAAGCCTATCCTAATCCCACTAGCTTAGTTTACAAGAACTACATATACTTATATATTGTAGACAAAACTTATGGTTTTAAGTGTAGAATTAGTATAACTCAATTTTGTTCATAAGAGGAACATATCTGATTATAAATTATTTGCAAGAAAATTGTTACAAGAGTTTGTGTTGAGTTTTCATTGGGAAATACTTTAGTGGAAAGTTTCTCCATTATAATTGTATGGGAATGGGGCTATAATGAGCATGAGTAAGGTTAAACTTAAATAATCTATTGTACCATGAAAAATAATTGCAACCTCCCCAACCCGACTTAGACGTTAAGCCTGAGTTCGGATGATTACATTGGCCTTTGAAATGACCTTGTAGAACTATTAGAGTTTAAAAATAGTTGATTAAATCATTTGCTTTAATTTTTGAATTAAACTTAGTGTGTTTCCCTAAAAGATTTTGATCTAGTTTAAAAAAATTGTTTGACCTTAATGATTGGTTTGTAAAAGTTGGATACTAGATATATAAATATATATGTATCGTTTTCAAAGTAGCCAAAAAGCGATACCTAATCATAGTTTTAATAAAAATCGTATTTCATGCATAAAAAATTAAAAATCCATATTTGTAATGCCCTGATTTATTATGTAACACCCCTTACCCGTATTTGACGCCGGAATAGGGTACGAGGCATTACCGGAACACATACACTTGTAAACGTATTAAACCGAGTCATAAAATTTCATCCAAATTAAAAATTTTCAAATTTTTATCTTTGAGGCTCTAAATAGAGCCTACGAGGCCCAATACATACTTTGGAAGTGGTCTGGGTCTAAACTAAGAACTTTAGAAAACCTTAGAAAATTTCTTGAATAACAGGGGCACACGCTCGTGTCCAAGGCCATGTCCTTCACACAGCCGAGATACACGTTGTGTGTTAGGCCGTGTGTCGTTCTGAATTTCTGAAAATCAAGTGCAGACTTCACACACCCTGGGCACATGGCCGTGTGGCGACAAGTAAGGTTATTTACCAAGCCCTTTGCCACCCCAAAACACATACATTTATACAAATTTATCATCACAAAACATGGTATTATTAAGCATTCAAACATCCACACTAAGACATCCACATACCATTTACAAACCACATTCATCATGCATAATCACACACACACACACACACACTTAACCATTCACATTGATCGTTGTTTTATGCGATGTCAAAGTCTTAAAGTTTATATAAAGAATGATCGAACCTGGAAACTAACTATGTCAACGATGTGAGGCAAGCGACCTATCGAATAATAGTATAGTTAAGGTAAGACCGGATTGTCGAACCCAAAGGAACTAAAAGTACTAATACTAACTCTCTTTTTATTATCTAGCCTGAGAATTAAGAGAATTGTTTATCTAATCTAAAATTAACTAATTAACTAATATAAAGATGCAAAGATAAAGAGAATGAATTGGGGAAAATAACTTTAGGAAAAACCAATTGATTAAGACGATACCCAAGTAAGAACCCACCTAGACTTCACTTGTTACCTAACTCTTAACCAGACGATTTATTCATTTGACTTGATCCGTAGGATTCCCTAACGTATATTAATCCCTCTCTCGAGGCGACTAACGCCTAACCCTAGGTTGATTAATTGAAATCTCTTTCTAATTAAAACCCCTAGAATTGCATTAACTTGATCTATGGACTCCCATATTAGGTTTCACCCTAATCCGGCAAAATCTCGTCACCCTATCTCTAGGTGTGCGATCAACTCCGCTTAATTATGCTAGATCTACTCTTAGGCAGGGACTTTTGCTCCTCCACCTAAGCACATCACACTTGAATTAATATCCCAGGAAATATCAACACAAGAATTAAGAACACATAATTAAGAACAAGCCAAATATTTATCAAATAGTTCAGCAAACGATAACAAGATTCATCTTAGGTTTCATCCCCTTCAGGTATCTGAGGGTTTAGTTCATAACAATAAAATAAAAACTCTTAGAAAAAAAGATAAAACAAAACATAAGAAATCCCTAAAACCCCCTGAAGGAATTGAAGAAGAGATCCTCTGTCTTGAGTATAATTCCGGCTTCTTGAGATGAATCAACTGGCTATCTTCGCATAAATTCCCACAACTCTGCCCTGTTTGGCCTGGCTGGACACCCCCTGACTAAAGCCTTGGGTTCCCCTGACAAAAGCCCTGGCAGAAGGCTTCTCCCGAACTCCCCGCTTAAGTTGCCCCCTAGGGTGTTTATACAAGCTTTGAGATGCCTTACTTGGCCCCTAAGTATCCTAATTCGAGTAAAATTCCTCCTAGGGTGTTTAAATAGGCTTTGGAATGTGTTTCTTTACCTCCAAGTATCTTATTCCGAGTAAAACTTCTCTTTGTCACGGTAGGGACACGCCCATGGCACCGCCCGTGTGAATCGTGGCCAGGCCATGTTCGAGACTGTTGAATGAGGCACGACCGTGTGGTCTTGGGCCCAGGCCGTGTGGATTTTGTGATATGGCCCATTTACTCCGTTTTGGGCCCGTTTTTCATTCTTTTCATCCTTTGGTGCTCTCCTGGGTATAAAACATGAAAACAAAGGATTAAGAGCACCAAATTACACAATTCAAGGCTTAAATCATCCAAAAGCATGCTAACTGTGGGCCTAAAATATGTTACTATTACGGTTTATCAAATACCCCCACACTTAAGCTTTTGCTTGTCCTCAAGCAAAATTCTCAACTCATAATTAAAACAAACTTCCTCAATTCATAATATTCATCAATAATGTTTCATCATAATTCAAAGGTAATTCATACATGGATAATTCAAATCAAAGAGTCCTAAAGATTCAAACACTCTAATTCATACATTTGTAGCACAAAACATAGGTGTTTCCCCTCTTAATTACCTCTGATTCAAAACCAACAAGAGTTGACATCCTCACTAAAGATTCACTCAAATCACTCGAAGTGTTTAAGGTTCAGAATTAAGCACTCAAAAGTCAAACATGAAGAGCTAATCCCATAGGCTTGCATGAAAATCAAATCTCCACCACTATAATATGAGATGATACACAAATCAAAAGGTCTTTTAAAAAGGTTTGTAACGGGGCTTAGGTTAAGGGTGTGGATAAAGGCTGAATTAAGGGGTCAGAATCGAGATTGAATTGACAATTTACCTAACTAGAAAAATGAACTAATCCTACATAATTACATCAATTAAAAACTAATAATATGAGTTTTTTCTTCAAGATTTGAAATTTGAACATGTAAGCTCACTTAATTATAGAACTAATAATGAATATACTTCGTTTTTTTAGAACAAGTCAAATACATAATGAAGGATGAATTTTAACTACTGAAAGCTAGGCAACCGACCAAATCAAATCTCGACAAAAAGGGTAGTTAAGGAATGGTGATAACAAATACAAAAGGTTTTGGGTTAATATTAGTGGGTGAGTGAATAAAAAGGGTTGTTAGGATCAACGTGGTCCACTAGAGGTTAATTATGAAGGTAGGCATTTCAGTGGAGTAAGTGGGTTAAATCCTAAGTGCCTTTATCATCTCTGTATATCAAATCAAAGGTGTGGTCTTGACATGTATAATCGAAGCAAGTTCTAGAATAACAAATCAATGTTGACACACTCATAATCAAAGAGTGAGCACGAAAGAATGTATGCTCTATAAGGCTCAAAATCTCACAAAAACAAAAATTATGGGTTTTTAATGTCAACCTCGTAAGTTTCAAACTTCAAGGTAATAAACAGATTCAAGTAGACAACCTAAAAAAAATTAATTCTGAAAAATAGACTTATCAAGCTTGATTCTCTAGTATCCTTCAAATTTAATCATCAATGCATAATTATCAATGACTTAATCCAAAACATATCAATAAAAATCATAAATCAGGGAAATTTCATTCTAATCATAATATGAGAAACTTACTTTAGAACAAGGCATAATTCAGGGATTTTCAAATAATACTATAGTTAACCCCTACACTTAAGATGTACATTGCCCTCAATGTACAAAGATAGATAATATCAAAATAATCATAAAATCATAAGATGGGGGGAGAAGTGAAACTTCCTGAATTTTGGATGAAGTCAATGAAAAGAAACCGGATAAGATTGGAGGTGAACATGGGGAAGCGCCTCGAACCGTTTGAATTTGAATCCTCGAAGCAGCCGGCATAATTTTATTGTATCCTAAGCTAAATCTAAATGGTACGAAGAATAAGAAGAAAATAATAAAGAAAATAAAAATAAAAATAAAAATAAAAGTAAATAATGGAAAATGAAAGAAGAAAGACGACTGGAAAAGAGAAAATAAGAAGGGGGTTTAAATAGAGATGCAACCCGTGTTTTGGGAAAAATTTTGTCCTGTTGCCACACGTCTATGGCCACGCCCTTTTACCTACTTGTGGTGCCCACACACCGTGTACAAGGTCGTGTAGGTATGGAAACCTACGCCTAAATACGAAAAGAAATAAAACGAAACTAGTTAGTAGAGTTAGTGCTCGGGTTGCCTCCCGAGAAGCGCTCGTTTAAAGTCTTGAGCTAGGCCTACCTCTCATTCGTATAATCATGGTGGTTTGAGGAGGTGAAAATCCTTTCTCATGCGATCAATTCGGTTATTGATATAAAGTTTAAGTCGAGTAGTGTTTACCTTAAAGGTGCTGATTTTAGGACTAGTTACCTCGACTGTTCTATCTGGAAGGATTTTGAGTACCTGATCTCATATCTTAAGTTGGGTTGTTCCATCATTAAGTTCGTCGTGGAGTTGCCTCATTTTTGCTTCGTGTGTTTTTAGTCTCTCCTTGAAGTGTGTCTTCCGTTCATTTAGTTCATCGATCCAAAGTCTTAGTTCTTCATGAATTTCTTCTTTATTGAGACGAGGTCTAGGATCTGGCATCTGCGAAAGAGCTTCAGGAAACGACAAGTTAATATAAAATAATCTTTGGAAGTTTAAGAGACTTACCGAATTGTTCCTCTGTGTGGTCTTTCTTTATCGTATTATGGCATGGCACACGGGGTTGGTATTCTGTAAATACTGGGTTTGGTAAATCCTGGCTTACCTCAACCTTACCTCCACTTACCACAGGCTCTTTCCTTGGGTCAGATTCCACTAACCTTTCACTGTCATGAGCTGTTACGGCTTGAATTTACTCTTTTGGGTTAGTTTCAGTGTTGCTTGGCAAGTTTTCTTGTAGATATTCTAAGATCAGCTTAGTAAGCCGACCTAACTGATCCTCGATCCCTTGAATTGATGCTTCTTGATTTTTGAGTGCTATTTCGGTGTTTTGGAAACGTGTTTCTGAGACTGCTATGAATTTTGTCAGCATCACTTAAAGGTTCGACTCCTCTTTCTGTTGGTGAGGTGGTTGTTGAAAATCTGGAGGAAGTTCCGATCTTTGGCTACTTTTATCATCCCACGAGAAATTGGGATGGTACCTCCAACCTGCATTATAAGTGTTACCATAAATATTATTTTGAGGTCTAGGATAGTTACCTATATAGTGAGCTTGCTCGTTTTCCATGCCATATCTGTAGGGTGGGTACTCAGGATTCGCCACGCCTCCTAGATTTAAGTCATATTGCATTACTGGGTGTACCTGCGAGAGACTATACAGACCATCAATCTTTTTATTCATCATCTCTACCTAATTAGATAACCTGGTGACCACGTCGAGGTTGAAGACACTGGCTGCTTTAGTAGGAATTGTCCTCATGACTTGCCACTAATAATTATTCAGTGCCATCTTCTCTATAGACTAAAATTATCTGCCAAAAGCAAATAGAAGAAAAATTAAAAATGTAAAAAAAAAAAGAATAAATTGAAAAAAAATGGCTAAAGTAATAAAAATTAAGCGTTCTTAATATTTTAGTTCCCCGACAACGGCGCCAAAAACTTGATTGTTGTTTTATGCGATGTCAAAGTCTTAAAATTTATATAAAGAATGATCGAACCTAGAAACTAACTATGACAACGATGTGAGGAAAGCGAACCTATCGAACAATAGTATAGTTAAGGCAAGACCGGATTGTCGAACCCAAAGGAACTAAAAGTACTAATACTAACTCTCTTTTTATTATCTAGCCTAAGAATTAAGAGAATTGTTTATCTAATCTAAAATTAACTAACCAACTAATCTAAAGATGCAAAGACAAAGAGAATGAATTGGGGAAAATAACTTTAGGAAAAACCAATTGATTAAGATGATACCCAAGGAAGAATCCACCTAGACTTCGCTTGTTACCTAACTCTGAACCAGACGATTTATTCATTTGACTTGATCCGTAGGATTCCCTAACGTATATTAATCCCTCTATCCAGGAGACTAACGTCTAACCCTAGGTTGATTAATTGAAATCTCTTTCTAATTAAAACCCCTAGAATTGCTTAACTTGATCTATGGACTCCCATATTAGGTTTCACCCTAATCCGGAAAAATCTCGTCACCCTATCTCTAGGCGTGCGATCAACTCCGCTTAATTATGCTAGATCTACTTTTAGGCAGGGACTTTTGCTCCTCCACCTAAGTACATCACACTTGGATTAATATCCCAGAAATATCAACACAAGAATTAAGAACACATAATTAAGAAAAAGTCAAATATTTATCAAATAGTTCAGCAAACGATAACAAGATTCATCTTAGGTTTCATTCCCCTTAGGTATCTGAGGGTTTAGTTCATAACAATAAAAGAAAACATCTCAGAAGAAAAGATAAAACAAAACATAAGAAATCCCTAAAACCCCCTGAAGGAATTGAAGAAGAGATCCTCCGTCTTGAGTATAATTTTGGCTTCTTGAGATGAATCAACTGGCTATCTTCGCGTAAATTCCCACAACTCTACCCTGTTTGGCCTGGCTGGACGCCTCCTGACTAAAGCCTTGGGTTCCCCTGACAAAAGCCCTGGCAGAAGGCTTCTCCCGAACTCTCCGCTTAAGTTGCCCCCTAGGGTGTTTATATAAGCTTTGAGATGCCTTACTTGGCCCCTAAGCATCCTAATTCGAGTAGAATTCCTCCTAGGGTGTTTAAATAGGCTTTGGAATGTGTTTCTTTGCCTCCAAGTATCTTATTCCTAGTAAAACTTCTCTTTGTCACGGCAGGGACATGCCCATGGAACACGCCCGTGTGAATCCTGGCCAAGCCGTGTTCGAGACTGTTGAATGAGGCACGACCGTGTGGTATTGGGCCCAAGCCGTGTGGATTTCGTGATATGGCCCATTTACTCTGTTTTGGGCTCGTTTCTCGTTCTTTTCATCCTTTGGTGCTCTCCTGGGTATAAAACATGAAAACAAAGGATTAAGAGCACCAAATTACACAATTCAAGGCTTAAATCATCCAAAAGCATGCTAAATGTGGGCTTAAAATATGTTACTATTACGGTTTATCACACATGCAAGCATACACATCCTTGAAATGCATCATCATAAACTTATAACATAACAAATATTGGCCACATTAAATGGCCTTATACAACAATAACCATCAAATAGCTTAGGCCAACTCATAATAACATATACACATAATCAAGTCCCTATACATGCCATAGACTTAAAAATACTTGAAGATCGTTGATACAATACCAGTCAATAACTTGTTAGTGTGATAAAATCTCCGACGACCTCCAACTCGAGCTAGCATCTATGACACTATAAGAAAAAAGAAAGGAAGGGGGGTAAGCATTATAGCTTAGTAAGTAGGTATGTAAATAATAATTGATTTATTAATAGACTTTTATAAATCTTTACAATATGTTCTCAAGATAATACAATCATAATTACACATAGTTCCACCATTTACTCATGTTCATCTCAAGCTGTCTACTCGAGTCACAGTCACTAAATTATTTATATCTTGAACTACGGAGCTCCAAATTAAGATCTGATAATTTTTCCTAAACCTAGACTCATATATCTTCTTACCATAAAAGTTTTAGAATTTTTGGTTTATCCAATAAATACAGTTTATTCTTTAAATTCTCCCCTGTTCTGCTGTCTGACAGTTTCGACCCTTCTTCACTAAAAATTATTTATCTCTTCGTACATGATTCAGATGATGTTCTCGTTTGTTTTTATTGAAGGTAGACTCATTAAGAAATTTAAGAATATAAATTATAAACCATAATTATTTTTATACAATTTTTAGTGATTTTCCAAAGTTGGAACAAGGGATTCCGAAATAATTCTGACCCTGTCTCACAAAAATTCAAATATCTCAGAATATGAAATTTTGTCGCTTACACCGTTTCTTTTATGCGAAAATAGACTCAATAAAATTTAATTTAATATCTTATTCAAATTATAATTCAATTTTCACCATTTTTGGTGATTTTTCAAAGACACATAACTGCTGCTGTCATAAAACTATTTCATTGCAAATTTTACTCTTTCATAATTTCTTTGTTTTAACTTTCATATTAACACTTACCCCATATCAAACTTACCAAAGTTCGATCCCCTATCGAGCACATTGCTCATAAATTGACACACACATACCTGCACTTATTCATCACTTAGTCATATTCATTTATTCTTAGTCATTTCCCATTAAACGCATCGGAATAATAGCGGATACATGGAAATTTGCACATAAGTGCCACACTTGTAGCTAAAGATACTTCATATCACACTTTTCACATAGGCTCGTTCTCGAGCTAATCACATTCACGGGTCTGCTCGCACAAGCAGTCGGTCATACGTAACTACTCAGTGCTGCTCACACAAGCTGTCAGGTATCTGCAACACATGCCGGATTACCCAGCCACTGGTAGAACTTATAAGACCAGCACCCGTTTCACATAGTCACAATCTCGGCTCTGCTCACACAAGCTGTCAGTCATGACGGAACTACACGGTGCTGCTTACACAAGCTGTCGAGTATCCTTAACACATGCCCAAATACTCATCCACTAGTAGAATGTACAGACCAGCACCCGGATCACTTATTTCACTTAGATTTCACATAGGTTTCTAGTGAACATGTCACTCGTATCCATTTTTATTCCTAAGGTTCAACCGAGAAATTTCTCACTTGTCGATATTTTGTCAATTACATCAAATATTCAGCCACAGTTCATACCATTTATCAAAAGATGAAAACGTAAGTAAAAACGATGTATTATTTACATACAAACTTACCTCGGTAGCACAATCGGTGAAAAGGACTTATTCGTCATATTCTTTGTTTTTCCTCCATTCTAAGTCTGAATCTCGTTTTCCTTGATCTATAACAACACATTTAACTCATTTATTCATCCTGCTACTCAAATTAGCCTAAATTCACATTTTAGAAAAAATTACAATTTTGCCCCTAAACTTTGTCATATTTACACTTTTGCCCCTAGGCTCGTAAAATGATTTTTATTCAATTTCCCTGTATTTTAAGCCTAGAAGTACCATTTTCATAACTATAGCAGTCCATAATTTCTATTTATCCACACACTTACACACATTTTACTACTTTTTACAAACTAGTCCTTTTTAACAATTTCACCGAAAATCACTTAGTAAAAGTCATTTATTACACACCGAGCATTAATATTCTACCATTAAACATCAAAACACAAGCATTTATCATATGGTAAATTTTCAAACATCAACCCTAGCTCAAATAAATGGTAGAAATAGAGAGATCGTGTTACAAGGATTTCAAAAGCGTAAAACTATTAAAAACGGGGCTCGAACGGACTTACACTCAAGCTTGGAAGCTTGAAAAACCCTATCCATGGTTTCTTCATGCAACATTCGACCATAGCTTGAAGATGGACACAATTTTGCTTTAATTTTGGCTTTTTTAATTCTTTTAATTACTAAATGACCAAAATGCCCCTAACTTAAAAATATCCTATTTCACTTATCTCATGTCCATTTTGTCCAAAAATTTAACCAATGTTCTAATTACCATTTAAGGACCTCCAATTTAAAACTTCATAACAATTAGACACTTCTAACATGTGGAAATCAACTTTTGCACTATTTACAATTTAGTCCTTTTGACTAAATTGAGTGCCCAAACGTCGAAATTTTCACGAAATCTTTCTGTGAAACCGTAGACAATAAAAATATAATAAAAATGAGATTTTCCTTGTCAGATTTGTGGCCTCGAAACCATTGTTCCGACTAGGCCCAAAATCAAGCTGTTACATATTAAATCCTATTTTATGAAATTTTTCATAAATGAGTTTTGCTTTAGTGGTTAAGTGATTTTTGTGTGTGTTTGCGGGCTTGGGTTTAAGTCTCATTTTTGGAAATTCTACTATTTTTGTTCCTAGCTTTATTCTTAATTACGAGACTTATTTTATATTTTCGGTCAACTTATATTAGAATGAGCCTGTAGGTTTAGTGGGATTCAGTTGTTAGTGGGGGGTAGTGGGTAGTTTTTTAATTTTAATTTTAATTTTTTTAGTTCTAAAAAATTCTTTCTGTTCTTCACATCCCTTTCCCTTCTCCTTACAATTTTGTTTCTGACATTTTTCTCTTTCTTTGGATTTCGTCCCCTTTTTGGCTTTTTTTCTTTGATTCTTGTCCATCGTGTTGCGGTTGTGGGCGTTATGCATTCGGGTTCTTCGATCCGTTCTAAATAGGTAAGTTATTGGGTAGTTTCTTAATCATGTGTGTTGGGGGGTGCTAGTTATGTTTTTAATGGAAATTCATTGATGGTGTTTTGTTTAATTCTCGTTTAGAGGAAGGTCAGGAAGCGATTAGCGCTCCTCCAGCAATTTGAGTGTTGGGTGATTACTGTTCGTTGGTGGTAAGTATATTTGTGTATTGTTCGGATTTGAGAGGAAAAGTTCATGATCAATTTTTGGTTTGAATTCATAAATCAAGTGCTAAGATAGTTGTTGGGATACTTTTTTTAGGTAACGAAGGTCTCGGGGTTGTTTTCACATCAAAATTGAGCCAGGTGTGTAACAAAAAACTTGAAAAATGGCGATCGACGAAAGCCGAAATTGGGGCCTATTGTAGCCACACGGGCTAGGTCATTTTGGGCATGTGGGCTATATGGGTGTGTAGGCACATACGAGTAAGCCGTTTTGGGCCGTGAGGGTACACAGACATGTGGGCCCAAATTTCAAAATTTTTCCCTAGAGTTGTACATGTCATCCCGATCGAGTGTGGGCCTTTCATAGGGTCGGTATGTGTGGTATAAGTCGTAAAGCATGAGATCTACTACTTTGTTAGATTGAAATTGACGTAATAACGTTTAATATGATATGTATGATCTATTCTGTTATATATGAGCATGTTTAGTATTTTTTATATGAGCATGCATGTGATATACGTTCTTGTATCTGTCATTCTGTTATATTTGATATTCTTTCTATATCTGGCTATGGGGTGGGTTATGTATTATGAGGAGGAAGTATTCTATGTTAGGTGATATCTCACCAATATACTGCCAGCAATGCTGCGATTATTCTGAAAAGTGTCGTATGAACACTGTAACACCCCTAACCCGTGTCCGTCGTCGGATTAGGGTTAAAGGTGTTACCAGACAGATCAAAAACTTTTACAGACATTTCATAAAACAAGTTATCAATCGCAATCAACGTGTCCCTTTTATAGGTCAAAGAGACCTCAATCATGCTTTAGAATAGGGTCGGGACTAAACCGAACACATATGAAATTTCTCGAAAAATTTAAAACTTTTCTAAATTACAGAGGTCACACGCCCGTGTAGGTAGGCCGTGTGCCTCCCACGGCTACTAGACACACCCATGTGTCCTGGCCGTGCCAAATCAGAGCATGTATACTGACTTATCCACACGGCCACCAGGCACGCCCGTGTGCCATGGTCGTGTAACCTTAGGCTAGCTACTGACTTAATCACACGGCTACCAGGCACGCCCGTGTACTATGGCCGTGTAAAGTTAGGCTAATTACTGACTTATTCATACGGCCACTAGACACGTCCGTGTACCTTAGCCGTGTAGGCAAAACAGGCCATTAGCAAGGCCAAAATGCCACCCACACTAGGATCATTCCTTCAAGCAACATACCAAATCATTTCATATACAATTAACAACCTTAGATGTTTCAATTATTCAACAATTTCCACATTCAATCTCATTTCCAATCATTCCAAATTGCACATCTAACACACACACACACACACACACACACACACATATATAAGCATGATTCATTCACATTTACCTTTCATATAACCATTTCTTTACTCAAACATACATACTCATAATGCATTCATATACTTATCATATTCTTGGCCGTTTCATTAGCTATCAAGTCATACCAAATCATGCATCATATATCATAATCACTTATGCATATCACCAACATTTATCTAGCCCCATCTCATGGCTATTTATACACATTTCAAACATAATCCAAAATGACTAGCCTATACATGCCATATTTAGCTATATATACATTTTCAAGGTACCAAAATGAGTTTGTGTAGTGTGATGACGATCCTCGACTGTCCCCGAACCTTCAGTAGCTTTGACGATCTATAAAACAGAGCAAACACACACAAAGAGTAAGCTTTCAAAAGCTTAGTAAGTCATATACAAATAAACTTAGCATAAAATGAACATAACTCATAGCAAATTCATCACATATATTTCTTTGGCTCATTTGCTTAGCCATATCTTACCACATTCTTCAACTCAAATTCACATATACACATAGCTTTTTTAAACAAATCTTCACATATCATTTCATCATTTCCTTTCACATATTCGTCATAGTAAGTTCAAATAGACACTTACCTTTCATACACACTTAGTGTACATAACAAGCGTACCTGAAACAGAAATAAAAATCACATAGTCGCTTGTATCTCGGGCTTTGCCCGTTGAACCGTTTGAAACTAAATAGGATACTCAGAAAGCTCGGAATAGTTGAACCATGACAACGTCCCAGACGTGGTCTTACATGTAACCAAATGTCGATGCCACTGTCCCAGATAGGGTCTTACACGAATCAATACGATGCCAATGTCCCGGACATGGTCTTACACGTAAATCTCATCTCGATGCCAACGTCCCGAACATGGTCTTACATGATTTCATATAACAGACACCTATGTCATGACATAGTTAATCCTATCTATTCCTAGGTTCATACGGGACTTTTCGGACTTTTATAACTTATCGATATATCCTCAGAATTCATGTTCACAATATCTCATATACATTCATACTTTATAGATAAACATATGAACATACATAATTCAATACCAAATACATTTACTTGTATAGACTTACCTCGGATTTAGATATTCGATCGGACTCGGTTATTTAACTACTTCCAGTTTCCCGCGATCTAAGTCTGTTTTCTTCGGTTCTTGATCTATACATGTTCAAATTTAACCCTTTTATTTACTAACACATTCAATTTAATCCAAAAACACACATTTAGGGCTATTTGCAACTTAGCCCTCATATTTGCACATTTTATCAATTTAGTCCATTTTTCTCAAAACATCAAATATACCAAATTTGTTCACACCCATGCATAGCCGAAATTTCCTAGGGACCATAAAAGTCCATATTTTTCATGAAATTCACAATTTAATCCTCCAAATCAATTATTTTCACAATTTAGCCCTAATTAGCTAAATTCATCAAAAATTCAAAAACAAAACATGTTCATTAAACACATATCTTTTATTTAACACCAATATTCATCACAAAGCTCACCATTTCATCAATGACACATCTCATACACATCATCGATTCTTCAAATTACAACATGGGTTTTATAGCAGACTAAACAACAATCTCAAAAACATAAAAATAATCAAAAACCAAAGTCAAAACATACCTGAATTTGAGCTTAGATATGGCCGAAACCTAGCTTGGCTTATTTTCTCTTTTTCTTTTCTAATTTTCAGCTAGATGGATGAATAAAAGATGATCACTTTCATCTTTTTGTTTTATTATTAACATATTAATATACATTTTACCATATTAACCTTTTAATAAACATTTAGTAACTTATAAACATAAGGTCAATAATGTCTTTTAATCATCCACTAAATAAATATTGGCTTAATTGCCTCATAAGGCCTCCACATTTAAAAGCCACAGCACATAGGTGCTTTAACAAATAGCATGCAAATTATTGCATTCAATGCAATGTAATCCTTTTATCAAATTAAGCACAGAGACGGATAAATTAACTTATGGAACTTTAACACATACTAAATCACATACCAAGGGCAAGGAAAATAATATTAAAATATTTTACGGACTCGAATTTGTGGTCCGAAAACTGCTGTTCTGACTAGGGTATAAACCAGACTGTTACAATTCTCCCCCTTAGGGATTTTCATCCCCGAAAATCTTACCTTTAAACAAATTTGGATATTGCTATCTCATTGAATCTTCAGGCTCCCACGTAGCCTCTTCCACTCCGTGTCGATGCCATAATACTTTAACTAACGAAATTCTTTTGTTCCTCAATTCTTTCACTTCATGAGCTAAGATACGGATCAGTTCTTCCTCATAAGTCATATTGGATCAGATTTCAATCTCAGATGGAGTAATCACATGTGATGGATCGGATCGGTATCGTCTAAGCATCGATACGTGAAATACATCATGAATCTTTTCTAGCTCGGAAGGCAACAACAACCTGTACGCGAAAGGTCCAACTCGCTCAATGATTTCATATGGTTTGATGAACCTCAGACTCAACTTGCCTTTATGTCCGAATCAGAGTACTTTCTTCCATGGAGACACTTTTAAGAACACTTTTTCACCGATGTCAAATTCAATATATTTTCGTTTCAAGTTAGCATAGGACTTCTGATGCTCAGACGTTGCTTTCAAACTATCTCAAATCACTTTCACTTTCTGTTCAGTGTCTTTTATCAAATCGACCCCGTGCATCTTAGTTTCACTGAGCTCAGTCTAATACAGAGGTGTTCGACATTTACGTCTGTACAAAACTTCATAAGGTGCCATTTTAATGCTCGACTGAAAACTGTTGTTATATGCAAATTCAATCAATGGCAAGTGCGATTCCCACGTACCATTACATTTAAGAGCGCAGTATCTCAACATATCCTCGAGAATCTAAATAATATGCTCGGATTGACTATCCGTTTGTGGATAAAAAGCTGTACTGAAATGTAATTTCGTACCTAAAGCTTCTTGCAACTTCTTCCAAAACCTCGATGTAAATCTCGGATCTCTATCAGGCACAATAGACAATGGCACCTCGTGGAATCTCACAATATCAGAAATATAAAGCTCGACTAATCTATCAAGTGAATAATCAGATCGTATTGGAATAAAATGGGTAGATTTCGTTAATTGATCAACTACGACCCATATTGCATCTTTCTTCCTCAGAGTCAGGGGCAATCCAAAAACAAAGTCCATTGTCACTCTATCCCATTTCCACTCGAGAATCGGAATTGGTTGTAACAAACCAGATGGAACCTGATGTTCAGCCTTAATTTGCTGACAGATTAAACATTTCGACACAAAGTCAGAAATGTCTCGTTTCATACCAAACCACCAATAGTATTGCTTCAAATCATGGTACATCTTCGTACTTCTCAGATGAATAGATAGACGACTATTATGTGCTTCATTCAAAATCAACTGAATCAACTCTGGATTTCTTGGAACACAGGTTCGATCTCAAAATCTCAATCAATCATCAACATCCACTCTAAAATCAAAATCAGAGTTCGGATTATACTAAGCTCGTTTCGCTATTATTTCATTATCAACTTTCTAAGCATCACATATCTGTTGTAAAAACAACGGTTTTGCTTTCAATGAAGCTATTATTGAACTATTATCAGACAGATCTAATTGAGCATTCATAGCACACAATGCAAACATTGACTTTCGACTTAGCGCATTGGCAACCACATTTGCCTTACCCGGGTGATAATCAATTTCAGGCTTGTAGTCTTTCAACAGCTCTAGCCATCTTCTCTGTCATAGATTCAAATCTTTCTGAGTCATCAGGTACTTCAGACTTTTATGATCTGAAAGCACGTGACATTTCTCACCAAATAGATAATGACGCCAAATCTTTAATGCGAATACAATCGCAACTAGCTCAAGATTGTGTGTCAAATAGTTCTTTTCATGCGGCTTCAGTTGTCTCGAGGCATAAGATATAACTTTGCCTTCTTGCATCAGTACACATCCTAGACCATTCAATGAAGCATCACTATAAATCACAAACTCTTTTCCTGATTCTGGCTGTATCAACACTGGAGCTTCAGTCAAAAGGGCTTTCAACTGATCAAAACTTTTCTGGCATTTGTCGGACCATTCAAATCTTACATCTTTCTAAAGCAATTTAGTCAACGGATTAGCTATCACAAAAAATCCTTTTACGAAACTTCGATAATAACCAGCAAGTCCTAGAAAACTACGGACTTCAGATACATTCTTCGGAGGCTTCCAATCCAGAATAGCATAAATCTTACTCGGATCAACTCGTATACCAGATGTTGACACAATATGCCCCAGAAATCTGACTTCATGCAACTAGAATTCACATTTACTGAATTTTGCATACAATTACTTTTATCGCAGAGCTTGCAACACGATTCTCAGATGCTCAGCATGCTCATTTGCATCACGTTAATAGATCAAAATGTCGTCGATGAAAACAACAACAAATTGATATAAATACGGTCTGAAAATTCTGTTCATCAGATCCATAAAAACAGTAGGAGCATTCGTTAGTCCGAAAGGCATAACTAAAAACTCATAATACCCGTACCTCATTCTGAAAGCAGTTTTTGGAATGTCTGAATCTTTCACTCTCAAATGATAGTATCTCGATCTCATATCTATCTTTGAAAATACGGTAGCTCCTTTAAGCTGATCAAACAAATCATTGATTCTAGGCAACGGATATTTGTTCTTTATAGTCACTTTGTTCAACTGACGATAGTCAATGCATATTCTCATCGTGCCATCTTTCTTTTTTACAAACAAAACGGGAGCACCCGAAGGTGAGAAACTCGGTCTAGCGAACCCTCTATCAGTTAACTCTCGCAACTATGATTTTAACTCTTTTAATTCTATTGGTGCCATTCTATACGGAGCTATCGAAATAGGAGTAGTACCAGGCAATAGATCAATACCAAATTCAACTTCACGTATCAGAGGCAATCCTGGCAATTCTTCAGGGAATACATTAGAAATTTCAAAAACAACTGGCACAGATTCAATTTTCTTTTAAGATACTTTTGAGTCAATTACGTAAGCAAAATAAGCTTCATAACCCTTTTTCACATAACTCTAAGCTTCCAACATAGATATCACAGCAGACAATCCATTCAAATCATTATACTCAACCCGAACTATTTCATCATTCTGACATTTCAAATCAATGGTTTTTCTTTTACAATTCACAACAGCATCATGCAATGTCAACCAATCCATACCTAGAATGATATCAAACTCATCAAATGGTAATAGCATCAGATCAACAGGAAAACATATATCTCGAAACATTAACGGATAGTTCTCGTTATAACATGGTAATAGCATCAAATGGTCAATGTATTCTTATGTAGTCAGCTCTATTTATGTAAACTTGAGGATTCCTGTAGAGAGCACTTCTAGTGAGATTTCTGTAGTAAGTCTATTAGGCCAATCTATTTTGGTGAATAGACTATATAGGAATGTATTATTGGAGGTACAAGAGGTTGTGTTTTCGGCTAATCCGATTGAGCCATCATTTAGGGAATTTGATTTAATTCTTGGTATGTATTGGCTTATGTAGTATCGAGTCAGTTTGGATTGAGCAACTAAGAGGGCAGTTCTGAGATCTGAAAATTATGCATAGGTGATTATGATCGGTGAGCGTCGAGATTATTTATCCAATGTGATCTTTGTTCTTGTGGTCGAGAAACTGGTTCAGAAGGGTTATGAAGCGTATTTGGCTTTTGTAAGTAGTTTTGATTTTGTGGACTCTTGTGTTGGGAACATTTGAACAGTTAAGGAATTTTTGGATGTTTTTCTCGAAGAATTTTGGGTTTACCTCCGAATCGGGAAGTTGAGTTTGGAATTAAGATTTTATCAGGTACAACTCTAGTGTCCATTGCTCCTTACCGTATGGAACAGAAGGAGCTTATAGAGCTAAGGCTTAGCTTCAAGAGCTGTTAGATCGTGGGTTTATCTGTCCTAGTGTGTCTCCATGGGGGCACCGATTTTGTTTGTAAAGAAAAAGGATGGTACCATGAGAATGTGTATCGATTACCGTTAGTTAAACAAGTTGATAGTGAAGAACAAGTACCCACTTCCGAGGATCGATGACCTGTTTGATCAGTTTTGTAGGGCTTCGGTATTTTCTAAAATAGATCTCCGTTCTGGGTATCATCAGCTTAGGGTTAAGGAAGTTGATGTTCACAAGATTGGTTTTAGGACTCGTTATGGGCACTACGAGTTCCTAGTCATGCCATTTGGTTTGATGAATGCCCCAGCTACATTCATGGATCTTATGAATCGAGTTTTCCAATCGTACTTGGATCAGTTCGTCATGGTCTTCATCGATGAAATTCTGGTATACTCTAAGGCCAAAGATGATCATGATGAGCATATTAGAGTAGTTCTTCAGATTTTGTGTGAGAAACAGATCTATGCTAAGTTGAGCAAGTGTGAATTTTGGTTAAGGGAATTAACTTTTCCAGGGCATGTGGTTTCTACGAAGAGGATCCGAGTTGATCCTAGAAAGATTAATGTTGTGCTTGATTGGAAATAACCTAAGAATTTTTTTGAGATCCATAGTTTTCTGGGTCTTGCAGGCTATTATTGGAGATTTGTCGAGGGGTTCTCGTTAATTGCATCTCCTCTAACTAAGCTGCTGTGTAAGAATGCCCATTTTGTCTGGATTGATGAGCAGTAAGATAGTTTTGAGAAGCTCAAATTTGTTTTGACTCAAGCTCCTGTTCTGATACAGCCTGAATCTGGTAAGGAGTTCATGGTATATAGTGATGCATCTCACGTTGGTTTGGGTTGTGTATTGATGTAAGACGGTAAGGTTGTGGCTTATGCGTCTCGATAACTTAAGTCACATGAGGGAAATTATCTAACACACGCTCTCAAGTTAGCTGCCGTTGTCTTTGCCTTAAAGATTTAGAGGCATTATCTGTATGGTGAGAGGTGTATCATCTACACCAATCACAAGAGCCTTAAGTATCTCCTTACCCAAAAGGAGCTGAACCTTAGGTAGCATAGATAGATTGAACTATTTAAAGATTACGACTGCATGATCGAGTATCATCCTAGTAAGGCTAATATGGTAGCTGATGCTCTTAGTCGTAGGTCAATGTCTAGTTTGAGGGCGATGTTTGCTCGCCTAAGTTTGTTTGATGATGGGAGTCTGTTAGCTGAGTTGCAAGTTAAACCGACTTGGATTGATCAGATTCAGGATAAACAGTTAGGGGATGATTCTCTGGTTCTGTGATTCCGTTAGGTAGAGGATAGTAGTACGTTTGATTTTAGGCTAAATATTGATGGGGTTTTGTGTTTCTGAGGATGGTTTTGTGTGTCGAATGACTCTGATTTGAGACAATCTATTTTGAGGGAAACGCGTAGTAGCCCATATGCTATGCATCCCGGAGGAAATAAGATGTATCGAGATCTTCGTGAACTGTACTGGTGGCCTGGTTTGAAATAGGAGGTGATAGACTTTGTTTCTCGTTGCCTGACGTGCCAGTAAGTTAAGGCTAAGCACTAGTTGCCTTCAGGTTTGCTTCAACCCGTTAAGATTCCAATGTGTAAATGGGAACATGTGACTATGGACTTCGTTAGTGGGTTGCCCTTAATACCTACTAAGAAGGATTCTTTATGGGTCATTATGGATCGGTTGACCAAGTCTTCCCACTTTATTTCTATTCAGACAGATTACTACCTACAAAAATTGGCCAAGCTATATATTTCTGAGATCATGAAACTTCATGGCGTACCGGTCATGATTATTTCTGATAGAGATCCTCGCTTCACGTCTTGATTTTGGAGGAAACTTCATGAAGATCTGGATTCGAGGTTGGACTTCAGTACTGCGTTCCATCCTCAGACAGATGGTCAATCTGAGAGGGTGATTCAGATACTAAAGGATATGCTTCAGAGTTGTGTGATTAATTTTTCGAGGTAGTTGGAAGGATTCACTACCTTTAGCCGAGTTTGCCTACAATAACAGTTTCTAGTCTAGCATTCATATGGCACTTTATAAGGCTCTGTATGATCGTAAGTGTCGTACTCCATTGTGTTGGAATGAGTAGGGTGAGCGTTTGGCAATAACTTTTGCTTCGGTGTGTGTGTTCCATTTGTCTAGTAGAAGTTGGATGGAATTGATATTCTATGGTAGTTGGACGAGGTTTAGTGGGTCAAATTCTATGGGATTCAGTTATTAGTGGGGGGTAATGGGCAGTTTTTTAATTTTAATTTTGTTAGTTTTAAAAAATTATTTGTTCTTCATGTCCCTTTTCCTTCTCCTTACAATTCTGTTTCTGACGTTTTTCTCCTTCTTTTGATTTCGTCCCCTTTTTGGGTTTTCTTATTTGATTCTTGTCCATCGTGTTGCGGTTGTGGGAGTTGTGCATTCGGGTTCTTCGATCCGTTCTGAACAGGTAAGTTATTGGGTAGTTTCTTAATTGTGTGTGTTGGGGTGCTAGTTATGTTTTTAACGGAAATTCATTGATGGTTTTTTGTTTAATTCTCGTTTAGGGGAAGGTTAGGAAGTGATTAGTGCTCTTCCAGCGATTTGAGTGTCAGGTGATTATTGTTCGTTGGCGGTAAGTATATTTGTGCATTGTTCGGATTTGAGAGGCTAAGTTCATGGTTAATTTTTGGTTTGAATTCGTAAATCGAGTGCTAAAATAATCGTTGGGATACTGTTTTTAGTTTACAGAGGCCTCGAGGTTGCTTTCGCATCAAAATTGAGCCAGGTGTGTAATGAAAAACTTGAAAAACGGCGATCGGTGAAAACCAAAATTTGGGCTTGTCGACGCCACACGGGCGTGTGCTTGGCTATGTCGTGTGCGAGGTCGTGTGGGCCACACAGGCGTGTGTGGGCCATGTGCCTGGCCGTGTTGGCCACACGGGCTATGTCATTTTTGGCCTGTGGGTCCACACGGGCAACCCATTTTGGGCCGTGTGGGCCACACGGGCGTGTAGGCCCAAATTTTACAATTTTTCAATAGGGTTATTCATGTCGTCTCGATCGACTATGGGGCTTTTGTAGGGTCGGTATGCGTGGTATAAGCCGTAAAGCATGAAATCTTCTACTATGTTAGATTGAAATTGACGTAATAACGTTTAATATGATATATATGATCTGTTCTGTTATGTATGATCATGTTTAGTATTTGTTATACGATCATGCATGTGATACACGTTCTGGTATCTATCATTCTGTTGTACCTGATATTCTGTCTGTATCTGGCTATGGGGCGGGTTATGTATTATGAGGAGGAAGTATTTTGTGTGAGGTGATATCTCGTCAATATACTTGCAGTAATACTGTGATTATTTTGAAAAGTGTTGTATGAACACTATGCAGTGTGTAGGGATGGGTGGGTGTTTTATACCCCGCGTGGTGTGTTGGGATGGTCAGAGTTGGTTTATAGAGGATTGGGGTAGGATTATGCATATTTGTATCTGTGGGATTCTGTTATAATTCTGATTTTGCAAAAGATTTACGTCTGTATTTGTTCTGCCATGAGATTGAATCTGAATTTATGTTTATGTATGCTTTACACATTGAGTTATCAAAAATCACTCTCTTTTTGTCTGTTTCATTCAAGCAACCCTCAGACTTAGGCGGGTCGGTGCAACAGAAGCTCGTATGTAACCACTTTTCTGTAAAACTCTATTTGCATAAAATTTGTTTAATTAAAATTCTGGTTTTGAGAGTTTTGTAATTTTGGGACTCTCTGGACATTTGAGTTTAATTTTTTATTTGAATTTTAATTTGGAATATCTTGCATGTCATGTGATAAAACGATTTGCGAAATCAACCGCTTTCGAGAAAACAAACTCGAGCTTTGAAAATATAACAACTTAAGAACTTTCGTTGCAAATTTTTTGTTCTATTTGAAAATGTAAACAATTGACAGTTTAACTTGTAAGCATATCAACATGTTTTTAAATAAGTTGGATTTATAACTCTTCTTCGTAACATTCCCAGATTCGGGCATAACGTCTAGGCCAGTTTTGGGGATTTACAATATTTCAACATCTTAAAATTAAATTAAATGTCATGCATGCCATATAACCTAAAACTTAATTCCCATGCCACAGTTAAAAAATAAAACAATACAATCTTTGAATAATTGAAATTTTGAATAATAAATCTAAAATACTTTTATATAAAAGACAAACCCGAGCTAAGTCCTTCCGGATGTTGTGTTCGCATCCTAACCTGGTGGGTTATCTATGAAGAGTGAAATTAAATGGGGGTTGAGCTTATGAAGCTCTGTGTGAGTTAAATCACAAGAAAAATCAGTGCAAACAGTAGATGACTCATACAAAATAGCAAGTCTTAGAACAATCACACTCATATAACAATTCTAATTATCAATTTTTTATATCAACACATCAATATGATAATATTTCAGAATGTACAGTGTATGTATACACATGCTCATGAATGGTGATACAATTTCAATTTATCTGAATAGATCCTATCCCACTGCTACACACTACAGTGAGGAACTCCTCACCTTTACACCACGTTGTGGATATACTACTGATCGTTGTAGATGAATTGCTAACAATAAAAATATTTGTGGATGAACCATCCTTTTGTGCAAATAAAAGTTGCTAGTACATTGTGGGTGCACTACTGGTCATGCAGATAAATTGCTAACTAAAATACGTTGTGGACGAATCACTAGGCACTACAAACTGCCAAACTAAAATACATTGTGGACGAACCACTGGTCATGTAGATAAATTGCCAACTAAAATACGTTGTGGATGAACCATTGATCGTGCAGATAAACTACTGACTACTTCCTCCATTCATATTGTCCCACCCCATGCAATGCAACATGACATGCTTACAATAGATCAATACAATAGCAATAACATGCTTATAACAAGTCGATATAGTAGCAATTATCATGCTTATAACAGATCAATACGGTAGTAATAATCATGCTTTTAACATGTATTTGGTTTAACAGTAGCAGTAGGAATAACATTGTTAGTTCATCAGAAATATAGTGATCGTAGGAATGTAACAATTACATATCATGCATAAACAGTAACAATTCAGTCAATCAGACCATGAATGCCAACATTATTCATATTATCAGGGATTCAATTGAATGAAATAAAATACTATAAATAGTTTGGGGACTATTTAGGGACTAAACTAAAAAATTCATGAAATTATGGGCAAAATTGTAAAATAGAGGTCACACGGCTGTATGCGATGTCATAGGTCGAGTGGAGGGTTTACACGACTGTATGGCTAGGCTATAGTCATGTGGTAAACGTTAAAATTAATCTACAGATGAGGTACGACTATGTGGTAGACTGTGTAGAAGGGTCTTGGTTGTGTGGTTCACGAACTACCCTAAGGTTTACAGGGCACATGGCCGTGTGGGGGGCTGTATGGTCCACACACCCATGTGGAATACCGTGTGGCCTTAAACCTAGACACGATTTGCCCCGAATCACTTGTAAAAGAACACAAACCTTTCACTAAAAGCCCAAGCGACGTCCCTCACGATCAAGTTTTGTTCGATGGACCTAAAACGTGTCCTTCAAATGATATTTATACATGAGTTAACATTGGGTATCAAGATTCAATCAAGATTAATGGAAGATTTCGGCATGAGTCGAAAAAGATTATTTGATCGAACAAAAGATTTATGTCGTTCATTACTGCTACTATAGAAATTACGGGATTTGATCATTGAAACGAGGCGTACTTACCAATCTTGGATGAAAAGAAACGGATGCAAAATGATTTATTCCATGGCGAAATAAAAAAAATTGTAGGAAAAATGATTTGTGTGAGGATTGATTTTGATTTGGGAAGCAAAAATAATTTCAGCAATGGAAAGAAAATATTATGCAAAGAAGAAGATGAAAAAAGAAATAAGAAGAAGAAAAAATAGGGAAAAGAAAGCAAAAATCTGTTTGGATTGCAAAAGAAAGAAAAAAATTCAAATGTATTTAGGAAAAGGGGGACTAAATACCTATGTTTTGGACACCTTAGGGGCGGCATGGTAGTTTACCCAATTCTACCGAAATAATAAAATTGTAATTGGGTAAGGGGTGACTCAAACTTGGGTAAGCAAAGGGGCAAGAATGTTAACCATTAGGCCTAAGGCCTAGTTCTTGTTTAGTTTTTACTCCATACCATATTTGTTTTAATGTGGTTTTCATCCTAGTTTGCTAAAAAAAAAGGGAGATGAGGGGCTTGAATCTAAGACTTCTTGGGGACAATAATGGGTTCCTCTCTAGGTGAGACTTCACAAGAAAGTCAATAATTCCATTATTTTTTAAATAATATAAAATATTATTTTTTAAATAAAAATAAAAAAATTATTTTTTTCACCCATATTATAGGTAAGACAAATTCTAATCTATACTAATAATAATGTGTTTGACTAAGTATCGCGAGTCAAATGACATTGGCTCAATCAATGAAAATACAATAAAACAAATAATAATCTATACTATTAATTAAACCCCTAACTGAGTTGGTGTCACAAGTCAACCAGACACCCACTCGGTTAACAAATTTATTAAAATGTCCTTTCATATTTAAAATAAGTTATATTATTCGAGGGTACTTTAGTATTTTTATTTTAAAAATAAAAAAATATGCATATGATGAGATTTGAGTCCATACTAATTGCATTAGGAAAACCTTAAATTTACCACTCAATGAAAACTTTATTTTTGTTATAAAATAAATAGACAGAGAGTAAAGAACAAAGAAAATGGGAGAGCAAAAGAGCGCGTATTTTATTAATCAATCATAATATTTATAAAACTTCTCTAAAGTCTCTATTTATAGGCATAAGAAGTATAGATGAAGTAGAAATCTAATTCTAATGACTATTAGAATTTAAAGTACATCAAAACTTATGTTGATCTTGATAGACATCCACTTAATAATAAAATATTCATAACACGCCCCCTTGGATGTCCATTGCTAGATAATGTGTCTCGTTAAAACCTTATTATGATAAAAATCCTGTGGGAAAAAAAATTTCTAGTGAAGGAAAAAGAGTACACATATCTATAATACGCATAATATGCTACCTCATTAAAAACCTTACTAGGAAAATCCAATGAGACAAAACCTCGGTTAAGGAAAAAAGTGTACAGCGTATATTTACTCCCCCTCATGAAAAACATCACATAATATATCATATTCTATGTATTCTATATTTGCTAAACATTTCAACATATTTGCTAAGTATTTATATCAACATTATTTTGAAAGTCATGAGTGAGGGAAAAATTTAGAGGAAATATACTTTGATCTCTTCAGGAATTACAACAATAATAATTACAAACTTTAATCATTATCCCTCTATAAAAATACAAATAGATATTTTGGATCATTTTATAATCCTCTTTTAACTACTATTAACTAAGTCAAATTTTCCACAAATTATAGCTATTAAAATAATAAAATTATACTTTTACTATTGTGAAAATACACCATTTAATACTCGTCTTGCTATTTTTTTTTTCTCGATGAGAAGACGTAATTAATGTGGTGATGTGTGAGTAATTAATCTTCAAACTTAGTCAACAAATTAAAAAAAATGGTATTTGTGATTAATTTCCTTAGAGGGAAGGTGAATGAGAAGGAAAAAATGACTTGAAAAACTGGGAAAGTGGTATGAAAGTCCCCCACGAACTTATACGTGTATTCGACGCATATAAAATAAAATATAACTAAAACTGATGTTGATATTCTGGGTTGAGGCAGCTAAAATTAAATTAATGCTACCACCCTCACCATGTGTCAATTTTCAACACATTGTTTTCCTAATAAACTATGCTCAATTATTTCAATTCATATCAATAAAAAATTTCTCGATAATTTAAATATACGTTTAACATTCTAAATCATTTAAGGATTTTAATATAAAATTTATTATATAGTAATTCATAAAAGGTTGTAACAACAACTATTAGACACAAATTAAATTTTTATGAACTATCAATTTAATAATATATCTAAAGGTTATTGAATCCAACACAAAAGAATATTATATCTTTTCATAATCAATGCCAGGACTTAGCGAAAAACTTCATATTTTTTATTCTACTTTTGCAAAATTACTTCAGTTGCACCCTCACTGGCTTTATCCCTTTAGATATTTGGACTATTGGTCTAAAAACTCCATGAATTTAATTGTACTTGAGTTGCATCTTTTATATTTTGACCAATCTATTCTATATCTGATTCAAAATTTTCTCCCTCTAACTCATTACAAGTTATTATTTCTCTCCCCCTAATGTTGGGATAACTATCGAATCAAAATAGTAATCACAAATCATGTCATAATTGAATCTCCAATACATTCAAAGCATCTAATAATACAAGGAGACTTGTAATTAATATATATTCCCAACTTTCTTTGAGGATTCACTCATCTTTGTGCGTTGTGGTGGAGCAATTGGAATATATACGCATATACAAAAATTCAAAGATGAGAAATATTTAGCTTTTGACTAAAAACCAATTGTAATGGAGAATATTTATAACTTATTGGCTTGATACGTACAACACGTAAATCAACACAGTCTCATGTTGAAATAGGAATTTTAGTTATCATAAGTAACAGTTTAAACAATAATCAGAGACGTTCAATTAATAATTTCTCTAAACCATTATGTGCATAACTAAAAAACTTTTACAAAAGTTTTTCAAACTCAATCAATAAAAGACAGAGATATAAAGTCATCAGTATTAGCAAGATGAATTGTCTTAATTGCATGACCTGAAATTAATTATTTAAATAAGAAATCTTGCAAATGACAGGTTGCAAGCCTGTAACACATACTTGATTATTTTGTATATGCATCTACCAAAATTATATAATATCAAAACCATTCACATGGTGGATTAATGGTGTAACAACACGATTTTCAATAGAGACAGTACAGTGGTTCGGGACCACAAATTTCTATCGTGATGACTCGTAAATATTATTTTTAGAATAATTATAGAGTCATTAGAGTTGTATTAAAATTTTGTTTAGAAATGTTAACGTTTAGATAGTTAATTAAAGAAAAAGGACTAAATTGAAAAAGGTGCAAAAGTTGGTAATTAAGTTAATTAAATGAATAAATAGCCTATTAACCATATGAGGAGGGACCAACATAATAATTAGTCCCTAATAGTTAGTGTTGGACGGTTAAACATGTGATAATAATAATTTAATGTGTAATGAATGACAAATTTGTAATTAAAATGAAATTAAAACAAAATTAAGTAAAACAAAAATGCTTTCTTCTACATTTTTTATCTTCCATTACCGAAACACCATAGAAAGGAACTTGGAGAATCGGCTAAGCATTTTAACCTTGCATGCGAGTTAAATTTTTACCCGTTTCTTGTAAGTTTTATGTTTTTGAGATCGTTGCAACTAGGTCCAGCTAGCCTGTACCATCGTTTCTGATTCTGTTAAAAATTTTAGAAGTTACCATTGTAGAATATTTGATATTTTTGATGAATATAATTGATAAACCATAAAAGTAACATATTTTAAGCCCACATTTAGCATGCTTTTGGACGATTTAAGCCCTGAATTGTGTAATTTGGTGCTCGTAATCCTTTGTTTTCATGTTTTATACCCAGGAGAGCACCGGATGATGAAAAGAATGGAAAACGGGCCCAAAACGGAGTAAATGGGCTATATCACGAAATCCACACGGCCTGGGCCCAAGACCACACGGCCGTGCCTCATTAAAAGTCCGAACACGGCCTAAAGATGACTCACACGGGTGTGTGCCATGGTCGTGTCCCTATCGTGGAAAAGAGCAATTTCACTCGAAAAAGGATACTTAGGGGCAAAGAAACCTATCTCAAAAGCCTATATAAACACCCTAAGTATAACCTAGAAGGGGGCGGTTAGCTAGGCTAATGAGCTAAGCCAGAAATGTCAGATTTGTGAGAATCACTCGAAGATAGCCAGTTGATCCATCTTAAGAAGCCAGAATTATACTCAAGACGGAGGATCTCTCATTCAATTCCTTCAGGGGGTTTTAGGGATTTCTTATGTTTTGTTTTATCTTTTCTTCTAAGATGTTTTCCTCTATTGTTATAAACTAAACCCTCAGATACCTGAGGGGATGAAACCTAAGATGAATCTTGTTATCGTTTGCTGAACTATATGATAAATATTTGACTTATTCTTAATTATGTGTTCTTAATTCTTGTGTTGATATTTCCGGGATATTAATTCAAGTATGATGTGCTTAGGTGGAGGAGCAAAAGTCCCTGCCTAAGAGTAGATCTAGCATAATTAAGCGGAGTTGGTCGCGCGCTTAGAGATAGGGTGACGAGATTTTTCCGGATTAGGGTGAAACCTAATATGAGAGTCTATAGATCGAGTTAATACGATTCTAGGGGTTTTAATTAGAAAGAGATTTCAATTAATCAATCTAGGGTTAGACGTTAGTCACCTCGAGAGAGGGATTAATATAACTTAGGGAATCTTACGGATCAAGTCAAATGAATAAACCGTCTGGTTCAGAGTTAGATAACAAGTGAAGTCTAGGTGGATTCCTCATTGGGTGTCGTCTCAATCAATTGGTTTTTCCTCAAGTATTTTCCCAATTTCATTCTTCTTTATCTTAAAGTCTTTAGTTTAGTAATTAGTTAATTTTAGATTAAATAAAGATCACTTCAATTCTTAGGCTAAATAATAAAAAGAGAGTTAGTATTAGTACTTTTAGTTCCTTTGGGTTCGACATTCCGGTCTTGCCTTAACTATACTACTGTTCGATAGGTGCGCTTGCCTCAAAAATCGTTGTCATAGTTAGTTTCTAGGTTCGATCATTCTTTTTATAAATTTTAAGACTCTGACACGTGATCAAGTTTTTGGCGCCGTTGCCGGGGAACTGAAATATCAAGAAAGCTCAATTTTTATTACTTTAGCCATATTTATTTTTATTAGATTTTATTTTCTGTTTTGCTAAATTTTCTTCTTTCACTCCTTTCAGGTACCTCTAGTTTATGACTAGAAGGAACTCGACAGGACCCCTACTTTACGACAAGGATATTGAAGGTACCGTTCGCAGAAATCGCGGAGAGACAAGGCGAAGCTTAAACTACATAGAAGAAGAGCAAGAAGCCAAAATTAATACTAAAAAATAGATGTCAGAGAATAATCCGCCACCTCTAGAGATGGCTGAACGTCATGCTCCACGCACTATGTATGATTATGCTAAACCTAGTTTAACTGGAATTGAGTCAAGTATTGTCAGGCCTACTATTGCTGCAAATAATTTTGAACTGAAACCTAACACTATACAGATGATACAACAGTTTGTTCAGTTTGATGGTTTGCAGGATGAGGATCCTAACACACACTTAGCGAATTTTCTAGAATTCTATGATACCTTCAAGATAAATGGCGTTTCTGATGATGCCATCCGTCTTCGGTTATTTCCCTTTTCCCTGAGGAATAAAGCCAAATAGTGGTTACATTCTCTTCCACGAGGATCAATCACTACATGGGACCAAATGACCGAAAAATTTTTATTTAAATATTTTCCGCAGGCCAAAACAGCCAAATTAAGGAATGATATCTCTTCTTTTGTGCAGATAGATTTAGAGACACTTTATGATGCATGGGAGAGATACAAAGACTTGTTAAGGAGGTGCTCACACCATGGATTACCATTGTGGCTACAGGTCCAAACTTTTTACAACGATGTGAACCCTTCAACACTGTAATTAATTAATTCAGCAGTCGGCGGAACCCTGAACAACAAAACTCCTGAAGCAGCCTACGAGTTTATAGAGGAGATGTCACTGAATAACTATCAGTGGCAAGTTACAAGGACAAGGCCAGCCAAAGCAGCCAGAGTTTTCAACCTCGACGCAGTAACCGCGCTATCAAATCAAGTAGAGTTTCTACATAAAAAAATTGATAGTTTCTATGGTTCTTCGCAGGCACATCCAGTAATGTAGTGTGAGACAAGTGAGGGCGTGGCGAATCCTGAGTACCCACCCTACGGACAGGGCATGGAGAGCGAGCAAATGAACTATATGGGTAACAATTTCCAATCTAATAATAACCCTTATAGTAATACTTATAATCCAGGTTGGAAGAACCACCCCAATTTCTCATGGGGCAGTCAAAGAAATCAAAGACAACAACCCCTCCAAATTTCCAAAATTAGCCCTACCCACAGGAAAAGAAGCGAACCTAGAGGAGATGCTGACATAGCAGTGACAAAAACTCGCCTTCAGAATATAGAAATAAAACTTGAAAATCAGGAAACATCGACACAGGAGCTCAAAGATCAAATTGGGCAACTTACTAAGTTAATCTCTGAAATACGACCAGAAAGTTTCCCTAAAGGAAAAGAGCAAGTAAAGGCAGTGACGCTAAGAAGTGGAAAGGAGTTAGTCGAAATGAAGAAAAAGATACCCCACGAAGACAATAAGGCAAGGGAAGAGGAAGTGGAGAATACAACCCCGATCCGAAAGGAAATTAACCCACCAATCCCATATTCAGTAAAGTTGAAGAAAGATCACTTAGACGCACAATATGGTAAATTTCTTGAACTTTTTAAACTGTAACATCCCGAATTAGTGGGCTTATGCGTTTAATGTGTAGACATGTTCAAGGTGTTAATTTGAGAATTTGAGGTGCAAATGGGGCTCAAGTTTGGGCTGAGGCCTTGATTAAATATTCTGCTTAGACACTCTAGGGCTTAAAATAAAGTCTTGGTAGTTTAATTGACATACTGGGCTTGTGGCCCAGCAACAAGGGGTGCAGTAAAGGGGAGTTATAGATTACGTCAATAGGCAAGGGGAGAGGCCCAATTTGTGGCCGGTTGGAGCCCATTAAGTTGGGCCAATTTCGGCACTAAAGGGCACTAGGAGGGGACGTCAACAAGGCTAGATTTTAGGGATTTTATTTGTTTTAATATGTGGATAATTAAAGCTGATAAAGGAAGGAAGAGTGGAGTTATCCATGACACTGTGGATGAGTAGTCAGATGAGGATAAGGAGAAAATATAGGATTTATCTGCAAGGCTAGGTGGTGGCTGAAATTTTGACTCTGAAGGGGAGGAGAAATCGGTTTCTGATATGGCAAAGGGGTGCCGAAATTTCCCCTACTATTTGCTTAACTATTAGATATCAGGAAGGGCACTTTCGGGTTTTTAAGTAAGTGCCGAACTTCTCTATAAATAGGGGTGAGATCTCTTCAATTCCAGCATTTGAACCCTATTCTTTTCTTCACTCTCTGTGCTGAAACTCTCAGTCATTCTCTGCAGTTTCTCTTCTTTTAATTTCTTTAAAAGTCGAAAACTCCATTATTCTCTTCTCTTCTTTCTTCTAAAAGCCGAAAACTCCATTAGTCTTTTTCTTTATTCTTCTAGCCGAAACCCTCTGAAGTCCCATTAACTACCGAACCTCTGCTAATTGCTTTCTTTCCTCTTCCAAGTGCTTTAGCCGAAATCTCCCTCTTGTTCATCTTGTTCATCTTTTTCGGGATTTTCTTAAAAGCCGAAATCCCTAGATCTCATCTCCTGTGATTGCCGAATTCTTTCTGTGGTGTCTGCTTGGGCCGAATCTTGAAGAAAACTAAAGGTAAGTGTCGATTCGCAAGATTCCAATCTTTTTTCGGCTTTTAGAGATCTTAGCCGAATGGCTATATGGTTAACTAATCGAGTGTTTTCTCTCATTTGCGGCATTCCAGGATTTGAAGGGGATTCAATCGCTTAGATTTTTAAGCTAGAGTTCAGTAGCATTCGGGTCGTATGGCTTTTGGGATTTCAAGGTAAGGAGATCTGTTAATCTAAACGTATAATTCGGGTAAAACACTAACCCTTGGCCGAATATAGGAGAGGCCCTATCTTCGCGTTCTTCCGGCTTTTGTGCAAAGTTGTAGACAAAGGGCAGTAGATCTGATTAGTGAGGATATCGACATAGAGAGTAGTCCTACGCATTAATCAGGTGTGTAACTTCTCACACCATTTAGATTATCTGCTAATATGTGTTATTAAATCTGCTTATACTCTGCTAAATGCCAAAATCCCGGCATAATGGTTGAAAACCCAAGGAGGGTAAAAGCGAATCACCAGGTTAGTGATCTCTGTCATTCATAAGTGAATGTTTCTGCTGATGATATGCTTGTATGTACGGGGTTAGGAGATTGATAAGAGGGGAAGTGTTCTGTTGTAGTGGCTTTTGCCATGATCTGTTTTAGTGGCTTTTGCCATGATCTGTTGTAGTTGCTTTTTGCCATGATTTGTTGTAGTGGCTTTTGCCATGATCTGTTGTAGTGGTTTTTTGCCATGATCTATTGTAGTGGCTTTTGCCATGATCTGACGATGAGCAGCTAACTGCAACATGACTGCCATCGATGGTGTGTAGCGGTGTGGGTTGATTGTAGAAATCTCTAATGGTGTGAATGACAGGTAAGGTGGTGTGTAGCGGATGAAAACCTAGGATTGGGTTGGGTTTTGCATATTTTCTGTTATTTCATGTTTTGATATCTGTTCTATGGGGCTAAGGCCCAATCTGATGGTGCACGAGAGTTGCACACTGAGTCTCGTGACTCACCCTATTATTTAACATCTTTCAGGTAGCACCTAGTGCATCGGACCAGGCTGGAGAGTAGCGCAAGGTGGCCATGCGAGAGATTATTTTGATTCAGCAAAAGACTTTACTTAGTTTATTTACTTTTAACATTTTTAGTTAGTGGGTTATAAATTTCATTGTAATAAGGCCATGGGCCACTAGCTTTATATTATATTTCCGGATTTTGGGCTTTTATTATTATTAGACATTCAGATTTTAGGTTTTAATTAAGCTAAGTCATGTATCAAATTTCGGTTTCTAATTCACTAAGGCATTAATAGAAAATGTGTATCTTTTACAAATTATTCACCTATTTAGTTTTCCCGAATAAAAGGTTAAACTCAAGAAAAATATTTCCCGAAATTGCGACATCCTTTAAAATCTCCTTAGTGACATGCCTGATCTGGTCATAGTGTTTGGGTCAGGTTTGGGGTGTTACATAAATAGTTGCATATTAACTTACCCTTTGTTGAAGCCATTTCGCAGATGCCAACATATGCAAAATTTTTAAAGGAGCTTCTAACAAATAAGAGAAAGTTCGAAGAAATTTCAACGGTAGAACTTAATGAAGAATGTTCAGCCATCATCCAGAACAAGCTGCCAACTAAATTAAAAGATCCAGGAAGTTTTACTATTCCCTGCTTAATTGGTAGCTTGAACATAGAAAAAGCACTAGCTGATTTAGGTGCCAGTATTAATTTAATGCCTTACAAAATGTTTAAGCACTTTGCTTTTGGGGAACCCAAACCCACTAGGATGAGTATTCAATTAGCTGATAGATCTGTTAAATATCCTAGGGGAATTATCTAAGATATTCTAGTAAAAGTCGAAAAGTTTATATTCCCTGTTGATTTTTTCATACTTGACATGGATGAGGACGTTGAGGTGCCTCTAATTTTGGGACGACCCTCTCTGGCCACTACTAGGGCTATTATTGACGTAGATGATGGTAGACTTGCATTAAGGGTAGGCGATGAAGAGATTATTTTTCAAATTTACGATGCCATGCGATATTCTAGAGAACAAGATGATTCCTGTTATTTTGTTGATACTACTTGTAACATCCCGAAGTTGGGCCTAGTAGGATTGGGCCCAATGGGCCTTAGGAGTAGTAGCGTTTAAATTTTTTGGGAGAACAAGAGATCGGCTTTAAAACAAGTTGGACTTATTAGATAAGTGATTTTGGAAGGTTAGAGGGCTTCTATGAAGTCCCGGGATCGAACTTTAGCTTTGGGGAAATTTTGGTTTTAGGCGAGAAAAACCCTGGAAGTTGGCAGGTAGGCCTTAAGAATAAAATGTGGAGGAAAGTGACAGAATTGGAGTGTGTGGTGTAGTGGCAAAGTGACGCCACATAAGAGACAAGGGGGTGACGCCACAAGGAAGGAAGGAGGTCCAAGGTTCAAGTCTTGGCTTTTGCATTTTGGTTTTCTTTTTACTTGGATCTTAGAATTTGGGCCATAGTTTATATTTAGTTGCGCATGGTTTAAGGCACAAGAGGAGCTTGTGGCCAAGTGGTTAGCGACGTGGATTATGTTGCAAGGGAGCCTGGGTTCGAATCTCATGAGAAGCAAGGGAGTATTTATTTTGCAGATTGGACGGTAAGAGTTTCAGTTGAATTTAAACTCTACTGACGAAGGGATCCCACATCGGAAAGATACAAAGAAGGAAGGTGAAGAGCTAGCTATATAAAGAGCATTCCAGGAGGAGAGTTATCATACCTGGTTGGCCTTGGGCAAAGGAGTGCTCAGAGCGCGGTTTAGTAGCTTCAGATTCCTATAAGGTGTGTAACTCTCTCTACTCTAGTTGTAGAGCGGCAAATGCCGAAGTGCCGGTCACGGCAATAGTAGCCACACGAGCGTGCGAGCGCACGTGTGGGGCTTCAATGCGATAGTTGAGGCCATCAGTAGTATTCTTGTGGGTTGGGGCTGCTTGGGCCACGATGGGCCGAAGTGGGCCCAATGGGCCCGTGGGCCCAATTGAGCAAAATGTATGATGGCATAGTATATAGTGAA
This sequence comes from Gossypium australe, assembly GCA_005393395.2. NCBI lineage: Eukaryota > Viridiplantae > Streptophyta > Magnoliopsida > Malvales > Malvaceae > Gossypium > Gossypium australe. Next base: position 18,950,604 of record CM016617.1, read on the forward strand.
CTAGACTAGGTGGAACTTATATACGTGGCTAGATTTATGTTAAGTGGGCCACACGAGCGTGTGGGCCCGAATGGGCCGGAATCGGGTTTTAGGCCCAATAGTCCGGTAAAGACAGAATTGGTAGTCGAGTCGCTCGGGGCGACATTGGGCCTTCGGAAAGGCCATTCTAGGTATGAAATTATTGAAATACCCTTAGTGGGTAAATTACCAAAATACCCCTAGAAGGTAAATTACTGTTATACCTTTAGAGGTTGATTGGCTTGATTATGTCATATTTGTTATTTTGATTATGATGGTAATTCGTTTCATACGTTATCTGTGATATATGATTTGCATACATGTCATACTGCATACGAATTATTATGTCATATTGCATGGGTATGATAAGAGGAGGGGGAAGATATGATTCTAGACTGTCACCAGTGGTTTTGACCACACAGTGGGGTGGCCCCGCTTTCTATATTATTTTTGTCACTAAGTCTCAGTGGTTTTGACCACCAGTGGTTTTGACCACACCAATATTATTTGTGACTACGGTCACCAGTGGTTTTGACCACATATTGCTATCTTTGTGACTCGTCCCAGTGGTTTGGTACCACAGTGGGTTGGCCCCACATATCGATATACGGGATTGTCATCAGTGGTTTTGACCACATTGTGGGTTGGCCCCACACATATTATTGTGACTACGGTCACCAGTGGTTTTGACCACACCGATATTATTTGTGACTACGGTCACTAGTGGTTTTGACCACACGGGGTAGATTTGGGAGTTTCGGATGGATAGGATGGATGGGTTGCATGACATGCATATTTGCACATGGATCTGTGTATGAACTTAACATACTTTGGATGGGGATTTACACACTGAGTCTCGATGACTCACCCCTTAGTTAATTTTGCAGGTAATCGTTAGATCGCGGATTTGGGAGCTGAGGCGGACTCGTGAAGGCCATACATTATTTTCTCGTAAACTTGTTCTCTTATTTCAACTTATTTTTAATTCGGGATTTTAAGTTTTAATAAGGCCGCTTTAACTGTATTTTTGGTATTTTATCTGGTTTAGCTTTTAATATGATTGCTGCTTATTGTTATCAAATGTTCAATACGGGAATGTCCTAAACCCTTAATAACCGTTTTCCAAAATGTTAACAAAAGGATATCAAGCGAATAAATATTTAAACGCGAAATTTTTAACAAATGCGCAGTTTTTAAACAACCCTTTTATGTGACATGCCAGATCTGGTCGTAATGTTTAGGCCGGGTTTGGGGTGTTACAATTATGGTATCGGAGCCTAGGTTCAAAAACTCGGCTGTGGGTTTGGGTTCAAAAATGTTTTCAAAGGATGGTTTAGAAAAATATATATCTCTTTTCTGGAAGTATGGCACCCGAGTCTCCGGCACCAAATCCGTAAGTTTCCTTTTTACTATATTCTAGTGTATGCTGAATGATTGTATTTATTCTGCGATATGTGGATGTGATGCTTGAATATAGGAATTGTATGTATGTGTGAAAAATATTTTTTTTCTTCGGTGTTATGTGAAGGGGTTCCAAGATTTAGTTAGAAAGTATATTAGTTTTATTAAGATCAGAGTGCGCAGCAAGAGTGTAGTGTGGTGGGTTAAGAGGTGTGACTGTTAGTTAGTTGGAAATTTCGAGGACGAAATTTCTTTACGGAGGGTAGATTTGTAACATCTCGAAGTTGGGCCTAGTAGGATTGGGCCCAATGGGCCTTAGGAGTAGTAGCGTTTAAATTTTTTGGGAGAACAGGAGATCGGATTTAGTACAAGTTGGACTTATTAGATAAGTGATTTTGGAAGGTTAGAGGGCTTCTATGAAGTCCCGGGATCGAACTTTAGCTTTGGGGAAATTTTGGTTTTAGGTGAGAAAAACCCTGGAAGTTGGCAGGTAGGCCTTAAGAATAAAATGTGGAGGAAAGTGACACAATTGGAGTGTGTGGTGTAGTGGCAAAGTGACGCCACATAAGAGACAAGGGGGTGACGCCACAAGGAAGGAAGGAGGTCCAAGGTTCAAGTCTTGGCTTTTGCATTTTGGTTTTCTTTTTACTTGGATCTTAGAATTTGGGCCATAGTTTATATTTAGTTGCGCATGGTTTAAGGCACAAGAGGAGCTTGTGGCCAAGTGGTTAGCGGCGTGGATTATGTTGCAAGGGAGCCTGGGTTCGAATCTCATGAGAAGCAAGGGAGTATTTATTTTGCGGAGGACGGCAAGAGTTTCAGTTGAATTTAAACTCTACTGACGAAGGGATCCCACATCGGAAAGATACAAAGAAGGAAGGTGAAGAGCTAGCTATATAAAGAGCATTCCAGGAGGAGAGTTATCATACCTGGTTGGCGTTGGGCAAAGGAGTGCTCGGAGCGCGGTTTAGCAGCTTCAGATTCTTATCAGGTTTGTAACTCTCTCTACTCTAGTTGTAGAGCGGCAAATGCCGAAGTGTCGGTCACGGCAATAGTAGCCACACGAGCGTGCGAGCGCACATGTGGGGCTTCAACGCGATAGTTGAGGCCATCAGTAGTATTCTTGTGGGTTGGGGCTGCTTGGGCCACGATGGGCCGAAGTGGGCCCAATGGGCCCGTGGGCCCAATTGAGCAAAATGTATGATGGCATAGTATATAGTGAACTAGACTAGGTGGAACTTATATACGTGGCTAGATTTATGTTAGGTGGGCCACACGAGCGTCGGGCCGGAATCGGGTTTTAGGCCCAATAGTCCGGTAAAGACAGAATTGGTAGTCGAGTCGCTCGAGGCGACATTGGGCCTTCGGAAAGGCCATTCCAGGTACGAAATTACTGAAATACCCTTAGTGGGTAAATTACCAAAATACCCCTAGAAGGTAAATTACTGTTATACCCTTAGAGGTTGATTGGCTTGATTATGTCGTATTTGTTATTCTGATTATGATGGTAATTCGTTTCATACGTTATCTGTGATATATGATTTGCATACATGTCATACTGCATACGAATTATTATGTCATATTGCATGGGTATGATGAGAGGAGGGGGAAGATATGATTCTAGACTGTCACCAGTGGTTTTGACCACACAGTGGGGTGGCCCCGCTTTCTATATTATTTTTGTCACTAAGTCTCAGTGGTTTTGACCACCAATGGTTTTGACCACACCAATATTATTTGTGACTACGGTCACCAGTGGTTTTGACCACATATTGCTATCTTTGTGACTCGTCCCAGTGGTTTGGTACCACAGTGGGTTGGCCCCACATATCGATATACGGGATTGTCATCAGTGGTTTTGACCACATTGTGGGTTGGCCCCACACATATTATTGTGACTACGGTCACCACTGGTTTTGACCACACCGATATTATTTGTGACTACGGTCACCAGTGGTTTTGACCACACAGGGTAGATTTGGGAGTTTCGGATGGATAGGATGGATGGGTTGCATGACATGCATATTTGCACATTGATCTGTGTATGAACTTAACATACTGAGTCTCGATGACTCACCCCTTAGTTAATTTTGCAGGTAATCGTTAGATCGCGGATTTGGGAGCTGAGGCGGACTCGTGAAGGCCATACATTATTTTCTCGTAAACTTGTTCTCTTATTTCAACTTATTTTTAATTCAGGATTTTAAGTTGTAATAAGGCCGCTTTAACTGTATTTTGGTATTTTATCTGGTTTAGCTTTTAATATGATTGCTGCTTATTGTTATCAAATGTTCAATACGGGAATGTCCTAAACCCTTAATAACCGTTTTCCAAAATGTTAACAAAAGGATATCAAGCGAATAAATATTTAAACTCGAAATTTTTAACAAACGCGCAGTTTTTAAACAACCCTTTTATGTGACATGCCAGATCCGGTCGTAATGTTTAGGCCGGGTTTGGGGTGTTACACTACTGATCATATTATTCAAGAATCGTTGCAGGAAATCATACATGACGACACGATGGAACTGTGCCTTAACCAAGACGAGGGGTGTAACATCCTGAAAAGGGCCTATGCATTTTTTGGTTTAATTGTATGAAATGACATGTCTTATGTGTTATGAATGCATTTTGAACATTTTTGGAAACCTGGAAATGTATGGAAATGTGAAGTTTAAAAGAGGAAAGTGAACATTTTTGGAAACTAGGAAATGTAAAGAAATGTCAAGTTTTAAGGTTTAAAAAGAGGAAATTAAGGCAAGGTGGCCTTAAGAAAATTAATAGGAAGAATTTGACACACAAACAGGCTTGTCAAAGTGGCTTGAAGGCACCACTTAAAAGCCCAGCAAGTGACGCCACAAGCTTGTGTTTGGGCCAGGGCTCGAGTCACTTGGGGAGCAAATAAAGGAGTTTTATTTTTGCTTCTAGAAGCAGAGAGGTGGACGGCACAAGGCTATTCTTTAGGAGCTTTTATTCTTTTATTTTTAAAAGATAAGTAAGGGATAAATAATGGATTTATTTATCATTATTATCAAGAGATAATGGTTGGATTAAATTCTTTTATTTTGTGATAATTAAAAGGATAAAGCTATCAAATAGAAGAGTGGTGGCCAAGTAAGGGATTCTGAGTAGTAATTTCGACTATAAGAGGAAAAAAATAGGGCTACTCATCAATTTTTCTTCTCCTCTTCTCTCTGCCGAATTTTCCTTGGCCAAGTAGCCTCTCTTCCATCGATTCTTTTCGTCTCCAAAATCCTTCTTTTCCTCTTTTCTTCTTTTCTCTTCTGCTGTCAAAGCCGCCCTGTCCAAGTCTTCATAGCTGAATCTTTGAAGGGCTTCAAACAAAGGTGTTGTCGATTTCATCAAGTAAGTGGGGAAGATTTCGGGATTCAAGAATTGTCAACTACAAGAAAGGGTAAGATCAATTCGGTTTCCATTCTTTTTCTATTAGGCTTATCGAAATCTGAGATCTAATCTCTATTGTTGCTCTATGGCCGAATACTTGAAGGAAGTTTCGGGATCTTTGCTAGTGTCGACTTTTAAGGGTGATAGTCCGAGATCTAGCCAACCAAGGTAAGTACATATTCGGCCAAAGGCCATGTTTTATGTTTTAATGTTAGATTAAATCTAACATATGGTTATAGGAATTTCGACAGCATTAAGGAAGTAAGAATCCAATTCGGGATTTAAGATTTGGAAGGTTAGCACCTATGTATATTCGACTAAGGCCTAGATTAGTATCTAGATATGTTCTTTAAATGTTCAAAAGCTGAAAACTAACCAAGTTAATTGATTCAATGATGGCCGATTGAAGGAAGGAATAGCACAAAGTTTTCGGGATTTGGTTAACAGTGAAATCGGCATCAAGGGTAAGTTTTAAGAATACAAATCCTACTAGGATTTGGTTTTATAGCCGAATAGGCTTTATGCTAATATATTAAGGTTATCAAATGTAGGAATTGAGATCTAAAGCAATAGATCAGTTTTTCGGGATTTCAAAGAATTCGTTAAGCAAATCAGGTGTGTAATCCCCACTATCTTTTAATACGTTTTATGGCAATATTTAATATAAATATGTATAAGAATGTGAATATGGCTAAGGTACACTAATGTGGTACAAAGTACTCAGGTACGATCCCTACTCCTACTAGGATTACGAAATATGTTATATTTAACATGTGAAAAGTGACATGAATGTGAATTTTAAGTGTGATATGCATGATATGAGTAATATGGGGCATTCGGGTTATATGAGAAAGGGGAAGTGAATGTGGTGACTTCGGTCTCACTATCTGAATGTGGTGGCTTCAGTCACATTATCTGAATGTGGTAACTTCGGTTACATTATCTGAATGTGGTGTCTCATGACACAATTATCTGGTGGCTATGCCACGAATTTTATATGGGCGATGAGCACGTCGACTGCAGCGACTGCCTTCGATGGAGTGTAGCGGAAGGAGGGTTGACTTAGTAGTCCCCACGGTGTGCAGGTTGGTACGGGGATGTGTAGCGGATGGCATCTAGGTTTGGGTTTGGGATTGCATCATTATCTTGAAATATTGTTTGAACATGATATGTATGGTATGCCTAGATCTATTAAATTTTAGTGTTGGTTACACATTGAGTCCGTTGACTCACCCCGTTGTGGGAATATGTTTTAGGTGATGAACAGTGATGGACCGGGACGGCAGAACTTGTGGTGGCAATGCTCAGCTTAAACTTTTATTTAATTTGGACATTTTATTTTATTTAAGCACTTTAATTTATTTTTGGGAATTATTTGATGTAATAAGGCCATAGTGATGATTTTATTGTTGTTTTTAATTACTATATTACGAATTTATGTTAATTAAAGATTAAGTCAATTTAGTTTAAAATAAACTTTAAATATTTTGTCACCTGAAATAAATGGGTTTTCAATATTAAATAAACTTGTTTCCATCTCGAGCCCAACCCACAAACAAACTGTCTTCAAAACTCACAGTTTTTCAAAGTAACAAAAGAATTTTGAACCAGTTTACATCGAGGAACATACCAGATCCAGTCCAGGCTCGTGGGCCGGGTGTGGGGTGTTTCAAGGGGGAAGATGATGATGTCGATGAGCCGAATCTGAATACATCTTCATCTAAACAAACAAAGGCATTGAAATCAACGATGAACTGAAACAAAAACCCTCCATTGATGAACCACCCAAATTAGAATTAACACAACTACCGGCACATTTAGAATATGCATTCTTAGGGGATAACTCTACACTACCAGTAATTATCTCATCAGAACTAGAACCTAGAGAGAAAAGCGAATTGCTACAGGTACTAAGGGAGCATAAAAGATCCATAGCCTAGAAAATTTCTGACATTAAGGGAATAAGCCCATCGTTTTGCACCCACAAAATTTTAATGGAAGATGAGTACAAACCATGTGTGCAACCTAAAAGACGATTGAATCCCAACGTGAAAGAAGTTGTTAAAGCTGAGGTAATTAAACTTCTAGATGCCGGAATAATTTATCCTATTTCTGACAGCAATTGGGTAAGTCCTGTGCAAGTTGTTCCAAAGAAAGGAGGCATGGCTGTGGTAGCCAACGAGAAGAATGAGCTGATTCCCACCAGAACGGTCACAGGATGGAGAGTCTGCATTGACTATAGAAAGTTGAATGACGCCACCAGAAAGGATTACTTTCCCTTGCCATTTATTGATCAGATGTTAGAAAGATTATCCGGACATATGTACTACTGCTTCCTAGACGGACTATCCGGCTACTTCCAAATCCTGATAGCCCCTGAGGATCAAGAAAATACAACATTTATATGTCCATACGGTATGTTTGCTTATCGTAGAATGCCTTTTGGATTATGTAATGCTCCTGCTACTTTTCAGCGCTGCATGCTAGCCATCTTTGACGAATTAATGGAAGACATTATGGAGGTATTTATGGATAACTTTTCAGTATTCGATAACTCTTTCCATCTCTGCCTTAAAAATTTAAAACGAGTTTTAATGAGATGTGAGGAAACAAATCTGGTTTTAAATTGGGAAAAATGTCATTTTATGGTTCGAGAAGGGATTGTATTAGGACACAAAATTTCTAGTAAGGGGATAGAGGTAGATAAAGCAAAAGTTGAAACCATAGAAAAATTACCTCCCCCTAGTTCAGTTAAGACCGTTAGAAGCTTTTTAGGACATGCTGGATTTTATAGAAGATTTATTAAAGATTTTTCTAAAATAGCTAAGCCTTTAACGAAATTACTAGAAAAAGATGTACCTTTTAATTTTAATCAGGAATGTTTAGATGCATTTATTACCCTCAAAGAGAAATTAATAAATGCTCCAATTATAATTGTACCCGATTGGAACTTACCCTTTGAACTAATGTGTGATGCAAGTGATTTTACAGTAGGTGCGGTTTTGGGATAGCGAAGAGACAAGCACTTTCAGCCAATCTATTATGCCAGCAAAACATTAACAGCTGCACAAGAAAATTACACCACTACAGAAAAAGAATTGCTACTGTGGTTTTTGCATTTGATAAATTTAGACAATATTTAATACTATCTAAAGTTGTCGTTTACACTGACCATTCAGCTCTTCGTTATCTTCTTACTAAACCCGATGCAAAACCTCGTCTCATAAGATGAATTCTACTTTTACAGGAATTTGATTTGGAAATTCAGGATAAGAAAGGAGCTGAGAATCTTGCAGCAGATCATCTGTCTAGACTGGAAAACCCACATACCAAGGAGCTCGACGAGATGGAGATAAATGACTCATTCCCTGAAAAACAACTCTTCTCTATAACCAACTTTGAGGTACCTTGGTTTGCAGATATTGCAAATTTTTTAGCTGCTAATGTCCTACCAAAAAGGTTAACACATCATCAAAAGAAGCAATTCTTTGCTAATGTGAAAAACTATTTTTGGGAGGATCCCTTTCTTTCCCGTATATGTGCAGATCAGGTGATTCGGAGATGCGTTACAAAGATAGAAGCAAGCAAAATCCTAGAACACTGTCACTCCGGACCATCAGGAGGACATTACAGTGGCATTAAGACAGCACATAAAATACTCGAATCAAGTTTTTATTGGCCAACTCTTCTCAAAGATGCCAACAGGTATGCCGCTTTGTGTGATAAATGCCAAAGAACATGTAATATTTCTAAACGCGATGAAATGCCTCAGACATATATGTTGTCATGTAAGATATTTGATGTATGGGGTATTGACTTTATGGGTCCATTCCCTAGTTCATTTGGAAATAAATAAATCTTAGTAGCAGTAGATTACATGTCAAAATGGGTGGAAGCCCAAGCTTTACCTACTAACGATGCTAGAGCCGTAGTAAAGTTTCTTAAGAAACTTTTCTCTCATTTTGGAACACCCAGAGCAATCATCAGTGATAGGGGCACTCACTTTTGCAATACTCAATTTGAAAAAGTCTTAAGAAAATATAAAGTACACCATAGAACAGCTACCCCTTATCATCCTCAAACCAGTGGGCAAGTGGAAGTGGCAAATCGAGAGCTTAAGCGAATCCTAGAGAAAACAGTTGAATCAAATAGGAAAGATTGGGCAGTAAAAGTGGATGATGCTTTATGGGCCTACAGAACAGCATTTAAAACCCCTTTAGGGACATCCCCATACAAACTTGTTTACGGAAAGAGTTGTCATCTACCATTTGAGTTAGAGCACAAAGCCTACTGGGCTATAAAATTCTTGAATTACGATCTTAAAACCGCAGGTGAGAAGAGGATGATGCAGTTAAACAAACTAGATGAATGGCGAGCTGAGGCCTATGAGAATTCACGACTATATAAGAAGGCAACAAAACGACGCCATGATGCTCGTTTAAAACAATCAAAGCAATTCAAAGTAGGAGATTTAGTCCTGCTGTATAATTCAAGACTCAAACTATTTCCTGGAAAGCTGAAATCAAGGTGATCAGGCCCATTCGTGATAAAATCTATTTTTCCTTACGGCACAGTCGAGGTAACCCATCCAACTCAAGGAACATTCAAGGTAAATGGCCATCGATTGAAATTTTATAATGGTGAAGATTTCAAGGAATTAAGAGAGGAGCTTCAGCTCCGTGAACTTTCTTTTAGGAATGAAATCAGGGTGAGTCTAGCTTAAGACTTTAAATGAGCGCTTCTCGGGAGGCAACCCGAGCACTAACTTCACTAACCCAATTACTTTTCACATTTTGATTTTATTTTTTCCTTTTAGCACCTAAACCAAACTAACTAATTCAATAAAGCGCAGGTGTCCTACCACACGGCCTTACACATAGGCGTGCCTGTGGCCGTGTGGTCGCAATGGGATAAAAAACAGGCGTGCAGGTAGACGTGCGAGAAGAAGAAGAAAAATTTTCCCCAACATGGGCTGGGATAAAAAGACCACGATCGTGCGATGCGACCGTGGACTATCCTGAGTAAACCAACACGGACAAGAGCCACGCCCATGCCGACCAACCGTGTACAACACTGACTATATGAACACGGGCGTGGCAAACTGAGCATGGGCGTGGGAGAAGTGAACATAATCATACACGGCCTATGAGCAAGGGTGTGGGCAACATCGCAAACGCGCCCAAATTCAAAAATCGCGAAAAAACGGGCCAAATAAAAGAGACACGGGTGTGGCACCTTCACATCTCACCGCCGCCACCACCACACGACCCAGCTGATGACGAGGACCTTTGAGTCCTTTCATTTTATTTTTTAACTTTATTTTCCATTTTTATCTTTATCTTTATTTTTATTTCAGTTTATTTTCATATTAATTAAGACTTTTTAACTTTCATGCTTAAATTTTTATTACAGTTTAATTGCTTTATCACCGGCTATCTAACCCTCGAGTATCTCTAACAACACTTATAGTTCTACCTGAACACCTAACTAATGACTTCGCAGTTTTACAAAGGTTCAATCTGACACTCCAAAAACACAAAGACGAATACATCACTAGGAGTAGTCACAACCACTTTCACCTATGCCTAACCGCATAATCACTAATCATCCTACAATTCAAGGAATCCATAAAAAATTCATGAAGTGTTACTTCTCCCCTTTTCTTTTGATTTTAATTACTATATATTATCATCTATCTTTGTACATTGAGGGCAATGTACATCTTAAGTGTGGGGGGGTGAATATTTATTTCAAGAAAGTGCCTAATTTTCTTCATTATTTTCAAATCCCTAAATGATATCTTGTCTTAAAGTGAGTTTTCATATTATGATTAGAATGAAATTTCCTTTGATTTATGATTTTTATTGATATGTTTTAGATTAAGTCATTGATAATTGTACATTGCTGATTAAATTTGAAGGATACTAGAGAATCAAGCATGATAAGTTTATTTTTCAAAATTTAAAAATTTTTAGGTTGTCTACCTGAATCTGAATGTTATCTTGAAGTTTGAAATTTACGAGGTTGACATCAAGAACCCATAATTTTTTGTGAGCTTTTGAACCTTATAAGAGCATATATTCTTTTTCATGCTCACTTTATTGATTATGAGTGTGTCAACATTGATTTGTTATTCTAGAACTTGCATTGATTATACATGTCGAGACCACACCTATGATTTGATATACCTAGGTTTTTACCCACTCACTCCACTAAAGGCCTACCTTCACAATTAACCCCTAGTGAACCTTATTTAATCCTAACAACCCTTTTTATTGACTCACCCACTAATATTAACCCAAAACCCTTTGTATTTGTTATCACCATTTCTTTTTTACTACCTTTTTTGTCGAGATTAAACTTGATCAGTTGCCTAACTATGATCTTTATTTCGGTAGTTAAATTTATTCCTTGTTAGGTACTTGATTTGTTCTGAACTAAAAAAAAATGAAGTATATTTAGTATTTGTTCTATGTATTTGAGCTTATACGTTTAAAACTCCACATCTTGAAGAAGAAGCTCGTTTTAATAGTAATGAAGTTTTCAATTGATGTAATTATTCCTTATTAGTTCATTTTTCTAGTTAAGTAAATTGTCAATTCAATCTTGATTCTAACCTTCTAATTCAGCCTATATCCATACCCTTAACCTAAGCCCCGTTACAACCCTGATAAAGACCTTTTGACTTGTGTATCATCTTATTTTATAGTGGTGGAGATTTGATTTTCATGAAAGCCTATGGGATTAACTCTTCATGTTTGATTTTTGAGTCCTTAATTTTGAACCTTAAACACTTCGAGTGATTTGAGTGAATCTTTAGTGAGGATGTCAACTCTTGTCGATTTCGAATCAGAGGTAATTATTTAGGTGAAGGGAAATACCTAACTTTTTCAGGGCTATAAATACATGACTTTGATTGTTTGAATCTTTAGGACTCTTTCAGTTGAATTATCCATGTATGAATTATCTTTAAATTATGATAAAACATTATTGATAAATTTTATGAATTGAGGAAGTTTGTTTTAATTGTAACTTGAGAATTTTGCTTGAGGACAAGAAAAAGCTTAAGTGTGGGGGTATTTGATAAACCATAAAAGTAACATATTTTAAGCCCACATTTAGCATGCTTTTGGATGATTTAAGCCTTGAATTGTGTAATTTGGTGCTCGTAATCCTTTGTTTTCATGTTTTATACCCAGGAGAGCACCAGATGACGAAAAGAAAAGAAAACGGGCCCAAAATAGAGTAAATGGGCCATATCACGAAAATTCGCATGTCCTGGGCCCAAGACCACACGGTCATGCCTCATTAAAAGTCTAAACACAGCCTAAAGACGACTCACACGGGTGTGTGCCATTGCAGTGTCCCTGTCGTGGAAAAGAGCAATTTCACTTAGAAAAGGATACTTAGGGGCAAAGAAACCTATCTCAAAAGCCTATATAAACACCCTAAGTATAACCTAGAAGGGGGCGGTTAGCTAGGCTAAGGAGCCGAGCCAGAAAGGTCAGACTTGTGGGAATCACTCGAAGATAGCCAGTTGATCCATCTCAAGAAGTCGGAATTATACTCAAGACGGAGGATCTCTCCTTCAATTCCTTCAGGGGGTTTTAGGGATTTCTTATGTTTTGTTTTATCTTTTCTTCTGAATGTTTTCCTTTATTGTTATGAACTAAACCCTCAGATACCTTAGGGGATGAAACCTAAGATGAATCTTGTTATCGTTTGCTGAACTATATGATAAATATTTGACTTGTTCTTAATTATGTGTTCTTAATTCTTGTGTTGATATTTCCGAGATATTAATTCAAGTATGATGTGCTTAGGTAGAGGAGCAAAAGTCCCTGCCTAAGAGTAGATCTAGCATAATTAAGTGGAGTTGATCGCGCGCCTAGAGATAGGGTGACGAGATTTTGCCAGATTAGGGTGAAACTTTATATGGGAGTCCATAGATCGAGTTAATGCGATTCTAGGGGTTTTAATTAGAAAGAGATTTCAATTAATCAACCTAGGATTAAACATTAGTCACCTCTAGAGAGGGATTAATATAACTTAGGGAATCTTACGGATCAAGTCAAATGAATAAATCGTCTGGTTCAGAGTTAGATAACAAGTGAAGTCTAGGTGGATTCCTCCTTGGGTGTCATCTTAATCAATTGGTTTTTCCTCAAGTATTTTCCCAATTTCATTCTTCTTTGTCTTAGAGTCTTTAGTTTAGTAATTAGTTAATTTTAGATTAAATAAAGATCACTTCAATTCTTAGGCTAAATAATAAAAAGAGAGTTAGTATTAGTACTTTTTGTTCCTTTGGGTTTGACATTCTGGTCTTGCCTTAACTATACTATTGTTCGATAGGTGCGCTTGCCTCAAAAATCATTTTCATAGTTAGTTTCTAGGCTCGATCATTCTTTTTATAAATTTTAAGACTCTGACACGCGATCAATAATGTATTTAGAGCTTTGATTTTGTTGTATGATGATTTTGTAAAGAGATTTTTGTTAAATTTTGATTTTAGGATTAAATTGTGAAAATGTAAAAATATTAGGGTTTGATAGTGAATTTGATGTATATTAGGGGCTGTTTGAGGGCCTAGTATATTTGGATAAAATATTGACTTGAGAAAATTGGTTAATTTAATGAATTTTGAGTTAAAGGAGTAAATTGAAAAAATTTGTACAAGTTTGGGGTAATTGTATAAATTTAAAAAAAAGTTTATTAATTGTAAAATGAATTGGAAATGAAATATTTGCTAATAAATGAGTGATTTTACATTTTAGATCAAGATTGTAACACCCTAAACCCGGGCTAGAAGTTTAGACCGAATCCCGGATGTCACATTGATCACCGAAGTGATCGTAGGTAAATTTTTAAAAAACCGGTTGTCATGTCAAACCAAAACATTTAGTATTTTAAAATACAAGCAGTAGAAATACAGTTGACATAATATAGATCAGTGGAGTAAAAATAAAAACTTAAAACGAGATTTGTACCACATTTTTATAAAAACTTATAGTTCAAAACTGAAATATCAATTAGAAACTGAAAATACAAACTGAAAATTTATTCTACTGCGAGACTGTTTGAGACCTCCGCATACCGAGTCTAGCGTCAAAATTTTTGAAATGTACCTGCAAAGGAAACACTAAGAGGGGGTGAGCTAATCAAGCTCAGTGTGAGTTTGAAACAAAACAAGGGACAAAATTAGGGTATTCACATCAGAAGTGTAACAGAATTTCAAACACACAAAATCAAAAATCACACCGGAACTGCTGTCCAAACAGAGTTGAGTAATCAGAGCACATTAGGTTCACACAAAAGTCTCATAAAAAATGCTAATCGGACAAACAGATCACAGATGACTAGTCCTTCAGTCAGAACTCATAGACAGATGCGGATGTATGCAGTCTAATAAAAACCCACCCATCCAGCCAACACACCTCTCCGTCCCCCGATCACACCCCAGAAGAGATATTAAAGCTCATCCAACCAAACACATCAATTAGGACCAAGTAGGCCTATCCAACCCTATACACCATATAAAATCATCTCGGGTTGCCCGGCAACAATGACTTATAAGAATGCAGTTGAATTGCCAGAACAGATAAATATACGCAGCAAGGTTGACGTATGTGCTATACAGTGCAGTGAGGAAATCCGCAGTACAGATAAATTACAGTTTGAACTGCCAGATCAGATATCAATATACATAGCATAGCTAACGTACCTGCAGTACAGTGCAATGCGATAAGTCGCTATACCGATGAATTTGCAATTATACTGCCAGATCAGATAAGGGTACGTAGCATAGCTAACGTACATACAGTACAGTGTGATGCGGTAAACCGCTATACCAGTAAATTGCAACTTAATTGCCAGATCAGATCAGAATCGGTCTCCCTTCTCTTCACAATCCCATCCCACAATATTTTATGCAGATGTATGTATGCATACAAACTCACAAAATAGAGACACAATATCAGACAGTCAGACAGAACAGCTGTGCACACAGACCTAACAGAACAGATTCATATTCAAACACTTCACACGACAATCACACAGATACACTCAGGCCGAAGCTCAGATCAGAATTCTTAACTACCCTTTTTTAAACTTAGCCAAGGGGTGAAGCGCACAATCACATTTTCAGACCAGAAAGGCACACCGAACCAATATAAGTGTCTTAGGACCACACACTCGTGTGCTCTGGCCGTGTGGGAAATGCCTAGGCCGTGTGGGAGGTGAAAAGACCGTTGAAAAGGGCACATGACTGTGTGATTATGGCACACACCCGTGTGAAGAGAGGCACACGGTCGTGTGACTGAAGCACACGTCCGTGTGGACTGGGGACATGGCCGTGGGAACAGGCCGTGTAACTCTCTGTCCATTTGCACTAAATTCGAGTACAGGGCTGACACGGCCGTGTGAGGGTCTCACACGCTCGTGTGCCCTCTAGACACGGTCGTGTGTCCCAAAACACACGCCCGTGTGGAATCCCTAAATCCCCATATTAACCACATGGCCGTGTGATCGCTGAAATTAGAGCTTTAAAATTTATAAAACGAATGATCAAACCTGGAAACTAACTCTAACAACGATTAAAGGCAAGTGTACCTATCGAACAGTAGTATATCTTAGGCAAGACCGGATTGTCGAACCCAAAGGAACTAAAAGTACTAATACTAACTTTCTTTTTATTATTTAGCCTTAAAAACAAAGTGAAGTTGCTTTAATCTAATTTAACGACTACTAAGCTAAAGACGCAAGGACAAAAGAACGAATTGGAAAATAACATGAAGAAAAACTCAATTGATCACGACGATACCCTCAGGAAGAATCCACCTAGACTTCTCTTGTTACCTGATAAACCGTAATAGTAACATATTTTAATCCCACATTTAACATGCTTTTCGATGCTTTATCCTTTGATTTATATAAAAAGGTGCTTGTAATCCTTTCTTTTCATGTCTTATACCCAGGAAAGCACCCGAGGATGAAAAGAACACAAAACGGGCCCAAAACGGAGTAAATGGGCCTTAGCATCAATTCGACACGACCTGACCCAAAGTCCACACGGCCGTGCCTCGCCGATCACCTAGAGCACTGCCTCAACCTCGCCTCACACGACTGTGCCTCAAGTTAGAAATCCAAACACGGCCAGAAGTCGATCCACACGGGCGTGTGCCATGGCCGTGCCTCTGTCGCAGGAAAGAGCAATTTCAGTCGGAAAAGGATACTTAGGGAGAAAGAATCGCATTCCAAGAGCCTATATATATCCCCTAAGTGCCACCTTTAAAAAGGCGTCAAAGCTAGGCCAAGGAGCCAAGCCGGAAAGGTCAGAGTTAGGGAATAACGCGAGGATAGCAAGTTGATCCATCCCAAGAAGCCGGAGTTATACTCAAGACGGCGGAATTCTCCTTCAATTCCTTCAGAGGGTTTTAGGATTTTCTTATGTTTTGTTTTATCTTTTCTCTTGATATGTTCTTTTTATTCATTATGAACTAAACCCCTCAGTTACCTAAAGGGGATGAAACTTAGATGAATCTTGTTATGTAATTTCTGAATTATACGATAAAAACTTAGTTTGTTCTTAATTATGTTGCTTAATCCAAATCTGATGTGCTTAGGTGGAGGAGGAATAGACCTGCCAAAGAGTAGATCTAACATAATTAAGCGGAGTTGATTGAACGCCTAGAGATAGAGTTATGAGATTTTGCCGGATTAGGGTGAAACCTAATATGGGAGTCCATTGATCGATTTACTGCTATTCTCGAGGGTTATTATAAGCGAACGAGAGTTCCACTAATTAACCTAGGGTTAGACATTATTTGCCTCGAGAGAGGGTTTAATATAGGTTAGGGAGTCCTATGAATCAAGCTAAGTAAAGAAATCGTATAATTCAGGGTTAGGTAACAGGTGAAGTCTAGGTGGATTCTTCCTGAGGGTATCGTCGTGATCAATTGAGTTTCTCTTCAAGTTATTTTCCAAATCGTTCTTTTTGTCTTTGTGTTCTTAGCTTAGTCGCCGTCAATTTAATTTTTAAAGCAACTTCACTCCGTTTTTAATGCTAAATAATAAAAAGAAAGTTTGTATTAGTACTTTTAGTTCCTTTGGGTTCGATAATCTGGTCTTGCCTAAGCTATACTACTGTTCGATAGGTACACTTGCCTTTAATCGTTGTCAGAGTTAGTCTCCGGGTTCGATCATTCTTTTATAAATTTAAAGCTCTGATTTCAGCGATCAAGTTTTTGGCGCCGTTGCCGGGGAACTAAAATATTAAGAACGCTCTATTTTTATTACTTTAGCCATTATTTTTTATTGTATTTTATTTTAGGTTGAATTTTTATTTTTGCTAAATTTCCTTTCTTTTCCTAGCAGGTACCTCTAGTTTATGACTAGAAGGAACCCAATAGGACCTTTGGTATACGACAGCGAAATCGAAGCTATCGCTTGCAGGAATCATCGAGAAACCAGGCGAGCCTTAGATTACACAGACATAGAGGAAGAAGGCATATCCAATCCTACTGAAGGGATGGACGAGAATAACCCACCACCACGGGATGTGAGGGAAAATAATGCTCCACGAACAATGTTTGATTATGTGAAACCGCATTTAACAGGAGCAGAATCGAGTATTGTTAGGCCTGTTATAGCTGCTAACAATTTTGAATTAAAGCCTAACACAATACAAATGATTCAACAGTTTGTTCAATTTGATGGTTTGCAGGACGAAGATCCAAACACGCATATAGCTAACTTTTTAGAGTTCTGTGATACCTTCAAAACAAATGGCGTTTCTAATGATGCCATACGTTTTCGGTTATTTCCCTTTTCATTGAGAAATAAAGCTAAACAGTGGTTAAACTCGTTACAACGAGGGTCAATCACTACATGGGATCAAATGACCGAAAAATTTTTAATGAAATATTTCCCACCGGCCAAAACGGCCAAATTATGGAATGATATCTCTTCTTTTATGCAGATGGATTTAGAGACGTTATACGACGCATGGGAGAGATTCAAGGATCTCTTGAGGAGGTGCCCACACCATGGCTTACCCTTGTGGCTACAAGTCCAAACCTTTTATAACCGTGTAAACCCCTCAACAAGGCAACTAATTGATTCAGCCGCCAGTGGAACACTGAACAACAAAACTCCAGAAGCAGTATACGAGTTCATCGAAGAGATGTCACTGAATAATTACCAGTGGCAGGCTTCAAGAACCAAACCAACAAAATCAGCGAGAGTTTTCAACATCGATGCAGTGACCATGCTATCAACGCAGCTAGAGATGATGAATCAAAAGCTTGATAGTTTGTGTTCCTCGCAGGCACATCCAATCATGCAGTGCGACACAAGTGGAACCGTGGCAAATCCTGAGTACCCACCCTACCAACCGGAAGCAAAAAGCGAACAGATGAACTATATAGGTAATAATTTCCGATCCAATAATAATCCTTATAGTAACACTTACAATCCAGGTTGGAGGAATCGCCCAAATTTTTCGTGGGGAGGTCAAGGAAATCAAAGGCAACAACCTCCTCAAAATTTCCAAAATCAGTCCTATCCACAAGAGAAGAAACCAACCCTTGAGGAGATGATGGCAAAATTCTCAGCAGACACAGAGAAACGTATCCAAGAAACTGAGAGAACAATTAAAAGCAATGAGAGCCGAATCGGGGAAATTACTAAATCAGAGTCACTAATGCAGTCGAACAACTCGCAAAGCTGATGTCAGAACGACCGCAAGGACGTCTACCAAGCAACACTGAAATTAACCCTAAGGAACATGTTCAAGCCATCACAGCTCAGAATAATAAGGGGTTAGATAAACCTGATACAAGGCCAGAAAATAAGGTAGAAGAAGGTAAAACAGAGGTAACTCAAGAAAAGCCAAAACCGTCAATTAAAGAGTACCAACCTCGCATACCTTACCCCGAAGCTATAAAAAGAGACGATTCAGAGGAACAGTTGGTAAGTTTCTTAAACTTTTAAAGAAATTACATATTAACTTACCTATTCTTGAAGCTCTTTTCCAGATGCCAGGCTCAAGGAAATTATTAAGACAGCTCTTGACCAACAAACGCAAAATAGATGAAGAGCACCACGTGGAACTAAACGCAACATGCTCGGCAATGTTACAAAATAAACTACCACAGAAACTAAAAGATCCAGGGAGTTTTACAATTCCATGTTTAATTCGTAGTTTAAGTATTGATAATGCGTTAGCTGATTTAGGGGCAAGCATAAATGTCATGCCTTATTCACTGTTTAAACGACTAGGTCTAGGGAAGCCCAAACAAACTAGGATGAGTATTCAATTAGCTGATAAAACTGTTAGAATTCCTAGGGGCATTATTGAAGATGTTCTTGTAAAAATCGATAAATTTGTTTTCCCAGTAGATTTTGTTGTCTTAGACATGGATGAGGATAATTCAATCCTCTTAATTTTAGGAAGACCTTTTCTAGCAACTGCCAAGACTAAAATTAATTTTGCCACTGGTGAACTCATACTTCGTGTAGGTGATGAATCAATCAATCTTTAAGCCCTTGACTCGGCCAGGACAACAGTCGATGAAGGTACGAAAGTTACTTCAATAGAAAATCAAATTGTTCAACCTCCATCACAGGAAACATCACAAGGACACAAACCTGAGCCAATTCATAGACCCCAAGTCAACAAAGTAGAGTCACACAAGGAACAAAGCCTTAGGGTCGACCAATTAGAAGAGTAGCAAACACACGTCAAAGAAGAACCAGATCCACACGAAGTAAAACCATAGGAACCACCAGAAGAGCTCGTAGGGACATTCAACCACTTCAAAATAGGAGAACAGGTACTGTTAGACAAAATCGATCCTTACATCACTACAACAGACCTGAGGGCAAAGGGAGAAATTTTTCTTAAGGTACACGATATCTTTCCACACGGAATAGTTGAGGTAAGCAATCCAATATTCGGCAATTTCAAGGTAAAAGCTTCTCGACTTCAACTTTGTCAAGGAAATAGAAATTTAAGCATGTGGGAAGATATTCAAACCTTTAAACCTCCCTAAAATTTTCAAATACGAGGAAAGTCTAGCTTAAGACTATAAACGAGCGCTTCTCGGGAGGCAACCCGAGCACTAACCCTATTTCTTTTTAAAGATGTTTTCATTCCTTTTTATTTTTCTTTCTTTTTCTCCTTTTAAACTAACCAAAAGTGCAGATTTCCAGGCTACACGGCCTTACACACGGCCGTGTTCGTGGTCGTGTGGACCACCGGAATCGCCACACTAACAAAACAGAGGCCGTGCAATTCAGTCTAACCACCCTCCCACGTCACGGATCCAACCACCCACCCCACGGGCATTGACAGAATGGCACGGCCGTGCCCCTCAACCGTGTGAAGCTATTGACTTCCACACCACGGGCAGAACACGCCTGTGCCTGAAAATCGTGCGAAGCTACTGACTTATCGAGCACGGGCAAGACACGCCCGTACAACCAGACCGTGCCAACATACAAACTTTACAAACACGGGCGTGGGTGGATGAAACACGGACATGGGGTAACAACACACCCCAACACACGGCCGTGCGAGGCGGCCGTGTAAATCGACACACCCTAGGACCACGACCGTGGGGACATGGCAGATTTGAACCCCTATTTAAATCCTAAAACTCTTCCCCTTTCCTCCATCTGGTTTCACCTTTATTTTCACTCTTCTCCCTTTCAGACTTTTCACTTCATCTCTAATACTCTTGAGCCACACAAAATCATGTCGAAGAAGCGGAGGAAGCTAAGCATAGGCTCCTCAAAAGGAGAACGGACAACATGAATTCATGCCGGCAGCTTCGACAAAACACCAAACCAAGGGTCTTTGAGACCAATTCATTTTTCCTTTTTGTTTCTCTTCTCCTTTATTTTCCTTTTCTAAACTTCTCTTCTGCTGCATTTGTTTAATTTTCTTTTAGTTTTTTAGTGTCAGGTTTGCCAGGCTGTTAGGGAATCACGCCGACCACCACGATAACCACACCACTCTCACCACCGCCACCACCTCCACAGCCCTAAAAGTCACACCCACCTTACAAACCATCCTTCAATAAGGACTCTTCGATCCATTCTTCCTTTCTTTTATTTTCGTTTTCCTTCTTAGTCTCCTTCCCTTTAGTTTGCTTTTCTTTAATTATATATTTAGTTTATTTTTATTATGTCTTAATAACCCCTGGCTAATCCTTCATGAGTTCCCCAATTTCTTCATCTAGCGCAGAGCTTGGGAACCAACACCACCACCATACCGACGCCTTCGCCGTATTTACCACATCCTCCACCGAACCCACCCAAGAATTCAAGGAGTACCTCTCACCCTCACTTTTGATTTCTATAAAAATAGAGATATTATCTATCTTTGTACATTGAGGACAATGTACATCTTAAGTGTGGGTGGTAAAAATGACCAAACTTTTTTCATTGTTCTCAAATCCCTGAGGGTAAAAGTGGAATAACACTGCCAAACCTTTTTCATTATTCTCAAATCCCTGATTTAGTCTTGTTTTTATGCAAAGTTGTCATATTACTAATTAGAATGAAATTTCTGATGATTTGTGATTTTTATTAACATGTTTTAGAATAAGTCATAGTTAATTGTGCATTGATAATTAAATTTTAAGATACAGAGAATCAAGCATGATAAGTCTATTTTTCAAAATAAAAATTTTTGCTAGGTTGTTAATCTAAATTTGAATACTGTTTTGAATTTTGAAATTTATAAGATTGATGTCAAAACACCCATAATTTTTGTGAGATTTTGACCTTATAGAGCATAATTTCTTTTCGTGCTTATTTTTTTATGAGTGTGTCAACTATGAACTGTTATTCTAGAACTTGCCTCGTTTATGCATGTTGAGACCACATTTATGATTTGATAATACAGAGATAATAAAGGCACCTAGGTTTTAACCTAGTCACTCCACTAAATAGCCTACCTTTACAACTAACCCCTAGTGAACCCCGTCGATCCTAACAAACCCTTTTTATTGACTCACCTATTAATATTAACCCAAAGCCTCTTTGTATTCACCCTTTCTTTTGACTACCCCTTAATCGAGATTTGATTTGATCAAGTTACCTAAGTATATTATTCTGGTAGTTAAATCTATTTTGCATTACTTAGTTTGTTCTTAAAAAAAATCAAGGTATTCAATATTAGTAGTTTAAATAGTGAAGCTTACACGATCAAAGTCTATTTTTTTTAAAGAAAAGCTCGTATTAGTAGGTTTATTACTTTTCAGTTGATGAATTCTTAGGAAGGTACTTGTCAAGTCAATCTTGATTCTAACCTTCTAAATTCAGCCTGTAACCACACCTTTAACCCTAGCCCCGTTACAACACTAACAAAGATCTTTTGATCTGTTTATCACAGTGGTGGAGATTTGATTTTCAGGCAAGCCTATGGGATTAACTTTTCAGGTTCGACTTATGAGTGCTTCTTTTCCTGAACCTTAAACACTTTGAGTATTTGAGTGAATCTATAGTGAGGATGTCAACTCTTGTCAATTTCGAATTAAAAGTAATTATTCAGATAAGGGGAAACATCTACGTTTTCAATTTACAAAAGAATGACTTATCATTGTTTGAATCTTTAGGACTCTTTGAATTGAATTATCCATGTATGAATTATCATTGAATTAGGATAAGGCATTGTTGATAGGAATTGTGAATTAATGGAAAGTTCATCTTAATTGTAAGTTGAGAATTTTGCTTGAAGACAAGCAAAAGCATAAGTGTGGGGGTATTTGATAAACCGTAAAAGTAACATATTTTAATCC
The DNA here is from genome assembly GCA_005393395.2 of Gossypium australe. Taxonomy (NCBI): domain Eukaryota; kingdom Viridiplantae; phylum Streptophyta; class Magnoliopsida; order Malvales; family Malvaceae; genus Gossypium; species Gossypium australe. Next base: position 18,973,232 of record CM016617.1, read on the forward strand.
CACATTTAACATGCTTTTGGATGATTTATCCTTCGATTTACATAAAAAGGTGCTTATAATCCTTTCTTTCCATGTCTTATACCCAGGAAAGCACCCGAGGATGAAAAGAACACAAAACGGACCCAAAACAGAGTAAATGGGCCTTAGCATGAATTCGACACGACCTGGCCCAAAGTCCACATGGTCGTGCCACGCCGGTCACCTAGAGCACGGCCTCAACCTCGCCTCACACGGTCGTGCCTCAAGTTAGAAATCCAAACACGGCCAGAAGTCGATCCACATGGGCGTGTGCCATGGCCGTGCCTCTGTCGTAGGAAAGAGCAATTTCAGTCGGAAAAGGATACTTAGGGAGAAAGAATCGCATTCCAAGAGCCTATATATATCCCCTAAGTGCCACCTTTGAAAAGGCATCAAAGCTAGGCCAAGGAGCCAAGCCGAAAAGGTCAGAGTTAGGGAATAACACGAGGATAGTCAGTTGATCCATCCCAAGAAGCCGGAGTTATACTCAAGACGGCGGAATTCTCCTTCAATTCCTTCAGAGGGTTTTAGGATTTTCTTATGTTTTGTTTTATCTTTTCTCTTGAGATGTTTTTTTTATTCATTATGAACTAAACCCTTCAAATACCTGAAGGGGATGAAACTTAGATGAATCTTGTTATGTAATTTCTAAATTATATGATAAATACTTAGTTTGTTCTTAATTATATTGCTTAATCCAAATCTGATGTGCTTAGGTGGAGGAGGAATAGACCCTGCCTAAGAGTAGATCTAACATAATTAAGCGGAGTTGATCGAATGCCTAAAGATAGGGTTACGAGATTTTGCCGGATTAGGGTGAAACCTAATATGGGAGTCTATTGATCGATTTACTGCTATTCTAGGGGGTTATTATAAGTGAACGAGAGTTCCACTAATTAACCTAGGGTTAGACGTTATTCGCCTCAAGAGAGGGTTTAATATAGGTTAGGGAGTTCTACGGATCAAGCTAAGTAAAGAAATCGTATAATTCAGGGTTAGGTAACAAGTGAAGTCTAGGTGAATTCTTCCTGAGGGTATCGTCGTGATCAATTGAGTTTTTCTTCATATTATTTTCCAAATCGTTCTTTTTGTCTTTGTGTCCTTAGCTTAGTCGTCGTCAATTTAGTTTAAAAGCAACTTCACTCCATTTTTAAGGCTAAATAATAAAAAGAAAGTTAGTATTAGTACTTTTAGTTCCTTTGGGTTCGATAATTCGGTCTTCCTAAGCTATACTACTGTTTGATAGGTACACTTGCCTTTAATCGTTGTCAGAGTTAGTCTCCAGGTTCGATCATTCTTTTATAAATTTTAAAGCTCTGATTTCAGCGATCATTACCTATCACTGAACCATATGATTTCTTTACTTAGCCTGATCCGTAAGACTCCCTAACCTATATTAAACCCTCTCTCGAGGCGAATAATTTCTAACCCTAGGTTAATTAGTGGAACTCTCGTTCGCTTATAATAACCCCCTAGAATAGTAGTAAATCAATCAATAGACTCCTATAGTAGGTTTCACCCTAATCCGGCAAAGTCTCGTAAACCTATCTCTAGGCGTTCGATCAACTCCGCTTAACTATGCTAGATCTACTCTTAAGCAGGGTCTATTCCTCCTCCACCTAAGCACATCATTTTTAGATTAAGCAACATAATTAAGAACAAACTAAGTAATTATCATATAATTCAGAAATCAAATTACAAAATTCATCTAGGTTTCATCCCCTTCAGGTATTTGAAGGGTTTAGTTCATGACAAATAAAGAAAACATCTCAAGAGATAAGATAAAACAAAACATAAGAAATTCCTAAAACCCCTTAAGGAATTGAAGGAGAAATCTGCCGTCTTGAGTATAACTCCGGCTTCTTGGGATAGATCAACTGGCTATCTTCGAGTGATTCCCTCAACTCTGACCTTTCCGGCTTGGCTCTTTGGCCTAGCTTTGACGCCCCCTCAAAGGTGGCACTTGGGGGTATATATAGGCTCTTGGAATGTGTTTCTTTGCCCCAAAGTATCCAAACCTAAATGAAATTGTTCATTGCCACGACAGGGACACAGCCATGTCACACGCCCATGTGACTCGTCTTCAGGCCGTGTTCAGATTTCTAAGTTGAAACACGACCGTGTAGATCAGGGGAGAGGCCGTGTTCTAAAAGCTTGTCAAGGCACGGCCGTGTGGACTTTGGGCCAGGCCGTGTTGATTTCGTGATATGGCCCATTTACTCCGTTTTGGGCCCGTTTTACGTTCTTTTCATCTTCGGGTGCTTTCCTGGGTATGAGACATGAAAAGAAAGGATTAAGAGCACCTTTTTACATAAATTGAAGGATAAATCATCCAAAAGCATATTAAATGTGGGTCTAAAATATGTTACAATTACGGTTTATCAAATAACCCCACACTTAAGCTTTTGCTTGTCCTCAAGCAAAATTCTCAACTTACAATTAAAACAAACTTTCCATAATTCACAATTCCTATCAACAATGCCATTCATAGATAATTTATACATGGATAATTCAATTCAAAGAGTCCTAAAGATTCAAACAATGATAAGTCATTCATTTGTGATTGAAAACGTAGGTGTTTCCCCTTATCTGAAATATTACCTTTGATTCGAAATTGACAAGAGTTGACATCCTCACTATAGATTCACTCAAATCACTCAAAGTGTTTAAGGGTTATAACAAGAAGCACTCATATGTCGAACCTGAAAAGTTAATCCCATAGGCTTGCCTGAAAATCAAATCTCCACCACTGTAAAATGAGGTGATAAACAGATCAAAAGGTCTTTGTTAGGGTTGTAACGGGGCTAGGGTTAAGGTGTGGATAAAGGCTGAAATTAGGAGGTTAGAATCGAGATTGAATTGACAAGTACCTATTTAATGAATACTGAAATAATATTTACATCAACTGATAATGATAATCCTAATAATACGAGCTTTTCTTTCGGAAAATAAACTTTAGCTGTATAAGCTCATCACTAATACTGGATATACTTCGAATTTTTTTAAGAACAAACTAAGTAATTAAGGATGAATTCAACTCATAGCCTGATTCGGTAACTAATGAAATCATATCTCAATTAAAAGGTAGTCAAAAGGAATGGTGATAACAAATACAAAGGGGTTTTTGGGTTATTAATGGGTGAGTCAATAAAAAGGGTTGTGAGGATCAACGGGGTTCACTATGGGTTAATTTATGAAGGTAGGCTTTTTAGTGGAGTGAGTGGGTTAAGTCCTAGGTGCCTTTATCATTTCTGTATATCAAATCATAAATGTGGTCTCAACATGTATAAACGAGGAAAGTTCTAGAATAACAGTTCAAAGTTGACACACTTATAATCAAAAAGTGAGCACGAAAAAGAATATATGCTCTATAAGGCTCAAAATCTCACAAAAATTATGGGTTTTTTGACATCAATCTCATAAATTTCAAATTTCAAAGCAATATTCAAATTTAGGTTAACAACCTAGCAAAAATTTTTAATTATTGAAAATTAGACTTATCATGTTCAATTCTCTAGTATCTTAAAATTTAATCATCAACGCACAATTATCAATGACTTAATCTAAAACATGTTAATAAATATAAATTATCAGAAATTTCATCCTAATTAGTAATATGAAAAATTTACTTAAAAACAAGACTAAATTCAGGGATTTAAGACTAATGAAAAAAGTTTGGCCGGATTTGAGAATAATGTAGAAAGTTAGGCCCTTCTTTTAGATAAGTATTCACCCCCCACACTTAAGATGTACATTGCCCTCAATGTACAAAGATAGTTATAGCATTTACGGGATAAATCGAAAGAGAAGGGGAAAGAATACTCCCTGAATTTTGGATGGTGTCCTTGAAGAGGTCGGTCTGGATGACGAACTTGTGCTAGATGAAGAAATTGGGGAGCTCGTAGAGGATTAGCCAGGATTATTAAGACATAATTAAAATAAGCAAATTATAAATATAAAGAAAAGCAAGCTAAAGGGAATGAGACTAAGAAGAAAACTGCAATGAAAAGAAAATACTAATGGACTAAGAAGTCCTTATTGATGGATGGTTCGCGAAGTGGGTGTGACTTCTAGGGCTGCGGAGGTGATGGCGGTGGCGGAAGTGGTGTGGTTATCGTGGTGGTCGGCGTGATTCCCTAGCAGCCTGGCAAACCTAACACTAAGAAACTAAAATAAGTTCAACTAAACTAAACATAAGATTGTTGAAGAGAAGGAAATTGAAGCAAAAGAGAAAAGAAAAAGAAAAACTAATTGGTCTCAAATATCCTTGGCTTGGTGTTGAGACGAAGCTGCCGGCATGAACTCATGTTGATCGTTATTCTTTGAGAAGACTATTGTTGGCCTTTTTCGCTTCTTTGACATGATGTGGGATGGCTCAAGGATCTAGAGTTTTGATATATGGAGTGAAACGTTTGAGAGGTAGAAGGTGGAAAAGAAGAAAAGAAAGGAATTGAATGGGGAGAAGGGGAAGAGCTGTGGGGTTTAAATAGGGTTTCAAATCTGCCACGTTCACACGCCAGTGGACTTAGGGCGTGTCGATTTACACGGCTATTTCGTACGGCCGTGTGTCTCGTCGTGTTGAGACGCCATGTTCGTGGTGCAGCCAACCACGCCCGTGTGTCAGAAGTCAGTATGTAGACACGGTTGGGAGGCACAGACGTGTTGCGCCCGTGCTTGGCAAGTCAGTAGCTCCACATGGTTTCAAGGCACGGGCGTGCCATTCTGTCGGTGCCCGTGGGGGGGGAGTGGTTGGATCTATGACCTGAGGGAGTGGTTGAACTGGTTTGCACGGCTTCTGCTATGTCAGTACGAAGATTCTGGTGGTCCACACGGTCACGGACACGGCTGTGTGTAAGACCGTGTGACCTTGAGATTCTACACTTTTGGTTATTTTAAAATAAAAGAAAGAAGGGGAATAAAGAACTGAAAATAAAATTAAAAGAAGATAATGTTAGTGTTCGGGTTGCCTCCCGAGAAACGCTCGTTTATAGTCTTAAGCTAGACTTTTCCTCGTAATTTTTTTTTTAAAAATCAGGGAGGTTTAAAGGTTTGAATATCTTCTCTTATGCTTACAGTTCTGTTTTCCTGATAAAGTTTAAGTTGAGAAGCGTTTACCTTAAAAGTGCCGAATGTTGGATTACTCACCTCGACTATTCCGTGGGGGAAGATATTATGTACCTTAAGAGGAGTTTCTCCCTTTGTTTTCAGGTCTGCTATGATGATGTGAGGATTTGTGTGGTCTAATAGTACCTGATCTCCTATTTTAAAGTGATTTGATGTTCCTACGAGTTCTTCTGGTGGTTCCTCCGGTTTTACTTCGTGTGGTTCTTCATTGACGTGTGTCTTCTGCTCTTCTAGTTTGTCGACCCTAAGGCTTTGTTCCTCGTGTAATTCCTCTTTGTTGATTTGGGGTCTATGAGTCGGCTCAGGTTTGTGTCCTTGTGATATTTCCTGCGATGAAAGTTGAATAGTTTGATTATCATTTGAAGTGACTTTCTTACCTTCATCGATTGTTGTCCTGGCAGAGTCAAGAGCTTGGAGACTGATTGATTCGTCACCTACACAAAGTATGAGTTCGCCTGTGGCAACATCAATTTTAGTCTTGGTAGTTGCTAAGAAGGGTCTTCCTAAAATTAAGGGGATTGAATTATCCTCATCCATGTCTAAGACAACAAAATCTACTGGGAAAACAAATTTATCGATTTTTACAAGAACATCTTCAATAATGCCCTTAGGAATTCTGACAGTTTTATCAGCTAATTGAATGCTTATCCTAGTTTGCTTGGGCTTCCCTAGACCTAATCGTTTAAACAATGCATAAGGCATGACATTTATGCTTGCCCCTAAATCAGCTAACGGATTATCAATAGTTAAACTACCAATTAAACATGGAATTGTAAAACTCCCTGGATCTTTTAGCTTCTGGGGTAGTCTATTTTGTAACATTGCCGAGCATGTTGCGTTCAACTCCACGTGGTGCTCTTCGTCTACTTTGCGTTTGTTTGTCAAGAGCTGCCTTAAAAATTTCCTCGAGTCTGGCATCTGAAAAAGAGCTTCGAGAAGAGGTAAGTTAATATGTAATTTCTTTAAGAGTTTAAGAAACTTACCGAACTGTTCCTCTGAATCGTCTCTTTTTATTACTTCGGGATAAGGTATGCGAGGTTGGTACTCTTTAATTACCGGTTTTGGCTTTTCTTGTGTTTCCTCTGTTTTACCTTCGTCTACCTTATTTTCTGGTATTGTATTGGGTTCATCTAACCCTTTACTGTCCTGAGCTGTGATGGCTTGAATTTGTTCCTTATGGTTGATCTCCGTGTTACTAGGTAGACGCCCTTGCGGTCGTTCTGACATCAACTTTGCAAGTTTTTCGACTACATTAGTGACTTCCTTGACTGACTTAGTGATTTCCATGATTCGGCTCTCGTTGCTTTTGATTGTTTTCTCAGTTTCTTGGAAACATTTTTCTGTGTCTGCCGAAAATTTTGTCAGCATCTCTTCGAGGGTTGGTTTCTTCTATTGTGGATAAGGCTGATTTTGGAAGTTTTGAGGAGGTTGTTGTCTTTGATTTCCTTGGTTTCCTTGACCTCCCCATGAAAAATTTGGGTAGTTCCTCCAACCTGGATTGTAATTGTTACTATAAGGATTATTATTGGATTTGAAATTGTTACCTATATAGTTCATCTGTTCGTTCTCTGCTTCCGGTTGGTAGAGTGAGTGCTCAGAATTCGCCACAGTTCCACTTGCGCCGCACTGCATGACTGGATGTGCCTGCGAAGAACACAAACTATAATCTTTTTATTCATTGTCTCCATCTGTGTTGATAGCATGGTCAATGCATCGATGTTGAAAACTCTGGCTGATTTTGTCGGTTTCGTCCTGTTAACTTGCCACTGATAATTATTTTGTGACATTTCCTTAATGAACTCGTAGGCCGCTTCTGGAGTCTTGTTATTCAGAGTTCCACCAGCGGCTGAATCAATTAGTTGCCTCGTGAAAGGGTTTACACCATTGTAGAAAGTTTGGACTTGTAGCCACAAGGGTAGACCATGGTGTGGACACCTTCTCAAGAGATCTTTGTATCTCTCCCATGCGTCGTATAATGTTTCTAGATCCATCTGCACAAAAGAAGAAATATCATTTCGTAATTTAGCTGTTTTCGCTGGTGGGAAATATTTCAATAAAAACTTTTTAGTCATTTGTTCCCATGTAGTGATTGACCCTCGTGGTAATGAGTTTAACCACTGTTTGGCTTTATTCTTTAATGAAAAAAGGAATAACCGAAGACGTATGGCATCATCAGAAACACCATTTATTTTGAAGGTATCACAGAACTCTAAAAAGTTAGCTATATGAGTGTTTGGATCTTCGTCCTACAAACCATCAAATTGAACAAATTGTTGAATCATCTGTATTGTGTTAGGCTTTAATTCAAAATTGTTAGCAGCTATAGCAGGCCTAATAATACTTGATTTTGCTTTTGTTAAATGCGGTTTCGCATAATCAAACATTGTGCATGGTGCATTGTTTTCCCCCACATCCCGTGGTGGTGGGTTATTCTCGTCCATCCCTTCAGTAGGATTGGATCTGCCTTCTTCCTCTATTTCTGTGTAATCTAGGGCTCGCCTGGTTTCTCGACGATTCCTGCGAGCGGTAGCTTCGATCTCACTGTCGTATACTAAAGGTCCTCTCGGTTCTTTCTAGTCATAAACTAGAGGTACCTGCTAGGAAAAGAAAGAAAGGAAGAAAAGTTAGCAAAAATTAAAATTTACCTAAAAATAAAATTACGAAAAATAATAAAAAATAATGGCTAAAAGTAATAAAAATAGAGAGTTCTTAATATTTTAGTTCCCCGGCAACGGCGCCAAAAACTTGATCACTGAAATCAGAGCTTTAAAATTTATAAAACAAATGATCAAACCTGGAAACTAACTCTAACAACGATTAAAGGCAAGTGTACCTATCGAACAGTAGTATAGCTTAGGCAAGACCGGATTGTCGAACCCAAAGGAACTAAAAGTACTAATACTAACTTTCTTTTTATTATTTAGCCTTAAAAACAAAGTGAAGTTGCTTTAATCTAATTTAACGACTACTAAACTAAAGACCCAAGGACAAAAAGAATGAATTGGAAAATAACTTGAAGAAAAACTCAATTGATCATGTCGATACCCTCAGGAAGAATCCGCCTACACTTCTCTTGTTACCTATCACTGAACCATATGATTTCTCTACTTAGCCTGACCCGTAAGACTCCCTAACCTATATTAAACCCTCTCTCGAGGTGAATAACGTCTAACCCTAGGTTAATTAGTGGAACTCTCGTTCGCTTATAATAACCCCATAGAATAGCAGTAAATCGATCTATGGACTCCCATATTAGGTTTCACCCTAATCCGACAAAATCTCGTAACCCTATCTCCAGGCGTTCGATCAACTCCGCTTAATTATGCTAGATCTACTCTTAAGCAGGGTCTATTCCTCCTCCACCTAAGCACATCATTTTTAGATTAAGCAACATAATTAAGAACAAACTAAGTAATTATCATATAATTCAGAAAACAAATAAAAAAATTCATCTAGGTTTCATCCACTTCAGGTATCTGAAGGGTTTAGTTCATGACAAATAAAGAAAACTTCTCAAGAGATAAGATAAAACAAAACATAAGAAATTCTTAAAACCCCCTTAAGGAATTGAAGGAGAAATCCGCCGTCTTGAGTATAACTCCGGCTTCTTGGGATGGATCAACTGGCTATCTTCGAGTGATTCCCTCAACTCTGACCTTTCCGGCTTGGCTCTTTAGCCTAGCTTTGACGCCCCCTCAAAGGTGGCACTTGGGGGTATATATAGGCCCTTGGAATGTGTTTCTTTGCCCCAAAGTATCCAAATCTTAATGAAATTGTTCATTGCCACGACAAGGACGCGACCATGTCACACGCCCGTGTGACTCGTCTTCAGGCCGTGTTCGGATTTCTAAGTTGAAACATGGCCGTGTAGATCGGGGGAGAGGCCGTGTTCTAGAGACTTGACAAAGCACAGCCGTGTGGACTTTGGGCCAGGCCATGTTGATTTCGTGATATGGCCCATTTACTCTGTTTTGGGCCCGTTTTACGTTCTTTTCATCTTCGGGTGCTTTCCTGGGTATGAGACATGAAAAGAAAGGATTAAGAGCACCTTTTGTAACATCCTGAAATTTTGGGCCTATGCGTTTAATGGGAGTGTAACACCCCAAACCCGATCCAACCATTACAACCGAGTCTGGTGTGCTACGGGGAAGAAAATGTTTAAAAGTCGATTTGCCAATTTTATTTAAGGAGAAAACTTTTGAATAATTTTAGAGAAAACGAATTTGAATCTTGTGATGTTCAAAACGTGTTAAAACTTGTTTTAGAAAAACTTAGTTGCCTAACTGTTACTCCATATTTATTACTTAATCAGTGAACATTTTAGAAAACGCATACTTATCGAGGTTTTAAAAAAACAACCAATTCATATTTACCAGGTATGCTTATCGAAATTTATAGAAACAACCAAATAAAACATCCCAAAAAAAAATAAAAGTTAGGTGGCCTTATTACAATGCTGAAATCCCGAATTGAATGAAATAACCAAGTCCAAATAGAAACCTTTGAAATAAATGAATGATGAGCATGGCCACCTCGAGTCCACTCCGGCTCCATATCCACGATCTAAGTCTGATCTGCAAAATGTAAAGGAAGGGGTGAGTCACCAAGACTCAATGTATAAATCCCCATCCCAAGAGAAGTTATGCTCTTACACAAATTCATTTACACATATGCATGTCATGCAACCCGTCAACCTAAGTATCCATCCATGTTTCCCAAATCTACCCCTTGTGGCACCAAGCCACTGGTGGTACCAAACCACTAGTAACCGGAGTTACAAAATTAATATATGTGGTACCAAACCACTGGTGGTCCCAAACCACTGAGACTTCTCACAATTTTTATAATATGTGGGGCCAACCCACTGTTGTGATGCCAAACCACTGGTGATAGTTTGATAGATCATACTTCCCCCTCCTCTCATCACCTATAACACAGAGTTATGCTAACAATATCAGTATGATCATGCTTAACATACGAAATTATGTATACAGGATATCATGCTCTCATAGATCACAATCAACGCGAGAAACATAACAACTTACCCGGCATCCTCGCCTTTTAACCACAAGGGTAATTTGGTAACCATTGCTGTCATTCCGGCTTTTAACAACACATAACATTTAACATAATAAGTAAAGAAAGTGTGTAAGAGTTACACACTTGGTTCTCGTACCAACGCTTTCACTGCTTCTACGCTACTGTCACTCGAGACTACCACTATAGGCCTACGATCTAACTCTGATGTCGGCCCACACCCGGATGGCCAATCGCGCACTCCTGACACAGATCGCTTATTGTATTTTGGCGCTGGGTTTACAGATCCAACCCCTCCTACTGCTTGACTGCTATTCGAGTCCATAATAATCCTTGGTCACTAAACCAATCAATCGATGAGATCTAATCAATAATCATAGTGTTTAAACGAAACCCTTACCTAGTTTGTCGAATCCCGAAAAGCCCTTAAGAAACCTTCACCACCAACCTACATTCGGCCAACACCCATATATTAAACCAACCCCTTAATCGCAACCCATTAGACTCTTATGATAATCGGCCAAAAGAATAAAGAACAAGAAAGCGGCCATTCGGCCGAACCTACCACCACCTACCTTCGGCTTTTCCACCAATCGGCACTAAAGATCTCAGCAAGACAGGATTCGGCTACCAAGAGCAGAGAGTGAAACCAATAGAGCCTTAGGAAAAATATGATTCGGGTTAGAAAGTAGAGAAATCATAGAGAAGAAAAATCCCAAAAACTCGCCAAACTACTGAGGAGTACGCGGCTATGGTGCACCTTCGAGAAAAAGAAACCACCCTTGAAGATTCGGCTATGGGAGAAGAAGTATGGACAGAGGGGATTCGGCTTTTAGAAGAATTTTGGAGAGGGAAATAAGGCTAGGGAATTTTGGCTAGAAGAGAAAAGTATGAGAAAAGAAAGAAAAGGGAAAACAAATGGGAGAAAAGATGAACACTCTAGCTACTAATTTCGGCAATACACAAACACATACAGAGTTGGAGTTTTGGCCAACTCTCTCCCTCTTAATAGCCTTGATCTCACCAGATAGCTTAATCATTATCTTACCTATAGCAGAGACCACCTTAAAACCAACTCTTCCCTTCACTATTATCATCTTTTAATTAACAAAAAAATAAAAAATTATCACTCCTAAAATGTAGCTCATGTGCCGTCCTCCCCCTTCCCCTAAGAGTGCCGAATTTTGACCCACCAATTTATGCCCCAAGCGGCCATACTAGGCCCAAACTCCTCCCCCTTGTGACGCCACCTACATGCCTACTTATAGCATCTCCAAACTTTGGGCCACAAGCCCAACTTGCTACTAAACATACTTACTTAACTTAATTTATAAACTAGCACTATTTATAATCAATTTAACCTAGGTTTAAGCCCAAACCTGAGCCCAATACACACCTCAAGGCCTTAACCTACTAACTTAGCCATGCAACAAACCAAATGCACAGACCCACAAAATCAGGATATTACAGGGAGAACATGTGTAATATGTTAATTTAACTGTTAGGGGTCCAAATTAGGCTCAGGCTTAGGTAGAGGCCTTGATTAAAATTATTTGTTTGGGCATTATAGGGTTTAAAAGGTAGTATCTGTGTTTAAAATACCAAAGTGGGCTTGTGGCCCAATATTAGGAGGTGACGCCACACAAGGGAATAAGGGGCCCAAATTTAAGTTTCATGGAGCCCAATTCTTTTAATTTAAGTTAGCTAATTTTCGGTATTTGGGTTAGGTGGAGTGGATGGCAACAAGGCTAAAAAATAGGAGGATTTATATGAATAGGATAATGTAGATATTATAGTTGATAATATGGAAGATAAAAGGAGAAAAGATAGGAGCTATCTGTAAGGCTAGGTGTTGGCCGAAATTCCATCACCTAGAGGAGTAAAGAAATTGGTTTCTTTATGGCAAAGAGGTGCCGAATTTTCCCTTTTTATTTGCTTAATTTTTAGTTATTAGGAAGGGCACTTTCGGCTTTTCATAGGTAAGTGCCGAAATTTCTATAAATAGGGAGGGTTCTCTTCTTTATTTTTCGGCATTTAGGGTTTCCATCTTTTCTTTCTCTTCTTTCTTCTAAAAGCCAAAAACTCCATTATTCTTTTCTCTTCTTTCTCCTAAAAGCCGAAAACTCCATTATTCTCTTCTTTCTTCTAAAAGCCGAAAACTCTATTATTCTTTTCTCTTCTTTCTCCTAAAAGCCGAAAACTCCATTATTCTCTTCTTTCTTCTAAAAGCCGAAAACTCCATTATTCTCTTCTTTCTTCTAAAAGCCAAAAACTCCATTATTCTTTTCTCTTCTTTCTTCTAAAAAGCCGAAAGCCGAAAACTCCATTATTCTCTTCTTTCTTCTAAAAGCCGAAAACTCCATTATTCTTTTCTCTTCTTTATTTAAAAGCCGAATCTCTGTAGATTTCTTCGAATCATCTTCTCTTCCTGATTTTCGCAAAAAGCCGGAATCCTCTGGGAGTAGCCGAATCTTCTCTAGTAAGTAGATCTCTTAGATCTAAAAGCTGGAAACACTAGTTCCTGAATCTCATATCACTTTTCGGGATTTCAAGCCTCTAAACAACACATAGGGCAGATAGCAGCTGTGTTGGCTACGAATAGCGTTGACTTAGAAAGTCTCATTCTAACGGTAATCAAGTGTGTAGATCCTTATCACATAAGTTTTATTTTGTATTATACCTGTTAGGGGCTGAAATGCCGAAAAATGAGGGTGTATGAACAGTCGTGTGTAGATCCTTATCACATAAGTTTTATTTTGTATTATACCTGTTAGGGGCTGAAAAGCCGAAAAATGAGGCTGTATGAATAGTCGTGTGTAGATCCTTATCACATAAGTTTTATTTTGTATTATACCTATTAGGGGCTAAAAAGTCAGAAAATGAGGCTGTATGAACAGTCGTGTGTAGATCTCTAGCACACTAATAATCTGTATGAATATATATATGTTATGTTATGGGCTAAAAGCCGGAAAATGGGATGTGTAAACAGTCGCGATACCCAGAAAGGGTAGGCAAAGGATGCCAGGTATGTAACCATAGAAACTTCTCTATGTGTATCGATGTATGTGAAAGACTATAATCTCTTAGGTAGTATATTGTCTGATTTTGCATGAATGTATGCATGGGATGGGTTTGATATGAAAAGGGGAAGAGCATGATTGGTCACATGGTGATCGGTGGTAGAAAACCCACGTAATGAAATGTTGAGGTCACATAGTGATCGGTGGTAGAAAACCCACGTAATGAAATGTTAGGTCACTTGGTGATCGGTGGTAGAAAACCACGTTAAAATTTCTGATTGATAGGAATAGGCAGTACGGCTGTCATTTTGGTGTGTAGCGGATGGAGGGTTGATTGTAGAAATCCCCAAGGTGTGATGGTTGGTACGGGTTGGTGTGTAGAGGATGGAATTCTAGGATGGGTTGGGCTTTGCATCATTTATTATCTGTCATGTGATTATGATTGTTGCCATTGTGTATGGGCCAGGGCTCATAATGTGTTTGTGGGCCCAAGCCTTTTATGTGTTTTCAGGATTTACACACTGAGTCTTGGTGACTCACCCTATTATTTTTCCCTAACTTTTTAGATGAGCAGTAGATCGTGGACATGAGAGCCGAGACGGACTCGAGGGGCCATCAAGTTTTTATTTCTATAGATTATTTTCGGTTTTTCCTTTAAGTTTTATTTTGGGAATATTTAGGTAATAAGGCCCCATAGTTTATATTCGCCTAAGTAGTTTTTTTTAATATTTGCAACTTATGAATTTATGTCAGGGGTTTATTTATACCAAATAATAATACAAGGTTTCTTTTCAAATGTCACTTATTTATTCAAATATTGCCTAATAACTTATGATTTTCTAAAACCAACAAAGCAAAAGTTTTCAATGTACAACCCGTGACACGCCAGATCCGGTCGAAACGTATGGGCCGGGTTTAGGGTGTTACAATTTGGTATCAGAGCCCAGTTCAAAACTCGGGATGTGAAATGGGCCTAGTAATGTTTTGTAAAGTTGATGTAAGTTTGGAAAAAAAATTTGGAAGAAGATATGGCCTTCGAGTCTACCGGCACCCGATCTACGCAGGTAAGTATTCTAACTCTTGATGTGATATATATGTTGGGTTTGATGGGCTTGATGGACGTAGAATAGTATGTTAGGCATTGATGGACTTTAGGGTTAGTTTAAACAACTCCTTAAATTCATAAGACTTAATCAATCCAAACAAACCCGTGAACAAGTCGCTGGGTTAGGGTGTGGCAACAGGCATGCGCATGTCTAGGATTGGATTCAGGGAGAGCTTGGTATTTAAGCAGTCCTAGTGACTCACCTCCTCTTCGCTGGAATTCTACCTGGTGCGTAGTGACTGTTCACCTTAGCCATGAGGATTTGTTGACAGGCCAAAATCTATAATTAAAACCCGAAAGGGACCAGCCACCCTATTTTGCAATCAAAATACCCCAAGTTTGGTATAATTTCCAAAATACACTTGATTTGTGAAAATTTTCCAGAATACTGTAAAACTACCAAAATTTGTGAAATTACCGAAACATTTTGGTTGGAAAAATTTCCAAAATACCTTTGGTTTGTGAAAATTTCCAAACAACCGTGATTTTAGAAAATACCTCAGTTTTGCAAACTTACTCGAAAACCCCTAGAATGACAAAAGAACCCGGCTTGCAAAAAAAAAAAACCAAGATACCCCATTTTGAGGAAATTACCAAAATACCCTCGTTTTGTTTAAAAAAAACTTGTTTTCCAAAAATACCCTTGCTTTAAAAAAAATATGTACCAAAGTACCTCTAATTCGAAGAAAATCACCAAGATACTTATTTTGGAAAATACCCTGTAGGGCAAAACTACGGAAAAACCCCTGGGTAGTGAAATGACGAAAATAATCTTTATGTGAGGAATGTGAGTTCACGGATGTTATATGTATGTTGATGTGTGATGATTGAATGTATGTGCTTCTTAGGACTAGGAGATGTGAACTTGAGACTGAATTATATATATAACTGCGAATTCGAAAGAACTACCCTTAAAACTACTATTCATAAGACTGTTCGGGGTTAATCAGTGGAAGAAAACTAATAATTTATAAAATTCTAATCAGATAAACGCGAATCGGTAGAATGAGTACAAGGGGACGAGGACGCTCTAGATGCGAATACCGGTGCGTACTCTACCATAGTATACTAAGTGTTTCTTTTGGCTTTAGAATTAGAGTGCGCAGCGAAAGCGTAGTGGTGAGGCTTGGGTAGTACGATTAATAGTTAGATGGAAATTTCGAGGACGAAATTTCTTTAAGGGGGTAGAACTGTAACATCCTAAATTTTTGGGCCTATGCCTTTAATGGGAGAACATGTGTAATGTGTTAATTTAACTATTAGGGGTCCAAATTGGGCTCAGGCTTAGGTAGAGGCCTTGATTAAAATTATCTGTTTGGGCATTATAGGGTTTAAAAGGTAGTATCTGTGTTTAAAATACCAAAGGGCTTGTGGCCCAATATTAGGAGGTGATGCCACATAAGGGAATAATGGGCCCAAATTTAAGTTTCATGGAGTCCAATTCTTTTAATTTAAGTTAGCTAATTTTCGGCATTTGGGTTAGGTGGAGTGGATGGCAACAAGGCTCAAAAATAGGAGGATTTATATGAATAGGATAATGTAGATATTATAGTTGATAATATGGAAGATAAAAGGAGAAAAGATAGGAGCTATCTGCAAGGCTAGGTGTTGGCCGAAATTCCATCACCTAGAGGAGTAAAGAAATTGGTTTCTTTATGACAAAGGGGTGCTGAATTTTCCTTTTTTATTTGCTTAATTTTTAGTTATCAAGAAGGGCACTTTCGGTTTTTCATAGGTAAGTGCCGAAATTTCTATAAATAGGGAGGGTTCTCTTCTTTATTTTTCGACATTTAGGGTTTCCAACTTTTCTTTCTCTTCTTTCTTCTAAAAGCCAAAAACTCCATTATTCTTTTCTCTTCTTTCTCCTAAAAGCCGAAAACTCCATTATTCTCTTCTTTCTTCTAAAAGCCGAAAACTCCATTATTCTCTTCTTTCTTCTAAAAGCCAAAAACTCCATTATTCTCTTCTCTTCTCTTCTTTCTTCTAAAAAGCCGAAAGCCGAAAAATCTATTATTCTCTTCTCTTCTTTCTTCTAAAAAGCCGAAAGCTGAAAACTCCATTATTCTTTTCTCTTCTTTATTTAAAAGCCGAATCTCTAAAGATTTCTTCGAATCATCTTCTCTTCCTGATTTTTGCAAAAAGCCGGAATCCTCTGGGAGTAGCAGAATCTTCTCTAGTAAGTAGATCTCTTAGATCTAAAAGCCGGGAACACTAGTTCCTGAATCTCATATCACTTTTCGGGATTTCAAGCCTCTAAACAACACATAGGGCAGATAGTAGCTGTGTTGGCTACGGATAGCATTGACTTAGAAAGTCTCGTTCTGACGGTAATCAGGTGTGTAGATCCTTATCACATAAGTTTTATTTGTATTATACCTGTTAGGGGCTGAAAAGCTGGAAAATGGGGCTGTACGAACAGTCGTGTGTAGATCCTTATCACATAAGTTTTATTTTGTATTATACCTGTTAGGGGCTGAAAAGCCGGAAAATGAGGTTGTATGAACAGTCGTGCGTAGATCCTTATCACATAAGTTTTATTTTGTATTATACCTGTTAGGGGCTGAAAAGCCGGAAAATGAGGCTGTATGAACAGTCGTGTGTAGATCCTTATCACATAAGTTTTATTTTGTATTATACCTGTTAGGGGCTGAAAAGCCGAAAAATGAGGTTGTATGAACAGTCGTGTGTAGATCCTTATCACATAAGTTTTATTTTGTATTATACCTGTTAGGGACTGAAAAGCCGGAAAATGAGGCTGTATGAACAGTCGTGTGTAGATCCTTATCACATAAGTTTTATTTTGTATTATACCTGTTAGGGGCTGAAAAGTCGGAAAATGAGACTGTATGAACAGTCGTGTGTAGATCTCTAGCACACTAATAATCTGTATGAATATATATATATGTTATGTTATGGGCTAAAAGCCGGAAAATGGGCTGTGTAAATAGTCGCGATACCCAGAAAGGGTAGGCAATGGATGCCAGGTATGTAACCATAGAAACTTCTCTATGTGTATCGATGTATGTGAAAGACTATAATCTCTTAGGTAGTATATTGTCTGATTTTGCATGAATGTATGCATGGGATGGGTTTGATATGAAAAGGGGAAGAGCATGATTGGTCACATGGTGATCGGTGGTAGAAAACCCACGTAATGAAATGATTGGTCACATGGTAATCGGTGGTAGAAAACCCACGTAATGAAATGTTAAGGTCACATAGTGATCGGTGGTAGAAAACCCACGTAATGAAATGTTAGGTCTTTGGTGATCGGTGGTAGAAAACCACGTTAAAATTCCTGATTGATAGGAATAGGCAGTACGGCTGTCGTTTTGGTGTGTAGCGGATGGAGGGTTGATTGTAGAAATCCCCAAGGTGTGATGGTTGGTACGGGTTGGTGTGTAGAGGATGGAATTCTAGGATGGGTTGGGCTTTGCATCATTTATTATCTGTCATGTGATTATGATTCTTGCCATTGTGTATGGGCCAGGGCTCATAATGTGTTTGTGGGCCCAAGCCTTTTATGTGTTTTCGAGATTTACACACTGAGTCTTGGTGACTCACCCTATTATTTTTCCCTAACTTTTCAGATGAGCAGTAGATCGTGGACATGGGAGCCGAGACGGGCTCGAGGGGCCATCAAGTTTTTATTTCTATAGATTATTTTCGGTTTTTCCTTTAAGTTTTATTTTGGGAATATTTAGGTAATAAGGCCCCATAGTTTATATTCGCCTAAGTAGTTTTTTTTAATATTTGCAACTTATGAATTTATGTCAGGGGTTTATTTATACCAAATAATAATAATACAAGGTTTCTTTTCAAATGTCACTTATTTATTCAAATATTGCCCAATAACTTATGATTTTCTAAAACCAACAAAGCAAAAGTTTTCAATGTACAACCCGTGACACGCTAGATCCGGTCGAAACGTATGGGCTGGGTTTGGGGTGTTACACCTTTTTACATAAATTGAAGGATAAATCATCCAAAATCCTATTAAATGTGGGTCTAAAATATGTTACAATTACAATTTATCACCGTGTGACACCAAATCACTCAAACCCTAATGCCCAAACTCACACGCCCCTGTGTTCGAGGGACACGGCCGTGTGAGAAACGATAAAATCCCCAAGTTGATTACACAGCCGTGTGGCACTAAAATTAGCCTGGAAACCCTAATTCCCAAAGGCACACGACCGTGTGAACTGGCACACGCCCGTGTGTAAACCCCAGTGGGCATGAAACCACCGTAAAATAGCTCAAAAAACTGAGTTTTTTGGTCACTACGTCGTCCCACAATCGATGGAACTAAGAATTGCACTAACCAAAGTGAATTTCTATACCATTCGACAGTACTACCGTACTTAGATGATCAATTTCTAAAGGCCACCATGATTGCCACATTCTAAAAAAAATTAAATTTTGCAAATAACATAGGAAAGTTTCAGAACCCACACTTGTCTTGCGATCCAAGACATTTAGACTCTGACTTGTCAACAAGGAAACGAAACTTTCCAAATATTTCAGACCAAAAATGTTTTCATAAAAAGAAAAGAGCAAAAAGAAAAACAAAGAGAGGGAGAAAGAGAGGAGAACGTGTAACTCCCAATAAAAAATAAAAAATAATAAATAATAAATAAAGTTAATAAAAATATTAACTTAAAACAAGGCAAAATAAATTGCATCCCCAAAAATGCACACCCAAAGACTTGAACCCAGAACCTTGAGGCAAATTAACACACAACAATCCACCAGACCAGCAGGCCTTTTCTGACACTGAATCGTACGACTAAACACTAAAGCATGCCCTTCTCTATGATCCTAACCACAAAACCCCAAAGCTTTTAACCTCAAAATTTGGGATGTTACAAATATCCCATAGATACTTGGGGAAAAGGAAAAATAGTGGAATAGTCCCTGACCTTATGCAACTAATACAATTCAGTCTAGGTAAGTTCATTATATGGTTACTATTAATGGTATTGAATATTTCATTTTTTTCATTATTGGTTAAATCATGAATTTCACTTAATTATGTTTAAATAAATAGAAATGTAATGTTATTCGGGCTATGTGCCTAGCAGGCTTTATGCCGGTGTTATTCGGGCTTTGTGCGTAGCAGGCTTTATGCCAGTGATATTCGGGCTATGTACCTGTAGGCTTTGTGTGGGGTGATATTCGGGCTATATGCCTAGCAGGCTTTGTGCCGCTGTTATTCGGGCTCCATGCCTAGCAGGCTTTGTGTCGGTGTATTGAAAATATACATCAATTTGATCATTTTTGGTTAATTAATGAATGAAGCTAATAACAAACTTACTAAGATTTTGGTGCTTATTAGTTTGATTTATTCTTAGAATCGTTGCTTTGATTGGATCGAACCGAAAGCTCACACACTATCATCAACATCTCGGTAGTCATTTTGGTTCTTACTAGTTGGTTTAAGTGGCATATATTAGGAAGAGTCTTTAGTACTTAGATATTTTGTATGGATGTAAATATTGAAAGTTAACATGTTATGCTTGATGCTATTACAAAATAGTTGAACTTGTGTGCATAATTAGGTAAACCTTTTGGAACTTATATAAGTAGAAAATGTATAAATCTTTTGGTGCCAAATGATGATGCTTGAATACTTCAAGTATGCTTTGTGAATAAGTCTTTGACATGTTTAAATAAATGGCTGATTGCTTGAAATTGAAGTGCCTTGTGGGCATATTGGTTGGATGAATTTTTGGTATATTGAATGGATTATTTCATGAATGAATTGGTTTGTTTTGAGGTCTATAATGTGAGAACAAAATGCTTTTAGGTACATGTTGGGGTTGGGCATGGAAATGGCTTGAATTTGGCCAATTTCATGTCCACACGGCTTGAGACACCGGCGTGTGTCTCAACCATGTGTGAAATACGACTATGCGACTCAGCTGTGTGCCTCCTGTAGGTTTCAAAGGTAGCAAGTCAGGTAGTTACACTACGTAGCACACGGCATGGCACACGGGCGTGTGAGGCCATTTCGAGAGGTACACGGCCTGGCACACGGGCATATGGCTTGGCCGTGTGACCCAAGTCAGAGATTACACGGGGTGGGACATGACCGTGTGTCCCGACTTCGAATGCCCACATGGCTTGGCAATACAGCTGTAAGACCCTTGTAGTATGAAATTTTTCAACTTTTTCCCAAAAATTCTATGTGTTTCTGATTTAGTCTTGACTCATTTCTAATGTATTTTATGGCATCGGGGACTCGTATAAAGGACATTATGCATGTGTTTTAATGAAGTTGCTATGAATTATGAAATGTTTGGAATTGAATGTTCTTAGTTACAGTTTTACGGTAATGCTTCGTAACCCTGTTCCGACAACAGATACGGGTTAGGGGTGTTACAAATGGGCCCATATTCATTTCAGAAATGCAAGACATTAAATCTCAACTTTAGCTGGTGAGTTTCTAAGAATCAATTTTCATTGAGAATAAGCAACAAACGAGAATTCTTTAAATTAAAGAATCTTCTGGTTCTTTAATGAATGTACTTATGAATTCTCAATTAATTTTCGTATCGTATATGATCCATTATGGTCTAACTGGCCACTCCAAGTAGTAAATGCATTTGTATCAGTAAACTTCTAGTTTACTTTAACATGTATTTCAATTGTACTAATAATGTCAATATAGATTGTGGCAAATTGATGCTTTTACCGTCATTCCTTTTACTTTATATCCACATATAAGTACTATTATGACATTTACTATTGGAAATGTCTAAATCATATGTGAAGTTTATAATGCCACTAAGTCAACAAAATATAATTTCCAAACAATTATATGCAATATTCACTTCAGAGAATATGGTAAAATCTTCAAATATCCAAAAAGAAATTATTATAAAATTTATTATATTTATTGCAAACATTCACTTCAAGAAATGCGCAAAAAGTAATTCAGACAATAATATAAGCATATACCACATTTCTTACCAATAAGATTATATAGATATCATATGCTTCAAGGAATGATAAATTAATATAAATCATTGAACATTCTGTACTAAGAATAAACATTTGGCAATATTTTGAATTATCCATATTTTTCTTATCTATTTGTCAATAATGATAATAAGTTAAATTTTCATAATTGTTATGAAATGTTACATTCACTTCAGGGAATTGAGCAAAACCGGTGAACAAATAACTCATTATTTTGTTTAACCATAATGAGATATGAGATCAATTCAAAATATTTTTAAAGCCCTTTTAACAAGAGTTTTTACATAATCAATTAACTGCCAAGAATAACTGAGTAGGTCATGTATAGAAACAAGCCTAAATTATATATATCAATAAAAATCACATCTCAAACATAAAAATATGAAATAATGAAAAACTAGCAATTTTTTTTCCTTTCATAACCATCATCATAAACATGCATGAAATTTAATTTAATATCCAACCATTCATGCTCATATAACTTTTCTTTTACGATTGCTCATGTCATTTCTCTAAATAATTAACACATGGAATAAAACGTATGAACTACTACCTTTAACAATTCTTTGACCTAAATCAAATCTGAATAACCATAAAATTCTTTAGTTTTATTAACATAAATTTGCATAATAGATATGTTTTAATAAAAAATTATTTAATTATAAAACCTACTATAACGACATAAATAAATCAATTAATATTCATTTTCATGAAAAATGAGATGTTTAAAACAATATGTAACTCATGGAATCAAAATTTAAAAAGAAGACCATTTCAAATATTTAAATCATATATAAAGTTTATTTAAAGATGTACCTTTTTTTCCTGTGTTGAGTCTTGACGATTTTATCAAGAAGTAATCAAATTAAACTCCAGTAGTAGACTTTGAATCCAATCAAAATCTATTAATAACAGACTTTATGAGTGAATCTTATTTTCTAGGTGTACAACAAGTACAAAACCAATAACTTTTCATACATAAGTTGTCTATTTTCTTAAAGAGTTCTTGGGATTTCTTGGTCTTTTCTTGCTTTCTTCAATTTTTCACTTTTGGATGTGAGAAAATTTATTACGACCATCTCCCATGACTATTATTATAGTCCAACTTACTATATCCACGTCAAAGATTATATCTTTCGAATTTATTACATATTGTTACATTCTCTTTAGGGAATGGTCAGGTTTCGTGATTAAAAACTTTTGTTCAATCATAATTATATTTTTTTCATGATATTCTATTGTAGGAGCACACTTAAATCATGAAAAGTTGAATAAGTTCTCTCTTGCAAGGTTCTCATCAGTAATATTTTTCCACCTAATTTTAATTGAAAACTTATTTGAATACTGTAAAGTTATACTCATAGTTTTAAAAACTTACAACTTTAGGTGCATCCAACCATAACGAGCTTTAGATAGAATTACCATATTCTATTACTCACATTTTTATTTTAAATTATTCCAGAATTTAAGTAGATATTTCACAATTAAATCTTTTGCTTTCAACCCCTTAGCGGGGATGATGACAAAAGAAGATTACAAAGATAGTCACGATCAATTCAATTTATAACAAGAGTAATAATTATAAATCAATAACCCAATCCTCTTTTGATTCATATGAAATATAATCTTTTCCTCATTTACAATCTCAATATAAGATCCATTATAAATATCTTTTAAAACCAATGGATTAACCATCACAAGATATTAATATATTAGCTCTTCTAGAGCTTTCGACTAATTTTGTACTACCAAATATTGGAATAATATTTGTAACGCCCCAAAAATCCCTTATAATTATTCTCGTTTGTTTGTGACACAATTGTATGTCTGCTTCAGTGGTTAAGTGTTCTGGGAGTGTCTGAGAAGTCTTGGGTTCAAGCCTTAGCTTGGGCAAAATTTTGTTTTTAATTCAGTAAACCCCTATCTTTAGCCAGTAGGCTTATAAATAAATATTGGAAAAAAAATGTCAGAATGGGTCTGCTGGCTGGTGGTTAAGTGGAGTGTCAATATGTTGGGGGTCTTGAGTTTGAGTCCTGGCGATGTAAGGGAGTGTTTTATTTTGCTGGATGTCGTGTAAGTGTTTGTGTGCCAGTAGAATTCTGATGCTATTGGGCGGTTGGAGTGTTTGAAGAGTGTGGGGTTGTTGTGGCCGAATTTTTAGAGGATATTATGGAGAAGTCTTAGGGATAGGTTTAGTGTTAGTGCCGAATTTGAATTACCCTTTTTACTTAAAATTTCGGCCGGGGTGTTGTTTGCTCCTCATTTTCTTTGTTTTGTTTTTTCTGCCGAAGTGTGCTTCCCCAAACTCCTCCCTCTGCTGTCGGTTTTCTTTTCTACTTCCTATCACTGCCGTTTTGTTATCTTTGGGTTGATTACTCACCTCAATTTCTTCCTTTTCCCCTAAAACCTTGCTGAATTCTTGTTCCTTCTCCACTATAGATTTTCAATTTCTCTCTGAAAAGGGAGAATTGGAGTTGGTTCTTCTCTGTTTCCTTGGTCGAATACTTGATTTCCCCTCATTCTCCCTTTTCTGTCAATTTCTCTTCTTAGCAATCATTCCTGTTCAACGTGAGCTGCTTTCGGGTGGTAAGTCTTTTGGTAAGGGAGAAAGTTATGCCTCAAATGTTTTGAGAGAAGTTGTTATTTGTTAATTTGTTAGGTTCCTAACATTCGATTATGTCGAATTGTGTTTGGCAGCAACAAATCGTAACGAACTGGGTTTACGTTCGGAATTGTAGGCTACAGCCTTTGGAGCGGTAGGGGTAAGCAACATTATAGGCGTTTGATTGTTGTTATTGTAATGGTATTCGTTTAAGCACGACTGGTTTTGGGTCATGGAATTGTCGTTGTTTAGGTGCTTTTTGTCTCTGGAGTGGTTGCGTACCAAAAATCATATCAGGTGTGTAAACACAACTCTGTAAACGGAAATTGGCGAAAAGCTGAAAAGTGAGACTGTCGACACCACACAGGCATGTGGCCGCCTGTGTGGTAGGCCGTATGATCGGACACGGGCGTGTGATCGATGAGGCAGTCCATGTGCGAGTCATGGGCCTGGCCGAATTGGGCTATGTGGGCCCCACACAGGTGAACCACACTGGCGTGTGGGATTATTGGGTCAGGCCGTGTGATCCACACGACTAAGTCCATTTTGGGCCTTGTGGGCCACACGGGCGTGTGGGCCTACATGGGCTTGTGGGCTCATTTTCACTGTTTGACTGCTAAGGTTGCACGAGTCGCCCTAGTCAACTGTGGACCTACTATAGGGTCGGTAAGAGTACCTAGATCCCTAATTGACTGAATGATTGTTATATCCATGAACTTATATATATATATATATATATATATATATATATATACGACTGTATTTTGAGCATGCTGTTAAAACTGTACTGAATACATATATGATACCATGATTTGGCATGACATGATTGTATGATGCATTGCATGAGGATGGGTTTATATGGATCGGAGGAAGTGTTCTGAAAGGCTTCGAGCCTAACTTCTAGCGGCTCAACTGCAAACTACTGTCTAGTGTCAAGAGTCAAATGAAACTGAATAAGCCGGTCAAAGAAAATTATGATTGAATAGTAATATATAGGTTATTTATGTACTTTAATTTCTCTATATATTTTAAAAAAATTATCTACTCCTTTAAAATATTATACACTCTTACTAATTAACTTCCCACTCATACTTATCCATTTTTTTTTAAAATATAATTTTTTTTTTAAATTATGGTACCTCTATGATGTGAGTGAAAACATTCATATAATAAATATATATAAAAATAAATAAAATACTAAACGTGGTTTAGGTTGAAATGCTAAAACTTAGATTTATTTTTATAAATACTCATCATTCTTGTTATGCGTATATTTTTTTCTAGATTTAATAAAATATAAAAAGACAAAATCCCAAAAATAAATATTGTTTCTTTGTAAAAGAAATGAGCTTTTAGTAATTGTTTAACTAAGTTGGAACCTGATTGATGGGAGACCAACTCAGTTAATCTTTTAAATATAGTATATATTTTATTATTTAAAAAATGAAGAAGAAGAGATTTTCACCCACAACTAAGTTGGTCAATGAGGTTTCTCTTGTTGGTTAGGATGGAAGCACTAAGCCCTTGAGGACCTACTTTTTGAATTAATTTGATTTTATTCGGTTCTCTATTCATTTTACTTTGTATTAATTGAATTTTACACTATAATTGAGTCGACATATATTTATATATATTGTATTTATATTTTTACTGGTCAAACTTTCAAAAATTTCGAAAATTCAAAAAACAATATTGAATTCAATCAATAATTTCAATAACTTGTTTAAAGCAATGGATTTCATAGATCATGCAAATCAAGCATACCAATTATTTAGGTCATGCAAATTATACATTTCGGTTGGGGTTTTATTAAGTTTAATGTAAACTTTTCCATTAGGTTGCTGAATCGAAAACTGGGTTATTGGAGACTTGTTTCAATCGGATTATAAATAAAGTAGTTAGTAATTTGAATTGAGTTAATTTAAATTATTCTTTATTTAAATTTAATTATAAATTATAAAATTTATATACTATTAAGTATATTTTCAATTTGCATTTTGTTCCAATTTATTATTCTATTAATTATTTTAATTGAAGTTGCAACATAAGTTGGAATACAGCAATTTTTAAGGCAAAGTGAAAAGAGGCGAAAAATAAGAGATAATTAACACAATATTTTTGTTAACACAATTTAAATTTATCTAGTACAATTATTGGATTAAGCTCAATCTACCTTCTCACAAGGAATAATTACAACCCCAAAGTTAAGCCTAGATTGCTATAAATCACTCTATCAAATACCTCACTTACAATTAATGAGAACTTTGTCGAACTATATATCTACGAATATTCAACAAAACTGTAACACCTTAAACCTAAGAACACAGTTATACCGAAAGAGAGTTTTTCAATCCATAATTACGCCATAAAATCATTTGTTATCTGAAAACATAGTTGAATCTTTGAAACTTAATTACGAAATCAAAGACATAGATTCCCACACATATATGTATATATATTAAATAAGTCAGATAGACGACCGACTCCCTCGTACACCGACCGCTTAGTTCTCGGAGTTCCCTAAAATTCAATCAAAATGATTAGTGTGTTGCAGCTTAGAATGTAGCATAAAAAAATAGTCTATGTATGACAGTTCAGATATTATTGAGCTTTCAGATAGCAACACTGCCTTGTCCGTCAAATTAAGAACTCAAGATAGTTTCGGACACAAAACAATCCTGATTTGTAGCAGATCAATTATAGATGCAAATGTAATACACACCAATAGGTATATAATACCCATCCATCCCTACACACTTCATAGTGTTGGTATGACACGTTGCAGTGTTTACAGTCTCATTGCCAAATCAGATATAATTATGAGTGGTTTGAACACCAAATCAGTACAGAACAATTCCTTCAAATCATAACTCCCGCACCATTTAGATGCAGAACAAATGACAGATATATATATATATATATATATAATTCAAATTCAGATATAATCACACACTTTCAGTATAACAGAGGGCTGATATAATTAATATCTAGCTCATACTGGTATCTCGAGTCACGAATGTTCATGATAAAATAGATCATACAATTCATTTCAGTTCATACACATCCTGCGGACGACTTACATTCGCCTCGCACATCAACTACGACCTTGACAAAATTTTATTTTCCAGGCTCACACGCCTGTGTGGCTCCACATGGCCGTGTGGGTGTCCGTGTGTCTCAAATCAGAAGTCAGTGAGTTACCCGGCCTGGACACATGCGTATATGCCAGCCCGTGTGACCCCTGCACCATATTTTCCAACACACGATCTAACACACACCTGTGTGACCCAAATCCAGATTCAGGGGGTTACACGGCCTCCCCCACAACCGTGTGGCTCACACGGCCTGCACGCACACCCGTGTGTTGTCGACAATCCCATTTTTTATGAAGAAAAATGTAGGAAAGGAAGGGGTTTCGATACCCACCTGTTACACGGTGCTGTAGAAGCACCCAATTACAAATTCCAAACCTAAAACAAGTTCCAAACATTCAATTCAGCAACACATTCGCAAAACATACAAGTAACAACAATCAAATTTTGTCGAAAACTTTGACTCACTACACGAAATGAGTGGAAGTCTACTTACCATGGATTCCCAGTACATGTTTAGCTCCTAAGTAAAACGAGAGGTGTTAAGCGTCTCTTGAGTCTCCCCTAACGCATTGGAACACAATGCACAACAAGATTATCTGTAACATCCTAAATTTGGGCCTAGAATAAATGGGTTTCGTGTGTTCAGAAAATGGATTTTTGTCGAACGAAAAAAAAAGGTAATAATGAATTAAGTGTGATTAAAAAAAATTATGATTTGCATGTTTAGTTTAATTTTTAGGTGATTTAGGAAGGGTTGGTAGTGTTGGAAAAGTCCTAGGCTCGATCAAGGGATTTAGCAAAAATTTTATTTTACCCTTAAGAGTGGTTGGTGTTTTAGTTAGAAGGCTTTTAAAATATTTTTGGGTTGAAGATAACCCAATGAAGTGGGTGGTCTGGTGGCTTGGGGCGTTCTCAATAAGCTAGAGGTCAAAGGTTCAAGTCTTGGGTATGGCAAAAATTTTTATTTCGTATATGTTAGTATGAAGGCCAGAGTTTAGGCCTTATAATTAGTTGGGGCTATTTCATGACACAAGGAAACGCCTGGCCCAGTGGCAAAGGCGTTAGGAGCAGGAGGGGGGAGCAAGGTTCTAGTCACGTTGTGCGCGAAATGTTGGGTTTTTTTTAAGTAAACCTGGAGCACGGAATAAAGGTTGATAATTAATTGGGAAGGAATTATGCCTCAAATGAAACGGGCGGCGCAGTGGCAAAGGGAGTGTGTCATAGTGAAGAGGTCAGAGGTTTGAAGCTGGGTGTTGGTTAATATTTTTAGATTTCTTTGGATGATTCGGTCACTGGGAAAATAGGCTTTAAAAGAAGTTGACAACGGAATATATCACAAGAATGGTTGTGGTGCAGTGGCTGGTAGCGTGTGGTGGTTCCTGCAGGTCTCGGGTTCGAGTTGCCTTGTGCACAATAACTTGAAATTTTGCTGCTGGCGTGGGAAGGTGTTTGAAGTGGACCAAAACACCAATTGATGGCTGTTGTTCGGGGGAAGCAATTTGAATGTTATTCAAATTGGATTTTTGGCTAGTAATGGAATTTTTGGATGAGGATTGAAGATAAAATTTAGTGATAATAAAGGAATTTAATTGGTGATAAGTTTGAGTCGATTAGGGAGTATAGGTTTATTCTATTTATTTATTTATTTATTTTAGTATATATGGGTACCGAATTTTCCCTTTTTATTTGTAGAATTTTTAGTTATTAGGAAGGGCACTTTCGGTTTTTGATAGGTAAGTGCCGAAATTTCTATAAATAGGGGGGTTAGCTCATTAATTCCGGCATTTGAACCCTGCTCTTTTCTTCTTTCTCTGTGCCGAAATTCTCAGTCTTCCTCTGCAATTTCTTTTCTTTTGATTTCTTCAAAAGCCGAAATCTCCCAATCTTCTCAACATCTTTTTTTTCAAAAGCTGAAACCCTGAATTCTCTTCTCATCTCCATAGCCGAATTCTCTAAAATCCTAGCATTATTCCGTTCGTTCTCTTTTCCCTAAGTGTTCATCATAGCCGAACCCTATTCCATATTTCGGTAAGTTCTCTGTTATTTCCTGTTTTCTTTTCTTTTCTCCTTCTGGTCGAATGGTCTCTTAAACCTTGTTAAGTGGTTCATTCTTCTTTTCTTAAAAGCCGAAATCCCTAGATCTCACCTCTTATTTTTGCCGAAATCTTTCTGTGGTATCTGCTTGTGCCAAATCTTGGGGGAAACTGAAGGTAAGTATCGATTCATAAGACTTCAATTCTTTCCGGCTTTTTAGGGACTCTAGCTGAATGGCTATAAGGAAACTAATCTTAAGTTTTTCTCTTATTTGCGGCATTCCGGGATTTAAAGAGGAGTCAATCGCGTAGATCTCTAAGCCAGAGTTCAGTAACACTCGAATTGTGTTACTTTCGGGATTTCAAGGTAAGGAGATATATTAGTTTTAACATGTAAATTCGGGTATTTATTAATCCTTGGCCGAATGTAGGGGAGCCCAAATCTTCGTATTCTTCCTGCTTTTAAGCCAAGTTATAGATTGAGGGTAGTAGATCCGGATAGCAAGGACGTTGACTAAGAGTGTAGTACTACGCGATATCAGGTGTGTAACACTTCCACACCATTTAGATTGCCTGTTAAAATATGTTTATTAATCTGTTATATTTTGATAAATGCCAAAATCCCGGCATAATGTTTGAAACCCAAGGAGGGTAAAAGCGAATCACCAGGTTAGTGATCTCTGTCATTCCTAAGTGAATGTTCCTGTTAAGATGACATATGTGATAAGTATGTTGTTTTCTGTGATTGCATGGGGTTGGGTTTGATGAAAGGGGAAGTGTTCTGTTGTAGCGGCTGTTGCCCTGACCTGTTGTAGCGGCTTTTGTCGTGACCTGTTGTAGCGGTTTTTGCCGTGACCTGTTGTAGTGGCTTTTGCCATGACCTGTTGTAGTGGCTACGGCCATGATCTGATGATGAGCAGCAAGACTGCCATCAATGGCGTGTAGCGGTGTGGGTTGATTGTAGAAATCCCCAATGGTGTGAATGGCTGGTACGGGTGACGTGTAGCGGATGGAAACCTGGCGTTTGGGTTGGGCTTGCATAATTTTTGTTATATATATATATTAATCTGTTATTATGTTCTATGGGGTTAAGGCCCAAATCTAATGGTGCAAGAGGGTTGCACACTGAGTCTCGTGACTCAACCTATTATTTAAAAATTTCAAGGAGCACCTAGTGCATCGGACCGGGCTGGAGAGGAGCGCAAGGTGGCCATGCGAGAGATTATTTGGATTCAGCAAAGGACTCTTCATTATTTAGTTACTTTAATGATTCTTTTATTACTGGATTTTAAGTTTCAATGTAATAAGGCCATGGGCCACTAGACTATAACTTATGTATTGGTTTTATGTTGGGCTTTTATTATTGGGCATTTAAAGTTTATATTTAAGTTAAGACATGTATAAAATTTCGGTTTTTATTTAAAATTTACCAAGGTAAGTTATAACTTTATATCTTATATGACTTTAATAAATTATTAAGTTTATTTGGTATAAGTGTTTAAACTTGAATATTTTCCAAAATGCGACATGTTTTATAAAAATTACTTTAGTGACATACCAGATCCGGTTGTACTGTTTGGGCCGGGTTTGGGGTGTTACATTATCAAACCTCGAGATTTTGAAGAATCCTTAATTCGCACGATAACACAGTATAACGAAAACAATCAACTCAACTTACATTAAAGCACACCAGAACAAGCAATAACGCAACCCAACGTAGCAATTACACAGGATGAATAGGACAACAAGAAAATTTTCAGAATAACATAATAAAAAAAATTGGGAAAAAATGAAAAAGGAACGTCTAAATAACAGTAGAGGGAAAGAGCATATAAAATTTAGATCAGTTTTATAGAAAAGTGCAAAAATATAAATCCTTCTTGCATATGCAGAGACTTGAACACAAAACCAAAGAATAGGCAAATGCTTAACCAATGAACCAGCAAGATCATTCTTGATACAAAAAGGCACATAATTAAACTTAAACAAGGAATCCTAAGCTAATGGTTCAAATAAAAAAATTAAAAAAATTCCCAACATTTATGTGACTTGAACCTCAAATCTCAAGTAAGCAAATAGAACACACAACCACGGAAGCAGACATTATATTCATCGATATAACTTAATAACAAAAACTCAAATTTTGGGGCGTTAATTGAAAAAGATACTTCAAAACTGATACACAGGGACACCAAACTACTTCCTATTTATAGGACTCTTCAAATGATCATCCAGCTTATATCATAAGCATTTATCATCAATTTGAATGTTGGCATTATCTTCATAAATTATATTGAATAAATTATCCCAATAATCACTTCAGTATATAGGCTTGAAAACATCTCTAAATACACTTTAAAATAAAATGATAGGATAAGGATAAACATCTTCAATCATCTCAAACTTTTCTATTTCTTCTCCAAATACATACACAATTACACAAAAAAATATAGCCACCATCACTTAGGGTTTCTATGGTTAAAAGAAAAAAGTTAAGAGGGAGAAATCAATTTATTGAGTGTTCTTCAAATCTAATGGTCAACTTCAATTCTGCATAGATATTTCTCAAACTTATGGAAATCATATTATTCTAAAGATCCCAAATCATTTGTCAGACAATATTATGGATTTAGTTTGCATAATTTCTAGTTCTAATATATTTTAATGTGGTATCATTAGTCAAATTAAACAATATATGAATTTCCTAAAATCTGATGCATTAAAAATTATGATGATGTATCAGTAATATATATTGAGTGTAGAATGAGAGGATTGCACGAAGAAATTGATGTAGGACTTAATTTTGTTTAAAAATACATCTTTTGTTTTTCAATTTTGTAAGGATATTATTAATGAAATTACATTTAGGAATTTCCTTGATGGTTTTTAAAAACATATATACTTTGTTTTGCAAATTTCTTAAAAGGATATTACTATTGAAACTTATGTTTCATTGTTAGTCTATTCATACTAAGCATTCACACTAAATACTTTATTATTCATTTGTGTTTTCTTAGAGTAAGTTATGAGTAAAATCTTTTAAAATTTATTATCATATTTATTATGTAAGGAATATATTTTTTCATGAGCATTGGTTTCAATCTACAAATTATTTTTCGGTGTAAATAGATATGATATAGTGAGAGCTATCTTTTATCAAGTTTTATTGTTTATATATATATATATATATATATATATATATATATATATATAATATTTTCGAAGTATATTGGTGAAAATTAAGGATATATTAAATTATGAGGTTTTAAGTATTTTACATAAATGGATATTAAAGTTTTTGTCATCTGAAGTTAAATATTTTAATTTGATGTTCATGTGATGTATATAATTTGTTAGTCACCAAAGTAGTCAAATTAGAAAGTTCTCATCGATGTCAATAAAATCATGTATGTAAAATTGTCAATATCCATGCAATTGATTAAATGCTTATTATGGATAAATGGATAAATTGACTTTCACAACTCATTAGAATTTCAAAATTTGGCCAAAGATGAATTATATATTCTATGAATAGTGAAAGTTATGGTGACAAATTAATGTTTTTGTTAGATATATGTTGAAAGTCCAAGACGAAATGTATATTTGATGAAAATTATTTATTTGTCCATTAAGGTTATTAACATTTATTTATGATAATATATTGTAGTATCCACCTGAAGGAAAACTAGGATATACTTGAATTGTTTGCATCTCCGAATTCAATGTTTGAGCATTTATGTATTGTTTTGCTTCTATGTATTATTTTGCAACTATTTTTCTTCATTCACATGCTTCATTTGTTACTTTATTAAATGGGTTAAACTTCTTCAAATGGAGTGAGCAAATCAAGTTCCATTTAGGTGTTTTGGATCTTGACTTGGCATTATTAGAATATAAACATGTTGTTATTACTGAATTAAGTAGTGAGGAAGAGATGTTATACCATAAACAATGGGAAAAAGCAAATAGATTGAGCCTTATGTGTTTGCGAATGACTTTTCCCAACAACATTAAGACCACAATTCTACAAACTAAAAGTGAAAAAAATATCTTATGTTTATGGAAGAATGTTTTTATTATAGGATAAGTCACTCATTGGCACTTTAATGGCATTGGCCGCTGCCAGACGTGCGAATGTTTGGATAGGAAATACTGTAGGAGAATGATATGGAATTAAACAACGGTGTCCACAAGTATACGGATCGAGTTGTAATATAGAAAATATTTTACAACGAAACACTCTTGGAATTATTCTGAGGATCACACCCAAGGGAGGTTGAATTAAACCTAAATTAATTCTCTACGCTAATAAGTCTAAATAGTACAGATTCAAAATTATATTATGAAAAATCAATTTTACATCAATTAATCAAAGTATCATAAAAATTATAAAAAATAAAAATCAACCAAATTAAAATAGAAATAGATCTAATAAACCAGGCATGAGATCAACTCACTTTAGTGATCCTAATTAACTTTAGAATTCAAGTTTTATTGAGTTAGAGGTTAAATAACTAATTATTACCTTTTGGCCTCTAATTAATTAACTAATCGTCCAATACTCGCTTATCTTTCGATCTCACTTTCTTGACCAGGATAAGTTATGAGATATTCGATAAACTTATCTTTCAACCATGTTTAGCCTAAATTACTTTCTAAGGGCATCACTCCCTAGGGTTTAATCTCACATAATTTAAACCAACTAACCTGGATCTTAGCCTTAATTCATCTATTAATTATTCACACATCCGTTTGTTAATCTCCCTAAGAAAATTATCTACTCATGGATCGAGATGCAAAAATCCTTAAACTCACATTTAACATGCAAAAAACAAAAAATAAAATAAAATTGAAGAGTTTAGAAATAAATTCGTTTCGATGTCGAGTTATGCTCGAAAGAAAAATCTTGTTTAATAGTTGTGAAGAGCATTTCGATCGCAATTGAAATTAACAAGAAAATAACGAAAAACTATTATATTAAAACCTTGGATCGAAATTGAATCCAAGTTAAAACAAGAACAAAGTATAAAAAAGACTAAATTGAAAATAAATAAAAACTATTATGCTAAAACGACTCACTTGGCTAAGCCTCCTCAAAATGAGACTTAACATGCCTACCTATAGAGTTTATGCTTAGACCTAATTAAGGTTACTAAAGAACCTAAAAATTTCATTGAGGTACATTGTGTCACTGCCTTTAAATTTTGGTTACTTTGGCTTCAAAGTTTGGTGTTGCGACACTACTTCTTGGTGCCGTGACGTTGCAATCATCCTTCGTATTCTAATCCTAAAAATAGTGTCCTACACACTAGATAGAATCGTTAGATCACCCCTACGCCCATTAGGTTATAACATAACTCAAAATTGCATAAAAAAATGTTTATTTTGCATAATTTAAACATAAAGCAATAAAAAAAACATTCAAACAAATAAAAATACTAGAAAATAAACTTGTTAAGTGCCGGAAAGACCTTAATTTGCGACAACGAATTGGGCAAATCAGGCATAACTCACTACCATGAAGTATGATGGGTCTAGGAGAATGCAAAAACATATCACCAAGATGAAAAATATTGCAGAAAGGCTAAAGACCCTAGGGATGATGGTGGATGACTCTTTTTTAGTGCAATTCATATTGAACTCATTACCTCTGAATTATGGGTCATTTCAAATTAACTATAACACTATTAAATATAAGTGAGATGTTAATGAATTGACTAGTAAACTTGTTTAGGAAGAAGCAAGGTTAAAGAGTCAAGGAAGTAATTCTATCAACCTTGTGGGTCAAGGAGCTGACAAAGAACTTAAAGCAAAGACAGAAAAGTTTAAGAAGAAGAAAAACTCGCTTTTCAATTCTCTAATGGTGAGAAAAATGAACAAATGAGAGATAAGTG
The DNA here is from genome assembly GCA_005393395.2 of Gossypium australe. Lineage (NCBI taxonomy): Eukaryota > Viridiplantae > Streptophyta > Magnoliopsida > Malvales > Malvaceae > Gossypium > Gossypium australe. The sequence goes on from CM016617.1 coordinate 19,008,144, forward strand.
TCACTTCTATAAGAAAGTAGGATACTATCAAAAATATTACCACAAACGCAAAGCTTGGTTCGAAAAGAAAGGTAATTTTTTTTATGTTTTTTTATGTTTTAAATAAAAATTAATTAAAGTTCTTAATAATACTTGGTGGTTTGATTCGAGTGCTACCACTCATGTATCCAACATGATGTAGGGTTTCCTTTCAATCCAAACTACAAACCCAACTAAAGATTTCCTACATATGGGGAACCATACGAAGGTTTTGATTGAAGGCATATGGACTTATTGTTTGGTCTTGGATACTAGTTATTACTTAGACCTATTTCAAACTTTTTATGTACATTTAATGTCTAGGAACCTTATATCTATTTCAAAACTTAATGTTTCTGGGTTTAATGTCAAGTTTGGAAATAGTTGTTTCAGATTATTTAAGAATAATATTATTTTCGGTTCATGAAACCTTATTGATGTTTTATATAAATTTAAATTTGATAATGTCTTTACATAATCCTTACTTTTTGATAATATCAATGTTGGAATTAAGTGTGGTATGCAAAATGAATCTTCTTACTTGTGACATAAACATTTACGCCATGTATCCAAAGGCTAGAAACATTGGTATGTGTGTGTGGATTGCATTAAGGGAAAGCAAACCAAACATATTAAGAAAGGGCCACATGTAACAGCCCGTTTTTAGGTCAAATCAGAATAGTGGCTTTGGGACCACAAATTCGAGGCCAAAATATTTATTTTATTATTTTATTAAAGTTTACAGCATGATAAAATTATTATGCGAAAGTTTCGTAAAGAAATTTTACTGTTTGATTGCTTAATCTGAGAAAAAGGACTTAATCGCGTAAAATACAAAAGTTGCATTCTATTTGTTAAAGGTGTTTAACTACTATGATTTATTAAACCAAAGGTCCTTATGATGATATTAGACCATTGGTAGTGTAAGTGGACAATTATGGCCATCCATTATGTGTTTATATATGTTTATTACTAAGGTTAATTTAGTAAAAATGTTAATAAATATATGTTAAATAAAATAAAAACAAATTAAGGCTTCATACTCATCTTCTTCAGCTAAAAATTCAAGGGAGAAGAAACCATAGAAATTTTTCTAGGGTTCGGTCATTTGAAAGCAAAATTGGTAAGTCATTTTGACTCGTCTTTAATGATTTTTATGTTTTTGAGATCTTTGCTTCGCATACTAACTAGCCCGTTCCTTTAATTTCGAAATTGTTAAAGATTTTGAGAGTTGTAATTATTGAATCTATGAGTTCTTTGATGTTTAATGATGAAATATGAATACTTGTTGATAGTTAAACTAGTTTTGTAAAGTGATTTTTGACAAAAATGTCAAAAAGAGATTAATTTGTGAAATTGTAAAATTATGTGGGTAAAAGTGTGAATAAATTAGAAATAACGGCTGCTAGAAACATGTAGTATATTCGACTAACATGAAATTATATTAAATTGCATGAATTTGCAATTTTATGTGATAAGGACTAAATTGCAAAAATGTGAAAGTTTTGGGGAAAATGTGAAAAATAGCCCTAATATGTGTTTTGGACTAAATTGAATAGATTGAATACTGAATGTGTTAAAAGTTATGTTACACCCCAAACCTGGCCTGGACGTTATGACCGAATCTGGCGATGTCACATGGAAGTGCATTTGAAAACCGTATCATTGCTAAAACCGTTTTCCGTTTAGAACTTATCATTATCTTTCATTAATTCTCAAATCGTGATTCATTTCCAAAATGTTATACTTTGCGGAAGCTTTTAAAATAGTTTGCGTGTGCGTGGTATTTTGACAAAACATTCATCTCTTTTGAAAACCCGAGTTTTACCTACTTCTAGCAGATATAAACAGAAAACAGTATAAACTACAAATTCTAGGTAAAAATCCATAGAGGCCATTATTACAGAAAATACCCTAAAATAAAACTTAAAATCGTAAATAAGTATCAAATAGCAAAAAGGAGTCGTGTGGCCACCGCTAAGTCCTCCACCGTACTGATCCGCCTATGTCTGGGGACTACCTGTACAGATTAAATAGAAGGGGTGAGTTTACGTAAACTCAATGTGTAATCCCCAATGCAAACAAACAGAAAATAATAGATAATCTCAGTTTGGGCCTAAGTCCTTTTCAATATCAGTATCAGTATCAGTTTGGGCCTTAACCCATTTTAGTAACAGTAAGCATTGGGGCCTTAGCCCATCACAGTACAGTAACAGTGACAGTTATGCAGTTATAAAATCCTACCCAACCAGCCTCTATACTCCATCTCCGTCCAACCCTACACTCCATGTGGGGATATAATCAACCCACCCATCCCTACACTCCAAATAGTACCGAATGCGGCACTAGACAGTAGTTGCAGCTGAGCTGCCAGTAAGTTAGGCTTGAAGCCTTTCAGTACATTTCCTTCAATCAATATCAATCCCCAACCCAATGCAATGCATCATACAGACATGTCATGGTATCATGTATAATCAGTACAGTGTGAATTACATGCTCAACATACAAATATACATAGCTATCTCATATAGGCATATAACAGTCTTTCAGTCATTTCTGTTAATTAAGGATCTAGGTAAACTTACCGACCCTACAGTAGGTTCACAGTTGACTTGGGCGACCTGTGCTACCGTGGCAAACAAATTAGGGAAATTGGGCTCACACGGCCGTGTTGGTCTGCCCGTGTAGGTCCACACGCCCGTGTGGATTACAAGGCCCAGTTGGTCGAGCCCATGACTCGCACACGGTCACTCCAGGCCATCACACCGCCATGTCATGCACTCGTGTTGTGTGTGCATGGCCTGGCTTGTCGATCACACGCTTGTGTATCATCACACGGCCTATCACACACCCGTGTGGCATCAATAGAGAGCTTTTTCGACTTTTCACTGAGACGCGTTTTTAGTGTTTCGGGTACACACCTGGTTTGTTTTTGACGCTTAATCACTCTCGAGCACTCCAGAACCTATATTCGACAATTGGAAACTCAATCTCAGTCACTTAATTTAAATTACTTACAATAGTCATTTCCTAAAACTATCGGCAACCTTACCTCGCTTGAGCAACCCTAATTTTTTCCACAATTACAGCATCAATTGGGATCTACCAGCCACTTGATTTGCACCTAAGCAGAATATGGCTCACATCAAATGAAGATTCATTGAATAAAATAGATAAGAACTCACTTTCCAACTTATCAAATGACACAATCGCACATTTGCCCAAATGGTGAAGAAGGAAAAGAAAAGGAGAGAACTACTACAAGATTTTCAGCAGAGATAGGATCAAAAAGCAAAAAGAAAAAGGTAGTAACACGGTGACGAAGAAAAGAACAAATAAGACTCGAAAGAATCAACAGAAATTCGGTAGGGAGTCTTTTACGACAACGCCAGAATTTGAGAAAGCTGATATTCTGAAAAACAAAATTAATCTCGATTCTGATAACTCCCTTATCCAAGTCTCCTTAATTATCTCCATCAACCTTTCCACTCTAAGAATTTTAGTCCATCTCAAACTCAGGATTGCACAGGGATTCGAACTCAGGACCTCAAACATAACCAACACTCCACTTAACCACTAGATCAGCAGGCCCATTCTGTTAATAATTTACCAACAACTAATTAAGAACCTACTGACTAGAGATAAGGATTTATTCATAAAAACAAAAATTTTCCCAAGTTAAGGCTTGAACTTGGGACCTCTCACATACACCCAGAACACATAACCACTGAAGTAGATAGACATTGTGTCACAAACATACGAGAATAATTATAAATGATTTTTTGGGGGGCATTACAACTCTACCCCCTTAGAAAAATTTCGGCCTCGAAATTTTACCTGATCAAAACAGATGTGGATATTACTGTCGCATCACATCTTCAGGCTTCCACGTGGCCTCTTCAGAACTATGATTACGCAAAAGAACCTTAACCAGTGGGATGGATTTTCTTCTTAGAACCTTTACATCTCAATCCAATATCTGAACTGGCTCCTCCTCAAAGGTCAGATCTGGCCTAACCTCGATCTCTTCAACATGTACAATATGCGTGGGATCAGAGCGGTAGCGCCTTAACATAGAGACGTGGAACACGTCGTGAATCCAATCTAACTCTAGAGGTAACTCCAGCTAATACACAACCAATCCCACACGTTTCAGTATGTTGTAAGGCCTAATAAACCTAGGGCTCCACTTGCCTTTACGACCAAACCTCGGTACCTTCTTCCATGGCGAGACCTTGAGAAAAATGAAGTCCTCCACCGAATATTCAATTTCTCGATGCTTTAGATCCGTATAGGACTTCTGTCTGTCTAATGCCACTTTCAGCCGGTTTCGAATCAATCTAACTTTGTCCTCAGTATCAGAAACTAGTTCAGGGCCCAAAACTTGTTGCTCGCCCAACTCAGTCCAACATGAAGGTGTGCGACACCTATGACCATATAGTGCCTCGTAAGGTGCCATCTGAATGCTAGAATGATAGCTGTTGTTATAAGCAAACTCTGCTAGCGGCAGGTAATCCTCCCAACTGCCTCAGAAATCAATCACGCAACTCCTCAAGATGTCCTCCAATATCTGAATCACCCTCTCAGATTAACCATATGTTTGAGGATGGAACGCAGTACTGAAGTCCAACCTTGTACCTAGAGCTTTAGGTAGCTTCTTCCAGAACCGAGAGGTGAAGCGAGGATCTCTATCTAATATTATCAAAACCGGTACCCCATGCAGTCTCACTATCTCAGACACATATAGTTTAGCTAGCTTCTGTAAAGAGTAGTCAGTACGAACCGGTATGAAGTGGGCAGACTTGGTCAATCGGTCCACGATGACCCATACAGAATCCTTCTTAGTGGGTGTAAGGGGTAACCCACTAACGAAGTTCATAGTTACACGTTCCCACTTCTAAAGTGGAATATTGATTGACTGGAACAATCCCTAATGTAATTGATGCTCAGCCTTAACCTGCTGATATGTCAAACACTTGGCCACAAATTCAGTAATCTCTTGTTTAAGACCTGGCCATAGTATAACTCACGAAGGTCTCGATACATCTTGTTTCTCCAGGATGCATAGCATAAGGGCTACTATACACCTCTCGCAGTATAGACTGCCTCAACTCAATATCCTTCGGTACACAGATTCTCCCACAGAAGCAGAGTACCCCTTCGTTATTCAATCCAAAATCCACAGTATCCCCACTCTCAATCTGTCAGAAGCAAAGACCCAAAGACTCGTCCTCCAACTGTTTACCCTTAATCTGCTCTATCCATGTCGGTTTAACTTGAAGTTTGGCCAACAGACTACTATCATCAAATAAACTGAAGTGAGCAAACATTACCCTCAGATCAGACATAGCCCTACGGCTCAGCGCATCGGCCACAACATTGGCCTTACCAGGATGGTATTCGATAGTACAGTCATAATCCTTATGCAGCTCAATCCATCTACGCTGCCTAAGATTTAGCTCATTCTGAGTAAGGAGGTACGTGAGGCTCTTATGGTCGATGGAAATGATACACTTCTCACCATACAGATAATGCCTCCAAAGTTTCAGTGCAAATACCATAGCGGCCTACTCCAAGTCATGTGTCGAATAATTCACCTCATGAGTCTTAAGCTGGCGAGACGCGTATGCTACCACCTTACCCTCTTGCATCAACACACATCCTAAACTGACATGTGATGCATCAATGTAAACAGTAAACTCCTTTCTAGATTCTGGCTGTATCAAAACAGGGGCCTTAGTCAGTACAGTCTTGAGCTTCTCAAAGCTCTCTTGTTGCGAATTAGTCCAGCTAAACGGCACACTCTTACGTAGCAGTTTTAGTCAAGGGTGCGGCGATCAGTGAAAACCCCTCTACAAAACATTGATAATATCCTGCCAGTCCCAGAAAACTGCGGATCCTAGATACAGTCTTAGGCTGCTTCGAATCTAAGACAACCTCAATCTTTCGAGGATCGACTCTAATCCCCTCAACAGAAACCACATGTCCCAAAAACGTTACTTCACGTAACCAGAACTCATATTTACTAAACTTGGCGTATAGTTGTTTCTCTAACAGAATCTGTAGAACCACTCTGAGGTGTTCATCATGCTCATCCTCAGTCCTCGAATAGACCGGTATGTCGTCAATAAATACCACCACGAACCGATCCAGATAGGGCTAGAACACTCGATTCATCAGATCCATAAAAGCTGCTGGAGCATTCGTCAGTCCAAATGGCATCACTAGGAACTCATAATGACCATAGTGAGTCCTAAATGTCGTCTTATGCACGTCGACTTCTTTAACTCTCAACTGGTGATACCCTGATCGGAGGTCAATTTTAGAGAACACTGAAGCTCCTCGGAACTGATTGAACAGATCATCTATCCTCAGTAGGGGGTACTTATTTTTATTGTCAACTTATTCAGTTACCGGTAGTCGATACACATACGCATGGATCCATCCTTCTTTTTCACAAATAGTACTGGTGCCTCCTACGGAGACACACTAGGGCGGATGAACCCACGATCCAGTAGCTCTTGAATCTGGGCCTTAAGCTCCACAAGCTCTTTTGGTGCCATTTTATAAAGGGCAATGGACACTAGAGCTGTGCCAGGAAGGAGCTCAATCCCAAACTCTATTTCACGATTCGGAGGTAACCCAGGTAGCTCTTTAAGAAAAACGTCCGAAAAGTCCTTAACCGTCCTGATATCCTTAATCAAAGAATCCCCAAAATCTGAAACACTGATGTAGGCCAGATACGCCTCACATCCCTTACAAACCAACTTCTCAGCCCTCAATGCAGAAATCACATTTGATAAGTAGTTCCGACGCTCTCCAATTACGACTACCTCACTGTCCTCCTCAGTTTTCAATGCAACCCTTTTTGTGGCATAATCTAAGCTCACTCGGAGTTTGACTAACCAGTCCATTCCCAGTATTAGATCAAATTCTCCAAAAGGTAGTTCCACCAGATCAGCCGATAGCTCCTTGAACCTCTAGAGGAACATCTCTAAACAGTTTGTTAACCCTTATTGACTGCCCCAACAGATTCAGTACAGTTACCTCACTTGTAGTGCTCTCAACCAGTATAACCAAGTTTTCAAATACGGTACAAGCTATATAGGAGTGAGTGGATCCTATATCTATCAGTACAGTATAAGGTACATTATAAATAAAGAACGTACCCGTAATGATGTCCAGAGCACCTCCATCCTCTTGGCCACGAGCAGCATAACTAGAGTCGGCTGCCTCGCCTCAGTATGACTAGCACCTCTGTCCGGTGCTCTCTGACCTCGACCTAGACCGTTACCACCCCTGGCCTGACCACGGCCTCTCGGTGGCTACTGAACTATTCTCGGTGGTGCAGTACCCATGCCAAAAGCTTGCATCTGATCGGACCTCCGCGGGCAGTCTCTAATACGATACTCTAAAGAACCGCACCTCAAATAAGCCCAGTTCTTTTCCAACACTCGCCCTGATGACATGTACCACAGTCAGTACACGGCGTCTATCTAGTAGCAGCAATAGGAGCCCCAACTCTGGTCGGCCCATCAACTCTGGCCTTTTCCTTAGGCCTCTAAATGGAACTCGTGGGCTCCAAATCCCTCTTATTCCTACCTCTCTCTCTGTTCTGGCGCTCAATGCGCTTCACTTCCTCGGTGATCTTCAACTTATCGACCAGTGCAGCAAAGTCCCGCTCCCTCTGTGGAGTTATCAGTACCCTCAGATTATCCTTGAGGCCATCCTCGAAGCAAACGCATCTCTCATACTCAATCGCCACCATACCACGCGCATAGTGGCTTAATCGCAGAAATTCAGCGTCATACTCGACCACTGATCTATCACCCTGGGTCAAATTCAGGAACTCTCTCCTACGGGCATCCATGTAACTGGCCCTCACATACTTCCCCTGGAAGGCGATCTTAAAGAACTCCCAAGTCAGTCGGTCAGGTTGAGTGCCTTCCTTAACCGTAAGCCACTACTGGTAAGCCTCATCTCTCAGCAGTGACACTGCACCCTTTAGTTTCTGCTCGGGGGTGCAGTCCAAATCGTCCATAATCCTTTTTGTGGCCTCAATCTAGTACTCAGCCACGTTAGGGTCAACTCCAGAATACCCCTAAAAATCTCAGCTCCATTGGACCGAAGTCGTTCCATAATCGACACTCGGCCTCTAGCTCTAGTATTGGGCCAAGCGACCCTCTCCAGAATTCTTAACATGGCTTGGGACAGTGCGTCATCCTAGCTGCTCAATCATGAGACCCAGTCTTAGTCACAGGCGAAGCCGGTGTCTCACTAGTTTCCAAATTAAGTATGTGACCAGATGACGAGGACCCAGCTTGAGCACCTCTACGGCCCCTACCACGGCCTCTTGTACCCCGTCCACGAGTACCTTTTACGCTCATTGTCTAATTGCAGTTTATCTGTATTAATAATTTTATGCATCAGTTTACAGTTCCAGTTTTCTATTAATAGATATTTTATGAAATCAGTATAAAAAATTATAAGGTTTGTTTTCATACGACGCAGTGTCTATCAGTGTCTATTGGTTTTACTACAGTATCAGTATACACTATCCTGAGTGTCTTCAGTGCAGTCTACCTATAGTAGTCGTATTATATACTATCTATAGCAGTTTCGGTTTAGAACATATAACAGTTTCAGTGAACTTATGAGATCGGCGTCGGAGACTCAGTGTACCATACATACTGTCAAAGATACTTCAATCGTCTGAAAACCAGTGCTTTAAAAGAAAACCCAATTTCAAAACCCAAATCCACAGCCGAGTTTTGCAACTAGATCTGATACCACTAAATGTAACACCCCAAACCCGGCCTGGACATTATGGCCGAATTTGGCAATGTCACATGGAAGTGCATTTGAAAACCGTATCATTGCTAAAATAATTTTCCATTTAGAACTTATCATTATCTTTCATTAATTCTCAAATTGTGATTCATTTCCAAAATGTTATACTTTGCGAAAGCTTTTAAAATAGTTTGCGTGTGCGTATATCTATCTCATATAGGCATATAACAGTCTTTCAGTCATTTCAGTTAATTAGGGATCTAGGTAAACTTACTGACCCTACAGTAGGTCCACAGTCGACTTGGGTGACCTGTGCAACCGTGGTAAACAAATTAGGAAAATTGGGCTCCCACGCCCGTGTTGGTCTGCCCGTGTAGGCCTACACGCCTGTGTAGACCACAAGGCCTAGTTGGTCGAGCTCGTGTCTTACACACGATCTCTCTAGGCCATCACAAGGCCGTGTCATGTGGCTGTGTCATGCGTGTATGGCCTGGGTCATCGATCACACGGCCTACCACACGCCCGTGTGGCATCGATAGAGAGCTTTTTTAGCTTTTCGTAGAAACGCGTTTTTAGTGTTTTGGGTACACACTTGGTTCATTTTCGACGCTTAATCACTCCCGAGCACTCCAGAACTGATATTTTCTCAGTCTCTTAATTTGAATTACTTACAATAGTCAATTCCCAAAACTATCGACAACCTTACCTCACTTGAGCAACCCTAGTTTTTTCCACAATCACAGCGTTAATTGGGATCTACCAGCCCCTTGATTTGTGCCTAATCAGAATATGGCTCACATCAAATGAAGATTCATTGAATAAAATAAATAAGAACTCACTTACCAACTTACCGAATGACAAAATCGCATGTTTGCCCAAATGGTGAAGAAGGAAAAGAAAAGGAGAGAACTACTATGAGATTTTCGGCAAAGATAGGATCAAAAAGAAAAAAGAAAAAGGCAGTAACACGGTGACGAAGAAAAGAACAGATAAGACACGAAAGAATCAATAAAAATTCGGCAGGGAGTCTTTTACGACAACATCAGAATTTGATAAAGCCGATATTCTGAGAAACAAAATTAATCTTGATTCTGATAACTCCCCTATCCAAGTCTCTTTAATTATCTCCATCAACTTCTCCACTCTCAGATTTTTAGTCCATCTCAAACACTCACACGGCACAAGCAGCAAAAAAAATCCCTTGTTTGCACAGGGATTCGAATTCAGGACCTCAAACATAACCAACACTCCACTTAACCACCAGCCAGCAGGCCCATTCTGTTAATAATTTACCAACAACTAATTAAGAACCTATTGACTAGAGAAAGGGATTTATTCATAAAAACAAAATTTTGCCCAAGTTAAGGACCTCTCACATACACCCAGAACACATAACCACTGAAGTAGATAGACATTGTGTCACAAACATACGAGAATAATTATACAGGATTTTTTTGGGGCGTTACAATTTATAATATATAGATCAAGATAAGCCGAGATCGAAATTAGATCGGGGAAAAAGAAAAGTGGACGAATAGCAGATAATTGTTCGTATAATTAGATTCAAACTTTTAAATACTTGTAAATATTTGAAATGCATAAATATAATTGTGAAATTGATATACTTGGAATATTTATGCCTATTTGATATAAACTGATGGTTACCGAGCCCCGTTTGAACCGTATGAATTCATAGGATACGAGTGACATGTCACTAGGGTTACCGTTTTGGTCGAGCTCCTGCATTTGTCGTGGACTCACCATGGCTCGTATGAGCTTATCGATATATTAGCTCGTAAGAGCTTACTATTTTCAGCTCGTTAGAGCTTACAGTTTCAGCTCAATAGAGCTTACTGTCCATCAGCTCAGGAGGAGCTTACTGATCATAGCTCGAAAGAGCGAAAATGATAATGAATTGACAGATTACTAATGTATATCACCCGAGTATCCTTTAAAGTTCTACTGGGTTCAACGGGCATAAACATTGTTTATACAGATAAGTACTGTTATTGAATGAATTGTTGATTATATGATTGAGAGTAAAATGTTGAATATGATGTACATGATATATAAATTTGGTATGAAACAATGTATTGAGTATTGAATTGAGAAAATGGATGATCTCATGTATTATGTGACTAACTTGTTGATGAATGCTTTTGTTAGGCATTTGGAAATTGAATTGAGGTTACCTTATTTATTGTCTTGATTATATTACAATTGGTAAGTTTAATTCTGAATTATACAGGCTTACTAAGCTATAAAGCTTACTCTATTTCTTTTCCGTGTATTGTAGAGGTTCGATAGCTCGCTCGATTCGGATAAAAGTCGGAGTTAAGCATCACACTATCCAGTTGCCGATTGGTACTTTTGAATTTGTGGATATATGTAAATATGGCATGTATAGGCTAGTTATAAGATGGTAGTTATGGTTACTTGAACTAGTAATTTTGGTACATGTTATGGTATAAGTTTAAGCCATGTGATTTGGCTTAATTTGGTATAATGTTTTGATTATGTATGAGTTTATGAATATGGTATGTTTTGGCAAGTAGTAGATGGAATGGAAATATGTAATGATAACTTGATTTGAATTAGTCACATGAATGGAAAATGCATGATATTATTTAGGTATTTGACTGCTATTTTGAAATGGTATAAAATATGTTTGAAATGTCATGGATTGGTTGCCAATTGAGTTGTGAAATGTTGCAATTTATACTTGTGTATGCATGTAAAAATATGGAGGCAAAATGGCTAAACAAATGGTCTATTTTCTCCACACGGGCAGAGACACAGGCGTGTGTCTCAGCCGTGTGTGACACACTGTTATGTTGCAAGGCCGTGTGTCCTCTGGTGTTGGAATTAAATTGAAGTCAGTATGCTCGACACGGCCTCACACACGGGCGTGTGATTGGCCGTGTGTCACAAGTCAGTATACCCCCGTAAATGGCACACGACTTAGCACACGGGCGTGTGACTTGGCCGTGTTGCATAAGGCAGTATACCCTACAGGTTTGGCACGGCCTAGTACACGGTCTGGCACACGGATGTGTGTGGCCATTTCGAAGGGCACACGGGCTAGACACACGGGCGTGTGGTCAGCCGTGTGACCCAAGTCAATATGTGTGCCTTGTTTTCACACGATTTGAGACACGGTCGTGTCTGGAGTCGTGTGAGGCACACGACCTGTTCACACGGGCGTGTGACCCCTGTATAGATGAAAAATTTCTAAGTTTTCCAAAAATAATGTATGTTATCGGTTTAGTCCCAAACCACTTCTAAAGCATGTTTAAGGCCTCGTAGGCTCTTATAAGGGACAATATGATTGTGTTGAATAGTATTTGAGTTTGAATGCATAGATGTATGAGCATTGTATGTTAAATGATGTGTAATGATCGATAAAACCACGTAACCCTACTCCGGCGACGGATAGGGTTAGGGGTGTTACATTTAATGGTATTAGAGCTATAGTTTAGTCGATTCTAGGACTAACGTAGCGTATGTGAGTCTAGCTATACATGCGATATATATAAACTGTGATAGTGTGATGACTTCTATCGTTTTTAAATGTGTTTTTATATAGCAAATGGATCCTGATCGAGCCGTGGTTGATGAGGTCGAGAGTAACGCGCCTGCTCCCGCACAAAGGACAGTGCCATCTGACTCTAGACTCGTAACAGGTAGCCAAGGAGGAGAGGCTAAAGAAGACTTCTTCCAAATAATGAACGAATGGTTCATACAAAACATTCGTACGAACCCGGCTACTCAACAACCTCCACCCCCACCTATTCCCCAATTGGTCCCTGTAGTTCTTCAAGGTATGGATTCTTTGCAATTGAATAAGCCACCTATTGATAAGATACGAAAACACGGCGCTGAAGACTTCAGAGCTACTGTTAGCGATGATCCTGAGAGAGCCGAGTTTTGGCTTGAGAACATGATTCGAGTATTTAACGACCTTTCATGCACACCTGAAGATTGTTTAAAATGTGATGTATCATTGTTGAGAGATACCGCGTATCAGTGGTGGAATACTTTGATATCCGTAGTTCCTCAAGAAAGAGTTACTTGGGAATTCTTTCAAGTTGGATTTAGAAAGAAATACATTAGCCAAAGGTTCATTGATCAGAAAAGAAAGGAATTTCTTGAATTGAAACAGGGTCGTATGTCGGTAGCGGAATACGAAAGAGGGTTTGTATCACTCAAAAAATATGCTCGTGAATATGTTTCTTCTGAGGCTATAATGTGTAAAAGGTTCGAAGATGGGTTAAATGAAGAAATCAGACTATTAGTGGGGATTCTTGAGTTGAAAGAGTTCGTTGTTCTATTTGACAGAGCCTGCAAAGTCGAAGAGCTTTGCAAAGAGAAAAGAAAAGCCGATTTTGAGGCTAGAGACTTTAGAAAAATATTTGCGGGCAAATCACATCAGTCAGCATCAAAGAAATCTAAAGAATATCATCCTCGTTCTACTGCTTCTACAGGATTTCGATCAGAGAAAGAGATGCAAGAAATTTTAGCTCTAAACCTCAGATGACATCTATTGCTAGTGCGGGTAGTGTTAGAAATGTTGTACCTGAATGTAAGCATTGCAACAAGCGACATTACGGTGAATGCATAACAGTGAACGGAGCTTGTTTTAGATGTGGATCTCTTGATCATTATCTCCGAGACTGTCCAGAAAAGTCTATAGCTGAAAGAGATCAACCAGCGAAAGTAAGTAATACGGCTATTAGAGGGAGACCACCTCGAAACATTGGAAATACGAGTGGTAACTGAGGTGCCACGAGAGATTCTGCTGTGAGATCTGAGGCACGAGCACCTGCCCAAGCTTATGCTATCCGTGCACGGAAGGAGACATCATCGCCAGACATTATTACCGACATTTTTTCTCTTTTTGATACTGATATAGTTGCATTGATAGATCCTGGATCAACCCATTCATATATTTGTATGAATTTAGTATTTAAAAAGAGTTTACATGTCGAGTCTATAGAGTTTGTAATTAAAGTATCGAACCCCTTAGGCAAATCTATACTAGTTGATAAAATTTGTAAGAATTGTCCTTTGATGACTCGGGGTTACTATTTTTGGGCTGACTTGATGCTTCTACCATTCGATGAGTTTGATGTGATTTTGGGTATGGGCTGGCTGGCTACGTATGATATAGTTGTGAATTGTAGATGAAAGACTATCGAATTGAACTGTCAAAAAGGTGAAATTCTTCAAATTGAGTATGATGATTCGAGTGAATTACCTACTGTGATATCATTTATGTTAGCCCAGAAATGTATGAAAAAGGGTTGTGATGCCTATCTTGCATATGTATTTGATACTAGGGTATCTGAATCAAAGATTGAATCTGTACCTGTTGTTTGTGAGTTTTCGGATGTATTTCCAGAAGAATTATCGGGTTTGCCACCGATTAGAGAGGTTGAATTTGGTATTGAATTAGTACCAGGAACAACACCGATATCGATCACTCCATACAAAATGGCTCCAATAGAATTAAAAGAGTTGAAAGCTTAGCTGCAAAAATTAATAGACAAAGGTTATGCACAACCGAGTTATTCGCACTGGGGTGCATCGGTATTATTCGTGAAAAAGAAAGACGGCACGATGAGAATGTGTATCGATTACAGACAGTTGAATAAAGTGACTATAAAGCACAAATACCCTGTACTCTGGATTGATGATTTATTTGATCAGTTGATAGGGGTTATAGTATTTTCAAAGATTGAAATGATATTGGGTTACTACCAGTTGTGAGTTAAAAAGTCAGATGTGTTGAAAACCTCATTCAGAACGAGGTATGGACATTATGAATTCCTTGTTATGCCTTTCGGATTAGCTAATGCTCCAGTAGTTTTTATGGACTTGATGAATGTAACACCCCTTACCCGTATTCTACATCAGAACCGGGTACAAGGCGTTACCATACTTAACTCGCACGATTATACAACTTCGGGCTATCAGGCTTATTTCAGACTAAAACTTTTCATTCATATGCCTATCGTCCTTATAATGGACATACGATGTCCTAAACACATTTCTAAAAGGTTTCGGAGATAATTTGGGAACTTTTACAAGCTTAAGAAAATTTTACCTAAACAGGAGCAACATGCCCGTGGGGGAGATGACACGCCCGTGTATCATCTCACACGCCCGTGTTCGACACTGACTTGAATCACACGACCTGGACACACACCCATATGGCTTGCCCGTGGTCACCTCTGATTCATCCACACGGCCTGGGCACGCCCGTGTACTTCAACCATGTGGCGATTCAAATTCCAAATTCAAGGTGCAAACTTCATACGGCCAGGGCACATGCCTATAGACTGGTCGTATGTCACACACGGCCTAGACACACGCCCGTGTGCCTACCCATGTGAACAAGAACAAGGCTATTTGCCCAGCTCTTTGCATCCTTCTAGCTCACACTACATGAATCCATTCAACATATCAATAAACAACTCATAATTTGCAACATGAACTTCCATAAATAACTTCATTTTTTCATATATATATATATAGCAAAGAGCCAACAACTATGGCTATATATACACAAGAATTTTCTCATCAAAGGGGGCCAACACAGTCTTGGCCAAAATAACAAAACAATACACCTAGTTTATCCCCTATACATGCCATATTCAAAATCTCTAAGTCTAGATATACTGAGATGAGTTGATAGTGTGGGCGGTCTTTTGGTTATCCACGTATCCCAGCTCGGCTCTTAAACTCTATAAACAAGGGAAAAGAGAATGGGGAGTAAGATTTAAACTTAGTAAGTTTACATGTAAACCATATAACATTTTTGTATGTGTTAAACAATTATATAACATTACATACTAAGCAAGAACAATCTACATTCACAATCATGCTTACTCATTCTTTCCATTTCCACATTCCAACCATATCACTGACTTAATGTGTACATTCATTAGCATTTCCCTGCATTTAGCACCATAACATCATATAATACAACACATCACAATCTCTTAATCAATCACTCATAATTAAATTACTCGGTGGTTCCGCACTTAGCCCACCATCAGTCTTTATTAGGGTGGTATCGCACTTAGCCCACCGAAAATGTTAGCTACAGTGGTATCGCACCACCAAATGATAATAGACGATGGTATCGCACATAGCCCATCGTAATTAAATAACAAGGTGTTATCGTACTCAGCCCACCATTAAGTGTTGTCATTATACGATTATATGACTATTTCGTCATTCATACAATAATCATTCAATAACTACCTCATTCAAGCCACTTGAACCACACATGTTCTCAATTATGCCATGCACTAATTAGCAACAACAAGGTGTATAAAAAAAATGCATCATTTACACATAAACTTACCTCGGTGCAAAACGTTTCAATTCGCGATTCAATCCGTAACCTTGCCTTTTCCCCGATCAAGGTGAATGCCGCACTCTTCTTGATCTCTAACAATAAAATTCATTCATTTAAATCACTGTACGATCATGTTGCATCAAAATCTACACTTAGGCAAAAATGACCATTTTGCCCTTGCACCATGGCAAAATTACGATTTTGCCCCTAGGCTCGTAAATCATTTTTCATCACATTTCCTCAATAAACAAGCGTAGCTGAACATTTATTTCTCTTACAACTACTCACAATTCCAACTATTTCATGCATTTATGACACAAATTCATTATTTACATTTAAGTCCTATTTAGGTGTTTTCATGTTAACACCTTTCGCAAAAGTTGTTTCTCATCTTCCTAACATTCATTTTCTTCCATAAAAACTCAGCTAACAACATAAACTCTCTCATGGAAAGTCCCTAGACTTTCAACCATATTGCAAATTGGTCCCCTCATTAGCTAGCTTAAGCTTTGGGGACCCAAAAACACAAAAATCATCAATTAAAACCATCTAAATCACTTACTAGCAAGGGAGATAGCTTGGCTGAAAGTTGAACCCCCAAAAGCTCTATTTTCTCTTTAATTTTCGGTGGAAAGGAGAAGGGTGAATAGTAAAAGATGATTATTTTATTCATTTTATCACCTAATTTCCACCAAATTTGACTAAAAATTAAATGCTCTTGTCCCCCTTGTCTACATGGCCGGCCATCATAACCAAAAATGGCCTAATTGCACTTTAAAGGCCTCCAAATTACATCCTATGGCTATTAGATACCTCTACCTTGAAAAATAGAACTTTCGCACTTTATGCGATTTAGTCATTTCTCACCATTAAGCATGCTATCACTTAAATTAAAGCACCAAAATTTTCATGCATCCATATAATTATGCTACAACACATAAAATAACATCAAAATAATTTTTTTAAACCTCAAATTAGTGATCCTGAGATCACTGTTCCGACTAGCCCCAAAATCGGGTTGTTATAATGAACCAGATATTGAGACAGTATTTAGATAGATTTGTTGTTGTATTCATTGACGACATTCTGATCTATTCGTGAGATGAATCTGAACATACCGAGCACTTAAGAGATGTGTTACAAACTCTACGTGATAAGAAATTATTTGCAAAGTTCAGCAAATGTGAGTTTTGGCTCCGAGAGGTTGGATTTCTAGGGCATATTGTTTCAGCTGACTGTATTAGAATTGACCCAAGTAAGATTTCTGCTATTGTTGATTGAAACCTCTGAGAAATGTGTCTAAAGTCCATAGTTTTCTAGGTTCAGTAGGTTATTACCGAAGATTCGTGAATGGATTTTTGATGATTGCAACACCGATGACATGACTACTTCAAAAAGATGTGAAATTTGAATGGTCAAAAAAAATTTCAGCAGAGTTTTGAACAGTTGAAAGTACTATTAACTGAAGCACCAGTTTTGGTTCAACCTGAATCGAGGAAAGAATTTGTGATTTATAGTGACGCGTCCTTAAATGGTCTGGGATGTGTTCTGATGCAAGAAGGAAAAGTTATAGCTTATGCTTCTCAACAATTGAAACCACATGAAAAGAATTATCCGACGCCCGACCTTGAGTTGGTGTCAATTGTGTTCGCGTTGAAAATTTGGCGACACTACTTATATAGTGGAAAATGTCACATTTATATGGATTACAAGAGCTTAAAGTACCCGACGTCACAGAAAGATTTGAATCTGCGACAACGAAGATGGCTCGAATTATTGAAAGACTATGAATTTGCGATTGATTATCACCTGGGAAAAGCTAATGTTGTTGCTGATGCCCTAAGCCTAAAATCTTTGTTTGCATTGTGAGCAATGAATACCCAATTGATGATTTGTGATGATGGGTCTATTTTAGCTGAATTAAAAGCTAAACCGGTATTTCTTCAACAAATCTCTGAATCTTAGAAAAAAGATCGTGAATTGCAAGTTAAACGGATTCAATGTGAGAATATCCCTGATTCAGAGTTTAAGATTGGAACAGATGATTGTTTAAGGTTCCGGAATAGAATTTGTATACCAAGAAATTCAGAACTCATTCAGAAGATTTTGCACAAAACACATCATAGTTGCTTATCTATTCATCCAAGAAGTACTAAAATGTATAACAATTTGAAACAGTTTTACTGGTGGCAAGGCATGAAACGAGATATATCAGAGTTTGTTTCTAAATGTTTGATTTGTCAGCAAGTCAAAGCTGAACATCAAGTACCATCTGGTTTACTACAACCTGTGATGATTCCCGAGTGGAAGTGGGATAGAGTTACAATGGATTTTGTGTCAGGATTGCCCTCAACTCCATAAAAGAAATACGCTATTTGGGTTTTCGTTGATCGACTAACGAAATCTGCTCATTTTATACCGGTACGTTCAGATTACTCACTTGACAGATTAGCTGAATTGTACATTTCTGAGATTGATCGATTGCACGGGGTGCCATTATCTATTATTTCTGATAGAGATCCGAGATTTACATCGCAATTTTGGAAGAAACTGCAAGAAGCTTTAGGTGTGAAGCTGAATTTAGTACAACTTTTCATCCTCAAACAGACGATCAGACCGAAAGGCTTATTCAGATTCTTAAAGACATGTTGAGACGTTGTATTTTAGAGTTTGACGGCATTTGGGAAAGATACTTACCGTTGATTGAATTCACGTATAACAACAGTTTCCAAACGAGTATTAAGATGGCACCGTACAAAGCTTTATATGGTCACAAATGTCGAACTCCGCTATACTGGACTGAACTAAGTGAGAAAAAGATTCATAGGGTTGAATTGATCAGAGAAACTGAAGAAAAAGTGAAAACAATTCGCGACAGTTTAAAAGCAGCTTCAAATCGACAGAAATCATACGCGAATTTAAAATGTCAAGAAATTGAATTTCAGGTCGGGGACCGAGTGTTTTTAAAGGTGTCACCGTGGAAAAAGGTTCTTTGATTCAACCGTAAAGGGAAGTTAAGTCCGCGATTTATCGGACCTTACGAGATCATTGAAAGAATAGGGCCTGTAGCATATTGACTAGCTTTACCATCAGAACTTAGAAAAGATTCATAATGTCTTCCATGTTTCTATGTTATGTCGATATAGATCCGATCCGTCACATGTGATTTCTCCGGTAGATGTTGAGATACAAGCAGATTTGACGTATAGCGAAGAACCGATAAGGATTTTAGCCCATGAAATCAAATAATTGAGAAAAAAGCGCATATCTCTAGTAAAGGTTATCTGGCATAAACATGGGATCGAGGAAGTTACATGGGAACCCGAGGAAGCTATGCAAAAATAGTACCCTAACCTATTTACTAGTAAGATTTTCGGGGACAAAAATCCCTAAGAGGGGAGAGTTGTAACAACTCGTTTTTAGGTCAAATCGAAATAGTGGTTCTGGGACCACAAATCCGAGGCCAAAATATTTATTTTATTATTTTATTGAATTTTATAGCATGATAGAATTATTATGAAAAAGTTTCGCAAAGAAATTTTACCATTTAATTGCTTAATTTGAGAAAAAGGACTTAATCGCGTAAAATACAAAAGTTGCATTCTATTTGTTAAAGGTGTTTAATTACTATGATTTATTAAAACAAAGGTCCTTATGATAATATTAGACCATTGGTAGTGTAAGTAGACAAGTATGGCCATCCATTATGTGTTTATATATGTTTATTACTAAGGTTAATTTAGTAAAAATGTTAATAAATATATGTTAAATAAAATAAAAACAAATTAAGGCTTCATACTCATCTTCTTTAGCCGAAAATTCAAGGAAGAAGAAACCATAGAAATTGTTCTAGGGTTCGTTCATTTAAAGCAAAATTGGTAAGTCATTTTGATTCGATTTTTAATGATTTTTTATTTTTTTGAGATCGTTACTTCGTATACTAGCTAGCCCGTACCTTTAAGTTTAAAATTGTTAAAGATTTTGAGAGTTTCCATTGTTGAATCTATGAGTTCTTTGATGTTTAATGATGAAATATGAATATTTTTTTATAGTTAAACTAGTTTTGTAAAGCGATTTTTGACAAAAATGTCAAAAAGGGATTAATTTGTAAAATTGTAAAATTATGTGGGTAAAAGTATGAATAAATTGGAAATAGGGGCTGCTAGTAACATGTAGTATATTCGGCTAACATGAAATTGTACTAAATTGCATGAATTTGAATTTTATGTTATAAGGACTAAATTGTAAAAAGTGAAAGTTTTGGGGAAAATGTGAAAAATAGCCCTAATATGTGTTTTGGACTAAATTGAATAGATTGAATACTGAATGTGTTAAAATTTATAATATATAGATTAAGATAAGCCGAGATCGGAATTAGATCGAGAAAAAAGAAAAGTGGACGAATAGCCGATAATTGTTAACCGAACGATATGAGGTAAGTTCGTATAATTAGAATCGAACTTTTAAATACTTGTAATTATTTGAAATGTATGTATATAACTGAGAAATTAATATACTTGGAATATCCATGCCTATTTGATATACACTAATGGTTACCGAGCCCCGTTTGAACCATATGAATTCGTAGGATACGAGTGACATGTCACTAGGGTTACTATTTTGGTCGAGCTCCTGCATTTGTTGCGGACTCACCACGGCTCGTATGAGCTTAACGATATATTAGCTCGTAAGAGCTTACTGTTTTCAGCTCGTTAGAGCTTACCGTTTTAGCTCAATAGAGCTTATTGTCCATCAACTCAGAAGGAGCTTACTGATCATAGCTCGAAAGAGCAAAAATGATAATGAATTGACGAATTACTGATGTATATCACTCGAGTATCCTTTGAAATTCTAATGGGTTCAACGGGCATAAATACTGTTTATATAGATGAGTACTATTATTGAATGATTTATTGATTATATGATTGAGAGTAAAATGTTGAATATGATGTACATGATATATAAATTTGGTATGAAATAATGTATTGAGTATTGAATTGAGAGAATGGATGATCTCATGTATTATGTGACTAACTTGTTGATGAATGCTTTCGTAACGCCCCGAATTTTGGGCCTAAAAGTTTTGAGCTTTGAGCATAAGGACAATGGGGAGATTGCACATATGTGTTTAATTGTGCAATTTAGTGACAAGAATGGGCCTGCTGGTCTAGTGGTTGTGTGAGTGTTAGCATACCTTGAAGTTTCGGGTTCGAGTAGCTGGATGCGCAGTTGTGGAGAATCTTTTATTTTGTTCTATTTTAGTATTAATTATAAATGTTTATTTGTTATATTATATTGTATTAATTAATTAATTATTTTTATTTGTTGATTGTTATTTTGGGTTTTGTTTTTATTTCTGTTAACTTTTTTCACGTTTTCCCCTCTTCTTGTTCTTTCTTCCTCTCTCTCCGTTCTTTTACTTTTTATTTTTCGAACGGTTTCGACTTGTAAATTCTGGAAGTCGCTCCTCTGTCATCTTCTCTATCATCGTATAGCAGGTGTAGGAATCGAACACTGTAACTACGTTATTTAATTTGCTTACTAAATTATGAAAACCTCTTGTCTCAGTTTATCTTGACTGTGCCTAACCCATTGGTTTTGGGATTTGAAGCGCTGGAAGTGTGGGAAGACTCCTTTTTCTGATATACATTCACTGTGGCTAAGGTCGGGTACAAATTTTGTGGTAAAAACACTATTTTTCGAGCTAGTTCGAAGAGGTTTTGTGGCTTTCTTGAGGCCACACGGGCATGTGCCGAGGCACACGGCCGTGTGGATTTGGGAACTAGGGTTTTCGACTAGTTTTGGGTGCCACAGGGCCGTGTGGCCGATTTTGGGGATTTTGTCGATTTTCACACGACCTTATCATTTGGGCACACGGGCGTGTGGATTTGGGAATTAGGGATTTGGAGTATTGGAGTCACACGGCCTGGCCACATGGTCGTGTGGCTGATTCGGGGATTTAGGGATCCCACACAGGCGTGCGTTTCGAAACACACGGCCGTGTCTGATGGCACACGGGCGTGTGAGACCCTCATACGGTTGTGTTCGCCCTGCACTTGATTTTATCGAAGTTGGACAGTGAGTTACACGGCTTGTTCACACAGTCGTGCCCCTGTTTCACACGGGCGTGTGCCTCTGTCACACGGCCGTGTGCTACCCTTCACACGGGCATTTAGACCCCTACACGGCCTGGATTGCTCCACACGGCCGGAGCACACGGGCGTGTGGCCCTATCTTGCCAAATATGATTTAGGCCGAATTTAATTGTAATCGCATCTCTATGTGTGTCCAACTCTCGACTAAGCTTTATTGAGGGTAATTATGACTCTGATCTGAGTTGATATGTGAGTGATTTGTGATTGGTTGTGTGATAAGCTTGATGCAAAATCTGAGTGTATGAGTGTACACACTTCTGAAACTGATTGACTGATTGTGAATAACTGTTTAAAATTGCATTTTGAATTGGTACATCTGAATATACACATATGCATATTAAGTTTTTAGGGGGATTTTGAAGAGAAGGAAGACTGATCTGATTTGGACAGTGCTGATGATCATCATTGCTGGGCAACCCGGGATGACATCCTATGGATGGTATAGGGATTTTCTGCATTACACTGTACCACATGTATGTTAGCTACGCTACATACTGCTATCTGATCTGGCAGTTCATACTGCATATCTGTACTGTGGTTTACTGCATTGCACAGTACAACTTATACTCTAGCCTTCTTGCGTAATATACGAGAGTGGCAGTTAAACTGCATACTGTAGCCCTTAATACCCAGAGGGTCGTGGGCAATCCCAATGCTCAAAGGGTCGTGGACTTTACTGATATCGGTATAGCAGATTACCCATTGCACAATACCACAGGTTTGTTAGCTACACTACGTACGACTATCTGATCTGGCAGCTCAGCTGCAAATTTTTGTCTGTGCTGCATTCAGTACGACTTGTAAGTGTAGGGATGGGTGGGTTGATTAAATCCCCACAATAAGTGCAGGGTTGGACGGAGAGGTGTGTTGGCTGGATGGGCGGGTTCTTATTCTATAACTCATTTGCACTCATATGCATCTGATTGATACTATGACTGAATGTGATTGTTCTGGTCGACTGAAAGGCACTTGTGCCCATGTGGATTCTATAAACTTTGACTGAATTTTACTGATTGAGTTTATACTTACGACTGAATGAGAATTATTGATTATGTGACTGCTTGTCTCTTATGACTGCAAAGCATCTGTGGCTTTGTGTAATCATTGAACGCTGATTGTAACCGAGTGATTGATTAGAACTAGTGTTTGATTTTGGATTCGTAATATCCGGTTGAGACTTCTGTCTCAAGGTTACTGTCTATACCTGTGAGTATGTTCTGCTTTGGAACTTATTTCTGGTGTTCTGTCCTAAATCTGTAGTTTAGCTGGTTTGATCTCACACTGAGCTCGAGTAGCTCACCCCGTCTTCTGTTTCCCTTTCAGGTACGTTTCTGATTTTCTAATGCTGGGCTCGGTACACGGACGTCTCGGACAGTTTCGATGGAGTGGATTATCAGGTTGTGGTTTCCAGTTTCTATTATTTGTTTAAGTTTGAACTGTAAGGAATTTTAGAATGCTATGGTACTGTTTCTGTTTTATGATTTTATTCGTATATTTTAAATGGGTTTTATATTGAGTTTTATTCTAAATCTTTACTGGTTGGTTTTAAACGATTTTAGATAATTTTGGTCCACTGAGATAAATTGTTTTGTAAAATTTTCCCACGACCACTTTGATGATCAATGTAGCATTCCGAATTCAGTCTAGTCTTCTAGGCCGAGTTTAGGGTGTCACAACTTTTGTTAGGCATTTGGAAATTGAATTGAGTTTACCTTATTTATTGTCTTTATTATATTACAATTGGTAAGTTTAATTTTGAATTATACAGGCTTACTAAGCTATAAAGCTTACTCTGTTTCTTTTCCGTGTATTATAGAGGTTTGGTAGCTTGCTCAATTCAGATAAAATTCGGAGTTACGCATCACACTATCCAGTTGCTGATTGGTACTTTTGAATTTGTGGATATATGTAAATATGGCATGTATAGGCTAGTTATAAGATGATAGTTATGGTTACTTGAACTAGTAATTTTGGTACATGTTATGGTATAAGTTTAAGCCATGTGATTTGGCTTAATTTGGTATAATGTTTTGATTATGTATGAGTTTATGAATATGGTATGTTTTGGCAAGTAGTAGATGGAATGGAAATATGCAATTGACGAATTGATTGGAATTAGTCACATGAATGGAAAATGCATGATATTATTTAGGTATTTGAATGCTATGTTGAAATGGTATAAAATGTGTTTGAAATGTCATAGATTGGCTGCCAATTAAGTTGTGAAATGTTGTAATTAATGCTTGTGTATGCATGTAAAAATAGGGTGGCAAAATGGCTAAACAAATGGCCTATTTTTTTCCACACGGGCAGAGACACAGACGTGTCTCAGATGTGTTCAACACATAGTTATGTTGCAGGGCCGTGTGTCCCCTGGTGTTGGAATTAAATTGAAGTCAGTATGCTCGACACGGCCTCACACACGGGCATGTGATTAGCTGTGTGTCACAAGTCAGTATACCCCCTAAATGGAACACGGCCTAGCACACGGATGTGTGACTTAGCCATGTTGCATAAGTCAGTATACCCTACAGGTTTGGCATGGCCTAGTACATGGTCTGGCACACGGGGGCGTGTGGCCATTTCGAAGGGCACACCGGCGTGTGGTCGGCCTTGTGACCCAAGTTAATATGTATGCCATGTTTTCACATGGTCTGAGACACGGGCGTGTCTAGAGCTGTGTGAGGCACACGGCCTGTTCACACGTGCGTGTGGCCCCTGTATAGTTGAAAATTTTCTATGTTTTCCAAAAGTTTTGTATGTTATCGGTTTAGTCCCGAACCACTTCTAAAGCATGTTTAAGGCCTCGTAGGCTCTTATAAGGGACAATATGATTGTGTTGAATGGTATTTGATTATGAATCCATAGATGTATGAGCATTGTATGTTAAATGATGTGTAATGATCTGTAATACCTCGTAACCCTTCTTCGGCGATAGATACGGGTTAGGGGTGTTACACCACAAGAAGTACACAACTTCTTGAGATAATACACACTGATATATATATATATATATATATATATATGATCCTTTTGATGTTCCATATTTTAGTGGAGAAAATTATTTTATAACCTTTATTGATGATTTTTCACGGTATTAATATATCTATTTGCTTGATAAAAAAAACCTTAATAAGTAAATGCTCTTGAGATATACATTAATAAGGTTGAAAGACAATTAGATAGAAATGAGAAAATAGTAAAATCTGATATAGGTGGTGAAATTTATGAAAAATTTGCTGAATCAAGACAATATCTAGGTCCATTTGCTAAATTTCTTGAAAGTCATGCCATATGTGCATAGTATACTATGTTCAAACATTTATTGGATACACGGATCTCCATCACTCCACACTTGACTCATAGAGTCTATATTGGACCCATAAAGTGTAGCATGAAGCTAGCACTCTTTAATACACCAACATGTCACACGAATGGAGCAATGCTCTACATTCCCTTATCCCTCCTTATGTCACAATAACAAAGGCATATATGAGTACTCAAATCCTATGGCATGCCAACTATATCCAATGTTTTCAAAGGTTCACAAGGCCAATATATCTATTTCACACATTAGTTTTCTAGTTTATGCACACTCACACATCATATTCATATCACTTGTCACTTTCACATAATGCACCTCAAATGCAAAAAATTTTCTTAATGAGCCAAA
This sequence comes from Gossypium australe, assembly GCA_005393395.2. Classification (NCBI taxonomy): domain Eukaryota; kingdom Viridiplantae; phylum Streptophyta; class Magnoliopsida; order Malvales; family Malvaceae; genus Gossypium; species Gossypium australe. The sequence goes on from CM016617.1 coordinate 19,034,146, forward strand.
TACACTTTCATATCAAATGTGTGCGCATAAAACCAGTTGTTCACAAGGCATATTCAATCATATAATCAACACATATATTCACTTCACACACTTACCCATATCACAACACAAGTAAGCTTACTTATAAAAATAAAAAAGTTCAAGTAAGAACACTTACTCTTAGGACTTATTTTAGATGATTAGACCACCTAAGCTCCCTTTAACTCACTAATTTGTGCATTAATTATAGCATAGAAGACCACTCATCTTAGTAACTTGCTTCCACAACAAAGCTCACGTAAGCTTTTGTTTGCCTTTATCCTTACTTGAGGAGGCTCCCAAATGAGTTGGCAATTCGCATACATGTCAAACATAATATAAAGACATTATGAAGAACAAAAAACATAATTAAATCCCTCTAAAATTACAGATCACAACCTCCTAATTTATATATCGAAAACTTAGCTAAGAAATAACTTAGCTTCCACAACAAAGCTCAAGTAAGCTTTTGTTTGTCTTTGCCCTTACTTGAGGAGGCTCCCAATTTACTAAAGGATTTGTTAAATCAAGATTAAAAACCTTTTAATTAGATCAAAATGAGTTAGAAATAACTTTAGAACTGAAGCTTAGCTAAGAAATACGAGATTTACCATTTTCAAGCCAAAAATCAACTTAAAATCAATTGATCCATTGAAATCTTCATTATGTCAATTAAATCTCGAATTGAAATAACAAATCACTTAATTCAATCATAAAAAATTACAATCTCACCTCAATTTTGCAAAATCAATGAGCTATGAAGCTAATTCGAGCTCAAACATGTGAAGACCTCTTGAGAAGTTGAGGATGAAAACGTGATTAATCTTTAAAATTGAATGAGGATTTTGTGTTTGGAGAGCTTAAAAATCATAAATGATTAACTAAATTTGGGGGAAAAGCCTTGATTTGGAGTTTGGAAAACTTTTGAAAGAGATGTGAAAATAAGAGGGAAAAGACGGTGGGGGTTGTTAAATATGCAACCAATTCTTAAAAATTAGGCCATTGCCCATTTAACCACCTCTAGTTTCTTCCTTTTTTAAAATAGGTGCTTATTTTCAATTAAAACTTATTTTCTAAATTATTTATAAATCAAACCTTGTTTTTAAAATCTGTTTTAACTAAAATTAATTCTCAGACATTTAATTTTAATTTCTTAACCTATTCTTTTAATTCTAATTATTTTAATATTTTATTTTATTAATTCCCAATTATTCAATTATCTAACCTAATTATGGTTTTTGGTTCACTAACCCCCGATTTACTGACTCGATTCTACTAGCCCAATTTTTAGGGTGTTACAACTCATCCGCCCTTTTTAAGATGTGCCATTGCGATGAAATTTCTTCAGAATTGTCATACCAAAATTTGTGTTTACTGTCCCGACAGACTTCATCTAATACCACCATGGTGTCAAAACTCACATCACATAATCTCCTAACACTCCGTTACACCCCATTTCTCCCATATTTTCAATCACGCATCATATATCTAACACAAGTACACATTCAGGTAGGTTATACTCATTTTCTTAACCAAATCATACTTCAATACACGTTTCACACACATCAACACAATCATGCATCACAATATACGTCCTAGACACACACACATAGTTGTTTCACAAAATCACATACACCCATACATACAATTCAAAACATACTTGACTCACAAGGACATTATATCAAGATTACATATATATATCTATATATATATATATTCAGTAGTCATCCAAGTACCCATGCATTGTTACTAGAACATCGATCACAAGAGAACTATTTAGAAGGATTTGTAGGAGTCGATATTAAGAACACACCTTATACTCACCTATTGAAGTTTGAATCTCCAAACTTAGACATCCTTCTCAACCCAACAGCAACAACTGCTTAAATGTAACAACCCGGTTTTAGCTAAATCGAAATAGTGGTTTTGGAACTACAAATCTGAGGTTGAAAATTTATTTTTAATAATATTTTTGGTGTTTAAAACATGTTATTATATATGTGTGAAAATTTAGTGAGCTAATTTTATCATTTAATAGCTCAATTTGAATAAAGGACTAAATCGCGTAAAATGAAGAAGTTTCATTCTATTTGTTAAAAGTGTTTACTTGCTATGATTCATTAAAACAAAGGTACTTATGATGATATTAGACCATTGATAGTGGAATTTAACATAAAAGGGCATTAAATGGATGTTTTAAATGGTTTTTATTTAAGGTTAAATATGTAATTTAGTAATTAAACATAACATAAATAAAAAAAAAGCCAAAATAATCTTTATTTCCTTCATCCATAACCAAGTTTCAAAAGAAAATAAAGCCTTGGAGAGCATTCTAGGGTTCGGCACTTTGAGGGATCAATTGGTATGTGATTTTTGTTTGGTTTTTGATGATTTTTATGTTTTTGAGATCGTTGCTTTGTATTCTAGCTAGCCCATGCCTTAATTTTTGAAGTTGTTAATAATTTTTTGAAGTTCCATTGATGAATACTTGAGCTTTTGAATGTTTGAGGATGAAAAATGAATATTTGTTGATAGTTACACAAGTTTTGTTAAGTGATTTTGAGTAAAAATGCCTATTAGGGGTTTAATTGTGAAAAGTGTAAATTGGGGGTTTAATTATGAAATAAATGAAAGCATTGGGCTGCTAGGGACCTATGTGAAATTCGGCTAGGCTTGAGTTTAATAAAATTTCATGAATTTTGTGTATTTGTGAAATAGAGGCTAAATTGTAAAAATGTGGAACTTTAGGGGCTAAAATGTAAAAATTCCCAAATATGTGTTTGTGGGTTGAATTGAATGAATTGATGAATGAATGAGTTAATTTTGAATGTATATAGATCAAGAACGAAAGAAATCAGATTTAGATCAGGGAAAATCAAAGGTTATCGAATAGCCGATCTAATCCGTTTATTCCGAATACAAGGTAAGTTCATATGCAAATAAATGTCTTTAAATTGAATTATATATGTTTAATTGTCATTCAACTTCTATGAATGTTGAATGATCAAATACGAGCAAGAATCGACAAGGTTACAATATCTGAAAGTCCCGTACGAACCTCAGGAATAATATAGGATACGAATGTCATGACATTAGGATTTTTGAGATGTGATTATGTGTAAGACCATGTCTGGGACATTGGCATCATTATGTGATTACGTGTAAGACCATGTCTGGGACATTGGCATCATTATTTGTTTTCGTGTAAAACCATAGCTGGGCTATCGACATCGATATGTGATAACATGTAAGACCATCTCTAGGATATGGCATTGTACGAGCTATATGTGATTTTCAAGTATCCTTAACAATTCCAAAAAGTTCAACGGGAAAAGTCAAGTCGAGAAAGAATGTGTGAATGAGTTAAGTGACTCAGGTACGTATGAGATTCATACAAGTATTGAAAAGGGAAGTATTTGATAAATTCACTTATGATATTGAATATGTATACATTGGGAAAGGTTTGTGAGCTTATATGTGTTTACTCATAGTTTGCCTATTGATGGAAATGATGTTGATTCATGTGGTAATTTTATTTGTATATGGCTTACTAAGCTTTTAAAGCTTACTTTGTGTGTTCATTCCCTATTTTATAGATGATCGAAACTAGCTCGGACTCGGGTATCATCAGGAATATCGTCACACTACCGATCAACTTGTTGGTACTTTTGGTGCTTTGTAAATATGGTATATGGCATGTATAGGGTAGTGATATGATGATATGTTTTGCTTGTGATAATGGCCATGAGATTTGGCTTGTAAATGGTATATGTTTTAGTATGTATATATAGTCATGAGTAATGGCTTATTTTGTTATGTTTGCAAGAATGTGGTTATGGTTCTATTTGAATTTGGAAATTAATCTATAAGGTGTGATTGAAGTTGTTAGTTTGATTAGTTAAGTGTTTGTTAATTGATGTTTAATGATATAAGTATTTGAATAGGTAAAAGATATGGAATTGAGTATTGAAATAGTTGAAATGAATATGGTTGATGGTTTTGGGATGCCTATTGTATGATGAAATGGTACCATTTTGGTTGTTTAGGTGAGCATGAGAAAGGGTGGCAAATTGGCTTTGCAAATGGCTTATTTTTGTCCATACAAGCAGAGACACAGGCGTGTGTCTCAGCCGTGTGCGACACATGGTCATGCTACATGGTTGTGTGTCCCTTGGTGTTGAAATTGAATTATAGTCAGTATGCTCCACACGGCCTACACACAGGCGTGTGACCGGCTGTGTGGCACAAATCAATATACCCCTTAAATGGCACACGGCCTAGCACACGGGCGTGTAACTTGGCCGTGTTGGATAAGTCAGTATACCCTACAAGATTGACACAGCCTAGCACACAGCGTGTGTGGCCACTTCGACGGGCACACGGGTTAGACACACGGGCGTGTAGTCGGTCGTGTGACCCAAGTCAGTACATATGCCCTGCTTTCACACAGCCTGAGAGACGGGCGTGTCTGGAGCCGTGTGAGGCACACAGCCTGTTCACACGAGCGTGTGACCCTTATATGTTTGAAATTTTTCTAAGTTTCCAAAATTTTTATAAGTTATTGATTTAGTCCTGAACCACTTCTAAAGCATGTTTAAGGCCTTGTAGGCCTGTATAAGGGACATAGTGAATATGATTGAATGGTGTTTGAGAATGAATGCTTAAATGTATAAGTTATATTTGATAAATAATGTGTATTGATCAGTAATACCTCGTAACCCTATTCTGATAGTGAATAGGGGTGAGGGGTGTTACATTTATTGGTATCAGAGCTACGGTTTAGTCGATTCTAGGACTAACATAGCGTGTGCGAGAGTCTAGCTATACATGCCATATATATATACTCTGCGATAGTGTGATGATTCTTAACAGCTTAAATTATGTTTTCTTATAGTAATGGATCTCGAAAGAGCTATAGCTGATGTTATAGAAAGTAACGCGTCCGCTCCTCCTCAAAAGGCAGCGCAATCTGACTCTAGGCCTGTATCTAGTACCCATGAGGGGAGGCTAAACAAGCCTTTCTCCAGATGATGAGTGAGTGGTTTACGGAGTTCGTTCGAACGAATCCGGCTGTGCAACATCCTCCACCCCTACCTATTCTTCAACAAATCCCTGTTATTCCTTAAGTTATAGATCCGATACGGATGAACAAGCCGCCAATAGATAAGATTCGAAAACATGGGACTGAAAAGTTTCGGGCTACTATTGATGATGATGCAGAGAGTGCTGAGTTCTTGCTCGAAAATACAATCAGAGTATTTGATGGATTGTCTTGTATTCATGATGAATGTATCAAATGTGTTGTATCTTTGCTGAGAGATAATGCGTACCATTGGTGGAAAACGTTGATATCTGTGGTTCCTAGAGAACGGGTTACTTGGGATTTTTTCCAATCTGAATTCTGAAAGAAGTACATCAGTCAAAGATTTCTTAATCAGAGGCATAATCAGTTTCTGGAGTTAAAATAAGGTCAGATGACTCTCACTGAGTATGAAAGGGAATTCGTACGGTTAAGTAAGTATGCCCGAGAATATGTTTCCACTGAAGAAATCATGTGCAAACGATTTGTAGATGGATTGAATGAAGATATAATGTTAATAGTTGGAATTCTAGAGTTGAAAGAATTTGTCGTTCTAGTTGAGAAGGCTTGTAAAGCCGAGGATCTTAGTAAAGAAAAGAAAAAGGAAGATTCAGAAGCTAAGGACTCGAGAAAAAAATTAATGAGTAAGCCGTATCAATCTTCATCGAAGAAATTCCGAGACTTGTTTAATCGTTCTAATGCATTAGTGGGACATTCAAACAGAGATCATGAAAGGCAACATTCGAGCTTTAAAGCTCCGGTTATCTCGATAGCTAGTGTTGGCAGTGCGAAACCAAATCGACCCGAATGTAAATAGTGTGGAAAATGGCATTTTGGTGATTGTAGATTGAATGATCGGGCTTGTTTTAAATGTGGATCGTTAGATCATTTTATCAGAGATTGCCCAGAGTTAGCTGAAAAAGATAACGCTTAGAGTATAAAGCTGAGTAATACTGCATTTAAAGGGAGACCACCCAGATATGCTTGTAATGTGAGTGGTAGTCAGAGAGTGACAAAAGACTCTACTGTGATGTCTGAGGCACGAGCACCTGCCCGAGCTTATGCTATCCATGCACGGGATGAGGCATCCTCGCCAAAAGTGATTACAGGTACTTTCACTCTCTTTGATACTAATGTGATTGCATTGATAGATCCAGGATCAACTTATTCTTATATATGCATGACTTTAGTATCCAGTAAGACTTTACCTGTAGAGTCTACTGAATTTGTGATTAGAATATTAAACCCTTTAGGCAAATGTATTTTGGTTGACAAAGTCTACAAGAATTGTCTGTTAATGCATCGTGATTTCTATTTTCCGGCTAATCTGATGTTGTTGCCATTCGACGAATTTGATGTAATCTTGGGTATGGATTGGCTAACGATGCATAGTGCTATAGTGAATTGTAGATGAAAGACAATTGAACTGAAATGTCAGAATAATGAGATTATAAGAATTGAATCTGATGATCTGAATAGTTTGCCAGTTGTGATCTTGTCTATGGCAGCTCAAAGATTTGTGAGAAAGGGGTGTGAAGCTTATATGGCTTATATACTTGATACGAAAGTGACAAAACGAAAAATTGAAATAGTACCAGTTGTGTGCGAGTATCTAGATGTGTTTCTAGAAGAGTTACCGGGTTTACCACCTATCAGAGAAGTTGAATTTGGTATTGAATTAGTACTGGGGACAACGCCGATATCGATAGCTCCGTACAGAATAGCCCCGATAGAGTTAAAAGAATTGAAAGCTCAATTGCAAGAGTTGACAGATAAGGGTTTTGCTAGACTGAGTTTCTCTCCCTAGGGTGCACCAATGTTGTTTGTGAAAAAGAAAAATGGCACGATGAGAATGTGTATTGACTAAAGACAACTGAATAAAGTGACTATAAAGAAAAAATACCCTCTACCGCGGATTGATGATTTGTTTGATCAATTAAAAGGGGCAACAGTGTTTTTGAAAATCGATTTGAGATCGGGTTGTTACCAGTTGCGAGTTAAAGACTCCAATGTGCCAAAAACTACATTTAGAACAAGGAATGGACATTATGAATTTTTGGTTATGCCTTTCAGACTAGCAAATGCACCTGTTGTTTTTATGGACCTGATGAACCGAATTTTTAGGCAGTATTTAGATCGATTCGTAGTTGTGTTCATTGATGATATCTTGATTTACTCTAGTGATGAATCTAAACATGCCGAGCATTTGAGAATTGTGTTACAAACTTTGAGAGATAAACAGTTGTTTGAAAAGTTTAGCAAATGTGAGTTTTGGCTACGAGAGGTTGGATTTCTAGGACATATTGTTTCATCTGATGGTGTCCGGGTTGATTCGAATAAGATATCTGTGATTATAGATTGGAAGCCTCCGAGAAATGTTTCTGAGGTTCGCAGTATTTTAGGACTAGCAGGATATTATAGACGGTTTGTAAAAGGCTTTTCGATGATTACAACTCTGATGACAAGATTGCTTCAAAAAGATGTTAAATTTGAGTGGTCAGATAAATGCCAGAAAAGTTTCGAGCAGTTAAAAGCTTTATTGACTGAAGCTCCAATGTCAGTTCAGCCCGAGTCGGGTAAAGAATTCATAATTTTTAGTGATGCATTGTTAAATGGCCCAGGTTGTGTTTTCATGCAGGAAGGCAAAATTGTAGCTTATGCCTCGAAACAGTTGAAGCTGCATGAAAAGAATTATCCGACACACGATCTAGAATTGGCTGCAATTGTGTTCGCGTTGAAAATTTGGCGCCATTATTTGTTTGGTGAGAAATGTCATATTTATACTAACCACAAAAGCTTGAAATATCTGATGACTCAGAGAGGTTTGAATTTGCGACAGCAGAGATGGTTAGAATTGTTAAAAGACTATGATTTGGTAATTGACTATCATCCGGGGAAAGCGAACGTAGTTGCTAATGCTTTGAGCCGAAAGTCCTTGTTTGCTTTACGTGCTTTGAACACACATTTGGCTTTGTCTAACGATGGTTCGTTAGTAGCCGAGTTGAAAGCGAGACCGTTGTTTATACAACAAATTTCTGAAGCTCAAAAGTTTGATAATAAACTGCAAGCAAAACAGGTTCAGTGTGAGTCAATTTCTGTTTCAGAGTTTCAAGTTGATTCCAATGATGGTTTGAGATTCAGAGATCGAATATGTATTCCGAGAAATTTAGAGTTGATTCAGATGATTTTGAATGAAGCACATAGTAATTGTTTATTAGTACACCCGGGAAGCACGAAAACGTATAATGATTTGAAACAGTTTTATTGGAGGCATGGCATGAAATGGGATATCTTAGAATTTGTTTCGAAATGTTTGATTTGTTAGCAAGTCAAAGTTGAGCATCAAGTTCCGTCAGGTTTGCTACAGTCTATCATGATTCCTAAGTGGAAATGAGATAGAGTAACTATGGATTTTGTTTCGAGTTTGCCCTTAACTCCGAGAAAGAAAGATGCAATATGGGTTGTTGTTAACAGATTGACAAAATCAGCTCATTTCATCCCCATATTTACGGATTACTCAATTGATAAATTAGCTGAGTTGTATATCTCAGAAATTGTTCGGTTGCACGGAGTGCCATTATCTATTGTTTCAAATACAGATCCGAGGTTCAATTCACGATTTTGGAAGAAATTACAAGAAGCTTTAGGTACAAAGCTGCATTTTAGCACTGCATTTCACCCTCAAGCAGATGGTCAATCCAAGCGAGTTATTCAGAAACTCGAGGATATGTTGCGATGTTGTATTCTTGAATTTGAGGGTAGCTTGGAGAAATATCTACCGCTGATTTAATTTTCTTACAATAATAGCTTTCAATCAAGTATAAAGATGGTAGCATAAGAAGCTCTCTACGATCATAAATGTCGAACACCGTTGTACTAGACTGAGCTAAGTAAGAATAAGATTCACGGAGTTGATCTGATCAGGGAAACAAAAGAAAACGTGAAAGTAATTTGCGATAGTTTGAAAGCAGCATTGGATCGACAGAAATCTTACGTAGACTTGAAACGGAAAGATATTGAGTTTCAAATCGGGGATAGAGTGTTTCTAAAAGTGTCGCTGTGGAAAAAGATACTGTGGTTTGGTCTAAAAAGGAAATTAAGTCCGCGATTCATCGGATCGTATGAGATTATGGAGTAAGTCGGATCAGTTGCTTATCGACTATCTTTATCGTCTGAGTTAGAGAAAATACATAATGTATTTCATGTGTCGATGCTTCAACGATATCGATCTGACCCTTCACATGTCATTTCCCCGACTAAGATTGCAATTCAATCAGATATGACATATGTTGAAGAACAGATTCAAATTCTAGCTCGTGAAATCAAAGAGCTGAAAAATAAGAGAATTACATTAGTGAAAGTATTAAGGAATCGAAATGGGGTTGAAGAAACTACGTGGGAACCCGAGGATGCACCTTAACCTATTATTGTAATATTATTTTTGTAATATTATTTTTGGTGTTTACAACATGTTATTATATATGTGTGAAAATTTAGTGAGCTAATTTTATCGTATAATAGCTCAATTTGATTAAAGAACTAAATTGCGTAAAATGTAAAAGTTTCATTCTATTTGTTAAAAGTGTTTAATTGCTATGATTCATTAAACCAAAGGCCCTTATGATGATATTAGACCATTGATAGTGGAATTTGACATAAAAGGGCATTAAATGGATGTTTTAAATGGTTTTTATTTAAGGTTAAATATGTAATTTAGTAATGAAACATAACACAAATAAAAAAAAGCCAAAATAATCTTTATTTCCTTCATCCATAACCGAATATCAAAAGAAAATAAAGCCTTTGATAGCATTCTAGGGTTCGACACTTTGAGGGATCAATTGGTATGTGATTTTTGTCCGGTTTTTGATGATTTTTATGTTTTTGAGATCGTTACTTTGTATTCTAGCTAGCCCATACCTTAATTTTTGAAGTTGTTAATGATTTTGTGAAGTGTCATTGATGAATACTTGAGCTTTTGAATGTTTGATGATGAAAAATGAATATTTGTTGATAGTTACACAAGTTTTGTTAAGTGATTTTGAGTAAAAATGCCTATTAGGGGTTTAATTGTGAAAAGTGTAAATTGAGGGGTTGAATTATGAAATAAATGAAAGTGTGGGATGCTAGGGACCTATATGAAATTCGGCTAGGCTTGAGTTTAATGAAATTTCATGAATTTTGTGTATTTGTGAAATAGGAACTAAATTGTAAAAATGTGGAACTTTAGGTGCTAAAGTGTAAAAATGCCCAAATATGTGTTTGTGAGTTGAATTGAATGAATGAGTTAATTTTGAATGTATATAGATCAAGAACGAAAGAAATCGGATTTAGATCGGGGAAAATCAAAGGTTATCGAATAGTCGATCCAGTCCGTTTATTCCGAATACAAGGTAAGTTCATATGCAAATAAATGTCTTTAAATTGAATTATATATGTTTAATTGTCATTGAACTGCTATGAATGTTGAATGATCAAATAAGAGCAAGAATCGACAAGGTTACAATATCTAAAAGTCTCGTACGAACCTCAGGAATAGTATATGATACGAATGTCATGACATTAGGATTATCGAGATGTGATTGTGTAAGACCATGTCTGGGACATTGGCATCATTATGTGATTACGTGTAAAACCATGTCTAGGAAATTTGCTTCGTTATTTGATTTCGTGTAAGATTATAGCTGGGCTATCGGCATCGATATGTGATAACATGTAAGACCATATCTGGGATATGGCATTGTACGATCTATATGTGATTTACGAGTATCCTTAACAATTCCAAAAGGTTCAACGGGCAAAGTCAAGTCGAGAAAGAATGTGTGAATGAGTTAAGTGACTCAGGTACATATGAGATTCATACAAGTATTGAAAAGGGAAGTATTTGATAAATTCACATATGATATTGAATATGTATACATTGGGAAAGGCTTGTGAGCTTATATGTGTTTACTCATAGTTTGCCTATTGATGGAAATGATGTTGATTCATGTGGTAATTTTATTTGTATATGGCTTACTAAGCTTTTAAAGCTTACTTTGTGTGTTCTTTCCCTGTTTTATAGATAATCGAAGCTAGCTCGGACTCGGGGATCATCAGGAACATCGTCACACTATCGATCAACTTGTTGGTACTTTTGGTGCTTTGTAAATATGGTATATGGCATGTATAGGGTAGTGATATGATGATATGTTTTGGTTGTGATAATGGCCATGAGATTTGGCTTGTAAATTGTATATGTTTTAGTATGTATATATAGTCACGAGTAATGGCTCATTTTGTTATGTTTGGCAAGAATGTTGTTATGGTTATATTTGAATTTGGAAATTGATCTATAAGGTATGATTGAAGTTGTTAGTTTGATTAGTTAAGTGCTTGTGAATTGATGTTTAATGATATAAGTATTTGAATAGGTAAAAGATATGGAATTGAGTATTGAAATAGTTAAAATGAATATGGTATGATTTGTGTACTTGATTGATGGTTTTGGGATGCCTATTGTATGGTGAAATGGTACCAATTTGGTTGTTTAGGTGAGCATGAGAAAGGGTGGCAAATTGGCTTTGCAAATGGCCTATTTTTGTCCATACGGGCAAAGATACGGGCGTGTGTCTCAGCCATGTGCGACACACGGTCATGCTACACGGTCGTGTGTCCCTTGGTGTTGAAATTGAATTGAAGTCAGTATGCTCCACACGGGCGTGTGATCGGCCTCGTGGCACAAGTCAGTATACCCCCTAAATAGCACACGGCCTAGCACACGGGCGTGTGACTTGGCCGTGTTGGATAAGTCAATATACCCTATAGGATTGACACGGCCTAGCACAGGGCCTCGCACAAGGGCATGTGTGGCCACTTCGAAGGGCACACGGTCTAGACCACGAGCGTGTGGTCGGCTGTGTGACCCAAGTTAGTATGTATGCCCTGTTTTCACACGGCTTGAGACACAAGTGTGTCTGGAGCCGTGTGAGGCACACGGCCTGTTCACACGGGCGTTGACCCTTATATGTTTGAAATTTTTCTAAGTTTCCAAAATTTTTATAAGTTATCGGTTTAGTCCCGAACCACTTCTAAAGCATGTTTAAGGCCTCGTAGTCTCGTATAAGGGACATAGTGAATATGATTGAATGGTGTTTGAGAATGAATGCTTAAATGTATAAGTTATATTTGATAAATAATGTGTATTGATCAGTAATACCTTGTAACCCTATTCTGATAGTGAATACGGGTGAGGGGTGTTACATTAAAGATCACATATTCATCATTAAAACCCATTTACATATATATTGCTAATATCTCAATCACAGATAACCCCCATGCAAGATCTTGTATTCATAACTTACTGTTCATATAACTTTTAGCAATCTACTTTTTCAAAAACTTGCATGAAGAGCTATAATACTTACCAAGAAATGGGACAACCACTGATTAAATCAAAACTCTTAACTTCCAATTTAATGGAGAAGAGATACAATTAGATTTAAGAAAAGAATCATAGAGTGATTTTGAAGAAAGAAGAATCTTTTTCAAAACCCTTCTCACACATATATATAACCCACTTCTACGTAGTGGAACTTAACAAGTGTCACGAAATTTAGAATTTTTCATTCTTAATGGTTTACAAATTTTGGAAGAAACATAAATGAGAATCCTGTATAGTGGATATTAAACCAGTCAATCCAGTTGGTTCCTAACTAGGTCACTTTACAACCCAACTAGCACAGTTGCCAGACAAACTAGGTGTACTATACATTTGGTGGTAACTCATACCATAATTACCTTTTCGCTTACACATTCGTTTCCCGTAAATAACATAATGGCCTGAAATAGAATCTTCACTTTCTTACATGACGATTATTATACGCCCACTCATATTCGCCAAAAGAAGCAAATGGGTGGATTACACTTCTCCAAACAAATAATTTCACTACTACACATCCTATTCTTAGATCCGCCAGACTTGGGATATGACAAAAGAATCATGCCTTGGTCCACATTCAACTGCACTAATTGTTGATACAATGATAATTGAACGAATGGGGTGAAATTTCTTAAAGTCAATTCAACCATGTTGCCAAATTTTAGGTTTGGAAGATCAATCGAATTGCGACGAATTTTCGGATGAGATTTAAGCATTTCTGGGCTGAGATGTCTATATAACATTTGAAGATCTATCTCTTATCTTCGAAACGCACTTTGCATCACTTGATTTTAAGTTTGAGAGCTCAAGTTATGACCATTTTATTTAATACTACATGAGCAAAATTTTTGAACGGAATTATTACAGGAATTACGAGTCTCAGGCTTTAATTCAAGTTTAAATCATATTGGGTTCAAGTTTAAGGCCTAATTTTGATTATACATGAGCCCAATATTGTATCTATTAGGTTTTATTATTTTATTATTTATTTATTTTTAATTTTAGGATATTTTTAAGTATTTAAAGTTGTTTAGGAGTTTTATGTTTCTTAGTCAACAAGAAAGTTTAGTTCTACTAAAACTACATATTTAGATTAATTAGAGTTTCATTATACTTGCGAATTTTATTTGGATGTAATTAGCTAGCCTATATAAAGGCCTCTTCATTATTAATTAAAGGCATTGATGATTCATTCATTAATAAAATTTTCAACTCTTAGAGTTAATTTCTTTCATGCCAGATTGTTTTCTTGAATTTTTAGAAATAGTTTTTCTTCTTGATTTTCTTCAAGAAGTCATAGGAATCCATTCTTCATTCTTCAAATTTTCCAAGGATTATTTCTTGAAGGGTTAATTAGATTCATTAATTGAATTTGTTAGGGCTTATATCTCAAAGGATTCAATTAAACAAAGCAACCATGAAAGTAAAGAAAATAAACATAAACATGGAAAACAAAGCAACCATGAAAGTAATGCTTGAGAAAAATATAAAAGTTGATATTTTTATGCAAGAAAACTTAAATAGCATGAAACCAAAAGTATTTAACAAGGAAATCCAAAGCAAGAAACATAAAATGAATAAACTTTAATAGATTTAAAGTAAAATAAATTGAAATACATTGAACTAAAACTTAAAGAGTTTTGCAAGCAAGGTATAGGGAATGGAAATATAAATAAACCTTAACTATAATAATAACTAACTTAACTAACACTAAGAACAAGAAGAACAAGAAGTAAATGCATAAAAATAAACTCTAATATAAGGTAAAGAAGAGAAAAATAAAAACCCTAGAAGAGTGCAGAGAAAATCTAAAGAAAACCTAGATAAAATTAAACCTAAACCTAATCTAGTGTGTGTGTGTCTCTCCTTTTTTGCAATTTTTGGTTGTTTTGAAGTGTATCCTGATTACTTTTCGTTGCAAAAAATGCCCCTACACGGGCCTTGTGTGATTAGTGGACCGGGTAGACAAAGATTGCCCTTTTTGTCTAAGTTTGTCCCCTTGATGAAGGTGATATCGCGATACCCAGAATAGGATATCACGATATCTCGGGTAGTATTGAAATTTGGGATCCTCCTTGGAGGGTGGATATTGCGATACCCAAAGAGGATATCGCGATACCACTGAAGGGAATCTTTGGTCTTCTATACTGTCGGAGGTATCGCGATTCCAAGGGTTGGATATTGCGATACCTTGCCCTAGGTGCAGTTTCACTCCTTTTTGACCTCCGAGACGTCCTTACATCACTCAAAAATACGTTAGGCCTCCCAATGGCACTATTGACAAATTGAGTCATAAAATAGATAAAAATGAGACATTCTCACTTATTAATTGAAAATAAAAAAATAACAAAAAACTACACTAAAGACGCTATTTTGCTTGAGAAAAAGCTCCTTAAGTACTTCAGAAAAGCCTAACTTGCCATATCGATTTGTGGCAAATCAATCTTCCACCCAGTCGGGGAGTCTCGTGTTTAGTTACATCATATCACCGACAATCTCAAGACAAGGTTTCCTATCATGTACAACTCTAACATTCCCTTTACTAAGGTGGCATGAGGTTATTACACCTTAGTGGTCCCTAGTTGGTTCCCTCTTGAGGAGGGTGCAACCACTAATAGCAGGTGGCCTAAAAGGGCTCCTCACTATCAACGAACGACTTAGGATGGATGATCTTCCCTTGAGTGATACGAAGCAAGCATGTGGTTGGTTCTTGAATAACCATTTGGACATGATAAGACCGGAGGTCATTGGTGGGCGCCTTTTCGGCTGCTTCTCATAGTGCAACATGTCCAAGATGGGGTAGGGACACAAAGTTAAAGGAAAAACTTCAAATTTATTCAAATCTTCCTAATTTAACTAGCCAAGCTTTCATTATATAGGCACTTACATAGTAAAGTTTAGCACTAACGATTTGATCTATGGTCAAATTATATTAATAATTAAACAAGAAATTAAAATTTTCTAAAACTAATTAAATATTTATTTTACAAGTCTTATGTAACTAAAATTCTAATTAAATGGATAAATAAATATATGATCTCTTAAATAAACTTTGAAGTAATATAAAACTCTACAATCTATAAAAAAAGAACTAAACCTAAAAATATTTAGATCCCATTAAAAAATGGGCAACAAATTGACCGATGTTCCAAACCCTCCTAAATTTGTTTCATTTAGGTTAAGAAGCGCCACATATTTAAATTCCACTAAATACATTTTTGCAAAAAAAAATCCAGTTAATTGAAAGATATTTGATAGAAGGAACATGCCTTGAATTCATGTACTTTTAGATTGAAAGGAAGATGTTGTGAATTCATTTAACTCTTTATCAAAATGCCACACTATATTCGAAACACATCAAATGCCGCAATAAAATGTCTATATGTTCAATTAGTTGTAGTATGTATTCGTTATGTGACACTAGCCAAAATTTCAAGACTGTCAGTAATATTAGGTTATCACATAGGTTTTTTTTTTTTATCATGGGATTCAATTTTATAAAAAAATTATTAAAAATTCTATCACAAGTATATTTATGTAAAATTTATGTTTTTTATAATATAGAATAAGATTAAAAATAATCTATAATAATAATAAAATATTTAATTTGAATCTAATAAAATCATATTAAAACCAAAATATAAATGTTATACTAAAATGAAATTTTAATTTAGTGATAAAATTTATATTTTATTGATATTAATTCAAATCTAACTACATAATATATATATATATATTAAATTTTTGAATAATTATTATATTTTTCTTTCTCATAATTAAAATATAAATCACATTCATAATATTACAATTTATTATCTTTTAAAAGTTTAGGTACGTTTTTAAAGTTGTTTATATATTTTTAAAAATTATGATGCTAAAAATAAAAATTAGAAAAACAATTGTAAAATTGTAACGAGAATCTTTTAAAATTATATTTTTGAAGATAATTGCGTTAATTAATTGGGTAACTATAATGTTCACAAAACGAAGGTTAGTATACAACATGAATATAATTAACACCATTTATTTCAAGTTTAAAAAAAAAAATCAAGCATAAGCAAGGTTTTGCCTTTCTTTGCCTAAAAGAAAAAAAAAAAAAAAAAAAACCTCAAATAATTCCCTGTCAAAACCCTTTATGGGTTCAAAACCATATCATATGACTGCTAACGTCCTAGTTTTGTTCATCATAATCTGTGGTTCTTCTGAATCAAAAACCTGTTTCCTGCATTGTCTTAAGATGGTTATATAACAAAGTGTTTTTCCCTGTCTGTCCCAAATGAAACAGAACGTTCCGGCTGCCAATACAACATTTGCATCACCTGTTGTGTCCCCATAAACCCACATTTTAGGTGGAACAACAAGCATTCTTGGTTCCATTATCTTGCAGATTGGAGACTTTAATGGTAGTTCCATGAGGAACACCAGTGGTGGAACCCGCTTCTTGTGCTGCCAACGCTTTTTTTCTTATTATCTGATAAATATCCAACAAGATTGTCTGAAATGCCTTCTCGACATTGAATGCTTCTAGTGCGGATGTTTCGAGGAATGAAAGACCTTCTTTCTCGGCCAAGCCTTCAGCATCTTCCGTTGAGACCGCTCGAAGATGGTTGAGATCGGACTTATTTCCGGCCATCATAATGACGATGTTTGAATCAGCATGGTCTCTTAGTTCACGTAACCATCTTAGGACATTGTCGAAGGTTTGCCTTTTAGTTATATCGTAAACCAACAATGCCCCAACTGCACCTCTATAGTAAGCACTTGTGATGGCTCGATACCTCTCTTGACCAGCCGTATCCCATATTTGGGCCTTAATTGTCTTCCCTTCTACCTGAAATGCAACCAACATGTCTTATGCTTAATCTTCATTTTACTTGAATTATTCGTATCCAACATCAGAAGAATGTAAAAAGGTTGGGAAGGCCTTGCTACCTCCAAATTCTTCAAACTTTGATTTTAACCCCTAAAATAATTATATAAAATACGACAAATTATGTTTGGACACAAAGTTTTCTAATTTGACTTTCTTTTGTGATTTACCCACTAAAGTTTTTTTTTATACTTTTTTTTTTATTTTACGATTTATTTTCTTAATTGGTCATCATCCGTCCTAATAATTTCACGTTCAAAGTTCAAACCTTCTTCCCTTAAAAATGTAATATGCCTAACATCAAATATATTATTTTATATAATTTATAATTTTATACGATAAATTTCGTAACTTACTTTTTTTTTTGGTTTATATCTCATTAATTTTAATATTTTAATATCTTAACACCTTTCCAATCAATTAAATAAATATATTATTATTTTTCATTCTATATTCCTAACAGCAAAAGGATAAAATCATTATAGTGTCTAATACAAATTGTACATTTTAAGTTTCTAATGCGTCTAACTTTATATATGCACCATGAATTAATAATAAAAGTTTATTTCGTATAAAATTTTTATAAAGACACCATTACTTACTAGAAATCTTATTTTATACATTGGTGAAACTCACACATATATTTAATAATAACATAATAAATAATAAAAAGTATGATTTGAAACTAATTTATAGTAATATATAAAATATGTATGATATTAAAATGAAAAAGAATAGATTAAATTGTGAACAAAACGAAATTTAAATACAAAAATATATAAAATTAAGAATACTAAATTAATACAATTGTTTATCATTGTTCTATCATCAGTTCTATGTTGGTGTCGAGTTAATTTGTGAGACTAACTCAATCAACATCATTAATAAAAAACTCTATCACATGAGTATGCATATCGAAACGACATATTTAGAACATGTATTTTTTTTAAAAAAAATAGCTTACCATAAATTAATATATACATTTGATGGAGGTAATAAAATGTACATAACAAAATTAAAATGTATAAATTTCTCAAAATAAAACTTCGGTTGATTGGTAAATATAAAATTTTGCTAATCCAATGGACATGGGTCCAAATCCCATCATATGCATATTTTTATTGATTTTTTAGATGAAAAAGACTAAAATACCTTTATATAATATAATTTATTTTTAATGCAAACTGTGAAGGCATATTAAAATATTTTCCCTAACTGAATTGGGACATAATTGATGTGTGACACTAACTCAGTAAATAGATTTATAAATAGTATGTATAAATATACAATTGATGATTGTAATATATTGTACATATTAAAATAAAAATGTATAAAATATATTAAAAGTTAAAGAATTAAATTTGTTATTATGTTTTATATAAAAGAAACATCAAAATAAGCATTTAATGGCACAATTGTAATGGAAAGTTAGACTAATTTGTTAATGTAGAAGGATTAATTTGCCTACTGTTTGTCAATTTTTTAGGCAAAAATGCAATCTAAAATATAGAAATTGTTGTGATACTTTTACTCGGAAAAGATATATTATATATATATCATATGTATACAGTATACAGAAAGCTAACCTGAAGAGTCCTAGTTGCAAATTCGACACCAATGGTTGATTTTGATTCCAAAAAGAACTCATTTCTCGTAAATCTTGAAAGAATATTTGATTTTCCTACACCCGAATCTCCGATCAACACAATCTTAAATAAATAATCGTATTCATGATCCACTTTATAAGCCATTAATAGGTGTCTTTTACCCTATCCAAAACCTGTTAATCAAATAATAAATTGGCTTAACAAATTGTTTCCCGGAATTTCTTCATATCCAAGAAATCAGAAAACCCAATTGTAAGAACATATTTATTTCCAATGGAAATGTAGAGTAAACCAAATGCGTTATGGTTTTTTTTTTTCTTGAGAAACAAACAAGGCTGTGAAAGAAGAGAGGAAACTAACCATTAATTGATGATGGGTTAATATCTGATTACTGATAGAAAATGGAGATTACCGAAACTCAGAGATTTGGTGTTTGTTTTGAGAGAATTTCCTGAAGAGAAGGAGAGGAGAAAGGAAAGCGTTCCCTTTCCATAACCAAAGAGAGAAAACAGAAGTAACGTACAAAAAGGCACTTAAAACGGTGTTTAAGCAGGATCTATCCAATTAAATTCGAAAATTAATTAGTATTCGACTCATTAATTTTATAATTGAATTTTCTAAAATACAAGAGTAAGAAGCTAAGAGTAACTGTTTTCCTTATGTAGACTCTTTCTCGATAAGGTCTTTAATTGCCCAGGTTTCTACAATTAAAGATGATCGTGCATGGATTTGCATTCGTGACATTTTACGGTTAAAGATAATTATTGTCTTTATGCTGCAGCTGCCTATCTTTATAATTCTTTATTTCACCTTTCAACTTTATAAAAAAAAAATTTATTTCAACATTTTCTTTAATTTTTTGTGTCTTTAAGTCC
This sequence comes from Gossypium australe, assembly GCA_005393395.2. NCBI lineage: Eukaryota > Viridiplantae > Streptophyta > Magnoliopsida > Malvales > Malvaceae > Gossypium > Gossypium australe. The sequence continues at coordinate 19,054,016 of CM016617.1, forward strand.
TTCAATTTATATTGTTTGTCAAATCATCCCAAAATATATGGAAAAATTAATATTGATGATATGACATACATGCGAATTGTCATGTGTATACCATGTTAGCAATTAATTATTTTTTTAAATATAAAAATGTTTTTTTAATAATTTTAAAGTATTTTTTATTTTAAATTTTTTTTAAAAAGTTAATAAATAGCTTGCGTGATATCCACATGACAATCTAATGTACGTTACGTCAGCAAAGGTAACAACATTAACTTTTCCATTCATTTTAAGGTGAGTTGACAAACAACGCAAGTTTAAGGGCTGATTTGATAGTGATTAAATTTTCATGAAGGAAGATGTAATGACCACCATTAGATGAAATAGGATCATATGAGAGAACGAACATATCCCAAAAAAATAAAGGATAAACTATGATGGTAACACACTTACAAAGTCATTGGGTGAGAAGTTGATTAGCAATTTCGTGATAGTATATAATAATGGAGAGTTCAATCATGATACTTTAGTAGAATGACTTCATGACTAAATAATATTGTAATGAATATCCTATTAGGGTAATACAATTACAAAGTCATTGGATGAGAAGTTGATAAGTAGTTTTGTGATAGGATATAATAATGGAGAGCTCAATCATGATACTTTAGTGAAATGACTTCATGACTAAATAATGCTGTAATGAATAGGCAGAAAATCAAAACTTAATTACAAATTATTTGAGCCTTAATTGTATATGTTCAACCAATCCCTCTACTAGCTCAAGATAACTAGAAACAAATTGCATGTAGAACCAATAAAAAGAAATGAATGAAAACAATAAAGTAAGAAAACTAGATCTCATGTATCACTTTCCACAGTGAATGCGTTTTTCGCTAAGTATAGAAGATAACTTAGAAATTAATTTAAATTCTTTGAATTATTATTTAATTAACTGTAATCAAGCCTTGTTCAAACAGAACTCTGGTATTATTTCTCTATAAATAGGAACTATGTGTTAAGTAATTTACCACACTTTACATACGTTGAGAAAATAGTGGTAATTTAGTTTGAAGAATAAATTTCATTTTTTGAGAAAAACGCATAGTTTTTGGTTAGAGAGAGAATTGACTTTTCTACTGAAAGTTCAATAAAATTTTTCAATCTATAATTTGGTTCATGTTGTTCGAACCCACACTCGAGGCAATTCATGGTTCAAGAATAGCGAAAAAGGTCATTAAGTAGAAAGTTGAGATCGACTTTAGACCGCATTGTACAAAGCATATATATATATTTCAGTTAAGTTTATTCCTATAAATATCACAATGGCTCAATTTCAAATTTCAAAGAAAAAAAAAATTAAACTTCTGTGTGCCTATTGACACTATTTTCTAAAGTGATTTTTTCAACAATTGGTATCCGAGTCAGGTTGTGTTATGTTTATAATATAAGCAAATACCGAATTTTCTCTCTTTCTCTCATTGTTTGATTAAATTGAGATAAGATGTGTCATTCTTTAAGTTATATTCATGTTCGAAAAATGATGTATGTGTATGGATGTATGGTTTTGTTTTATATGATATTTTATAAAGTAATTTTTTCAAAGGTTTTGATTATTAGAAATTATACCGATTGTATTTTAGGTTTTTCATAAATTTTGGGTTTGTAATTAGATTGTGTACTATCATCTCCACGCAAGTTTTATTATAATTATTTATTTGCTGTAAAATTAGAAAATTCATGTGAATAGGGATCGTACTAGAAACTTTGGTAACTTGAAAATTTGGTGAACAGGAGAAACGAGGCGATTGGCAATGTGACTAAAATTGAATGAGACGACGTGAACCCAATAGTGTTGGATCTAGTGCCCTAAGTGTTGTATTTTTTATCTATATACATTTGTATTTTTCAAACAAATTGATTTAATAAAAATATTCATTAATTACATTAATACCCTTTTTATGTTGTCTTTAATGTTTTTACACACAAAAAAAAATGGAAAAAAATATTGGCTTATTGGTTATCTAACGTTTAACTAATACTAAGCGGTATTATGTGGTTGGATCGTAATACGGGAAGACAACTTGTATTAGTAGTTGAACCTAAACATGTCCTTAGTCTAGTCGAAAATGAGCAAATCGATTGAAAGCCTAATATTCGTCTATCAAGTCCAATTGGGGAGATATTTTGTCTTAAACATCGAAGCGAATGACTCTCAGAAGCTTGACTTCCTTTGAACGTGCTAATGTCTAGAGTGTAATTCCTGCAACCAAATAGAAGAGTTAGGTGGTTTCGGCAAGTATATGGGTTAGGTTGTAATATAGTTTGTACAAAAAGTATAAAAGTACTCCGAGGATCGTACCCAAGGGTGTAACATCCCAATTTTGGGCCTAGTCAGAATAGTAGTTTTGGGACCACAAATTCAAAGTAGAAATAATTATGTTATGAGTATTTTGAGGTCTATGGCATGATTGCATGATTGTGTGAAAATTTCATGAAGAATTTTTATGCATAAAGTGTCCAATTTGATAATTAGGACTAAATTGAATAAGTTGCAAAATATATGTTCTAGAAGCTTTGAGCATGAAATTGCCATGGATTTTTAATTAGAGGGTCTTAAATAGAAATTTGACCAATTTCTATTTTTATGGACAAAAATAGACATGGATGGGTAAATTTTCAAAGAAAGGCATTAAGGGCGTTTTGGTCATTTGGTAAATAAAAGAATAAAAAGGGAAAATCAAGTCAAAATTGTGTCCATCTTCTTCAACCTTGGACAAAAATCTCAAGTTCACCATAGCTAGGGTTGTCATCTTTCAAGCTTGATAGTAAGTGCATCCTAGCCCCGTTTTTAATGTTCTTTACATTTTTGAAGTTGTTATCAACCGATCTAGCTATTTCTACCATTTATTTGAGCTAGGGTTGATGTCTAGGGTTTGACCCATGTGTGACATGCATGTATTTTGATGTCTAATGGTGGATTATGAAAGTTTTAATGTTAGATAAATAACTTTTGCTAGGTGATTTTTGGTGAAAATTGACAAAAGGACCTATTTGTAAAAAGATTTCAAAATGTGTGTAAAAGTGAGATTAAATGAAAAATGTAGACTACTATAAGTATAAAAGAGGTTCGACTAGGCTTGAGAATCGAAAAAATTGAATAGATTTCATTTTCTAAGCCTAGGGGCAAAAATGTAATTTTTCTATAATATGACTTTTGGACTGAATTGAGTAATGTGATTATTAAATGAGCTAAAATTGCTATTATAGATCAAGAAAAATGAGATTCGAACCTTGATCGAGGGAAAAACAAAGTTATCGAGGATTAGGTTCAATTTCTACTATTTTGTACCGAGGTAAGTTCTTATGTAAATAATGCAATGTTGTGATTAATTATTTAATGTTTTGATATTGTATGAACTGTATATTTGATTCTATGAATACATTCGACAAGTTCGACAAGTTCCGACAAGAGAGAAAATCCCATTTGAATCTTAGGAATAGAATAGGATACGAGTGACATGTCACTAGGATTCCATGTGATATATATGTTATGTGATCCGGGTGCTAGTCTCGTACGTCGACTAGTGGCTGGGTAGTCCGACATGTGTTTGCGGATACCTGACAGCTTGTGTGAGCAGCATTGCGTAGTTATGTCTTGACTAACAGCTTGTGTGAGCAAGCCCGTGATTAGCTCGAGAGCGAGCCCCTATGTGTTATGAGATATGAGGTAGCATTGGCTACATATATGGCACTTATGTGCAAAGACTTTCCGTGTATCCCATTAGTATTCCAAGTGTTCAACGGGTATGTCAAAGACTGGAAAGAGTATGATATGTTACGAGTTGGTACAGGTACGTACGGAAACTCATAAGAATGAGCTTGGTATGTGATGAGCTTTTGGTAAGGTTAACAATGATTAAGTATGCTTATGAAGTTATGATGATAATTACGTGACTTATGCCAAATTTCTTGTACGATGCACATGTCTATGTTACTTAATGTTGTCTATTATTTACATTTGAACTTACTAAGCTTTAAGCTTACCCCCTTCCTTTTCATTTCTTATAGTGTCGCCAAGCTAGCTCGGGGATCAGAAGTCGTTGGAGAATCGATCACACTATCAATTTAATCATTGGGGTATTTTTGGTTTCACATTTTGAAAATGGCATGTATGGGGGGACTTGGTCATTTTGTTATGTGTCATATTGGTTAGTCAAAAGTGTTGGCTTATTCATAATATTATGATTCATTTTGTATATGGCCATGAGATATGGCTTATAATGATTATTGTGTTGTAAGCCTATTTATTCATACATGCTTGTGCCTATGCATTTGTGATGTGGTTGGTGGTTGTGTGTATGTGATGAGTTGTGTTGTGGCTATGAATGCTTGATGATATAATTGGGATTTGTTTAGTATGATGATCACTATAGCTTAAATGAGAATTGGTAAGTTGAGTCTGACAAAGAATGGTGTCTTGTGCATGAACAAGTTAATAGAATACTGCTATAATTGTGAGTTGTTTGATGATGTTTAAGTACTCAATTATGCCATGTTAAGTGCCTTGAAGTCATATATATATTTGGATTGGTGTGGTTTAGATGTTGTGTAGGTTGGTGCAAGTATGGGTGGCATAAAGGCTTGGTAAATAGCCTTATTTTGTCCACACGGGTAGACACACGGGTGTGTGTCTAGGCCCTGTGTGACACACGGCTTGCCCCATAGGCGTGTGTCATGACCGTGTGTCCCCTGCACCCTAATTAATGCAAAATAGAATGCCCAATAGTAAACACACGAGCACGAGACACGGCCATAGGACATGGGCATGTGCCCAAACCGTGTGAAGTCTGCATTTAATTTTTGGAATTTAATTCGCCACACGGCCTAAGGACACGGGCGTGTGCCTTGGCCGTGTGACCTTATTTGGTTGATGACGTCATAAACAGAATGTCCCCTATTTTGGACACAGCCATGGGCATGTGATATGCCACACGGGCGCGTCCCTTCACCCACACGGGCGTGTGGACCTTTTTGATGAAAATTTTCTAAGTTTTCCCAGAAATTTCTAAAGTTCTCAGTTTAGTCTCGAACCACCCCTAATGTATGTTTTGGGCCTTGTAGGCTTGTTTAAGGGACGATATGAATGTTTATGAAAAGTTTTAAATTTGAGTGGAAATTCATGTTTGGTTTTGTATGATTGCTTGCGTATAAGTCTGGTACAAAATTAATAATACCTTAGATGTTAATAGATCTAATTAGTATTTTAATTAAATTATATTACGATAAGACATAAAGTGAAGAAAAATTATTTTGTAAGAAAATGAATAAATTGCATAAAAAGGAAAACGAAAAACTAATTTGTTGACTCGATCAATTCTAAGGATGGAAGAAAAACTCATTTTAGTGGTCACAACAAATTCCTATTTTGGGTTCTAATCAATCAACTAGTCGTTAACCTAACAAGATCTCTTGATCTTCCACTAAACTAACGAGTTGGTAAGAACTACTTATCTTTCAACTTCACAGTGCAAATCAGATTGGGTAAGGGGTTCACGGATAAGCAATACCAATTTTGGGTTCATTCCCACCTAAATGACATCCTATGGTTGTTAGGCCTAGGGTTTAAGTTCTTCCTATCCCAAATAGTTGATCCGCTAAGAAATCCTACATAAAAATTAATTACTCCCACATCCACTCTCTAATCCCCCATAAGAGGATTAGTTTCTCATGGATCCCATAACCAACATAAACTTGATAAAATAAATAAACATGAAAAATAAATAAAGAGTAAGAGTTTAAGAGAAATCTTAATTTGTATTGAATATTGAAAGTGCAGAAGTCCACAATAGTTTGACGAATCCACAAGTCAGATTCTCTGAAGAACACAAATGAAAATAAAACTAAATTACAAATAGGAATCCCAAGTATAAAAGACTAAAAGCTGAAAACTAAATGAAAGTTGCAACCTAAACTAGAATAAAAGTTTAAAGCTACAAAAAAAGATGTTTATGAAATGTTTAATGAAGCTTATTTATAGAATTAGGGTTGGCTGTCGTCCATTGACCTAAATTAGTTAAAGTTTCCTTGTTAAAGTTTTTTGGATGGACCAAAACACCCTTAGATCATTAATTCTCCACATTAGGTCAGTGTCGCGACATCCTCTAGTTTATGTCACAACATCGATAGTAGTTTACAGGCTCGGGTTTGGCTTTAGGGCTATATCGTGACACCCTATTGCTGTGTTGCGACATTGAAGGAATATGACTCCTTTGGATGCTATACTAACTATGTTGCGACATTGCCACTCCGTGTTGAAAAATTACAGCCAGTCTCATGTTCATATGCCTCCAAATGATGTCATGCACACTCACCAAATACGTTAGCCTTCTGTTAGGGCTATTTTGGCCCCTAAGGTTATATAAATAGCTAAAATTACACTTTTTATTATCTGGGAAATAAAAGTAAAAAATTAAGTAAAAAATAACAAATTGCTTTTATACAAGCTCTTTCAGTACAAAAAATGGTTTAATATGCTATAAAAATTGCGGTAGATCAAACTTCCCTACATTTAAGTCATTGTTTGTCCTCAAGCAAGAAAACAAAAAAAAAAAACTAAAACTAAAAGACGACTCTTGAGCAAATATGATACAAGGACGAGTTTTGGAACACAAGACTAGGAATAATCATACATATATGTAATTCTGGCATGATATATAAATGACTTACCATTTGCAATTTTAAACACTTGAGTTCAGTATATTACAAAGTATACAAGCAATAAGGTCCTCAAATATATTAATCCATTGATAAATCTTATAGGTGACGTGAACTCGATTACGAGGTTGAAACTAGATTCACAATTTTATGTTCTAATGATGTGATTTCAGATCCTTTAATTGTGCCCGGACCGAAAATGTCAATTGGGTCTAAAAACGTGATTACACCAAATAAGCCCAAAAAGGCATTTGTAGGCTCTAAGGCCCAAAACTGGACATCTTGACTAATTTATTTTATTCCACATCTTTTTATTTATTTATGTTTTATTTTTACAGCAATTTAATATGTTCTTTATGTCTTGTGTTATTACATATTTAATATGTGTGTTAATTATGTCCTAATTTGTTACATCTTTTAAATGTGTCTTAAGTATGTTTAATATGTCTTAAAAGTAAGTTGAATTTCGTCTAAATCTACTATAGCTTTATTGTTGCTTTTAGTGTGTCCAAATGCATGTGTTAATTTGTCCTTGGGTAATCCAATGGCCACCCATCTACTTAAAGCTTCATGGGCTGTTCGAAATTGCCAAAGAATTAAGTCCGTTCACATTCAAAATAGTTGTTCAGTTCAGGATGAAAAGGTGACCATTCGGTCAAGATTTGTGACTTAATTGCACCATTTAAGTTGGGAGCTGAATGAGTCCATGGAGAAGTCTTCTATAAGCTGACTTTTGAGCCTTTCGATGCATCATTAAAAGCCACCGTCCATCATGGGGGATGATTGTGTCCTTTGGAGTTTGCTTAAACTTTAAGCATGCATGAAAAAAATTAATGAAGGTCTTTTGGTTTTGATTAAAATAAAGTTCTTAATACATTTTAGAACATTCTAGTGTTTACATTTATGGCCAAATTTTGGCCATTAAGCTACCTAGTTGAGTCCTATAAATAGTTTGGTTTTAAGCCATGTAAAGGTTAGACCATTTGGTTATAAAACCTATATTTGAGTTAATTCTCTTTGTTCTTCAAGAACCACTGAACTTATCAAGAATATCATTTTTGTGGCATTCATTAAATCGATCTTATCACTTTCACAAGTGTGGCAATCAAACCTTATACCTCTGGCTCCTATCTCATTATAGATAGTGGGTTAAGGTCTTTATCATTTTCCCAAACTTTCGAGTGTTAAACAACAATATAAAAAATGGGTCGTGTTGTCATATATCATCTGTTCTTTTCTGGTTCATTTATATTCATGAGTTATATCCAATTTTATTCTTTTTTATTTTTTCGTCATATTTCTACCATTATTCGTGCAAATACCTATTTAGATGATCGGGAACATAAAATTATGAATCAAGTTTCAACCTCGTAACTAAGTTCGCATCAGTTGGTATCAGAGCTTCAAAATTCTAAATTAGGTACATACGCTATCCTAGGTTTCTTGAAAAAAGTTCAAGAAAAAATTTATGAAGAAAAAAGGAAAGAAAAAAGAAAAGAAAAGGAAAAGAATGAGTAGAAACTAAAAAAAAAGTCTAGGAACCTTCCTATAGAAAATTTATTTGTATCATACTCTGGAGCCTATTTTATGCCTGTTTGTGAAATTTGGTAGTGACACATTTTTTTCGAAACTAAAAATTTTCATTTTACCCTTATACCCAAAACAACCCTAAATTAAATTCTCATTTTACCTTTATACCCGAAATAATCCTAAATCACCTTTTTAACCATTTTACATCTTTTGTGACAACAAACTTCTTTTTGAAAAAAAAACTCAAAATACCCCTAAACACCTTTTCAAGCATGTTTCTACCCTTTTGCCACAACATCTTTGAAATTCATGATTGTGTTCCAATAGTTCTATTTAAAACCGAGAGAATAACTTTTGAGAGGTTAAAGGCGTGAGTAAGATTAGTCGAGTGGGAAAAAGCCTAATCTATGTGTAAATACGAGTGGAGCGACTTTTCTTTCCGAGTGACTCGTGATGTTTTTGTATTTGGTAGGGTACTTTTCTAACTTTAAACCAAACCTTTTATTAATCTTTTCTATTTTGAAGGAAACATGTCTCAAATTCTTGATAGAAAGTGATAAGATCAATTTAGTGAACGCCACAAGAATGAAATTCTTGGTAAGTTTGGTAGTTCTTGAAGAACAAAGAGAATTAACAAAAATATAGGTTTTATAGCAAAATGGTCTAACCTTTACATGGCTTCAAACCAAACTATTTATAGGACTCAACTAGGTAGCTTAATAGCCAAAATTTAGCCATAAATGTAAAACTTAGAATGTTCTAAAATGAATTAAAAACTTCACTTCAATCGAACAGACAAAAGACCATCATTAATATGTTTCATGCATGCTTAAGGGTTAAGCAAACTCCAAAAGACACAATCAGCCCCCATGATGGACAGTGGCCTTTAATGGTGCATAGGAAGTCTCAAAATTCAGCTTTTAGAAGATTTCTCTGTGGCTTTATTCAGCTCCCAACTTAAATGGTGCAATTAATTCACAACTCTTGACCGAATGGTCACTTTTCATGCTAAATTGAACAACCATTTTGAGTGTGAACGGACTTGATGCTTGGCAATTTCGAACAACCCTTGAAGCTTTAAATAGATGGTTGGCGATTGGATTACCCTATGACAAATTAACACATGCATTAGGACACACTAAATGCAACAATAAAGCTGTAGTAGATTTAGACAAAATTCAACTTACTTTTAAGACACATTAAACATACTTAAGACACATTTAAAACATGTAATAAACTAGGACATAATTAACACACATATTAAATATGTAACAACACGAGACATAAATACATATTAAATTACTGTAAAAATAAAACATAAATAAAAAGATATGGAATAAAATAAATTATTTAATATGTCAAATTTTGGGCTTTTTGGGTTTAATCATATTTTTAGACCCAATTGGCAGCTTCGGTTTGGGCCCAATTAAGGGATCTAAGATCACATCAATAGGTAATTTGATTATCCTAATAGAATACAAACAATCATTACTGTAATTACTCAATACAATATCCATTCACGAATAGATTTACCTAGGTCCTCATAGGACTTTTCGGATTGTAATGTTCTAAGGCTTATGGTTGGTATGGAATTGAAGAAAAGGAGCATCAAAATAGTTTCAAGCACAAAAGTAGTTCGGCACACTGTATTGTCCCCTATTCTCCCCCTTAATAACCCTTTCCCGCTCACCGCCTTATTTCTCCTATCATATTTCTTATTTCTCCATGTAAGAAGTCACAGCATGATAAAGTAACTACAATCAACTCAAGAGTTTTTTAGCACTAATGATTGAGGTTTCTAATTTTGTGACTTTTTATTTTTGAATCAATTTTGACTTTTTCAACAAATCTCACTCACTGTGCTTTCTTTTTCATTGTTCAAGTACTTTTCTACTTGTTTTGACTTTTTCTTTTGTTTTGCACATCTTAATTAGACCCATTATCATTGTATCAAACTACTTCTTCCTATTTCGCTCTTAGTTTTTTTTACAAAATCACCATGATGTTTCTACCTATCTCTCAATATGTATTGATAGACGTCTAAATCTGTGCATTTCAAGGACCAAAGAAAAAAAATGTTAAGTACAAGTTCATATTTTGGCTTGGGTTTTGCATGAATGTTCATTAAGAAGAGTTTTTTATCTCAAAAATAAGTACTAAGGTTTGATGAATAAGGTTGACTTTTTGGCTCTGGGTTATAACAAAGAATGTCATAGGTCATCCCTAGGTATCTCAAAATTTAAACAATCATATTTTTATTCATTTATCATACATACTAGCATGCTCGTTTCCCTATATTCTCTATGTCATTTGGTATATTTAATTACTTAATGCCTATTTATAGTGTAACATATAAAACTTAGTAGTTTAATAATTGAAAATTTAAAATCATTCACTATCATGCCAAATTTACAGTAAATATAATCAACCTATATACATGCTCCTAACCAATCATTTATATTTCTACAAGCTCAAGCACACTTTTGACGAGAAAAATGAACGAAAAATAATAAAAAGAAAAATTCCTAAAATAAAAACAAAATTTCCTAGGTTACCCCCCACACACTTTAGATTGAACATTGTCCCTAATGTGCAACCCCTAAGTAGATAATGAATGAAGTTACCCGATTGATCGTGACATTGTCGTGGTCTTATGGTGGGTGCTTCCTTCCTTGTTCGTTTGAAGCTCGTAAATGTAGTGTTTCCTTCATATGGGGTTCCTATATAGAAAAACTTAGAAAAAAAATATAAGAAAAATATTTATAAATAAAGTTAATGTTACTCCTACTCTTAAAACGATAAAATAAAAAAAACTTAAAAAAAGATAAGAAAAATATTTATAAATAAAGTTACTGTTACTCCTACTCTTAAAACGATAAAATAGAAATTATCATGCTTAATTTTTATACAATTCAAAAAATTAAAAAGATTTTCAATCATCAAAATGGGGTGATTTCCCCCCTCCATTGGTGCTTTCCCTCAGCCCGAGACATGACCTCGAGAGGAGCTTTCACTTTATGAATATAAATGTCAGGTTAGGCTACAGATGATGGGCCCTCTATAGATTGCTGCGGCTTAAATGCTTCCTCATACTCATTATCCTCCTCCTCTTGAGAATCTCATTCTATAGCGTCCTCCTCCTCCTCGTTTTCTCTCTCGCTTCCTTCCTCTTCTTCATTACCCTACTCCTTGGATTTATTTTGGGATCGCACGAGACCATATTTGTTTGGCGGTAAATTCGGTATTCTCATACCATTTTTTCGTACAAACTCCTACATCACTGATTCAATTTCATACATCCATCTTATTATCATCCATTTTGCATCCAGGATTTCGCTCTCCGTAGTTCCTTTCTGAGCTTTTTGTGTTGTTTTATTTTTTAATGATGCCGGATATCCACCTTTTGCTTTTTTTGTTGGTTCCAATCCTTAATTTGTATTTGATTTAGCTCGACGTATTGGGCATACATAGATTCGCCTATTAAGCTTTTCGTTGGCCTTAGGAATTGCTTATTTGCTTCCATTAAAACCCCAACCTTTTTGCATAGGGCCGTCATGAAGTGGGGGAAGAAAACCCCAACCTTCTGGCCACTTATACATCACTTCTTGCTTTGATAGATCTACTGATCGATGCATATATGTTTTTTCTGCAAAATGCCATACAATAAAATAGCTTGAAAGGTAGTTGCATTAGAGATGTTCATAGAAGGTGTAATTCTAGTGCAAAGAAATTGCATCCACATCTTAGCTTCAGGAAACATAATTGCTTGATTAAAATTGGTTGGTAATCCAGCATCTGGTTGGTGGTTCCAATGTTATCCATATATATATGTCCTTAAAATTAGTTAAATCCATTTTATCAAGAAAATCAGTCTCATAGTATGGAACATTATAAAACTCAAAAATTCTTTGAGGAGTGGCATACACCTCCTTACTTCTCACCATTATGGTTTCCCACACGACACCATACAATCTCTAAGTCTCTTAGTCCCTAAAGGAAGCATAAAACTCTTGGTTCCTAACGCGCTCTCGTTTATGATATCAAACTAGCACCTAATTTTCATTACAGAGGATCATCGATGGCTATAAACCACTTTCTTGAATGAATGTCTTCCTTGTAGCTCTAGAAAATATTTTTCAACATTCGAGTTTTGAAATTTCAAGGGGTTTAAAACCACCGGTGCCTCTTGTTCTTTAGTCCTTCTAGACTTCCAAAGAGACATTTTCAAATGTATTTAACTAGATAAACTAAAACAAATCAAGCAATATATTTCAAAGAAAACAAAAGGAACATGCAATGAAACAATAAAAACAAAATTGAAACCCTTAACCTCGGTTGAATGCTCGGGATTCCTTGTGAAAGTGTGTAGCAAGTTCCTCGACAATGTAAAGTTTGAACTCTACACCAAGTAAAAACAAAAGAAAATATTTTTCATCATTCGGGTTTTTAAATTTCTAGGGGTTTGAGACCACTGGTGCCTCTTGTTCATTAGTTCTTCTAGACTTCCTAGGAGTGTAACATCCCAAAAATTAGGGGTTAGTAGAATCGGGTTTGTGAACCAAGAGAGAGTGGTCATGCCCTAATTTTTGAGATTATCTGTGTTTTTAGGGAATAAATGAGGTATTGGTTTGTTAGTTAAGTGTTAGTTAAATGTTCACTGAAACCCAAGTTCAAATCCCTTCTCTCGCACCATTTTTTTTATTTTGCAAATTTTCGTCAAACCCTAGTATGTGACACGCCTTGTTTTTAAAATAAATATTGCAAAATTATTTTAAAAAATAAGGAAATAACATTGTGGTTAATTGATAAATGGAAAAGCATGGAAAGCAGATTAAGGTAACAAATGAACTGAGTAAATTAGAAGATGTTTGCTATGGTCAGAAAGCACACATGAGTACTTAGGAAATTTTGGTTTTAGGGAGCAATTTTTTGCACTTCCTTTGTTAAGCAAACCTTTGAAACTCAAACAAGTTTTTAGAGATAGAACATTGCTGAGAACTGAAGTATATATTCTTCTTTGAATGGATTGGCAGTATAAGGTGGTTATGTACATAGGCAAAAAATTGTTGCATTCTTGCATTCATGTATATTTTGCTTGAGGAAAAGAAATACCTTAGGTTTAGGGTGTGATAACTCTTAAAAAGATTTATATTTCATGCCTTTAGATCTAGCTAATTTCCTATACTAAAGTACATTTAGTTGCATTTTAGGACATTTCATTAGTATTTTTCTGGTTTTAGCATTACATTAGGAGCTTGGACTGTACTTAAATGTTAGTTATTTTTAATTTCTTGTGGAAGGGTTGTGTATGGTGGTGGATTGACAGGTGCAGGATGAGGAACAAGAAGTAAATGAGTGAAGGTTTGTTGGGGCAAAGGGTTGGATAGTTTATCAACATGAATGCTGTGGCAATGCCGGGAAGATGTCTAGTTAGCACTCAAAGCGTACCGGTCTTAGGCCCATTTGAACTTGTACCAAATATATCTACCTAAAAGAGAGGGAAGAAAATCATGGGCTATTGGATTTACCCTAGGGAAAACAATTAAGCCAAAAGAGGAAACCTTAAAGGGGGCAAAAAAACAAAAGAGATAAAAAGGAATATCCTTAGGTAAAAAAAATAGAGGGTAGCGGCTGAGTAAAGATGAGAAGAAGACCACGAAGGTAGTCCCTCTCAGCCACCACAAGACACTGCATCACTGGAGTATGGGCTAGATAAGTGGAAGCTGTCTTCCCAAATTTCTTTCATTATTTCTTGATTACTCTTCGTGAATTGATTTGATAAAGTATATATTCTTCTTTTAATGGACTGGCAGTACAAGGTGGTTATGTACATAGGCAAAAAATTGTTGCATTCTTGTATTCATGTATATTTTGCTTGAGGAAAAGAAATAACTCAGGTTTGGGAGTGTGATAACTCTTAAAAAGATTTATATTTCATGCCTTTAGATCTAGCTAATTTCCTGTACCAAGGTACATTTAGTTGCATTTTAGGACATTCCATTAGTATTTTTCTTGTTTTAGCATTACATTAGAAGCTTGGACTGTACTTAAATGTTAGTTATTTTTAATTTCTTGTGGAAGGGTTGTGTGTGCTGGTGGATTGACAGGTGTAGGATAAGGAACAAGAAGTAAATGTGTGAAGGTTTGTTAGGGCAAAGGGTTGGATAGTTTATCAACACGAATGTTGTAGTAATGCCGGGAAGATATCCAGTCAGCACTCAAAGCATACTGGTCTTAGGCCCAGTTGAACTTGTATCAGATATATCTACCTAAAAAATAGGGAAGAAAATCATGGGCTATTAGATTTACCCTAGGCAAAACAATTATAAAAGCCAAAAGAGGAAACCTTCAAGGGGGCAAAAAACAAAAGAGAAAAAAAGGAAGATCCTTAGGTAAAAAAAAATAGAGGGTAGCGGCTGAGTAAAGATGAGAAGAGAACGACGAAAGTAGTCCCTCCCAGCCACCACAGGACACTGCATCACTGGAGTGTGGGCTAGATAAGCGGAAGCTATCTTCCCAAAGTTCTTCTGTTATTTCTTGATTACTCTTCGTGAATTGATTTGATGAAAACGATGTTGAATGATACTTTGGATTTGAATTTGAATTTGAATTTTTAATTTCCAACCCATGAGCTAAATCTCATATGGTTGGGATTACTTGACGAAACTCTTATTTCCTTTAATGACTGAAGCGTAAATCTGCTTTAATACACTGTTTCATTCAATGGTTTTTTACAAAGTTTCATGTTTGCAAACTCTAAACATAGATGCATGTACAACATGTTTATTAAATTAATCTAATTCTGACAAGGTTAGGTTAATGAGATTGAAATTGAATGATATGAGAAAGTGTTCGACCGAATACTTGTAACAGCCTCTAGACATAGAGCAATGTTCATACGAAAATAAAACAAAATAGTGCAAGGTACCGTGCTAAATGCCTACAGACATATATTGCTTAAGGCAAGGTAACTTGAAGTCTTGTTCTTGAAAGAAGCAGGCCATTTTAGAACTCTTCTGAGCAATAGATTGAGTATGGTTTTGTTGAGGCATTACTACCAGTAAGAGTAGATTCTTAGTAAACCTGACCTTCCAAATCAACATCATAGACCCTCTATCCTTTGCCTTAGTATCTTCACCATAGCATTTTTATTTGTTTACTTGTTCGTTTGCATATTATTCATGTAATTATTCTCAAATTTGCCATTGCATTCTTACTATTGTCTTGTCATAGTTTCCATTATTTATCAGTTACACATATTGCACACATCATTATTCCTTCAAATTACCACTGCATTCTTATCATTATTTTTGTCATAACATTAATTATACTCATCATAATAACTCAACCATTTTATACCTAATCGGTCCTTGTGGAGACGATCTCACTTATCACTTTCTTACTTAATTCGATGTGTATACTTGCACAATTCGCATATCATTTCACACAATAGAATAACATTGTGATTGTGCCTACTTCTAAAGGTAGAAATCGGGAGGTTAGGAATGATGCAGTGTCCTAAGCGATGCTGGGAGTCTTTGAAAAGGTTTTCGATATTATGGTTGAGAGGACTAAAATGGAGGAAGAGAGTAAATGCTTGGAGCGTAAGGAAAAAATTCTGAAATAGATAGAGCTTGGTTACACTGATCCAAATTTGCGACCTTTAAAGCGAGCCAGAGAAGCCAGACCTCAACGGAATATTGTAATGGTTATTACTAGAGGAACTGTTAGATCAACTAGGGTTTCGATTTGTTGATACTGAGATAAGTGCCATTCGGGCGAATGCTGGGAAAAAATATTCCTCACCAGGTAAATCAGATACAACTCCCACAAAGAATCAAAGGGTTTGTCAATTTCCTCCAAAGGGTCCGATCAGAATTAAGATTAGACAACTAGCATTAGTTTACGTAGCTAGGCATCACAAGGACCAAGACACATCTAACGTCAATGTAAGAATATTTCCTAAATTGTACTTTGCTTTAATTAATTCTGGCTTCACTTGTTTGTTCAGTGTTAGTAGAGATTCTATTAAATTTGGAGTCGGGGTAGAGGATAGTAGAGATTCTATTAAATTTGGAGTCGGGGTAGAGGAATTCGATAGTAAAATTTCTATATTTAAATCCTCAATAGAAGTCTGTTTGGAATTAAGGAGAAGCAATGTTTGGAATTGTATAGTAAATCAGAGTTGTGCAACAAAAGCGTAGTGGGCCGATTTGAAGGAAAGGGGTAATAGATTCTATAGCTAAGAAAATTTTGAGGACAAAATTTCTTTAAAGAGGGGAGAATTGTAACATCTCAAAATTCAAGGGTTAGTAGAATCAGGTTTGTAAACCGAGAGAGAATGATCATGCCCTAATTTTGAGATTATCTGTAACACCCCTACCCCGTCTCCATTATCGAATTAGGGTTACGAAGTATTACCGAGCAAAATGGAATATTTAACTTCACAATAGACAATTATACAAATTAAATGCTAACATATAATAATTGAATCTAATCATGGAAAAAATACACTTATGGGCCTTAAATTGAGCCTACAAGACCCTAAAAATAGTTTGAGAACAATCTAGGACCAAATCGAAACAAATAAAAAAATTCTAAAAAAACTTAAAATTTTTTGAAATAGGGGTCACGCGGTCATGTGGCCAGGTTGTGTGACATAGCCAAGACTGTGTAAACATTCAAAGTCTGGACACACGACCATGTCCTAGCCCGTGTGTTCGGTCGTGTGCAAAACCATGTGTGTATTCGATATTGGGTCACACGGTTGTGTGCCAGACCGTGTTACATACTGACTTGAGACACACAACAATATCGAAGACCGTGTCTCAGACCGTGTACAACCTGCACCTAAAACAATAATGACACATGACTATGTGGGGTGGCTGTGTACTCCACTTTTAAGCCTTAAATCAAGCCAATTCAAGTACCATTTCTTGCACAAAAAGTCATACCATAACTAGCCTATTTCACATGGTTAAAAGCACATTCAAAACACCAAATACATGCAAAATATTCATCCATCCTATGTCTAACCAATATGCCATCAAAAGGCACCTCAATTCACACACCAATTTAGTTCAAGAAAAAAGTTACATGATAAACCGTAATAGTAACAAATTTTAAGCCCACATTTAGCATGCTTTTAGATGATTTAAGCCTTGAATTGTGTAAATTGGTGCTCTTATTCCTTTGTTTTCATGTTTTATACCCAAAAAAGCATTGGAGGATGAAAAGAACGAGAAATAGGCCCAAAATAGAGTAAATGGGCCATAACACGAAATCGACACGGCCATACCTCATTAATAGACTCGAACACGGTCTGGCCACGATTCACACGGGCGTGTGCCATGGGCGTGTCCCTAACGTGAGAAAGAAGAGTTTCATTCGGATTAGGGTACTTAGAGGCAAAGAAAGTCATTCCAAGAGCCTATATATACACCCTAAAAGCCAACATTCAAGGGGAGTCCAGTTGGGAGTCCAGTTAGGCGTCCAGCTAGGCCAAGGAGCCGAGCTAGAGGGGTCAGAATTGTGGAATCTACTCAAAGGAAGCCAGTTGATTCATCTCAAGAAGCCGGAGTCATACTCAAGACGGAGGACCTCTCTTCAATTCCTTCAGGGGGTTTTAGAGTTTTTCTTATGTTTTGTTTTACCTTTTCTTCTGAGATGTATTCTTTTATGATTATGAACTAAACCCTCAGATACCTGAGGGGGGTGAAACCTAAGATGAATCTTGTTATCATTTGCTGAACTATATGATAAATACTTGATTTGTTCTTAATTATTTGTTTTGATATTTCCAGGATATTAATTCAAGTTTGATGTGCTTAGGTGGAAGAGCAAAAGTCTCTGCCTAAGAGTAGATCTAGCATAATTAAGCAGAGTTGATCGCACGCCTAGACATAGGGTGACGAGATTTTGCCGAATTAGGGTGAAACCTAATATGGGAATCTATAGATCGAGTTAATGCAATTCTAAGGGTTTTAATTAGAAAGAGATTTCAATTAATCAACCTAGGGTTAGACATTAGTAGCCTCGACGGAGGTATTAACATAACTTAGGGAATCCTACGGATCAAGTTAAGTGAATAAATCGTCTAGTTCAGAGTTGGATAACAAGTGAAGTCTAGGTGGATTCTTCCTCAGGTATTGTCGTAATCAATTGGTTTTTCCCACAAGTATTTTCCCCAATTCCTTCTCCTTGTCTTAGCATCTTTAGCTTAGTTGTTAGTAAATTTTAGATTAGATAACAAATTCCTTTAATTCTTAGGCTAAATAGTAAAAAGAAAGTTAGTATTAGTACTTCAGGTTCCTTTGGGTTCGACAAGCCAGTCTTGCCATATACTACTGTTCGATAGGTGCGCTTGCCTTAATCATTGTCATAGTTTGTTTCTAGGCTCGATCATTCATTATATAAATTTTTAAGACTCTGACAGCGCGCATCAAGTTTTTGGCACCGTTGCCGGGGAACTAGAATATTTAGAAAGCTCAATTTTTATTACTTTAGCCATTTTTTTATTTTCTGCAATTTACTTTTATTTCTTAGTATATTTTTTAACTTTGTTAATCCTCTTTCTTCTGTTCCTTTTAGGTACCTCTAGTTTATGACTAGAAGGAACCCGATAGGAGCCCTAATTTACGACAGTGAAATAGAACATACCGCTCACAAAAACCGAAGATGATGTCACTGAATAATTATCAGTGGCAAGTCATGAGGCCAAAGCCTACTAAAGCAGCCGATGTTTTCAACCTTGATGCGGCCACCATGTTATCAAACCAGGTAGAGCTGATAAATAAAAAGATTGATGGTTTATGGGGTTCTACGCAAGTACATCCAGTAATACAGTACGATACAGATGGAAGAGGGGTGAACAACACATAATATCTATCCTACAACCCTAGCACAGAGAACGAACAAGTTAACTATATGGGTAACTATTCTAGACCTCAAAATAATTTTCATAGTAACACTTATAATGCAGGTTGGAGGTACCATCCCAATTTCTCGTGGGATGATCAAGGTAGTCAAAGACCGCAACTTCCTCCAGATTTTCAACAACCATCTCACCAGCAGGAACAAGAGCCGAACCTTGAGGAGATGCTGACAAAATTTATAGCAATGTCAGAAACTCATTTCCAAAACACCGAAACAGAACTCAAAAATCAAGAAGCATCGGTTCAAGGGATCAAGAACCAGTTAAGTCAGCTTGATAAGCTGATCTCAGAAGGACCACAAGGGATCTTGCCTAGCAACACCGAAACTAACCCTAGAGAGCAACCTCAAGCAATAACTGCTTACGATAGTGAAGGGTTAGATGAACCAACATTGATGCAAGAGAATGTGGTAGGGGAAGCTAAGGTTGAGGTAAGCCATGATAAACCAAACCCGGTAATTACAGAGTACCAACCACGTGAGTCGTCCCCCAATGCGATAAAGAAAGACCACATAGAGGACCAATTCGGTAAATTTCTTAAACTTCCAAAGAAATTACATATTAACTTGTTGTTTCTTAAAGCTCTTTCGCAGATGCCAGATTCAAGGAAATTTTATTTAAAGACTTTTGACAAACAAACGGAAGTTAGACGATACGTCGCATGTGGAACTAAATGCAGTGTGCCCATCAACTATACGAAATAAAATACCACGTGAGCTCACGTTTCACGTAAGTGACGAAACAATCACTCTTCAGGTTCTTGAACGGCTAGGACATCAAGTATTAAGGGTGGAACCAATCACTTCAAAGTTGGAGATCAGGTACTCAAAATCTTCCCAGATGGAACAGTCGAGGTAACTAGTCCTAAATTCAGGACTTTTAAGGTAAATAATACTCAACTCAAACTATATATCAATAACCGAAGTGATCGCATGAAAAAGGATTTCCACCTCCTCAAACCACCATGATTGTGCGAGTGAGAGGTAAGTCTAGCTAAAGACTTTAAACAAGCGCTTCTCGGGAGGTAACCCAAACACTAACCTTACTAATTAGTTTAGTTTATTTCTTTCATGTTTAGGCGCAAGTTCTCCATACCCACACGGCCTTACACACGGTTGTGGCCATGGCCGTGTGGGTACCATAAGTAGGAATATGGGCGTGGGCCGCATCTCTATTTAAACCCCCTTCTTCCTTTCCTTTTCCCGTTATCTCTCTGCTTTCATTTTCCATTATTTACTTTTATTATTTTTATTTTTATTTTTATTTTTATTTTTATTTTTATTTTTATTTTTATTTTTATTTTTATTTTTATTTTTATTTTTATTTTTATTTTTATTTTTATTTTTATTTTTATTTTTATTATTTTCTTCTTATTCTTCATAGCATTTAGATTTAACTTAGGATACAATAAAATCAGACCGGCTGCTTTGAGGACTCAAGTTCAAACGGCTCAAGGCACTCCCCACGTTTCTCTTCATCAACTCCATCCAAAATTCAAGAAGTTTCACTTCTCTCCATATCTTTTGATTTTATCACTATATTGTCAGTTTATCTATCTTTGTACATTGAGGGCAATGTACATCTTAAGTGTGGGGGGTGAAAGTTTATTTAAAAAAGTGCCTAACTTTTTGCATTATTCTCAAAACCCTGAATGATATCTTGTCTTAAGTAATTTTCTCATATCACTAATTCGAATGAAATTCCTGTTGATTCATGATTTTTATTAATATGTTTTAGATTAAGTCATTGATAATTGTGCAGTGATGATTTAAACTTTAGGAGACTAGAGAATCAAGCATGATAAGTCTATTTTCAAAAATTAAAATTTTGGATAGATTGTCTACCTGAATCTAATTATTACCTTGAAGTTTGAAATTCACAAGGTTGACATCAAACACCCATAATTTTTGTGAGATTTTGAGCTTTTAAGAGATACATTCTTTTCGTGCTCACTTTTTGATTATAAGTGTGTCAACATTGATTTGTTATTCTAGAACTTGCTTCGATTATACATGTCGAGACCACACCTTTGATTTGATATACAGAGATGATAAAGGCACCTAGGTTTTAACCCACTTACTCCACTAAAAGCCTACCTTCATAATTAACCCCTAGTGAACCCCGTTGATCCTAACAACCCATTTATTGACTCACCCACTAATATAAACCCAAAACCATTTGTATTTGTTATCACCATTCCTTAACTCTCTTTTTGTCGAGATTTGATTTTGAACAGTTTCCTAACTATGTTCTATATTTTAGTTATTAAAATTCTTTCTTATTATTGTATTGATTTGTTCTTAAAAAAAATTCAAAGTATATTCATTATTAGTTATGAGATCAAATGAGCTTATACATGTAAATTCCAAATCTCAAAAAAGAAGCTCATATTATTAGTTTTCAATTGATGTAATTATTCATGATTAGTTCATTTTTTTAGTTAGGTAAATAGTTAATTCAATCTCGATTTTAACCCTCTAATTTAGCCTTTATCCACACCTTTAACCCAAGCCCCATTATAACCCTTTTTAAAGACCTTTTGATTTGTGTATCATCTCATATTATAGTGGTGGAGATTTGATTTTCATGCAAGCTTTTGGGGTTAACTTTTAATGTTCGACTCTTGAGTGCTTAATTTTGAACCTTAAACACTTTGAGTGATTTGAGTGAATCTGTAGTGAGGATGTCAACTCTTGTCAATTTTGAATCAGAGGTAATTATTTAGATAAAGGGAAACGCCTATGTTTTCGTGCTATAAATGTAAGACTTTGATTGTTTGATTCTTTAGAACTTTTTGAGTTAAATTATCAATGTATGAATTATCTTTGAATTATCATGAAACATTATTGATGAATATTATGAATCAAGGAAGTTCGTTTTAATTGTGAGTTGAGAATTTTGCTTGAGGACAAGCAAAAGCTTAAGTGTGGGGGTATTTGATAAACCGTAATAGTAACATATTTTAAGCCCACATTTAGCATGCTTTTGGATGATTTAAGCCTTGAATTGTGTAAATTGGTGCTCTTAATCCTTTGTTTTCATGTTTTATACCCCGAAAAGCATCAGAGGATGAAAAGAATGAGAAACGGGCCCAAAACGGAGTAAATGGGTCATAACACGAAATCGACACGGCCTGGGCCCAAGACCACACGGCCATGCCTCATTAATAGACTTGAACACGGTCTGGCCACGATTCACACGGGCGTGTACCATGGGCGTGTCCCTGACGTGAGAAAGAAGAGTTTCATTCGGATTAGGGTACTTAGAGGCAAAGAAAGCCATTCCAAGAACCTATATATACACCCTAAAGGCCAACCTTCAAGGGGAGTCCAGTTAGGCGTCCAGCTAGGCCAAGGAGCCGAGCCAGAGGGGTCAGAATTGTGGAATCTACTGAAAGGAAGCCAGTTGATTCATCTCAAGAAGCCGGAGTCATACTCAAGATGGAGGACCTCTCTTCAATTCCTTAAGGGGGTTTTAGAGTTTTTCTTATGTTTTGTTTTATCTTTTCTTCTGAGATGTATTCTTTTATGATTATGAACTAAACCCTCAGATACCTGAGGGGGATGAAACCTAAGATGAATCTTGTTATCGTTTGCTGAACTATATGATAAATACTTGATTTGTTCTTAATTATGTGTTCTTAATTCTTATTTTGATATTTCTGAGATATTAATTCAAGTTTGATGTGCTTAGGTGGAAGAGCAAAAGTCCCTGCCTAAAAGTAGATCTAGCATAATTAAGCAGAGTTGATCGCACGCCTAGACATAGGGTGACGAGATTTTTCTAGATTAGGGTGAAACCTAATATGGGAATCCATAGATCGAGTTAATGCAATTCTAGGGGCTTCAATTAGAAAGATATTTCAATTAATCAACCTAGGGTTAGACGCTAGTAGCCTCGACGGAGGTATTAACATAACTTAGGGAATCCTACGGATCAAGTCAAGTGAATAAATCGTCTAGTTCAGAGTTAGAAAACAAGTGAAGTCTAGGTGGATTCTTCCTCGGGTATTGTCGTAATCAATTGGTTTTTCCCACAAGTTAGTATTAGTACTTCAGGTTCCTTTGGGTTCGACAATCCGGTCTTGCCACTAAGGTATACTACTGTTCGATAGGTGCGCTTGCCTTAATCATTGTCATAGTTAGTTTCTAGGCTCGATCATTCATTATATAAATTTTTAAGACTCTGACAGCACACATCATTACAATTCCACACCTTAAACACATAAAATTTATACCAAAAAGACTATTTCATACCACACCACCATAGCTTATTGTTTTAAAAGCATAACCAAAATGACATAATCATATAAGTTTAAAAATTTAAAAGCCAAACCAAACCATATATATAGATACAAGCAAGACCAAAACACACCATATTAGCAGGCAAGTCGAAAGCACCTATTACATGCCATTTATAACCTTGTACCAAGGTACCAAAATCTACCAAAATGATGGAGGGATAGTGTGATCGTACTCCGATGAGATTCCAACCGTTCGATCTTTCTGGTGACCTATAGAACAATAAACAACTAACATAAGTAGTTAGCTTAGTAAGCTTATATAATGAACTTAAACTTACCGAATATGTTATATTTTAGCCATTCAAGCATGGATTCAATCATTAAATCAAGTTCATACATTTCAATCCTATACACACAACTCCACAAGGTTAGTAGGTGTATAATGAGTATATAAATTCACCCAATTCATGGAACATTTCATGAAATAAATCTCAATATACAAACCATCTATCACATATTCATTTGATTTCCTTTGTAATCTAATTACACATATCTTACTATCCATTTCATATGCTCAATAACATAGCTCGTTTCATATATGTACCTTTCCATTTAACTTAAATTTCCCATTGAACCATATTGAAGAACACCGGATACTCGAGAAATGCTTACACAAAATGTGCCTTTTCAAGTAACTGTAACCTTTTTAATAATGCTCACACAAGCACACTTTCGACAAGAAAAATAAATGAAAGAGCGTAGAAATAAAAATAAAATTTCGTAAAATAAAAATGAAATTTCCTATGTTACCCCCATACACTTTAGATAGCACATTGTTCCTAATGTGCAACCCCAAGTGCATAAGAAACGAAGTTACCCGATTGATCGTGACATTGTTGTGGTCTTATGGTAGGTGCTTCCTTCATTGTTCTTTTGAAGCTCGTAAATGTAGTTGTTCTTTCATATGGGGTTCTTACATAAAAAAAAACTAAAAACACAAGTAACGGAAAAATATGTATAAATAAAGCTATTGTTACTTCTACTCCTAAAACGATAAAATAAAAATCATCCTACTTAATTGTTTTACAATCCTTAAAATTGAAAAGGTTTTTCAATCATAAAAATAGGGTGATTGCCCCCATCCATCGGTGCTTTCCCTTGGCCCAAAGTGACCTCGAGAGGAGCCTTCACCTAATGAATGTGAATCCTGGGTTAGGCTACGAATGACGGGCCTTCTCTACGTAGATTTCTACGGCTAAAATACCGCCTCACAGTTATTGTCATCCTCCTATTGAGAATCTCGTTCTGTAGCGTCCTCCTCATTTTCTTCTTTTTCTCTTGCTTCCTTCCTCTTCTTCACTCCCCTGCTCCTCAGATCTTTTTTGGGATGGCATGGCGTCATATTTGTTTGGTGGTAAATTTGGTATTCTCATATCATTTTTCAATGCAAACTCATGCATCATTGGGCCCGTTTCTTGCATCCATCTTATCATCCATTATGCATCTGAAATTTCACTCCCTCTAGTTCCTTTCCAAGCTTTTTGTGTCATTTTTTTTAATGATGTTGGGATATCCATCTTTTGCTTTCTTCGCTGGTTCTAATCTTTGCTTGCTTTCATTGAAGCTTAATATATAGTGTGTATATTGAATCTTCAATCATACTCTTCGTCAGCCTCAAAAATTTCATTCGTTTCCATTGGAACATTAACCTTTCTACAAAGCATCGTCACTAGATGGGGAAAGAAAACCCCAACCTTCTTGCTGCTTATACATCTCCTCATGCTACGAAAGATCCTTCTCCCAACAAATATCTATTTTTTGTAGAATTTTGTACAACAAAATAGCTCGAAAGGTGTTTATGTTAGAAACATTCATAGTAGGTGTAATTCTAGTACAAAGAAATTGCATCCACATTTTAGCTATAGGAAACATGATTGCTTGATTAAAATTAGAGGGTAGTCTGGTATCCAGTCGGTAATTCCATGCACCCCAATTTTTAGTAAAATAGTTCATAATGATATCAATATATATATCCTTAAAATTGGTTAAATCAGTTTCATAATATGGAACATTGTAAAACTCACAATTCCCTGATCAGTGACATACACCTTCTTACATCTTACGTTATGGTTTCCCATACGACACCATATAGTCTCCGAGTCTTTTGGTCCCTAAAGGAAGCATAAAACTCTTGGACAATCGAAATAACAACATTTTTTTTTTGAGGCCACACAAAAGTGCTCCCATCGATGATACCGAACTAGTGTCCAAATTTCAATATAGAGGATCATCGATGGCTTGAAACCCCTTTCTAGAATGAATGTTTTCCCTTGTAGTTCGAGAAAATATTTTTCAGCATTCGTGTTTTGAAATTTCAAGGTATTTGAGACCACCAGTGCCTCATGTTCACTAAATCTTCTAGATTTTCTAAGAGGCTTTTTCAAGAATTTTCAACTAGAATAGCCTAATCAATATCAAGAAAATTTCAAAGTAACCATGGCACAATGTAATTGAACAGTAAAAATCTAGTTGAAACCCTTAACCTTGTTTGAATGTAACACACCTTACCCGTATTCAACACCGGAATATGGTACGAGGCATTACCGGAACACATACACTTGTAAACGTATTAAACCGAGTCATAAAATTTCATCCAAATTAAAACTTTCCAAATTTTTATCTTTAAGTCCCTAAATAGGGTCTACGCGGCCCAATACATACTTTGGAAGTAGTCCGGGACTAAACCAAGAACTTTGGAAAACATTAGAAATTTTTTTGAAAAACAAGGGCACACGCCCATGTCCAAGGCCATGTCCTTCACACATCCGAGATACACGCCGGTGCGTTAGGCCGTATGGCGTTTCGAATTTTCGAAAATCAAGTGCAGACTTCACACACCTTGGGCACATGGCTGTGTGGCAGCCTGTGTGGCCATAAGTAAGGCTATTTACCAAGCCCTTTGCCACTCCAAAACACTTATACACTTATACACATTTATCATCACACAACATGATATTATTAAGCATTCAAACATCCATACTAAGACATCCACATACCATTTACAAACCACATTCATCATGCATAATCACACACACACTTAACCATTCACATCATGCAACTTACACAACCAATCACATTTACCACTCATAATTATCACACATTTACTCATCCAACACATGCAAGCATACACATCCTTGAAATGCATCATCATAGACTTATAACATAACAATTATTAGCCACATTAAACGGCCTTATACAACAATAACCATCAAACAGCATAGGCCAACATTCTAGGCCAACTCATAATAATATATACACACATAATCAAGTCCCTATACATGCCATAGACTTAAAAATACTTGAAGATCATTGATACAATACCAATCAAGAACTTGTTAGTGTGATAGAATCTCCAACGACCTCCAACTCGAGCTAGCATCTGTGACACTATATGAAAAAGAAAAGGAAGGGGGTAAACATTATAGCTTAGTAAGTAGGTATGTAAATAATAAGTGATTTATTAATAGGCTTTTACAAATCTTCACAATATGTTCTCAAGATAATACAATCATAATTGCACATAGTTCCACTATTTATTCATGTTCATCTCAAGCTGTCTACTCAAGTCACAGTAACTAAATTATTTATATCTTGAGCTACAGAGCTCCAAATTAAGATCTGCTAATTTTCCCTACAATTATACTCGTATATCTTCTTACCATAAAATTTTCAGAATTTTTGGTTCAGCCAATAAGTACAGTTTATTCTTTAAAGTCACCTCTTTTCTACTGTCCAACAGTTTCGACCCCTCTTTACTAAAAATTAATTATCTCCTCGTACGGGATTCGTATGATGTTATCATTTGTTTCTTTTGAAAATAGGCTCATTAAGGATTTTAATCATATAAATTATAACCCATAATTATTTTTTTAAAATTTTTAATGATTTTCCCAAACCAGAACAGGGGATTCCAAAATCATTTTAACCATGTCTTACAAAAATTCAAATATCTCAAAATGTGAAATTCTTTTGCTTACATAGTTTCTTTTATATAAAAATAGACACAATAATATTTAATTTTATATCTTATTCAACCTCTAATTCAATTTCCACCATTGTTGGTGATTTTTCAAAGTCACACAGCTGCTGCTGTCCAAAATTGTTTTATTGCTAATTTTACTCTTTCATGTTTTCTCTGTATTAACTCTCATTTACACACATATAACACTAAAGTATATCCATAGTTAGCCATGCCAATAACTAGTCATCATAAAATATTTAAAATTCTTCATTGTAACACTTACTCCATATCAACCTTACCAAAGTTCAATCACATATCGAGCACATTGCTCATGAATATATATACACATGTACCTGCACTTGTTCATCACATAATCACATTCAAGTATACTTAGTCATTTTCCCGTTGAACACATCAGAATATTATTGGATACATTGGAAGTTTGCACATAAGTGCCACACTTGTAGCCAAAGCTACTTCACATCACTTTTCACATAGGGGCTCGTTCTCGAGCTATTCACTTTCACGGGTCTGCTCACACAAGCTGTCAGTCATTCGTTACTACTCATTGCTGCTCACACAAGCTATCAGGTATCCGCAACACATGTTGGTATACCCAACCACTGGTAGAACTTAACACCAGCACCTGAATTCACTTAGTCACAATTTCACATAGATTTCACATAGGTCCCTAGTGAAATGTCACTTCTATCCTATTTTATTCCTAAGGTTCAACCGGGAAATTTCTCACATTTCGATACTTTGTTAATTTCGTTCAATATTCAACCACATCTCATAAAATATATCAAAACATAAAAATGTAAGTAAAAACGATGCATTATTTACATACAAACTTACCTCGGTAGCACAACCGGTGAAAAGGACTTATTCGTCATATTCTTTGTTTTCCCTCGTTTTAAGCCCGAATCTCGTTTTCCTTGATCTATAACAACACATTTAACTCATGTATTCATCTTGCTACTCAAATTAGCCTAAATTCACATTTTGGCAAAATTTACATTTTTGCCCCTAAACTTTGTCATATTTACACTTTTCCCCCTAGGCTCGTAAAATGATTTCTATTCAATTTCTTTGTATTTTAAGCCTAGCCGAACCATTTTCATAACTACAAAAGCCCACAATTTCCACTAATTCACACTTTTATGACAAATTTTATAACTTTTCTAAATTAGTCCTTTTTAGCATTTTTACCGAAAATAATTTAGTAAAAGTCATTTCTCTAACCATAAACATGCATTTTCTACCATTAACACAAAAATACACACATATTCATCATAGTTCAAAACCCTAGACTTTAACCATATCTCAAATTAGTGGTAGAAATAGATAGATCTTGTTACTAGGATTTTAAAAACGTAAAAATCATTAAAATCGGGGCTAAAACGGACTTACCATCGAGCTTGGAAGCTTGAAAAACCCTAGCCATGGTTTCCTCTTGTGAAATTCGGCCATGGGGTTGAAGATGGACAAAAATTGGCTTTTAATTTTGTTTTTAATTCATTTTAATTACTAAATGACCTAAATGCCCCTAACTTAAAAATATTCTATTTCACCTACTTCATGTCCATTTTTGTCCAAAAAATTAACCAATGCTCTAATTATTATTTAAGGACCTCAAATTTAAAATTTAATAACAATTGGACACCTCTAACATGTAGAACTTAACTTTTGCACTTTTTACAATTTAGTCCTTTTGACTAAATTGAGTGTCCAAACGTCGAAATTTTCAAACAAAATTTTCACGAAATAATTTTGTGTAATTTTAGACCTTAAAAATGTAATAAAAATAAATTTTTTCTCGTCGGATTTGTGGTCCAGAAACCATTGTTCCAACTAGGCCCAAAATCAGGTTGTTACATTGAAAGCTCGTGATTCCTTGTGAAAGTGTGTCGCAAAGTCCTCACCGATGTGGAGAGTTAGTCCTGCACTAAGTATAACTCAAGAATAAGAAGAGAAAATTTTCAACAAAAGAAAAAGAAAAAGAAAAAGGGTTTTTGGGTTTGAGAGGTTTTAGAGTTAGAGAGGATTTAAGAATAGGTTAAAACTGTTTAAATTTTAGAAATATTAGTGCTTTTGGGATCGGTTTAAACAAGTGTTAAAATTGATGGGTTACACGTCGGTTCAACCCTACAAAAAATTGCAACGATGTCGCAATATAGGGGTTCCATGTCGCGACACCCTTGACAGACTACCGATGTCGCGACATTGGGAATGCTGGTGTGTTGGATAGTGTTTAGCTTAATGCTACTCTTTTGTGATATGTTAGACTCTTTGAGTCATTAGTGTGATGGAGATCTGTTTATCCAATGTGTAGTGATTTAGTCCACTTTTATTTTTCATAATCTCAAGCTACCTAATTATCATTACTTGAATTATAAATTTGTTATGTTGTGAGTAAACATATGTAAGGAATATGCATGACTTGTGAGATAATGAAGCATGAATATGTTATTTTGACTTGATGAAAATATGGTTGTTAATGTGGCTTAGTATGCTATTGCTTAACTTATGTTGTTGTGTATGCTTTGTGATAATTTTGAACATTCATTAAGCTTATTTAAGCTTACACACTCCATATTAAAACCTTGCAGATAAGTAGCACTTTTTTTGGGAGTGGAGTAGCAAAGGAAGTGATCTAAGCAAGATATAAATTTTTGAGTAAGTGGTTTTGTGATTCTTTTAAACATACTGAATAAAGGCAATATGGGTTATGGTTTTACTTATTATTAATATGATTATTTTTGGGATTAGACTTATGGATTGTTGATATTGTATTGGACTTTGATTATGGACATTTTGATGCTTGAGATTGATATTGGTAGTGCATTCTATAGTTTCTTGTTATGTGGTAATATGGCATGTAAAATGGTTAAAATATGTTATTAGGCTTGATTGAGTTAGACACTATTTGTATAATGAGTAGGAATGTTGTTTTGAACATGAAGAATGTTTTAACTTGTGGATTTCTAGTAATCTGGGTAAAAGTATCAATATTTGCGACCAAAATATTGATACCTTACAAGTGGGAAGTTTTCAAAAATCGACAGTAATCAAATTTGGTATCAATGCCCAAATACGAGTATTGATATTTGGGATAAAAATATTGATATCTCTGCAAAGGGATCGATAAAATATTTTGAACCAAAATTGACAAAGAGCTAAAACGGTATCAATAATTACTTTAGTATCGATACCTATCACCTAAATATTGATACATGTTTGTTCAGTATCGATACTTACAATGGACTTCGAAATTTTTCAAAATGGTCTTTATTTCTCGCATAATTGTATTTCTAGTACCAATTAAAAGTATAATTAGTCCTGATTTCATCTTTAATGGTTAATTGTGGTGGCCATTGATCTTGTTATTATGTATGTATATGTAAAAGTTTTGGTGATTGTTGTAGCATTCTGTAGCTTGGGTTCAGCGATCGGACCGAGTGAGTGGTGTTACATTTGGTGGTATCAGAGCCTAGGTTTTCTAACGCTCGAACCTACGTTTGTCAGTATTCTGGACTAGGGTAACGTAACCCATGTACCTAGATTTTCAAAATATTTAGACGTACGACTTGAATATCTTTGTTTGAATTATGTTGAAATTGCTTGTTTTAGGGTAGCATTGGGAACACGTTGCCTTTATTAAAATGTTTTTACATGAATATGCCTTGGATCATGTCCTGCCACTTACACTCTTGGTTTATTTTTGTGTTTAGAGTAATTGCAATATGCCTCGTAGACGTGTTAATGTGAATGCGAACATTCAAGAGGATGGTACATCCTCTACACCTCCTATGCTGCCTTATAGAGTAATTATATCAGATGAGAGTGCCCTTTAATGGAAGCCGTGATTAGGGCATTTTAGAGGATTGTTGGTGCCAACCTTAGTCTTGCCAGTCGGGGACTGCCACTTGAACGTCTGTGGGCATTGGGTTGTCAGATCCCGAAATTTAGTCTAGAAGTTTCGAGGGTAGTTTTGGAAATATAGCTTAAAATTTTGGTTCAAGAATTTGAAATATGCAATCCGAAAATACCTTTCTCTATGGCTTTTGGAAATTTAAACTAATTTCTGAAAATAATGTGCAAAAGATTTTCAATTTTAAAAAGTTGATTGTTTTGTAAAATAGTCTAAGTTAGGAGTAGCTCAAGGGAAAATATACCTAAGTTTTAAAAGCACCCTCTTTTTCCTTTTCACCTAGAATAAACACACGATTACCATTCCCCCCACTTATTTTTGCCGTCCATTGCAATCTCCAAATACCATTCACCAATTTTGATTCCCATTGCTTTAATCTTTTTGATTTTCAGCATCTTCCTAACATTAAACCTCCTTTTAACTATAACAAGAACACCAAAATTCCCTTGATTTCATTAATTTTTCTCTTAGTGGGTTTCTCGAATTTCAATCAACCATTTTTCATTTTCTTCAATCAAGGTAAGGTTTTGTTTTTCCAGTAGTTTTTAATGAAGTTGTCACGTGTGAAATGATATGCGAATGTGCAAGTGTACACTTCGAATCAAGTAATAAAGTAGAAAGTAAGATCGTTTCCATAGGAATCGGTTAGGATTAATTTGGTTATCACTATGAACTTTATGAATTAGGCTATGGCAAAATCACCATAAAAAATTGTAAAGGATAATCACGTATACAATATTAAAATCAGATAACTAACTTAAAATGTTGTGGCAATTTAACGAGACAAAGTTAAGAGAAACTAGGCTGTTGAATGGGAAGGTTTGAATTACTCATATTACATCCTTATAACACAATAATGCCATGGCAAAGTTTTAACTAGTCTACTATTTAGATTCTAGCTATAGCAATCTACTTCTTTCGAGAGCCAGACTTTAAGCTACCATTCCTAAGGCTTTGTATGTCTACAAGCTTCAAGGATGATACCGAATATTGTTCCTTCCTTGCTCTGTACAGAGCTTAGCTCTTAGCAAACATGTCAGACATGATGGCGCAAATGATAAAAATGATGCAAGAAATATTTGAAGCGTTGCCTCCAACGAAAAAGGACATGGCTTATGTGCACAACTCGGATAATGAGAACCCTAGTATCATCGATGACCATGATGAGATTCACATGAGCTTGTAACTGATGATCATGAGGATGAGTTTAATATAGTTGAAACGATCTCTGATCTAATTAACGTAGCAGCAGATCTAACTGTAAAGGTAGAAGTGAAGGATGAACTAACCATTAACATGGAACTTAAACCGATCGTGAATGAAAGTGTAAAAGATCCAATACACTTTCTAGCCATAGAAGAGGAGGTGCCAACCAACGAGGTCGAGGAGTTTGATTCATGCTCATTGGGCAATGGCAGCAAGGTTCGAGCAACCAAAACCTCACACAATAGGGAGAGAAAAAAGCTCGAGGTAATAATACCCCAAAAAACAATTTGGGGTTGGCTCGAATTAGATACAAAATGGCTTGTAATGTGGATGTCGCATCGATCAAAAATAAGGAAACACCATTGGAATCGATTGAAGGGGCAAGTTAATATATATCGATAGCGGAACAAACGTCGAATCAAAGTGTCGAGAACCAGCTGCAAGTTCTTCTATGGTGGAGACACAGATCGTCCTAATTTTTAAAAGAACTTCTATTTGTTGTTTTAAATTTTGTTCCATTATTTTTAGTTGTTTATTTATTTTAGTTATTAATTTTTTTCTTTCATATCTTTTGCCATATTGTTTTATTATAGGTACTTTTTTCTATTTGGAGCAAACAAATCCTGATGTCAATATAATAACAAGGATTCAAAATTTTCAGGACAGTTTCTTGTTTGTGCCTTAATCATTTTATAGTAAGATTTATATGGACCAAACACCTTGAAACTAAAAAAAAAGGGTTACAACAGAGTCAGTGTCGCTACACGAAATCTTAGTGTCGCAACACCAATCACAGACTGAATGAATCAAGCAATTCAGCTTGTTATCACGACATCGGTAGTCTGCCAGGGGTGTCACAACATCGCAGCAATTTTCTTCAGGGTTGACCCAACCCATTGCACAACCTGGCAGCCTAACCCTAGTTTTGAACTTTTTTTTACTTCAAAAAATAACCTAAAAACTTATCTCATCTAATTAGATTTTAAACCTATCCTAGGAACTTCTCATTACACATAAACCCTAAAATCTATTTTCTACTCTCTTTTCATTATTTTTATTGTAATCTTCTTTCTATCTTTTTATGTACCAAGTGTACGTAAAAAAGATCTTCATCCACAAAGGAAATTAGAACAACCCTCAAAAGGATAGACAAACTTCCAAATCAAGGTTAAATGTTCCGATTAAAACTTTTACTATTGCATTAGAAATATATTATTTGATATTAAGTTAGTCTCTCTAGTTAAAATTTTTATCAAAAATGCCTCTAAGAAAAACTAGGAGAACTAATGAACCCGAAACATCAATGGCCACAAACCCCTAAAATTTTCTAAATCAAAATGTAAAAAAAATTTAGAACTTTAAAGAAAACACATTTATCCAAGAATGGGGATTTGAGTTGTCAATAATTCTTTAAGGACATATGGCCTCTAGTCCAATATCATAAGTGGGAACATTTATAGGTAACCACTAAAGACATTGTTGTGGTCCCCGTGGTACAAGAATTTTATGCCTCTTTTAAATACCAAGATTCTAGGAGACCAGAGGGTGCCACATGGGAAATGGTACCAATACGAGGGAAAGAGTTACAAGCCATCCCTCTAGTATTTATGAACTTTATAACGCTACATATTATGAAAACAATTTCATGGAGGAAAGTAATTTAGAGTATTTTAGAGATATTAATATGGATAATGTTATAAATTATTTGATAAACCATAATTTATATATATTTTTACCCCATACTTGGCTTATTTTTGGATGAATATTCATTAGATTTAATGAATTCGATGCTCCTAATCCTTTAATTTCATGATTTATACTCATGAGGGCTTAGGAGTCGAAAAGAACGAGAAACGGGCCAAAAAGGGACAAAATGGGCCTACATCAAGAATCACACGGCCTGGACTGTTGACCACGGGCAGATCACACAGCCGTGTGTGGCGAGCAGAACCGAGCACAACCGAAGGATTCCATCACGGGAGTGTCACACGGGCTTGTCCTTGCCAAAACTAGGATGAATTCTATTCGGAATAGGATACTTGTGGGCCAAGTAAGGCATCTCAAAGCCTATATAAACACCCTAAGAGGCAACCTAAAAGGGAGAGGTCGACAGGACGTCGAATAGACGCCGAGTAAAAGTAGAAAATACTCTAAGACAGCTGTCGGGAACAGCTTAAGGAGAAGGATATCCATCAAGACTGAGGATCTCCCATCAAGACTGAGGATCTCCCATCAAGTTCTTTAGAAGTTTTTGGGTTTTCTTATGTTTTGTTGTTTTCCCTATTCTAATATATTTCCCTCTATCATTATGAACTAAATTCCTTAAATACCTAAGGGGATGAAACCTAAGACAAATCTTATTATTATTTGATTTATAAGATAAATACTTGTTCTTATTCTTAATTGTGAGTTCTTATTCTTGTTTTGATAATTCAGGTTATTGATCCAAGTCGAATGTGCTTATTCAGTGGAGCAAAAGTCTCTGTCTAAGAGTAGACCAACACAATTAAGCGGATTTGATTGCAACCCTAGAAATAGGGTGACGAAAATCTGCCAGATTAGAGTCAAATCTAATAAGGGGATCCATAGATCGAATTAATGCGACAATAGGCGTTTTAATTAGAAAGAGATTTCAATTAATCAACCTAGAGTCAGTTGTTTTTAGTCTTGAAAGAGATATTAACATAATTCAGGGATTTCTACGGATTAAGTCAAGTGAATAAATCATGAATCAAAAGTAATAAGTGAAGTCTAGGTGGATTCTTCCTTAGGTATTGCCTATCTCATATAAGTTGTCCAAAAGTATTTTCCCAGTTCACTCTCTGTCACATTCATAATCATTTAGTTAGTTAAATTAGTTAGTTAAATTTAGATTAAAAATAAATCCCCTTAATTACTAGGCTAGATAATAAAAAGATAGTTATTACTAGTAATTTTAGTCCTTGAGGATACAATATTCCGGACTATACGATATTCCGGACTCACCACAACTATTCTACTGTTCGATAGATGCGCTTGCCTTTGTCAAACTTATTAGTTAGTTTCGAGCCCATCATTATTAATCGAAGGGCAGGGGTGAGTGGAAATGTCGCCCTAGTACTGATACTCTCATGTCCTTTAATCAAGCAGTTATGTTTCCAATCTCAAAAATGTAGATACAATTCTTATGCACTTGAATTGCACTATAAACGTAATATACGGATCTTCAATGAAAACAAATAAGGGATTGGAACAAACGTTGAAAAGAAAAAATGGATGTCCCAGCCTCACTCAAATGAAAAGAAAAATCGGGCCCTTTAAAAAAAGAAGAAGAAATTTTCGAGAGTACCATTCCACAAATGAAATGAATAATAAGATGGATGCAAGAAACGGGCCCAGTTCTTCAAGAATTTGCACGATAGAACAAGATGAGATTATCAAACTATTAGCCAGACATATTTGGTCCAAGGCATTCCCATAATGAAGCAGAAGAGCAAAGAAACGAGGAAACGGAAGATAACAAACATGACGAAGGTGAAGAACAAGGGAATGAGATGGATTTTGAGGAAGGTGATTGACCAAACTTTTTGTTTTTATTTTTGTATTGTAATTAATTTTGCACAATTTTTATTTCTTAGGAGTAGGTTAACAGTAGATTTTTATATTTTTTTTTCTTTTTTGTTTAAAGTTTTCATTGTAGGAACCTTACATGAAAGAAGCATGGGATTTACGAGCTTGTAACAAACAAAGAAAGAAAGCACCCACCATTAGACTACTGCACTATCACGATCAATCGAGTAACTTCTTTCACTATCTATAGTGGTGCATATTAAGGACAATGTGCTATTTAAAGTGTGGGGGCAACATAGGAAATTTGTTTTATGCTTTTCATTTAATTTTTATTGTTAAATGTGTGCTTGAGCTTGTAGAAATACAAGTGATTGGTTAGGAGGATGTATATAGGTTGATTGTGTTTACTACAAACTTGGCATGATAGTAGATGATTTTAAATTTTTATTATTAGACAACTAAGTTCTATATATTACACTATAAATAGGCATTGAGCAATTGAATGTACCAAAGGATATAGAGAATACAGGGAAACGAGCATGCTAGTATGTATGATAGATTGTTGAATTTTTTATTGTTTGATTGGTTAAATTTGTGAATATTGAGATGCCTAGGGATGACCTAAGGCATTGCTTGGTATACACCAAGAGCCAAAAAGTTGTCCCTTTTTATTAATCTTTAGTACCTATATTTGAGCCAGAATACACTTCTTGATGAACCTTCATACTAAATTCGAGCCAAAAACGTTAATTTGTATCTACCCTTTTTCCTTGGTCCTGAACTGCATGCTATAGGCATCTAACCATATGTATTAAGGGTTAACTAGATACATCAAAGCAAATTTTGTAAAAATAAGAGTGAAATAGGAAGAAACAATGTGACATATTGATTATAGGTTAGCCATTATGAGCCAAATAAAAGAAAAATTAAAAAAAAAAGGCAAAACGAGTAGAAAGAGTACTTGAAAAAGAAAAGAAAAGAATTTGTGAATGAGACGTGCTAAAATAGGAAAAAATGTGAAAAAGTCACAAAAGTAGAAAAACTTGTTCCTTAGTGCACAAAAACTCGTGAGCTAGCCATAGTTGTTATATTATGTCGCGACTTCCTATATGGAGAAATAAGGAAGGTGGGAGAAGGAGAAATAAGGAGGTGAACGGGTAAGGGTTACTAAAGGGGGAGAATTGGGAACAATACGATGTACCAAAGTATTTTCGTGATTGAAACTATTTTAATGCTTATTTTTCTTGAACTCCATACCTATCCTAAGCCTTAGAACGTTACAAGTCGAAAAGCCCTATGTGATCTAGGTAGACATTATTCATGAATTGACATCATATTAAATAATTGCATTTACAACCGTTTGTATTCTGCTAGGATAATCAAACTACCTGTATAATGTATTGATGGAACTATACATTTGAAAACCTTAATGTTATCATGTCAAGATTATGTGTAAATATGAAATTCCTAGTTATGAACTCCGAAACCAATGTTTGTATCATACTTGCTCAAGGGTCATCTTTTAATTTGCTTTTTGTGTTTCCTTTGCTTGAGGACAATCAATGACTTAAGTGTGGGGAGTTTGATTAATTCAATATAGCATATTAAACAAGTTTTCGCACTTGAGGATCTTGAATATAAGCATTTTCATTATGTTTTATTTAAGTTTTTATAGCCTAGTTTAAATCCAATAAAAAGTGTATTTTGAGTCTTTTGTTGACCTTAGGGGTCAAATGAGGCTTAAAGTTGAGCTAATGTACTTAATGAGTGTGCAAGAGACCATCAAAGGGCGTACAAACTCAATATTGATTATTGTATCGCAACATAGGGAGTAGAATGCAAGAATCTCAAAACTGCCTTCGGTGTCACAACACAACCATTGAATGACGTGACACACCCTTTGATCGTTTCTGTGGGAAAGTTTTAATATTTATATAATGAGTGATTGAGCCTAGAAACTAACTATCACCACGATTGAGGCGAGTGCACCTATCGAACAGTAGTATAGCTTAGTGGTAAGACCGGAATGTCGAACCCAAGGGAACCAAAAGTACTAGTACTGACTTTCTTTTTATTATCTAGCCTAAAATAAAGGGGATTGATGTTTATTCTAACTAATTCCTAAGCTAAGGATGCCAAGACACAGAGAATGAATTAGGAAAAATACTTTTGAGAAAATCAATTGATTAAGGCAATACCCGAGGAAGAATCCACCTAGACTTCACTTGTTATTTAACTCTGAACCAAACGATTTATTCACTTGACTTGATCCTTAGGATTCCCTAATTTATATTATTATCTCTCTCGAGACTAATAACGTCTAACCCTAGGTTGATTAATTGAAATCTCTTTCTAATTAAAACCCCTAGTGTTGCATTAACTCGATTTATGGACTCCCATATTAGGTTTGACCCTAATCTGGTAGATTTTCGTCGTTCTATCTCTAGGAGTGCGATCAACTCCGCTTAATTATGCTAGATCTACTCTTAAACAGAGACTTTTGCTCCTTTGAATAAGCACATCAATACTTAAATCAATATCCTGAAATATTAAAGCAAGAATTAAGAACACATAATTAAGAACAAATCAAGTATTTATCATACAATTCAAAAAACAATAACAAGATCCGTCTTAGGTTTCACCCCCTCAGGTATTTGAGGGGTTTAGTTCATGTTTATAAAAGAATACATCTTAGAAGAAATTAAATAACAAAACATAAAGAAAAAACCTAAAACCCCCTGAAGGAAATTGAAGGGAAACTCCTTAGTCTTGAGCGTGATTCTGACTTCTAAGATGGATCAACTGGCTTTCTTCGAGTAATTCCCTATATTTAGCCTTCTCTGGCCTCGCCCCCGGTCTAAAGCCCTGATAGAAGCCTTCTGTCGAACTCCCCCTTTAGGTTGCCCTCTAGGGTGTTTATATAGGCTTTCGGAATGCCTTACTTGACCCACAAGTATCCTATTCCGAGTGGAATTAAAACGGGTCACGGCAGGGACACGCTCGTCTGAAATGCCCGTGTGAATCAAGCCCAGGGCTGTGTTCAAGTTTGCTAAAGTGGCACGGCCGTGTGGTTTACCCGTGTGGTGAACTCCAGACTGTGTTGATTTCTTACTTTGGCCCATTTTCTCCGTTTTTGGCCCGTTTCTCGTTCTTTTCATCCTCCTATGCTCTCTTAAGTATAAAACATGAAATTAAAGGATTAGGAGCATCAAATTTCACAATTCAAGGGATAAATCATCCAAAAGTATGCCAAATATGGGATTAAAATATGTATATATTACGGTTTATCACCCCTAAAGCTACCCTGAACCTAAGCATACTACCTTCGATGTCGTGACACAAGCACTAGGTTGTCGCGTTGCGATATCAGTCCTATATGGGAAACACTTACAAGCAAAGCGCATTTTGGTCTACACAATCAAAATTTCAATACCAAAAACGTTAATTTGTATCTACCCTAAATCTATAAATAGGCTCTTAAACATTTGTTAAAGTACAACTTCTGATATTATAAGTTTTTCTTGGTAATTTAGTTTTTAGTTTTTTTTCTTTCTCTTAGGTTTTAGATTTATTTTCAGTTCTTTTCATTCGTGTTCTTTGGAGAATTTGATTTGTAGAAACAATCCAACTATTGTGTATTTATGCGCTTTCACCAATCAAATACAATTAGGATTCTCTTAAACCTTATTCTTGATTTATTCTTTATGCATATATTATATATCAAGTTTATTGTGTTTATGGATTCCATGAGGAACTAATCCTCTTCCAGGGGATTAGCGAGTGGGGCATGAATAATTAACTATTTTGTAGGGATTTCTTAATGGATCAGCTGTTCAAGAAAGGATTAATCTAAATCCTAGGTCTAACAACCCGAAGAAGTCATCAAGGTGGGAATTAACCCAAATTTGGTATGGTCTATCCGTGAACACCTTAACCTTGAACCGGTTTGGATTGTAAGGTCGAAAGATAAGTAGTTATTGCTGACTCAGTATTTCAGTGGATGAATCAGAAGATCTTGCTGGGGTATTGACTAGTTGATTAAACAACAAAGCCCGAGACAACAGTTGATTATGACTACTAAGGCGAGCTAATCACCCATGTTTAGATTTGATTAAGTTTAGATTTTAGTTATTTTAACTTCACTTTATATTTGCAAATCTTATTCTTTCATTCATAAAAACCCGAAAATCTCTTCTTTAAGTTTTATCGTAATATGATTTATCTAGATTACTAATTAATTCTTTTTGTGTTTAGGATAACTTTAATCTAGTACTCGCCTCTCTTGGGTACGATCCTCGGAGTATTCACCTACTTCGTTATAACTATATCACAACTTGACCCGTATACTTACAAACACCGCCTCTTTTTCACATCTTTAGTTGCACTATTCACACTCTCGACATTAGTACATCCAGAGGCGGTCAACCTTTCAGATGCCCAAATGATGTCACTTGAGCAATAACATCGTAGGTTTCATTTTGCCTCTGATTCTACTAGAATTTGGTTTCCATTTACCATTAAATTCCTTCTTCTTTGTCGTCTTAAATGAATACGGCATTGCGTTGGGCCAGTTGTTAGCTTTATCTTGGTGGACTTTGGGGGCCTACTACATTAACTATTGTATTCACAAAAAACCACCCAAGTTTGGGGGTTTTTCTGAAGTTTTATCATTTGAAAGTGATTAGACATGGCGTTTCTGCTGGTAACACCCTTTTCAATACACGTTCAATGTGTGAGCCCATTATTTAGAATAGCATATTGAACCTTCTTCAAAAGAAGGACAAATACATACGAGTCATTAGTAAATTTGAGTCTAGTTTTGGAATTTCAAGAAAATGGTTACTCCCCAAGAAGGGTACTTGTAAACAATGTCAGTCAGTGGATTCCGAGCTTACTGATGTTTAGATTAAACAGTTGAAAAAGGGGCGTGTAATTAACCTGGTGGAACTCATTTCAGTCAGAAATGTATTTCATTATTGTCTTCAGGAGCTTAGCCCCAATGGTTATCAAGTAGATGAGTCCAACATGAGGTTCGATGGTCAAGAAGTGACATCTACTTCTGAAGCTTGGCCATATAACTCAGATGGTAACTTGCCAAAATTCTTACTAGGGCGTAAAAGGCAACTGCCTTTCAATTTTTACAGCATTTTGGCTTTCCTCCTCGACATTGGAATCTCTTTATTAATCATGATGCAACTTCCTCTTCTACTTCCCATTGAGCTAACTCCCTGTTGATGATGCAGGGCTTCCATCTCATTCAAATCCTCAAGATATGGACATTTAATCTATTCTCAAGGGAACTTGTAGCTTGAGAAAGACTAATGTTGCCTCTCCAAAGCAAACAACAACAACAAAGAGAACAAAGAAGAGGGTTAGAATGGAAGAAAG
The DNA here is from genome assembly GCA_005393395.2 of Gossypium australe. Taxonomy (NCBI): domain Eukaryota; kingdom Viridiplantae; phylum Streptophyta; class Magnoliopsida; order Malvales; family Malvaceae; genus Gossypium; species Gossypium australe. The sequence continues at coordinate 19,095,510 of CM016617.1, forward strand.
CACTTAGGAGTCTAGTAGAAGCGATTTCCCTCCTCTGATAAGGCATAGGCTACTTAGGAAGCCCGTGGCTACTATTTCCCCCACACTTACCATTCTTACCCTTCCAGAGACTCCATCACTTCCAAAGGAGTCTGCCCATCATCCTGGTTCACCCCTACCTTCTTTAGATCCTCTTTCATCACAGAGTCCTTCAAAAGAAATTCCTATGGCTGACCAGAAGTTCTCCCTCCTCAAACATCAGATAATACCTCTGCTGAAACAGGGGGTGACCTTCCTTGGTGAGCTCTTTTAGAGTCTGTTCCACTTTCCACATCTTTTAGTGATATCTTACAGCAACAACAGAGCTTAGTGCCTTCTTAGTTAGTGGAGGCTTTCATTTCTTATCTCACTTCTGCTTCCAATGAAGATCCTCTGACTATTATGGCCCACGTCTTAGAGATTAGGCCTGTTGAGCAAGGTCTGTGAAATTGGGCGCACGAAAATGCCAGTCAACGTTACAAAAGTGACTACCTCCGAACGTACCATTGTCCAGGGTGTGAATACTACAACTAAAGATATAGATTTGAGGTCGTGTCCACAAGTATACGTCTAGAGTGTGAAAATTGCTATTAAGCCAATTACAAAAAATAATTGCTAATATACTCGAGCCACGAATTAGTAGTGTTAATCAAGAAGCAAGATGATAATAATAATAAACTAAATAAATTGAATTAAATCTAAATCTACTCCTAAGTTCATGCAAAGACTTCTCCTATCCCTTATTTCGATTACACGAGTTCTTTTAGCCTAGATCCAATTGTTTTACCTAATTAATTATTGATGTAGGGTTCTAATCAATCAACTAGTCGATACCCTAGAAAGATCTTCCAATCTTCCACTAAAATAACGAGTTGGCAATGACTACTTATCTTCCGACCTCACAGTCCAATTTTGGGTTAATTCCTAACTACATGACTTCATATGGTTGTTAAGCCTAGGGTTTAAGTTCTTCATCTCCCAAACAACTGATCTGCTAAGAAACTCTATCCTTCATTCAATTAATAAGATTAGAATAGTTGAAACCATGCGAGGTATATATGAAGCATAAATTGATTCTAATCTTTATACAAACATTCAATTAAACAATGTTAAAGAAAGAGATATAAAGAATAGAATAAAGGAAGAGAAATGCTCATGGATTTATCGATAAAAGCGTGGCTCTGGAACAATCTCCACTCGCGAGAGCCTCACTTCGAAATAAAATCTTCTGATTACAAAAACACAAAATACCCTAGGTAAAAACTAAGAATGGAATAAAAACCCTAAGTATATTTTTTGCCTCCCTAAAATTGTGTCTTGAAACTAATTACAATGACCTTTATATAGGCTAAGTCGAAATATTAAAGTTCCTAAAATATTCTTGAAGTCTTTAGAGTTTGACTAGGACAAATACTCCTAATTAACCTCAAAAACATAATTAAAACGTGCAAGAATTTTTGGGCTACATAGGGGCTTGATTGCAACATAGGCCTGCAATGTTGCAACCAACCACAGGGGGTATGTCGCGACACAGGAGCGTTGTGTCATGACATCGAGGGCAGTTTCATTCTAGAACTTATTTTTAGCTTCTATCTTCGACATTGAGACATCAGTATCTTAGTGTTGCGACATAGGCATCAGTTTTAGCCCAAATAAACATCTTTAGCTGTTGACTTGACCTACAAGCTCATGTAATCTTATTTAGATATATAAAATGTAATAGAAACTACTAGAAAGTATAAATTACTACTTTAAGTATGAAAACCTAAATATATAAACAAGCTAAAGTTATATGTAAAAAGGATGTAAATAATAGTGTATTTCATGGAAGATCAAAAAGCAAAATATCTGATTTGGAGAAGGCTACAAAATCTAGCGAGGACTCATTAGCCGAACTAAGCTGGCAACATAGAGATGATACCAGTTTGATTGGAAAATTGGATGCACGACTTTCAGCTTTATTAGAAAAATACAGAGATGCTCTGACAGAAAATGGGCAGCTGAAAGAGGTGGTCAATTCATTGAAAGGGAAAAGCTTGCCTTTGAGGAAAAGATTCAAAGCTATAGGAGAGAGGAACCAAGTAGAATTAGAGAGCCAACGATGTTCCCATGATGAATCCTTCAAGAAGTATCAAAGCACACTCAAAAGAATCTCATCAAGGCCTTACCCAAGTGGAAATCAAATCTAATTCTACACGTCCAGGTGGCTGCAGGTCCTCTTAATCTCAAGGAGGTGAACTTTGATTGCCTCAAGAGGTTTTTCACTGATTCATTGAGCTTCAATGTTTACCACCTAGAAGGCGAAGAGTGGGAGACTTTCCAGAGAGAATGGAAGCAATCTGAAGGTTTCATCATCCCATCTATGCCTGTTGTTGAAGACAATGAGGATGGCTCAACATTAGAGGATTAGATTCAATAAGGCATTTTTCCTATTGAAAGGGTCCCTAACGAGCCCACTAATCAGCTTGGTGAAGGGGAGGATTGAAATCTACTTCTTTTATCTTGTACTTCATTTATTTTCATTATTTATCTCACCAAACCTTGAACCATGTAATATTTTTCCTTATTATTAATGCAATCATTCATTTACTTTCGCTATTATCTTACTTGTCATTTCATTACATCATTTACATTACACTTAAACAAAACTGCCCACACATACCTTAGAGACTCCGCTAGGCTCGACGCATTATGCATACAAGGTTATTTGTCTTCATGGTCCAAGAATTGGCTAAATCAAGCTCTGATACCAAACTTGTAACGCCCTCAACCCAACTAATTCGTCGAATTCTGGTCTTGAGTATTAAATCTCTATTACAGACTTACGTTTAACATATACATTAAAATTTTCAACATTTACATCTTATTTAAAAATATTGTTCTAACTAACAATTAGAGGTACGATAGATAATTACAATCATTTTTCAAAAAATTCCAAATAATGAGGACTTATAAGTGAATATCACAACTTAATTACATTTGATAACACTGGCTACAATTGTGTTTCCAACATGTTCTGTGTGCATAATAGCCTGTCTCGCGACATCTGGCATTATCCCTCCTAGCGACCCAAATTAGCTTACCTGTGACACAATACATAGATGTAAGTTCAAGAGAACTTAGTGAGTTAAACTCCATTTACTTGTATCACGTCAGTACAATTTATTTAATAATTTCATTATCGTCTCATTATTCTTTATTCTTCAGCTTGACTTTGGCGAGTACCTTTCTTCTTCATACCATCAACGTCATACCTTGCTTTCTAACCAAGCCTAACGCTTCACATCTTCAATACATTACTTATGTTCTTTACCCAGCCCTTCCGTGATTCCTTAACTATTCCTATACTAGGACCTATACATACAAAACACTATTGATTGAGCGTTCTTCTAGTCCACTTGGCTCATACTTTGAATTCACCACATACCCTGGCATGTTTCGGCTTTTCTGTTTATCTCTTAAGACTATGTATGATACGTCATAATGTTTCATACGGAGTCCTTTCTTTAGAGCTCGTCATACGTACTATTCATTCAAAGTTCCTCACACGTATTATTCCTTCAAGGATCACCATGTATATCATCCTTTCATGGTTTCTATACTTATCATTCTTCAGAGTTAGCCAAACATATCATTCTTTCAAGGTTTTCCATACTTACCATTCTTCAAAGTTAACCATACATATTATTCTTTCAGGGTTTTCCATACTTACCATTCTTTAGAGTTAGTCATACAAATCATTCTTTCAGGGTCCGCCACAAAGGCATTCGTTTTAGATGATAGCTATAGGGGTCTTCCTTTAGAATGCTTCTATTTCATAGATCACCACAAAGGCTTCTATTTCATAGATTGCCACAAAGGCTTCCTTTTTCTAGCATGCTCAAGAAAGGGATTCGCCTAAATTCACAAAACATGAGGTTTGCCCCTCATCATTTTTGGTCACACAAAAAACCCCCATTAGGTAATAACCTTCATTTAGTTCTTTCTGTATGATGTCATAACCCACCAGTTATGAACTTACACGATATGGTACCATGGACTTTTCCTTTCAGAGAATCATTTTTAAAGTCCCAATGGACCCTCTTAGACGACTCCGGGAAGACAGACTCACTTAATAAACATTCATCAATTGACCCCATTTAAGACTTAACACATTAAATGTTTAACAGACTCACTTATTTCTCAAGTAATTCTATTTCTAATTCTAATTAAATGTTTATTTAGTCCTGATTTCATCTTTAATGGTTGATTGTGGTAGCAATTGCTCTTATTTGTTATTATGTATGTAACTGTAAAAGTTTTGGTAATTTTTGTTGCATTCTGTAGGTCGGGTCCTGGTGAAGGGTGTTACATTTTGTTTTCACCTTAATCATCAATATTTTAGGTTAATTTTGCTATTAGTCTCTATATTATGCTTAGGTATACTTTAATTTGGTTATTTTTAGTCCCCGTTACTTTTTTTAATTTTAAAATGGGTTAATATAAAAAGATGAACCTGAACTAGTACAAGGAGTTAGGTTCAAGTACTTCGTAGATCAAGTAAAATATAAGCTCATCATCTTTGGGATTGAAACGAAAACCAGACGGCATTGACTTCAGATATGCTTCATCTTCGGCGTCTTTCATCTTCCTCTTTGGTGTTACAAAACAAACCACTTAAAAAAATTTCCAAATTAGTTGACAAACTTCTTCTTAATTATAACATATTTCTTTTTGTTTCATTCAAAAACTAAATCACAGGAAAATTAAAGGAAAATAATTAGGTTTGAAATTGTACATCGAGCTTTTCACTACATTTTTTACAATACGAATATTTGTTAAAGACAGACTCTTTAGGGTGAAATCCTACAATACGCCACAATTCCACTTTATGCATAACCCGGTATGTGGCTTTCTTGGTGTAATCCTGACATCATCCCCCCTAGCGCAATCTCTTATCGTTAGTACCTGAAACATAGACACAATACATGTAAGTTCAGAACTTAGTGAGAGTAAATACTTTTATAACAACATTTCACTCTGCCCGCATGTGATGTTATGGACCTATAGGTAGCAGTAGTATTGGCAATTACATACGACTTTTCCATTTGGAGAAACTCTGTGCCATCTACTCCTTCTTAACCACTTACTTGTATTTCGGTGGATACTATCACATTTTCAGACTTACACTTACATGCAAACTACCACTCTCTTATCATACCAACTCTCTATTAATTTCCTAATCAACAATCATTTATTGACATTACGCTAATTTCTTCTTTCTCTTAATTTTAAAAGAGTATACCATCAAAGCCCACGTCATACAAACCATCTCTTTAGACATGCACTTATTCCATAATGGTTGTTCGCAAATACTAATTACTGAAAAATACATACACATTTGACGAATACCTATGCAGACTTTAATACCAACAATTTACTTATCAAAATATATTCTTGTTCGCTACCCCACAAGCTCACACAAATAAATAACTTTACTTTTACACAGGTAAATTTTACGCAACTTTATTTCATAACCTAGATACTCGGAGAAACAATAAACCAGATTCCATATGATGTTAGAAGAAGACCAAATACAATTAATATAAGGCAGATTCCAGATATCACGGATTCAACCATACATAGTACAAGAAACTTGAACTAATGAATACTTATCTCATTCATAACTGTGTACATGCACCAATCCCAACTAACTGGTTGTCACGACGAATATTGTTTCTAATCATACAAATACACACCTATTTTCAAGAAATTTCCTCAAGACTTATTCTTACATCGCAAACCTAACACAATTGAACTAGATTTAGATGTATTTTAACTTATCATATAATTATCAGAACTTATCCAAAATTTATCGCATGGTTGGATAGCCACATTTTACCATATAGACTTAGCAGAGTATGTCACAAAGACCAAGCTAAATACGCTACAAGGGCAACATAAGGAGTCACATGTTTACTGTCCCGACGGACTTTCGCGGAAGGTGCCATGGGATTCTCCCTTATGGACTTAGACATAAATTCATGTATTGTGATCTGTCAGTTCGATTACAAATTATCTAAGGCTTCACCATGAACATGCATACAATCATATATTACCATGGGTCTCAGCCATATGGATTTACACACATTCATGTAACGTGATCTGTCGATCCAGTCTTCATCTTATTGAAGGCTACACCATAAGTCTTTTTATATCATATAATGCCATAGGTCTCAACCTCATGGTTTTATACCTGTTTCTATGATGTGACTTGCCAGTCTAGTTAGCAATATAACTTCCCTACCAAAGGCATCACAGAGGAACATTTACATATCTTTCACTTACCTAACTCCATTCACACATTTAATTGGTTCGTACCCTTTTCTATACCAAACTATACTTGTATACTTACCCATCAACATTATATTCCAACAAAGCCTAAAAAATACCAGCATAACACATATATCATTTTTACTTTACTTCTTGCGTTTACCAATTAGTAGATAAATCATCTTCATTTAAATATACTTCTATTTGTACATTACACATGCAAGAGCCAAAACAGAGACTCACTTACTGTAACTTGAAGCTCTAGACTTAGACACCTTTCTTGAACCAGCATCAACAACTACTTACAAAACATAGGACCACCATTAAAACTCATTTATATACAAATTATTATCATCTCAAACACTAATAATCCCCATTCAAAACCTTGTACTCGTAACTTACTATTCATATAACTCTTAATAATATTTCCCTTTCATAAACTTAACATGCAAGACTATAATACTTACCAGGAGGTAGAACAACCACCGGTCAAATCAATAACCTCATCTTCCAACTTATTAAGGAAGAGCCAACATTTTAGATTTAAGAAAAAGAAGCAGATAGTAATATTAAAGGAAGGAAGAAAAAACTTCCTCCCAAACCTTTCTCACCCATATATATATATATATAATCAATTTCCCTTATTTGAACTTAACAAGTGTCAATTAAATTCAAACTTTGTCCTTCTTAAATTCACAAGCAATCAACTCGCATTAGTAATCATACAGTCATTCATGGATTTAACCCATTATTCATAAGCGATTAAATCATAAATTCGTTCAATTTTGCATTCACTCAATCTAATTCTAATCCAAGACCTAATTGAAAAACCTAGTTCTCTAAATGCCACTAAAAACCTAATTAGGTATTGATTTGCATAAAATATTTAAAGATAAGACAAAATTGTAATTTTCAAGTTTCAGGGGCCACACAACCGTGTGTGACCAGCCGTGTGCGATGCGTAAGGGGTGAAAGTGCAGGAGCCACAAGGTTGTGTCTTCAGGCCGTGTAAAAAACGCGAATGCAAGGGAAAACAGGGAAACATGACCGCGTAAGGGACCGTGTAACCTACACGGGCGAGTCACTGTGTGTACCTGGGCAATTTCAAATTTTGACATATTGTTCATAAAAAGTCACCCACCTGACTTTTCGGGGTCTCGTACGACGTTCCTTCGTTCAAATATGATCTGAGGGGCCTAAATCGGGTTATTCAATCGATACACAAATGAGAATTATAGGTTGCTTTCAAGATTTACGAAGTTTATCAACAAAAAGGTAAGAGATTCATAAACGAATTGGAAGATTTAATTAAACACGATGAAATTCAAAATTGAAGAGTTTTAATAAATCGAAATGAGAATTCTTACCGAACTTTTGACGAATTTACAAGATGTGATTGACGGAACTTAACAACCGATAGAAAAACGAGTTCAAATTGGGAATAGATTTTGATTTGGGAACAAAGATAATTATCAATAATGGTGAGAAAATATTTTCAAAGAAAAAATGGAAAAGAAAAGGGAAAGAGAATAAATAGAAAGAAAGATGATAAATTCTATTATGATTTGAAAAGAATTAATTTGAAATTCAAATTAGGATAAAAAGTTAAAAAGGTGATGGAATTCTTATCCTAATTTGAATTTTGAGGAAAGATACTTGACTAAAATTTTCCAAAGTTGGCCTAATCAAAAGAAAAGCATAGGGGGAGGCTGATTCGAAATTTGGTCGCATGAGAGACTAGCGTCTCAATCATTGGGCTATGGACATTTTCTTGCTTAGTTTTGTTGCTGTAATGTAAATTATCTTTTTGTGTATCTTAACCGAAATGTAATAGAAGCAAAAAGGGAAAGAGGGACTCGAAATCGGGTATGCAGTGCAAGGGAATAGGAAGCGTGTTAACCGTTTGCCTACTGCATATGTCTCTGGGACTGTGTGAATAAAATAATGAATAAATAGGGAAGAAGGGTTTTGAACCTAGGAACTCTAAGAATGGTTCTAATGTGCTAACCTATAGACCTAAGCCTATTTTCTGATCAAGGTTTTCCTCTAATGATATTTGTTTTATTATGGCTTTTATCCTAGGTTATTAAAAGGAAAGAAAATGAGGAGTGGAGTTTCAACCTAGAATCTCAAGAAAACATACAAGCTACTTAGTTATTATTTTTAATAAATGTTTTCCACTGCTTTACAAAAATACTCAAGTTTTGATAAATCTTTTTCTTAAAAACCTTAATCCGTTCTTCAAATCTTTACGTTAATAATATTGTAATTAAATTACTTGGTAAAGTCAATTTAATGAGTGAATGTTTTCCTACAAATCAACCCAAGTAAAAGGAGGACTTTACAATACCACTTTGGTGATAAAATGTAACACCTTTGACTTAGTCAAAGCTCCTAAGCTGAGTCGAGTGAGTTACATTATTTATCTGTTTATATTAATAATAAAACCATATGTTGAATAATTAAAAAAAAAACAGTGCTAAATTGATATTAAAAAAAAATTGCTAACTAGACGAAATTTACATAAAAAAAGTTAATCAATAAACATTTTAGTAAATATCCAAAAAGCACTATACCAGTATTTTTGCAAGAATTAAATCGTTATAAAAATATATTTGTATATGACTATTTGCGATTTGTTGAGCTATAGTGCTATTACAAAGCAAAAATCTCAATGCCATAAGTCAGCAGTGCTACTACAAAGCATAAATCCCTGTGCCAAAATTAGCATACAAAAGAAATCTATTAGATTCTGAGAAGTTCAAATCGTCACTCCTAAAATTTTAGGGAGCACTCTTCTTTTGAATCTGATTTTAGAAGTTCAGATTGTCACTCTTAAAATTTTGGAGAGCACTCTTCTCTTGAATATTCAAATTGTCACTCCCAAAATTCTTCTCTTGAATCTTCAAATTGTCACTCCCAAAATTTTGGGGAGCACTCTTCTCTTGAATCTGATTTTGGAAGTTCAAATCGTTACTCCCAAAATTTTAGGGAGCACCCTTCTCTTGAATCTCGGTTTGTACTTTAGGCGCTGGAACCTTTGGGGCTTCAGGCTTCCTGTTATATACTCTACATGGTACCCATCCATTAAGTTGGATTAAGAAAAACAAAAAATAATTAATTGATTTAAAATAAAATCAACTTTATCTATATTTTAAATTAATATTTAAAATCAAGTTTAAATAAAATGAAAATAAACCATATATAATTTATTTAGAAACAACTTAAAAATAATATAAATTTTAATTTTTTTATTAAAAAAAATCTTGCCTATATAATTTTAATAATTTTATATAATCAACTTTATCTTGCATATTTTTATAAATGGCTTAAATCTATATATTTTCAAATTTATGTTGTGTATTATATTTGATTTTTGAAATGAAAAAAAAAGCATATATAAGGATAAAACGATGTATTATTTTCTATGATTTTTTAAATGATTATATATATATAAATAAATATAATAAATGGGGATTAATATAATTTACCATTATAATTTTAAGATTATCTTCAATTTCAAAATAGATTATAATTTTAAATTATTTTATTTTATTAATTTAAAAATAAAAAATATTATATATAAAGAATTTCATATGTTAATAAAATGAATATCACACGTGTCAAAATATTTTAATTCTTTTATCTACCATCTATTATTATCAGTGCAAGAATCAATAGATCCAACTTTTTGATTTTTTTGATAAATTCATGAGGCTTAAACACCTTCAAAGCAAGCTCATTCATCTTTTTGATAAAAAACATAAGGTGTAAACAGCTTATACTTAAATGGACGGATGAGCTTGCTTTGGATGGATGGATGACGCTTAAACACTTTGAAAGTAATTTTTTTGGGTGATTTGATAAATAATGCATATTTAAAGGTTAAAAGAGACGAATATCTAAATGGAGGATTAAATTTTTTTTTTATAAAGTTGGAGGGCCAAATAAATCATTATGCATTTTAAGATTATGGAAATCTTTGATCAACCAAATAATAAAAAATTGATATGATTACAAATTTGGCTATTAATTTTTACATCTTTTGTCAATTTGGCTATTTTATTGAGCTAAATTTAGCCTTCAACCTTTAAAAAAATCGAACTTTATCATCAATCTTTTAAAAAGAGTATATTTGTTTTTTTTAACGGAAATATTGACTAAAACATTAAAATTTTAAAATATAGTAGCTTGCATGGCAATCTGCATGTACTTCATATAACTTTTTTTTTCGAACTTTTTATAACTCTTTTTTTAAAATATTTTTAAATTATTTGTCAATGTGACATATAAGACAAGTAATTCCATGTTAGCATGAAGTACATTTATACTGCTACGTGGGTTGTCATGTCAATATCATTATGAAAATTAATGTTCTAATCATTATTTTCATTAAAAGAAAGCGGTTTTAACTCTTTTTAAAAAATTAATGGTTAAATTTAGTTCAAAAAAAATAATAACTAAATTGACAAAAGATATAAACATTAATAGCTATTTTTATCATTATGCCTAAAATATTTAGTTGGAACTTTAACGCATTATGTGTGAACTAATCTAATATTTTGATAATAAGGGTATTAAGTAATCATGTGTTGTCATGATTTTATGACCTTGTAATCAATGATAATCTTACCTTTTATGAACCAATCACCCCATAAAGATAATATTGTTTGTCAAATCCCAAAAATAGGAGTAAAAGAAATATGAATAAAATTAATATTTTTATTTTTTAAGCATAGAGTAAAAGAGCTTAGAATGCCTTAAAAATTATACTTAATAGATAATTAACAAGAATGAATTTATTAGTTTAATAGTAAAACCTTAATTTTCTCTCAAGTCTCAAATTTAAAACCCCTTGTGCACTTTTCATTCAAAATATTTTACATTCTTATTTTTACCACATAAAGTACGAAATTTTCAAACTAGCATAGACCAAAATTTGTTTTTTTTTTAATTTGGTCATTAATTTAAAATAATCCTAATTCTACATGAATTCCTAAAACCTATTTCAATTAGGGAAAAAGAGTTTTATAAACAGTCAATCTTTTCAAACCCTAGAATTTATATCTAGAGAATTTTTCAAGAAAAACTTTCAAAGTTCTTTCTTTTCATCTCCATTGCCGAACCAATTTTTAACTAAAGATTTTCAAATCACATCCTTCTCCTCCCAAGTAGATTGTTGATCTCCTCATACAAATTAAAGCTGTGGGATCTAAACTTAAATCATTGTGTATAATTAATTGAAGTATTAGAAATTAATCTATATATGTGCGAACCCCTGTATGCGAACCCTTATTAAATGCTAGGCGATCCCTTAATATATTTATGTGAACCCTTACATTCATTGATATACATGCAAACCATGTTGTAATTGGATAGGTGAACTGTAGCTCTCATAAGCTCCCTTTCCATTTCTTTACCTATCAGGTAACACAGAGAATTAGGGCTCGGAATGGTATTCGAGGAACTTCGGACTAGCAACTTGTTTTCTTTTATTATCATTTAAAAGTTTCCATTAAAGCTTCCTTAATTTTTTTTTTTTTGTTGTTGTAATTATTAATTCTTACTTTTATATCTTAAGTTTGAGATTGTTTAGCTTATTTGTTTTAAGCATGATACTCTGAAATTTGCATGTTATTTGGTTTAAAAAATTATTATCTTTAATAAATATTTTCTGATGCTTTACAAAATACTCATGTGTTGGTAAATCTTTTTCTTAAAAGCCTTAATCCATTTTTCAAATCTTCACGTTAATAATATTGTAATTAAATTACTAGGAAAAGTCGGTTTAATGAATGAATGTTTTCTTAAAAATAAGGGAGCGGTTTTCATACAAATCAACTTAAGCAAAAGGAGGGCTTTACAGGATCACTTCAGTGATCAAATGTAGCGCCTTTAAGTTAAGGGAAATTCCTAGATCAGTTCGAGAGTGTTACATTATTTATCTGTTTATATTAATAATATAACAATATGCTGAATAATTAAAAAACCCAACACTAAAATGATATTACACTTAATTGGATATTAATTCAATAGAAAATTTACTGGCAGGCGAAATTTACATAAAAAAAATAAATCAATAAACATTTTAGTAAATATAAGAAAAAACACTATACCAGCAACAAAATAATGTACAACATCAAAGGTAATAATTAAATTGTTATAAAAATATATTTGTATATGACTCTTTGCGAATTGTTGAGATACAGTACTATTACAAAGCAGAAATCTTAATCCCATAAGTCAGCATTGCTACTACAAAGCATAATAAATCTCCAAGTCAAAATCAACATTCAAAAGAAACCCATCAGATTTGAGAAGTTCAAATCATTACACACAAAATTTTGAGGAGCATTTTTCTCTTCAATCTAGGTTTGTATTTCAGAAAAGTTACTTACCTTGACTTTTTGGGGTCTCGTACGACGTTTTTTTTTTTCAAATCTAATATAAGGCACCTAAATCGGATTATCCAATCAATAAACACGTGAGAATTAGAGGTTGCTTTCAAGATTTACGGAGTTTGTCGACAAAAACAGAAGAGATTCGTAAACGAATTGGAAGATTTAATGAAACACAATGAAATTCAAAATTGAAGAGTTTTAATAAATCGAAATGAGAATTCTTATCAAACTTTTGACGAATTTACGGGATGTGATTGACGGAACTCAACAACCGGTAAAAAAATGAGTGGAAAAAAAATTTTCAAAGAAAAAAATGGGAAAAGAAAAGGGAAAAAGAATAAATAGAAAGAAATAAATTCTATTATGATTTGAAAAGAATTAATATGAAATTCGAATTAGGATAAAAAGTTAAAAAGGTGATGGAATTCTTATCCTAATTTGAAATTTGAGAAAAGATAAGTTAAAAAGTTTGGGGGCGTGACTAAAATTTTCCAAGGTTGGCCTAATCAAAAGAACGGCATAGAGGGAAGGCGTGATCCGAAATCTGGTCGCATGTTTTAACCGAAATGTAATAGAAGCAAAAAGGGAAAGAGGGACTCGAAATCGGGTATGCAGTGCAAGGGAATAGGAAAACGTGTTCACCGTTTGCCTATTGAACATTTCTTGCTATTTTTCAACGCTTGAGAGAATTCCTATGTTTCTGGGACGGTGTGGATAAAATAATGAATAAATTCCTCTTAACAATATTTGTTTTATTATAGATTTTATCCTAGGTTATTAAAAGGAAAGAAAATGAGGAATAGAGTTTGAAGGGAACATACAAGCTACTTAGTTACTATTTTTAATAAATGTTTTCCACTACTTTACAAAAATACTAAGTTTTTGATAAATCTTTTTCTTAAAAGCTTTAATTCGTTTTTCAAATCTTCACGTTAATAATATTGTAATTAAATTACTTGGTAAAGTCAATTTAATAAGTGAATGTTTTCCTACAAATCAGAGGACTTTACAAGACTACTTTGGTGATCAAGTGTAACACCTTTAACTTAGTCAAAACTCTTAGATCGAGTCGAGTGTGTTATATTATTTTATCTGTTTATATTAATAATAAAACCATATGCTGAATAATTAAAAAAAAATCCAACTAAATTGATGTTAGAAAAATTGCACGAAATTTACATAAAAAATTTAATCAATGAGGTTACAATACTATTACAAAACAACAATCTCAATGCTTCAGCAGTACTACTACAAAGAATAAATTCCTATGCCAAAATTAGCATACAAAAGAAAATTATCAGATTCTGAGAAGTTCAAATCTTCAATCTCAAAATTTTGGAGACCACTCAGCTCTTTAATCTGATTTTGGATACTCCCAAAATTTTGGGGAAAACTCTTCTCTGGAACCTTTGGCACTTGAGGCTTTCTGTTATATACTCTACATAATGCCCATCCATCAAGCTGGATTATGAAAAACATAATTCATTAAACAACCATAACATTAACTATTCATACTCGAATTACGATTAATAAAACATGTATAGCAGTGCAACATAAAACGAAAAAAATTACATATCTCCATTTATGATAAATATACAGGATGAAGAAAGTTAAAATCACACAAAATTTTTAGGGGTTAAAGTGGTATTAAATTTTGGGATCTAATTTAAATTTTCAAAAGCTTTGTACGTTTAATGAAATTTATCAAAATTTTGGGGCCAAAGCTCCTTTCACTCCAGTTACATTCAGCCACTCATGATACGAACACAATCGAAAACAGTATAAATGTAGAAATTAAATAGAACAGAAAAGAAAAGAAGTTACCTGGTGATCATTTTTATGAGTTGTTTGAGGAGGATCGCTTAATACATATTCATGCATGATCCAATTGGTTTTCTGAGCTTTTGAAGGTTTTCCTCTGCAATAAACTAGGGTTTTCTTCAAACCAATTAACTTTCCATTGGACTTGACATGTTTATCAGAGTTGACAGCCTTCCAGAACCCGTAGCCGGCGGCTCGATTTGGTCTTTTGCCCTGAGGATGCTTCCGGTCTCTCGACGTGAAGAAATACCATTCATTTATCGTTCCATTTGACGACATGTTCCCGCTTATGGCTGCGTTTAATATCAATCATTAAAACAAAACAAAACAAAACCACAAACCCTTCATTCATTCATAATATAAAGATTGAAATGAAAAACCCTACATTTTACCGATTCAAAAGAAAAAGACCCCCCACCGCCCCCAAGAAAATATGCAGATTATGAAATAAATACCTGTGAGAGTATCGGGATCATATTTGTAAAGTGGAAACCTCCTTGATTCTGGTGGGTGGTAATGGTTTACTACGAGCTTTGCACATCAAGTAAAATATAAGTTCATCATCTCTAGGCTTGAAACGAAAACCAGACGGCATTGACTTTAGATATGCTTCGTCTTCGGCCTCCTTCATGCGTACCATTAATTCTTGATTACGCCATATTCTTCCATGGCTGCCGACTTATTTATAGACATAAGATTTACAATAAGGGGGTTAAAAAAATTGTTCAAAGTGTTTATTTATAGACATGATAGAAGTATAAGTTACATAGAATTCTAACATTACATTAAACTTAATTCACTTAATAATAAAATTTTCAAAATAAACTTATCTTATAAATTATCAAAATAAATTATTTTTTAAATAATTTAAATTAAATAAAATTAAATATACAAGATAAGTATTCATAATTTTAAATATTTAAAATTTCGTAAATAAATTTAAAAAGCTAAATATATGGATAATTTTAAAAAATTTACTTGAATTCCTTATTTTGATAAGTGATCAAAATAAATTAAGTTTTTGAATAATTTAAAATAAATAAATTTGATTTGGGTACAAAGATAATTATCAACAATAATGAGAAAATATTTTCAAAGAAAAGGGAAAGAGAATTAAGGATTAATTTGAAATTTGAATTAGGGTTGGATTGGGGTGAATTTCTATGGTTTACAAACGTTCGGGGAATTACTGCAATTTTTCCAAAGTTTGGGGGCGTGACTGTATTTTTTCGAAGTTTGCCGAATTGAAAGCAAAAGAATGGGCTTGTTTCGAACTCGGGTCCTCATCCACTGGCCATCGTCCATTTCGTGGTTATTTTAAATTTTGTTTTAAGATGTTATAACCGGGGAAGGGGAACTCGAACTCGGGTATGCAGGGAAATAGGGAAGAGTGATAACAATTTGGCAACTGCAGAGTTCTTGTCGTTTTACGACGGTTACAGCTATTGAATAAAAAGGGAAGAAGGGTTTTAAACCTCAACCTATCAAAATAGTTCCAACGTGCTAACCATTAAGCCTAAATCTATTCCATTTTCAATTTCTCCTCCAACTTAACCATCTAGCCTAAGTCTTATTTCTTACTTAATTTTGTCACTTAAATCTATATATTCCTTAATACCTTACACATTTACCTTCTTTTCTTTTTCTTGTTTAGCTTATTCAATATATAATTCCTAACACATTCTACTCTAATATTCAATAGTCTCATTATTTTACATTATTTTTACCGTCTTAACTCAAGTAAAACATTTTTTTCCTCCTAATGAAGTTTTGTTTTGGATTGATACCATAATATCTAATTACTCTAAACCGCTAAATTTCAGGGTGTTACAATGAGTTTTGATCTTGGATTGAGATGTGGAAAGGCTTCCCTGTACTTTTTCACTTTATTCCTACTTAATTAACCGCCTTTTGTATATCACCTCACTGCAATTATTGTAACTAAAAAGAGTAAAATGATTACGAGCCCCATTTTTATGGTTAAGCCACGTGATAGCCAAAGCGACCACTAGAGGCCGTGCCAGGGTCAGGTGCCTCCACAATGGTAAAATTTTAGTTTTAGTCCTTCTAAAACTCCAGGCGTTCTAGTGCCTTAAAAAGCATTCTAGTTGAGAAGAATAAAATGAATTATACATATCTCTGAAAGGTCTTCAACAACCGCATGTATTAAAAAAAAATTAGCAGGTAAGCAGGACAAATTTGTATTTAAAACCTGACTTTCAACTTAAGCAAAGATCTAACTTCACATTGCAGAATCTTAACAAAAACTGATTTAGACATTTGTTGATCAAACAGTTTTAATAAGAAGAAGAAAAGATTTGTAGATCAAAAGGAAATTATGAGGAGAAGCTAAATAGGATTAATCGTTGGTATTGTATCAAACTCAAGGCTCTTTGCTTAATCAGTTCCCTCAAATCATATCATCTACCATTGTAACAGAAAGGGTTTTCCAGAACAAATTCAGTACCCAAAAATGAAAAAGAGAAATCAATGCTGAAACTGGGAATTCTAAGCACAGATTGTGATTCAAGCAATGAAAAAAAAGGAACTCACATTGATGCATATAATCGTTGTCTAGTGCCGACTGAACCAGGCGAGTTTCCTCTTATTTTTCTAAGCTGTTAGCAGCAAACTCATGCATGCAACATCTGATAATCCAGAAAGAAAATAATTTGGTTTTATATACAATTTTTAAAACTTTTTAAAAATTTTAAAACTTATTTTAATTTTTTGCACTAATAAATAAATAAAAGCATTTTTAAATACAATATAAAATAATTTATCCAAAGTTTTATCCATATTTTAGAGTAAAAGATTTATACATTTTAAAAGTTTCATAAATTTGAAATACTATTTTTAAAACAGTTTTTAAAGCTGAAAAATATTGTTTATAATTTAAAAAAAACTAAATAAAAATACATTTATCAAAATTTAAACAGATTACATAAATTTAAAGTAATTCTTTATGACTATCAAATCTTTTTTTATAAAACACACGAGTGCACGCTATAAAAACAAGTTACGTTATATTATCAAAATCTATAAATCCTGATTTGATAATTTAAATATATATATTTAATAATTTTAATAATTTTATATATTTTATATATTTTCAACTTTATCTTGTATTATATTTTATTTTTTAAATAATATATATAATGATAAAAAGATCTATTATTTTCTATTATTTTTTAAAAAAATGGTTATATATAAAGAATAATAACAATTGGGGATTAATATAATTTACCATTAAGTCAATTTAAAAATATATTATAATTTTAAATTATTTATTTTATTAATTTAAAATAAAAAATAGTTATATATAAAAGTTGTCACATGTTAACACGTGTTAAAATATTAGGCTTCAATATCAATTGAGAGTCTAAAATCTTGTAATATATGATATCATAAGAGAAAGCTTGACCCGACCCATTTGCTCGACCCACTTTCTGAAAAGATACATACTCTTAGTTTTTTAAATATTGGGTTCGCAATACCAACCTAGTTGGAAAGAGAAGGTGAATTTTAGTGGGTGAAAGTACCCCATCGATTGTTGTATTATCAATAAGTGAGCAAATAAATGGCATGGCACGGCATATGACTATTTGGGTAATGATGAAATCTCATTGAGGATGATGACATGCATTTATAAAATGTTAGTGTTTAATACAATATAGAAATTTTATAAATTTACAAAATAATTGTACATGTTACTAATTATGATTGGGTATAATAATTAGGGATAATGTCATATTTGATACTTGTACTTTGAAATGTCCAATATGGTATTTGAGCAATCAATATATAAGTTATACCTCTTCTCAAAAATGACATGTGGCAGAACAAAAAATGACTTGGTGAGAGCTTAAATAGAAGCCCATAGATGGCCCCCTGTTGAGTATCCTTCATTGCGACCTCCTGTTGGATTTTACATAACTAGCCATCAGTGCATTCCACTTAAAACAACTAGGAGATTGTCTGTTTCTAGCCACTCACTTGAAAGGCCATATAGTCTCAAAGTCGGGTTTCAAGAGATAATTTTTCATTAAGGTTGATTTGAGAGACTCAAATGGTTCAAACAAAAATTCGCCTAAATTATTTTCAAAATTCTACTCCTCCTAGGAGTTCACATCAAGAAATTACAAAGTCAATTCTAGAGACTTAAACTTTCATGCATACTTAGTTTTTCCAAGGAATTAAAAGTTTCATGGTTTGATTTACATATTTTATTAAGACTAACATTATGTCATAATTCAGCTAACATAACAATTATTGAGATAATAGAACTTTATTTATACTAAAGTTTAACATCATCAACAAAATTTCAAAATTTTGAGCAAATATAACTTAATCATAATTTGATAGGAAAAATGAATTCTTAAAAAAAACAATTCAATTTTTGGTCTCTCACTTAAGATGAACAATACCCCCATTGTTAAAAATGTTAGATAGAAGGGACGAAAATATAGAAGTGAATAGATATTGTACACCAGGTAGGATCCCAGGAAAGGGAGGTGTATAACGCCCAAAAAATGATAAGATTTTTAATTGTGCAAGCATGTCAATTAATTTGATTTGGTGTGTGGGTTAAGTGCCTCGAAAGTCTACTGCAAGTCCTGTGTTCAGTTCCCTTGTTTGGAATTTTCCTATTTATTTTGGCATTATGTCAAGCTTGATTTTTTGGGCTTATTTTATATTCTTCGTTGGGTTATGAGAAGGATGAGCCTACTAGTTCAATGTTTATGCCTTTATATATTTCTTGGTCTTGAGTTTGAATCTTAGCGTAAGCAAATGAAGTGTTTTTGTTGCTTGCATTTGTTAATAGTTGAGTTCTTTTTGAATTACAATAGTCTGATGGTTGGTTATTATAGGATATTTTATTTTATTTTCTTAAGTTATCAAAATAAATAAATAAATAAACCCTAAAATCACTCTACTTTTGCACGCCCTACAATCTCTCCTTTCACGTCCATCTCTTTTTCTTGTTTACTTCTTTTTCTTTTGAAGTTTTCTTTTTCCGGTTTTTTTTTCTTCTTTCTTTTTTGCTGGTCCTCGCTTGCTACCATTCCATTTTTTCCCTTGTATTTGTGCATGGTGTTGTTATTTGATCGTATTTCTGAACGTGGAGTAAGTTTCGTCGGATTATTTGTATTCTTTTACTTTGAAATTGTTTATTGAACAAGTTAGGAGTTGTGCTTATGTCTGATCTTCGTTCTTAGTTATGATGAACATTATTGTGTTTTTTATTAGGCGAAGGAGGTGAGAATCAAATTCCTCCAGTGGAGTAGTTCTCGTATTTGGCATTGTTTTTGAGTAGTAAGTATACAAATCTTGTTTTGGGGTCTAAATTTTTGACAAAAGAATGCCAATTTGGATGGGTATTTGATGATTATTTGGTGCGATTTGTTGAATGATTGTAGGATTCGTGAGTTCCCAATAGTGTGGTTAATCAATTACGTAATTAGGTGTGTGAACTAACTCGAAAAACTCACCGAGATCTCATAAAATAAAATAAAAAAAAAACAGGGGTTGTTTTCGAACACACACGGTCGTGTGGAGCACACAACCATGTGTAATTTTACAGCCCGTGTTGGTAGACCGTGTGGACCACACAGCCATGTAAGCCTTTTGGCCCAATTTTGAGGCCCAAATAATGTCGATTAAGAGACTCAAAAATTGGGCCCATGGGCATTATATAGGCCCGAAAAAAGCGTAAATTTCAATATGCAAACACAGGTATGTGTAGGAAGCATGTTAAGTAGGTTTTGATAAGTATATTAATATGATATGATATGCTCTATAACTATGTAAGTTAACCATGCAAGTTATATGATTTGTGAGTACCTTATTCTATGTTATGTTTCATATAAAAATATATGTGTATGCATGTCATACGATTTATGTTATAAGTATGTACGATATTATGTCTATGTTTTGGGGTGGGATTAATATGACGGAGGAAGTGTTATATGGTAATATCTACTGCAATTATGGTAGCTAGACCACAAATTTCTATTTGGCAGCTTATTTGCGTATTTATGAGTGGCATACTGTCACGTACTAGTGTGATTGGATGGATGAACTCTTGTAGTCCTAATTGGTGTGATTGGTAAGACAGAGATGGTGTGTAGTGGATGAGAGTAGGATATAATATGTTATAAGATATGTTCTGATATGAAATCTAATATGATATGATATGTATAAGAAATGTTCCGAAATGGATTCAGATATGCTATGCTACATTCTGGTATATATATTTATATTGTTTTGTTCGTGTGGGCCATATCACACGCTGGACGTAAAGCTCACACATTTATTTGTTAGTACGTTACAAATTGATATTTTTATGGACTTTTACGGACTTTTGGGACATTTTAATTTTGTTTGGGATTTCAAACTTTATTTTGGTGTTTCGTTATGCAAAAGTTATGGTTTTTAATCAGTATTTAAAATAAGACCAAGTTGCTAAAAGGGTTTCGTTGCCAAATTTTGTTGAAATCCGCTAGAATATTTTGTCACGTAAATGAATTAATTTAGTTGGATCTGTTTTAGTAAAAGGTATTAAACATGGTTTTTATCTCAAAATACTCACCTGGTTTTGGGAATCGATATGTTTTCTATAAGTTATATAAAATTGGATTTTTTTTTAAGTTGGAAGTGGGTTTTCACCAAAACTTAAGCACTAATGTTTTTTCGAATGATGTAACCTCCACAATCTAACTGTATCGTCTAGGTTGAGTTTGGAGTGTTACAAGGTGAGTCAAGTTTGACTACGAGACTAATAGTTGGGGTAAAATGGGTAACGATTTAATAGTTTAGGTACCAATTCTGACAAAAATAAAAGTTTAGGTGTCAATTTAGGTAAACCAGTATTGTTTAAGCCTATTATTTTTTAACTAGTAAAATGAGTTGAGTTTGGACTTAAAAAAATATAAGCCATATTAATCTTGGGTTAGTATTTGGTACACCGGTACTGTATATTTTTAATTCTACAAGTAACCTAAAAAAATTGTCGCGTGTCTTCTTTTAAAAATATTTAATTTTTAAAATATTTTATGATATCCCTATAAGGCACTTGTCAACCCATTGACTCTGTTTGTGAAGTCTAAAAAATCAACTGGCAATGCATCAAATATTTTCCATTTAATCTTAAAACAATTATTTGATATATTGATATTAATTTTTTGGTTTAATGGTGCAAAAAGCCCTCAAACTTTTTTTAAAAAAAAAAAACAATTAAGCCCCTACTTTTTTTTTCACTAAAATTTCAAAATGCATCAAAAAAACCCCTCACACCTTTTCAAAAAAAGCAATTAAGCCCTTACTTTTTTGCACTCAATTGGGTACTTAAACTTTCAAAATGCATCAAAAAGACCCTCAAACTTTTTTAAGAAAAAGCAATTAAGCCCCTGGTTTTATTAAAAACTAGAAAAAAAAATCAATAAAAGCTACAAATATTATTAAGTTTTAATAAAAATTTCAAATATTTTTTATAAAAATTGTAAAAAAATTTAATGACCACTAATTTTTTCAATTAAAGTCATCATGTCTAGCAACACAGTGTAACATATGGCGAAAAATGATAAAAAAATAAAAACCAATATAAGTTATAGAAAAATTAAAAAATACTTTTTTTAGTACTATAATTTTTATAATTTTTTTTTACAAAATTTATATTTCTTTATATTTTATATAATTTTCTTACGACTTTATAAAATTTTATAATTTTTTTTATTTTTCTATATATTTTATATTTTTTACAATTTTATAAAATATAAAATTAGAAAAAAAAATCAATAAAAGCTATAAATAGTTGTCATAACCATTTTTTTTTAAAACGGAAATCGACTTTGGTTTTGAAAATTAAAAAAACGGGAGTCGCCACCAATTCTTTTTGTTGAGGTATGATCGGGTCACCTCTTAAAATGGTTGTTTTTAGTAAACAGCTTGATTTATCAAAACAACGATTTTGGTCTATGAAATTCAGAAAACGGGTTCAGGAGTCGGTTACGCACGAGGAAGGGTTAGCACCCTCGATACGCCCAAAATTGGCACCTAGTTGATTATTTGATGTCTTTATGTCGAAAATTTGAAAAGATTTTAAAATACGACCCCCTTTATTTAAGAGAAAATTTGAATAAATTAAAATGGATGCTAAGACCCTCTTATTCCGAAGAAGTAAAATATCACGCCCAATAAGTTAGGGTACGACATTTTGAGTTCCCGAAACTGAGCTTGTCCATCGACTTTTAAAACTCGTATTTAAGCTTGAGGAGGGTATTCGGTTATTTGTCAAATGAGAAATCGGAACCCAGTAAGTTAGGGCACGATTTTCTCAAACTTACAAACACCGAATATTGCGTTGATTTAGAAAATCTTATCTCGAGTTAACGAAACGTCACATCCAATACGTTAGGACACAACATCTCGAATTCTGAAGAATAAGCATTTATTTATTTAAAACTTTATTGTTTAAAAGGATATTCCGCTATTTAGGTTAAACGAGAAGAATCGAAACCCAGTAAGTTAGGGCACGATTTTCCCGAATTTCTAAATACGGAATATTACCTTTATGAAAGAAATCAATTTTGTGAAAGTTAATATAACACAAGTTTGTAATAAAATGTAAAAACAAATTGCAATATGAATGCGTGTAGCAAAATAGTAAGAAATGCGTTAGTACGAGTGACAACATAGAGAACGAAAATGAAATAGAATAAAATGAACGAGTCAAAAATGAAGATAATGAAAAATAAAAGTAGGAATAGTAAATAAAAAATAATTATAAGTATAAATGCGAAAATAAAATATAATTATAATAGTAATAATAATAAAGATAATAGCAATAATAATAGTAACGAAACAATAATATAATAATGGAAGTAATAATAACATAATAATAATAATAAATATAACAAAAGTAAAATGTTAATAAGGATAATTTCAATAAAAGAAAATAATGATAATATGCTAATAATATAATAATAATGATAATAATAATAGTAACAGTATTTATTTATTTGGAATAGCATAATGAATATAATAGTAATAATAATGAATATAACAGAGATAATGAAAATAATATTAATGAAAAATATAAGTAAAAATTCATAAAATATGGTAATAATAAAAAAATAGAAGTACATATGTGAAATAATGCAAGTATAAATAGATAAATGAGAAATAAATAATAATAGTATTTAAATAAGAAAACGGGTATAGATATAAATACAGTAGTAATAATGATATTAATATCAATAATAACGGTAATAAAAAGAATAATGAAAAATAATGAAGATAATACTAGTAATAACAATAATAATGAAAATAAAATAATAGTAGTGATAATAATTAAATAAATAAATAAAGAAAAATAATGGTAATAATAAAAAAATAAGAGTAGTAATCAAAATAATAACGGTAGTATTTAAAATAAAATAATGATAATAATATCAATTAATAAACAGGATATTAATGAAATATAAAATAATAATAATATAATAATAGTAATAATAATAATAATATAATGATAAAAAGACTAAATAATAATAAAAGTTGCAAAATAACTAAAGGGGGACCAGATTGCATTTAAAACGAAAGTTTGGGGTTGATTCGAAACAAAATATAAAGGGAAGGACTTATTTGAAACGCGCGGGTTACCTGGGGGACGAGAAGCGCAATTTACTTGAGTCCTTTAAACGCAGTGTTTAAATGGATTAAATTTAAAACTGCGTTAAAATTTTGGGATGAAATTAGAAAAATTGAAAACCTGATTGCAAGATTCTGAAAAGGCGGAGGGATTACGCGCATAAATTCCCCCTTTGTTAAAAACACGCGGATCCTACCTGGAGCGGGTCGGGTAATCGGGTCGGAGGTCTGAAACGACGTCGTTTTGGGGCTTATGGACGCAGGCCAAAACGACGTCATTTTGCAATGCTTATAAAAGCAAAAATAAACAAAAAAAAAACCATTCCAGCTGCTTTTTTTTTTAAAAAATAAGGCTAATCCCTTTGTTTTTTCTCTCTGCAGGTCCAGGGATCCGGCGCCGCTCCGGTCGTCCTCCACCGCGGGCTCCGCCGCCGGTACCGCCGTGCACGGCGGTCGGAGCCCCGAAAAGGTAAGATTTTTGTCCCATTTTTTTTAGATATAATATTGGAATATATAAATGTATATATGCTGGAAAGAAAAGAGAAAACAAACAAAAACCACTTTCGAAAAATAAAAAAATCACCTCTTTCTAGCATTGGTTTTCAGTGGTTTATTAGCGTTTTTTCTTGTGTTTGAATCTGCCTTTGGTGTTTATAATCTATTGCTTGTATTGATCCAAAAAAAAAAGTCCCCATTACAAAGAAATTAATCGGCTTATATAGCCCTTAATTTTTTCTTTTTGCTTTCTGTCTTGTCCCTTTTAATGCTCGCAGGTGTTCGGTGCAAGTGGCGATGTGACGTGGGCAGTGGCAGCAGAGACTGACATGGGCGGTGGAGGCAGAAGACCCTAGGTGCGGCGCACCTAGGGTTTGTTTTTTTCTGTTTTTTTTTTCATTTGGATATTAGGCTGGTCAGGTTTTGGGCTAGGGTAATCTTGCATTGGATCTTGTAATTGGGCTTGGATTTGGGTTTAATGTATTGGGTTTTGTTCCCTTGGGCCGGGCAAAAATGGCCCATTACAGCTGCCCCTCTTTGCTCATTGTCGTGTAACGATAATGGAGCAAAGACTTTAGAAGGGCCAATTTTGCCTGGACCTGCCGAGCCTTGACTCCTCGGTGCTCCTTTTCTTCAGGTAGTCTCGTTCTACTCTACTGCATCTTGTTGCCTTGATCCACTCCGTCGCTACTTCAGAGAGATAGAACCTGTAGCTTCAATTTACTCCTGCTATAACCTCAAGGGGATGAGATTTGTTTATTTTTTAGTTTGCTCCACCGCAACATCAGGAGATGAGATTTGATGCCTTCGATCTGCTTCTGCAACTTCAGGAATGCCAGACCTGCTATCTTCGATCTGCTCTTGCAACTTCAGGAATGCCAGACCTACTATCTTCGATCTTCTCCTGCAACTTCAGGAATGCCAGACCTGCTATCTTTGATCTGCTCCTGCAACTTTAGAAATGCCAGACCTGCTATCTTCGATCTGCTCCTGCAACTTTAGAAATGCCAGACCTGCTATCTTTAATCTCAGGAAGACTTCAATCCTCGATTTGCCCCACTAGGGGACAATATCTGAAATCTTTGATATTGCTACACCGCTTTCTGGGGAACTTGTCCTGTAGAATTAGTTTTACGTGCTTATTCTTATGCAAATGATGAGGATGCTATGATCGGAATGTGTAACATCCTGGAAAGGGCCTATGCATTTTTAGTCTAACTGTACGAAATGACAAGTCTTAAGCACTATGAATAAATTTTTGATATTTTTGGAAACTCAGAAATGTATGAAAATGAATTGGAAATGAACATTTTTGGAAACCTGGAAATGCATGGACATGAACATTTTTGGAAACCTGGAAAATACCAAACTGAAACACCCTAAACCCGACCCACGAGCTTTGACCAGATTTGGTATGTTCCTCAAGTAAACCGGTTTTCAAATTCTTTTGTTACTTAGAGAAAAACTTGTGTGATTTTAAAAAAAATATTGTTTGGGTTGGGCTTGTGTTGAAAACAAACTGGATTTTTATATTAGAAAACCTTTTTTTTTAATTTTAAGTAATAAACATATCGAGTATATTTTAAAATAAAATACTTAGTCTTTGACCTAATCAAAATTTGTAACACAATAAAACAACAAGTAGAAATAAAAATCGTTCATCATGGCCTTATGGCCTTATTACATCAAATAGTTTCCAAAATATTTCAAAGTACTAAAATAAATTCAAGAGTCCATAAAAATATAAACTTCATGTTGAGCATGGCCACCACAAGTACTGTCGTCCCGGTCCATCACTGTTCATCACCTGAAACATGGTCCCACAACGGGGTGAGTCAACCAGACTCAATGTGTACGTGGCACTAAATCGTAATAGAATCAGGCATACAATACATTCAATCATAAAATACAAGTTATGATGCATTCCCAAACCCAAACCTAATTGTCCATCCGCTACACACCCCCGTACCTGCTAAACACACCGTGGGGACTACTAAGTCGACCCTCCTTCCGCTACACACCAATTTGCGGGCTTAAGGCTTCGCATTTGTGGTTTTAGGAAACCACTTTTCAGATTGCTGTGGTCTTAGATCACCACTTTTCAGATTACTGTGGTCGTAAGTCACCACTTTTCAGATTACTGTGGTCTTAAATCACCACTTTTCACTTCCCCTTTCAATATACAACCATATGCCCCATAAACATTAATATGCATAATATACCATAGTTCACATTCTTATCATATTCTCATGTTATGAATAACATATTTCATATTCCTAGTAGAAGTAGGAAACGTACCTGAGTACTTAGTACCTTAACATGGTACCTTAGCCATGCTCATATTTTCATTAACATATATTTTAATACATGCAACCATAATTTATATTACAAAGTAGTGTGGAGTACACACCTGATTCGCTTAATGAAGTCCTCGAAAATCCCGAAGAGAACCGATTACAGATTTAGATCTCGAATCCTACATAAGTTAATCACTTACTATTTAAAAGACCATTCGGCCATTTTTCCAAATACAACTAGGATTTGTATTACTTACCTTGTAACTGAATTGATTTTAAGAATCAAGGGCCGGATCTTTGTATTCCTCCCTTCGGCTAAACACTATATTACTCCACAGGTTAGTTTTCGGCTTCTGATAATAAATCTAAATATTTAAAATAGCCTTGGCCGAATATCTTAAACACATACTTGTGATTTCAAATCCCGAAAAGTAACCATTGGCTATGGAGATGTTGAAATCCCTACACACATATGTTAGATCTGATTTCCATATCACTTAATAATCTTAAATCAATTGGCCTCTGGCCTAAACCATGCTTTTCTTACCTTAAATCCTTAGATCTGAAATCCCGGAATTCCTACTTTAATATTCGGCCAAAAGACAACCAAAAGAATCAGTTCCCAAATCTTGGTTGAAAGAGAATAAACAACAAGAATCCATTATTCTTACCTTATCACCACAGTCGACGGCACCCTTGATTGAAGCCACAGAGATTCGGCTATGGAGACTTAAACAGGAATCAAAGAGGTTTCGGCTTGACAGTAGAAGAGAAAAGAAGAAGAAAAGAGGAGAAGAAAATTCGGCAGAGAGAGTTTGCCAGGAAATTTTCGGCAGAGCAGAGAAAGAAACAAACTGATGAGTAGCCCTCCTTCCTTCCTTTTATAGGCAAAATTATCAGCTAAGGAGTCCCTTACTTGGCCACCACTCCTCTATCTGATAACTTTATCTTTTTAATATGATAAATAAAAGGGTTTAATCTAATTTAAATCCTTTATTATCCCTTGAAAATAATCCAATTAAAAATCCTTTATTATCTCTTCAAAATAATCCAAATAAAAATCCTTTATTATCTCTTCAAAATAATCCAAATAAAAATCCTTTATTATCTCTTCAAAATAATCCAAATAAAAAGCTTCTATTTATCACCTTATTAATCACATATTTATGAAAATAAAACACCTCCTTTTCTAGAAGCATGTGCCGTCCACCTCAGCCTTCTGGAAGCCAAAATAAAACCTCATTTATTTGCTTCCCAAGTGACTCGAACTCAGGCCCAACACTCTTGCATGTGGCGCCATTTCCAAAGGCCCTAAGTGGCATCTTCAGGCCACTTTTCCAAGCCTGTTTGTGTGTCAAATTTCTCCAACTTTTTCTTTTAAAGCCTCCTTGCCCTAATTTCCTATTTTAAACTTTAAAATTTGACATTTCTAGGTCATTTCTAAGTTTCCTAAAATTTTCGATCGGTTCTGTAAACTTGCCATTTTCTTACATTTCCAAGTTTCCAGAAATGTTCACTTTCCATTTTTGAATCATTTCCTTACATTTCCTAGTTTCCAAAAATGTTCATGTCTATGCATTTCTAGGTTTCCAAAAATGTTCATGTCCATGCATTTCCAGGTTTCCAAAAATGTTCATGTCCATGCATTTCCAGGTTTCCAAAAATGTTCATTTCCAATTCATTTTCATACATTTCTGAGTTTCCAAAAATATCAAAAATTTATTCATAGTGCTTAAGACTTGTCATTTCGTACAGTTAGACTGAAAATGCATAGGCCCTTTCCAGGATGCTACAGAATGACTGCTCCTAACTACATGTGCTATGGACGACATTTGCATAACTGCAGAATGTCATGAGAATGATTTTTTTTTACAACGATTAAGATGCAATGATCGTAATAAATTGAATGCCCCTAACTAAATGATATTATAGAGGACATTTGCATGAATGCAGAATGTCATGATAATGATACTTTGTTAAAAATGTATAAGGATCAGGATGCGATGATCGAAACGCTCCTAATGATGATGTATGAATGTAAAATGAAATGATCCCTTTTTAATGCTTAAGGTTGTCACTGCTCGTCGTCCATCAGAGTCTTATTATTGACGTATTACGCTGCTATCTCGCTCTGTTGGTACCTTTGCCAAAAACTCAAAGAAACAATCATATTTTGCTCAAATGACTTGCCCCAATGTAACTTCAAGGTCCATTCCACGGTACCTATAGGACTTTAAGGCTTATACCATCTTCAGACCCTCTCTCTACAATTCAGGGGGTATAGAGTCTGTGTCATCTTCAATCCATCCTATTGCGCCTCAAGGGTATAGAATTTGTATCATCTTCAATCCATCCCACTACGACTCAGGGGTATAGAATTTGTAACTTATTCAATCGATTTGGCCTACTACACCTTCCATTCCCTGGGTGTCATGACCAGGTGTGTATGCATGATATTTGCATGGATACAGAATATCATTTTTTTCTCGCGCATGATTCCCCATTTACACATGGGTTAGCATTGCCCCTTTTTCGTCAAGATGGTATTACTGACGTAATATCTTGTCATTTTTTCAATCACCATTTTTGACAAAATCCGAAGAGATAGTCTCAGTTCAGACTTTTCCTCCACTAATATTTCTATCCCTTAAACTTGAGGAGTTTTAAATAATAGTCCTGTTTCAGGTTCTTGTACTATTTAGAAGCTCCTAGAGTAATATGCAAAACTCCTTTTGTGAAAGTGCCGTTAGTCCATTAATCATTATTTCAATGCGAAATGCTTTGAAAGAGATCATAACTATGGATAAGAACAAAGTTAATTAGGAGCATAGCTCGAAACAAATAGGTTAGGCAAAGGTAGCAAATACAATCAAGAATAAAATTTATTGGTAGTGTATTTTGAAAAGAATAAGATAATCACAAATGACAAATTTAAAATGGGTAAAATAGAAACTAGGTGCCCCAGATATCGCAGCCTGAGCTTTTCTGTTCAAACTTCTTGAGGACCATTTTAAGCTCAATATGCGTTTAGGGGATCTAGAGTAATTTGTCGATGCCCCAAGACGCAACATACTTCTTCACTGTTAATTCAGGCATAGCAAGACTGCTGTATGCCCCACTTTTGATCAAAATTTGAGCCACCCTTCTCGGGTTTTCAACTCAAACCCCCTTTGGTCTCAAAGCGCCCTTTGCGGGTTTTCACCTTTGGCCACTCCTTTTTCTTTCTTCTTTCTTTCTTTTCCTTTTTTGTGTTTTTTTGTTTTTTGTGTTTTTTTTTTGTTTTTCTTTTTTTTAGAAAACTTTTTTATTGAATCTAACTCACCGGATTAGGCAGGTCCTTACCATCCATCTCGGTTAATATTCATGCTTTCCTGAATCAAGCCTTCTCTGCTGCATAAGGTCCTTCTTAGTTTGGTATCCACTTTCTTTTAAAGTCATTTTGTATGGGAATGATCTTTTCTGAAACTAGACCTCCTTCATAAAATTCTCTAGGGCGAACCTTCTTGTTATATGCTCATATCATTTGCTTTTGGTACACTTTGACCATGAGGATGACCTTTAGCCTCTTTTCTTCGATCAAGTTCAACTAATCATATTGGGATTTGATCCATTATGCTTCATCCGACTTCAACTCTGATAAAACTCAGATAGAAGGAATCTTGACTTCCAACAATTACTCCTCTTTTGTGAACCAATGAGAAAGACGTTGCCCTAGTGAAGGTCCTGGCCAACGTTCACGAAGCATATAAGGTAAATGGTAACTTATCTATGCCAACTTTTACAAATATCAGTTGTTTTTCAAAAATTTTGAATAGTTTTTGGTTGCCTTTGCTGCACTGATATGGTGTCTGATATTTAGACAGATCGTAAATTTGTGCAATTACGTTAAACATGTTTCTTTCTGGCCTTCTTTATTACCACTCTTTTTTTTTTGAATTTGGATTTGGATTTGAATTTGAATTTGATGACTGTTGACTTTGTAACTTTGACATATGAAGCAACTTTCACCCTCTCAGTGAAGTAATTGACAACCACGAAGATGAATTGGTGTCGACTAGATGCTTTTGACGAGATTGGCCCCGTAACATCTATGCCCCACATATGGAAAAATAGAGGAGGCACATAAGTCTTGTCTTCCCCAACTTAGCATTTATGGCGTTACTAATGCAATTTCCTTTTCTCGATAAATCAGTGTCCCGAACCTCTTGATTAGCCTGGTCATTGTAAAACTATTAACATGGGTTCTTTAAATACCAATCTTAACAACATACCCACGTTTCAGTCGCTTGGGGTGTGACTATGCGAAAACATCTTTGAATTCTTGGATAAAACTCAATGATGCCTTGCCTTATTCCTGCGGTGAGCTAAGCTTCCATCTTCATTTCCTTCGTTAGCTCGTAGTGTCCGCCGACACTTCGTAAGGTAGGATCTACCATTCTTAACAAGTTAGGAAATAAGTTGCAATCTCTGTCATCTTCCCAGTCCTTAGATCCCTCTAGACACATATCTCACTAGAAATGGAGTTAGTAACAGCGTCGCTCATGTCATTGATATCTGGGGACCCATTGTGGGCATGAAGGTAAATTCCAAAAAATAAACGATTCCAAGAATGATTATTTATGAATGAAGAATGAAGGGATATTCAAAAGAATGTATAGTATGAAAAAGAGAGAAAAGAAAAAAAATATTTGTTCAAAAGGATGCATTTTACTGAAATAGTAATTCTGGACACAAGCCTATTTCACAAAAGAAATCTTATTGCTTCTAGGCTTAAAGCAACAAGTGCGTTTTGTACATTACTCTAAGTAAGCTCTAAATACTATAGGAATTTCTTCCGCAGTCTTATTGTCCAAAACGCTCCCAGGTTCATGTTTCTGCATTTGGCGTCATCCAACTTCACAATACCCATGTTGATGAATTTTTCCACCAATTTCTTGAAAGCAAGGCAATTTTCTATCGAATGCCC
Source organism: Gossypium australe (assembly GCA_005393395.2). NCBI lineage: Eukaryota > Viridiplantae > Streptophyta > Magnoliopsida > Malvales > Malvaceae > Gossypium > Gossypium australe. The sequence continues at coordinate 19,127,468 of CM016617.1, forward strand.
TGTGACCCCCGCGTGGTACTCACATTGGACATTTGGGTCATACCATTCTGGGTACGGAGGTTGCATCGATTTCGTGTAACGAGGAGCTACAACATGCATATCAAATAAGTTCTGGTATAACTCCCTATACGTCGTGGGAATAGGTGTGAACTGGGGTTTTTCTGAATTCGATCTTGGATTGTGTTTTTACTTTGGGGAGACCAGATAATTGGTAACTGCCTTCTTTGGCTGGTTTACTATAAACGGCTTTGAATGGCCCTTGTTATACCCGCTCGTATTATTCACATCCTTGCCTCTCCTCTTCGGGGCCTTTGAAACCCACTCTCTCTTTTTCTTTGTCTCTACTAGGCCTAGAACAACAGGATTGACTCGATCATCACTAGGACCCATTGAAAAGTTCAGCAGTACCGAGGCATCAGTCTGATATTGGGATCTGATAATGACAGGTACCGCATGCGAATGCGTGTCTGGTTGAGTCGGGACACTTATTGAGGAATAAACGATGTCTTCATCATCGTCCACACTGTTGACCACTGGGCTACTCCTTTTTCCAAGTCCTCCAGCTAGTAACTGGGTTAACTGGCCCATCATATTCTTTTGGAAATCTAGCATTTGTTCTCGCATTTCTTGTTGAATTTTGGTCAATTGCTCTTGCATCTGTATTTGCATTCTCTCTATTCTTTCCAACCTTTGTTAATGTCTTCTAAGTTAACTGAAATAATTTCACTGAATTAGGGTCTTTCTACATATGATATGATGTAATGCAAATGCATGGAATGAATGCAAAAAGAAAGATGAGCGTTGATTATGAATTCGACCCCATTAGAAGAACTTTTCTAGAAAATAATTTTTTTTACATAAAACGGATTGTATATACGGCTTTGTCTGCATAGTCCAAGTGAAAACACCAATCCTTTTCTTCGTATCCAGATGTTATGGCCGTATCTCGTAAACTTTCTCAATAGATCTCGTGAACTTTCTCAATAGATGTCTCTTCTAGCTCCTTGTTGTTTAATCCAGGCCGCGACTCTTCACTTACCTATTCCCCGTGATGCTCATAAGCTTCTTTAATAAAGTCGAGACGTGACAGCTCTTGAATAGTCTTTGTCGACTTGAATCCTTGGGCAAGGTCTTGTATTCTTCTGTGGACCACCAGCCTTCTCTCATTGTTTATTTGGACTATATTCGAAAGGCCGTATTATAATCCACTTTATTAAGCAATTCATTTCTCTATGACAAACTCCTCTATTTAGCAATCGAATATGAATCAACACCTCATTTTTATGATGATGCAATGCAATGCAATCAAAACAAAGAAAACACGTTAGTGCAAGAGAAATAAACAAACACAGAACACCTATCCGGGTGACCACTAGGATTTGGAATGGTTCTACCTAAGGTGGGCTCTTAGGGCTCACTATATGGGTTTGGTTCTAAAGAAGGGTACCTGAACCAGCAGATTCCTCAATCCTCACCCATTATAGGCTCATACGGACCGAGTTCGGTTCAAGGGAATACATTTCCCTATGGCCATGCGGAGATGAAAATCTCACGAAGCACATAGGTACGGATGTATCCCGGAAGCAATCCACTAGCCCATGCGGAGGTGAAAACCTCACGAAGGCGTAGTTTCTTACTCCCACTTAAGAGGGTAAAAATCTGACGATTATGAAATATGATGCGCGAAAGTGAACTAAGTGTGATGAAAATGCCATTCAATCAAAATAAAACAAGTCAGTATTTTATACACAGCTTAAAGCAAGTAAGAAATAAAGCACCTACTTGGGTAACCACTAGGATTTGGCGTGGCTCTACCTAAGGTGGGCTCTTAAGGTTCACTATATGTGGTTTAGTTCTAAAGAGAGGTACCCGAACCAGCAGATTCTTCAATCCTCACCCATTATAGGCTCATATAGACCGAGTTCAGTTCAGGGGAATACATTTCCCTATGGCTGCACGGAGACGAAAATCTCACGAAGACATAGGTACGGATGTATCCCGAAAGCGATCCACTATCCTGCACGGAGGTGAAAACCTCACGAAGGAGTAGCTTCTCACTCCCACTTAAAAGGGTAGGATCGACCGATCTATGCAATGCAACATGCGAAAATAAATCAACAGGCTTAACACATTATGATAAAGGCCACCAAGGAAAAATGGATGCAACAAAAAAACGTGAATTCAAATCAGATTTCTAAATTTCGACAAAAGACAGAAATTAATCAATTTATGGCATGACTCTCTTATTGACGTCCCCAGTGGAGTCGCCAAGCTGTCGTAACCATTTTTTTTGAAAATAAAAATCGAATTTGGTTTTCAAAATAAAAAAAAAAAGGGAGTCCCCACCAATCCTTTTTGTTGGGGTATGATCAGGTCACCTCTTAAAACGGTTGTTTTTAATAAACAACTTGATTTATCAAAACAACGATTTTGGTCTACGAAATTCAAAAAACGGGGTCAGGAGTCGGTTATGCACGAGGAAGGGTTAGCACCCTCGATACACCCAAAATTGGCACCTAGTTGATTATTTGATGTCTTTATGTCAAAAATTTGAAAAGATTTTAAAATACGATCCCCTTTATTTAAGAGAAAATTTGAATAAATTAAAATGGATGCTAAGACCCTCTTATTCTGAAGAAGTAAAACATCATCCCCAGTAAGTTAGGGTACGACATTTTGAGTTCCCGAAACTGAGCTTGTCCTTCGACTTTTAAAACTCGTATTTAAGCTTGAGGAGGGTATTCGGTTATTTGTCAAATGAGAAACCGGAACCCAGTAAGTTAGGGCACGATTTTCTCGAACTTACAAACACCGAATATTGCGTTGATTTAGAAAACCTTATCTCGAGTTAACGAAACGTCACATGCAATACGTTAGGACACAACATCTCGAATTCTCAAGAACAAACATTTATTTATTTAAAACTTTATTGTTTAAAAGGATATTCCGCTATTTAGGTTAAACGAGAAGAATCGAAACCCAGTAAGTTAGGGCACGATTTTCTCGAATTTCTAAATACAAAATATTGCCTTTATGAAAGAAATCAATTTTGTGAAAGTTAATATAACACAAGTTTGTAATAAAATGTAAAAACAAATTGCAATATGAATGGGTGTAGCAAAATAGTAAGAAATGCGTTAGTGCGAGTGACAACATAGAGAACGAAAATGAAATAGAATAAAATGAACGAGTCAAAAATGAAAATAATGAAAAATAAAAGTAGGAATAGTAAATAAAAAAATAATTATAAGTATAAATGCAAAAGAAAATATAATTATAATAGTAATAATAATAAAGATAATAACAATAATAATAGTAACGAAACAATAATATAATAATGGAAGTAATAATAACATAATAATAATAAATATAACAAAAGTAAAATGTTAATAAGGATAATTTCAATAAAAGAAAATAATGATAATATGCTAATAAAAAAATAATAATGATAATAATAATAGTAACAATATTTATTTATTTGGAATAGCGTAATGAATATAATAGTAATAATGAATATAACAGTGATAGTGAAAATAATATTAATGAAAAATATAAGTAAAAATTCATAAAATATGGTAATAATAAAAATAGAAGTACATATGTGAAATAATGCAAGTATAAATAGATAAATGAGAAATAAATAATAATAGTATTTAATTAAGAAAACGGGTATAGATATAAATACAGTAGTAATAATGATATTAATATCAATAATAACGGTAATAAAAGAATAATGAAAATAATGAAGATAATACTAGTAATAACAATAATAATGAAAATAAAATAATAGTAGTGATCATAATTAAATAAATAAAAAAAAGAAAAATAATGGTAATAATAAAAAATAAGAGTAGTAATCAAAATAATAACGGTAGTATTTAAAATAAAATAATGATAATAATAATATCAATTAATAAACAGGATATTAATGAAATATAAATAATAATAATAATATAATAATAGTAATAATAATAATAATAATATAATGATAAAAGACTAAATAATAATAAAAGTTGCAAAATAACTAAAGGTGGACCAGATTGCATTTAAAACGAAAGTTTGGGGTTGATTCGAAACAAAATATAAAGGGAATGACTTATTTGAAACGTGCGGGTTACCTGGGGGACGAGAAGCGCAATTTACCCTAGTCCTTTAAACGCAGTGTTTAAATGGATTAAATTTAAAATTGCGTTAAAATTTTGGGGCGAAATTAAAAAAATTGAAAACCTAATTGCAAGATTCTAAAAAGGCGGAGGGACTGCGCGCGTAAATTCCCCCTTTGTTAAAAACACGCGGATCCTACCTGGAGCGGGTCGGGTAATCGGGTCGGAGGCCTGAAACGACGTCGTTTTGGGGCTTATGGACGCCGGCCAAAACGACGTCGTTTTGCAATGCTTATAAAAGCAAAAGTAAACAAAAAAAATACCATTCCAGCTGCTTTTTTTTTAAAAAAAAAGGCTAATCCCTTTGTTTTTTCTCTCTGCAGGTCCAGGGATCCAGCGCCGCTCCAGTCGTCCTTCGTTGCGGGCTTCGCCGCCAGCGCCGCCGTGCACGGCGGTCGGAGCCCTGAAAAGGTAAGATTTTTGTCCCCTCTTTTTTAGATATAATATTGGAATATATATATATGTATATATGCTGGAAAGAAAAGAGAAAACAAACGAAAATCGCTTTCAAAAAATAAAAAAAAAAATCACCTCTTTCTAGCCTTGGTTTTCAGTGGTTTATTAGCGTTTTTTATTGTGTTCGAATTTGCCTTTGGTGTTTATAATCTATTGCTTGTATTGATCCAAAAAAAAAAAGTCCCCATTATAAAGAAATTAATCGGCTTATATAGCCCTTAATTTTTTCTTTTTGCTTTTTGTCTTGTCCCTTTTAATGCTTGTAGGTGTTCGGTGCAAGTGGCGATGTGATGTGGGCGGTGGTAGCAGAGGCTGACATGGGCGGTGGAGGCAGAAGACCCTAGGTGCGGCGCACCTAGAGTTTGTTGTTTTCTGTTTTTTTTTTTCATTTGGTTATTGGGCTGGTTAGGTTTTGGGCTAGGGTAATTTTGCATTGGGTCTTGTAATTGGGCCTGGATTTGGGTTTAATGTATTGGGTTTTGTTTCCTTTTTTATTTTGGTTTTTATTCTCTGTTGGGCTGGGTAAAAATGGCCCATTACAATAGTGTTAAGTTTTAATAAAAAGTTTCAAATATTAAAAATTAGAAAAAAATTAAAAAATTGTAAAATTTTATAATATTGTAAAAAAATAAAAAAATATATAGAAATTATAAAATTATAAAATTTTATAAGTCGTAAAAAATTATAATTTAATTATAATATTTTCCCATATAATTAAATGTCTCATTTTTCTTTTGTTTTTTTAATTATAACTTAAAAAACACATATCAATGTTTAATCTAGATTATATGATTAAAAGCTATAATATCATATATCAAAAAAATCTTTAACAATTTCTTATGGCTTAGCAAAATATAGAATTTCCAGCTATGAGAATTGGAATCAAATCTATAATAAAAGAATTTGGAAGCATCTCACTCATCTCATATAAAAGTAAAAATATTTGAGAGTTGAGAGAGAGGGGGAAGAATATGCTGTCAAAACAAAATTCCAATGGTATAACATGTGATAAAAGTTTTTAAACATCTTTTGCACTTGAGATTGACACATTCATTCTTCATTCTTGGCCACTTATCCTAACCTATCCAAAAGGAACCTAGAGGAATTAATAAATAAAATATAAATCTATTAAATTTGTGCTTAGCATTACTTCTGAGAAGTATTTTTGAGACAAAATTTTTTTTTTTTTGGAACAATAACATTCCTAAATTAGTTACTTTTTGAGAGAAAAAAAATATTTCTCTCAAATCAAAAATTAGCTCAAAAGTACTTTTTTTTCGTAAACTAAAAATTTTAGCTTTTACCCAATTTGAGAAGCACTGCTAAACTAAGTCTAATAAACGTTGGGTGTAGTAATAATGTACATTTTACTTTCAAAAGAGAACGCAATTTCAAATATTAAAAATAATCTTAAAATATTAATTTTTTAAATAAAAATAAAAAAACAATTTAATACTACGAAAAAAAATCATTGATGCCTTTCACATCTCTTCTTTTTAATTGGAAAAACATAAGAGTTTGGTAAATATTTTATTTGTATTCCATAAAGCAAAAGTTAATTACATTTGTTGTTTGAAAATTATATAATGATATTATTGTTTTGTATTTAAAAGTATTAACTAAACATTCATGCTTCGTTAACAATATGAGAAAAAAAATTATTTATATATATATATATATATATATATATTATAGTAATTAGACATAAAAATAAATAATAAATTTAAACTTAAACTTAAAATTAGAAATATGAGTAATAACTCATCTAAGAATAAGCCTTCTTTAAAATAATCGAAAATTTTTTTTTCTCTTTACTAAAAATAAGTCATAGGAGTGATTAAATATTACCAATTGAATTAATTTATTGTTAACTCTTATGTTAAAACATATGTAAAATATAATACGAAAAAACCTAACAATAATATCACATGATACAAATATATATATATATATATATATATATATATTTATATATATGATACAAATACATAGCATGTCAGAGTTTATAAAAAAAATAATTATTAATGTATCAAAATATATAGAGAGAGTTTCCTCAAAATATATACTGAGAGAATCTAAGCACAATTATAATACAATACGTGAAAAATACTTAATATATGGGTGAATTACATTATTTGTCACCTTAAAATAGCATCGTTTTTATTTTGATCATTTTAATTTTTTTTGTTAACTTAGTCACTCTAATTAACATAATTGCTCAAATTGATCACCATCATTAAAAATTTTGTTAGTCTACTAACGAATTGCTGACATGATATTTTTTATTTACTTTTAACTAAAGTTAGGGACCTCTCTAAAATTAGTTCAAATTATTCTTCTTCTTTTTTAAAATTTATTTACAATATAAAAATTTCAGTGGTGATATTATCAACATTTGAATTTTCTTTAAAAATAGAAAATCCAGTGACGAAAACAACAAACCATAATTATGACCCCACTCTTTTTTACGAGCGCACTGGCGATCCTACCGCTACCAACACCATCAACGACATGGTCATAGTTTGGCAGCAACAGCAGGAAATGTGAAAATGGTGAAAAGAAGAAACGTAAAATTGGTGGCCAAGGGCGTTAGTATTGTGGGTCAGGAAGAATGATAAGTGTAGAATTCTACGTCCCAATCCGCAGCACATACGGTCTATGTGAAAGGAAGAAAGAGATCAGGTTGACAGCCCATCATGAGGTGAGAATGGACGGTAGAGATTGGTTTCATTAAACCATTCGACATCGTTCGATACTCTTACTCTTGTATTGGACGTTGATCTGAAGAACAAGGTCAAAGCTGATCTCAAAATGTTCCTCGGGTATACCATACATTAACTTTTTCATTTTTAATGAAAAATATAAATTTAAAGATTAAAAAAAAAAGCAAAAAAATCATTAGACCTTTAAAAAATATATATTAATTTATAATAAAGTAAAGAGATTTAAAGTTATGGGGTATTTTATGTGTAACCCCATCATTTCCCATCTCAAAATAATTCATCGTTATATCTTTTGCCTTTTCTTAATTCACTTGTTTTATACTATGATATGATAATGATTCCTTTATAAAGCAGGAATTAATATCTTGATTTCTTAATCACCTTATCTAAAAATTGGGTGTTTATCTAAGGATAATACACAATATAAACTTTTTAATAAAAGATTAAAAATGAATAGATATTTACTTATCGCACATTATTTTATTTCTTTTAAAGTTAAATTATGTTTATTCTACATTTACTTCTTCAGCCTCTTCCATTCAAAATGGTTTTTTTAAGTAAATCAACAATTAGAGGTAAATTTTTCTTATATTTCTATTTATATTTATCAAACAATTTGATCATATTAATATATTTTTTAAGGAGAATGAATTTATTTGGAATCGAACTCAAATTTTTATAGCTGCAATATAATACTGCCAAGAAATTATTGACAATTATATTAATACTTAATTTTAAGTAGTATACCAAGTACAAAATTCAATTTAAAAAATCCAAATTTATTTAAGAAATCCAACAATTAGTTAATGTTAATCTAATTTAACTCATAGCTGCTAACGGGGAAATCCTAAAGGAAAAGTTGAGGCAACCACTGTTTGTCATTGCTAAGATTGCTTGATTAATTGATGTTATTATCCAATCACAAATTCCTTTATTATATAAGATCGCTTTATTCTTTTCTATTTTTGTTGTTATTCTAGTAAAGTACAACTCTCTTAAATCTTTTCCTTTTCTACCCTTTCAAAATAGTATATATTCTCCTTCAAATCATGTCAAATTAGTTAAATGTTCATTTTTTTTGAAAATTTGTTTAGACTGTTGACAAGGAGTAATGTGAGAGTTATTAAAAAATATATATTATTTGTTAAATGAGTAATTAATTAATTTCCTGAAATAGCAATTATTATTTTTATTTGAATTCAACTAATTAATAATTTATTTTTTACACTAACTTATTGACATGATTTAAATAAAGAAAAGATATATACAATAGATTCTATATGGAAGATGTGTCAAGATTTTAATCAATTATTATGGAATTAAAATAATAGCTTATCCATAGATTAGACACAAATAATAATTATTAATTTTTTATTTAAAGGCAGTTTATGTATTTTTTACTAAAAAGAAATCAAAATCTGAAACCTTCTCAATCTTTTCCAAACAACATATATTCGGTCTCTTTGATTCTTCAAAGATTTGTGAAATAGAAAGATTACTATAATATCTTCATTGCATGGCATATGGGTATCTTCAATTTCAATGATTCTGCTCCAACCTTCATATGTACATTGAAAACACCGAGGAGTCAACTATTTCTTATGCAACTAAGGCATCCACAACATCAACTTGACCCTAACCAAACCAACCTTATTCATTTCATCTCACTGTCAAGCATCAACGACTAACAAAGAGTCTTCTTCATAACTCCTTTTTAAGAGCCCTGTCAAATAAATATGTGTCAACTTTAAAATTGTTGAAAGTTTTAAATTTTTAAAGTCAATAAAGTTATATTACTTAAATATGTAATTTTATTATTTTATTTAAATTTAAATTAATAAATACTTAAAACCCAATTTTTACCCGGGGCCCAATAAGACCCAAACTAAAAACCAAATAAAAAACCAAGTCCAACAATTAAAAAGTCCAGTTATACAAACCCCAAAACAACCCAATTACAAAACTCGAAGCCCAACTACCTAACCCAACTAAACCCAATACCCTTATCAGAAAAAAACAAAAACCCTAGCCGCCCCTAGGTCTTCTGCCATGCCAGTCTTCTGACCTCTGCCACCGCCAGTCTGACGTCGCCTGCAACACCTTCCCCCTCCACTTGCTCCACCACCACCTATAAGGAACCGAGGCAGAAATGACAACAAACATAAAATAATAAATAGTCTTGTAAAATGGCTATATAAGCCAAGCAAAAAACCAATGTAACTTCTTCATTCGGACATACTTTAAATACAAAAAAATGATTCAAGCATACAAACAAAAATAGCAAGCATTGAAGGAGAGAAAAACAGATTCAAACGTGCCAAGGTCTCTTTTTTTTATTTTTTTCTCTTTTATTTTTATTTTTTCGAAACTATTTACATACACATATATTTCTTTATTTTTTTTTAAAAACCATTTACATATATAAAAAAGAGTGTTAAAAAAGAGAAAACTTACCTTTTTAACTCCGCTAGAAAAAGGGCGACTTTGGTCTCCCCGCCGTCGGTGACCGCGGCTGGCGCGGCAGCGACTAGCCGGACTCTCGCCGGACCCTCATCTCTTCAAAAAAAACAAAGGGGAGAAGATTTTGTTTTTTTTCTTTTTTTGTGAAATGAGGGAGAATGAGCTTTTTTAAATTTTTTTTTTTACTTTTATAATGCTACGAAGCGGCGCCGTTTCAGACTTGAGTCCCAAACGCCAAAACGACGTCATTTTTCCTTAACCCGCGTGTTGACCCGACCCACCAAGGAGGATCCGCGTGTTTTTTTAGACCAAATGGTCTATTTGCTTCATGAGTCCTTCCGCCTTTTAATTATTTTACAATTCGGTTTTCTTTATTTTTTTAATTTGGCCCGATGATTTCACTTTTATTTCATTTTAGTCCCACGTAAAGTGCCGCGTTTTGGAGGGCAGGGATATTTTCCCTTTGGTCCCTCCATTTCATTCGCGCATTGCAATATGGTCCCCTATTTTACTTTATTTCGACTTTTGCCCCATTACATTCCATTCAATTTTTAATCTAGTCCCCTTTTTGTTTATTCATTTATTTAATTATAATTTAGACTCTGAATTTTATTTTAATCCCGATCTAATCCTTTATTTACTTAACTTCAAGCTCTTATTTTATATGTATGATTGTTCTATTTTATTTTATTTATTTATCTTCTTTTAATATTAAATTATTATTATTTTCATTTTATTTGCATCCTATATTTTTTATGCCTTTATTTATTTTTCCTTCCTTTATTATTGTTTCTATTATCATATTATTTATTCATCTATTTCTTATATTATATATCCCTCATATATATATATATATATATATATATATATATATATATCTTAAGGATTTTAATGCTTACACTCTCTTCATTTAAATATTTGTTGTTCTTATTATTTCTCGCTACTAATATTTATTTATTTTTCGAACTATCTATTATTTGTTTCTTTTATATATTTTTCGTATTTCCTTTTTATTATTTTTCTTTTTTTTTTACTTACTTGTTATTATTATCATATTATTAAATTAATTAATTTAACATTATTATTACTATCATTATTTTTTCTTTTTTTTTTACTAACAAATTATTATCATTATATTATTAAATTAATTAGTTTAATATTGCTATTACTACTATCATTTTCCTTTTTTATTTTATTTACTTATTATTATCATATTACTAAATTAATCAATTTTGCATTATTTCTATTACATTTCTTTTATATTTATTTACCTAAACTTTTTCTTATATACATTTATTTTATCATTTATTCATTTATATCATTTTATATAATTTTAAAAACTTTAGATTTTTATTATTATGTATATTGTTATTAATTTTATCATCGTTATTACTAATGTTATTATTCTTAAATTGTTTTACACAATACTTATTCATTTACTTAATATTAGATCTTTAGCTTTAATTGTTTCAGTTTGTTATTCTTATTATTTGTTTTATTATTATTGGTTTGTCTATTTATTTCATCTTCGTTCTTCATATTATCATTTACGTTAACTTATTTACTATTCTGTTATGTATCAACTCCGTAATTCATTTTATATTTTCACTACAAAATCGCGTTACATTTTACCAGTCACATTGAATTTTTTTTTTAAAAAATAAGCAATTTTTCGTATTTCGAGATTCGAAAGGTCGTACTCTAACTTACGGAGTTCTGATTTTCTCGATAAATCTGAATAACGAACATTTTAAAAACATTTTTAAGTAATCTCGGGAAATACGAAAAGATCGCGTTCTAACTTACGGAATATGATTTATTTCTAAAACCGAGCTAATCAAATATCTTTTAAAATAAATAAATTTTTCGGCATTTATTCTCGTTTCGAAGATTTAAGACATTATGTCCTAACTTACGAGACATAGTTCTTTTTCTCGATTAACGTAAAACACGCCCTTTTCTAAATTTTTTCAATTAAGCAATATTTTAACAAATGATCGTATTTTTAAAATCTCTTCAAATTTTCTATTCTCGACACTAAGCCACTAATTAATCAACTAGGTACCAATTTTTGGGCATTACGAGGGTGTTAATCCTTCATTGTACGTAATCGACTCCCGAACCCGTCTTTCTGAATTTCATAGACCAACAAGCGTTGTTTTAATAAATCGAACCGTTTATTAAAAACAGTCATTTTAATAGGTGACCCGATCACACCTCATCAAAAAGGATTGGTGGCGACTCCCGTTTCTTTCGTTTTCATTCTTAAATCAAAGTCGACCCCGTTTTACAAAAAAATGGTGTCGACAGCTTGGCGACTCCACTGAGGAAGCAAAATAAGATAGTCAAGTTACAAGTATATTACTTTTTATCTTTTTGTCGAAAATTGAAAACTTGACTTAAATTTACGATCCATTCGTTGCATTCCATCCGTTTTATTACGATCTTCATCATTTTGGTTTTATAATTACTTTACTGGTTTGAGTTTTTTTTGATATATTTCTGCACATTGCATTGTATAATCGGTCGATTTTACCCTTTAAGTGGGAGTGGGAAACTATTCCTTCGTGAGGTTTTCACCTCCGTATAGGATAGTCGATCACTTTCGGGATAAATCCGTACCTATGTCTTCGTGAGATTTTCATCTCCGTATAGCCATAAGGAATTGTATTCCCCTGAACTGAACTCGGTCCATATGAGTCTATAATGGGGTGAGGATCGAGGAATCTGCCGGTTCAGGTACCTTTGCTTTAAAATCGAACCACATATAACGAGCTTTAAGAGCCCACCTTAGGTAGAACCACTCCAAACCTTAGTGGTCACCCAAATAGGTGTTCTGTTTGTCATTTATGTTTTTTGTACTGACGTGTCTCTTTTGTTTTGGTTATGATTGCATTGCATTTTCATCATAGAAAAGAAGTCTTGATTCACGTTTAATTGCTAAACAGAGAGCTTGTCATGGAAAATGGATTTCTTGATAAAGTGGAAGACGATACGGCTGTCAGAATATGGTCCGAGAAAACACGAGAGTAGGGCGATAGTCTGACGGAGGAGTACGCGACTTTGCTTCGTTGCCCAAAAATTCAAGCTGACAAAGATTACTCAAGAGTCGTCAACGTCCCGACTTTTTAAAGAAGCTAACGAGCCTCGCGGGGATGAGTGAGCAATGGGTCGCAGCATGGATCGAGCAAAAAGAAGCTAGTAGAGGCATCCATTGGAAAGATCGCGATATTTGATCTTAACATTCGGATATGAAGAAAATGATCGATGTCTTCGCCTGGAGTATGAGGGCAAGGCCGTATATGTATCTGTTTTATGTAAAGAAATTCGTTTTTTAGAAAAGTTGTTCTAATAGAATTGAATTAGAATCAACGCTTCCTTTTTGCATTCATTTCATGTATTAGCATTGCATTGCATCATATACAATAAAACTCACGAAAGACCCTAAAATCATGGCAGTTACCTTGGAATATCGTTACAGTACACAAGAAAAAACTGAAGCAATGGACCAAAGGTTGAAGAGATTAGAGCAAACGCAAATACAGATGCAAGAGCAATTGGCCAAAATTCAACAAGATATGAGGAATCAGATGTTAGAATTCCAAAGAAACATGATGAGCCAGTTAACCCAGATGCTAGCTGGAGGGTTAGAAAAAAGAAAAAGCCCTATGGTCAATTTCGGGGACGATAACGAGGACCCCGCTTATCATTCAGGCTTTACCCTAACAAACACCTAAGCACAACCAAACGCATATCCACTAAGGGTGTCTGTTAACATCAAACCCCAACACCAGACCGGTACATCAACACCGGTGAACTTTCCGAAAGGTTCAGGTTCTAGTCCAAGGGATAATCCAATCAATCCTGTTGTCTTTAATATGGATGATCTAGCGGAAACAAAAAAAGGCGAGAGTGGAACTCCCAAAACAACTTGAAGATTGTTACAAACGGAAAATGTGAGAGAGAAGCTCCCAAATCAATACTTTAAAGACCCTAAGGAAGAGGGAAAATGAGGTGAATAATGCGAGTATGTATAACAAGCGCTATTCAAAGTCAATTACCATAAGCCAGCCAAGGACAACAACTACTAGCCATCAGATCCCCCCAAGGCAAGATTTCAATCCAAGACCGAACTCAGAAAAACTGCGGTTCACACCCATCCCAATCACGTATGAGGAGTTGTACCAAAGTTTCTTTAATGCACATATAGTATCCCCTTTCTACCTAAAACCTATACAGCTTTCATTCCCCAAATGGTACGACGCGAACGCCCAATGTGAGTACCACACGGGAATCACAGGACACTCGATCGAGAACTGTACTGCTTTCAAAAGGATAATCGAAAGACTCATGAAAATGGGTATTGTGAAATTTGATGATCCATTTGGTGCAGAAAATTCGTTACCCAACCATTCTGACAAAGAGGTAAACGCGATAATGGAGAATGTGAGGAAGAGAATCAAGATGAATAAAGTAGAAGTGAAAACCCTACTGAGAGGGGTTTGAAAGAAAATGGTAGAAAGTGGATTAATTACATAGGACTCAGGGGAGAGACCCGGGGAAGCAAGGAACTACTATGAGTTCCATAATGAAGCTCACGAGATTATGGTGTAGTGAATTCAGGGCCTTGGTGCAAGGCCTGATATATAATAAGGAACTAGAATTCTTTGAAGATATCAAAGGCTCAGAAGGAATGATGGGAAATCTAAACATCAATGCTATAGAAGGAATTAGGGAAGAAAATTTATTGGGCATTCGCCCTTATGAGCCTGGAAGTGTTCTAAACAATTGGACTGCGGAAGAGATTCATGTAGTTTTTAGAGCTAATTCAGAGTATTGTTCAAAACATGCTTATTGCTTTAAGCCTAGGGGCAATAAGAATCCTTTGGTGAAATAAGCTTATGTCCAACATCTTTATTTCAATAAAAATTCATTTTTGTGTCTCACTCTGAGCAAATATTCTTTTATTCCTTCATTTCATTTATATTTATACCACACAAATAATTATTCTTAGATTCATTTATTCTTTGGAATATTCCTTCGTGCCTACAACAGGTCTCCAGATATCAATGATATGAGCGACGCTGCTACTAACTCAGAATCTCTTTTTGAGCGAGATATGTGTCTAGAGGGATCTCAGGACTTTGAAGATGACAGTGACTGTAACTTATCTTCGGATTTGTTAAGGATGGTAGAACGAGAAGAGAAACAGATTCTACCTCACAAAAGGACAATATAGATTGTGATCTTGGAAAAAAGAAAAGAAGTGAAAGTTTGAGCTTGCATTGCCGCAGAGAAAAAGCGAGACATCATTGAGTTACTTCAAGAATTTAAATATGTCTTCGTATGGTTGTATCAAGATATGCTCGGGCTCAGCACTGATATCATGGTGCACCATCTCCTCATAAAAGAAGAGTGAAAGTCAGTTCAACAGAAGCTCCGAAGGATGAGGCCTGATATTTTGCTAAAAATAAAAGAAGAGGTTAAGAAGTAATCTATTACTGGTTTCTTACAAGTGGTTAAATACTCGGAATGGGTAGCCAATATCGTCCCCATTCCTAAAAAAGATGGGAAATTACGAATGTGTGTAGACTACAGGGACTTGAATAAAGCCAGCCCGAAAGACAATTTTCCATTGCCACATATCGACACATTAGTAGACAACACGATAGATTATTCACTGTTCTCCTTCATGGATGGCTTCTCAAGATACAACTACATAAAGATGCATCCTGAAGGCATGGATAAGACCACAATCGTAACCATGTATAGATCATTTTGCTATAAGGTGGTGCCATTTGGACTGAAAAACGCGGGAGCGACATATCAGAGAGCCATGGTAACCTTGTTCCATGATATGATGCACAAAGAAATTGAAGTTTATGTCGACTACATGATCGCCAAATCCCGAACAGAAGAGGAACATGTACAAGTCTTGAGAAAGTTATTTTTGAGATTGAGAAAATTCCAACTAAAACTCAATCCTACAAAACTGCACCTTCGGGGCCAAGTCGGGGAAACTGCTAGGTTTCGTAGTCAGTGAAAAAGGGATCGATATCAACCTAGACAAAGTAAAGGCTATACAGAAATTGCCTCCACCGCGCACTCAAAAAGAAGTTCGAGGTTTCCTTGGAAGACTAAATTACATTGCCTGGTTCATTTCATAACTAACTGAGAAATGCGACCCCATATTCCGTCTCCTTAAGAAACACAACCCGGGCGTTTGGGATGAGGAGTGCCAGAAAACTTTTGATAAGGTCAAACATTACTTGTCCAATGCCCCAGTACTGATGCCACCTAACCCAGACAGGCCATTGATACTGTACTTGGCAGTATTCAGGAATTCCATGGGATACGTGCTTGGCCAGCATGATGAATCGAGAAGAAAAGAAAAAGCGATATACTATCTCAGTAAGAAATTCACTGAATGTGAGACAAGATATTCACCAACCGAGAAGTTATGTTGTGCCCTAATTTGGACAACCCAAAAATTGAGACAGTACATACTGTACCACACAACTTGTCTCATCTCAAAGCTAGACCCTTTAAAGTACATGATGGAGTCGACTGCTTTATATGGAAGAATGACCCGATGGCAAATCCTGCTTTCCGAATTTGACATAGTCTATGTGAACCAGAAGGCCGTCAAAGGGAGCGCAATAGCAGATTTTCTAGCTAGTAGAGCTCTAGAAGATTATGAGCCTTTGATGAAGATTTAATGTATGTGGCAAACACTGAAGAAGACGCTCCAAAAGATCGTGCTTGAAAACTAAACTTCGATGGAGCATCAAACGCTGTTGGTAATGGAATTAGGGCAGTTTTAATATCCCCAAACGGAGATCATTATCCATTTACTTGCAAATTGGGTTTTGATTGCACAAATAATATAGCCGAATACGAAGCATGTATCATAGGAATCCATGCGGCCATAAAACGCAGAATCAAAGTACTAGAGGTATGGGGATTCTGCACTAGTAATCTGTCAACTCAA
This sequence comes from Gossypium australe, assembly GCA_005393395.2. Taxonomy (NCBI): domain Eukaryota; kingdom Viridiplantae; phylum Streptophyta; class Magnoliopsida; order Malvales; family Malvaceae; genus Gossypium; species Gossypium australe. The sequence goes on from CM016617.1 coordinate 19,144,261, forward strand.
AGGTGGATGGGAAACAAGAGACTCCAAATTGATCAATTATCGAAAGCTAGTTTTGGAATTAATTGAGGAGTTCAATAATACCACCTTCTGTTACCTCCCGCGAGATAAAAACCAGATGGCTGATGGCTAATGCCTTGGCTACATTAGCTTCTATGATCAGAGTAAATAAACAAGAGGATGTGAAGCCTATACAAATAAGTATTTACGAGGCTCTGGCTCATTGCTACAACATCAACAAAGAAAAAGAAAAGATGATCATCCTTGGTATCACGATATACTGCGATATGTGAAGAATCGTTAATACCCTGATCAAGTAACTGAGAATGATAAAAGAATGTTGAGAAGACTGACCAGTGATTACGTCTTAGATGGGGAGATCCTATACAAAAGAAGAAAGGATCAGGTGTTATTAAGATGTGTGGATGCTGTTGAGGCCAAGAAAATCCTGGAAGAAGTCCATGAGGGTGTTTGCAGAACACATGCTAATGATTTTACAATGGCCAGGAAAATCATGAGATTCAGATATTATTGGTCTACCATGGAAGCGGATTGCATCAATTATGCCAAGAAGTGCCATAAATGCAAAATTTATAGGGGCAAGATTTATGTGCCTCCTTCACCTCTTCACGTTATGACTTCTCCATAGCCTTTCTCTATGTGGGGCATGGACGTCATTGGGATATCTCGCCAAAAGCCTCTAATGGGCATCGATTTATCTTTGTGGTCATCGATTACTTCACCAAGTGGGTAGAGGCTGCTTCATATGCCAATGTCACCAAGTCGGCAGTCAGCAAGTTCTTAAAGAAGGAGATCATATGCCGATATGGAATGCCAGAAAGGATCATATCGGACAATGCATTGAATTTGAACAACAGTACGATAGTAGAGGTTTGCAATCAGATCAAAATTAAACACCACAACTCGTCATCATATCGCCCAAAAATGAATGGTGCAATTAAGGCGGCTAATAAGAATATCAAGAAGATTGTGAGAAAAATGACTGATATATATAGAGATCAGTATGAGAAGTTATCGTTTCCTCTCTATGTTTATTGAACATCAGTCAAGACCTCCACCGGGGCAACTCCTTTCTTATTGGTCTATGAAATGGAGGCAGTTTTGCCCATCGAAGTTGAGATGCCAAACTAGAAAGGACCTTATATGGTAAAGAAGCCTTTTCTGGAGGAGCGTCGATTTTAACCGAGATGGATAGCAAGAACTTGTCTAATCCTGTGAATTCAGATTCAGTCAAGAAATACTTCACTTAAAAAAAAAGAGAGGAGAGGCCAAGGCGAAAACCCGCGAAGGGCGCCTTGAGACCAAAGGGGTTTTGAATTGAAAACCCGTAAAGGACAATTCAAATTTTGATCAAAAATAGGGCATGCGGTATTCTCCCTTTCTCTAAATTAATAAGAAGGAGAGATGTTACGTCTTGGGCATCAATAGAGTACTCTAGATCCCCTAAACACATATTGAGCTCAAAAAGGGTCCTCAAGATGATTGTGCAGAGAAGCTCATGCTGCGATATTTGGGGCACCTATTTTCCTTTTACTCATTTTGTATTTCAGCAATATTTGCTTTCTTTGACTAATCTATTCTTTTCAAATTTTGTTCCTGATAAAATTCAGTTTTGTCCAACATTATGATCTTTTTCAGGCAATTTGCATTGAAATAACGATTATTGGACTAATAATACTTTCATAAAAGGAGTTCTGCATATTACTCTAGAAGCTTCTAAATGTACAAAAACCTGAAACAGGACTGTAACACCCCTTACCCGAGAAAGTTTCCGGAGTCGAGCACGAGGCATTACTAGACTTAACTTACTAGTTCGGGGCATAAAAATTGAAACTGTCCATCTGCGTCATGTTCACTAAATGAATTATAACTTGAGTTACGAAACTCGAAATCTAGATCCGTAAATTTTCCTTGAAACTAAACTCATATATCTTCTTACTGTAATTTTTCCAGAATTTATGGTGTGGACAATTAGTACAGTTTATTAGTTAAAGTCTCCCCTATTACACAGTTTGATAGTTCCAACCTCTCTTCACTAAAAATCAATTATCTCATAATATAAAACTCTTTTTCTTACACCGTTTTTTATATAAAAATAGATTCGATAAGATTTAATTCTATATCTTATGCACAACCTAATTCCATTTCTACTATTTTTGGTGATTTTTCAAAATCACATCACTATTGCTGTCCAACTATTCCCCTGCATATAATTACATAATTTCTTTAAAATAACTATCAACTAGGCACTTCATAACATCCAAAACATGTTCTTAATTAACCATTTTAATGGCTAATCATTACCAAGCATTTACAAGCCAATATTAAGCCATATCATAAGGTCATACGCACAAAATGGCTAAGTCCCTATACATGCCATAACTTAAAACGTTCGAATCACAAAATACCAATATAATCTTTTGATAGTGTGTAACGATCTCCGACGTCCTTGCGATCCCCGAATTGGCTTGTAATACTATAAAAAAATTAAAGAATGGAAGTAAGCATAAAGCTTAGTAAGTTTACATATAAATAGATAACAATATTCTTAATGAATTATCTTATGCTTTTCTTATCAAGATCACTTAAGCTTTTAACTCAATATACTTAAACTTGTATTCTTACCTTACCTTTTAACATGAATTTATCTTACCTTACCTTTTTAGCTTGAACTTGTCTTACCTTTACTTTGGTATACTCCTTGAATTTTCCCTTTGAACCACTTTGGAATACTAAGGATACGCGGGTACCTTTTCTTATGAAACTTAACCATTGCCATGTCTTGACATGGTCTTACGTGGTATCCTTGCTTCATGAACTCACCAATGCCATGCCTTGGCATGGTCTTACATGGGACCTTTGCCTTATAAATTCACCAATGCCATGCCTTGGCATGGTCTTACATGGGACCTTTGCCTTATAATAACTTATCAATGCCATGTCTTGACATGGTCTTACATGATTTCCTTAAACCCTAATGTCATGACATTTGTATCCCACACATTCCTAAGGTTCAACCGGAACTTTCTGAGATAGCTTTTCCGTCAATTCATACTTGAGTCTTTAAATAATAAATTTACAGAATAAATATGTAAATGCTGGAATTTAATAATATTAAATGTAAAATAATAGAATATTGCATTTATTTACTGCAAACTTACCTTGAAACAAAATACGATAAACTATATTGATTTAGTCCACTATCTTTTTCTTTCCCCGATCTAACTCCGGATTTCGTTCTTCTTGATCTATAATGGCAAATTTAGCTTATTTAATACTCACATTTACTAAAATAGTCCTTAACTCTAACTTTGGCAAAATTATAATTTTGCCCCTAAACTTTTACATAATTACGATTTTACCCCTAGGCTCGAAAATTAAACTTCAGCCCTTATTCTTAGGTTTTATAACATGCTGAACATTTTTTCCTTCTATAGCAACTTCAAATTCTTACTATAACACATACTCATGAACAATAACAACTTTTACTAATTTAGTCCGAACTACTTAAATTCATCAAAAATTCAAAGACAAAACTTGTTAATCTAACACATATATTTTATTTTCTACCATCAAACAACAAAAATCACAAGTTCTCATCAATGGCATAACTCAAAATATTCATCAAAATTGAAAATTCAAATAAGGGTTTTGTAGCACTCAAAGCAACGATCTCAAAAACGTAAACATTATCGAAAACGGATAAAAAACTAACCTTAAATTAAGCTTCCAAAGATGCCAAAATTTCAAAGCTTTCAAAGCTTTATTTTCTTCTTTAGTTTCGGTTGATTGAAGTTAAAGAAGATGAACATGCCACCACTTTATGTTTTATTTATTATTATAATCTTATAATATATTATTTATTAAAGTAAACTTAACATATATAAAATAAACATGTAAATGCCTTATATAAATACATGTTGCCGTCCACTACACTTGAAAAAAAAATAATTTACAACATAAGGCCTTATTTTTATAAAAACACATCAATTTGATCACTCAATTAAATAAAAGGTTAATTTTACCACTTATGCGATTTAGTCATTTTACTTAAATTAAACATACAAACGGATAAATTAACTCACGAAACTTCAACACATGCTCAATCATATAACATAGGTACCGAATATAATATTAAAATATTTTACTGACTCGGATTTGTGGTTTCGCAACCACTGTTCCATTTAGGCCCTATTTCGGGATGTTACATTTCTCCCCCCTTTAGGGATTTTCGTCTCCGAAAATCTTACCTGTAAAGAGATTTGGGTACTGTTTTCGCATAACTTCTTCGGGCTCCCATTTCTACTCGGGAACTAATACAGGCTGCAATAAACCTGAAGGTATCTGATGTTCGGCCTTTACCTGCTGACAGATCAAGCTTCTAGAAACAAACTCTGATATATCTCTTTTCATTCCTGTCCACTAATACATTTTCTTCAAATCATTATGCATCTTTGTACTACCTGGGTGAATAGACAAAGAACTGCTATGTGCTTCCTATAAGATTTTCCTAATAAGCTCATCATTCTTTGGTACACATACTCTGTCTCTAAACAACAAACAACCGTCAGAACCGATCTGAAAATCAGACTCTACACCTGACTCGCACTGAACTCTTTTGGCTTACAACTCACTGCCATCTTTCTGAGCTTCACAAATTTCTTCAAGAAACGTCGATTTAGCTCTCAACTCAGCTAAGATAGAACCATCATCTGATAATGCCAAATTAGTGTGCAAAGCTTTCAATGCAAATAAAAATTTTCTACTCAAAGCATCAACAACAACATTTGCCTTACCGGGGTGATAATCTATCATTAGCTCAAAATCTTTAATCAACTCTAGCCATCTTCTTTGCCTCAAGTTCAGATCTTTCTGAGTCATCAAGTATTTCAAACTTTTGTGATCAGTGAATATTCGGCATTTCTCACCATATAAGTGATGCCCCCAGATTTTCAATGCAAATACAATAGCAGCTAGCTCTAAATCATGTGTCGGATAGTTTTTCTCATGTGGCTTTAACTGTCTAGAGGCATAAGCAATTACCCTTCCTTCCTGCATAAGTACACAACCTAGTCCATTCAAGGATGCATCACTGTAAATCACAAACTCTTTACCCGGTTCTGGTTGTACTAAAACAGGAGCTTTAGTCAACAATACTTTTAACTTGTCGAAACTCTGTTGACACTTCTCAGTCCATTCAAACTTGATAGCTTTTTGTAACAATCTTGTCAATGGAGTATCTATCTTGGAAAATCCCTCTACAAATCGTCTATAATAACCGGCAAGACCAAGAAAACTTCTGACATCTAATACATTTCTGGGAGGTTTCCAATCAACAATTGCTGGAATCTTACTCTGATCAACTCTAATACCTTCACCTGAGACAATATGTCCAAGAAAACAAACTTCCCGTAACCAGAACTCACTTTTGCTAAACTTGGCATAAAGCTGATTATCTCTCAAAATCTATAAAACGGTTCTCAAATGCTCTGCATGCTCAGTCTCATCATGAGAATAAATCAAGATGTCATCAATGAATACGACTACAAACTTGTCCAAATAAGGTCTAAAAATTCGGTTTATTAAATCCATAAAAATAGCAGGAGCATTAGTTAAGCCAAATGGCATCACAAGAAACTCATAGTGACCATACCTAGTTCGAAAAACAGTCTTTGGAACATCTGACTCTTTAACTCGTAACTGATAGTATCCGGATCTCAAATCTATCTTAGAGAACACAGTGGCTCCCTTCAATTGATCAAACAAATCATCTATTCTAGGTAATGGATATTTGTTCTTGATGGTTACCTTGTTAAGCTGTCGATAGTCTATGCACAATATCATGGAACCGTCCTTCTTTTTCACAAATAACACTGGCGCGCCCCATGGTGAATAACTAGGTCTTACAAAGCCTTTATCAGTTAATTCCTGTAACTGAGCTTTCAATTCTTTCAATTCTATTGAAGCCATTCTATAAGGAGCAATAGAAATAGGTGTGGTACCTGGAATCAATTCAATACCAAACTCAACTTCTCTGATAGGAGGCAAACCTGGTAGTTTTTCCGGAAACACATCAGGAAACTCATTTACCACTGGCACTGATTCAATTTTCAACTCTGGGTCTTTAGTATTCAACACAAAAGCAAGATAAGCTTCACATCCTTTCCTTAAACATTTCTGAGCAGACATAACAGAAATCATGGAAATTGAACTACCTGACTCATCTGAATTAACCCGAAGGAACTCACCATTTTCACATTTCAACTCAATGAATCTCTTTCCACAATTCACTATCACATCATGTACAGTTAACCAATCCATACCAGGAGTCACATCAAACTCATCAAATGGCAATAGCATGAGATCAGCCGGAAAACAGTAACCTCTAATCATCAAAGGACATTTTTTACATACTTTGTTTACTAACACATGCTAACCTAATGGGTTCAATACTTTAATCACAAATTCCGTAAACTTTATGGGCATGTTCATACTAGGCATTAATTTCATGCAAACATAGGAATGAGTTGAACTCGGATCAATCAAAGCAATAATATTAACATCATGAAGAGAAAATGTACCCGTAATTAGGTCAGGAGAAGATGCCTTTTCACGAGCACGGATAGCATAAGTCCTTGTAGGTGCTCTAACATCTGATCTTGTTGTTGTATCTCTAAATGTACCTCTACCTGCCCCTACTCCCGAATTTCTCTGAGATCTGCCTCTAACGGGGGCATTACCTGATCTTGCACTCGGTATTACTTCTTTTTTAACCATCTCGGGACACTCTCGAATGAAATGATCCGGTGCACCACATCGGAAACAACCAATCTCAGTTGCTCGACATTGACCTGGATGACGTCGACCACATTGAGGACACTCGGGCCTATCAGGCTGAATACTACCAACATTCGCAATCGAAGTGGTTTGAGCTTTTGAATCCATAAATCTTCCACCTCTGTTTCGGCTAAAATACCCGGTTGAAAAATTAGATCTCGTAGAAAACTCTCTAGGCCTCTTGGATGTAGACTGAAATGACTTGCTCATTTGTCTTTTTTTTGTGTCTTGCATATCAATTTCAGCTTTACCCTTTATTTTTAATAACTCTTCTGCCTTACAGGCTCGTTCAACGAAAACAACAAACTCTTTTATCTCTAAAACACCAACTGACAGTCGGATATAATCGTTGAGCCCATCCTCAAATCTTTTGCACATGATAGCCTTTGTAGACACACACTCTCGAGCATAATTGCTGAGTCGGATAAATTCACGTTCATAGTCGATCACAGTCATCTTACCCTGTTTTAACTCAAGGAACTCTTTTCTTTTTTGGTCAATAAACCTCTGACTGATGTACTTCTTACGGAACTCCTCTTGAAAGAAATCCCAAGTAACTCTTTCTTTCGGTACTACTGACACAAGTGTCTTCCACCACTAGTAGGCCAAATCTCTAAGAAGTGACACCACCACTTAATACATTCTTCCGGTGTGCAGGATAACTCATCAAAGGCTCTGATAGTGTTATTCAGCTTTCTATGCATCATCATCTTTGGTAGCCCGAAACTCTTCGGCCCCTTGTTTTCTGATCTTGTCAACGGGTGGCTTTTCTCTTCTAACTGTATTTGTAACTGGGGAAGCTACATGGGTGGTCGAGTATCATGAGGGGGTGGAGGTCTAACAGCTGGGTTCGTATGAACGAACTCAGCAAACCAATCATTCATAGCTTGGAAGAAGGCTTCTCGAGCCCCTCCTCCCTGACTAACTGTAACGAGCCTTTCATCACTATCTAGTGGCACCGTCCCTTCAGTGGGAGCGGGCGAATTACTCTCTACATCATCTGCACCATCTCGTTCGGGATCCATAACTATAAAAGCAAAATATTTTTTAAAATTGTCAGGAGTCGTCATACTATCAAAATATAAGTATGGCATGTATAGTTAGACTCTTACTCATACTGAATATTTTGAGAATCGACTAAACTCTTGCTCTGATACCAATAAATGTAACACCCCTTACCCGAGAACGTTGCCGGAGTCGAGCACGAGGCATTACTAGACTTAACTTACTAGTTCGGGGCATAAAAATTGAAACTGTCCATCTGCGTCATGTTCACTAAATGAATTATAAGAGTTACGAAACTTGAAATCTAGATCCGTAAATTTTCCTTGAAACTAGACTCATATATCTTCTTACTGTAATTTTTCAGAATTTATGGTGTGGCCAATTAGTACAGTTTATTAGTTAAAGTCTCCCCTATTACACAGTTTGACAGTTCCGACCTCTCTTCACTAAAAATCAATTATCTCATAATATAAAACTCTTTTTCTTATATCGTTTTTTATATAAAAATAGATTCAATAAGATTTAATTCTATATCTCATGCACAACCTAATTCCATTTCTACTATTTTTGGTGATTTTTCAAAATCACCTCACTGCTGCTGTCCAACTATTCCCCTGCATATAATTACATAATTTCTTTAAAATAACTATCAACTAGGCATTTCATAACATCCAAAACATGTTCTTAATTAACCATCTTAATGGCTAATCATTACCAAGTATTTACAAGCCAATATTAAGCCATATCATAAGGTCATACGCACAAAATGGCTCATAAGGTCATACGCACAAAATGGCTAAGTCCCTATACATGCCATAACTTAAAACGTTCGAATCACAAAATACCAATATAATCTTTTGATAGTGTGTAACGATCTCCGACGTCCTTGCGATCCCCGAATTGGCTTGTAATACTATAAAAAAAATTAAAGAATGGGAGTAAGCATAAAGCTTAGTAAGTTTACATGTAAATAGATAACAACATTCTTAATGAATTATCTTATGCTTTTCTTATCAAGATCACTTAAGCTTTTAACTCAATATACTTAAACTTGTATTCTTACCTTACCTTTTAACATGAATTTATCTTACCCTACCTTTTTAGCTTGAACTTATCTTACCTTTACTTTGGTATACTCCTTGAATTTTCCCGTTGAACCACTTTGGAATACTAAGGATACGCGGGTACCTTTCCTTATGAAACTTAACCATTGCCATGTCTTGACATGGTCTTACGTGGTATCCTTGCTTCATGAACTCACCAATGCCATGCCTTGGCATGGTCTTACATGGGACCTTTGCCTTATAAATTCACCAATGCCATGCCTTGGCATGGTCTTACATGGGACCTTTGCCTTATAATAACTTATCAATGCCATGTCTTGACATGGTCTTATATGATTTCCTTAAACCTTAATGTCATGACATTTGTATCCTACACATTCCTAAGGTTCAACCGGAACTTTCTGAGATAGCTTTTCCGTCAATTCATACTTGAGTCTTTAAATAATAAATTTACAGAATAAATATGTAAATGCTGGAATTTAATAATATTAAATGTAAAATAATAGAATATTGCATTTATTTACTGCAAACTTACCTTGAAACAAAATACGATAAACTATATCGATTTAGTCCACTATCTTTTTCTTTCCCCGATCTAACTCCGGATTTCGTTCTTCTTGATCTATAATGGCAAATTTAGCTTATTTAATACTCACATTTACTAAAATAGTCCTTAACTCTAACTTTGGCAAAATTATAATTTTGCCCCTAAACTTTTACATAATTATAATTTTACCCCTAGGCTCAAAAATTAAACTTCAGCCCTTATTCTTATGTTTTATAACATGCTGAACATTTTTCCCTTCTATAGCAACTTCAAATTCTTACTATAACACATACTCATGAATAATAACAACTTTTACTAATTTAGTCCGAACTACTTAAATTCATCAAAAATCCAAAGACAAAACTTGTTAATCTAACACATATATTTTATTTTCTACCATCAAGCAACAAAAATCACAAGTTCTCATCAATGGCATAACTCAAAATATTCATCAAAATTGAAAATTCAAATAAGGGTTTTGTAGCACTCAAAGCAACGATCTCAAAAACGTAAAAATTATCGAAAACGGATCAAAAACTAACCTTAAATTAAGCTTCCAAAGATGCCGAAATTTCAAAGCTTTCAAAGCTTTATTTTCTTCTTTAGTTTCGGTTGATTGAAGTTAAAGAAGATGAACATGCCACCACTTTATGTTTTATTTATTATTATAATCTTATAATATATTATTCATTAAAGTAAACTTAACATATATAAAATAAACATGTAAATGCCTTATATAAATACATGTTGCCATCCACTACACTTGAAAAAAAATAATTTACAACATAAGGCCTCATTTTTATAAAAACACGTTAATTTGATCACTCAATTAAATAAAAGGTTAATTTTACCACTTATGCGATTTAGTCATTTTACTTAAATTAAACACACAAACGGATAAATTAACTCACGAAACTTCAACACATGCTCAATCATATAACATAGGTACCGAATATAATATTAAAATATTTTACTGACTCGGATTTGTGGTTTCGCAACCACTGTTCCGATTAGGCCCTATTTCGGGATATTACATTTCTCCCCCCTTTAGGGATTTTCGTCTCCGAAAATCTTACCTGTAAAGAGATTTGGGTACTGTTTTCGCATAACTTCTTCGGGCTCCCATTTCTACTCTGGAACTAATACAGGCTGCAATAAACCTGAAGGTATCTGATGTTCGGCCTTTACCTGCTGACAGATCAAGCTTCTAGAAACAAACTCTGATATATCTCTTTTCATTCCTGTCCACTAATACATTTTCTTCAAATCATTATGCATCTTTGTACTACCTGGGTGAATAGACAAAGAACTGCTATGTGCTTCCTGTAAGATTTTCCTAATAAGCTCATCATTATTTGGTACACATACTCTGTCTCTAAACAACAAACAACCGTCAGAACCGATCTGAAAATCAGACTCTACACCTGACTCGCACTGAACTCTTTTGGCTTACAACTCACTCTCATCTTTCTGAGCTTCACAAATTTCTTCAAGAAACGTCGATTTAGCTCTCAACTCAGCTAAGATAGAACCATCATCTGATAATGCCAAACTAGTGTGCAAAGCTTTCAATGCAAATAAAAATTTTCTACTCAAAGCATCAACAACAACATTTGCCTTACCGGGGTGATAATCTATCAATAGCTCATAATCTTTAATCAACTCTAGCCATCTTCTTTGCCTCAAGTTCAGATCTTTCTGAGTCATCAAGTATTTCAAACTTTTGTGATCAGTGAATATTCAGCATTTCTCACCATATAAGTGATGTCCCCAGATTTTCAATGCAAATACAATAGCAGCTAGCTCTAAATCATGTCTCGGATAGTTTTTCTCATATGGCTTTAACTGTCTAGAGTGTAATCACCCATTTTGGCCCGGGTCAATAATCCCGGGCCTATTACATTACAAAAGGCCCGAAGGCCCAAAATTCAAAGTTTTTTTTTCAGAAAACTTTTAGGGTTTTCATTGAAACCCTAAAAGGATGGGCCGCAAGCCCCCTGGTGGCCGCTCCACTGGCCATTGTCGGCCACTGAATCCCACCACCACGCGCGCACCATCGCCCCACTCAACCGTTCCACTATCTGCAGAAAAGACCAACACAACAGCAAGGAGAGAAGAACAATAATGTATTTTACTCGTTTTGTTTCTTGATTTTCGGATACAAAAACCGAATATGTAACATAGAACAGGGACTTTTTTTTTGGGCATAGACAATCAATCAAAAAAGAGATTAAAAAAAAAACAGATTGAAAGAGCAAAAATAAAACAGTAGCATAAAGAGTTTCAAAGGTATTTTATTTTTTTTTTCTTATTTCTATTTTCATCGTTTTATGTTTCCTCTTCATTCGCAAATCTATATATACATATAAATATATAAAAAAAGAGGGGGATTTTACCTTCTCCGACCACCGCGAGCGGTGGCCGGCACGGCGGCGTCGCCGTCGTCGCGAGTCACCTAGACCCCCCCTTCAGGACCTGCAGAGAACAAGAAAAGAAATGAATTAGTTTTTTTTTTGAGAACAAAGGAGAAATGAAGGATAAAAAAAAAGTTTTGGCTTTATATAGACACACGGAACGACGCCGTTTTGGCCGGCGTCTAAAAGCCCCAAAACGACGTCGTTTAGCCCCAGGATCCGCGCGTTGACCCGACCAGCTCCAGGGGATCCGCGTGTTTTTGCTTTCGGGGATATTTACGCGCGCGGTCCTTCTGTTTTTTCTGTATCTTACAATCAAGTCCTTTCTATTTCTAAATTTTTCCCATGAACTTTACCCCTTCACAATTTGGTCCCTTTCGTGCTGTGCGTTTCGGATAAAGAGGTTATTAGCCATTTTAATCCCTCCTCCTTTAGCGCATATTACAATTCGGTCCTCCCGTTATCTGTTTTGTATAATTTGACCCGAAACTCCTATTTTTCATGCGATTTAATCCATTTTAAATTTATACCATTTATTTTTCTCATTTCAATATTTTATTTTAATTGTTATTAACTATTTAATACTATATTATTATCATTATTATACTTACTAATGTTATTATTATTATTACTATGTTATTATCTTTATTATTATATTATTAATATTATACTATTTTTGTTACTATATTTATATTAGTATCTCGTATATATTTGGTATTATTATTATAATAATTATTATTATATTATATTTCCTATATTACTATTATTTTTACTATTGTTATTACTATTGTATTATCACTTGTATATACTAACCTTATTATTATTATTATTATTATTATTATTATTATTATTATTATTATTATTATGTTTGCTTTATCATCATTATTATCACTACTATTATTATCATATTATTATTTGTACATACTAACTTTATCACCATTATCGTTGTTATATTTATATTAGCATATTGTACATATCGCGTATCAACTACTATTATTATCATATTATTATTACTGCTACATCTCTATTGACATATTGTATATATTGTGTATTATGGGGTCGTTATGCCAACTTCGTGTCATATCATCATCATTCATCGCATGACCCTATTCTTGTTTTGACCAACGTTTCTTTAAAACATAACCTAGTTTTTTTATCAATTTCACCCAAAAAACTAAAATTTTTTTCAAGAATAAGGCAATATTCCGTGTTTGGAAATTCGAGGGACCGTGCCCTATGTGTTAGGTTTCGGTTCTCTTGCTTGACCAAATAATCGAATAACCTTTTGTTATTTTAATAAATGAGTCTTAGGGATTAAGAGACGACCTTGGATTTGAGGATTGAAATTATCGTGTCCTACGTATTGGATGTGATATTTGGTCCCTTCGAAACAAGGAAATCTTAATATTCTAAGAAGACTCAAACATTTCCAAAAAAAAGACCCAAACTTCTAAATTCGTTTCTAAATTTTTTTCAAAAAAAAAACTTTCGACATTGGGACATCAGTTAATCAATTTGGTACCGATTTCCGGGCGATGCGAGGGTGCTAATCCTTCCTCTCACGTAACCGACTCCCGAACCTATTTTCTCCAATGATCGTAGACCAAAAACATTTGTTTTAGTAAATCAAAATGTTTTATTAAAACAAAGGTGATCCGATCACACCTAATAAAAGGTCGGTGGCGACTCCCGTTTTATTCATTTTCCAAACCTAAGTTTGATTTCCGTTTTGTCAAAAATGGTTACGACAGCTTGGCGACTCCGCTGGGGACGTCAAAGAGAGTCAGGCCGTAAATTGATTAATTTTGTCCCTCTGATCGAAAATTTGGAAAATTGTTTTGTAAAATCATGTTTCTCTTTGATGCATTTGTTTGTGTTATAGTGTCGAGTCTCGTGAAATGCTTTGGCATTGCATTGCATGACCATTGTGGTCACACCCTTAAGTGGGAGTGAGAAGCTACTCTTTCGTGAGGTTTTTACCTCCGTGCAAGATAGTGGATCGCTTCCGGGATACATCCGTACCTATGTCTTCGTGAGGTTTTTATCTCCGTGCAGCCATAGGGAAATGTATTCCCCTGAACTGAACCCAGTCCGTATGAGCCTATAATGGGTGAGGATTGAGGAATCTGCTGGTTCAGGTACCCTTGCTTTAGAACCGAACCACATATAGAGAGACCTAAGAGCCCGTCGTAGATAGAGCCGCGTAAACCCTAGGTATTACCTTAAATAGGGGATTGATTGTTCCTGTTGGCTTTAAGTTCCTTTTGTACCTGATACTAACTCGTTGCGTTTTGCTTTTATTGCATGGCATTTCATCATAAAAAGGTGTTGATTCACATTCGGTTACTAGATAGAAAAGCTTGACATGGAAAAGGGGTTTCTCGATAGAGTGGAGGATAATGCGGCTGTCCAAGTGTGGTCCGAAAGAGTACAGCAAGAAAAAGGAGACAGTCTGACAGTGGGGCATGAATCGGAGTTCTGGGATTTCACCCGCGTCAGCGTGGCTCAAAATGACCCGCAGGAATTAAAGGAAATATGGGATTCCTGGGGCGATAAGGACAAACAACTGTTCTACCATAATTACGGTGATCTGCACTATCTGCTGGATATCAAGGTAGACGCGTACCTACTTCGAGCCATTACCCAGTTTTGGAACCCCGCTTATAGTTGCTTCACTTTTGGAAAGGTGGATTTGGTGCCAACTATAGAGGAGTACACAGCTTTGTTTCGATGTCCGAGAATTCAAACTGATAAGGCATATTCAAGGTTTGCTAACGTGCCAGCATTCTCAAAAAGGCTAATGAACATCACAGGAATGAGTGAGCAATGGATTACGGCCCGGATCAAACAAAAAGGGGATTGTAAGTGCATTTCATGGAAACACTTGAGGGACTTGATCTTGGCACATCCTGATAAGAAAAAGAGGGTCGACGTTTTCGCTCTAAGCATCTATGGTTTGGTGATCTTCCCCAAAGCATTAGGGCACATAGAGGATGCGGTTTCGGACCTATTCGATAAACTTGACAAGGGAGTCACACCTGTCCCCGCAATTTTGGCCGAAACCTTCAGATCATTGAACGCTTGCCGAAGAGTGGGCGAAGGGAGGTTCATGGGGTGTGCACAACTGTTGCTATCATGGTTCCATTGCCATTTCTGGAAGATAGAAAAAGTCTCATGCAAAATCTTTTTTGAAAACTACTCTCCTCTAAAGGAATTAGCAGATACGCCAAGGCGGGACGACCTATCAGGAGAGAAATGGATAGCGATCCTCCAAAATCTGCAAGTGGAGGATGTAGAATGGAAGACTCTGTGGATGATCCCTGACGAGATTTTGTATCGATGTGGAGAGTTCGACTGGGTCCCTTTACTCGGGATATGGGGAGCTGTTGGGTACGCCCCATTGCTAGTAATGAGGCAGTATCAATCGAGGCAATTTATACCGGCGACACATGGATTAGCCCAGTGTGAATTTTCGTACAAGGACGATAATTATAAGAAGAAAGTTCGTGAGATATCAGATGCATGGACCCAAACTCGGAAAATGAAGAGGCTCGCCATAAGGCCAATGATTACGTCTGAATACGATCGATGGTGGGCCAAAAGAGTCAATGACAACGTCCCAAGGCCAACCCAAGGGAATGCTCGACCAATAGAAGAGCAGCTGCAAGTAATCCCGTCTGAATTAGAGATTATCAAGCAAGATTTCGAGAGAAAGAGCCGGGAACTGGGTAAAAGAATAGAGCAGCTAGAAGAGGAAAAGATGCAGTTGGGGTTAGATGTTGACCTCCACAAGTTCGAGGCCGAAAAATTGAAAAAAGGCAAGAATAAGGCCGAAGAGGATTTGGACAGCCTAAAGACGGACTATAAGAAGCTACGCTTGTCCATTAGAACTGCCGGTTTGGGGAAGACATCGGAACAATGGCGACAGGAAATTAAAGAAGAAAAGTCCAGAGCCGATCAGTGGGAGAAAAAATTTCAAGATGCTCGAGTACGAGAAGATGCTTTGAAAAAGAGCCTGTTAGAAAACCAAAGCGAAAAGGAGAAATTACGCGCCCGAGTAGCAGAATTAGAAAGGTCACTGCTTTTGCACCGTAGTCGCAACTCGGTAATCGAATTAAGAGCTAGTCAAAACAAAATCGAGGAGATGAGAGGAAAGATAGAGGAGCTCGAGACTGCATTACAAGATAGCAAAATTCGGTTTGAGCTCCTTGAAGTGAACAATGAACACTGGAAGGAGCAGCTCCACCGTTCCCAGGAACAGATTAGAAACAGAGACTACGTAATGGGCGAAGCCGTGGCTCAAATCCGAGAGGCGGCCGATCATTTGCAAACCCTGGCAGTTCGGGCTGACACGTTAAGTCTGATATACGAGTCAGGATCGAAGCGAGGCCAAAGTTTAGCTTGGCTTCTTAGGAAAGTTAAGGATTTAGGCATTAGGGCGAAGTCGTATATGTAATCGTCCGTTCTATGAAAGGAAATTCGTTTTCTAGTAAAGTTTATCTAATGGGATTGAATCAAATCAACACCTTTTTCTTCTTGCATTCATTCCACGCATTTGCATTGCATTCCATCCATCGGCATACATCACATTATTTGCATCAAAAAGGAGCCTAATTGGTTAAAATCGTAACAGAGGTTACCCTGGAAACCGACGAGAATCGACCTATCATACACTACTACAACACTCGTCGTAAGGCAAAAGCAATGGACCAAAGATACGAACAATTCCAGAAAGATATACAAGACCAGATGAAGAAGTTTCAGCAAGAATTGAAAGACCAGATAATAGAGGCTCAACGGGATATGATGGCCCAAATGACTCAAATGATGAAGGGGATAACAAATAAAAGAAAAGACCCTACAACTAGTACCAGGGAAGAAAATGAAGACCATCCCCCAGGATTTACTCCACCCCATGGAGTCTGGCCTCAAAAGGAATTTACAGGCTTAGAACACCCACCTGTACCTCCACCTGCCCATCTAGGGCAAGGAGTATTCGCACCAAGTCATGGAACTAACCCAACTGACCCTATTGTCTCGGATTTGGATGACCCTATAGAGCTAGCCAAGTTAAAAATGAAGGAACGGGATGCTCAGGACAAGTACAAAGATTTGGAAGAAAGACTCAGGGCGATAGAAGGAACTAGAGTCTCTTCCGCAATGAGTGCCAAAAAGCTTAGTTTGGTTCCCGGTCTGGTCTTGCCTCCAAAATTCAAAGCACCAGACTTTGAAAAATATGATGGAACAAGGTGTCCAAAGGCGCATCTCACCATGTTTTACCGAAAAATAGCTGGTCATGAAGATGAAGACAAGCTGCTGATACACTGCTTTCAAGAAAGTTTGATCGGGTCGGCCCTCCGGTGGTACAATCAGCTAGGTAGAGAAAGGATCCAATCATGGGATGACTTAGCGGCAGCATTCTGTGAGCAATATAAGCACGTCTCTGACATAGCGCCTGATCGCCTAACATTGCAGATGATGGAAAAGAAGCCATCTGAGACCTTTAGGCAATATGCTCAAAGGTGGAGAGACGTCTCGGTTCAAGTGGAACCTCCACTAACCAAAACGGAGATCACAGTCCTTTTTATCAACACTTTAAAAGCGCCATTCTATGACAAGCTGGTGGGGAATGCCACAAAGGATTTCGCGGATGTCGTAATATCTGGAGAGCTCATCGAAAACGGCATCAAGAACGGGAGGATGGAAGGGTCTGAAAGCTCTAAAAGGCCATTAAAGAAGAAGGAGCCTGAAACCCATATGGTAGGGACCGAGAATCACTACACTCCTAATCCATACCCTATCCAACCTCGGCCTCAATTCCGCCCACCTCCAAACCTCTATTTTCCTCCTCAGAACCTCTATTATCAAACCCCTCCTCCTTATCCCGTCTATACCGCCGATGCCCAAAGACCACTCACCATATTCTCACCAAATACCATGACCGCTCAGAGCCAACCCAAAAGTGAACCGAGGCCAACGAGACCCAACCCTGAAAAGCCTCAGTTTGCCCCTATTCCCATGACATACGGAGAACTGTGCCCAAAGTTGCTGGAGAAACAATTAATAGCACCACATTACATAGCACCTTTGAAACCTCCCTACCCTAAATGGTACGATCCTAATGCTAGCTGCATGTACCATGCTGGAAACCGGGGGCATTCCACGGATAATTGCCTAGCCTTTAAAAGAAAGGTTCAGAGTCTAATTGATGCGGGCATTCTACGATTTGATGGGGTCACTAATTTGGCTGGGAATCCACTCCCTAACCATCCCGTAGGGAACATAAGTATGGTAGCACAGGAAAATAGGTGGCGAGCCAAAAGTCGCGTCTCCGAGCTAAGAACACCTTTGGGGAAAATATGGGATAATGACTGAAAAGGGTTTGCTTGCCAGAAGGTTCAAGAAGGAAATCGTGGAAAGTCAAAGTTTTTGCGTTTTTCACGGCATGGAAGGACACCACATCCAATCTTGCGATGAGTTTAAAGAACTGCTTCAAGGTATGATGGATAATAAGGAGGTTGCGATTTGTAGTAAGAAGGAAGGGTTCGACGAAAAGGATGTATATGCTTCCGAGGGCCAATCATCAGGTCCCCCTTATAGTGTTGACCGACCCTTGGTAATCTATTATGAAGCAAAGGGGGAGGAGGTAAAACCAAAGATGATAATTAAGGTGCCAACTCTGTTCCCTTACAAAGAGGACAAAGCAGTGCCTTGGGAATACGATGTCAACATTACCCTGCCAGAAGCTACTAATGGAAGTGTTAGCGAGGTAGGACATTTTACCCGCAGCGGGAGGTGCTATTCTCCCGAGGTGTCTGAACCAAAAAAGAAAGGCATCGACTCAAGCCAAAAAGGAAAAGCACCAATGCGTGAGGCGGTAGTCGAGACTGAAATCCCATCCGAACAGGTGAACGAGGACGAAGCGCATGAATTTCTAAGGTTTATCAAGCATAGCGAGTATAATATCGTGGAGCAATTGAACAAGTAACCGGCAAAGATCTCAGTGTTATCTCTACTGTTAAGCTCAGAACCACACCGAAACGCTTTATTAAGAGTGTTAAACCAAGCATATGTGCCGAGCAACGTACCTGTTGAAAAGCTTGATAGATGGGCAAACAACTTAAATGCGGATAATTTCATCTCTTTCAGTGATGATGAAATACCGCCGAACGGTAGAGGCTCTATCAAAGCATTGCACATCACTACCTATTGTAAGGGTTACATAGTGCCGAGTGTGCTCATTGATAACGGGTCTGCGCTTAATGTCATGCCTTTATCCACACTATCCAGAATGCCAATAGATATGTCTTATCTAAGGCCTTGTCATTCTACAGTAAGAGCATTCGATGGGACACGACGAGAGGTCATGGGGAAGATTGAAATTCCTCTGGATGTGGGCCCGTGTACATACAACATAGAATTCCAAGTTATGGATATCTCGCCTTCATACAATCGCCTCTTAGGGAGACCTTGGATCCATTCTGCTGGGGCAGTCCCTTCATCTCTCCACCAGAAAATGAAGTTTGTCATGGATGATCGCTTGATCACAGTCGCTGGTGAGGAAGACATCGTCGCGTCTGTCTCCACTGATGCACCCTACATCGAAGTGAACAAAGATGCAGTAGAATGTTCCTTCCGCTCCTTTGAATTCATCAATGCTACTTTTGTCGCTGAAGGAAGTAAAGCCCCCATGCCCAAGTTGTCAAGGAATACCAGGATGGGAATCAAACTAACGGTCGGAAAAGGAGCCCGAGCAAGGAAAGGCTTGGGGAAATACCAGCAAGGGATGGCTAGAGCGCTAAAACCAGTACCCCATAAGGCTCGATACGGCTTAGGATTTAAACCCGACGTGCAGCAAAGCAAGAAACAGTTACAAAGAGAGCAAGAAAGGAGGATCGCAAGAGTCACAGGTAGGGAATTGGAGTGGGAGCCCATAACATATCCGCCTTTGTCGAAAACATTTACCTCGGCTGGGATTATATTCCCGGGAGGAGATGGTCCTCAAAGCATGGTGTCATGGGTAGAAAAGGGTCTACAGAGCTTCAGCATAAATATCATTAGCAAAGAGAATAATGCAATGGGAGGCGTCTCAGCGATACGCCCTTGCCCCCCGGGATTCACTCCTAACAATTGGACTGCTGTGGACCTTCTCGTGATTTCCAAGCCTCCTCCAAAGTAATGCTCAATATTGGTTTTTTGTATGCCCCTAAGCTGTAGGGGAATCTGTTATGAGAGTTCATTTTGTCTATCTAGCTTTTAAATGAAACATGAATAAAGATGCATTTTGTCGTGTTCTTTTCATCGGTTCCATATTTATTTCCTTCTTTACCCCATATCATCATATCACGTTCATAGGATCCGATACCTTGATGTCCCTCTATAGTTTTCTTTTTCGTTTACTTTTCAGGTGCTCAGATATCAACGACGCGAACAATCCTGTTACAAGTCCTAAAATCGACTTCGAGAAAGCTATTTGTGTGGGAGAATTCGAGGCTGAAGAAGATGCCGAAGATTATGCCTCTTCCCCAGACCTACTGAAAATGGTAGAACAAGAGGATAAACAGATTCTGCCCTATCAAGAATCGGTCGAGACAGTGAACTTAGGAGATGAAGACAAGATGCAAGAGGTAAAAGTCGGGACCTTCATGTCTGAAGACACCAAACATGATCTAATCACCTTGCTTCATGAGTACAAAGACGTGTTCGCCTGGTCGTATCAAGATATGCCAGGTTTGAACGAAGATATAGCGGTCCATAGACTCCCACTGAAACCGGAATGCAAGCCTATCCAACAGAAGTTAAGGCGGATGAGGCCTGAAATGCTCTTGAAGATAAAGGAAGAAGTAAAGAAACAATTTGATGCTGGATTCCTGCAAATCTCTAGATATCCAGAATGGGTGGCTAATATAGTCCTGGTACCGAAGAAAGACGGCAAAGTATGAATGTGTGTAGATTACCGTGATTTGAATCGAGCAAGCCCTAAAGATAATTTCCCATTGCCACACATCGATACATTGGTAGATAACACGGCAAAAAATTCATTTTTCTCCTTCATGGATGGATTTTTGGGTTACAATCAAATCAAGATGGCTCCCGAGGATATGGAAAAAACTACGTTCACGACGATGTGGGGAACATTCTGCTACAAAGTGATGCCATTCGGACTAAAGAACGCCGGGGCAACATATCAAAGAGCCATGGTGACACTATTCCACGACATGATGCATAAGGAAATAGAAGTTTATGTTGACGATATGATCGCCAAATCTCGAGGAGAAAGAGAGCATGTTGAAAACCTCCGGAAGCTGTTCGAAAGACTGAGAAAATTCCAACTAAAGCTTAATCCTGCCAAATGTACCTTTGGGGCTACCTCGGGAAAATTATTGGGATTCATCGTTAGCGAGAAATGTATCGAGGTTGATCCGGATAAAATAAAGGCCATACAAGAACTACCGCCCCCGCGCACACAAAAGGAAGTCAGAGGATTTCTAGGGAGACTGAATTACATCGCTCGATTCATTGCTCAACTCACCAAGCAGTGTGATCCAATGTTTCGACTCCTTCGAAAACACAATTCTGGAGAATGGGACGAGGAATGCCAAGAGGCTTTCGACAAGATAAAGCAGTATTTATCTAGTCCTCCGGTGCTAGTACCACCAACTCCCGGAAGGCCACTAATACTATATCTGACTGTGTTCGAAAACTCAATGGGTTGCGTCTTGGGGCAACATGATGAGTCCGGAAAAAGGGAACAGGCGATCTATTATCTCAGTAAGAAATTCACGGAGTATGAAGCAAGGTATCCGCCAATCGAAAAATTCTGTTGTGCTCTGGTCTGGGCAACTCGGAGGCTTAGACAATATGTGCTGTATCACACGACATGGTTGATTTCAAAGCTGGACCCAATAAAATACATGATGGAATCGCCTGCACTCTCAGGAAGAATGGCACGATGGCAGATCCTACTATCGGAATATGACATCGTATATGTGAGCCAGAAATCGATTAAAGGGAGCGCAATAGCTGATTTTTTAGCAACTCGAACAACAGAAGAATACGAGCCCTTGAAATTTGACTTCCCAGACGAAGACTTGATATGCGTTACGGAAGAAGAATGTGAATCTTCGAAAGAGAAATCATGGAAGATGAGTTTTGATGGCGCGTCAAATGCATTGGGGCACGGGATTGGAGCAGTCTTAGTGTCACCAGAAGGGTATCATTACCCCTTTACTGCCAGATTAAATTTCTTCTGTACCAACAATATAGCAGAATATGAGGCTTGCATCATGGGACTTCGCGCGGCTATCGAGCAGAATGTCAAGGTCTTGGCAGCCTCCGGGGACTCGGCATTGGTGATTTACCAAATCCGTGGGGATTGGGAAGTAAGAGACTCAAAGTTGGTTAAATATCGCGATCTTGTTGTAGAATTTGTCGAAGAATTCAAAGAAGTGACCTTTAATTATTTCCCACGGGAAGAAAACCAGTTGGCTGACGCCCTAGCCACTTTGGCTTCAATGTTCAAAGCAAATCGGGAAACAGAAATAATGCCTATCCAGATGAGCATATACGAGGCCCCTGCGCATTGCTTTAGCATTGACAACGAGGCAGACGAGCAACCATGGTTCCATGATATCTTAGAATATGTCAAGTATCAAAGATATTCCGAGCAAGCAAATGAGAACGACAAAAGAACGATCAGGAGATTGGCAGCGGGATTCGTTCTCGATAGGGACATCCTGTACAAAAAATGAAAAGATCAAGTCCTCCTGAGATGTGTGGATACTGTTGAAGCCAGAAAGATACTCGAAGAGGTCCATGAAGGAGTTTGTGGAACGCACGCCAATGGCTTCACTATGGCCAGGCAAATTATGAGGCTCGGTTATTACTGGTTAACAATGGAAAGCGATTGCATTAGTTACGCACGAAAGTGTCACAAATGTCAAGTTTATGGCGATAAAATTCATACAGCACCTTCACCCCTTCATGTCATGACTTCCCCGTGGCCCTTTTCTATGTGGGGCATGGATGTTATAGGGCCAATCTCCCCGAAAGCTTCTAATGGACATCGATTCATTTTTGTAGTCATAGACTACTTCACAAAATGGATAGAGGCCGCTTCGTTTGCTAATGTGACAAAGACAGAAGTGTGCAGATTCTTAAAAAAGGAGATCATATGCCGATATAGCTTGCCAGAAAGAATTATTTCAGATAATGCTTTAAATCTGAACAACAAAATGATGAAGGAAGTGTGTGAGCAATTTCAAATAAAGCATCATAATTCCTCACCCTATCGTCCAAAGATGAACGGAGCAGTAGAAGCCGCTAACAAGAATATCAAGAAGATCATTGGGAAAATGACTGAGACGTATAAAGACTGGCACGAGAAGCTACCATTTGCCCTATACGCGTATCGCACGTGTGTGCGGACCTCCACGGGGGCAACTCCTTTCTCTCTAGTCTATGGAATGGAAGCCGTGCTGCCCATTGAGGTGGAAATCCCTTCTCTACGAATCTTAATGGAGTCAAAACTAGAAGAATCTGAATGGGTTCAGGCTCGATATGACCAACTGAATCTGATCGAAGAAAAACGCTTGAAAGCAATTTGTCACGGACAGATGTACCAAAGGAGAATGGTCGCAGCCCATAACAAGAAGGTGCGTCCAAAAGAATTTCGTGAGGGAGAACTCGTGTTGAGGAAGATTCTCCCTATACAAAAAGACTTGCGAGGAAAATGGGCACCGAATTGGGAAGGACCATACGTCGTAAAGAGAGCTTTCTCAGGTGGAGCTTTGATCCTCACTGAAATGGATGGGAAGGAGTTATAAAACCCGGTGAACTCAGATGCCGTGAAGAAATATTACGCCTAAAAAAAAAAAAGGCATCCTGATAAACGGAGAAGGCTTAGGATGAAAACCCGAAAGGGCATCCTAAGGAAGCAAATCTGGTCCGAGAAGGCAGGAATGGGTTGAACAAAAAGTCAAACGGCGAGATCATAGTATTAAAGCGGACTTTGAAGCTCAAGAATCTTCTACACGAAAAATCTTGCTCGAAAAGATTCAGGATGAAGAAACATGGAGAAGTTCATACGTCGGATATCTAGAGCACTCACTACAACTAAACTTGTTTTCCTTTTATAATGCTTTCTTAATCGAGTCATTCCTTGTCAATTTTCTTGCTGCTTTTGAAATAAATATAGATACGATGAACACCTTTCATGCTTACTTTACCATTTTCATGCATTTTATTCATGTTTCATTTTAGAGGTAAATAGTGAAATTCCACACTCTAAACGAAAAGAATATAGAGCATTACCTGGACGAGAATTGGGTAAGTACGAGAGCCTCAAAGCAAGGACAAAGTTTAACAGGGGGCAAAAAAAAACGAGAAACACGAATTACTAGTAGAACCTGAGGGCGGGTATCAAGCCTGAAGAAAGTCAAGAGTCGAAGCAGTGAATGCAGGTCATCATGAGAGTCGTAACAAGAAGAGATATATGACAAACAAGCCCAAGACACATGGCATAATCATGTAGGCATTTAGGACAAGCACATACATGTCATGACATCATCACGCATGACACATACAGGTACGCCAGTAAAGCAAAAAAATCTTGACGATGGTTGCGCCAAACCAAGGAGAAAGAATACATCCGAGTTCCACCAGATGATATATTTTGAGATTCCGGTCGCAAATATCAACTCATATTGCGAGAGAGGTGAGTTGAGCCTCGGGTCACACCCTGAGGTATCTTTTAATCTCTTTCCAGAATATCAACTCATATCAGAGAGAGGTGGGTTGAGCCTTGGGCCACACCCTGAGGTGTCTTTTAATTTCTTTTCAAAATATCAACTCATATTGCGAGAGAGGTGAGTTGAGCCTCGGGTCACACCCTGAGGTGTCTTTTAATCTCTTTCCAGAATATCAACTCATATCAGAGAGAGGTGGGTTGAGCCTCAGGTCACACCCTGAGGTGTCTTTTAATTCCTTTCCAAAATATCAACTCATATCAGAGAGAGGTGAGTTGAGCCTCGGGTCACACCCTGAGGTGTCTTTTAATTCCTTTTCAAAATATCAACTCATATCAGAGAGAGGTGGGTTGAGCCTCGGGTCACACCCTGAGGTGTCTTTTAATTTCTTTTCGAAATATCAACTCATCACACCCTGAGGTGTCTTTTAATTTCTTTTCGAAATATCAACTCATATTCAGAGAGAGGTGAGTTGAGCCTCGGGTCACACCCTGAGGTGCCTTTTAATTTCTTTTCAAAATATCGACTCATATTCAGAGAGAGGTGAGTTGAGCCTCGGGTCACACCCTGAGGTGTCTTTTAATTTCTTTTCAAAATATCAACTCATATTGCGAGAGAGGTGAGTTGAGCCTTGGGCCACACCCTGAGGTGTCTTTTAATTTCTTTTCAAAATATCAACTCATATTGCGAGAGAGATGAGTTGAGCCTTGGGCCACACCCTGAGGTGTCTTTTAATTTCTTTTCAAAATACCGACTCATATTTAGAGAGAGGTGAGTTGAGCCTTGGGCCACACCCTGAGGTGTCTTTTAATTTCTTTTCAAAATATCAACTCATATTGCGAGAGAGGTGAGTTGAACCTCGGGTCACACCCTGAGGTGTCTTTTAATTTCTTTTCAAAATATCAACTCATATTGCGAGAGAGGTGGGTTGAGCCTCGGGTCACACACGGAGGTACTTACAGACGGAAGACTAAAGTCGCATTAAGCAAATTGAACGAAGAAGCTCTAGTGGACAAAGAAGATTGAGCAAGAGCAACACGAAGCTACAGGCCATATCTTTCTGAAGTAGCAGTGGAGCAGAATGAAGATCGAAGTTTCCCCGAAGATGGTAAGGAAGCAGTTTGAAAGGTTCAGATTTATTTCTTTGAAGTCCCAGTGGAGAAGATTAAAGCCTTGAAATCACATCGAAGCCGACCAAGGCGCTAGCTACTGTGCCCTTGAAGAAGCAATGGAACAGGAAATGATTATCTCCCTGAAGATATGATGAAACAGTGAAGCGGATCAAAGCAGCAAGTTACAGTTGAGTTTGAAGCTGTTTGAAGAAGACGAGTACCAACAAGTCAAGGCTTGGCCAAGACCGGCCAAAATTGGTTCTTCTATTGTCTTCGCTCTATTATCGTTTCACGACAATGAGCAAAGAGGGGCAGCTGTAATCACCCATTTTGGCCCGGGTCATTAATCCCGGGCCCATTACATTACAAAAGGCCAGAAGGCCCAAAATTCAAAGTTTTTTTTCAGAAAACTTTTAGGGTTTTCATTGAAACCCTAAAAGGATGCACCGCAAGCCCCCTGGTGGCCGCTCCACTGGCCATTGTCGGCCACCGAATCCCACCACCACGCGCGCACCATCGCCCCACTCAACCATTCCACTATCTGCAGAAAAGACCAACACAACAGCAATGAGAGAAGAACAATAATGTATTTTACTCGTTTTGTTTCTTGATTTTCGGATATAAAAACCGAATATGTAACATAGAACAGGGACTTTTTTTTTTTGGGCATAGACAATCAATCAAAAAAGAGATTCAAAAAAAAAAACAGATTGAAAAAGCAAAAATAAAACAGTAGCATAAAGAGTTTCAAAGGTATTTTATTTTATTTTTCTTATTTCTATTTTCATCGTTTTATGTTTCCTCTTCATTCGCAAATCTATATATACATATAAATATATAAAAAAAAAGAGGGGGATTTTACCTTCTCCGACCACCGCTCGCGGTGGCCGGCACGGCGGCGTCGCCGTCGTCGCGAGTCACCTGGACCCCCCTTCAGGACCTGCAGAGAACAAGAAAAGAAATGAATTAGTTTTTTTTTTTAGAACAAAGGAGAAATGAAGGATAAAAAAAAAAGTTTTGGCTTTATATAGACACACGGAACGACGCCGTTTTGGCCGGCGTCTAAAAGCCCCAAAACGACGTCGTTTAGCCCCAGGATCCGCGCGTTGACCCGACCCGCTCCAGGGGATCCGCGTGTTTTTACTTTCGGGGATATTTACGCGCGCGGTCCTTCTGTTTTTTCTGTATCTTACAATCAAGTCCTTTCTATTTCCAAATTTTTCCCATGAACTTTACCCCTTCACAATTTGGTCCCTTTCGTGCTGTGCGTTTCGGATAAAGAGGTTATTAGCCATTTTAATCCCTCCTCCTTTAGTGCATATTACAATTCGGTCCTCCCATTATCAGTTTTGTATAATTTGACCCGAAACTCCTATTTTTCATGCGATTTAATCCATTTTAAATTTATACCATTTATTTTTCTCATTTCAATATTTTATTTTAATTGTTATTAACTATTTAATACTATATTATTATCATTATTATACTTACTAATGTTATTATTATTATTACTATGTTATTATCTTTATTATTATATTATTAATATATACTATTTTTGTTACTATATTTATATTAGTATCTCGTATATATTTGGTATTATTATTATAAATTATTATATTATATTTCCTATATTACTATTATTTTTACTATTGTTATTACTATTGTATTATCACTTGTATATACTAACCTTATTATTATTAGTATTATTATTATTATTATTATTATTATTATTATTATTATTATTATTATTATTATGTTTGCTTTATCATCATTATTATCACTACTATTATTATCATATTATTATTTGTACATACTAACTTTTTCACCATTATCGTTGTTATATTTATATTAGCATATTGTACATATCGCGTATCAACTACTATTATTATCATATTATTATTACTGCTACATCTCTATTGACATATTGTATATATTGTGTATTATGGGGTCGTTATGCCAACTTCGTGTCATATCATCATCATTCATCGCATGACCCTATTCTTGTTTTGACCAACGTTTCTTTAAAACATAACCTAGTTTTTTTATCAATTTCACCCAAAAAACTAAAATTTTTTCAAGAATAAGGCAATATTCCGTGTTTGGAAATTCGAGGGACCGTGCCCTATGTGTTGGGTTTCGGTTCTCTTGCTTGACCAAATAATCGAATAACCTTTTGTTATTTTAATAAATGAGTCTTAGGGATTAAGAGACGACATTGGATTTGAGGATTGAAATTATCGTGTCCTACGTATTGGATGTGATATTTGGTCCCTTCGAAACAAGGAAATCTTAATATTCTAAGAAGACTCAAACATTTCCAAAAAAAAAGACCCAAACTTCTAAATTCGTTTCTAAATTTTTTTCAAAAAAAAAAAACTTTCGACATTGGGACATCAGTTAATCAATTTGGTACCGATTTCCGGGCGATGCGAGGGTGCTAATCCTTCCTCTCACGTAACCGACTCCCGAACCTATTTTCTCCAATGATCGTAGACCAAAAACATTTGTTTTAGTAAATCAAAATGTTTTATTAAAACAAAGGTCATCCGATCACACCTAATAAAAGGTCGGTGGCGACTCCCGTTTTATTCATTTTCCAAACCTAAGTTCGATTTCCGTTTTGTCAAAAATGGTTACGACATAGAGGCATAAGCAATTACCCTTCCTTCCTGCATAAGTACACAGCCTAGTCCATTCAAGGATGCATCACTGTAAATCACAAACTCTTTACCCGGTTCTGGTTGTACTAAAACAGGAGCTTTAGTCAACAATACTTTTAACTTGTCGAAACTCTGTTGACACTTCTCAGTCCATTCAAACTTGACAGCTTTCTGTAACAATCTTGTCAATGGAGTAGCTATCTTGGAAAATCCCTCTACAAATCGTCTATAATAACCGGCAAGACCAAGAAAACTTCTGACATCTGACACATTTCTGGGAGGTTTCCAATCAACAATTGCTGGAATCTTACTCTGATCAACTCTAATACCTTCACCTGAGACAATATGTCCAAGAAAACAAACTTCCCGTAACCAGAACTCACTTTTGCTAAACTTGGCATAAAGCTGATTATCTCTCAAAATCTATAAAACTGTTCTCAAATGCTCTGCATGCTCAGTCTCATCATGAGAATAAATCAAGATGTCATCAATGAATATGACTATTAACTTGTCCAAATAAGGTCTAAAAATTCGGTTCATTAAATCCATGAAAATAGCAGGAGCATTAGTTAAGCCAAATGGCATCACAAGAAACTCATAGTGACCATACCTAGTTCGAAAAACAGTCTTTGGAACATCTGACTCTTTAACTCGTAACTGATAGTATCCGGATCTCAAATTTATCTTAGAGAACACAGTGACTCCCTTCAATTGATCAAACAAATCATCTATTCTAGGTAATGGATATTTGTTCTTGATGGTTACCTTGTTAAGCTGTCGATAGACTATGCACAATATCATAGAATCGTCCTTCTTTTTCACAAATAACACTGGCGCGCCCCATGGTGAATAACTAGGTCTTACAAAGCCTTTATCAGTTAATTCTTGTAGCTGAGCTTTCAATTCTTTCAATTCTATTGAAGCCATTCTATAAGGAGCAATAGAAATAGGTGTGGTACCTGGAATCAATTCAATACCAAACTCAACTTCTCTGATAGGAGGCAAACCTGGTAGTTCTTCCGGAAACACATCAGGAAACTCATTTACCACTAGCACTGATTCAATTTTCAACTATGGGTCTTTAGTATTCAACACAAAAGCAAGATAAGCTTCACATCCTTTCCTTACACATTTCTGAGCAGACATAACAGAAATCATAGAAATTGAACTACCTGACTCATCTGAATTAACCCGAAGGAACTCACCATTTTCACATTTCAACTCAATGAATCTCTTTCCACAATTCACTATCACATCATGTACAGTTAACCAATCCATACCAGGAATCACATCAAACTCATCAAATGGCAATAGCATGAGATCAGCCGGAAAACAGTAACCTCTAATCATCAAAGGACATTTTTTACATACTTTGTTTACTAACACATGCTGACCTAATGGGTTCGATACTTTAATCACAAATTCCGTAAACTTTATGGGCATGTTCATACTAGGCATTAATTTCATACAAACATAGGAATGAGTTGAACTCGGATCAATCAAAGCAATAACATTAACATCATGAAGAGAAAATGTACCCGTAATTAGGTCGGGGGAAGATGCCTTTTCACGAGCACGGATAGCATAAGTCCTTGTAGGTGCTCTAACATCTGATCTTGTTGTTGTATCTCAAAATGTACCTCTACCTGCCCCTACTCCCGAATTTCTCTGAGATCTGCCTCTAACGGGGGCATTACCTGATCTTGCACTCGGTATTACTTCTTTTTTAACCATCTCGGGACACTCCCGAATGAAATGATCCGGTGCACCACATCGGAAACAACCAATCTCAGTTGCTCGACATTGACCTGGATGACGTCGACCACATTGAGGACACTCGGGCCTATCAGGCTGAATACTACCAACACTCGCAATCGAAGTGGTTTGAGCTTTTGAATCCATAAATCTTCCACCTCTGTTTCGGCTAGAATACCCGGTTGAAAAATTAGATCTCGTAGAAAACTCTCTAGGCCTCTTGGATGTAGACTGAAATGACTTGTTCATTTGTCTTTTCTTCGTGTCTTGCATGTCAATTTCAGCTTTACCCTTTATTTTTAATAACTCTTCTGCCTTACAGGATCGTTCAACTAAAACAACAAACTCTTTTATCTCTAAAACACCAACTGACAGTCGGATATAATCGTTGAGCACATCCTCAAATCTTTTGCACATGATAGCCTCTGTAGACACACACTCTCGAGCATAATTCCTGAGTCGGATAAATTCACGTTCATAGTCGATCACAGTCATCTTACCCTGTTTTAACTCAAGGAACTCTTTTCTTTTTTGGTCAATAAACCTCTGACTGATGTACTTCTTACGGAACTCCTCTTGAAAGAAATCCCAAGTAACTCTTTCTTTCGGTACTACTGACACAAGTGTCTTCCACCACTAGTAGGCCAAATCTCTAAGAAGTGACACCACCACTTAATACATTCTTTCGGTGTGCAGGATAACTCATCAAAGGCTCTGATAGTGTTATTCAGCTTTCTATGCATCATCATCTTTGGTAGCCCGAAACTCTTCGGCCCCTTGTTTTTTGATCTTGTCAACGGGTGGCTTTTCTCTTCTAACTGTATTTGTAACTGGGGAAGCTACATGGGTGGTCGAGTATCATGAGGGGGTGGAGGTCTAACAGCTGGGTTCATATGAACGAACTCAGCAAACCAATCATTCATAGCTTGGAAGAAGGCTTCTCGAGCCCCTCCTCCCTGACTAACTGTAACGAGCCTTTCATCACTATCTAGTGGCACCGTCCCTTCAGTGGGAGCGGGCGAATTACTCTCTACATCATCTGCACCATCTCGTTCGGGATCCATAACTATAAAAGAAAAAATTTTTTTAAAATTGTCAGGAGTCGTCATACTATCAAAATATAAGTATGGCATGTATAGTTAGACTCTTACTCATACTGAATATTTTGAGAATCGACTAAACTCTTGCTCTGATACCAATAAATGTAACACCCCTTACCCGAGAACGTTGCCGGAGTCGAGCACGAGGCATTACTAGACTTAACTTACTAGTCCGGGGCATAAAAATTGAAACTGTCCATCTGCGTCATGTTCACTAAATGAATTATAAGAGTTACGAAACTCGAAATCTAGATCCGTAAATTTTCCTTGAAACTAGACTCATATATCTTCTTACTATAATTTTTCCAGAATTTATGGTGTGGCCAATTAGTACAGTTTATTAGTTAAAGTCTCCCCTATTACACAGTTTGACAATTCTGAGCTCTCTTCACTAAAAATCAATTATCTCATAATATAAAACTCTTTTTCTTACACTGTTTTTTTATATAAAAATAGATTCAATAAGATTTAATTCTATATCTCATGCACAACCTAATTCCATTTCTACTCTTTTTCGTGATTTTTCAAAATCACGTCACTGCTGCTGTCCAACTATTCCCCTGCATATAATTACATAATTTCTTTAAAATAACTATCAACTAGGCATTTCATAACATCCAAAACATGTTCTTAATTAACCATTTTAATGGCTAATCATTACCAAGCATTTACAAGCCAATATTAAGCCATATCATAAGGTCATACGCACAAAATGGCTAAGTCCCTATACATGCCATAACTTAAAATGTTCGAATCACAAAATACCAATATAATTTTTTGATAGTGTGTAACGATCTCCGACGTCCTTGCGATCCCCGAATTGGCTTGTAATACTATAAAAAAATTAAAGAATGGGAGTAAGCTTAAAGCTTAGTAAGTTTACATGTAAATAGATAACAACATTCTTAATGAATTATCTTATGCTTTTCTTATCAAGATCACTTAAGCTTTTAACTCAATATACTTAAACTTGTATTCTTACCTTACCTTTTAACATGAATTTATCTTACCTTACCTTTTTAGCTTGAACCACTTTGGAATACTAAGGATACGCAGGTACCTTTCCTTATGAAACTTAACCATTGCCATGTCTTGACATGGTCTTACGTGGTATCCTTGCTTCATGAACTCACCAATGCCATGCCTTGGCATGGTCTTACATGGGACCTTTACCTTATAATAACTTATCAATGCCATGTCTTGACATGGTCTTACATGATTTCCTTAAACCCTAATGTCATGACATTTGTATCCTACACATTCCTAAGGTTCAACCGGAACTTTCTGAGATAGCTTTTCCGTCAATTCATACTTGAGTCTTTAAATAATAAATTTACAGAATAAATATGTAAATGCTGGAATTTAATAATATTAAATGTAAAATAATAGAATATTGCATTTATTTACTGCAAACTTACCTTGAAACAAAATACGATAAACTATATCGATTTAGTCCACTATCTTTTTCTTTCCCCGATCTAACTCCGGATTTCGTTCTTCTTGATCTATAATGGCAAATTTAGCTTATTTAATACTCACATTTACTAAAATAGTCCTTAACTCTAACTTTGGAAAAATTATACTTTTGTCCTTAAACTTTTACATAATTACGATTTTACCCCTAGGCTCGAAAATTAAACTTCAGCCCTTATTCTTATGTTTTATAACATGCTGAACATTTTTC
The DNA here is from genome assembly GCA_005393395.2 of Gossypium australe. Classification (NCBI taxonomy): domain Eukaryota; kingdom Viridiplantae; phylum Streptophyta; class Magnoliopsida; order Malvales; family Malvaceae; genus Gossypium; species Gossypium australe. The sequence goes on from CM016617.1 coordinate 19,177,203, forward strand.
CCTTCTATAGCAACTTCAAATTCTTACTATAACACATACTCATGAACAATAACAACTTTTACTAATTTAGTCCGAACTACTTAAATTCATCAAAAATCCAAAGACAAAACTTGTTAATCTAACACATATGTTTTATTTTCTACCATCAAACAACAAAAATCACAAGTTCTCATCAATGGCATAACTCAAAATATTCATCAAAATTGAAAATTCAAATATGGGTTTTGTAGCACTCAAAGCAACGATCTCAAAAATGTAAAAATTATCGAAAACGGATCAAAAACTAACCTTAAATTAAGCTTCCAAAGATGCCGAAATTTCAAAGCTTTCTAAGCTTTATTTTCTTCTTTAGTTTCGGTTGATTGAAGTTAAAGAAGATGAACATGCCACCACTTTATGTTTTATTTATTATTATAATCTTATAATATATTATTTATTAAAGTAAACTTAACATATATAAAATAAACATGTAAATGCCTTATATAAATACATGTTGCTGTCCACTACACTTGAAAAAAAAATAATTTACAACATAAGGCCTCATTTTTATAAAAACACATCAATTTGATCACTCAATTAAATAAAAGGTTAATTTTACCACTTATGCGATTTAGTCATTTTACTTAAATTAAACACACAAACGGATAAATTAACTCACGAAACTTCAACACATGCTCAATCATATAACATAGGTACCGAATATAATATTAAAATATTTTACTGACTCGGATTTGTGGTTTCGCAACCACTGTTCCGTTTAGGCCCTATTTCAGGATGTTACAAGGACCATTATTTAGAACTTACCAAACTTAAGGGTTGGAAACATATGAGAAAGAAGAGTCTAAACTGTGACTATTTCTTCGGATTTTCTGTCAAAGATATCAGCTGAACAAGAAGACAGGATATTGCGTCAGTGATAGAACCTTGATGAACAACGAGCAATTACAACCCAGACATTAAAAAGGGATCATTCTCATGACATTCTGCATTCATGCAAATATCATTCATACACATCTAGTTAGGAGCATTTGATTCATTTTAATCATAACATCCTAATCATTTGGCATAAACATAAGCCCATGAAATCAATTCTACAGGTCATGTTCCCTAGAGGATGGTGTAACAAGATCGGTGAATCCACAAATCCCATACCCTTGAAGTTGCAGTGGGATGGATTGAAATCATTATGGCGGATCTTATCTTCCTGAAGTTGCAGTGGAGCAGATTGAAGCCACCAGTCTTATCTCCAAGAAGTTGCAGCAGAGCAGATTGAAGACAGCGAATCTTATTTCCCTGGCGTTGTAGTGGAACATATTAAAGCTACAAATTATGGCAGATCTTATCTTACTGAAGTTGCAGTGGAGCAAATTGAAGCCACCAGCCTTATCTCCTTGAAGTTACAGTGGAGCAGACTGAAGAAAGCGAATCTTATTTCCCTGGCGTTGTAGTGGAACAGATTAAAGCTACAAATTATGGCAGGTCTTATCTTCTTGAAGTTGCAGTGGAACAGATTGAAGCCACCAGCCTTATCTCTTTGAAGTTGTAGCGGAGCAGACTGAAGACAGCGAATCCTATCTCCCTCGCGTTGCAGTGGAGCAAATTGAAGCCACCAGCCTTATCTCCCTGAAGTTGCAGTAGGAGCAGACTGAAGATAGCGAATCTTATATGCCTGAAGTTGCAGTAGAGCAGATTGAAGCTACAAGTCCTATCTCTCTAAAGTCACGGTGGAGGGGATAAAAGCAACAAGATGCAGTGGACTGGAATAAGGTTACTTGAAGAAGAGAAGCACCAAAAGAAGTCAAGATTCGGCAAGACCGGGCAAAATTAGTCTTTCTTAAAAGTCTTTCCTCTGTTCTCGTTACACGACAACGAGCAAAGAGGAGCAGCTGTACAACCCAATTTTTGCTCGGGGCCCAATAAGACCCAAACCAGAAACCAAATAAAAAACCAAGTCCAACAATTAAAAAGTCCAATTATACAAACCCCAAAACAACCCAATTACAAAACTCGAAGCCCAACTAAACCCAATACCCTTATCAGAAAAAAAAACAAAAACCCTAGCCGCCCCTAGGTCTTCTGCCATGCCAGTTTTCTGACCTCTGCCACCGCCAGTCTGACGCCGCCTGCAGCACCCTCCCCCTCCACTTGCTCCACCATCACTTGCAAGGAACCGAGGCAGAAATGACAACAAATATAAAATAATAAATAAGTCTTGTAAAATGGCTATATAAGCCAAGCAAAAAACCAATGTAACTTCTTCATTCGGACATATTTTGAATACAAAAAAAAGATTCAAGCATACAAACAAAAATAGCAAGCATTGAAGGAGAGAAAAACATATTCAAACGTGCCAAGGTCCCTTTTTTTATTTTTTTCTCTTTTATTTTCATTTTTTTAAAACTATTTACAAACACATATATTTCTTTATTTTTTTTTAAAAACCATTTACATATATTAAAAAGAGTTTAAAAAAAAGAAAGAAAACTTACCTTTTTAACTCCGCCAAAAAAAGGGCGACTTTTGATCTCCCTGTCGCCGTAGACGGCGGCGTCAGCACCGGCGACCAGCGGCCGGCGCGGCGGTGACTAGCCGGACTCTCGCCGGACCCTCAGGTCTTCAGAGAGAACAAAGGGCAGAAGATTTTTTTTTTGTGAAATGAGGGAGAATAAGGTTTTTTTTTTGAATTTTTTTACTTTTATAATGCTACGAAATGGTGCCGTTTTGGGCTTGAGTCCCAAACGCCGAAACGACATCGTTTCGCCTTAACTCGCGTGTTGGCCTGACCCGCCAGGGAGGATCCATGTGTTTTTTTAGACCAAATGGTCTACTTGCTTCATGAGTCCTTCCGCCTTTTAATTATTTTACAATTCGATTTTCTTTATTTTTTTAATTTGGCCCGATGATTTCACTTTTATTTCATTTTAGTCCCACGTACAGTGTCGCGTTTTGGAGGGCAGGGATATTTTCCCTTTGGTCCCTCCATTTCATTCGCTCATTGCAATATGGTCCCTTATTTTACTTTATTTCGACTTTTTCCCCATTACATTCCATTCAATTTTTAATCTAGTCCCTTTTTTTTTGTTTATTCATTTATTTCATTATACTTTAGACTCTAAATTTTATTTTAATTCCGATCTAATCCTTTATTTACTTAACTTCAAGCTCTTATTTTATATGTATGATTGTCCTGTTTTATCTTATTTTATTTTATTTATCTTCTTTTAATATTTAAATTGTTATTATTTTCATTTTATTTGCATCCTGTATTTTTTATGCCTTTATTTACTTTTCCTTCCGTTATTATTGTTACTATTATCATATTATTTATTCATCTATTTCTTATATTATATATCCCTCATATATATATATATATATATATATATATATATATATATTAAGGATTTTAATGCTTACACTCTCTTCATTTAAATATTTGTTGTTCTTATTATTTTCTCGCTACTAATATTTATTTATTTTTCCATCTATCATTTATTTGTTTCTTTTATATTTTTTTTTTGTATTTCCTTTTTATTATTTTCCTTTTTTATTTTACTTACTTGTTATTATTATCATATTAGTAAATTAATTAATTTAGCATTATTATTACTATCATTATTTTTTCTTTTTTTATTTTACTAACAAATTATTATCATTATATTATTAAATTAATTAGTTTAATATTGCTATTACTACTATCATTTTCCTTTTTTATCTTATTTACTTATTATTATCATATTACTAAATTAATCAATTTTGCATTATTTCTATTACATTTCTTTTATATTTATTTACCTAAACTTTTTCTTATATACATTTATTTTATCATTTATTCATATATTTTATATAATTTTAAAAACTTTAGATTTTTGTTATTATGTATATTATTATTAATTTTATCATAATTATTACTAATGTTATTATTCTTAAATTGTTTTACACAATACTTATTCATTTACTTAATATTAGATCTTTAGCTTTAATTTTTTCAGTTTGTTATTCTTATTATTTGTTTTATTATTATTGGTTTGTCTATTTATTTCATCTTCGTTCTTCATATTATCATCTACGTTAACTTATTTACTATTCTATTATGTATCAACTCCGTAATCCATTTTACATTTTCACTACAAAATCGCATTACATTTTACCCGTCACATTGAAAATTTTATTTTTTTAAAAATAAGCAATTTTTTGTATTTCAAGATTCGAAAGGTCGTACTCTAACTTACGGGGTTCTGAATTTCTCGATAAATCCGAATAACGAACATTTTTAAAACATTTTTAAGTAATCTCGGGAAATACGAAAAGATCGCGTTCTAACTTACGGAATATGATTTATTTCTAAAACCAAGCTAATCAAATATCTTTTAAAATAAATAAAATTTTCGGCATTTATTCTCGTTTCGGAGATTTAAGATATTATGTCCTAACTTACAGGACATAGTTCTTTTTCTCGATTAACGTAAAACACACCCTTTTCTAAAATTTTTCAATTAAGTAATATTTTAACAAAGGATCGTATTTTTAAAATCTCTTCAAATTTTCCATTCTCGACACTAAGACACTAATTAAGCAACTAGGTACCAATTTGTGGGCGTTACGAGGGTGTTAATCCTTCCTCGTACGTAACCGGCTCTTGAACCCGTCTTTCTAAATTTCATTGACCAACAAGCATTGTTTTAATAAATCGAACCGTTTATTAAAAACAACCATTTTAATAGGTGACCCGATCACACCTCATCAAAAAGGATTGGTGGCGACTCCCGTTTCTTTTTTTTTTCATTCTTAAAATCAAAGTTAACCCCGTTTTACAAAAAAAAAATGGTTTCAACATTTATAATGATTTATAATTAATTTTTCGAATACGAAAATCAAACAAAACCTTAATAAAAAATTGAAATTAAGAAGAATAGAGATTTTACGATATGTTGAGGCCTCTGAGACACAGTTTTCTTAAGACAGATTCGGTCGCTCCTACGGTACTTTGAGAAATGTTGATCGAATGTCTCCCAGATACAACAACAACAGTGATCAAAGTAGAAGTACCTCTACAACAATCAACGGACGAACGTTACCTTTTTCTATCACTGGAACGTTTGAAAAATATGGAGAGGAAAAGGAATAGTTTTGAGAGAAGAAGAGTTTCAGAAATAGAGTACGAGTGTATAAAATTCTACAAAATACACAGCCTTTTATAGACATTTAGGATGGTGAAAAATTTGGAAATAACCATAAAATCTACCATTAAGGAGCCAAAAAATCAATTTGATTTAAAAAAATTAAATCAAATTGATTGGAATCAGATTCTGTCTATATATAAGCAAATTATGTCTGTTGAGGAATTATATTGGGATAAAATATTCGCAGGCCTATTTGCGCCCAACTGATTTCGTGTCGCCCACGTTGTGCGGGTGTGCCCCAACCCCGTCTGGTTTGGAGTTGCACCCCCCTAAGGGCGAGGCAAGGTTACAAGCTTAGTTGTTCAATTACCTTTCAAGAGGGTTCACATAGATATACACATCTCACACTTGGTATTTAAGTAATGTGGGATCTAAGCCTTTACTTTTCCTCAACAATATTTCCAAGTAGCTTACTTTGAGCATCAATTTCTCATTCACCACTCAACCATTTTAGGCATATGATATACTGTTGTAAAGGTATCATGGAGTAGAATATGAAACCATAAAATTATGATTCAACTCTCCACCTTTTCCTATTGAGAATATGCCTCAAAGTTCTCATAAAATGCAATTCTTCCAACTACTTCTAAGTGTGTAAAAGCATGAAATGAGGCATGTCGCGAGTATTGTAAGACCCTTGAACTAACACCACGGATCTATTCTTCGACAGTGTTATACTGGCCAAAAAACTAGTTTGTTAGGTGAGCTTGATAACCATGGCCCTTTTTGGGTTACCAAAATTTGAATTTGCCACCTGAGGCTGAGTGGTCATGCCACCCTACACATAAAGTTGGGATAAAAGAAATAGTTCCTAACAATAAAAATATAAATATTTACATTTAAACAAGCTGAAAGTGTCATTTTGCAAACTAGAGCCTCAACTCTTACCTTCAAATTGGTGTTGTACAAATGAACATACATACACTCAATGAAGTGGTTTGCAATCTCATTAAAATCAATAACAGGCCTGAAAGCAGCACCAAATTTCAAAGAATAGAAGTATGCACAACATCCAAAAATTTGACACGAACATAACAATTGCAAAAGCAAAATCAAATAACAACTCAGATAGGAAAATTTCCATTCCTTTGAAATACAGGATTATGAACAAAATTTCAATATATATCATTCCATGATGTTTCTATATTTGATATAACTAGTACTATGGAGACTAATTATTGAAGGAACATAAATCATATAATTGCAAAATTTGAATCACAACCTACTGATGTGATGCTAGTATTCTATTATTATGAATTCATATAAATGTAAAATATTTATTTTATTGCAAGAAAATGTCTAGATCTGCCATTCTACCATTTTCAAGTCAAGAACAAGGAACAAAGAAAAAAATAACAAATAAAAATCATATAAACCACTTTCAGCATGACAAACTTCTATTTCAAATCAAGAGAAAACAAGTAAATAGAAATTCACCTCCTTTAAGAGGAACTTAAGCATATTTAAAAAAATAAAACAACAAATCAAAAATCCCCAATTAAATAAAATTTCAAACATAAATGAAAGGAGAAGTAAATCCATAGAGTTTCCAAAGGGATAAATATATAATATCCACCAACAGCACCAAGGGAAATTTCTTTCCATTCATGATTCATGCATTCACTCATATAACTATATACTAACTAGTATTTTCTAGCACAAATATAAGTTTCTGATTTTTACCTCTTGTGTAATGGACACATAATCTAGCTTGACAACAACAATTTTTATAAATAAACCAGTACCTTTCTTGATTCTAGATAATTTAATTTTCTAGATAATTTGATACCAAAAAGTTATGGTTGCTTGACTCTAATAGCACTAAACCAAAATAAGAGATGACTGCAAAAGTAATATTGCTACCTAGTTAGCTTGTAAGTCTTAGAAATTTTAACCTATTATACTACAAACAGAAAATGTAAAATTCAACGACATGTCGAATCTAAAGATAATATGGAATCAGAAGGTTCTTCACATATTGGTGCATTAATCAAATTTAGCATTCTCCTCAACCTCTTCATTACTTAGGGTCTGTTATGCAATGCTTAAAAAAAGTACTTTTGGCTCCAAAAATATTTTTGAAAAAAAAAAAACTGTGCTAAACAAGCTGTTTTTGGCTGAAATTTTTAACTTTTCAGAAGTGCTTTTCAAAAGCACTTCTGAAAAGGAGAAACTAAAATTTTTAGCTTTTTCCCTCCCAAAAGCACTTTTAGTGCTTAATTACTTTTTCACTTTTTCAATAACATAGTACTTTCCTTTTTTTTTCTTGTGCTTAATTAATCATCAATTAAAAATAAAAAAATTTAAAATACTAATTACAAATATTTAATGGTTATATTTAAATATTTAAAATATAGTTTAATATTTTAATTAAATTTTTAAATAATTAATATTTATTGCTTAAAAATATTTAAAATTTATATTTCATATATTAAAATATTAACAAAAAGTTATAATAATTTTTTTATAAATATAATAATATTAACTAATTTAAATATTATTTAAATGCATATTTGTTATTTAATAATATGTCTAAAATGGACATTTTATTTCTCAAAAGCACTTTTTGACAGTAATACTAAATACTCAAATTTTAAACTAAACTTTTCAAAAGCCTTTCTCAAAAACACTTTTTAAAAGCATTGTCAAACTAATCTTAATAGGCGATCCTTTCTAGAGAAAATGGATGGGGTTGTAAGGTTGTTCGTCATCTGCTCTACAATCATCAGCCTTGTACCATGACTAGGTGGCCATAATTTCACTGACAACAAGCGTTGTTGAAATGCTTGCGTTCCAAATTCCATATGTAATTGACCTAGGAACACCCGATATTACAAATACATCATAAAGATGAGATGACAAAATATAGGACCCATAAATGTAACCAAAGCTGAAGTTCTAGTTAAATGAAGTAATTATACAACATAGTAAGAACATGAGTAAAACACGTAAAAATGGCATAGAACAAATAAAAATTGAAGAAATCAAAATCTCAGTAATTTTGTAACACTAAAAAATAACCTTAATTTTGAAATCCACCCTGTATGAATAGCTATAGGTTCTGGCTATGAAATTCTTATCATGATAGATCTATTAGCCAATTCCTTCACAAACAGTTTATGCAACTTTAGTAAGAAATAAACAAAAGTAGTCTTATTTTATTCTAACTAAACCCGCATGACTTCAATTACACTTCATACAGCAGAACCAATTACCAAAATGACATTAGCAATAGTGATGGTGATAGCATGTGGCCATCAAAGGATTAGAAAAATGTAAGCATTTTCAATGATACCAGAATGGCAAATCCTAGATTCTGATGGAAACAGCAAACTGAAATAATAACAGCAGTAACAGAGAACTTGCAACAATAATTTGGGCAAACAATACAATACAAAACAAAACAAAACCCAATTTTTTTCCTTCTCTGGGATGATAGGCAACCAATTTCTCTCAAAGTTCATTTTATCCCTTTAATATGACATTTTTTCTCCTACCCCAACAAACAGAAAATACATAGACTTTGTTTTCATCATCCCTTTGATTTTCACACCGCAAACCACACAATTTGGTTTTCTGGGGAATTTCTTTTTCTAAAAAAAAAAATCAGTTTCTTTTAACTACACTACATGACAACATAACAAATTTAATAAAACAGAACTCTGTAGGATTGCTCATGTGATTAATTCCGTAAATTCACGAAATTGTAGCATTTCATTCTTACATATAAAAAGAGAAAGTAAGACTTATCTGGGAAATGATGTGAAGTCAATGTCCCTAGGTTCAATTTAGTTGCATGCAGAAACTAATGACAAGTTCAATGGTAACCCTCAATGGCATTGAAGAGTGATGATGCCAGATATCGAATAGTGATGGGTTTTGGAAAATTTCTATCAAGCTTGACAAGTTATCTTCAAATCCAACTGAACCAAGGTTTCATAAGGTGTAGAACCCACCAATTGAGAGATTTCAGATTGAAGGTACCTCTGTAATATGAAGGTTTTCATTCCATGCTCACCGCACCAATTATTGATACATGGTGTCAACAGAAGTGGAGAAGGAGGTGGTCGGTGTTTTTATGAAGAAGTAGAGAGGAGAAAAATAATCCAATTCATCTTGGAGTTATTTAAACCATGGGTTATCTATAAATTTTCATGTCAGGTCATCGGATTGAATCCGAATCGGGTTATTACATATTTTATTATAATTATATAACATATTTAAAAAGTATATAAAATTTAGTGATGAAATTATAACTTTTCTAATTAAAATAAAACTTTTTGAAAATTTAAGAGGTAAATATTTTAATTTATCTTCTTTTAATTTCAAATTTATAATACCATGTGAAGAATACTATTTGGTATATTGAAATGCATGGTAATACAACCTATCATCCACCATGATAATACTACATCACATAATTATTGGTCTCCAGCGATTGGGTGCCTAAATTTTTATGTTTATAATGTTAATGCTTAAGTTAATAATTTTTACAATTGGGTAATTGAGTGATTGTTTAAATATTATTTGTATACTTTATTCATAACAGTTGATAAAAAAATCATAACTAAAAATATATTTTATATATGATAAATAATTTACAAGATAAATTTTGAGATATAAGTTCTTTTAGGAACAAAAATTAAATTTCGGCTATATATGTCCTCTTTTTTTCTTCCATAAAATTGTATAACAAAACAATATTTTAAGTGGGATTCTTTTGAATTTAATAAAGATGTTTTATACAATTTGTACTACTATATATTAAGCTTTCAACTGAGTTGTTGTTATGAGTTAGTCGAAAATTAACTCAATTAATAATGACTAAAATAAAATTACTTTATAAAATAAATTATATTATTTAATGATGTTTTTATATCTTTTATATAAATATTATACACCTAATAGGATTTGACTTAAGACACTATATTTTTTAACATATTTTTTTTTATCATTTCAGCCAAAAACTCAATTGTTTTATATATTATTTTTTATAAATATATTTATTACATATATATTATTAATATCCTCCATATAAAGATTGAGGGTAATTTAGAAATTATATTAAAAAATTAATCATATATTATTAATGATTGTTATTGCGGGAGGTCAGGCTCGCTTTAAAAGAAGTTTACAAAGTGTTGTAGATAATGGTACATTCCTTACCTACAATTGCCATATAAGGGTATGGGCTAAAATCTCATCAAGAGCAAATGTTGATATTTTCTCAATGGATGAAGGCACTCTCACTCCATAAACCCTTTGAGGCTCTTAGTAGAGTTGGGAGACAAAACTTAAATAAAACCGAGCATAGATGCCTCGGGTCCAAACCAATTTGTTGAGAGGTCTATTGACTCCCAACAAATGGCACTTCACAGATTTCTCTCGAAGCAAGCTCGACTTCCCCTCAACAATATAAACTATTAATATAATACAATATTTTTATTTATTTTTATAATGACATTTTTTTTTGTTCAAAGGAGAATATATAATTAATTATGACATTAGTACAAAAAAATACTAAAGATCTTAAAAACATTAGATTGCTTAAGAGAAATAACAACAGAAAACACAGTATGCAGACTTGACATAAAATCAAACCATACCAGAAAGGAGCAAACAATTTATATTATATCTAATAATTTTATAAAAGAAATAATCATGTAGAGATGACTCATATTATTTATTAACAATAAAAAAAATAAAAGAAGTACCCAAGGAGACACGTGGCAAACAAGGGTTGGAATTGAATCAAATGAAATGTACAACTTGTGTTTGGTGTTTGAATGATACATGCATAGCCATTTGTCAAAAAACCAGACATAAAAAATGAAGGAATTCACATGGGTTTTCTTTTTCTAGGCTTTAGCAAAAATTCCCTTTGTCTAATTCTCTTTCGATCTTCAAAATGGGGTTGAACAAAAGGAGCTCAAACAGTGAAAAAACCCTTTTCTTGGGCTTATAAATAGGCTTGGATCCTTTGCCAACCAACAAACATATCTCTACATCTGCACTGCAAACTCTTCACGTGTTTCTCAGCTTTCTCTCTCCCTCCTTTTGCTTTCCTTCCATTACCTCCTTCCTACCTCTCTTGCACTCTTCTTTACTTTTATCTCTTTGGTTTGTTTCTTTTGTTTTCTGAGAAAAAAGAAAATCTTATCCACTGGCCCGACATTGCCAGCCACCTTTTTGTCTTTGTGTTTTTTGTTCGGTCTTGTTCTTTGAGGGTCGTTTCTTGTTTTAAGATATATATATATATATATATATATATATATTTAGATATATCTCAAAGAGTAGTTTTGTTCGTTGGTTGACAAAGAAAGATATTTTTTTAAACCCCAAAAAGGAAAAAAAAAAAGTTTACTTATTTTTCTGGTATGGAAAACAAAAGGCAAGTGAGTGGCTCTTCATCATCATCATCGTCTGTTTCTTTGGATCATCTCTTTGGTCCAAAGGACTCTTCTTCTTCATCAACTACCACAACTGGGCTTTTTGGGACTATTTTTCCCCCTCCATCAGTGGTAAACCCTTTTGCTCTTCATTTTCTATCCTTAAAATGATACAGCTTTGTTGATTTTGACGAAAAATGAAATACCATTTTACTCATTAGTTAGCTATTTACTTGTAGATGTGTGAAATTTTGATACTGGGGGATAATATACTTTGGAAGTAACTGAGAAGTTGATATATTTAGGATAAAGCTGGCTTAATTGTATTTAGAGTTTGTATATTTCTTTTTCTAACATTATGGATTTATATATTTCAAGTGAATGATTCTTTAAAAAAGATGCAAAGAGAAGCTTTATATAATACACTAAAATTCTGTACATCATGTGCTTGGATATATTCACTTAGCGAATAGATGCTAGCTAGTGGGGTTTACCGGTCAATTTTTCTTTGTAACATCTTAAATTTGCAAAGTTAATATGTATATTCCAATGCTAGCTAGTGGTGGGCGAAAAGTTGGCTTTGGACTGTGCATTAATGGAATTATTGGTGACCTCTGGCTATGTATGGCTTGTTTTAATTGTGGTTATCCATTTTTGTTCTAATTTTTATAGGTTTTTAATGGTGAATAGGTCTAAATATTGTTCTCTCTTTTCTGTTTCAGGTGCTGGGGAGGGATTCAACTCACTCCGGAATTAGAGGTTCATGGAATACTCAGGGTTTGCCCCATCATGCCAGATATGGAACAGGTTTTTTTGTTGCCTTCTTGTATTAATTTTTAGCATTTCTCCTTGCACTTCTCTCCTAGTTTTCTTCTGTTCGACATATTTGGATATATATATGTGTGTACTTGACACGTATCTGAATATGAGGATATGATATATAAAAAAATTAAACATGTAGATTAATTATGTTTGTTATAATAAAACTTTATGTAGGGTCTTAATGAGAATAGTTAAGTTTGGTTTATTGTCAAGCAAGAAACAAAAATGAGGGATGAGAGTGTTGCTCATGCGTGTTTTGTTTCAGATCATAACACTGATTATAGCAAGGGACAAAGCAGCAGCACAAGGAATAAAGACAAGAGTTCATCCGTTTATCACAATGAAACAGTGGAACCTAGCTATCTCAGCTCATCTATTTACTATGGAGGCCAAGAAAACTATTCTCCAAGGAAGAAAACCACTGAGTCTCCCCCCTATGTAAGTATATAACATACGCATTACAATATTCCTTAAGGTGTATTAGGAGGGATTTCTGTACATGTTAAATTGATAATTAGGAGGGATTTCTCATTTTCTTGTATCATCTGTTTTGACAGTTTCAAAAAGATGGGGGAGATGATGATCCCAATGGAAACAATTCTAATGGTGCTTCAAGAGGAAATTGGTGGCAGGGTATGAAGAAGCATTAGCTTTAGGGTGATAAATAAATAATTACTCTTCACTTCCCATACAAGTAATTGGATAATCTTTAAACAATTCTTCTTTGTTTGGTGCAGGCTCACTTTATTACTAACATCTTAATCCTAAATAATCCTAGTTTCCTATCCCAAAACTGTAAGGTGTGTATGTATATATATATATAAAATACTCTGCTGGCATAATATTACTTCATGTAGTACATGAATAAGTCTGCTTTGTAATTTCCTTTGAATCCAACTGGTTGGAATGATGTAAATGGATTTATTTTGCAGGAAGTAGGGCTGGTTGTATGATCAAAATCTTATTACTGCTATGGACAATAAGCTGGTAGATATAGCCTAGCATTGCAGTAGAACCATAAATAGGTATATATATGGCTTAGGACATAGTGGAAGAATATTAGGTACTTTTTGTCTCAACTCTCCCACTTGGACAAGTCTCATCCTGTAAGCTTATGTATTTATAGCAGTCAGTTTGTGAAATCTTGTATTTTATTTCTTTTCAATATATATAATCTATCTATTTTCTATGAACTCCATTTTAACTATGGACCAAAATATCTTTCTAAAATATTTAATCTTAAAAATTAAATAAATACCTGTAATATTAAATTTAAAAGTTTAAAATAATTTTTATATATTTTAAAATATTTGGTAGATAGAAAATTTGAACTACACAAGTGGAGTTGAGATTTTGACATGTGTTCTTAACTTGTGTTCAAAAAACTTCTAAAAACATGTGACAAAATCTCAACCTAATTGTGGAATAAAAACTTTCCACCACGTATGTATCAAATAATTAGCTATAAAGCAATACTTTTTAAGTAAGTATTTATATTAAAAAAAATTAATTATATGAGATAAATCTCAAAACAACAAATGAATTTTAGTTTAATTTATAATTTTATACATGAAATTTTGATTTGATTTAATTCTTACAAACTATTAACACAACTACCTATTTAATATCATTTTATGTTTATATATTACATATATAAATAATTATATTTATCCAATATAAAAATAAATTGATATGTTTATTTCTTTAAAGGTGTATGATTGAATCAAAATTAAATTGAACCACAATCAAAGTTTCATGTGTATAATTGCATTGAATCAAAGTTCATGTATCAAATTGCACGTTGAATTAAAGCTCATATATAATTTTGAGATTTATCCCTACATATATGGGTAGTTATAATATTGTAAAGGTTTAGATATGCCAAAGGTCGCAATACGCTTTTAAAATTTTAAATTTAGTTCCTATATTTTACTTTTGATATATTGAGTTCCTAGATTTTTTTTATTTAAAAATTTTGATCCCTTTATCTAATTTTGCCATTAAGGTTAACAATATTAAAAGTAAAATAACTTTTTAGCCTCAACATTTATGATCTTTTGTCAATTTGATCATTACTATGTCAATAATGAATTATTAATTGCAATATTAATAATACCAGTTAGAAAGATGATATATATTCTCTACCTCCCTCTCGACTTGATCTTCACTTTCAAGATTATATGCGTTTTAGCATCTTGTACAGGATAAAACAAATCACAAACTTGAACCATGTTGGAATGATTTGTTCCTTCAACTTTCTTTTTTTTTTTCTTTGAGTCTGTGTTTGATACTTATATCCAATGCATATTCAAACATGGATATGAGAATATAATCTATTAAAACCCACATAAAAAATTTAAAATTTTGAACATGTTCATATCCAACACTTCCACTTATTATCTAAATCTTCACTTATCCAATTACTTAAAAAGGGATTTTGTAAGTCATTTAGTAGAATTAAACTCCATTTAAAGTCATCTGATTGAATATTAGTTTCCATAGTTCAGGTATATGTATAGGGGGAGCCACGTAAGCTGAGTGTCTTTCCAAAAGCTTTTGAGAATTGAGCAATAAGAGAACAATTGAAGTTATAAACTTTTATTTATCATTCAAATAGCTAGATTTCACTGTTAATTCATCAGCTAGATGAACTAGCTAACGGAAAGCACAGAATCCAGCAAACGACGAAACTGGGAACCATGACTTCAGCCTTCGTGCTCAAGGCAAAGTGTATTCTGCAATACGCCAAAAAAACCAGTTTTTAAGTGATGCAAATGAAGGGAAACGAGACTTAAAACTTGGAAATTCTGTAAATAATGCTTATTGCAATGAAATATATATATACCCCCACACTGGTAACCAACAGGACGATCAGCAATGTTGCAGCGTTTTGGAATAGTGATAGCAATTTCCGGCTTGATCCCAGAACTCTTAGCCGTGTTGGAAAGCATGACGGCGCATAGGCATCGCGGATTCTGGCCTATTTTCTTCACCTGTTGGCAGCAACTGCTGGAAACTGGAGCGTTAGAATCTTGTGCAGCCATTGCACAAGGAGCTAACTTCCAGGCTTCCCTATCAGGGGATGATTTCCCACATTCACCAGCTCCTTCTGCAACATTAAGCAAGGCAATGCCTAGTACAGCAAGAAACACCAGAAAACAGCCAATGAACTTCATATTCTCCGATGCGATGCATAAAACACTCGTCTGACTTGGAAATTTATAGTGAATCCAAGCAACTAGAAAAGGGTTCTTTCAGCGAGTAATGATATATGTTAAAACCCCACAAATTGTAGTGGGGGAAGCACTAGAGAGAAAAAGTGTTTTGTTTATTGCAGCACCTACTACTCCAAAAACATGTATTTTGGAATAACCTGCCTATTTTAAGCCAATGGCGGTTAGTGCTTGATAAAGCCATTACTGTAATTCCACCACTTGTTTATCCTAAAAGGGCACAAAGAAATCTTTTCATGAGAAGCTGACAGCATAGCATATGCAATAGGTTCAAAATCTACTAACATATCTGTTCTCCAGAACCTGAATTTCCTCATTCTTGACATTACTGAAATCCCATTATAATTCATGTGTAGGTTCAATTTAATCTACTATTTCTTTAGAGGGTTTCAACATGATATTATCCTTCAAGGCCTCATGAATTGAACAAAACCATACATAAACAGTCAATGAAATCAAGTGATCTTCTCTATTAGTGAGCCTATTGACAGCATAAATTGTGGAGACAATGCTTATTTGAACAGACATAACTGAGCTTTTATTTGGTATTTTTCAAAGAAACATTTAAAGTTTTTTCATCATACAGCGAAAATCCAAAATAACTCTATAAATTAAGAAGAATAAAAAGTAAGAAACTCTAGATTCTCGAAGTTCTAACTTTTTTTTGCCTTATTGATTCATCATAATACCACCTAAATCATCCATCAACAACATAACAACAAACTTTTTAAAAAAACATACACCCAAATTACAACATTTTCAAAGTTGCAATCTTTTCCCTTCATCCTACTGTAATTCCACCTACACCATACAATAAAAAAGTGCCGAAAGACCAATACCTTAAGGAGAAAAAGCATAAATGCAGGTCAAAGGAGCCAGTGGAAGCCAAATAAGGAACAACAGCGCAAAAGTATGTCCTTCCCACAAGCCAAAGCCCCTACTTTTATCTAAAGAACGGCTTTTTTTTTTTTAAATTGACCCAAAATTTTTATTACTTACGAAAATGACCCACTTGCAAAATTATGTACGTAAATGACCCGTTTACTACAATAAACCTTGGTGCCGCCGTTGCCATTGGCAGCATCACCCCTAATAAGTGTCTAATCATTGGCTAGTTTATAATAATAATAATAATTCTTAAGGTATCGTCGTTGCTATTGGTGGCATCGGTTCAAATACGGGTACAAGTCATGCTAAAATACCCGTATTTTGAAAGAAAAAGTAAAAAATAAATTATATTTTAATAGGTGTCGCCGCTGTTGTCATTGGGGGCACCAGCTTATATTTTAAAAAAAACATTTATTTGGTGTTGTTGTTGGCATTGGTGGCACCGATCTCTTTTTGGTGGTATTGTCATTGGTGGCACTGGTGTCAGAATACTGAATTTTCTTTTGGTCCCTCCGTTGCCATTGGTAGTACCGGAGTTCTTTTGTCAGAGAATTTTTTTTTATTTCCAACCTTGACATTGGCGCCATCTGGGTTTGATGTCCACGAAACTAATTAATAAACTTGACTAAGGAAAGTGCACCTATCAATTAATAGTATAGTTACGGTGAGCAAAGATATCGTTCCCACGAGAATTACAAGTACTAACATTTCTATTGTTTAACCAAATAATTCAAATGATTGAGTAAAAACTAAAATTAACTAATTTAATTAACTAATAAACACGGCAGAGAACAAATCACGAAAATAATCGAATAACAACCAAGAAATGGCACAATATCGAGGAAAGGATCCACCTAGATTTCATCTATCACTATTAATCTAAATTAAGCAACTTTTTTACTTAACATCTTGATCCATAGAAATCATTAAATTATGCTAATATCTCTTTCAAGTATAAGAGCAACTAACTCTAGGTTGATTAATTGAAATTTCTTTCTAATTAAAATCCCTACTATCACATTAACTTATGCTATAGATTCCCCTATTAGATTTGACTCTAATCTGGTAAATTTATGTTGTCCTATTTTTAGGATTGCATGCAACTCCACTCAATTACGCAAGATCTAATCTTAAACAAGGTCTATTCAACCACCGATTTAAGCACATCTAACATGGATCAGTATTCTACAAATATTAAACCAATAATTAAGCACACATAATCGAAAACAAGAAATTAAGTATTTATTGTGTAAAATAAAAATCAAGCAATAGAATCTATCATAGGGTTCATCTCATCTAGGTATTTAGAAAATTAGTTCATACTCGAAAAGAGAAAAATCAAAGATACAGTATAACCAAAAGAATAAAAGAAATTCATGATAACTTCCTAAGAAATCAATTGGGAATCTTAAATATTGATGGAAATCTACTTCAAAATCGACTTCAATGGTGTTTTTCGAGTTGTTTTCTTGAGTATTATCTGGCGACTCCCTCATATCTTCTTATTTTTGTCATAAATACGTCTTAGAATGCCAAAAAAATTTAAAAATAGTGATTTTTTTACTGTTCAGTGCACAATCTCGTTAATTCGACACGGCCTACAACACACTCGTATGGGCCACATGCTCATGTGAAAAGGTGCAGCCCGTGTGGCTCATTCAACTTGATCTGACACTTTGATTTTCACTCATTCTTTGCTCCTTTTGCTCCTAAGTGCTCTATTAAGCATTAAAACATGAATTTAAAGGATTAGGAGTATAAATTTTATAATTTTCATTGGAAAATCACCCAAAACGTGTTAAGATTGAGGTCAAAACTTGTTACTTTTAGCTTTTATCAAATATCCCCACACTTAAGCGTTTGCTTGTCCTCAAGCAAAATTCTCAACCCACAGCCAAGTTAATTTCACTTAATTTATTGTCTTCACTGACAATGTATTAGGATAATTTACAGGTAATCATGCTTTGGAAATTTAAACTAAAAAGATACTAAAGAACACAAGCAATCCAAGCAAAAATTTTTAAAGCATAAAAACATAGGCGTCTCCGCTATCTCAATAATTACCTGAAATTCAAACACAACAAAAATTAACACCCTCACTAAGATTCAATCAAAGCACTTAAGGTGTTTAAGGTTCAAAAAATGTGCACTCAACAGTCAAACAAGAAATGCTATTACCATAGGCTTGCTTGAAAATCAATTCTCCACCACTATAGAACGAGATGACACACCAATCAAGAGGTCTTTACGAGGTTGTAATGGGGCTTAGGTTAAAGGTATGGAAAATGTCATAAAAGGTGGTTACAATAGAGAGTTGAGTTGATAGGTTACCAAACCAAAAGAATCAGTTGTTGAATTACAAGAATTTACATCAATATGAAATAGAGAGCGGATGTGAGTTTTCATAAAAAAGATGAGACTAATGATTCAAGCTCAATTTTTTTTTTCAATTTTTCCTTTTTAGAACAAAGAGGAATTCAGCAATACAAAGGATAACACATAGTCAGGCAACTAACCAAGTCGAATCTCGAAAAAAGGGAGTCAATAAAAAGGGTGATTTATAAAATTAATTTGGTTTTCAGGTTAATATGAACAGGTGATAAGTGAACAAAAAAAATGGATTAAGATCAACGGGGTTTACTAGGGGATAATATAATGGGTATGCTGTTAAATCCTAACTGCCTCTAGCATCTCAGTGTATCAAATCAATAATGTGGTCTCAACATGTATAACCGAAAAAAGGTCTAGAATAACAAATCCAGTTGACATACTCACAACCAAAATAAAATGAGCATGAAATAGTAGGTGTTCTATAGGCTCAAAAGCTCACAAAAACTTATGGTTTTGATGTCAAACTTGCAAATTTAAAATTCAAGATAATGCTTCAGTTGAATGAGACAACTAAAATAATAGCTTTCTAAAAATGGCTTATCATGCTTGACTCTCTCGTGTATTAAAGTATAAATAACACCATGCATAAAAATCCACAAATTAATCCCAAATAGAGTTAACATAAACTCCAAATTTAGAAAAATTAACTCTAATGTGAGGTTTGAAGAAATTACTTAAACACAAACAGCAATTCAGGGGCTATATCGCGTAAACAAATAAAATCTTCCCCACACTTAAGATGTACATTGAAATGTACAAACAAAATTACTCACAAGAAGCAAAGTATTATAAGAAAGAGAGGAAGAGAATTGAAACTACCCTGAATTTGATGAACTTGTCGGAATAGTGAAATCCGAAAACATAGGAGATCCTAAATTAAGTACATTGGTTCGTGCACACTAATAATAAAATATACAAAAATAAAATAATATAAAGAATTGGAGGAACAAATAGAAAAATTGTCGAAAAATCAATAATATTGAAGTGCATAAAAAATATATCAATCCAAAAAAACAAAAGAAAAACAAATAACACTAAAAAACAGAACTATAAATAAAAGAAAAAACTAGGTAGGATCACTGATCGGCATCATGAGGAATGTCAGGATCGAGAGGCTCTAGGTCAGTCGTGCGAACTGGTGACGAGAGATGAAAGTGCTGGCAAAACTGCAGTAAATACTCCTCCATACAGTCCTGTTGCTGTTGTAAGTGATCGATTTGCTCTTCCTGCTACTGTTGTGTGCGATATATGTCCTCAAGCGTGACAATATGGGCAGTAGTGGAATGACTGGTAGAAAGAGTAGGTTGAGATGGGTCTGCATATCTAGGTGGGTCATCGCTTGGGAGCTCATCCTGCGGATCTGGATGAAGCAATGTAAATTAGTTTGGACCAGCTCCGAGCTGACGATGAATCATCCGCATATGGTTCATAATAGTCAATTTGAAGGGTCATTTGTCCGACAAGAATCAAGAAGGAGGATTACTCCAGATTATTTAGAAGTTCAAAATATCTCGCCAGGCGAGTCACGTTGGGACCCATACAGATTGGTCTCTTCCTATGCCAATCCAACTGGTGGTGACAATAGTGAGCCACAAAATACGCCACATCAATCGGATGGAGCTCCTCCATGCTCCATAAAAAGTAGGCGTCCAAAGTACTCACGACACCCGTGCTTTCTTTCCATCCTATCATTGTGTGTACCAATATGGCATGGATGTATCCTAAGGCAGGGGATAAACATGTTTCCTTTGATTGACTCAGGTTATATTATGAATCAATTTCAACAATGTCAGACAACAGAGTGAAGTCAGTCGATAGATGTGTTTGGAACCTGTCGAAAACTCGAGGGTACTCATAAACTCGTTAGAATATAATCAGGGTGCAGCTTCAAAACCCAAGACACTCAAGTAATGCATCATAACCCCAGTCAGAATGAAATAGTGCAAGGCTCATCCCACCATGATATAGTTAGCTGTAAAAAGAAAGCAGAGTAGAACTCCAATGTGAGGAGTTCTACGTAGGTGGGCTCTACGATGGTAAAGAACTAGTCCCATGGTATTGTGCGATCAAAATACGGACCGGGGTAAATAAATCGATTCAAGCAAAAGATGATGGAACCGGAGGAAGAAAAAGGGAAAACGAAACGAGTGAATTTTAGGCTGTGTGGAAAAAATTGAAACGGAGATAGAGAATAGAGCTTGAAAGGAAAAAATTGAAACCGAGGTGAAAGATATGGCATTTCATTCCTACTTTAATGAAGGGTGCTCAAATTTTAAGTTTGATTTGGTTTCATTGTTGTTTTGTTTAAGATATCTTTAGATTTGTATGATATGAAATCTATATTACTTTGGGATTGATGTATGATTTGATTGAGTTAGTAATTTTTTAAAATTTTCAAGTATTTTTTTCATTTATTTGATTTGAATTATGGAAATTAATAGTTATTTGAATACTTTTTTTATCTAAAGTATTTTCTATTATTTGTTTACATGATTGTTGCATCATATATAATAATGAAACATTTTAAAGCCACGAATTTATTATCATGCTAGATGATCTGATGCTGCACTTGTTTGTTTTACATCTATTTATTTGACAAGTATAAATACATGAAGTTTTTAATACAACATGATAATATGAAAATACATGTGATAAAAAGTTAGAAATATACATAACAAAGCCATGATAATTAAACAAAAAAATAACATACACAAACTTTGAGAAAAAACAAAGGAATGAGAAAAATAAAATCAGGGAAAAAAGGAAGTCATTTTCATAATTAAGAAAAAATTTAGGTCAATTTTTTATTAAAAAAAGATAAAGAAAAAAAAAGGTTAACGCGTGACCATCAGGTCATATCACTGGCAGGTATTGCTAGTCGAAAAGTTGGCAACACCAGCCACCTGACGATAAAGTGACCAGATAGTCATGTGTTTTGACGCACGCATCAACCTTTTTTTTTATTCCTTTCTTCTTTCTTTCTTTTCTTCCCTTCGCGAACCCCTATATTTACCCCCCCCCCAATTTTTCACTTGGTCCCACACCTAGAATACAAGTAATCCAAAAATTAGAAGTGAAAAAACATTAAAGGGTTTTTATTTTTGGCAAATATCCGAAAATTAGATTCTATTGTGTTGGTTTTTTGGTTTTATCTGAAGTTAATAGATTTAAGGTATGTTAACTTTGTTATTTTAATTTGCGTATGCTATATTAAAGTAATTATTATAAGATAATGTTTAACTGTAATTTGTGTATGTTAATTTTTTTTATTGTATTTAAGTGTTGATTAATTTTTAAAAAAAATTATGCAGATATCAGTATGAGTTATCTACTTCGAGTTGTTGATCACACTGCTTTGATGATAAACGAGACGGTAAAATATTATCATATTTGTTATTGAATATTATATGTATAATAATAGAGTTGCGGTATAATTTTACTCAGCTAATTTAACAAAATCAGTTATATGATATGGACAGGATGAGAACCGGGTGTTGAGGTCGCGAGTCTATTTTTTGAGGTATCGTCCGGAAGAACAAATTATGTCCTACTTGGAGGCCTGAGGATTTGGATCAGAGGCATTGGTTCGAATGTTCAACTTGAAGGCGAACTTAATATTCGCCTTGGTTGAGCGGTGACGCCCGAAAACCCACACTTTTCATCTTTCATGTGGGGAGTGCACCATTACCTTGGAAGACGTCTCGATACAACTTGGGCTCCCAACTGACAATGACGTGGTCACGGGTCAAAGCAAAGTGGTCTAACCTTTGGCCCCATGCTACCAATTGCTTGGACACTCCCCTGGTGATGGAGAAGCCAAATTCACCAGTTTGAAATTTTCCTGATTAAATGAAAATTTCCAACACTTATCAAGTAGTGCCACTGAGTTTAAGATGATATGCATTGCTCGATCATATATATTGCAGCTGATAGGGGCTACTTATGTCGAATGCAAATAATAATAAGATTTACATTATGTACTTGCCTCTATTGACCAATTTATACGAGGCCCGTTTTTACAGTTAGGGTTCAATAGCACTGGCGACGTTGTATTGAGAGCTTTGTCAGGTGACAAGGCATGAAACACAAGATATTTCCGATTGTTTGATACTACTACAATCCTAGGCTCTATATAAGATGTCATTTCTAGCACCAGTAGGTCACCAACCACAAATGTGGCTACTTGTAAATAGGTAAAAAAAAATTGTAAACTTGAACCATAAATATTTGTTAATTTTTTTTTGGAATTTGTGCTAACAAGTTTGCTTCGTTTTCAGATGGGTAATGTCTCCGAGTATTGGACAGTCTAAGACACTTGATGTCTACCGCTAGATGATAGAGGCGTACGCCAGCGACAAAGTAATATATATTTTTAGTTAAGTTATATTTATTTAATTTAATTAATTTGATCATGTCATTTGACCCGTGTAACTAGCATCATGTTAAATATTGTGCAGTTTGTATAGATGCTATATTCTGCACTGGATGTTGTGGTTGTCATTCCATCGTAGGTTTAGGAACATACAAATGTGTATTGTGTCAATCAAGTTCTACAACAAATTGGGTGCAGATATTATGTTTCGGACGTTCCATAAAGATTTGATGATGTCCACGGAATCAAAATAAGGGGAAAAAGAAGGAAAAAATTGGTACGTAGAACATCAACAATATATACCACTGTGGAACGCCCAGTTTGAGAGGCGACCTCAGTTCCAATCTTGCTTGTTTAACTTCATGCCTTCGATTGAGTACCAACATTTGTAACACCCCATACCCATATCCGTCGCTAGAACAAGGTTACGGAGCGTTACCAGAACTTTCAGAATGTTTTTGCAAACAATTCATGTAAGTTTCTATTTATATTCATAACGTCCCTTAAATGGACCATCAAGGCCAAATACGAGCATTAGAAATTAATTGGGACTAAATTGGGATCTCAGGAAAATTTTCACGAAATTCCAATAATTTTCCTAGGTGCAGGGCTCACACGCCCGTGTGG
This sequence comes from Gossypium australe, assembly GCA_005393395.2. NCBI lineage: Eukaryota > Viridiplantae > Streptophyta > Magnoliopsida > Malvales > Malvaceae > Gossypium > Gossypium australe. The sequence continues at coordinate 19,201,105 of CM016617.1, forward strand.
TCAGGCCATGTACTACACACGCCCTTGTCCCTAACTCGTGTAACACACTGACTTTTAAAGCATGAAGAAATTAAAGTCACACACTCGTGTGCTAGGCCGTGTGGCAAATTAAATTTTTGAAATTTAGGTGCAGTTTTCACACGATCGTGTAACACGCCCGTGTCTAAAGCCGTGTCAACCACACGACTGAGACACACGCCCGTGTCTCTGCCCGTGTGCCCAATTCTAAGCATTTTTTTCTCAAAAATAAGGTGTAGGGGACACACTACCTAACTACATGCCCATATTACCAGGCCGTGTGCCACACACGGTCTAGACACACGCCCGTGTGTCTGCCCGTGTAGACAAAAGGAAGCCATTTCTAACTTCATTTCTCACCCAAAATTTCACCTAAGACCTGCACTTGAAACACACAACCAATACCAACAAATCAAAACATTCAAATTAAACAAATTTCATCATTCAAAAAGGTATAAACTTACCTTGGATTAACTAGGCATTAACATCATTGACTACATGTATTCAACATGACACATATGAATATATATCATAATAACCTACTTAATCATACCAAAATAGGCCATTACTAGCCATTCTAATGGCTAGGTTACAAGACATCATTATCAAGCTACCAATGGTCAAGTTGTCCTATACATGCCATTATACCAAAATGATTTTACTAAGTATACCCAAAATAAGCTAGTTGATAGTGTGACGATGCTCCAATGATCTCCAACCTTCACGAGCTTCTGAGCACTATAAACCAGGGAAAATAAAACGGAGTAAGCATTACATGCTTAGTAAGTTCGTATAATGGAAACTAAACTGACCAATCCCGTTTATTTAATCTAAGCATACAATAACAAGTTTTCCATCCATTTGGTTAAATTTGCCTAAACACATGCATCCAATGAAACATGTTAGTCACAAAGTTTACTTATATAGCAAGTAAGAATAGATGAGCTCATCATGCATTACAATTTCAAGACATTATCATTTCATCTCGTAATTCTCATGTCAAGTCAAGAGTTTTAGGTCCGTTGAATTATTGGAATTCCGATGGATGCTTAAGTAATACACTCGAGGTGTACGATTCCATAATCTATCTATTCTTATTCGATGGTACCCATTAGGGTACTTAATCAAGGAACAGACTCTCAAGTCACAATCGTATAACAGGATTACCAGTCTAGGATAAATCCTTTATATAACGTATGCTCAAAGAGTTCAATTAGGGTTACCAGTCCAGGTTAAACCCTAATCATAACGTATACTCGAAAAGTATTACATCAGGATTACCCGTCCAGGCTAAATCCTTTCTATAACTAGGTCAAGAGGATTACTCGTATGAGCTAAATCTCGTCCGCAACAAATGCAAGACCTTATTCGTTTCGAGAAAGCGTATATAACCATCGGAATCTAATATTCAATCGGGACTTACCCCCTTTTCACCATTTCAAACATGTATTGAATTTCTCATTATAGCATTCAAGTAATGTACATCAATATAATTCACATTCCATACAACATAACATTCAAATTAAACATATTTACATGCCCGATTAAGTTATACGAACTTACATCGACACTTGTTAGCGTTAGAAGTCTACTAATCCGAAACCTTTTCTTTTCCTTGATCTAACCTTGAATTAGTGTTGTCCGAATCTATATAAATAAATTTAACTAGCAATTTCACACATTTCATATTTAAATAGACTCAATTCACGTCCTAGGTAAAATTACCATTTTGCCCCTAACCTTTCCATAAATTTCGATTTTGTCCCTAAGCCCAGAAAATGAAACTTGTGCAAATTACTCTCTATTCCAAGCCTAACCAAAATCCCATTACAAATTTACAGCACATGTATTCATAAAATTTCAGAATTTTTTATCAAATTTCACAAGTTTACATTTTAGTCCCTAAAACATGTTTTCATCAAAAATCATTTTGTAAAACTTGTTTATCTATCAACAACCTTTCATTTTCTACCATAAATTTCAAATTTTTAGCATATACATCCATGACCCATTTTCCATATGTTGATAACTTTTTAAATTAGTCCCCCAAATAGGTAGATTAAGCTATCCCGGTTTCAAAAATATCAAAATTACTAAAAATAGGACAAGAAAACTTACCCAATTAAGCCTTGAAAGTTTCTTCTCTCTCTCCTAGGGTTTCCATGTGTTTTTAGGTTGAAGATGATGAAATAAGATGATATATTTTCTTTTCATCTTTTAATTAATTAAATATTTTGATATTTCTAATTTAGTCCTTACCCTTTTTCTATATTTCTATGGATGAGTCACCAAGAAAAATCTACATACTTTTCTTGATGGTCTAGTTACCATATAAGGACCTCTAATTTTGATTTCCATAGCTATTTAATCCTTATAGCTACTAGAATTCAACTTTCTCATTTTATGCGATTTAGTCCTTCTCGTAATTAAGCACTTAATCGATAAAATTTTCGTATCAAAATTTTCACACGACATGTCTATCATAATACAGACCATATAATGAAATAAAAATAAATTTTATTTTTAGGTCGGATTTGTGGTCCCGAAACCACTGTTCCGATCTCACTGAAAAATGGCCGTTACAATTCTCCCCCCTTTAGGAATTTTCGTCCTCGAAAATCTTACCAGTAAAAAGGTTTGGGTATTGCTTCCTCATAGCATCCTCCGGTTCCCATGTAGCCTCTTCAATACCGTGCCGTTTCCAAAGAACTTTTACTAAAGCTACCTTTTTATTTCTTAACTCTTTTGTTTCCCTTGCTAAGATTTTGATTGGTTCTTCACCATATGTCATATCAGGCTGAATTTCTACCACTTTCGGAGAGATAACATGTGAAGGATTGGATCGATATCATCGTAGCATTGACACATGAAAAAATTATGAATCCGATCAAGTTCCGGTGGTAAAGCTAACTGATATGCAACCGGTCTGACTCTTTCTGTAATCTCATATGGTCCAATAAACCGTGAACTCAGTTTTCCTTTGCGTCCAAACCGGAGAACTTTCTTCCAAGGCGTACTTTCAAGAATACTGTCACTGACTTGAAAATTCTATTTCTTTTCGTTTGAAATCAGCATAGGACTTTTGATGATCAGAGGCTACTTTCAAACTATCCCGAATTGCTTTCACTTTTTCCTCAGTCTCCCGGACCAAGTCAACTCCGTGTAACTTTTTCTCACTGAGTTTTGTGCAATACAATGGAGTTCTACATGTGCAACCATACAAAGCTTCATATGGTGCCATTTTAATACTAGACTGATAACTGTTATTATAAGCAAATTCAACCAAAGGCAAATACCTTTCCCAGTTACCTTCAAATTCAAGTACACAACACCGGAGCATGTCCTCTGAGGTTTGTATTACCCGTTCAGATTGACCATCTGTATGGGGATGAAATGCAGTGCTAAAATGTAACTGAGTACCCAGAGCTTCTTGTAATTTACTCTAGAATTGAGATGTAAACTGAGGGTCTCTATCTAAAATAATGGAGACAGGCATCCATGTAATCTGACAATCTTAAAGACATATAATTCAACCAATCTGTCCAAGAAAAAATCCATACAAGCCGAAATAAAGTGTGTAGACTTTGTTAATCAATCAACAATCACCCAAATGACATCTTTTCTTCTTTGGAGACATGGGTAACCCCGATATAAACTCCATAGTAATTCTTTCCCATTTCCATTCCGGTATCGTAACTGGCTATAGTAACCTAGAAGGCAACTGATGTTCAGCTTGTACTTGCTGACATATCAAACATTTAGATACAAACTTAGAAATATCTCGTTTCATTCTTGGCCACTAGTACATCTTTTTCAAATCGTTGTACATTTTATTACTACCAGGATGTATAGCCATATTACCATTATGAGGTTCATTCAAAATCTTCTGTACTAGTTCTGAACTTTTTGGTACATATACCTTGCCTCTGAATAAAAAACAATCATCAGTCCCGATCTGAAATTCTGAGTCAGGAGTCGATTCACTCTGTATCCGTTTTGATTGCAACTTACTATCATTTTTCTGAGCTTCACAGATCTACTGCAAAAATATTGGTCTAACTTTTAACTCAGCTATGATTGAACCATCATTAGACAACGACAATCAGGTGTTCATTGCTCACAAAGTATACAGGGATTTTCTGCTCAAAGCATCTGCCACTACATCGGCTTTTCCCGGATGGTAGTCAATAACAAAATCATAATCCTTCAATAACTCAAGTCATCTGCACTGTCTTAAATTCAAATCTTTTTGTGACAAAAATATTTCAGACTTTTATCATTAGTGAATATGTGACATTTTTCACCAAACAAGTAATGCCGCCAGATTTTCAATGCAAACACTATGGCTGCCAATTCAAGATCGTGTGTTGGGTAGTTCTTTTCATGTGGCTTTAGCTGTCGTGAAGCATAAGCCACCACTTTACCTTCTTGCATCAAAACATAGCCTAAACCATGCAATGACGCATCACTGTAAATTATAAATTCTTACCCAATTCAGGCTGAATTAACACTAGTGCTTCTGTCACTAAAGCTTTTAGTCTGTCAAAACTCTACTGGTATTTCTTAGTCCACTCAAACTTTACATCTTTCTGTAATAAACGAGTCATCGAGGAAGCTATCATTGAAAATATTTTTACAAACCTCCGATAATAACCAGCTAGTCCCAGAAAACTTTGAACTTCTGACACGTTCTTCAGTGGCTTCCAGTTAACAATGGCTGAAATTTTATTCGGGTCCACCTTAACACCTTCAACAGATACAATATGTCCAAGAAAACTAACTTCCCGTAGCCAAAATTCACATATACTAAATTTGGCATACAATTGTTTCTCTCACAGAGTTTGCAACACTATTCTCAAATGCTTAGCATGTTCATTTTCATCTCGAGAATAGACCAAAATATCATCTATAAAGACCACCACAAACCTATCTAAATACGGGCTGAAAATTCTATTCATCAAGTCCATAAACATTACAGGTGTATTTGTTAAGCCGAATGGCATCACAAGAAACGCATAGTGTCCATACCTGGTTCTAAAAGTTGTCTTTGGCACGTCTGACTCTTTTACGCGTAGTTGGTAGTAACCAGAACGGAGATCAATCTTTAAAAATACAATGGCATATTTTAACTGGTCAAACAGGTCATCAATTCGAGGCAATGGATACTTGTTCTTTATTGTAAGTTTGTTGAGCTGTCTGTAATCAATACACAACCTCAATGATCCATCCTTCTTCTTTACGAATAGAACCAGCACACCCCAAGGTGAGAAACTAGGTCGAGCAAAACCCCTGTCAATCAATTCTTACAACTGTGCCTTCAACTCTTTTAATTCAGTAGGAGTCATTCTGTAAGGTGCTATGGATATAGGTGTTGTACCCAAGACAAGATCTATACAGAATTCCACTTCTCTATCCGGTGGTAAACCAGGTAATTCTTCGGGGAATACATCAAGAAATTCACATACAACCGGCATTGATTGAATCTCTGACTCAAATACTTTAGTATCTAGCACATATGCTAGGTAAGCCTCATAACCTTTTCGGACATATTTCTGTGCTAATATTGCTAAAATCACATTAGGTAATCCATCCAGTTTATCAGATTCAACATGAAGTAATTCACCATTCTCACATTTCAATACAATATATTTCTGTTTACAATTCATCACAGCATTATATTGGGTTAACCAATCCATTCCCAAAATCACATCAAATTCATCAAATGGCAATAACATCAAGTCAGCTGAAAAGCAATAACATTTTACCATCAACAGACAGTTCTTACAAACTTTATCCACCATAACGCACTGGCGCAGGGGGTTTGAAACTTTAACCATAATTTCAGTGAATTCAACAGGTAAATTTTTAACAATTACTAAGTTCGTGCACATGTATGAATGTATGGAACCAGGATCAATCAAAGCAGTAATATCGGTACCAAGTAGAGAAAATGTACCAGTAATGACGTCTGCTGCAGAGGCATATTTTCTAGCACGAATAGCATATGTCCTTGCAGGTGCTCGTACCTCAGATCTAACTGTTTTATCGTTGGTACTACCTCGACTACCACCAGCATTGCTGGGAGGTCGGGGTGGTCCGCCTCTCGAGGTAGGATTACCAGGCTTTGAAGCTAGTTCTATCTCTTTTTCAACTCTTTTGAGATAATCTCTGAGAAAATGGTCAAGTGAACCACATCCAAAACAAGCTCCACTTCTAAATCGACATTCCCCATAATGAAATTTGTTACAATGTTTACATTTCGTTTTAGGATTACCGACACTACCCACACTGGTCACAGATGGAGATGAAGACTTAAGGTTAGAACGTTGAGAGCCCTGTTCTCTACCAGAATATCCCGTAGAGGTGGTCACACGATCATAGTACTTCTTTAATTTCTTGGAAGCAAACTATTGTGACTTACTCATAGTTATTTTTTTTCCAGAAACTCGAGCCTCTCTTTCAGCTTGTTTCTTTTCTTTACTCAATTCCTCAGCTTTATGTGCTTGATCGGCTAACACCGCAAATTCCCTTATTTCGAGAATTCTAATCAATAACTTGATATCTTCATTTAAACCCTCTTCAAAGCGTTTACACATTTCAGCCTCAGTTAGAGCCCATTCTCTGGTATATTTGCTCAACCGAACAAATTCTCGTTCATATTCGGATACAGTCATGTTTTCCTGCTTGAGTTCTAAAAATTCTTTCTTCTTCTGAGCCATGAATCTCTGACTAACATATTTCTTCCTAAATTCAGCTTGGAAAAATTCCCATGTAAAATTCTCTCTTGGTACAACCGAAGTTATGGTATTCCACCAATGATAAGTCGTATCCTTCAATAGAGATACTGCACATTTCAGACATTCAGCAGGTGTACAGGATAATTCATCAGAAACTCGGATAGTATTTTCTATCCAAAACTTAGCTCTTTTTGAATCATCATCTGCGGTAGCTCTAAATTCTTCCGCCCCATGTTTGCGGATTTTATCTATCAGAGGCTTACCAATTCTAGTGGGTTCAACACCCTGTGGTACCTCTGGAATCAGTTGAGGAACAGGTGGAGGAGGTCGTTGTACCGCGAGATTTGTTCTTAAATACTCAGTAAACAACTCATTCATCAATTGAAAGAAGGCTTGTTTTGCCTCCTCACCTTGGCCCACAGACACTAGCCTTTCACTACCTGACCCAGAAGCAACTCTTTGAACTGAAGCTAAAGCATTACTCTCAACTTCCTCGGATTCAGCTCTAGCTCTGTTGGATGACATTACTGTATGAAAAACACATTTAAAATGATCAGAAGTCATCACACTATCACAAGTTATATAATGGCATGTATAGCTAAACTCGTGTTTGCTACGTCAAATTCGAGAACCGGCTAAACCGTAGCTCTGATACCACTAAATGTAACACCCCATGCCCGTATCTGTCACCAGAACAGGGTTATAGAGCGTTACCGAAACTTTTAGAATATTTTTGAAAATAATTCATATAAGTTTCTATTTATACATCGATGTTATTCTTAACGTCCCTTGAATGGGCCATCGAGGCCCAATCCAAGTATTAGAAACGAATCGTGACTAAATCGAGATCTCAGGAAATTTTTCACGAAATTCCAATAATTTTCCTAGGTGCAGGGTTCACACGCCCGTTTGGTCAGGCCGTGTACTACACACGCCCATGTCTCTAACCCGTGTAACTCATTAATTTTTATAGCATGAAGAAATTGAAGTCACACGGCCAAGTCACACACCCGTGTGCTAGACCGTGTAGCGAATTTAATTTTCGAAATTTAGGTGCAGTTTCCACACAGCTGTGTAACACGCCCGTGTCCAAGGCCGTGTCAACCACACGGCTGAGACACACACCCGTGTGCCCAAATCTGAGCATTCTGTTTCTCAAAACTAAGGTGCAGAGGACACACTGCCTAACTACATGCCCATGTTACCATGTCGTGTGTCACACGCGGTCTAGACACACGCCCGTGTATCTGCCCGTGTGGACAAAAAGAAGCCATTTCTAACTTCATTTCTCACTCAAAATTTCACCCAAGACCTGCACTTGAAACACACAACCAATACCAACCAATCCAATCATTCAAATTAAACAAACGTCATCATTCAACAAGGCATATCATTACATGCATATGTGGTTATAAACTTACCTTGGATTAACTAGGCATTAACATCATTGATTACATGTATTCAACATGACACATATGAATATATATCATAATAACCTACTTAATCATACCAAAATAGGCCATTACTAGCCATTCCAATGGCTAGGTTACAAGACATAATTATCAAGCTACCAATGGTCAAGTTGTCCTATACATGCTATTATACAAAACTGATTTTACTAAGTATACCCAAAATAAGCTAGTTGATAGTGTGACGATGCTCCAATGATCTCCAACCTTCACGAGCTTCCGAGCACTATAAACCAGGGAAAATAAAATGGAGTAAGCATTACATGCTTAGTAAGTTCGTATAACGGAAACTAAACTTACCAATCCCGTTTATTTAATCTAAGCATACAATAACAAGTTTTGCATCCATTTGGTAAAATTTGCCTAAACACATGCATCCAATCAAAACATGTTAGTCACAAAGTTTACTTATATAGCAAGTAAGAATAGATGAGCTCATCATGCATTACAATTTCAAGACATTATCATTTAATCTCGTAATTCTCATGTCAAGTTAAGAGTTTTAGGTCCGTTGAATTATTGGAATTCTGATGTATGCTCAGGTAATACACTCGAGGTGTACGATTCCATAATCCGTCAATTCTTATCCGATGGTACCCATTAGGGTACTTAATCAAGGAACACACTCTCAAGTCACATATCGTATAACAGGATTACCAGTCCAAGCTAAATCCTTTATATAACGTATGCTCAAAGAGTTCAATTAGGGTTACCAGTCTAGGCTAAACCCTAATCATAACGTATACTCGAGAAGTATTACATCAAGATTACCCGTCCGAGCTAAATCCTTTCTTTGACTAGGTCAATAGGATTACTCGTCCAAGATAAATCCTGTCCGCAACAAATGCAGGACCTTATTCATTTCGAGAAATCGCATATAACCATCGGAATCCAATATTCAATCGGGACTTACCCCTTTTTTCACCATTTCAAACATGTATTGAATTTCTCATTATAGCATTCAAGTAATGTACATCAATATAATTCACATTCCATACATCATAACATTCAAATTAAACATATTTACATGTCCGATTAAGTTACACAAACTTACCTCGACACTTGTTCGTGTTAGAAGTCTACTAATCTGAAACATTTTCTTTTCCTTGATCTAACCTCGAATTAGTGTTGTCAGGAGCTATACAAATAAATTTAACCATCAATTTCACACATTTCATATTTAAATGGACTCAATTTACGTCCTAAGTAAAATTACCATTTTGCCCCTAACCTTTCCATAAATTCTGATTTTATCCCTAGGCCCGGAAAATGAAACTTGTGCAAATTACTTTCTATTCCAAGCCTAGCCAAAATCCCATTACAAATTTTACAACACATGTATTCATAAAATTTCAGAATTTTTTATCAAATTTCACAAGTTTACATTTTAGTCCCTAAAACATGTTTTCATCAAAAATCATTTTGTAAAAGCTGTTTATCTATTAACAACCATTCATTTTCTACCATAAATTTCAAATTTTCAGCATATACATCCATGACCCATTTTCCATACCTTGATAACTTTTCAAATTAGTCCCCAAATAGGTAGATTAAGCTATCCCGGTTTCAAAAATATCAAAATTACTAAAAACGGAACAAGGAAACTAATCTAATTAAGCCTTGAAAGTTTCTTCTCTCTCTCCTAGGGTTTCCATGTGTTTTTAGGTTGAAGATGATGAAAATAAGATGATATATTTTCTTTTCATCTTTTAATTAATTAAGTATTTTGATATTTCTAATTTAGTCCTTGCCCTTTTTCTATATTTCCATGGATGAGTCACCAAGAAAAATCTACATACTTTTCTTGATGGTCTAATTACTATATAAGGACCTCTAATTTTGATTTCCATAGCTATTTAATCCTTATAGCTACTAGAATTCAACTTCTGCATTTTATGCGATTTAGTCTTTCTCGTAATTAAGCACTTAATGGATAAAATTTCCGTATCAAAATTTTCGCACGACATGTCTATCAATATATGGACCATATAATGAAATAAAAATAAATTTTATTTTTGGGTCAGATTTGTGGTCCCGAAACCACTGTTCCGATCTCACTGAAAAATCGGTTGTTACAACATTGGTACATGCAGTACGGGGTGCTTATCTTTATGGTGGGCTATTCATGGTAGTATTGGAACACAAGCACTGACAAGGGCCTCAACAATCAAGATCGAGTGAACCATGGAGTCGTGGAGGTCAGTCATCTCATGCTTCCCAACCCGTGGTCGATCCCGAGCCAGAGCCCCAACCTCAAAACACATACATTTCATCAATGACTACTTCTTCCCACTAAGAGTTGCGGGTTGACACTTTTGGTCTGGGGTCTGAGACCTACGCATATCATGCGGAGATGCTTGGTTGTAGTTCTAATTATCAGCAACCGCAATCATCAATGATGGTTGATTTGTTTGGCTCAACACCCCCGTATTTGCAATAATCCACTATGCCTAAGCAAAGCTTCGATCTAGCATACGATTATTCTGGTGTGTTTAATACACCTCAAGGGTCGTACATGGATGATGATAATTACAGGTCGGGGGAGGAGGATGTGGACTACAACGAACAACCCCACCATCGATGAAGGGCGTCGCAGCGTTTCACCCCCGGGACGATACAACTCCTAGTTCTTGTCAGTTTTGATAGTTGTAAATTTGATAAGTTATATCATATTTGTAATTTTGAAATTATATATATTTGTAAATTTGATAAGTTATATCATATTGTAATTATGAAATTGTATATATTTGTTGAAGAAATTTAGACTATCATGCTCGCACAACTTTTTGCTTATTAAAATTAAAAAAATTTGATTCAAACAAATATAATATTTTAAACTTGTTTATTGTTTTTTTTTTTTTACTTATTCAAATGTTTGACACATTTTTGGGTTTTTTAAATGTAACATGGTTTTTTCTTTCATGTTTAAAAAAATTCATATAAAAATTAATAATGGAAAAAATTCATATAAAAATAATAAATTAACCGCAAAGAATGAAAAAAATAAAATATTGGTAGTACAATGGAACATTGGGTAGATAATTTTAGCTTCCCCCCGACCGTGAAGATTGACCAACATGGTAGTTACGATGTAGGCAATTGTTTTGGCTATGGCCAACTGTTCTGCACAGCTCGAAATGCTTTGGTTCGATTGTCTTCCTGACATCCATGTCATCACGAATCCTAGTGATTTGTAGTCAACCTTTAGGTACCCTACTTGGTCATTGGTCTAACAACAACTGGGATGTAGGCGAAAGTACTTCCCAAGTCGAAACATTCCGCAGTACGGGAAACTTGTTCCCCAAAAAATGCAATATGCATTCCAACTTGTACACCTTGTCGATATATTATTCAACATTCAAATTGGCAGAAGCATGCTGCATGGACATGCGCACTGTAACACCCCCTAACCCCAAACCCTAGCTGGAACAGGGTTACGGAGCATTACCGAACCTATCGGACAATTTACATAAAATACCTATGTTCAACCAATCTAAACACATTTAAATATGTTCAAAACTTGCTAAATTTACACATTTTATATATTATCCAATACTCAATTCTAATTACTTATCAAATATTATCAAATAAATCAAATTCATACTAAATTAGTCAAGTCCTATTATATACCATTACCAAAATCTGAATCTACTTATTTCAGTTTTACATTCACCATTCAAAATGACACACATAAGACACCCTAGGTACATGCCATTATCAACAATTAACACGCTTTACCTCGTTGAATTCGGGATCGGCCTAGGATGCTGATTCGACATTCTCACTTCAACATTCACTAAAGGCATTGAATAAGATATAACAATTAATAACTAGGTTCGGATTATAGAAATACAAACCGTAATTTCCGAGCTATCCTTCGTCGACTTTGTCTCTTCCTCGCTTAGCCGAGATTTTCCGACATAACTCTAGCTACGAAAATTAATTAAATATTATCAATACACTACCTTTCAGTTTTCATATTGAATATTTCAATTTCTATCCAACTTTTGCCTTAATTCCAACTTAGTCCCTAAACCGAGACTAACTTTTATTCTTCACATTTAACTTAATATTTCTATCCAATTTCCACTTTAAACTAAATTCAACTTTCTAATTTCAGCATTAAACCATAATTTTGAAATTATTTCAATTTAGTCCCTACTATTCAAAACTTATGAATTACTTTACAATTCAATCCTTATTTCATTCTTAACTTGAATTTCTATCAATCTAACCCTTAATTCATCATTTTATTCAACATGAACAATGTATAATAATTAACTATCTTTCAAAATATCAACTTAACTTCATCAAAACATTGTTCCAAGGCTTCTAAAACATCAAAATTAAGTAAAAAGGGCTAAATAGACTTACCTATTAAAACTTCCAAGCTTCAAACTTTTAATTTTCCCTTTTCTTCTTTCTTTTCTCTTTTTTTTTCTTTCCTTCCCCTGCTCTCTATTTGGTTTGGCTTTCTGTTTCTATTTCTATTCTTTTCTTTCTTTATTTCCCTAAACCAATATATATATATATATATATATATAATAACTTAATAAATATCTATTATAAAAATCTATTTAATAACAAATATTCTTTTAACATTTGTATCCATTTATATTATCACACTTGTTTTTCTCTATTCTATTTATTATATAAATATCTTTTACTTAATAATAATATATAATTTAATAATATACTTATATAATAAGTAAATATACATGTATTTTACAAATGTATGTATATTAGTATCACACATGTCACCATATGCACCATACATTTGTCTTAATTTAATATATTTATCACATAAAATCTTATAATAATTATTTAATTAATAAATATCTTTTATAAATAATAAATATCTATTAATACTTAAATACAAGTATTACAATTGTATGTATTTTTATTTATACACTTGTATCAAATCATATCCACACATTTGTCTTTATTTAATTTATTCATCACATAATATCAATTTAATAATAACAAATACATTAATATTTACTTAAATAATAAGTAAATGCATACATGTATTACAAACGTATGTACAATATTTATTACACATTTATTTTATTTTTACCATACACTTGTCTTTCTTTTATATATTTAATAATAATTAATATAATTAATTTAAAACCTTAAACATATAAAAAAATCCAATAAAAATCTTAGATTTTATCTAAGTTTACCGCCACATCTATAGAAATTGACTTAATTGTCATTTTGGTCCTTTTTATTTTCTTTTAATCTACAACTAAACTTTCACACTTCATTCAATTTAATCTTTTTTCCTAACTATCCTTAATTTAAGCTAATTCACTTCATTAAACTTTAATTAATCATTCACTTAACTTCGTAAATATTTTTAATAAATATTTACATATCCATTTTTCAGCAACGGAGAACTGAAAATACACTTTTCCGATAACCGTAAAATTCGAGTCATTAGATAACAAAGGGTCTAGAACCCTCCCACTTGCACCGCCTATTTCGAAGATCAATTTTGTAAATCCTAATCAAGACCCCCGCGTGACGACTGATGTACTTTTGCACCTAAAAAATTTCCATGTTCTGGGAATATAGTTCTGCATTCATTAACCTCGCCTGCTGAGTGTTGACTTCTATAGCCTTTCTAACCTCCTATATGTACACGTCTCCCGCCTCCATCTGATTCACTTGTCTCAACTTCATTTTTGACATCAATGTTGACAAAGTGATTCAAAATATTAAAAATAAAATAAAAAAGACATTTTTTACCCATGTTCAGGAGTTGTTTGCGCCAACCTTTATTATTGTACTTCTAATGGAAGTTGAGAACAATGTGGAGGATGTAGTAGACAGACCTCCACAGAACCTCAGAACGCCTAATCGTAGCAACTAGTCCTTTCGATCTGTCAAATATAATGCAAATGTTGTCTTAGCCAACAATATGCTTCTGAAAGTTTGTTAGGAAAAATTCCCACAATTCTAAGTTCTTTAACTCTACGATGGCAAAGGCTATCGATAGTACGTTCCGTTTACCGTCTTGTACAACCGCAGTCAGGAGTATCTGCGTATATTCTTGTATAACTAGGCCTCATCAACCTACACAAGTGACTTACAGTGGGGAAAGGCCCAAACACATGGATTAAATGTCCAAAATATCTAGTGGAAAATTCTTCTCCCCAATTGTAGTTGGTGGTCCGACCCGTAACACGACAGTGTTTGCAAGTCGATAGTAGTACTTGGCATGTACTCCTACATTATGAATATCCACCCCTGAAGTTCATTGTGTGAATCATCCCAATCACCATACAACTACTCCATAGCCATCTGTTTGATCCACCATGTCTTCCTGTATGACACTGTATACTAGAACCAGGCTTGCATGTCAGTAATCAGGACCGATACAAGAATTGTAGGCATGTCTTTCACCAGCGACATGATGCAATTGCATATTTTTTTGCATCCATTTTGCGATGGTCTTGCATCATACATCCAGAAGTGCATGTATTGAACCCTTCCAATTTTTGGATTGTCCACTATTGAGTCCTCTGTATAAATGCAACTCAAACTCGCCAGTTGCACCCATCGTCAGCCTTCCAACATTCCCCAACATATAATGTCAGTGTAGACTTCGTGACTCTATAGTCCACCAACATATTCATGTTGTACCGCTTGATGGAAAATACACAATTTATCTTGTTCTCGAATTGTTTCCTTACTAACAACTCTTCCAACTTCGAATTTACCACCAAACGTCGAGCAAGTATTATATTGGCGTACTCAAGGAAATCAGTTGCATGCGCTACATTTGTATCTATGCTTAACATGTGGGCCCCAAGGACATTCCGTATAACAACGCCACGACTCGAGTTCCCAATCAAAGAGGGGTATACATCTTCACCTTCATCGTCGATATCTTCTGGAACCACATCCACATCGGGGTCATTATATTCTTCACAATATTTTGAGAACACATCCACATCAGGGTCACTATATTCTTCAACATCATAATAGAATGCTCATCATTATCGGATCCTTCATCAACATCTGCATTAGTGCACACCACCTCCGAATGTATCTCCAAATGGGGACTCGAGATAGGGTTGTTATACGAACTCCCACCATTGTAACACCCTGGTTTAGGGGTTATGTGTTTGGAGCATAACCCGAGTGTTTAGCAGGCTTATGGTCAAGTTGGAGGAATTTTTAGGGGTTTGGAGAACCCTAGAAGGTGAGGGATGACTTAGGAAATTTTTGAATTTTAGGGTTAAGAAAGGGAGCTTGGCTTTAGAGGGCTTAAAAGAAAAATTTGGAAGGTTAAGACACAAGAATGTCTTTGGTGGAGTGGCATGGAGGCGCTAATTGGGGCTTTGGGAAGGTGACGCCTCATGGTGCTTACGGGACGCATGTTCGAGCTGCAAAGGCAGCATTTTGGTTTTATTTTGTGTCAGGGGAACTGGGCCAGGTATGCCTTATAAATAAATGGCCAGGTTAATGGACATGAAATTCCAGTTGGCAAAGTGGCTCTATGCGCTGCTTAAGGGCTGGAAGTAGCGCTAATGAGGGCCTGGGTTCGAGTCCAGGCGGCAACAAGGGTGTTTTATTTTTGGGTTTTTTGGGCGTTAGGCCTAGGAAGGCCTTATAATTAAATCTGGGGGGCTTATTGACATGAAAGGCAGGTGGGCGGAGTGGCTGAGGCGCTACTTGAAAAGGGGCTTTGGTTAAGGTCTCGGGTTCGAGACATGAAGGACGCAAGGAGTGTTATTTTTGGGCTTTTTGCGTCA
Organism: Gossypium australe; assembly: GCA_005393395.2. Classification (NCBI taxonomy): domain Eukaryota; kingdom Viridiplantae; phylum Streptophyta; class Magnoliopsida; order Malvales; family Malvaceae; genus Gossypium; species Gossypium australe. The sequence continues at coordinate 19,217,095 of CM016617.1, forward strand.
AAGGCAAGAGAGCCAAGAAGAGGGCTTATAATTAAAAGGTAAGGGTTGATTGACATGAAAGTCAATTGGGAGAGTTGGTCTGGGCGTTGTAAGGAGGGCTTGGTGCAGGTCGTGAGTTCAAGGCGCAAGGGAGGCAGAATTTTGATATTTATTTTGCAAGCTGGCGTTGGAGATGGAGAGGGCTTAAAAGAAAACGGGGCGAATTTATATCACAAAAAGCGCTTTGGCCGAATGGCCTAGGGCGCTACCTGCAGCATGGGTTATAGCAGGTCCCATGTTCGAGACCTATGGGCAGCAGTCTGGGTGTTTTATTTTGGTTTTATTTTGCAGCAGTTTGGAGAGGCAGTGGACGGCACATGGGAACTTCAATAGATAGGATTAAATTGATGATTGTTTAGTCCTTTTTGAATTCGGCTGGAAGAGTTTGTTAAGCACATGGTTTCTTTATTTTATTATTTATTTGATAAGGTAAAAAGGGACAGTATTAGCATTATTATTAGATTATTATGGGAATTAAATCATTGTAGTCGGCAGAGGAAAAATAGCCTTGTGATTAATTCATATTATTTTGGATTAATTCTAACTTGTGGCCTAGAGTAAATTGAAGAAGTGGTGGAATTTTAAACTCTTCAAAGGAAGAGTGGGCAAGTATAGGGGCATTAGTGCCGAATTTCTTTATAAGCACCTATCTACCATCTTGATTTTCTTTTAGTCACTTTTGCAAGTAGCCGAATTCTTCTACTTTTTCCCCTATTCATTTATTTTTCCTTCCAACTCCAATTCTATACCTTCTCCTTGTATAGCCGAATATTTCACCCCTAATAGGAAGCCATAGCCGAACCTTTCAGCCTTGCATCCTCTCTACTAAGTCGCAAATCCTTAAGCCAAGTGATCCTTCTCCAGTGGCCGAATCTAGGAGGGTGACTTCGGGAGGTTTATCGATAAGGGTAAGTGATCTCTTTTGTATATGATTTGGATTCTCTTCCATAATGTTGCCGAAACAAGAGTCTAGGCCTTGATTTCTTTGGTTGGCCGAATGTCCTTAAGGCTTTAAGTGATGTGTTTTTCTGTGGTAGCCAGCGTGAGGGAGCACTTGGGGCTGTTTGAATTCGACTACTCATCAAGGTAAGGTGGTGGTAAGTATTCGGCCAAGGGGGCTATACTCATATATTTTTAGTAGTAGCCAATTCTAATAGTTGTGTAGCAGGGATTACGACAGTTCAAGGGCAAGTGCAGTTTTTCGGGATTTCGATAAGTAAGGTTTAGGGGCTAGTCGACAGAAGTAAACAAGCCTTCGGGATTTAAGATCTTTCGGTAAGGATGTTAAGTTATGGTTTTTTTTTCATTTAAGATCTCGTACTTGTCAATTAACGAAGTGTTCTGATTAAGCATTTTGATGGAGGCCAATATCAGTCAAGGAGGGCAAGGGAAAGCCCCTATCCCGAAGTTTAAGAAAAGAGCTGTCTCAGCGGTTCGAGATTGGCCACCGGGGTGTGGGCCAGCGTCTGAGCAGCAGGTTAGGCAGATAGCCGTAGTCTCGCTTAGCGATAGCGTCGGGATCGAGGGTCTAGAGCTTCAGGTTATAAGGTGTGTAACTAGCCTACTGTTTCCGGGATTTATATTTGCATGTGTGATGTGTTTACTAACAAATGCAGTGATAAGTGTAATATTGATACCCTTCAAGGGTATGAGGATGATCAGGTTAGTACCAAAGCTGTTAAAATATGTTCATTGATTTGTATATGTGAGTATGCCTTGATTATGCATAAACATGTGCATGCATTATCATGACTATATTTTATGTTGCATGTGCATGGGTGGGCTATGAAAGAAGGTACGGGTGTACTTCGAGTACGTGGTTGATGAGTAGCTATGTGCCTCATCGTGATTGATATCGGCTATGTGCCATATCGTGGATTGATGAGTGACTATGTGTCCCATCGTGATTTTGGTGTTAGCTACGGCTACATCGTGGATTGGCGCTGACTGAGGTCGCGTTGTGGATTTTGTGCTTAATTGCACGTGGATGGCTTGAATGCCTTTGTGGAGTAAAAAGGAGAGGGCGATTTAATAATCCCCTAGTGTGTGGTAGGCTGGATAAGAGGGTGTGTAGAGGATGGACCTTAGGCTTGGGTCGGGATTCATTATTGCATAATTGTGGTATGTGAATACATGTGATTATGGACTTGAATAAGAAATGGGCTAAGCCCAGTATGTGGAGGGTATGTGGCTAATTACCCGGTTACTTGATAAATGTTATGAGTATGGGCCAAGCCCAGAATGTGATATGATCTGAACATGATATATGATATCTGATGCATGGGTTATTATGTGGTTAGTATGCGGGTGGAATTCAGTGGTTAATTACACACTGAGTCTGTGTGACTCACCCAACTTTTTAAACATCGCAGGTGATTCGTGATTTTGGACCGGGTTGGGGTGGATACAAAGGTGGCCATGCAGAAGAAGCTTTTCATGCAGAAGTTGTTTTTCCTTATTTAATAGAATTTGTCATTTTCAGTATTTTAAGTATTTGAATAAGTTTTTATTGTAATAAGGCCCAATTAAATTATTTGAGTGTTTATATTATGTTAACACAAAATGACGATTAAATTATTAGTTTGAAATCAGTTTATTTTCGGCAAACTATATCTTAAAACATAAATTAAGGTTTTAATTCGGACATTTTATATCAAGCTTATATTATTTAGTAGATTTTAAAATGGACATGGTTTTTGATTAAGAACAAAATTTTCAAGTTCCACCACAAGTAAGAATATTTTTAAACGTTTTCCGCAGTGACATACCGGATCCGGTCAGGACTTGTGGGCCGGGTTTGGGGATGTTACAACCATAGTTTGGATTTTCGAGTTGTTACGGTATCTCTTTGTATCCTGATTGATCTGTCCAGCCGACATTAATATCAAATTCAAACCCACGATGTTGACTTATTGGAGTGACATTTTCAATAGGCTCTACATTGACTAACTAAGAGAACAACTCAACTGATTAGGGGTTCTCGTTCCCAATCGAGCACCATATTGAGATCATAGTGCCCAAGTCATCATCATTTACCAGTTTCATCTCTGTACATTTTCACGAATCTACGAAAATTGGGAACTTGTAGAATAATCTTGACATCGCCCTTCCACAATGGAGAGCAATTTTGGACTAATCTTTCTTCTCATTTCTTCCAGCTTCACACTTTTATTGAATCTCATCCCTACTCTTTGTCAACCTTGAAATATACAACCAGTGTCACATTCTATAATTGCTCCGTCGAAAATAACGTATACCAAAAATATTGAGTTTTTATCTTCAAAACAATTTTTGTTTCCTCTTCTACTAAACACAAAACTTTCTCTCTTTTTTTCCTTTTGTCTTTTTCTTTTTCAGTTTAAGAGTTACAACAATGTTCAACAAAAAAAAAATAGTATATGTAGGGGCTGGTGATGCCAAAGAGCTTGGCGGCACCAAAAAATTCATTTTTTTCTTGACAAAAAAAGCACTATCCCACCATTGAGAATGGCAGCACAAAAAAAAATTCGTGATAGAAAAAACCAATGTGCCGCCAATATCAAGGCCAACAACAACAACAAAATTGAATTTCTGCCACCGGTGTTGTCAATGGCTACAGCAGGACCAAAAAAGAGACTGGTGTCGTCAATGCCAACGACAACACCAAATTACTTTTTGACATGCTTTTTTAAAAAAATGCTAGTGTGCCAATGAAAACGGCAAGACCTATTAAAATATATATATTTTTTCTTTTTTCCCTCAGAATACGGTGGTTTTAGGATAACACGTATGTGTATATATACTGGTGGCGACACCTAGGAAATTATTTTTTTTAAAAAACCAGCCAATAATTGAATAATTATTAAGGGTGGTGCCGCCAATGGCAACGTCGACACCAAGATTCACTGTAGCAAATAGGTTATTGACGTACATGATTTTAGAAGTGGATCATTTTTGTGCTTAGTAAAAAATTTTGAATCAATTAAAAAGAAAAAAAAGTTTTAGAACATTAACTTCAATTCTTTTTTCCCAAGTAGGGGAAAATACAAGACCATTAACTTCTCTTCTTTTTTTTTTTTTTTTTTCCTTCCCAAAGCCAAAGTCCTTACGTTTTTTTTTAAGAACATTAACCTCTCTTTTTTTTCCAAATATAGAAAAAAAAATCGAAATTTACATCGTTGCCAACTATCAAACCCAGGTTGTCCGCATGTTAAGCAGGAATACTCATCACTATACAATTTGCTTTGATATTAAGCCATAATAAATTTTTTTTATTGATAATAAACCTATGAATCTCGATAGGCAGGTGGAACACGGACATGACATGCTAGGTTTTAATCATTCATAATTATGGTGATTATAAATTCAATGCATGCTATTGTGGTTGTTATCAACGATAAAGAGAGCTGAATTCACAAAATTTTCGGTCGCTCTAATTTGTCTAGATATAGCATTCATCTTACTCCCACCATTACTGGTCTGTTTATGACGAAATTTTCAAACCAAAACTCTTATTAGGAGTTTAAAATTTATTCATATAATCACTTTTTAAGTGATGACATTTAATAGGTTTAAGATTCAACTTTCATTAATTATTTCTTTTATTCTCTAACAATTATCTCTTTTTATACACACAAAATATATAGGTTAGATTATGATGAAATTTGATTTGAAGGGTTAAATATTTTTTTAAGTTCTGAATTTAATAATTTTGTTTATTTTGGGATCAAATTTTTTTTTCAAGTTAAACTTTGAATTTAACAATTGTTTCCGCATTGAGGTTTGAACTTTTTTTGTCCTAAAACTTCACAATTGTTCTCACATTAGAACTTGAACATTTTTTCAAAGTTAGCCCTTGAAAACTCTAAAATTCAAAACCCCAATATGAAAATAATTGTCAAATTCAAACCCTAATGCGGAAATAATTGCCAAATTTTGGGCCTAACTTAGACAAAAAAAAATGTTCAAGCCCCGATATAAGAACAATTACCTAATCCGGACCCCATTATGAGAATAATTACTAAGTTTAAAGCCTAATTTGAATCAAAATAAAATTTAGACCCTAACATGAAAAACACTATCAAATTAAAGCCCTAAATAATTATTTAACCAGAAAATAAATATGATGGAGTGGTCTATCTTTCCTATGCATCTATGCAAAGATTGGTCAATTCAAATTAGAATTATTTTGCAAGTTCATCAAGTTCATTCTATTTTCTAAAAATATTAGAATTATTATATCAAAATTGATATTTAAAAACTATTAAATTCAAAATCAAAGGGTCCTTCCTAACGTTCACCCTCCAAATATATATATGGTCCCCTTTTAAACTAAAAGGAAACCTAGGACAGTAAAAGCTACTGTCCCTCCTCCTGCTACCCCATTAAGGTAATTTAGCTATGTACTACCATAACAGTAACAGTAAGACCTGCAAAAGGGGGGAAGAAAAAAAGATAGTCATGTACCAGAACATGTGGGAGCAACCCAAAATTAGGGAGGATTTGATGAATAAGGTTTAAGAGTTGGTTTTTTTTTTGGTAAAATAGCAAAAGCATAACAATAATTAGATAATATAGTGGATATGAGTTAGTATTAATGATACTGGTTTTCATGATCTTACGTTTGTTCATTAATTCCATGATTATTGATTTAATTTATAATAAAAGTTTATTAATTTTAAAAACAAGGAAGAGAATAAAATAATATTTTAAAAATAATGAAAAACATTAAATAAAATGTTGATACATTCGGGATGAAATTTATTAAATTTATTAAATAAAATTTATTGAAGTCATCAATTTTTAAGTTTGGAAATTAATTAATTTGCGGTGAATTTTTAGATGGGAAGCAAGCATTTTTAGGTCTATAAAGAGCTATCTCTTAGCTTCGAAGCGCATTTTTAATCACCTGATTTCAAGTTCAGGAGCTCAAATTATAGTTGTTTTAGTGAAGACTGCACGAACAAAATTTCTAGACGAGATTATTATCGAAATTACCAATTTTGGACTTTGATTATTAGGTTCGGTTTTAAGGCTTAATTTTAATTATATAGGTCCAATATTGTATTTATTTATCTATGAAGAATGATCCATTTGACACAATATATCTTAAAAATTGAATTGAATCAATCAAATCCCTTAAAATAAGGATATTGGGTCAGGACTGCATTGAAGACTTATCTCCAACATTTATACATTATTTTGGACTTTATTAATATATTGTGTATGCTATTTTGGCTGTTGTTTTTTTTAGGGAAATGATTATAATTGATCTAGTATATTAGCAAGTCTCAAATGCTTATATACTGAAGAGACTTATATAGGTTTTGTATCGGGAGTTTTTAGCACTTATCTACTTATAATTGAAAGTGTCAACAAGTTTATTGCTTGGTTTTCAAGTTGTAAATTACAACCTAAGTTTTCAATGGTGATCTAGATGTTTTAGTACAAAAGTGAGGTTACTATATTTAGGTGAGATAAAACTTAAATCGCATACATTAAATTTTAAAAATAAAAAAAATTAAATTCCGTAAATATCTTGTTTGTTTTTCTCTTTTTATTCTTATCAGAGAACCGCTTTTGATGTACATTGCAACTAGCACTTCTCTTAGCACTACATATATTTTTTTTTCTTTTGCAATTATGATAATAAATTCCAACAAATATTACCTTTTTTTTTATATTTTTACGGGTTAAATTATCAAATAAAACCTCCAACAGGAGGTCACTAAATTGGTTAAATTCAAATTATTATTTAATAATAAATACATTATTTATTTAATCTAATTATAATAAACATAAAAATTTAAAAAAAAAATCATAATCACCTGATTGAATTATAAACAACTATAATTTTAACAAATAAAACTTGTTGGCACTGTTTCTTTTCCCTCGCATTCTTTTTCAAAAAATATGGTCCCCACTCAACCAAACCTCAATCCCTGTTTGATTATGGGGCATTTTTGTTCTGTATCTTTTCCTTTACAAAGTTTAAATTGAATGGCATACTAAAAAACACCAAAAGTACAAACATGTATTTGTGTAAGGTGTGATTCTAATTAATAGTCAAATCCATCTAAAGGTCCCTATCTTTACTATTTCGGTACTAGTAGTCATATATTTTTATTATATAATTACGAAAAAATATAAAATGATTATTTAATTATTTAACTTTTTTATCATCAATCAATCATTAAATTATTAACAAGAAGATAATTTGGTATATTTTAAAATTGGTATAATAACAACTTTAATCCTTAATGTTTATATTTTTTTTCAATTTAGTCTTGATTCTAAAAAAATTTAACCTTCAACATTTACACATTGTGTAATTTAGTCTTTTTTGCATTTTTGTATTTCTTTGTGAAAATGATGATTAATTTTAAAAGAGTGAGAAAAGGTGAAAATTATTATTTTGAATTTTTGGGGGTTTCCAATTTTTTTATATATTTTCAATCAAATTTAGTTGATAAATATGTTTTTTAAACTTTTTAGGTGAAAGGACCACAAAGAAAAACTAAACTAAAAAAAAGACCAAATTACACGATATGTAAATATTGAGGGTTAAATTTTTAGAATCAAGATTAAGTTGACACAATGTATAATGTTGAGGGTTAAAGTTACTATTATGTCAATTTTAAAAGTTGCCACATCATATTTTCATTAGCCATTTAACGACCGGTGACCAAAAAAGGCAAAGTCGAATAGTTAGGTGATCATTTTCTAACTTTTCATAATTTGGTGACCAAAAATGAAACTTAACAATAATTGGGTGACTACTAGTGTAGTTTTTACCCTTACTACTTTTAGAACATAATTAAATTTAAATATAGAAATATTATTTTATTATCAAATAAAACATGGCTTTTATCATGGATTGTTTGAAATTATGTTAAAACAAGTGTATGTTCCGGTCAAAGTTCTTTTATGTTGGCATTAAAGGATCATGTTTTCAGAACCAAACCAGTAAAGACATGAACTTTACTTGAAGCTCATGTTTAATTAGCTCGAAGATTTCTTGTGATAAAACACTGGCTATACAACTTAGCTCATTTCATGTTCAAATAACAGTTAGAACAAGCTAGTTTGGAACAATCAATCTTCATGTTGGCATGTTTGACTTTTGATTAATTCTTATTAAAGCAGCAAATGTGGAGATATTTTGTGGCCTAACATTCTAGAATCATCATCGTCGTCGATGTCATCACCATCACCACCACCACCACCATCATTTGCTTGTATATCTTGAAAAAGAAGTATGAAAAGTTTAAACTATTTTATTTGCCAAAGCTTATCCTTATATTTTTCTCTTGGTTGCTAATTAGCGTTGAAGAATTGTTATAAATAACTAGCTAGTCGACTTCCTCATTTGTTTTGTGGGTATGTTTAGACACTCATTGTTAGGAATTGTTATAGATAGATATTGACTGTAAGTGAAATATTTGGGAAGAGTGGTTTATAACAATTTGGATTCAACTTTGGGGCTACAATTATCTTTTGAGATAGGGTAGATTAGATTTTAGCCAATAGTTGTACCTACAACACCCCTTATCCGAGCTCATACCTAAACCCGAGCAAGGAATGCTACATTTTGGGAAAAATACTTGGTTTATATAGTGCCCCAAACCTGGTTGAGACGGTCTGACCCAAATTTGGAACGTCACATTAGCCACCAAAGTGACTCTCTATTAAACCACCACGAAACACACCATCCAACCAATCACAACTCACATATATTGAATTATTTGGTATTTAAAATTCTAACACATGCTTTTCTAAACCAAAACAACATAAAAAAAAAACAACTCAAGAAAATTAAACATACAGAACCTGCGACCTACCTCTTGATGAACTCAATTGGAAATCCTAATAGCTCACAGACGACTTAGTTAACCCCTAGCTCGCGACCTACCCTGCGAATACCTAGTTCGCAACTTGCCCTACAAACCGCTAGTTCTCAATTTACCCTACGATCTCCTATTTTTGGCGAACCCCTATTTCTAGCGAACTCTGAAACAAACCTCCTATCATAATTAACAGACTATTTTGTGAATGGTACACCCGCGAACTCTCTTACCTTGGCGTACTCACTTACCTTGGCGAACCCCCTATTTTGGCAAACACCCTATTGGCGAACTCTATATTTTGGCAAACTTTACCCCAGCATTATTCATTTTACTAAACAGCTTATGTTTTGGTCTATACGACATCCCTTTTGCAATTTGCGAAGTCCTTACTCTTGCAACCCCTAACATGTTTTTGTCTACCCATTCATACATCAATTAGACAGATCGCAAGCATCAATGTAACATACCACAACCCATTTCTCATACATACTAAGTCATCACTTTGATTCAAACAAACTGAGGATATAAAGTTGTACCTCATCGTCCGGCAAACTCTTTAGTTTACATTTACTTGTTAGTTCATCAGTTTTCAAACAAATCATCATGCATACAATCCAACATTTATTCATTCAATCAAACAGTTATAAAGGATCAAAAAACCCAAAATTAACAATTTGTAATGTCCATTTACAACCCATCAAAATTTATTTAAAAATCTAAATCTAGATCTAGTCCCTTGGACCAATCCCATATTGCCTTCCTTATTTGGGTTTGGAAACACAACACATACTTAGCAAATTTTGCCTTACAATGGATCACTAGGAAAGTTCATTTTGCCACTTATCCTATAAGTTATTTTTCTGCATGGTACGTGCAAGGACTGTGAGCTTATAGAAGCTCAGTGAGTGCTCAAACATACTATAAGTAAACACATTCATCGAGATAAAAGTAGACATACTATAACAGTTAGCATAAATAACAATTTGCATGATAAAGCAGTTTGCATAAAATACAATACTCAAAACACATAATATTGATATACTGGCAATTCGTGACTGTGAAACATATTTATAATTTATATGCATTGGATAAAAGGATCTCCAAACACTCGAAATTACTCAAAGAATCTTGCGTTATCTCTAATAAGTGTAACACGGATGCTCACACTTTCTAAACACTCTACGCTATCTATAGTGAATGGAGCTATGCTATACATGCCCTTATCTCTCCAACGCTATCTTCGGGCCACAATGCCCTAATACATAATAAAAGGTGAGTACTCACAATCCTATAGCATGCCAATGATATCCAACAGTTTCAAGTGTTCACAATGCCAACATATCATTTTTAACATATTCACAGTACACAATATAATAGGACTTACAAAATAATAGGGCTCGCAAAACAGCAAAGCTCGCACAATATAACACAATTCGTAATTCATAGTTTGCAATATCACAGTTCGTCATTTATATTTCACATATAACATAGGTTCGCATAACAGTATAGTTTGCACATGGTATAGGTTCGCACAATAGCATGTGTTCGCATAATAGCATAGGTTTGCACATAGTATAACATGGTTCGCATATAGTATAATAAGGTTCTCATATAGTATAACAAGTTTCGCATATAATATAACATGGTTTGCATATGGTATAATAGGGTTTTTAGAATACTTAAGCTCCCCTTAGCACGCGAACTAGTGCTCATTTGCAGTATATATGACCACTCACCTGCTAGTTCGCTGCTTGCTATCGAACCTAAGTTGCCTTCTGCTTGCCTTTGTCTTTCCTTGATGAGGCTCCCTCACAACCTAAGGCTTCGTACAATTACACACAAACATAATAGCTTATAATTGTTCTAAGGCAAAATAATCTTCCTAGCATCTAACAGCTCACCAGTCACACCTTCCTAGCGAGCTCACATCGCACAACACCGATCTTTTAATTTCTTCACTCTCATTCAATTTAATCCTTATTTCCTACTTCCTAACATCATATTTAATGTTTAATTATAGGTCTATACCTCTAATTTCACGCAATTCCACAAATCTTCATTTTCCCGAAAATCACATTTGTTTTCAATCACATAGAAGAAAAATCATTCAATCCATTCAAATTCGTTAAAGATTTGTTAAATTAAGATTATAAACCTCTTAATTACATCAAAATGAGTTGAAAATCATTTTAAAGCGTTCACTTATCTCACTATTACGAGATATACCATTTTCAAGCAAAAACAAGCTTTAAATCAATATATCTCATGAATTCTTGATTAGATTTATAAAAACTCGAATTGAAACCACATATTATCTATTTAAACCATAAGAAAATAGATTGTTACCTTTGATTTGAAGAACTCTACAAGGTTTGGATCAATTTCAGCAAAATGTGTTAAAAATAATAGAGAATTTATAGAGAAAAGATGAGTTTCTTTTGAATTGGAGAAGAAAAATGTTTTTGGATGCTTGGAAAATCAAAATGGTTGACAGAATTTTGAGAGAAAACTCCTAATTTGGATCTAACAAACTTTTCAAATGAATAGAAATATGGAGGGAAGAGACAGTGGGTGTTCTTATATAGCCAACCAATTTTCGAATTTTGGTTTATTTCCCCTAAGGCCCCTTCTTATTCTCTCCCTTTTTCAATTAAATCTCATTTCAATTAAAACTTTTTATTTTCACATTTTCCTCTAATTTAAAATTTGTTTCGATTTAATCCCTACTAATATATATTTATTAAAATAATTATTGTTATTTTAATTAATTAATTGTTTTTATTTTAATTTCTACGACTCTAATTCTGATATCTCTCTTTTGAGCCCACAACTTAATTACCTGATTCTACTAACCCGATTTTCAGGGTGTGACAGTTCAAGATTCAATTTATTATTCAAGTTCTCCTCATCTTTTAGACCTTTTAAAAGTCATTTAAGGCTTTTGAACCATTTCTAAGCTCTCTTTAAAGTTCGATTAATCAAGGCTCCTCCAGGACCTTTTTAGAGCAAAAAATGGTATACTATGCATTTGAAACAAAAGGGTGTGGTACCTAGACAGAAAGGTGCGATACCTCTATGTCTAGGGATGTATTTTTCACTTACTAACTTCCAAGTTCCAATATTATATCTTGGCCTACAAAATTCTTAAATTTTTATAGTAAAAAGGTTATTGGATCTGGTTTCAAAAAACAACAAATGAATCTTAATTTTGAATTTTGTAGGCCAAGATATAAATAACTTAGTGGCTGGTACTCAAGTAGGCAACCCTGTTATGTGTATATATGAAAGCACTTATTGTTCCTACATGTGAAGATAGTGAAAGATGAAGGTTAGTATGTGTGAAATTAAATAAAAATATTTGTGTTTTTCATGAAATAATATAATGGGAAATTATAAGAAATTAATTGAGAAAGTAAAATAATAAGTGTCATGAAAAATGGACATGAAAGATAAATTCATTAATATTTGATAATCAAGCTCCAGGGACTAAATTAAATAAAATATAAAAGTGCAATAAGTCATGGAAAATAAGTGTTCAGGTAATATGAATTAATATATGGTAATTGTAATAATTAGGAAGTGAAGAGATCAATGAATTATGTAACATTAAATGATAAGTAGAGTAGTGAAAGATTGTGTATTTCATGTAAGGACTAAGCGTGAAATAAAATTCATGTAAGAGTCGGGAAATGTATTTGTGTTATGCTAAGATATAGTTGAATTACAAAATAAGTTTGTGACATGTTTTAAAAAGAAAAGTGAAGAAGAGAGTAAAATAATGTAATATATATATATATATATATATGTATATATTTCAGAATATAAAGTACAATTGAAACATAAAGTGTAAGCATGAAAAAATAAAAAAAAATAAAGCATCATGCTTAAATAAATAAAAGTGTGCAATCATGTAAAAGCCTTGATAAACTAGGTAAGACTCGTGGGATATAGTTGGCATGCCATAGGAACCCAAGCGCTGCAGTATTGTTCGTGTTACTTGTAGCATTCGTGGCACTAAAATGCAACTCTTGTTATTCATGATATTCGTGTTTCTTTTGTGTTTCCTTCATGGTTCTCCATCATTTACTCGAGGTATTCATGGAAGAAAGAAGTAAAATAAAGGTCTTGATATGAATAAAGAACAAATTGTGAACAAAGTAAGTAATAACTCGTGGTAAGTAAATCTCTAAGATTATGTATTATGTTTATGGTATTAAGTGATAATAATATTTCTTGGTAATTCATCTATAAAGTGGCATATCATGAATAATTGTGTTCATAAAGAATTAATGTATTAAAAAGATTTTATATTAAATATCTAGTTATAATTAGAATTAATGAGAGTACTTACTAAGCTTCAAATAAGCTTAATGTGTTGTTTCTAACTCATAGTATGCAGATAATGATTAGGAGGAAAATGGTTCAGTTAAACTAGATGGATCACATCTCATCATCATCAATGTATGAATTATGAAGATAAATGATGGATTTAAAGTGGTATGTGCATAGGTAAACAATTGATTGAAATTGAAAGATAATGTTATAGGTGTATTGTTTTGAAGTCAAGTGGAAATGTTCAAGGTAAATGTAGATAATTGTTATTTAGAGAACTCAGTGCCTATATTTGGCATCCTTTGCTCGGGTTATCAAATTAACTTGGGTACAGGGTGTTATAATACCAGATGGATTATTGAATGAAATCATTCTCTGAGCGAGACTTCGAAGATGTAGGATTGGTGAATCTGAATTGCGTTAACAAATATTGCGTGTTGATTCTCTATTTACTTATCTCTTTGACTCGCTTACATTTTGGATTTGTGATGCAAACTTTCTAGTTTTGTCCCAACTTCTATTCCAACAGAAGATAAAACGAAATTATTTTGAACAAATGCAAACTTAGGCTTTTTTAATAAGTAAACATAAAATAATTTCAAATTAATAATTGTGTTAATAATTTGTGAAATTAAAATTAAAATCACAAAATCAAAATCTATGTATCACATTACAAATTAAATAAAAAACTCATATATAAATTTAAATTTTATCCATGAAATTTCAAATCTGTAACACCCCAAACCCGACCTAGACGCTTATGGCCGAACCTGGCGATTTCACATTGAAGTGTTTTTTGTAAAGTGTGATATCGATGAAAACCCCTTTTCTATTTAACCTCTTCGTGTTATTTTATTATGATTCCAAGACGTGTCACCCATTTTCAAAATGTGAGTCATTATCCAAAAAGCTATTCACTTTTAAAACGTTATTAATTTTCAAAACGTCATTTATTGCGGAAGCTTTTGAATAGATTGCGTATTCGTGGTATTTTTGCTAAAACATTTGTCTTTTTGAAAACTCACGTCTTATCCTACTGCTAGCAGTTATAAATCAAAATGACCAGAATCCCAAATTAAAATAAAAATCCAAAGATGCCATTATTATAGTAAAATACCCCAAAAATTAAATCAAAATCGTAAAATACTAAATCGAATTAGATAGGTCGTGTGGCCACCGCTGAGTCCTCTATTACACCGATCTGTCTATGTCTGAGGATTACCAGTACAGTTAAAATAGAAGGGTGAGTTTGTGAAAACTCAGTGTGTAATCCCATATAAGCAAACGGACAGAAAACAAACATTGTCTGGGCCTAAGCCCTTTTCAGTATCAGTGTTAATATCAATTTGGGCTTTAAACCATCTCAGTACAGAACAATCATGTGTTTGGGCCCTGGCCCATTACAATATCAATGATCAGTGCAGTAACAGATTTAAATAGTACACAAGTCCTACCCATCCAGTCTCTACACTCCATCTCCGCCCAACCCTACACTCCATGTCGGGATATAATCAACCCACCCATCCCTACACTCCAAAAAGTACCGAATGCGGCACTATATAGTAATATGCAGCTGGGCTGCCAGTAATTTAGGCTCGAAGCCTTTCAGTACACTTCCTCCAATCAATGTAAAACCCATCCCCATGCAATGCATCATGCAATCATGTCATGACAGACCATGGTATCACATACATGTATTTAGTACAATTTAAATAGCATGCTAAAATACAGTCATTCATGTACATATATATATCACACAGGGGTATAATAGTCATTCAGTCAATTAGGGGTCTAAGTAAGCTTATCGACCCACCAGTAGGTCTACAGTCGTCTCGGACGACTCGTGCAACCTTAGCAGACAAACAGTGAAAATTGGCGCTCGAGCCTATGTGGGCCCACACCCCCGTGTGGTCGACACGGCCCAAAATAGCCTTGGTCGTGTGGATTACACGGCCTGGCCCAATAATTTCCACACGCCCGTGTGGTTTGCTCGTGTGGGGCCCACATGCCCGTAGGGCCCACATGGCCCAGTTCGGCCCTGTCTATGAAATCGCACATGGCCGGCCTCGTCGATCACACACCCATGTTTAGACACACGACCTACCACACGGTAGCCGCAAGCTCGTGTGGCGTCGACGATTCACACTTGTCGGCTATTTGTCGATTTTCGATTGTAGAATAGTGTTTACACACCTGGTTTCGATTCGCCGCAAACAGTCGCTCGAGCCTTCACGAACCTAAATTTGACCAATCACACACCACAATCAATCTTACTTTACGATTAAAAGGAAACCTGAAACCAACAATCCATCCATAGAACAATTTAGAGTTACCTTCAATAGAACCACTATGATTCCCTACGAATCTTAATCTCTAACGATTGATTAGGAGTGTCCTCAATCCTTCCTTAACTGTCATAACAATTGTCATTAGTCACCAACTTAAGGGCAGAAGAAGAAAGGGAATAAGGATTTCGTCTATAGCACTTACCGAAAGAGAGCAAGAGAACCGAATGATGGAAGCAATTCAACACTAGCACAGCCCCTCACCCCCGATTTACAGCTGTCAAAAATAGTTAAACAAAAACCCCAATTTAACAACTTAAAAACCAAAACTTCAAACACCATTATCACTTACCAAAAAAGTGCGATTAATCGCTGAACAAATAGAGGCTCAAAAACGTATAAGAGAAAGAATGAGCAAAATCAATTTGGCAGAGGAAGAGGAATGGATTTTCGAAACAAAGGAGAAGGGAAAAGGAACTTTCGGCAGTGACCAGAATTAGGAAATCAGCAGCACAAGGCTTGAGGGAGAGAAAGAAGAGGGAAAAGAAAATGAAAAGGGGAAAAAGAGATTTCGACAGAAGAGGTCGAATTTTGGGAAGGAAGTTAATTTCGACACCACTACTCCCCACTTCCCTTGATCCACTCCTCAAAAATCTCCTCCAATCTCTCAACCCTCAAATTCGAATTCCACCTAAACTCTTTAGTGTTTCGACTAAGCTAGAACACTCACACGGTACTGGCAACAAAATAAAACTCTCCCTTCCGCATACCAGGACTCAAACTCAAGAGTTCCAGCACTTTGCCACTCTACTTATCCACCAAGCCAGCAGGCCCATTCTAACATATTTTACTAACATTTAATTATAAGCCTACAAGCTAAAGATAGGGGTTTATTCAAATAAAAAGAAAATTTTACCTAAGCTAAGGCTTGAACTCAAGACTTCTCAAACACTCCCAGAACACATAACCACTGAAGCAGATAAATATTGTGTCACAAACATACAAAAATAAATATTAAAGATTTTTGGGGCATTACAAAATCATTCAAGTAAAGCTTCAAGATTAAAAAGATGTCTCGATCATTTGGTAAGTCGTATAACCAAAATAATAACAAGTAGCAATTTTAAAATTCAAACGGATGAAAAAAAGAATCTAAATAGTATTTAATTTAACCAACCATCTAGGATACATTATACTTAGCATATGATGAGTGTAATTACTTTTTTTGTCCTTCAATTATAAGGCTAAATAAGGTATTTAGGCCGCTTTTATTTGTTATTTATCTCTTTAGGCCGATTTTGATTTTGATTTTGATTTTGATTTTGATTTTAATTAGGAAAATATTTATTTAGCCCAATTATAAACACAAACTAATTAAAATTAAATATCATTATTAAAAGGCTTGAATACGAAAATATAGATTATAAAAGAAACAAAAGGCTAAGGCTTCTTTTGCTATCCTCCTTCTAATAAGCTACAAAATAAATCCAACTGTATGAGTTCAAATTTCGAAATTCCAACCTCAAAAACAATCATCATTAAGAACTCGCCGAATGACAAAGAAAAGATTATTGTATTTGTATGTTAACCATGTATTGAGTTTATTTTACTAGGCATCTTCATTCTAAATTTTCTGATTTCATTCCTAACTATTTATATTATATTAATTAAGTTTTACGTTATTAAAACAATTAATTTAACCATTAAAGAACATATCAAGTTTTATGTTGCTAAAATTAAAATAAGTATTTTTAAAGAATAGAACGTTGTCGCATAACTTTTAAAAATAAAGTATGTTGAGGCAAAATGAGCTAAGAATTGCTGAGTGGCACTCGACAATGCCAACTGTAGACTGCCACTGAAGTCTACAGTTGGCAATTTAATGAAGAAGATCTTTAAACCAGATTATTTGTCATATAAAATTTCAATTTAATATATATTGTTTTAATAAAAAATACCATTTTTTTATATATTTAACATTAAAACTTTTTACATCAATAATAAAAGTTTTTAGTTTAGTGAAATTTTACTAAACATCCTTAAACTATGACCCTATTTTTAAATTGGTTTTTAAACTTGGCAATTTAATGAAGAAGATCTTTGGACCTGGTTATTTGTTGTTATATTGAAGATATTTTGGTCCATCTATGGGAACCAATTCTTGGCATTTGAAGATTGGATTGGTTCATGTGAATCGTTAAGTCCTTGGAATGTGGAGATGTGATCAAGATAGTGCTGTTGATTTTGGAGACTAGATCTTTGAGTGATTTTATTTTGATTGTTATTGATATAATAGCTATTTTGAAGGAGTTATTTTGTATTCACTTAGATTCTATGTTAGCAAGTCGAAATTAATATATGCTTGAGGCTTGTCTATATTATGTAATAAGAGTTTATTGAGTGCATTCTAATTTGTTCATTGAGGAACTATTTTTGTGAGAGAGTGCAAACTGAATTGTAAACATTGTTAAGTGTTTAATGCCCATGTTTTTAGGGGGAGAATTTGGAGGTGAGTATTCTAGTTTTTAAGTACAAATGTGATATCTCTATACTTGAGTGATAGAATGTGAATCACTTGTTGTATTTGTGATAAAAGATAGTAGAATTACTCATTGAACTAGGCTTCGCAGACGTAGGGAAACTGTATTGCGTAAACAAACCTTAGTGTTATTTCTGTTTTGTTTGCATAGTTTTTAACAATGCCAAGCCGTAGTGGCCACTACAGTGTAGCACTTCCATTACATTTGTCGTTTTAAGCAAATAGACAACTTAAGGTAGCAATAAAGTAAAACTAAAAATTTTAAAAAAAAATAGTGAAAGTTTGAAGAAAAAAATAAAATAAACGATAAAGTTTCTGTAAAAAAATTGAAAACTCAAAATTAAGATTTTTAGAACATTTATTTTTACAATAATCATCTTTTTCTTAAATTTTCCATTTTAAATTGTCATATAAGATCTGACATATCATTTAATAGTTAAATTAACGATTTTAGTTTCAAAATAACCTAATTGATATAACCTCGATAATTTAAAAATGTAATTAAAATTATTTGATGTTTAAAGACCAATTTAAAATTAAGGTCATAATTTAAGGATGTTTGGTAAAACCTAACTCCTATGTATTTTACGATTTATCTATGTATATACAATTTTCCCTAAACTAAAAACTTTTATTATTGATGTAAAAAGTTTAAGTGTTAAATATATAAAAATCTATATATATGGTATTTTTATTAAAATAATATATATTAAATCGAAACTTTATATGACAAATGTGATTATATTCTTAATCTAAAACTATTTGTCACGTCTAAATATATGTGCTTTTCAAATACATTTAAACTGCAAGTCCAATTATAAACTTTGAACAAAAAATTAAAATTATAAATATTTGAACAAAAGAAAATTGGAAATTCAGTGATAAAAGAATTATATTAATTTTTTTTCAACAAATGAATTTATATTAAATGTAGAAAATATTTTTAATGTAAAATGAAAGAGACAGTTGAAAGAATCCTTAAACTCATCTTTCCGCGCGAAAATCGAAATAAAAATTGCGGGAAATTGAAGTAAGTAAGGAGAGTAAGTGCAGTTCTTTTTTCTTTTTTTTTCAATTTTATGTAAATATCTTTTTGTTTTTCTTTTCATCTAGTTTTGAAGATTATTTTATTAAAATATTGTAAATTTAAAGATTAATTTTTTAAACAGCTAAGTTTCAACTTACTTTTAAAGTATTTCTTAGGGTTATCTTGATACTCATGATTGATAAGGTTTCGAGGTCTTTTGTATATATTTTTTTAATTTCTTAAATTTGCGTTAATTCATTTAGTTTAAGCTTAATAAATTATTGAATAACTAAATTAAACATCGAAGAAAACATAAGAATAATATAATTTTTGGCCCCTAAATTTGGTAATTAAGTTTATTTTAGTACCTGAACTTGAAAAATGTAAAAGTTTGATGGCATGACATAGGAGTGAATAAAACTCGATTTGACTCAAAAAAATTGAAAAAAAATTTGAATTTCAAGTTAAACGAATCGAGTTATTCAAGTTATTCGAGTTATTCAAGTCAACTCGAATTTTCTTTTTCGAATTTCGAATTCGAATCGAGTTGAGTTTTCGAATTCAAATAACTCGAATAATTCAAATATCTAACTATAATATTTTATATTTTTACCCCAAACTCCCAAACTTTTTTACTTTTCCCTCAAAACTTTTACTCCTTCCCACTTTCCCCCTAAACTTTTACTCCCCTCCCATTCTAGCCCCCAATCTACCCAAAATCCATTTCCCACCAAAATTTTACTCTCCCATTTACTTTTTCTCAAAATTTAATCACAAAAACCCTCAAAACTTTTTATTTTCCCCCAAAATTTTTACTCCTTCCCACTTCCCCCTAAAACTTTTACTCTCTTCTCATCCCACCTCCCACCTCTCATCTACCCCAAACCCACCCCCCAATTTTTTTAATATTTTCCCTCCAAAATTTTACTCCCCCTTATTTACTTTCCCTCAAACTTTTATTCCCCAAAACTTTTTAATTTACCCCTAAATTTATACTTCTCACCCTTTACTCTCAAATAAAAAATCAAAATTATCCAAAAAAAACACTAAACATAAGTAGTAATAATTTTATTTATATCTACTATTTATATTATTAAATTAAATTTCACATTTTATATTATTTATATTATTGAATTGTTTAGTCATATTGAAAATTATTAATTATGCCATAAAGTATTCGTGTTAAAATTTTATATTGGTATCAATTTCACATTTTATCTTTAAAACAACTTTTATTAAAAAATCACATTTTTATATTTAATATATTTTTTAATTTCAAAATACATAGTGACAAGAATCTGAATATATTTGAAACAACTAAGCAAGCAAAGAAGCTAACCCGTATATAAAAGATTAATAAATAAATTATGAGGCGATGAAAGTTAATAGAAAATTTGATTAAGGTGGACAAATTTTATTACGATGGGTGACAGTAGTTATAAAGACCCAAAATTATTTTTTAAAATTTAACTTGAACAAATATATTCTATTCGAATTCCTTCTCACTCGACTCAATTTGAGAAAATTTCAAATCAAATTAGGATGATAAAATATGATCCGTCAACTTGATTAACTCGAAATTTTTTCATTCGATTCGATCAAACACTCACCCATAGCATGACATTTTGAGATTGTGCCACATCATCACTTGAAATTAAAAATATTATATAGAATTTCAGATAACATGGTGCAATCTTAGAGTGTCACATGCAGTGTTCTAATAACCAAACCGATGGTTGGGTTCAAACCATTGGTTCTTAATTCAATTGGTTTGATTAATTCAACCGCTAGACTAACAGTAATTAAATAAGTAATCAATTCAATAAAAACTAAAACATATTAACAACTAACATCTTGAGCTGCATATTTATCAATTTCAGTTTGGATCTATGTAAACTCTCAATAATAAAAGGTGTGATCTAAATTGACCCTAAATCTACAAACATATTAAATTTTTATAAGACATATTATAAAATTACAACCTAAAATACATTCTAAATGTTGCATATAAATAAGTTTCTACCTTCTCGCTAGTGGAAAAGATAATGGATGGGAAAAGATTGATGCTATAAACAGTATCCACATCTAAGTCTATACTTGAGAAGGGCGCAACTACCATTCAATTATTTTCATATTGTAACGCCCCAAAAATCCCGAACCTTCTTTTTGCGACTTCTATGTGAATGTGTGCTTAATATTTAGTCAGGAGTTAATTATGTGTTAATGGGTCCTCGGTTCGAATCCTAGCTTAGTATTTTTAGGAGTTTAATTTTGGCCTTCTAGAAGGTTAAAAGTGGCGTGAAGATGGACTCTAAGGAGTGTGATCAGAAGAGAAAATATAGGAAGAAGATAGGAGAGCTTATCGTGGAGAAAAATTAGGAGATGGGATGTGGATGAAGTGGAGCCAATTGGGACTTTAGGGGTTCGGCTTTGGGTATTTATAGGGGGTGCCGAATTCTTTTTGAAGAGTTTCCCTTATTTTGCCAAACTGAATGCTTCATTCTTCTTCTTCTTTCTAGTTCTTTTTCCTCTTTTGCAATTGCTGAATCTTATTCTCCCAAATTCCCTTGCTCATCATTCTTTCTCTTCTCAAGAAAAAAAAATTCCTTTTGGTCTACCTTTAGAATAGCCGAATCTTCCTTTGGCTGATTATTCCTTTGGGTGTAAGTATTTCTTTTTCTTTGGTTCAGTTAATATTGATAATACCAATTACTCTTTCCCTCACTTCTCATAATCGGTTTTGGGTAGGGAATTAGTATTGAATCTTTGTGCTTCAGATTTCTACCGAGTTACTCTTCACATTTCGAGTTTGGGTAAGTATTTCCTTGATTTTAGGTAGTTGGCCGAATGGATATTTATTTTATGATGGTGATTCGTGATGGATACGAGTCCCCTACTATTTTGGTTTTAATGATGAAAGATTAATGTAGATTTAGAAACATTTCGCGATTAGTGGTCAAGGGAAAACTATTAAGGCTTGTCGCACACGGTAAGATTACGGTGAGGTTTCGGTTTTTGATAAAGTATGTATTAAGCCCATGATTAATCGTTAAGTGATGTCGATTGTAGGTTCATGATTAAGGGGATTGCATCACGCGTTATTACCAGGTGTGTACAAAAACTACACACACACGATATCGGCAATGCCGAAAAGTCGAAAAGCCGAAAGTGGCTAAGTGGGCCGGTGGTCCCTAGGGCTAAGATATGTGGAATTGTTGATTTGCCTGTATGGATTGAATTAGTCATGCAAGATACATGACCTGGAATTGATTTGGGCCTAATGGGCCATATGTAAGAGATTGGGCCTAATGGGCCACATGAATGTGATTTGGGCCAATGGGCTATATGAGAGAGTTGGACTTAGTGGGCTTTATATATGGGTTTGGGCCTAGTATCTGATAACTGCCAAAACATACATAAAACTTAAACACATAATTGCAACCGTGGACAAGTCATAAGGTTGAAGTGTGGTAATGGGTATATGCATGTCTAGGATTGGATCTAGGAAGAGCTTGGTACTTAAGCGGTCTCAATGACCCACCTCCTCTTCTCTGGAATCCTACCTGGTGCATAGTATCTGTTCATTTTGGCCAACGGGGACTTGTTAACGGACCCAGGTAAGTACTAAATCCATAATACTTTAAAATGACCTAAATGCCCTAAGGGTGAAAATGACTAAAATATCCCTATGAGTTAAACTTAGGATTTATGGGTATGACATGATGCATTCATATGATATACTGCCTAGGTTGCATGCGGGTGGGAATTATGGTACGGAGGAAGAATTTGAGGGTCGCATGGTTACTTGATGACCGTGGATCCACCGTTGGCAGTTAAAGCCCAATATATAACTAGCAGTTTTGGTGCAACGTTAGGTAGTACTGCAACCGGGCTACCACTGCTGTGTAGTGGATGGGTGGGTCGATTTAGAAATCCCCACAGGTGTATAAGGTTAGAAGGGAAATGCTGTGTAGCGGATGGATTATTGGGAAGGGTTTTTACTTCATTGCATATGTGATATGTTTAAGATGATGATTTTATGACAAGGGCTTTAGCCCAACTGATTGCTTGTATGCTATTTGTTTGTTGAGGGTTGTACACACTAAGTTTCGAAACTCACTCCCTCTTATATTTTTCTCAGGAAATCCCCAGTAGTCGGTTCGACGAATGGAGGGACTCAGAGGTGGCCAGCTAGCAAGACATTTTCGTTTTTCCTGATTTTTTATAGTTTTAAGTATTTGGATTATTTTAAGTTCAGATTGTAATAATGTAACATCCTGAATTAATGGGTCTATGCGTTTAGTGTAAGGATATGTTTAATATGTTAATTTAAGTGATAGGGGTCCAATTTGGGCTCAGGACTAGACAAAGGCCTTGGTTAAATTATCTGATTGGGCATTATAGAGTTAAAAGGTGGTAATTGTGTTTAAAATACCAATGTGGGCTTGTGGCCCAACAATAGGTGGTGCTGCAAGGGAGTTAGAAGGTGGCGTCACTAACAGTTAAAGGGGCCCAAGTTTTGGCCGCAAGGAGCCCATGTTTTTGGGCCATTTTTGGCACTTAAAAGGGAGCAA
Organism: Gossypium australe; assembly: GCA_005393395.2. NCBI lineage: Eukaryota > Viridiplantae > Streptophyta > Magnoliopsida > Malvales > Malvaceae > Gossypium > Gossypium australe. The sequence goes on from CM016617.1 coordinate 19,240,716, forward strand.
GGGGTGACGCCACAACAAGGGTGTAAGGGGCCCAAAATTTAAGTTCTATGGAGCCCAATTCTCTTAATTTAAGTAAGCTAAATTCGGCCTTAGGGTTAGGTGAAGTGGACGGCAACAAGGCTCAAAAATAGGAGGATTTATATGGATTTTATAATTGATAATATAGAAGATAAAAAGGAGAAAAGATAGGAGCTATCAAGGAAAGGTGATGGCTGAAAATCCACCACCTAGAGGAGTAAAGAATTCGGCTACTTCATGGAAAAGGGGTGCCGAATTTTCCCTTTTTATTAGCTTGATTTTTTGTTATCAGGAAGGGTACTTTCGGTTTTTTTATAGGAGTACCGAAAATTCTATAAATAGGGGGGATATCTCATTGATTCTGGCATTTGAACCCTAATTTCTTCTTCTTCCATTGTGCCGAAATTCTTAGTCTCTCCCTCTGCAATTTTTTTCTTTAATTTCTTCAAAAGCCGAAACCTCTCCCTTCACTCTCTTTTCCATTCTTTTCCTCTTGTGCCTATTTATCTAAAAAGCCGAAATCTCCATAGTTTTTCTCTATTCATCTCATCTGTGAGTTGGTTCTATTTCTTCTGGCATTTAAAACTTCTTCTTTGACATTGCCGAATCTTCTCTCCAGTGCTAGCCGAATTCACTGTGCTAAGGTAAGTGTCGACTTCTGTTAGATCTCATGTTCTATTTCGGTTTTTGAAAGGCAAAAGCTGAAAAGCTAATAGTTTAATGGTTCTATGTTGGGCGACATTCCGGGATTTGAAGGAAACTTGGTCGTCTAGATCTAAAAGCCGAAAATCGCTAGTCTCCAATTTCGGGATTTTAAGGTAAGGAGATTTTCCCTAGATTTTTACTAGATTCGTTCATAGTACACAAGATCTTAACTTTATGATGAGGATTAACGATCATACATTGTGATAGTAGTTCTGACAAGGACTTGTGATGGAATTAAATATGGATCAGGCAAAGGAGAAAATCCCTAAGTTTAAGAAACGAGCGGTATCTGCCGTTCGAGATTGGCCACTTGTTTGTGGACCGGCTTCTAAACAACACCTTAGGCAGATAGCAGTTGTGTCGACTACGGATAGCGTCGACATAAAAAGCATCGTTTTATCGGTAATCAGGTGTGTAGATCTCTAACACACTATTAATCCTGTATGTATGTCTATATATATGTTATGGGCTAAAAAGCCGGAAAGAGGCTGTATAGACAGTCGAATGGAACCCTAAAAGGGTTAGGCATGGATTCCAGGTACGTAAACATAGAACTCTCTATGTGTATCGAAATATATGTAAGCCTGCATGATGTTTTCTTAATATGTGTATGCTTGGGGGGGATTATGATATTGAAGGGGAAGTGCATGATAGGTCACTTGGTGATCGGTGGTAGAAAACCCACAAATATAAATGATAGGTCACATAGTGATCGGTGGCTATGCCACGTTTAATGATTCCTGAATAACAGGAATAGGCAGTACGGCTGTCGTTATGGTGTGTAGCAGATGGAGGGTTGATTGTAGAAATCCCCAAGGTGTGATGGTTGGTACGGGTTGGTGTGTAGAGGATGGATTTCTAGGTTTGGGTTGGGCCATTCATCATGTATTATTTATCATGTAATTATGATTGTTGCCATTGTGTATGGGCTAAGGCCCATAATATGTTTGTGGGCCCAAGCTTTTTTTTTTGTTTTCAGGATTTGCACACTGAGTCTTGGTGACTCACCCTTTATTTTCCTTAACTTTTCAGATGAGCAGTAGATCGTGGACATGGGAGCCGAGACGGACTCGAGGGGCCATCAAGTTTTTATCTTTATAGATGATTTCAGTTTTTTTTTTAAGTTTTTAATTGTGGGAATATTTATCTAATAAGGCCCCATGTTTTATATTCAACTAAGTAACTTTTTAATATTTGCAACTTATGAGATTATGTCAAAGGTTTAATTATTCAAAATAATAATAATACAAGGTTTTTTTATGTCATTTATTTATTCAAATATTGTCTAATTAACTTACGGTTTCCAAAACCAACAAAGCAAAAGTTTTTAATGTACAACCCGTAGCATACCAGATCTGGTCGAAACGTATGGGCCGGGTTTGGGGTGTTACAAATAAGGCCTCCCTCTGCTTATCGTTACATTGATTGCTTTACTTTCTATTGAATTTATATCAAGTTCTTTTCTGGAAACAACGGTTTTTATTCAAAATTAAGCTTTCGCTGGTAAAAAGTTTTATTTTTAATACTTGTTAACTCATAATCAAAAAGACGGATTTCCAAATACATATCGTTTTGGAAGACAACTATAATCTGGGTTTTTAATCAAAATTCTTTAAGAAGGGTATTCAATGAAAACAAGGTTTTTGCAAAAACACTTCAATGTGACACGCTGGATTCGACCATAACGTTCGGGCCAGGCTTCGGGTGTTACACATATTGTTAAAGGCTCAATATAGAAATTCCAATACCATAGACCTCCAACTATATGTACGGACACGAGCAAGTTCCTCTAGCAATGATCGATACATTAAGCGGTAAAGAATCCCAGACTTATTAACTATATACAATCCACCAATGACGTACAATACATACGCATTAATATATTAGTCAAGTTCTTCATTGCTCATATCATCTACTTTTAGATACTCAACCAATGTATTCAACATGTGAACTTCACTTGACTTCTCTTAAAGTCATTCTTGTCAACTAGATATTGGCCAATTAACCTCTTCACTTCTGGCTCAAGCTTAAACTTGTAGTTTCAATGACAGCGACTCCTTCAATTGGAAGGCCCATGATTAGGACTACAACTTTCAATATGAATGTCACATCACCACAGGAGAAATGGAAGGTAAAAGCCTCTCGTCTCCACCATTCCACCCAGCTGTTGTTGGATCCGGTGCCCTAAGTATATTCGTTTGTATGCTTGTACTTTTCGAACAAATCGGTTTAATAAAATTATTCATAAATTACATTAATACCCTTTGAACATTCTCATCAATGGTTTTTGCCTGCAAAGCAAAATGGAAGCACATATTAGCTCACTGGTTATCTATTGTTTAACTAATACTAAGCAGAATTACGTGGTCAGATCATAATATGGAAAGACAGTAGTAGATGAACCTGAATATGTCCGTATTTTAATTAGAAATGAGCAAACCAATTAAAAAAACTAATATTTCATCTATCAAGTCCAATTGGAAAAATGCTTTATCTTGAGGATCGGAGCGGATGACTCCTAGAAGATAGAGACATAAATTTGACTGACTATATTGACAGTACATCGAACAAGACCCAAGTAGAATAGATCTTGAATCCGTTTATAGATTTATTCACTTGTGACGTTTATAGTGTGGCATACCTTAATCCTGAGTGGATGGTGGGCTATATATGTGTAACTCATATACTTTGACGTAAGTAAAAGCTTGACTTCAAATAAATAAGGAACTAAAAGCTGGTGCATTGGGTATACGACTTCTACAGTATGTAGCATCATTCACAATAGTGGAATTAATAGCCCAAGAAATGGGTAAATGATATCATCTCATCAACATTACATGATAGATGAAGAGTTAATGTGACCATGGGTCGTTTGTCTTTGTGATGAATGACTTAATTACTATTTGATAATGATTGACTTTTTATGAAGAAAGATGCAATGTTTACGATGAGGTAAAATAAAATCATATTGGGAGAATGGATTTATCTCAAAAAGATCAAGGATATCTTATGAGGGTAACACACGTAAAATAGAATCATATTGGAGAATGGATTTATCTCAAAAAGATCAAGGATATCTTATAAGGGTAACACACTTATGACAAGGTCCTTGGACGAGCACTGATCGAGTAGCTTTTGTAATTGTATGTAATTGGGGAAAGCACAATCACGATACTATAGTAGAATGACTTCGTAACTAAATGAGTTTGTAATTAATAGGCAAAAAGCTGGATCTTAATTATAAATAATTTGAGCCCTAATTACATAAGTCCAATCGGTCCATCTGCTAGCTTAGTGAAACCAAAATTAAATTGCATTTAGAATCAAATTAAAAGAAATGGATAGAAATGGTAAACTTAGAGAAATTAATCAAATTTGGAAATGAATGTGGTTTTTCACTAAGTATAGAACTGGCCTGAGAATAACTTTAAGTTTTTCAAATTATTATTTAATTAGATAATTGAAGTTTGAAATAGAATTAAATTAATTGGACATTGCGAATCCGTTGAATATGGAAATTCAATATTTTCTCATAGATTCTTTTACAGTAAAGTTGCCATAACTTTAACAGAATTAGAATTGGATTGAAAATTTATTTAATTAGAAAATTAATTAATTTAATAAATAATATTTATTTTTGGCAATAGAAAAACATATATTAGGTAGGATTAAATTATAAAGTGTTGGGTTAAAAGTCCAAGAAGCACGTATAATTGGACCCAATACAAGAGAGGCCCAAAACCCCTTATAATGTGTATAAGGGGGCGACAACCCTAGTAATTAAATTATACTAGGGTTGTTTCCCTTTTATCCTAGTAGAACTAGGGGACTTGTTTTTCTATCAGATAAGTATTATTTGTATTCTACTAATTCAAGTAGGATTCTTCAATCTCTCTATACATAAATGGCACTAGTAGGGCTAAAAACACACAACTTTGAAATTTTGTTATTCTACCCAAAAATAGCGATAATTTATTTTCTAAGTATAAATTATATTTTCTGGGAATAACAATTCTATCGGTTTCTATAGAGAGAAATTACTTTCCTACTAAAAGTAATAAGATTGTTCCTAGTTCTGTGTTTGATTTGTGATTGTTTGAGCCTACACTTGAAGTGGTTCATGGTACGAGAATAACAGAGAAGGTCATTTGGTTGAAAGTCGAAAACGTCTAAGATCGGTTTCGCACAAAGCGCAGGTACTTTTTGGGAAAAGTTTATTATTATAAATATCAAATTTAAACTAGATTTTTTTCCAACAACTATGAACAATGGCAATTGTAGTGGAAAATGAGGTACTTTGACCACCTTCAAAATATCCATTCTCTAGCTTTCCACCGAGGTTGTGAGCAATAGCAATTGTAGTGGAGAAAAAGGTACTTTTGCCACCTTGAAAATATCCGCTCATCTATATCGTCCATAAGCTAAACATGTTCTTCATCTAGAATAAGATGATATACATTACTCTGAATTCAGGGGTTTCATTCCTCAACCTAATAAGTAAATGAAAAAATAATCAATGTTACAATGTATATAATATTAACAATAAATACCCTATCAATGGTTACTAAAAATATATGATTCACATCCCTCAACGGAGCCTTAGTAGGGTTTAAAATATCGATTCTAAGGTGAAATGTAACACCCCAAATCTGGCCTGGAAGTTTAAGCTGAATTTGGATGAATTACACCAATGTATTGAAAACTGATTTCTTTTCAGAGTTTTAGCTTTGAAAGACAGAAATTCATTTTAGTCGGTTTAGGTGGTTTTGTAGTTTCGTGTTAGAAACTGACAGATACGGACGAGATTATCAAAAGAAAAGCAAGGTAAATCCAAAAACAATTTACAAACCCCAAAAGATCAAATACTAACTATATCAATGCAAAACAATTTGAGCTCCTATACACCGTCCGATCCTAAGTCCGATGTCTACCTAAACAGATTAAGCTAAGACAAACGGTAAGCTACCAAGCATCACGTATAACCAAAACTCAGACAAATAAACAAATCTTATTATATAAATCAAAGTAACACAAAGAATTTAATAACATTTTTATAACCAGTACGGAACAGATCTAGGGTATCACAAAGATTTCCACAACGGTAGTACAACAAAATCGAACAAAACAAAATGAAGCAGAACATAACAAATCAATCAGAATAGAACAGAACCGAACAGAGCAAAGCAAAGCAAAGCAGAACAAAATAGAGTAGAAGATGTGTGTTATGCAGATGTTGTATTTTTCAAACAGATCAAAATTCAGATTTATCATAAAACATCCTACCCAAACTCTGCTACACACCAAAATAGAGTTCGCCCAAAACTCGTCCAACCAAATCACACCAACAGATAACTGTGGACGGTGCCACTAGAATTTTACAGTTAAAATTGCCAGATTGGATATATGTGGTCAAGCCACTACAGTACAGCCAAGCTGCCAAAACAGAATTGTGGATAAACCACTAAATAATGCAGATCTGTAAACTACCAGAAACTTCCTCCTTTTATATCAACCTAAGTCTCATGCAATGTGTCATGGCATACATATGCAGAATTAAAGTAATGAGCATGTAAGTTATGCTATCTTTCAATAAAAGAATCAGTAAACATGAAAGTCCATGTTTTGTAAAACAAAGTTATCAAACCTTAACATATCTGATCGTTGATGCAAAGTCTTAAAATTTATAACTAGAATGATCGAACTTGGAAACTAACTATGACAACGATTTGAGGCAAGCGCACCTATCGAACAGTAGTATAGCTTAGGCAAGACCGGATTGTCGAACCCAAAGGAACCAAAAGTACTAATACTAACTCTCTTTTTATTATCTAGCCTAAAATAAAGGGAATTTGTTGTTTAATCTAAAATTAACTAATTATTAAACTAAAGATTTTTAGACAAGGAAGAATGAAATTTGGGGAAACACTTATGGGAAAAACCAATTGATTAAGACGATACCCGAGGAAGAATCCACCTAGACTTCACTTGTTATCTAACATTGAACTAGACAATTTATTCATTTGACTTTATCCATAGGATTCCCTAAGTTATATTAATCCCTCTCTTCAATGCGACTAACGTCTAACCCTAGGTTAATTAATTGAAATCTCTTTCTAATTAAAACCCCTAGAATCGCATTAACTCGATCTATGGACTCCCATATTAGGTTTCACCCTAATTCGGCAAAATCTCGTCACCCTATCTCTAGGCGTGCGAACAACTCCGCTTAATTATGATAGATATACTCTTAGGCAGGGTCTATTATTCCTCCACCTAAGCACATCAAACTTGAATCAATATCCCGAAAATATCAACACAAGAATTTAGAACGCTTAATTAAGAACAAATCAAATATTTATCATATAGTTCAGAAAACAATAACAAGATTCGTCTTAGGTTTCATCCCCCTCAGGTATCTGAAGGGTTTAGTTCATAATAATAAAAGAAAACATCTTAGAAGAAAAGATAAAACAAAATATAAGAAATCCCTAAAACCCCCTGAAGGAATTGAAGGAGAGATCTTCCGTCTTAAGTATGATTCCGGCTTCTTGAGATGGATCAACTGGCTATCTTCGAGTGAATCCCCACAAATCTGCCTTCTTTGGCCTAGCTGGACACCCTCTTACAAAAGCCTTGGGTTCCCCCTTTATTGGTGATACTTAGGGTATTTATATAGGCTTCGGAATGTGGTTCTTTGCCCCTAAGTATCCTAATCCGAGTGAAATTTTGCTTTGCCACGACAGGGACACGCCCATGGCACACGCCCGTGTGAATCGTGGCCAGGCCGTGTTCAAGACTGTTGAATAAGGCACGACCGTGTGGTCTTCGGCCCAGGCCGTGTGGATTTCGTGATATGGCCCATTTACTCCGTTTTGGGCCCGTTTCTTGTTCTTTTCATCCTTTGGTGCTCTCTTGGGTATAAAACATGAAAACAAAGGATTAATAGCACCAAATTACACAATTCAAGGCTCAAATCATCCAAAAGCATGCTAAATGTGGGCCTAAAATATGTTACTTTTACGGTTTATCAATATCATATCAGATTTGCCATGAAGTCACATACACTGTTAAAAATCAAAATCAGTAACAATCAATCTAACATATTTAGATATCACATATTCTTTATCAACAGAGTAATGTAGAGGCGTACCAGCAAACTTAACAAAATACAGATCGTACCTGGATAATTCGCACACATTACGTTCTGACAGATCCTACTCACTTAGGTTCAAACATAACAAACATACATACAGATCACAAGTTGTTCATCATCAGATCATCAGATATCAGGATACATAGCCTAATTCAGATCGTATGGACCCTACAATAAGTCTGCATTTGTTTCAAACGATGCTTGAGGCCCAAGGGAAAAGGCCCAACTATTGCTTCACACGCCCCTGTGGTTTTACATGGCCTAGAGGATTGGTCCGTGTGACTCCACACGGTCTGGCACACACCCGTGTGTCCCACACGGCCTAGCACATGCCCATGCCACTTTCCTATGTAGTCCTAATTCGTGAATAATGAGTTACACGACCTAGACACACACTCATGTTATATGCTTGTATGAACCCTGTACAATTTATAACCACACACGGCCTAGGCACAAGCCTGTTTTCCAAGCTCGTGTGTCTCTAATTTTTGTGAATAGTAAGTTACACGGCCTGCCATAGCCTGATACACGGCCGTGTGGCATTGACAGTCTCGTTTTTCGACGACTAAAATTTAAAGAAGAAGGTATTTTCAATACCCACCCGATACGGATTCGATGTAGGAGCAACAAGGATGAATCATGTCCCAACCAACGAATTACACTAGAAGGAGAAGTCAAACCCCGTACAAAATCGGTGTAATGTAACATAACAAAAAGAAAGGTCATTTGAAAATAAGAAACCAAAATGAATAAACTAAAGAATAGAAAAAGAATGACAGAAAAATGTCGCAGAAAAAGAAAGAACAAAATGAAAATAAAACACACCGGAGGTTTCTGGAAGGTTTTAAATAACCAACCGAAACTAACTACCATACAACGAAATTCAAAAATAAAACATTCCCTATTGCTTTCACCGGGATTCGAACACAAGACCAAAGATTATATAGAAGCTTAACCATTGAACCAGTAAGCTCATTCTTGACATCAATTGATTGAATTTAACTTATAAACAAAACATTCAAACGTAAGGGTTTAAGTAAAATAATAAAATTTCTAGAAACAAGATTAAAACCCAGAACTCACACACATACCCAGAACACTTGACCACTAAACCAAACCAATTTACTTGTCCAAAAATTCAAGATCTAAACTCATAATCGAGGTATGGCCACTCTTGGTTTCAAAACCCAATTTCTTCTGACCCAAATTTTGGAATGTTACATGAAAAGGAAGGATTTGGGGAGTTTTTTTTATTTTTTTGCTTAAGGAATTGACAACTGTAGGAGGCAACTTTAGCTTGGGTGAGAAAAAAAGCAAATGAAGGAGGGAGTATATATAAGCATAGTTAAAATGATTTTTTAAAAGAAGTCAATGCCCATGGACACTGTGTTGGGAAATTTTCCCATATTGTAGTAAATACGTAGTTGTTTTCTATGTATTTGAACAATGAATAAATAGATAAAGTTAATTTCACATTTCACTAGTATATCTTTTGTATTTCTATCTTTCATGTTTTTCATACATAGAGAAATTGTGATAAGAAAATATTAGTTTATTGGTTATCTAAGTTCAAACTAATGATAAGTGGCACTATAAGAACATTTACATTGCGAGAAAGACAACTTACTTTAGTAGATAATTGGAACAATGGAAATGTGCAAGTGTACACAATCGCAACACGTAATAAAGTAACAAGTAAATGTCGAGTTATCGTACCCACAGGGACTGTAAAAGAATTATTTATGAAAGTAATTTTAAACACTTTGGTAAAGGAAAAATATTTGGATTTGAGAAATGAATAAAAACTAGAAAACAAAGTAAAATAAAATAAAATAAAGTTCTAATGCACGATTTCAAAAGCTGATTTTAATCAAGATGATATAATTGTGTTGGATTAATTATATTTCCTTACCTTAGAATTATTAAACTTATGCTTATACTTGTTACGAATAAATCACGGCAACTCAGTAATTTTCTAATTTATAAACATATTTACAAATCAAAAATCCATTCATCTCTTGTACATATTCCTATGTCAATTCGACTGATAAAACAGATTTATAAAGGTAAACATGTTATTGCACATACATACTTATTAAATTAAACAATCTCTCGCATAATCCTATGTCGATTCAAACGATTAATTCACCCTAATAAGCATATAAAAGACTATGTGAGGTAACAAAGTATCCTTACCTTGAAACAGTTTAATCACAATAATCTTGCAAGTTATGTAAGGCATATGTATCGCCAAATATAATGCTAATCTAATCTTCAGCTACCTTAGAAGAATTAAACATGCACTGATTAAGTATTGTGTCCATTAATTACAATTTCAATGCGTTTAAATAATTAATTCTTTAGTTATCTAAACAATTATAATGCCAGAATAACTTAGGCATGATTTTACTTAATCAAGCATTTTACCGAGGCCTATAACAGCATAAACATAAATTTAACAAATCGAAAGGACGAAATGCAATCAACCTAACACGACTTAATTCAAACTAACCTGATTAAATTAACCATTCCAACAACATAAATATTCATAGATATGTTCATCATAAAAACAAAAAAAATTAAAGAGATAGGGAACAAGAATCAAATCCGGTGGTTTTCCGTGGCTTGACTAGGTTGTTCCGTTCCTCCTTCTTTGTTGTCCTCGCCGATCAAGGCTGCTATGAACACTCAATTGCTGCTCCAAAATGGCTGAAGAAGACCTCTTTCCCAAGGGAAGAAATCGGCACAAGAGCAAGGAACTTTGAATGGGAAAATGAGAGAAAAAGTGAGAGAGGAGAGAAGAGTTGTGAGAGAATAGATGTGAATGAGGGATGATTTGAATGGGCAGAAAAGGGGGTTTATATAGTTTAGGATGGCTGCTAAAAATAGCAAATTTCAGCAGCCAAAGAACCCCCTCATGGCCGACCATCCTACATGGCAAAGTTGAGACTTTCAACTTTGCTAAAATTAGCCTGGGGCAAATCCATAAAGCCTTAATTTAAGGTGGGGTTTGAATGCATTTTGGAAGTCTTCCAAGGGCCTTTTTGCAAGCTCATTTAATCAGCTAAAATGCTGATTTGGGTCAGCATTTGAACGGTTCTGGGCTGCCCAATTGGTGGCTAGTTCGGTTCACTCAATTTGGTTCAACTGGGCCATTTTTCCATAATTAATTAAAATTAATTTATTTAGCCCAAATTAAACTGGGAATAAATTAAAATTAATTATATTATGAATTAATACACATATTTGGACCGTCTTAGGCTGGAAATTATTTTGCCTTGTTACTTCGAATTGCTTCTCAGTTTTGTTCTTCTAACAGTGTCTGCCGGGTCAGTTTTCGCCCTTTGTACGAATCTGTCAAAAATAATAAAAATTCACTAAAAATAATTGTAAAATTGACTAAAAATTAACATGTTCAAAATTTTAATACAATTTAAGTATTTTATGACAAAAATTCTATCGAAAATGCATGATTTAAGTAAAATTAGGTATGAAAAAATATATAAATCTTTGTGTTTCCAATAATCTAAATGAGCCCGTAATCCCATAAAAGAATCAAAGTGAGCATTTGATTCAAATACTTAGAAGAATTATTATGTCACCTACAATTCCAATTAGGGAGATGGCTAGTCTTGGCTATCAGAGTAGTTGAATCCACGGGTAAAGATATAGATGTACTCATTGGAAGAATGATACATTGGACTAGACCCAAGTTAAATTAATTCTAAATCCGTTTGTGAATTTATTCGCTTGTGACATTCATGTTGTGACTTACCTAAATCCTGAGTTGGTCATTGACCATGTGTATGTAACTCATATGCTTTGATATAAGTGAAGGCTTATGCTCTAAAGATGATCAAGCCGGTAGTTGGTATGTTGGGTACATGACTTGTATATAGTATGGCTTTACTAGCAACAATAAATTTCATAGCTCGATTAAATATTTAACGATATTCTCTCATTAGCATTGTGTGGGTTGATAAATATGGAACATGGTCACGGGTTGCTTGTTCTCAAACGATCAATTTATCACATTCGCTAGTTGACAGTGATCAGATTAATCATTAAAAAGACACAATAGTGACAATGAGATACAATAGAATTGTATTGAGTAAACAGATTTAACTCAAAGGAATCAAGGATTTCATATGAAGGTAACACACACATGACGAGGTCATTGGACAAAGCAATTGAGTAGATTGCTTTCGTAAAGAGTATATAATAAAGAGTTTTCAACTATGGTACTTTTTGTGGACTAACTCTATAATTAAGTAAATTGCGAATTATCAAAATGATGCTTCTGTACATAATTGCAATTACTTGAGCCTAATTGTATATGTCCGATTGGTCCCCCCGCTAGCTCAACAAACGCTCGAACGAGTTGTATTTGAATTAGAAGAAAATTTTACGACTTAAGAAATAATTTAATTGAGTCTATTTACTCGATATAGAATTAAATTAGGAGGTGGTGAGAATTTATTCAACTAGTGAATTTGATTAAAGAATTTTCTTAAAAAATTAATTTGGAAAATCTCAGTGATTTTTGGGGAAATTAATTTTTATCAAGTAAAATTAAATTAATCAAATTAATTAAAATAAATATGATATTTTGAAAATTAATTTTCAAGTTAGACAATTTCCTCAATAGGTAATTGAACTTGAAATTCGGACCCGATAACCAAAAATTGAGACTGAGAACTAAAAGTGGTAAAATCAAGCCCAGTGTATAAAGCTAGACTGGACTGGTCATACCGTCACTGGCCTAGACTGAACCAGCAGTAACTGAATCGGCTATCGCACCAGCCAGGCATGTAAATGCATAGCTAATGGTGCCCTGGCCATGACAGCAAGTTGTTCGAATAGTCTGCTAAGGGTCTCGGCCAACCCCATCAGCAGTATTGGGCCAAGCGTGCGTGAACGCCTAGCCAAGGGACGTTGCACCCCGTACTGCATGGGCAAGCACCTTCTAATTGAGAAAAAAGGAGGTTGGGCGTAGGGCAAACCCCGCCCCAGCCACAACACTAGCGACTTCAAGAGGAGGTGTCGTGTAACAACCCGGTACAGTGGCGTCGAAAAGTACGGTTTTGGGTTTCATTTTAATGAATTGAGTCTGTAAATAATTAATAAAAATATTTACAGAATTATGCTATAAATGAATTGAATGAGGATAAGTAATTTAGTTGATTTGAGTATTTAATCTAGTCCAAGGATTAAATTGTAAATTTAGATCACTATAAATTTTAATTTGAAAATAGTTAAAGGGACTAAAATTGCTAATAGCCCAAAAATTTTGGATGGCAATTCAAATGCCAAATTTGTGGCTAAAAAAACATGGCTGATATTTGTTATTATTTATTATAAAATAATAATAATAAAGTTAAAATAGTTTAAGTGGAAGGAGAGAGAAGATGTCTCCTCCATTCTTCCGTGTGAGAAAAAAAAAAGAGAAAAGAAACATAATAGATTTGTTTAGGGTTTTCAAACTTTAACACGCAAATTGGTAAGTATGACCATAAGTCAACTTATTATTTATTTTTCCTTTTAATTTCATTGTTAAGTAAGTTGACAAAACGAAGGAAGTTACACAATTGATTATTGTGATAAAGAGTCAAATTGTATAAAAATTTGAAATATTATGATTTATTAAAGTTGCATATTTGGCTTGAACATGAGATGAATCATGCCATGTTTTATATGAAATGACATTTATCGGAAGAGTTGTTGTTGAGATCAATAGAATGGAAACTGAAGTAAGAGTGAAATTAGACTATGGATTGTTGTAGTAATTGTTGGGCAAAGTTGAGAATAATTAATGAGTTATAGAATCAAATAAAATAATAGTAATAATAACTGCTTCGACTATAAGTCAATGAGCACTAGGCGCATTTTTCTTCGAATGCCCCAATTGTGGCTTTCACAATTACTACTTCGGCTGAGTCGATGAGTGCAGCGCGCGAATTGTTTACGTCGTATATATCGATATAAAATTACTTTGACTATAGGTCGATGAGCATCGAGCGCACTAACCATCTGACATACCGATGAGTGTTGGGCACGATTATTGCTTTGGATTAACTGATGAGCGTTGGGCGCAATTTGATTAGTTTGGGGCATATCGATGAGGCAATGAGTGTCGAATTATAGTATTAATAGGATCCGTAAATTAATTTGGATCCAAGCTATTTATTAGCGAACAATCAATATTGAACACGAAGAATGGTTAGATTCAAATTGTTAATGTAATGCAATATGACAAATTGAGACAAAATCAAATAAGGTTGCATATGTCGTTAGCAAAAAGTGTTAATAAGTTTGTTAAAATAGATTGGTTAGTTATAATATCACATTTGGTTTGTTTGGGATACATGTGTATATTAATGTATTGGATAAACTTTGATATGAAACATACTTGAATTGATCTAAGGAAGAAATAAATTAACTGAGTCCAATTATTTAAATTTCAAGCTATATTGAGTAAGTTATAGTAATACCACTTGAAATTAATACTAACCAAATGGTCTCATTTTCATATGCAGGCTAGGTGTATTTTGAGATTTTTTACTTAGAGTTGTCAACATCCAACCGACAAATCCTAAACTCAACAAGGTTGTTTTGTTTCAAGTTGGCATGTACTTAGTTTTTAGGAAAGTCATTTGGCTATAGATATGTATTTGTGACATAAAAAAAAGATTAACTTTTGGTTGCTACAATCATAATATTATTAGTTAACTAAATGGTTTTAATGTGATATACTTAGTTTATGGTATGTTTCAGATTATTGAAATGTTGGGAATTGATTTGGGAGATGATTTAAATATGAATATGTTGTGAAATCTAAATTTTGCAGGGGGTTTTACGTAAAATAAGTAGAAATGCTGTCGAAATTGTTTTAAAAATAATTTTACCACTACACTACCATTTCAATAAAGTGAAATAGTAAAATAGATTGTTTCAGCATTTGAATGTGGCATTTTATATTCAGATCCTCTAACTAGGTCAAATGTAATGTGTCACACGTCGAGCCGGCTAGACCCATTTGGAAAAAAAGGTGACAATTCGGGGTGCCAAGAGGAAGTTGCATTGGCGATGGTACCATCGGGCATGGCAACTGTGACGACGGCTGGCAGATGGTCGGCAATAGTGGTTCTTCAGTGGTAGAGCAGTAGAAAAATTATACTCCTAGTGGGTCTCTACCAGGTAAATTGATTTCAAATTAACTTTTCTAAAATAATATTATTTTAACAAATTCAACATTAAATTTAATTTAATATTTATCTTGATAGTATTTTATTAATTTAATATTATGTGAATAATTTCAATCCTAGTTTAACTCTCTCTAAACGCTCCCTATATAAAGAAAGTCTAGGTCATTATTCTTACACACTTGAATTCAGGAAAAGTTGTAGAGAGAAAAATCTCTGGAAAAATTATTCCAAAAAATTTCTAAAGATATTTTTATTATTTACATTGACCCTAGAAGTTTAGAGAAATTATGAAATTGCCCACTAGTAATTTTGTGAAAAAAAATTCTGATTGAAAGTGAACCCACACTCAGCAAACATGAGCTTGAGGATAGCGAAAAAGACCACTTGGTCGAAACATTCATCCAAAAAAGGTTTGAATTTTGATTAAGTATTTATTACTTTAGATAACACAACCAAATTCTTATTTTCGAAAACAAATTTAAAACTCTAGTTTTCCCTTAAACCTATTCTCCACCACATTTTCCAAACTCAATCTTTCAACACTCCAACATTAATTTACAAAGGTTAGGCTTAGGTAAACGGTTAAAAATCAATAATAACTAAGGTTGACATCCACCGATGTCAATCTCTTATTAAGATATTTATTAAAGTTAGGTTTACAATAAATGGTGAAAATTTAAATACATAAGAACTCGAAACATAAGCAATTATTAAGATTAGGTTTACGATAAATTGTGAAAATTAAATAAATACAAACTCGACATCCATAGGTGTAAAGCTTAGTATAATGCATTTATTAGGGTTATGTCGAAACCATTTTTTTGACAAAACGGGAATCGACTTTGGGTTTTGAAAACGAATAAAAACGGGAGTCGCCACTGACCTTTTATTAGGTGTGATCGGGTCACCTTTGTTTTAATAAAATGTTTCAGTTTACTAAAACGGGGCTTTTGGTCTACGAATATTCGAGAGAATGGATTCGGGAGTCGGTTATGTGCGAGGAAGGGTTAGCACCCTCGTCACGCCCAAAATTGGTACCGATTTGATCAATTAATGTCCTCATGTCGAAAGTTGAAAATTTAAAAGGAATTTAAAAATTCGACCTCTTTTGGAAATATTTGCGTTTTCTTGAATTAAATCAAGATCTTCTCGTTTCGAAGGAATAAAATATCACATCCAATACTTTAGGACACGATAGTTTAAATCCTCGAGCCCGAGATCATCTCATAGTTTTCCCGAATTGCAAATCGAAATTTTCTCGTTCCAAAGGAATTAAAATATCACATCCAATACTTTAGGACACGATAATTTAAAAACCTCGAATCCAAGATCATCCCATGGTTTTCTCGAATTGAAAATCAAGACTCCCTCGTTTCAAAGAAATAAAATATCACATCCAATACTTTAGGACACGATAATTCAAATCTTCGAATCCAAGATCGTCTCATAATATTCTCAAATTGAATATCAAGAATTCCTCGTTCCGAAGGAATGCAATATCACATCCAATACTTTAGGATACGATAATTCAAATCCTCGAATTCAAGATCATCTCATAATTCCTGAGACTCATGCATTAAAAAAAATATCAAAAGGATATTCGAGTATTTGTCCAAACAAAAAAAAAATGAAACCATGCATGTTAGGACACGTTTTCTCGAATTTTCAAGCACCGAATATTGCCTTTATTTTAAGAAATCAATTTTATATTAGGTAAAAGTCAATAAGCACGAATTTGTGAAAACGAGAAAGACATGAATCGCAGTATTTACACGTACGATTGAATAATAATAATTACATAATGTGAGAGAATAAAATAAACAAGCCAAAGATAAGAGAAATAATGAAAGAAAAAGTGAAAATGGAAGTAAAATAATAATAATAATAATAATGACATGAAATATGTACAATGGAAATATATAAATATAGTAATAATAATGATAATAAAAATAGTAATAATAATAATAATAACAATCATAATAATAATAATAATAATAATAGTATAGTAATAATATTACGATAGTAATAATAATACTAATAATAATAATAAGACTAAAAAGATTGTAAAATAACTACAGAAAAGGATCAAATTGCATTCAAAAACAAAAGTTTGGGGTCAATTCGGAGTAAAATAAGAGCGAAAGGGCCCATTTGAAATGCTCGTAAAAAAGGGGGGCTAAAATGAAAATAACCCCACCCTTCAAAATATGCAGTGTTTCAACTGGCCCAGGCGCGGACCAAATCAGAAATGAAATAAAATAACAGGGCCGATTTAAAAAATTTAAAGAAAGCAAACGATGATGAAATTGCGATGCACAGCAAAAGAGGAAGGACTGCGTGCGGAAATATCCCATTCGCAG
Source organism: Gossypium australe (assembly GCA_005393395.2). Taxonomy (NCBI): domain Eukaryota; kingdom Viridiplantae; phylum Streptophyta; class Magnoliopsida; order Malvales; family Malvaceae; genus Gossypium; species Gossypium australe. Next base: position 19,258,157 of record CM016617.1, read on the forward strand.
CAGAAACACGCGGACCTTAGCTAAGCGGGTCGGGTTGTCTGGGTTCCCCAAAACGACGCCATTTTGGCGTATGGGGAACCCAACGAAACGTTGTCGTTTCGGGAAGTATAAAAGGCCGAATTTTATGTTTTTCTTTTCATTCCAGATCTTTCTTTCTTTAAAAAAAAACTTTAACCTTCCCCTTCCCTTAGCCTGACCGATTGGTCTTCGGCCGTCGTCCGTCGCACTACCACGTATGTGGTGACCGTTGAAGCAGAGCAACGGGCCTTAGCCCCGTTTCTGAGCCCGTATATGAACAGAGTTCCGGCGTTCCAAATCCCCGAGAGGAGAGAATCTCTTTCTCTACCTCGGGCTTGGATTCAACAACGGGGAAGAGGATTCGTCGACCCCCCCACTGGAGTTCAGGTTCGTATTTCCTCACCTTTATTACTATTTTGTTTTTTTTTCTAAGATTTTGAAATGATAAAATAAAGTAAAAACGAAAGCAAATAATAGTAAATGTGAAAGTCGGAAACCTTAATGTATCCCTGTTATTGCTGAAGATTCGTAAAGAACGGAAAAAAGCCTCCAAATATTCTGATCTGTGTTTTCTGTCACTATTTTTGATTGAAATTCTCTTTTGTATTCTATCGATCTCCCCCCCCAAAAAAAAGAGACCTTTTACATTCTTTTTTCAAAGGCTTTATAGCCGAATGACAAATAATAAGAAAATACCACCGTCTTGCTCGCGGTGTTGCTGTTATTTTGTCCTCTTTTTGCAGGGTATAGTGGAGCAAATGGAGGAGATGGTGGCCGACGGTGGTGCGCTTGTGGGTGCTGCGGCGCTGGTGGATGACTGGAGGCCCTAGTGGGTTGCGGCGCTAGGGTTTTCAGAAACCCTAGTTTCTTCCAAAAATTTTTAGTTTTGGGGCCTATTGGGCTTGTTTGTTATTGGTCAAAGGGTTGAGAAATGGGCTGTTTCATTTGTTTTATTGGCTTGGTATTGATTTTGTAATTAGGCTCCAGATTTGTTTGGTAAATGGACTGTAATTTTGGACATTTCTTAATTTGGTTTATTTCTGGCTGAATTTTAGGTTGTAAATGGGCCCATGGGCAAAATTTGGTTATTACAGGTTAGGTTTAGTAAAAAATGAAAATATTTAATACGAAGAAACTTGACAACATCGATGTCAAGGTCTTTTTGTATATATATTAGGGTTTAACTGTAATAGCCCAATTTTAGTGATGTGAGAAATAGTGGTTTGAGACCACCAAATCTGACAAATGAACTCGTAGATTATATTATTTAATATTTACGAGCCAAATATAGCTTTTAAAAGATTTTTGAAATAGTAAATTGTGTTTTATAAAGATTTATTTGGTCATGAAATTGAGAAAAAGAGGTATCGAGATCTCGGTGTTATAAACCGAGTCATAAATATTTTTATGAATATTTACGGAATGTCAATAAGGTAGTATTAAAATTTCGTTAGAAAAATTTGACGTTTGGGTGGTTAATTAAATAAAAAGGACTAAATTGAAAAAAAGTGTAAAAGTTGCTAGAAGGATTAAATAGCTCAATTGTCAAATGAGAAGGACCCAAAGTGAAAGTAAGCCCAAAGGAGATATTTTGGGCGGAAATAGTTGAGAAAAATCAGGAAATGGGTGAAATAAGGGCAAAATTGGAAAATTGTCAAAATTAGCTAAATAAAAATGAGACCAAATTGGAATATCTAGAATTCTCTTCATTTCTCTTCATTTTCATCAGCTGAAAAATAGCCATGGAAGAGGTTTCAAGCTGGTTTTCATACTCTAGCTTCATGTAAGTTTAATTCTTGCTTTCTCCTTGAAATTGCTATGTTTTTTGGACTTTTACAATTGGGTCCAACTTACTATGTCATTAGTTTTTGATTCTATGGCTAATTTTTAAAGTTTCTATGGATGATTGCTGGAAGCATATGATGAATAAACATAGAATTGAAGCTTTAATTTTTATATATGATGATTTTATCAAGTAAAATTTATGGAAATTAGTTTTAGGACCTAATTGTGAAAGAGTTTAGAATTAAGGTCTAATGCTAAAGTTTTGATTTTCAAGGGTTATGAAGTAGTTTAAAATGATAGAATAAAGTATTAATTGATAAAAATCAGCTCAATTGAGGGGTTAATTGGACAAGGACTGAATTATATGAATTGTGAAATTTGGGGCAAAATGGAAATCAACACTTTCACCAAAATAGTTTTGGACAGCAGCAGTAGTCTAACTTTGAAAAATCACAAAAAATTGTAGAAATCAAATTAGAGGATGACTAAAATATGGAATTAAAGCTTATTGAGTTTAGTTTCTTATAAAAGAAACGGTGTAAGCAATGGAATTGTAAATCATGAGATATAATAGGTTTTGTGAGACAAGGTCACAATGATTTCGGGTTCTCCTGTTCTGAATTTGGAAAATCATAAAAAATTGGAGAAAAATAATTAGGGGCTTAAATTTATATTTTTAAAATCCTGAATGAGTCTATTTTCAATAAAACAAACGAGAACATTATCTGAATCCTGTATGAGGAGATAATTAATTTTTAATGAAGAAGGGTTGGAACTATCACATAGCAGAACAGGGGTGATTTTAAAGAATAAATTGTACTTATTGGCTAAATCAAAAATTTTGAAAATTTTATGGCAAGTAGGTATATGAGTCTAGTTTTAGGAAAAATTAGCAGATCTTAATTTAGATTTCTTTAGCTCAAGATAAAAATAATTTAGTGACTATGACACGAATGGACAGCTTGAATATTCACATAAATAAATAGTGAAAAATTATAGATAATGTTACTTACAAGTGTGTTATTTATACTAAGGATGTGGATGGAGAGGAGGAGGAGGAAGAATATATGAACGACTTGTGTATAAATTGATCACATGCCCAATTATAATTGATAAATGTTGAATTAGAAATGATATAATGTTTTATTTGGAATATTTATTATGAAATTATGATTATCGTTATAATACAAAAATTGAACTTGTGAGTTTATATGGCTTAGTGATCGTTTGTTAATTTTATGAACTTCATGATGTGTTATTTCATATGTATTGATGATAAAATCGTGAATAATGTAAAAGTATGAAAATTGAATAAATGATCAAATTGAGCACTTCAGTTCAGTGATAAGATGAATTGACGGAAAAGACCATGGCTGAACCATGGCAACAAGTGATAAGTGATAGCTTCGGCTACACTTATCTGATCAAGGGCAAGTGAAAGTGATAAGTGAAAGCTTCGGCTACACTTATCTGATCAAGGACAAGTGAAAGTGATAAGTGGTAGCTTCGGCTACCTGATCAAGTGAAAAGTGGTAGCTCCGGCTACCTGATCAGTGAATAGTGGTAGCTTCGGCTACAAGTGACAAGTGACTTTCGTGTAAGACCATATATGGGATACGGCATCAGTGCGATACATGTTTAAAATGTAAGACCATAGCTGGGCTATGGCATTCTAGTGAAAATTGATGAATTGACAGATAAGTCCATGGTTTCACCATGGCATAATGATAGTGAAGATGTAAGACCATGGTTGAGCTATGGAATTCTAGTGAAAAGACCATAGCTATTTATGGCATCAGTGATTATCAGTGAAATTTAGTGCATACCGGTGCAGACCAATTTCTTAGGACGTTCACTAATTTGACAAAGTTTGGTAAGTGTTACATAGAATTATGTGATATAAGGAAATATGAGTTGATGAGACATGAACATAGAACTTGGTTGATGAATGAGTTCATTTGTGATTATATATTTGTACACCCTTGAGTGTATTATCCGTATGAATTGGTATTCCAAATGAGTTAATGAGAAGAGTTCTAATATAAAATAATCTGAATTCTAAATGAAATATTATGAAAATGTACTTGAAATACATTGGTATATCTTGTATATGTTATTTGAGTTCATAATGTGGAAAGTAGATGTATGTGGAAATTTGAGATGATGATATCTGTACATGGAATCTATTGGTGGATACGTACATCCAAATTTATATGATAAATTTTAGTGAACATTGAAATTGGACTCAATAAGTGATTTGACAATTTAAATTGTGATTGGCAGGAAGAGTTAGTGAGTTGTATGTTTATGAATTGTTACATGTATTTGCCTGATATACGAGGAAATGATGGTATTTGATACATGGAAAATATGAGACTGTGATTTATAAAAACATGGAATATGTTTGATAAATGTGTTTATTCATAATTATAGAACTATACACCTAAAGTGTACTATTTGTGTAAAGATAATGTTCAAATGATTTGATGAGTAGAACTCAAATATGTAGTAGTTAGAAACCAAGACAAATTGTTATGAAAATGTATATGAAATACAGAGGTATGATTATTATATGTGATATGAATACATAATGTGAAAAAGTATAGGTATAAGAGGAATTTAATAAGAATTGAGCCTATATACGTTTCTTGTTATTTATATGAAGTGTACAACTAACAAATGGTGATAAGTATAAGGCTTGGTTGAATATCTTAAATTGGTTCTTGACTGTATTAAAATGTTGGTAAAGATAAAAGATCAAGTGAGTGAGAATTATGGCTTGGAAAATAGCCTAATTTTCATCTACACGGGCATGTGTCTGGGCCATGTGTGACAAGCGGTCTACCCCATGGGCATATGGTCCAACTATGTGTCCCCAGTCACACGAGCGTGTGACCCTTATATGCGAGAAAAAATTTAAAAGCGACGAAAAATTTTCTTAAGGATCCGGTTTAGTCTCGACCTGATCTTAATGCATGATTTGGACCTCGAAGGTCCGTTAAAGGAACGTTTATAATTAGTCTCGGTATTTGAATGATAATGATTTCAAATTATCTGTAAGTGTTTTGTACTCCTTGGCAATGCCTCGTAACCCTGTTTCGGCGACAGATATGGGTTGAGGGTGTTACATTAACTCCCAATTGTAAAAATTAATTGCATATAAATCACATATAAAAGAATAGCTCAACACCCACGAGTGTTGATATTATTGGATGCTAGTTTCAATTAAAAGACCTAGAGGTCCTTACTAAATACACTAAACTAAGGATTTGTAGGAGTTGAGATTATTTAATCGTTTCATAGTTAGTACTATGATTCAATTGGGGTGATGAAAATTTTGTGGCATTAATTTTACAAAAAAAAAAATCAATATTTGTGTGTGTTGAGGTAGTTCTAAAAAATGTATTCTAAAAAATAAGTTTAAGGGATACTTACAACTAGAAATAATATTAAAAATCATTATATTCTAGTAAAAAAACCAAATATAAATTTAAAATGTGAGAAATAAATGTGTATGTGTGTGTGCGAGAGAAAAATGTCTTCTAGAAAATAAGTTTGAAGGATAAAGATGTGTGTGTAACATCTTACACAAGACCTGGAATTGGATCGAATGCAAGATGTCACATCTGTTGCCAAAACAACTCAAATAAACAATAAAATGACCATTGAAGCTAAAAACAAGTCAAGTGCGAAAAATATATTTAAAAGATATTACAAGTGTTAAATGCACATAAATAAACTCAAACAGGCCAACATACAACAATCTGGGGTTATAGACCGCCAAACACGGACCCAGGTTATGAATCTTAGGACAAACTAGCAAATTGCAATGATATGTCTAAAGAAAGTGAAGCCATGTCTTGTGGTATGCCTCCCCTATTTTTGAATTTTAGCTTCGAAGTTTCATGTCTCAAGACAATGCAACCATGTCTCGATACTTGACCCATATGTCTTGAGACAATGTACAATGTGTCAAAATCTTGGACTAAATTTTTGGTATTTTAACTTCGATGTTTTATGTTTCAAGACAATAACACCATGTCTCGAGATTTTGTGCCCTATGTCTTGAGGCATGTACCCAGAAATGTATGAATCACATGAAAATGCTCTTGAGGTCTCGAGACATGTTCTTGATGTCTCAAGACACATGCCTATAAATGCAAAAAACAATCATTACTAGTCATGCAATTGAGCCTTTATATGCACCTAAAAAGATACAACATGCAACCCTAATACAAACACATTTGATATACTAAAACAAGTCTAAAACATGCAAAAACATTAGCACTAACATAATAGATTAAAAATTCACTAGGTAAGTAAAATGTAAACCATAAACTATAACTATAAAACTGAACGTCGATAATGACAATGAATCGCAAAAATAGAGAGGAAAAATAGAACACACAGAATTTTACGTAGAAATTCTTTCGAGAAAAAAACCACGGGCAAATGAGAAGAAAATTTACTACGTCAAATTTGAATGATACAAGAGGAGAGACGATTGCGTCTCTTTATAGGTTTAAAAACCTTATTCTAATCAAAGTCAAATAGAGGAAGTAAACTTTTATACGGATTTTACTTATGCAGCCTATTCCGTATCGCGAGGCCCAAAAGCTCCCGCACCCCCAGTTACAGCCCTAGTCTAATATTTTGCTTATTATGGATCTACGATGGGCTGCAACCTTTGCCCTCATAGATCCCCTATCTTGCCTATTGTATTTTATTTTAACAAGAATTTGGGTTACACAATTTCTAGCGTAAAACCATACATTCAACTTAGGAAATTGCATCACAAATCCAAATCAAAAGTAATTCAAAGTCCCAAAATAAGCTAAAACTTGCCAAATATACTCAATATACCAAATCCTTATGAAAATATACTCAAGACAAAAGAATTCGCCTAGTGACCTAGGTACATGCCCAAAACTAAGTTCAAAATCGATGAATTACAAAGGTTAACAAGTGTGTAGCTGAGACTTGAGGCCTTAGATGTTGTGAAAGATCAAATCAAGACTTGTACACACTTCCAAAACATGTACACAGAACAAACAATCCACACGCAGAGGTTTTAAAGATCATCGGTGTTAAAAAAAAGTCAATCCCATAATATAAAACCATTAAGCAATAATGCATGCTAACACATCAAAAGATCATCAATTAAACATGTTTTATATAAAAAAAGGTAGAATTAAATTAGTTTCTTTATCACATTTCTAGTAACATAATTTAAGTCACATAACATATCCAAATCATACTTGACATTGCCTCCAAACCTAGGATAACATATTTCCATAATCATAATCATCACAAATTTCAAATCATCTCCATCATTATCATATTGAATTATAATTAAGTTTATGCTTCTATTAACCAATTATGGATCAAGAATGGAAACATAGATTAATCCCTTAACACTTTACATAGATGCGCACAAGCACCAAACGAGCGAAAATGTCCCAGTGCATTTAAAAAAATGACTTCCCCTAACCCTCCGAAAATGCAAAAAAGTTCGAAATATAAATGAGTCAATTGCCAATAAAATGCACACAAGTGCCAAATATTCATCCATTACAAACAAACCATATGGCATGTCAATTATACTAAAACCATTTCCAACACTATTTAATAGGGCATTTCTTTCATAAAACATGTCTCAAAAACATCAAGCATCATCAATTATCATCATATGTCACAAGTTTAGAGAAACATTATTAAACATTAAATCCACCTAAAACCATCAATGAGATGCAATTCAACAAAATGCAACTCTTTCTTGCTTTTCTCGACAATTCAAGAGAACTCTAATCTAACCCATCGAAAAACAAAAACTAACTTCACAACGAAGTTTAGCAACTCCTAAACACTGAAAAACCATTAGCAATTCAAACTGTTACACTCTCTTACTAGAACTTTCCAAGCTCTCAACAATGACAATTATCAAGAACTCCTTCAAATATATAAAGAAATTACAAATTCAAGTTTCCCACAAATTCTAAACTCAAATTTGACAAGAATGTAGCTCAAAAACGTAGATCAAAGCTTTCTCACTTAACCTTGAAAAATACTAAAAAAATGAAAGGAAATGCAAGAAAAATAATAATAATAAATCAATTTCTCAAGCTTAGAAATCATAAATCTTAGTAGGAAAATTCATTACCTTGCTGGAAAATTTTTTAAAAAAATTATCAAAGACTTCAAAACTTAAAACTCTTTTTTCTTCTCTTCCAATCTAACTGAACACCAAAAAGAAGGAAGAAGAAAATGTTCAATAGATCCCAAAGATTGATTATGAAAATGCAAGGAAACTTGAACGAAATTTTTTAAAGTTTTTGGAAAATGACTTGAATCGTTGCCTCCAACTAATTTTTCAAATTGGTAAATTTGCTAAGATGGGTTTGTGAAAATAACCATTTAAGAATCTCTCCTAGCTTAAACTTTATTTCCTAGCTTTCACACATTAATGCCAATAATTTAGCTATTCTTACAATCTAGTCCATAAGCTTTAAAGTCTAGATTCTCAATTCTAACAGTACAACACACCTAATTAATGAATAATTGCCCTTTAATGAACTATTAATTCACTATTGTGCTCGTTCTCGAAAACCTCTTTATTTAACTTCTTAAAACGACACGGCTTAAGAAATTTGACCTAAATTGAACTTCCAAAAATAAAGATGTTACACAGACAGAATGTGTTGGTAAAAACTAAATGTGGCAATGATATAGACGAGAAAGTCAGAAAAATTATTTTTATAATTATTTTAAGGCGATATTGGAGTGAGTTTTTCTAAACCTTGAATTAAGTTACATCATAATGTCATATCAATTTTCACTTCAAAGAAAATTGACCCAATTGAATTGATTTAAAGCTTTTTTTTTTTGAATTTTGCTGATCCCTATATAGAAATTATATTAATAATTTTATTATATCTATTTTACTTTTATTATAATCACATAAAAATTATAATATACTGATAAATTATTTTTTATGTCAATTAATAATAAATTGCGAAAGGTATTTTTATGAGTTTAAAAATTTTGTCCCAAAATAATGTACATTAAGAAGTTATGTAAATTTCATTTTAATTTATAAAGTTTTGAATAATATAAATAAATGATCTCCATGCTCCCGCCTTTCGACCGACATTGCTGTTAATTTCAGTAGGTTAAGACGTGGCCCCACCGCACACTTTTTTTGTTTTTATCATTAAATAAATTATTATGTTTTCCGATTTTATTTTTTATAATCCTTGTTTGGCGGGAAATTTACTGAACCCAATTTTATACCTGGCGTCAGGTCCGGGATGTTAACGAGCCGTTATAGCATACCTGAAAGTTTTCTAAATGCATTCATGCGATTTGCCGTTTAGGAGTAAACGGCGATCACGGTGGAAAACGGCAGCCGTTTAAATAGGCGGGGATGAGCCGATAAGGTATAAAGAAGTGGGATTCTGAATTTGTACAGGTGCCACGCCATCGAATATTCAGATTCCATGATATTTGTACGGTACAGATTATGATCTTATCACCAACGAGTTCATGGGGATTCCGTGACACACTAACTTTAGCTACCATAAATTAAATTAAAAATTTTATTACATGTGTATTTATATAAAAATTACAAATATACATTTAAAGATAATAAACAGTAAAGATTTAAAATATAATTTAAGACTAAATATAATACATATGTAATATATACAAAATCATAATAAAAAAATTATTTAAAATATGAATAAAAATATATTTAAATATGTAAATACATCATATTAAATACACTTCATCTGTTTATCATGATATTGACAACTTATTTGACAATCCACGTATATTTGATGCTAATTTTTTAAATTTTTTTATAATTTTTAAATATTTAATGACATGACATATAAAATAAATATTGTCATGTTAACATGTACTACACATGAATTACATTGAGGGTTGCCACTGTTTTAATCAAATTTCTGTTAAAAAAATTGACTATTTTAAAATACTAATTATCAAATTTATTTAAAAAAATATAAACATTAAAGATTGAATTTGTATTTATACTTAATTAAAATCCATTTTAGAACCTATTTTATTTAGTTTACTAAACACATGATAATTAATGAATTCTATTATTAATCAAAAGATAAGTTTTAGATATTTTATTATTTGCAATATTTTTTGTCATTAATAAATATTTGATTAAATATGTAATAATATTTTAATTGGTAATTTTTGAAATTATCACTTTAATTGATTATAAAAATATTTTAAATTAAATCGTGTTTATTTTAATATTTTCTTTATCATTTCATTTCTCTTGCCTCTAATAAATATGTATTTTTTTTAAATATGGCCATGTATATATGTTTTTTTTCAATCATTTGAATGTATTTTAAACAAAATTAGTATTATATTTTAAGCATATTTTAAAACAATTTTTAAGTAAAATATTTTTTAATAATTGGACCGATGTATTTTATTAATAAATGAATGAATGATGTGTCCATTTGTCAAAATTTTATGGTTCCACATTGTATTGTTTCTTAATTTGCTAATATACCTTATTTGATACTAGTTGCATTCCCATACTATCCCCAAGTTTATTATATTTAATAATTAGTTTCTTCTTCATATATACATAAGTTCATCATGTGTATTAATTAAAATATATTATATTAAATTATTAAAAAATATACAAAATTTATACAATTTCATGAATAATATTATTGGAAAAGTAAAAAATAATTAAATATTTTTTTATAATAATGATAGTTTAAATTATAATGAATATAAATTAAGATAAAAAATTTAATATTAAAAATAAACTTGAATGATTTGTTATTACTTCCAATTATGATTTTAGCTTTACTCTTAAAAAAGAATTAGAATATAATTTAAAGATTAAAATAGATTTTTTTTCTAAATTAAATTATTAAAAAAAATTCCATAAAAAAATTGTATAAAAAATACATTCATTCAAAAAAAAAACAATTGGAAACTAAATTAATAAATTAATCCTATGATTTCAATAACACCTTTAATATCTTTCTCATTTATTTGAAAGAAATATTATATATATATATATATATATATATATATTATGAAACTCAATTTTTAATAATTAAAAAAATGAATGCATAAATGAATGAGTAAAATTTAAATTTAAGGGACTTGAAGCACATATTGTATTTTCAATATTAGATATTAAAATTTGTATATAAGAACTTAAAATTAAGAAGAAGAAAAATTAAAATTAGACTAAGTGTGTGTAACGCCCCAAAAACCCTTAATTTTTTATTTATTATTTTTGTATATTGTTGTTACAAATCTGTATCTGCTTTAGTGGTTAAGTATTCTGGAAGTGTTTGAAAAGTTTTGGATTCAAGCCTTAGCTTGGGCAAAAATTTTGTCTTTAATTGAATAAACCCTTATCTTTGGATAGTAGGCTTATAAATAATTATTGATAAAACATGTCAACATGGGTCTGCTGGTCTAGTAGTTAAGTGGAGTGTTAATGTTGCAAGGGGTCTGGAGTTTGAATCTCTGAGCGATAAAAAGGGGGATTTATTTTTATTGCTTGGCCGGTTGCTCTTGTCCTCTAGCTGTATCATAGTCTAATCTCGGCATTTGCTGTTGAATTCCCTCAAACCTCAGTTGCTTGTTTTCGTTCGTGGTTTTAATATTGCTACTCAATTTTTCTTGATTTCCTTTTCAAATCGATTTTGTCCCTTCTTAAAGCAAACTTTCCCCTCTGTTCTTTTCGAGTTTTCTCTCCTTCTGTTACCCATGCTGTGCCGGCTCTATCCTATATTGCTCTCTGCCGAATTTGGGTGCCATTCTATTATGCAATTTTGCATCTTCAGTAATTTGTGGTTCGTTTAGATTCAAACTGGTCATGCGAATATTTATTAATAGGGGTTCGGCTCAATTGCAGGTTGTAACCGAGAAATTGGTGATCGTTCTTTTTTGACACTTTAGGTGGATAGGGCTTCGGTTGTTCAAACGATGTAAGTGGTTGTCGACTAAGTGATTAAGTGTTTCGTTTGGGTCGTTTAATTTGGTTATCATGAGACTGATCAAGTGTTGTGGTTGAATTTAGTTTTGAAGTGCTCAAGGATTGGGTGCGCTTTTTCGCAAACAAGGTGTGTCAACACAACCCCCACAAACGTTAGCGGCGAAAAGCTGAAAATTTGGAATTGTCAGCGCCACATGGGCGTGTGGGTGCCCGTGTGGTAGGCCGTGTGCCTAAGAATGAGCGAGTGATCGACGAGGCCGGCCATGTGCGATTTCATGGGTCGGGCCAAATTAGGGCGTGTGGCGAGTGTGTGGAAATTATTGGGCCAGGCCGTGTAATCCACACGGCCAAGGCCATTTTGGGCCGTGTGGACCACACGGGAGTGTGGGCCCACATAGGCCAGCAACATAGGCTCGAGGGCCCATTTTCACTGTTTGTCTACTAAGGTTGCATGGGTCGCCCAAGACGACTGTGGACCTACTGTTGGGTCGGTAAGCTCACCTAGACCTCTAATTGATTGAAGGACTGTTATACCCCTGTGTGATTTATATATATACATGTATGGCTGTATTCTAGCATGCCCATTTAAACTGTATTGAATACATGTATGATACTACGACATGATTGCATGATGCATTGCATGGGGATGGGTTTTTATTGATTGGATGAAGTGTACTGAAAGGCTTCGAGCTTAAATTACTGGCAGCCCAGCTGCATATCACTGTATAGTGCCACATTTGGTACTCTCTGGAGTGTAGGGATAGGTGGGTTGATTATATCCCCACATGGAGTGTAGGGTTGGACGGAGATGGAGTGTAGAGGCCGGATGAGTAGGATATATATACTGCTTAATCTATTACTGCACTGATTAATGTTACTGCAATGGGCTAAGGCCCAAGCCCATGACAATTCTGTACTGAGATGGGCTAATATTGTCACTGATACTGAAAAAGGGCTTAGGCCCAGGCTGTGTTTGTTTTCTGTCTGTTTGCTATTATGGGATTACACACTGAGTTTTCATAAACTCACCCATCTGTTTTAACTATACAGGTAATCCCCAGTCATAGGCGGATCGGTGCAACGGAGGACTCAGCGGTGGCCACACGACCTATCTAATTCGATTTAGTATTTTATGATTTCAACTTAATTTTTGGGGTATTTTATTGTAATAAGGGTCTTAGGGTTTATATTTTTAATTTAGGATTTTATTGTTGTTGGTTTATAACTGCTAGCAGTAGGAAATGCCGCGAATTTTCAGAAAGATAAATGTTTTATCAAAATTTCCTCAAATACGCAATCGGTTTAAAAGCTTCCGCAATAAATGACGCTTTGAAAATTAATAACGTTTTTAAGTGAATAACTTTTCAATGATTCATGCTTTGAAAATGAACGACCCGTTTTTAGACTCATCATTGAATAACACAAAGTGATTAAATAGAAAGGAGGATTTCAACGACAATATATTTTACGAAAACACTTCAATGTGACATCGCAAGATTCGGCCATAACGTCCAGGCCGGGTTTGGGGTGTTACAGTGTGTATGTATTTATATTTTTTTCGTAATCTATGATTAAATCAATTATAGTAAAGATTATTGACATATATGATTCTTGTTATATGAAGGAGTATTTAATATTGATATATTTTTCAAGTTGTTTGCTTCTTATTTTTTGTTTTGCTCAGCGGCGGTGTCAGCCTTCGGGGATGGCTATCGCCTGCATTTTTCCTTTTCCATATCAACACTTTCTTTCTTTCTTTTTCAAATTCACTACACATGTTTTCTTTCTTTTTAGTTTGCAGATCTATTTTGTGGGTATTTTTGTTTTCTTCACAAGCTGTGATGGACAGATGATAGTGCCTGTCGTTCGCTAAAACTCCACGACCACCAGTAGTTTTTCTTGGAAAGTGGGTGGCTCTTCGTCAACTTTTTAATTTATTTATATTTTGACAGTATTTCAGAATAATAAATGATTTCACATGTCTATTTGGACCTGTGTTGTCTTAAGTTTTATATGTTTTTTGTTTGTTTTTCCGTTGTTTAATTAGTCTTTAGTTTTAGAAATTTTTGTCTGCTCTTGTAGCACATTTTTTTAGTCTTGCTTATGCATGTAATCTTAGTTTTATAAGTGATTTTAGGGATGTTTTGTTGTCGTCCTCTCTAGTTTGGTGAATGCTTGATTCTTTTGTCAATTTTTGCTCGCCGCTTTGGACCATCGGGGGTTGATTTCCTTATTGTATTAAGTGCTTGCAATCACTTCAGATATGTCGTGCTTGGGTTGTGACAAAGCCAATTGTCAACGTGTCATAATGTTCTATTGATGCTGAGGCTAAAACCTTTGTTGTGTTGATGGAGTTTGTCATTCACCATCTACGATGAGTGTTTGCTATTATTTTCTCTCTGAATTATATAGTTCTATTAATTGAATGAATTAATGAATTTACCTTCTAAAAAAATTGAAATATTTTTATAAGGAAATCAGATTGAAATAATGTTCTTTTTAATCTTTACTCAATAAAGACATATGGCAAATAATTAGCGTGTCAAATGACAGTTTCTTGTTCTGTGCTACATTAGAATTTATTCCTTAATTGTAACTTTAAATTGCTATAGTATCTATATATATATATATATATATATATATATTAGATTACAATATATTAAATTACTTGATATTAATTTTTAAAAAATTAAAAGGATTTACAAATAATATAAGTAACAATATAAAATAATGTGAAAATTAATATATCTAAAAATAATAATTCAAAAAGTAATATGTCAAATTAAATTACTATAAGAAATAAAAATTTTATTTTAATAAAAAAATTTTAAAAAATTTCAATGATAAATAAAATTTTTAAAATAAAATACTTAAATATATATATATATATATATATATATATCATTTAAGATAATTGATTGTAAGTAAAGAGAAAATATTCATATTCATTCCCTAAATTAAATAAAGTATTTTATATGGAAGTGTCAAGTACTTGCCATAATTACCCAAAACATTTATTTCCTTATTCAAAATAAATTATATTACTTCAAGGTCTTTTAATCTTTATAATTTATTTTAAAAAATCAGTAAAATTTTTGCAGGATTTAAACTTATATTTGAGTTCAAATTAAAGTGTTTTAATTTAATTTATTTTTTTATGTATATACTATTATCTCCATCGATTGTATATATTGACAATGTTGTTAATTGAGTTGAAGTTACAAGTTAAATCGAAACTAATTGAAGATCAATGATAATACAATGATAAATAATTGTAATGCATTTAGTATTTTTAATATGATGTATTTATGTGTTTAAATTTTGTTTTTCTTACATTTTTTTTTTTGCATTTTAATATCGTACATATTTCATGTGTCATTATTAATTAGTTTCAAGCTGTACATTTTATTATTTGGGTGAGTATTTGATACGCTAGCAATGTACTTTTTTATTCCACAAATAGTCACGCGTCTTTTTTTCTAAATATTTATTTTTTAATATTTTACTATACCTATATAAAACATTTGTCAACTCTCTGATCTTGCTTGTGAATTTAAAGACTCTACCAGCAGTGTACTAAATAATTTCGGTTATTATTTATGAGTTAGTATTTGGTACATTAATAGTGTACTTTTTTTATTCCACAAGCAATCTTAAAATATTACCACGTGTCTCTTTTTTAAATATTTATTTTTTAATATTTTACTATCTCTATAGAACACTTGTTAATCCTATAAATTTAAAAATTTCACTGATAATATATCCAATATTTTTTATTATTTATTACATTTTATTTTTAAACATACTTTTATATTTTAAATATGTAACTTTAATAAAATTTATATAGAAAGAATAGGTTGGGTTGGATTGAGTATGATGGGGATTTGTGACGAAGTATAAAAGAAAATCAAGCAAATTGGATCAAGATGGTTTTAAAGGGGAAAACAATTATAATCATAACAAATAATGCATGGAGGGAATGTCCTAATGATTATGTTTTCTCTTTTGATTTATGCAAAAAAAAAAAAACTAAAGTGGGATGCTAATCTATATAGTGTAGTGGGGTGATAATTCATTCCATTCTTTAATTATATATTTAGGGGGTTTAATTATTGTTTATGAAAATGAAGAATAATTTAAAATAAGTTAAGCTCTTGCAATGAGAGAATTAATCACTGTTACTAATAATGTTTACTTTAAATTCAATAAAAAGAATAATTGACATTGCAAAAGGAATATTGGTTCACTTCTAACCTTTAGTGGCGAGAAAAAAAAATTGAAAAATGATGTTTGAATAGTTTTTGGAATACAAGTTAAAAAATTATTATTATTAAAATCAAATCAAATTATATTTTTCATTAATTTATAATTAATTTTATTTTTATGATGTAAAAAATATTTTTATTTAAAAAAATAAAAATAACTTAAAAGTCGTATATAAATCTTATTTTATAAAAAGGAATTCAAACACAAAATTAAATATAGACCAACTTACAGCTATATTATATAGATTCCTAATCCAAGATGATAAAATCATAATAACTCCTCCTCTAAAATCCTACTTACTCTGAAGATTGAGTCTGTGTTATTGATAAATAATTTAGGTGCATTATTGCGCACTGTGCACCTTTCGTAGCAAAAGCCAAAGTTATTAGAAGAATCGGGTCAAAAGCAATGGCCAATTTCTAAATTTATACCAATAGACTTTGACTTCCTAGTTCCTTAAAGGGTAAAATGACTTGCGAGAGCTCCAATACATCTAATTTTAATTTTTGAATTTCAGAAGCAAATTATTGATAAACAAAATAAGTCATTTTCACACTCAATAATTTGTAACAAACCTTAATAATGAATGAGAGAAGCATAGGATTTTGAAAAATACAAAATCAACAAATAATATCTTCTTTTAATTCCAGAATTCTCATTATAAGTTCCGATCATATCTGTTTCTCTTAACGCAACGCATAACCTCAAATTTAATATAAATGAAAATGATACGGACTCTCAAATCCAAATTCAATAATTGAAAATCGTATAAATCAATCCTACAATTGAATTAATTGCTATATTTGTTTAACCATAGTTGATTTACATTAAGTTGGTTATGATTATTTTTCTGTTTCTGAAAGATGGTTGTTTTTTGGTTGGTCGTATGTAATGGGTCTCTTTTTAATTTTAAAAAATTGACATTTATCTTTTCCTTTTTTAATTTTTATAATACACTTATGAATACATAACCCTATCTTGTAGAGTGTAAATACTCTACAAATAATTTCCATAAAAGTAAAAAGAAAAAAAGAAATAGTTGCAAGTATTTTTCTTTAATATTTGAATATAATTGTTAATTAAGTTTAAAAATAACCAAAACAAAAGTGGACAAAAGCAGGACTGGACAATTCCTTTTCGGTTGTTTGCACATCTTACATTCCAAGAAATTTTCATTTCTTTATTTTCATTAAATATTATTTAGAATTTCCATTTTTAAGGCTGACCCTGAAACCTTAATAAATGCAGTTTGTCTTCAACATTCTCTGCCCCTAACCCTTTCCCCTTCCCTCCTTTCCTTTCTTTCAAAATCCTTACTTATTAAGTCTCACCATTATTGTGAATCCTTCATCTCATCTCATCTCATCTCGCCTCACTTCCCTTTCTTTCCTTCTCTTTCCCTTTTTCCTCTTGTTTTTCATTGTGTTCTTTTGGTCATGGCTAAGCAGATGGGTGATGCTGAGTTTTGGCTTCCACCCAAGTTTTTAATGGATGATGACTTTGTTTTTGAGAAAGAGATGCTTCAGAGAAGCAATATTGGCGAAAACAACCCTAAGTCGTTGGTTTCGGTTCATGGTTTCCCAACTGAGTTCCCCTACGAGTTCGACTCTTCCTCTGCTCTCGGCTCTCCTGTTGAGTCCGTTGTTGGGTCTATCGAAACTGAAAGCAGTGACGAGGATGAGTTTCTTGCTGGGCTAACTCGTCGACTCCCTCTCTCAATTACTCATAAACTCACCGTTCCTAGCTTTTCTTGGGACAAAAATGAGGTAAATAATTTTTGGGTTTTTCATGTCGAGCTTGAAGCTATTAATCTTAATCCTCTGTTAATATTCAGAAAACTGGAGCTCTAGCGAGTTCACCCCAGTCAACTCTTAGTGGGTTCGTAAGCTGGTCAGCTTCAAGCAATGGCAGCCCAAATGGTCCTTCCCAAGTCCCTTCTCCGCCAACAACTCCTTTCGGTGCCCAAAATGACCCTTGGGATCTCATATATGCAGCAGCTGGCCAAGTTGCAAGGCGTAAAATGAGCAATGAAGCCTCCAAATTCATCAACTTCAACCATGGAAGACTCCTTCCCAAGACACACAATCATTCCTTCATGAACAACTCACCCTCTGGGTTGTATCTAAGTCAGAGTCTTTCTTATAATCTTGCTCCAACAAATCAGGTAAGCCTTTTTTTTCCTTCTAAAAAGTAGGGTTTTGATTTTATTTTGATATGGGGCTTACACGGTTCCTTTTTTTTTAGACTCATAGAAGGCAAATGAAAGCAAGCAACTGGAAAGAATCCCTTCAACAACAACAGCAACTGCAGCAAACCCAGTGTAGAGCAAGGAATAATGCTGTTGGGGGAAGGTCCTCTGGTACTTGCGCCAGAGCTATGTTTCTTGGTGGATCTCAAAGTGTTAAAAGAGAGAGTGCTGGAACTGGTGTTTTCTTACCTCGTACATACCCAAACAACACCCCTGCGCCTCAGAAGAAATCAGGTACTAAATCCTTGTTTTACCCACCATTCTTTTGAGGGCTCCTTTAAACCCTTTGAAACAACATATTTGCTCCTCAGTTTTTGTTCTTAAAGCCATGAATTATTGAGTTTTCTTTTGCTTGGTTCTTATTTCTGTTTGAAACAGGTTGCTCAACAGTGCTAGTCCCAGCTAAGGTTGTTCAAGCTTTAAATCTGAACTTTGCTGATTCCAGCAGTCATGTTCAGCCACATCTCAAAGCTAGCTTTGCCCCAAACTATGGTGAGCCTACGGATCACACCATTTTTGCACCCCTGAAAGCTTAACTGAACTAAATTTAAGTCATTGAATCCTCTGATTGTTCTAAATTATGCAGATGCTTTGGTTGCCAGAAGAAATATACTGTTGAACCGAACAAGGAGAAATTATAGAGCAGAAGGAGGCCTAAATCTTCCCCAGGAGTGGAGCTATTGAACCCTGGAAATTTTAGTTGAGAATTCTCTTAATAGTATTTGTTTTGTTGGGAAATTTGCAGTATAGTATTAGGTAAGTAGTTGATGTTGTAGGTATATTGTATTTTGGTTTATATAAGGAAATCAAGAATGTGATAATGTAGTTAGGAACCAATAAAAGAGATCTTTTATATGCCAGTGATTCCTAACTAAGCATTAATAGTCAAAAACTACTTCGTACCATTTCATACATTTGAGACAGAGAAATCATTTTGGATCCTTTTCTAACAAAGCTTCAAGAACAACAGACTTTGGATTCTTCATTGGAGGGCCTTTTTCTCTGCGTTCAAGCTCGTCCAGTCGAAACGTGATCAATCTATCCCAGTTTCCACCTTCGAAAAGAACCCCTGCTTTCCCATCAGTGATCCGCTGCACAATGCCGCAGTACATGTAGAAGGGGTTGTTCGGGTTCTTAACAATCGCGATCATTCCCGGCATTAACAGTGGCAACTCCGGTGATTTTGGCTTCCCAAGCCTAGCAATACTTACCGAATCGGAAACTGATTGCTTCGCCGGTGGTGGGTTTTCCTCAATGAACTTTTTCAATCCCTTTTCACCACCGGGGAACCCCCCGGTTAGCCCCATCATCTCCTTTTCGAAAGCATCATCTGGAACTGAGATTGCTGCGCTGTCAGAACTTTCAACATCTGTGTTACCAACTGATGAACCTTCATCCACGTTTCTCTTTAGCTCAACTTCAATGCCTTTTTCTCCATTGCAGAGCCCCCTACCTCCCAAGATTTCAAATAGATCAAACTTGGCATAGAAGGCCGTTTTAGGCTGTTTGGCAACAGAGAAAAATGGTTTATGAGGACGATGGGTGATGGGGATTTTTCCTAGGAAATGAGATTGAAATAGAGAACCTTGAAGGGTTGGGAGAGTGATGGAAGAAGAAGAAGCCATGGTTTGGTTCAGAGTCCAAGTGGAGAAGTAGCCCTTTTCTAGATTCTAATCCTAACCGCAAATGTTTTCTATTGGTTGCTGATTCTATCTTCATACTATTCGTCCCACTATACATTACAACATAGGATAGGAATAAGATATCCAATTCATTAACAGCCGCACGTTAAAAAAAATAATTTATTGAATTTTACTTCAATTGACATGTACACTGTTGTCAATGTAAAAAGACTTAATTTGAAGTGTATTGAAGTACATTATTTTCTTATTTATACGTTAAAAGGGATTATAGTATTATGTCAAAAAGAACAAATATAATCCTAACAGATTATCTAATAAAAACAAAACTATAGAATTTAAAGTTAATAAAATGTGAATTTTATTAATAACATGAATATTTAATATTTTTAATGAGGTATGTGATTAACCATTTCATTATATTAAACTAGAAAGGTACTCGATTTTGCAGCAGATGTGTAATCAAATATAGGAATAATGTATTAAGAAGTTTAGGGGAATGTTGCTTTGGATTCCAACAAAATTAGTTTAAGATGGTAAAATGGATGATAATCAAAACAGGAGAATGGCGGGAGACCATAAGCGTTTATGGAGATTGCAAAATGAAGGAGAAAATCTGGAATCAATTTTAAAACAATTAAAAAAAAGAAACTATAAATCTTTTGAACGAAAGAAGAAGTGACTTTTTTTTGTTAATTATTTTATGAAATTGGAGATTTATGTTCACAATGTGACTTAATATAATTGGTGGTAAGGGTTAGGATCGATATTTGATATTTAATTCATTAACAACTGCACATTAAAAAACAAATCTAAATAATTTAGACTTAATATTATGGGTATTTAAACGGTTAACTAAACTAATCGAACTTTTTAATCCTTCAACCGTTAATTGAATCAAAATTTTTTAAAAAAAAATTAAACGAACCGAAATTTATATTTTTTTTTGTTAAAACAAGTACAAAACATATAAAAAAATAATCTTCATTTGACTAAATTAACCGATTTAACTGTAAGGTCCCAAAAATTTGAATGTTCATTTGTGAAATTTGATCAATAAGATAAGTGTTTGTTATAGAGGTTTAGAGCCTTAATTGTGTGTTTAAGGTCAATGGTTTAAATCTCTCTTTTTGAAATCTTTACTATTTATTTTGACTTAACCCTTAACCTTGAACTTTCTACTTAAGTTTATTTTTGTGTTAACTTGTGTCAAGAATGAGCCCGCTGATTTAATGGTTAAATTTCTGTATATCCTTTGGTCTTGTATTTGAGTCTCTGCATAAGTGAAAAGGAATGTATTTATTTTATTTTATTTATTTTTCTACTCCGCAATTAGTTATTTTAAATTAATTAAATGGTTTCCTTCTTTCCCTTTTTCTTTTTATGTTTCTTTTTCTTTTTGTTTTTGCTTCCTGTCGTTCCTCTCCTTTGCTTGCTCGTTGATTTCTCTCTGTTAAATTTTGCTACTGTTTGTTGGGAAAATTGCGTATTTCATTATTTATTGACTGAAAGATTAACTGCATAAGTTTTGTTGTTGAATTTCTATTAACATTCGTTGTAGTCAAATTTGGTTTTTGCTTAATTTCCTCGAATTCTCTACTTAAGTGTTCGATTGGTCTTCTTTTAGGCGAAGATTGATGGGATAACAATCTCCCTAACGTTTTATGTCTGTGAGTTGTAGTATCATGTGAAGGTAATTGTTGATTTTCGAGTTTGGGGTTCTTATGTTGAAGCTTTTCGACGTAACTCGATTTTTGTATGCTAATTCTAACATTTCGTTTGGGAATAATTGTTTAATTGGTCATTGGATTATCGTTTATAAGTTCTGGAGTCACTTCTGTTGCTTCTACATCAAATATATAGTAGGTGTGTAACAAAAATCGAGTTTTCTACGAACGACGAAAGTCGGAATCCATGGCTGTTGATGCCACACGACCATGTGCTAGGCCGTGTGGTAGGCTGTGGAACTTCTAACTTGGGTCACACGGGTGTGCAACATGGGCGTGTGTCCAAGCCGTGTGAGGGACTATTTTGATTGTAAGTTACACGGGTAAATGACAGAAGCATGTGTCTAGACCATGTAACTCTTTGACTTGAGTCACACGGGTGTGTGTCAGGTCGTGTGCCAGACCGTGTAACTCTTTGACTTGGGTTACACAGCTGTGTGATAGACTGTGTGAGGCATTGTCATGAGTCACATGTGCGTGTGCCAGGCTATGTGGACCACACGAGCCAGCCATCCAGGCCGTGTGAATCCATACAGACATATGGGCCAAAAATCAAACATTTTCCTTAGGGCCGTAAACGTCGTTTGAATTGAACGTAGGCCTTCTGTAGGGTCCGTATGATCTGAATTAGGCTATAAAACTCATTATTTGTTGATTTGTTACTGGAAAATCTATTATTTGAACATTCATATGATGTGTTATTTGATAAGCAAGTATGATCTATAATGACTGAGCTTGTATCATTGTATACGCATATCTGATATCTGTTAATTATGCATCTGCATTGGGGTGAGATTTGTGATAAATGAGGAAGTGTGGGTAGTTTAATTATCTGCCGGTTTTGGTGGCTAAGCCACATATATATTCGATTTTGGAAATTTATCGTCCTCTGATATGGTAACTAGTCTGCAACATTCTAAACGTGACATATAGTCACTATGTGGTGTGTAAGGATGAACGGAGATGGTGTGTAGCGGATGGGGATAGGAAACCTGCATCTGCATCTGATATGATCTATATTTGGCATATCTGTTTCTGTTTCAGTATCTGACTTTGAGAATTATCTGAATACTAAGAACTCGAATACTTGTCTGGTATTTTCTGTTATTTGCATACATAAGTTGCACACTGAGTATGTAAACTCATTTCGTCTGTTTGGTTAAATTTCAGGTAACCCATAGGCTTAACTGGGTCGACGTAGTAGGAGCTCGGTTATTTTCATTTGATTACTTTATTGTTTTATATGAATTTATACTATTGCATATTTCTTTTTGGGTTGCTGTTTTTAAGGTCTGGATTTTATGGTTTGTTTATGACCTTTTAGATGTGTAACATCCTAAATTTATGGGCCTATGCATTTAGTGTAGGGATAACTTTAATAGGTTAATTTAAACGATAGGGGTCCAAATTGGGCTCAGGATTAGGCTAAGGCCTTGATTAAATTATTAGCTTGGGCATTAAGGAATTAAAAAGGTGGTAATTATGTTTAAAATGCCAAACATGGGCTTGTGGCCCAACAATAAGTGGCACTATAAGGGAATTAGTAGTGACGCCACACACAAGGGATTTAGGGGCCCAAAATTTAAGTTTAATGAGGCCCAGATCTTTTAATTTAAGTGAGTTAAATTTGGCATTAGGGTTAGTAAGAGGTGGACGGCTACAAGGCTATAAAATAGGAAAAATTATGTGGATTTTTAAGTGATAATATCATAGATAAAAAGGAGAAAAGTTAGGAGCTTATCTTCAAAGGAAGTGTTGGCCGAAAATCCACCACCTAGAGGAGTGCAAAATTCGGCTACTGCATGGCATAGAGGGTGCCGAAATTCTCCCCTCTTTTAGCTTAAATCTTAAGGGCGTTTTCGGTATTTAGCAGTAGGTGTCAAAAATCTATAAATAGGGGCTAGCTCCTTGTTTTTGACATTGAAAACCCTAAAATCCTCTCCCTTAGTGCCGAAATTCCCTAGCCTCCCCCTCTCCAAATTTCTTTCTTCAATTACTTCAAAAAGCCGAAACTTTTCCCCACTTTCTTTTCCCTTGTGCCGATTTCTCTAAAAAGCCGAAGCATCCATCGCTTTTTCTTTTATTCATCCTATTTGAGGAATTGTTCTATACTTCCGGCATTTAAATCTTCCATTGGCATTGCCGAATCCTCTCCCTAGTGCTAGCCGAATCTCCTAAGCTAAGGTAAGAGTTGATTTTTGATTAGTTCTCATAATCTATTTTAGAAAGGCAAAAGCCGAAAGCTAATAGTTAATGGTTTTATGATGGGTGGCAATTCGGGATTTGAAGGAAGCTTAGTCGACTAGATCTAAAAGCCGAAAATCATAAGTCTCCAATTTCGGGATTTTAAGGTAAGAAGATTATCCCTAGATTTTTATTAAATTCGTTCAATATATATATGATTTTAACTCTATAAGAAGGATTAACGATTAAATATTGTTATAGTAGCTCTGATAAGGATTTGATGGAATTAAATATAGATCAGGCAAAAGAAAGAATCCCTAAGTTTAAGAAACGAGCAGTATCTGCTGTTCGGGATTGGCCAATTGGTTGTGGACCAGCTTCTGAACAACACCTTAGGCAGATAGCAGTTGTGTCGACTAAGGATAGCATCGATATAGAAAGCCTCGTTTTATCGGTAATCAGGTGTGTAGATCTCTAACACACTACTAATAAACCTGTATGTATTTCTATTTATGTATGTTATGGGCTAAAAAGCCGGAATAAGGCTGTATAGACAATCGAATGGAACCCTAAAAAGGGTTAGGCAAGGATGCCAGGTACGTAAACATAGAACTCCCTATGTGTATCGAAGAATATATAAGTCTGCTTGATGTTTTCTTTATGTATGTATGCATGGGGTTGGAATGATGATAATTGAAGGGGAAGTGTATGATAGGTCACTTGGTGATCGGTGGTAGAAATCCCACATAATTTAAATGTAATGTCACATAGTGATCGGTGGCTATGCCACGTTTAATGATTCCTACTTAATAGGAATAGGCAGTACGACTGTCGTTTTGGTGTGTAGCGGATGGAGGGTTGATTGTAGAAATCCCTACGGTGTGATGGTTGGTACGGGTTGGTGTGTAGAGGATGGAAACTTAGGATGGGTTGGGTTATTCATTCTTTATTGTTTATTATGTGATTATGATTGATGCATTCCTGTATGGGCCAGGGCCCATAATGTGTTTGTGGGCTCAGGTCGATGTGTGTTTTGAGATTTATACACTGAGTCTTTGTGACTGACGTCCTTTTCTCTACTCTTCCAGATGAACAGTAGATCGTGGACATGGGAGGCGAGAGGGACTCGAGGGGCCATCAAGTTCTATTTCTACAAGTTATTTTCTTTTGGGATTTCTTTAAGTTTACTTTATTTCATTGTTATTTCGAGAATATTTATGTAATAAGGCCCCTAGTTTTCATTTAACTAAGTCGTTTTCAATGTTAAGCAACTTATGAATTTATGATAAGGTTTGTTATGCTTTTAATAATAATAATACAAAGGATTCCATATTTTTAAAATGCCACCTATCTATCCAAATAATGTTCAATTGACTTATGATTTTCATAACATACAAAGCAAAAGTTTTCAAAGTACAAGCCGTGACATGCCAGATCCGGTCGAAACGCATGGGCCGGGTTTGGGGTGTTACAATTTGGTATCAGAGCCCAGTTCAAAACTCGGGCTGTGAAATGGGTCTAGAAGTGTTTCAGAAAAAAAATATTTAAGGAAAATTTTTGGTTTGAAGACATGGCCTTCGAGTCCACCGGCATCCAATCCACCCAGGTAAGTATTCTGAACTCCTGATTGTGTTATAAATGTGGGCTTAGTGGGCTTTATGGGACGTAGACTATCTAGATTAGAACTTGATAGACTCTAGGCTTAGACAAACAACTCTTCAATTCCATAAGACTTAATTTCACTAAACAAAACCTGTAAACGAGTCGCAAGACTAAGGTGTGGCAACAGGCATATGCATGTCTAGGAGTAGATCCGGAAGAGCTTGGTATTTAAGCAGTTCAAGTGACTCACCTCCTCTTCGCTGGAATCTTACCTGGTGCATAGTGACTGTTCACTTTAGTCATGACGGGGTGTGGCAATAGGCATACGCATGCCTAGGAGTGGATTCAGGGAGAGCTTGGTATTTAAGCAGTCCTAGTGACTCACCTCCTCTTCGCTGGAATCTTACCTGGTGCGTAGTGACTGTTCACTCTAGCTATAAGGACTTGTTCATGGGCTAAACCCATAATTAAAACCCGAAAGGGACCAACCACTCTATTTTGCAAACAAAAAACCCCTAAGTTTTGTACACTTCAAAAAAAAATACACTTGATTTGAAAATGTTCATCGCTATGAAGAAAATTACCAAATTACCCTTGTTTTGCAAAATGACCAAAATAACCCTGGTTTGTAGAGTTACCAAATTACCCTTGTTTGGTAAAATTACCGAAATACCCCCGAATTTCAAAATTACCGAAATACCCCCGAATTTCAAAATTATCGAAATGCCCCCGAATTTTAAAATTACCAAAATACCCCCGAATTTCAAAATTATCGAAATGCCCCCGAATTTTAAAATTACCAAAATACCCCCGAATTTCAAAATTACCAAAATACCCCCGATTTCAAAATTACCAAAATACCCCCGGGAATGCAAAATTACCAAAATACCCTTATTTGACAAAATCACTAAGGAACCTTATTTTGGAAAATTACGAAAATACCCTTGTAGGATAAAATTACGAAAATATCCCTGGGTAATAAAAACAATAACAACAACACTTTCCTGTAATGAACGTGAGTTTATGATTGAATGTATGTGTTCCCTAGAGGATATGAACTTGAGACTGTATGGTGAATGCGAATTCGAAAGAATTACTCTTAAAGTTATTATTTGTAAGACTGATCGTGGTTAAAACAGTGGAAGAAAACTAATAGTTCATAAAATTTTTAATCAGATAAACGCGAATCGGTAGAACGAGTACAAGAGGCCGGGGACGTCCGCCACGTGGTCGTGGTAAGGGTAGGATGACAGTGTCGGAACCAGTAGGATCTGGTCATGGTTCTGGGAATGAGGTGCCAGCCGCGGAGGAGGAACTTCAGGATCAGACTGTCGGAGATGATGCGGTATCTCAGGCAATGCTAAGGGTTTTAGAGAGGGTTGCTGGGGCTGGTATGGGCACAGGAGCCCGGAAATCTGTGCCAGAACGGCTTAGAGCCAATGGGGCAGAAGTGTTTAGGGGAATTTCTAATGTAGCCCCAAGTTCAGCTGAGTATTGGTTGGAGGCGGTAGAACGCATAATGGATGATTTGGATTTCACGGAGGAGGAAAAGTTGAAGGGAGTTGTATCCCTCTTGAGGGATGAAGTCTATCAATGGTGGCTTACGGTAAAGGATGGTGCTGTGGCTGACCGTATCACCTGGGATTTCTTTAAAACGGTGTTTCAGAATAAGTACATTGGATCAAGTTATGTGGATGAGCAGGGCAGAGCATTTCTGAATCTGGTGCAAGGGAGTAGGTCAGTTGCTGCGTATGAAGTTGAGTTCTTACGTCTTAGCCGATATGCTCGTGGGATGGTAGCCACGGAGCATGAATGTTGTGTTAGGTTTGAAGATGGCCTGAAGGATGACTTGCGTGTTTTGATAGCCCCGCAACGGGAGAGGGAATTTGATGTGCTCGTGGAAAAGGCTAAGATAGCCGAAGAGGTGAAGCGGACTGAGAAACTGAATCGGGATAAAGATAGAGGTGGAAATAAGAGGAATTTTGGATCGTCAACCGGGCGTACTCAGAAAAGGTCCAGGTCTGATGGACCGAAACGGGAAGAGAAACCTACTGCTGCTAACCAGACCCTAAGGTGTGCTCGATGCGGCAAATTTCATGCGGGGGAATGTTGGGCAGGCAGTGGGAAGTTTTTTAGGTGTGGATCTACGGACCACCAAGTTAAAAACTGTCCGCAGCAACGGGACGGTGAAGGAACCATGGGTCGAGGGAATGCTCAGCCTGGTATAGGAGGTCAGCAGCCACAAAGAGGTCGTGGTGCAGGCAGAGGTGGTAAGGTGTTGGTCAGGGTCGTGGAGCACCAGGCCAAGGGGCAGGAAACACTGAGGCGAGACAGCCGGGGTTGGTCTATGCTGTCAGACGTCGAGAGGAGGCTGATGTACCGGATGTCATAACCGGTACGTTCTTAATTTTTAGTTTGCCTTACACTGTATTGATTGACATTGGGTCGACGCATTCGTACGTAGCTAGTAGTGTATCGGGGACTTTAAGGCTAGAATCTGAAATTACCCCTAAGGCAATGACTGTAGTTAGCCGTTAGGACAATTGGTAGTAGTGGATAAACTTTATCGGAAAGTACCTCTAGAAGTTCAGGGGACAGTTTTCCAAACGAATTTGATGGAATTACCGTTCGGAGAGTTTGACTTAATTTTAGGCATGGATTGGCTTGTGAAGGATCAAGCTAATCTAGATTACGTAGCCAAGCGTATGGTATTAAAAACCCCCGAGGGTGATGAAGTGTTGGTGATAGGAGAAAGGGGGAACTGCTTGTCGAATGTGGTGACTGCCCTAAGAGCAGAAAGGATGGTGAGGAAAGGGTGCGAGGCAGTTTTATTGTTTGTTCGGGCTCTAGAAGCCAAGGATCTGACTGTTGGGGACGTCAGAACGATAAAGGAATTTCCTGATGTTTTCCCTGAAGAGCTTCCGGGATTACCCCTAGATCGTGAAGTGGAGTTTGGTATCGATCTTCTCCCGGGAACAGCACCGGTATCTATCGCTCCATCTAGGATGGCGCCGAAGGAATTGGTAGAGCTGAAAGCACAGATACAGGAGTTGTTGGATAGAAGATTTGTTCGACCGAGTGTGTCGCCATGGGGAGCACCGGTGTTATTTGTTAAGAAGAAGGATGGATCAATGCGTATGTGCATTGATTATCGCCAGTTGAATAAGCTAACAATCAAGAACAAGTACCCGTTGCCAAGGATCGATGACTTGTTCGATCAGTTGAAGGGAGCCTCAATCTTTTCTAAGATAGATCTGAGGTCAGGGTACCATCAGCTTAGGGTCAAGGAGGCGGATATACATAAGACAGCTTTTAGGACTCGCTACGGTCACTATGAGTTTATGGTGATGCCTTTTGGATTAACCAACGCGCCAGCAGCGTTCATGGACATGATGAACCGAGTATTCCACCCTTACTTAGATCGGTGTGTCGTGGTGTTTATCGATGATATCTTAGTTTATTCGAAGTCAGAGGAGGAGCATGATGCTCATCTGCGAATAGTTTTGCAGATCCTAAGGGAGAAGCAGTTGTATGCCAAATTCAGTAAGTGTGAATTTTGGCTGAGGGAAGTAACGTTTCTAGGGCACGTTGTGTCGGCAGAAGGGATTAGGGTTGACCCTCGAAAGATTGAAGTAGTGTTGGATTGGAAGCCACCTAGGTCTGTGGCTGAGATTAGGAGTTTTCTTGGTCTAACAGGGTATTACCGAAGGTTTGTTGAAGGATTTTCTTCGGTCGCGGCACCGTTGACCAAGTTACTACGGAAAGGAGTTCCGTTTGTTTGGTCTGATAAGCAGCAGGAGAGTTTTGAAAAGTTAAAAAGGTTTCTGACGGAGGCTTCGGTGTTGATTCAGCCGGAGGCGGGGAAGGAGTTCTTAATTAACTGTGATGCGTCACACGCGGGATTAGGGTGTGTGTTGATGCAAGATGGAAAGGTGGTTGCATATGCATCTCGGCAGTTAAGACCGCATGAATTGAATTACCCCACCCATGATTTGGAATTGGCGGCAGTGGTGTTTGCCTTAAAAATTTGGAGGCATTATCTATACGGGGAGAAATCTGTCATCTACACAGATCATAAGAGCTTGAAGTATCTTTTGACTCAGAAGGAGTTGAACCTAAGGCAGAGAAGGTGGATCGAGTTACTAAAGGATTCCGATTGCTCGATTGAATATCATCCGGGTAAGGCTAATGTAGTAGCGGATGCTCTAAGTCGTAAAGTAGTCTCTGACCTAAGGGCAATGTTTGCTCACCTTAGTTTGTATGAGAATGGAAGCTTATTAGCCGAACTTCAAGTGAAACCTACTTGGATTAGTCAAGTGAAGGAGAGGCAACAGACCGATGAGTTGCTAAAGGGGAAATTGTAGCTAATCCTAAAGGATGGGCCAGCAGAATTCAGTATGAATGAGGAAGGATTGTTATGCTTCCGAGAGAAGGTTTGCATGCCAAAAGATCCGAAGCTAAGGCGGAGGATTCTGAATGAGGCGCATGGTAGTGCATACGCTATGCACCCTGGAGGAAGTAAGATGTTTCAGGATTTGAGAGATCAGTTCTGGTGGCCGGGTTTGAAACAAGAGGTAACTGAATTGGTGGGTAAGTGTTTAACCTGTCAGCAGGTCAAGGCGGAACATCAGTTACCATCAGGATTATTACAGCCAGTGAAGATTCAACAATGGAAGTGGGAAAGAATCACCATGGATTTTGTTAGTGGGCTTCCCCTCACACCCACTAAGAAAGATGCGATTTGGGTAGTTGTTGATCGCTTGACGAAGTCTGCACACTTCATCCCAGTACGTGTTGACTACTCCTTGCAGAAGTTAGCTAAGTTATACATAGCAGAGGTTGTAAGGTTGCATGGAGTATCGGTTTCAATCATATCGGATAGGGACCCTAGGTTTACCTCACGATTTTGGAAGGCATTGCATCAAGCGTTGGGTACGAAGTTGGATTTTAGTACAGCGTTTCATCCTCAGACCGATGGACAGTCTGAGTGGGTGATTCAGATCTTGGAGGACATGTTGAGAGGATGTGTCATTGATTTCAGAGGTAGTTGGGAAGAGTTCTTACCGTTAGCAGAATTTGCTTACAACAATAGCTACCAGCCAAGTACTCAGATGGCGCCCTATGAAGCTTTGTACGGGCGGAAATGTCGTACTCCTACATGCTGGACAGAACTAGGAGAACGCCGGATTTTGGGTCCGGAGTTGGTGACCGAGACCGAAGAGAAGGTTGAATTGATTCGGGTTCGACTGAAAGAGGCATCAGACAGACAGAAGTCTTATGCTGATTGAAAGCGTAAGGACATAGAGTTCGCAGTGGGTGATAAAGTATTTTTAAAGGTGTCACCGTGGAAGAAGGTATTGAGGTTTGGTCGAAAGGGTAAATTAAGTCCTAAATTTATCGGACCATATCGGATGTTGAAGCGAGTAGGACCAGTAGCCTATCAACTAGAGTTACATCCGAAACTAAGTCAAATTCATGATGTATTTCACGTCTCTGTGTTAAGACGATACCGTTCGGATCCGTCCCATATTGTGCCTGTGGAGGAAATCGAGGTAAGACCTAATCTATCCTTCGAATAGGAACCAGTAGAAATTTTGGATCTTGATGTCAAGGTGTTGAGAAGAAAAACGGTTCCATTGGTTAAAGTGCTGTGGCGGAATCATGGTTCCGAGGAGGCTACGTGGGAACCCGAGGAAGCAATAAGGCAACAATACCCTCATCTTTTCTGACCAGATAATTTCGAGGACGAAATTTCTTTAAGGGGGTAGAACTGTAACATCCTAAATTTATGGGCCTATGCATTTAGTGTAGGGATAACTTTAATAGGTTAATTTAAAAGATAGGGGTCCAAATTGGGCTCAAGATTAGGCTAAGGCCTTGATTAAATTATTAGCTTGGGCATTAAGGA
This sequence comes from Gossypium australe, assembly GCA_005393395.2. Classification (NCBI taxonomy): domain Eukaryota; kingdom Viridiplantae; phylum Streptophyta; class Magnoliopsida; order Malvales; family Malvaceae; genus Gossypium; species Gossypium australe. The sequence continues at coordinate 19,289,541 of CM016617.1, forward strand.
ATTAAAAAGGTGGTAATTATGTTTAAAATGCCAAACATGGGCTTGTGGCCCAACAATAAGTGGCACTATATGGGAATTAGTAGTGACGCCACACACAAGGGATTTAGGGGCCCAAAATTTAAGTTTAATGAGGCCCAGATCTTTTAATTTAAGTGAGTTAAATTTGGCATTAGGGTTAGTAAGAGGTGGACGGCTACAAGGCTATAAAATAGGAAAAATTATGTGGATTTTTAAGTGATAATATCATAGATAAAAAGGAGAAAAGTTAGGAGCTTATCTTCAAAGAAAGTGTTGGCTGAAAATCCACCACCTAGAGGAGTGTAAAATTCGGCTACTGCATGGCATAGAGGGTGCCGAAATTCTCCCCTCTTCTAGCTTAAATTTTAAGGGCGTTTTCGGTATTTAGCAATAGGTGTCAAAAATCTATAAATAGGGGGGCTAGCTCCTTGTTTCTGACATTGAAACACCCAAAATCCTCTCCCTTAGTGCCGAAATTCCCTAGCCTCTCCCTCTCTAAATTTCTTTCTTCAATTACTTCAAAAAGCCGAAACTTTTCCCCACTTTCTTTTCCCTTGTGCCGATTTCTCTAAAAAGCCGAAGCATCCATCGCTTTTTCTTTTATTCATCCTATTTGAGGAATTGTTCTATACTTCCGGCATTTAAATCTTCCATTGGCATTGCCGAATCCTCTCCCTAGTGCTAGCCGAATCTCCTAAGCTAAGGTAAGAGTCGATTTTTGATTAGTTCTCATAATCTATTTTAGAAAGGCAAAAGCCGAAAGTTAATAGTTAATGGTTTTATGATGGGCGGCAATTCGGGATTTGAAGGAAGCTTAGTCGACTAGATCTAAAAGCCGAAAATAATAAGTCTCCAATTTCGGGATTTTAAGGTAAGAAGATTATCCCTAGATTTTTATTAAATTCGTTCAATATATATATGATTTTAACTTTATAAGGAGGATTAACGATTAAATATTGTTATAGTAGCTTTGATAAGGATTTGATGGAATTAAATATGGATCAGGAAAAAGAAAGAATCCCTAAGTTTAAGAAACGAGCAGTATCTGCTGTTCGGGATTGGCCAATTGGTTGTGGACCGGCTTCTGAACAACACCTTAGGCAGATAGCAGTTGTGTCGACTAAGGATAGCGTCGATATAGAAAGCCTCGTTTTATCGGTAATCAGGTGTGTAGATCTCTAACACACTACTAATAACCCTGTATGTATTTCTATTTATGTATGTTATGGGCTAAAAAGCCGGAATAAGGCTGTATAGACAGTCCAATGGAACCCTAAAAAGGGTTAGGCAAGGATGCCAGGTACGTAAACATAGAACTCCCTATGTGTATCGAAGAATATATATAAGTCTTCTTGATGTTTTCTTTATGTATGTATGCATGGGGTGGGAATGATGATAATTGAAGGGGAAGTGTATGATAGGTTACTTGGTGATCGATGGTAGAAATCCCACATAATTTAAATGTAATGTCACATAGTGATCGGTGGCTATGCCACGTTTAATGATTCCTACTTAATAGGAATAGGCAGTATGTCTGTCGTTTTGGTGTGTAGCGGATGGAGGGTTGATTGTAGAAATCCCCACGGTGTGATGGTTGGTACGGGTTGGTGTGTAGAGGATGGAAACTTAGGATGGGTTGGGTTATTCATTCTTTATTGTTTATTATGTGATTATGATTGATGCATTCCTGTATGGGCCAGGGCCCATAATGTGTTCGTGGGCTCAGGTCGATGTGTGTTTTGAGATTTATGCACTGAGTCTTTGTGACTCACGCTTTCTTTTCTCTACTCTTCCAGATGAACAGTAGATCATGGACATGGGAGGCGAGAGGGACTCGAGGGGCCATCAAGTTCTATTTCTACAAGTTATTTTCTTTTGGGATTTCTTTAAGTTTACTTTATTTCGTTGTTATTTCGAGAATATTTATATAATAAGGCCCCTAGTTTTCATTCAAGTAAGTCGTTTTCAGTGTTAAGCAACTTATGAATTTATGATAAGGTTTGTTATACTTTTAATAATAATAATACAAAGGATTCCATATTTTTAAAATGCCACCTATCTATCAAAATAATGTTCAATTGACTTATGATTTCCATAACATATAAAGCAAAAGTTTTCAAAGTACAAGCCGTAACATGCCAGATCCGGTCGAAACGCATGGGCCGGGTTTGGGGTGTTACAAGATGACTTTGAATCGTTTGAAGTTTCATTATTAAACATTGGGCTATCCATAGGTGGTTTAATGTAGCTCTCCAGATTCGGCCATAATGTCCAGACTAGGTTTGGAGTGTTACATTAACCGAATTAGTAATAGGCTAATACATATAATATATAATATTATTTATTAAGTTCGGTTAATTACCCGATTTCGAATCAAATTAATCATTAATCAAAATTCCAAAAAACTTTTAGTTGATCTCCAACCGAACTAAATCAGTTAACTGATCGATTAACCGAATTAGATCGATTCAATTGGTTAATTCAGTTTTAACCGAAATTTGAACATCCCTAGTTAATATAATGTGAAATTTTATTAATATCATGAATATTAATGCTCATTTTATAGATTAATTTTTTAATGAGTTATGTGATTAACCATTGAAAATGTATTTTTATTTATTTATTATCATTAAATCAAACTAGAGAAATATCTCAATTCGCTACAGACATAATCAACATTTAAATAATGTATTGAGAATGTTTTACTTGAATATCATTTCGGAAAAGAATAAGATTAGTCTCAAACTGTAAAACAGATGAGGACCACCTGTAATTATACTAAAAAAATTGTAGGAAATAAATAAAAAAGGTAAATGATAATATAAAAAGTTAACATTAAGAGAAAAGTTAGTATCTTGTACACTGGTAGCGTACTTTTTTTTATTCCACAAATAGTCTTATAAAATTGACATGTATCTCTTTTATTTTAAATATTTATTTTTTAGCAATTTACTATATCCCTATAGGACACTTATCAACCCCTTGGTCACATGCCACAAATGAGTCATCGTGGGATAATCTTACTGAGTAACATGCTGTGAATAATTGTCCTCTTCGAAGAAAAATTCTTGTTATATCGCATGATAATACCTACAACTACAATTACAAGATAATTTTTCTTACTTTTAAGAAATTTTCTCAATGAGGTTCACATGACAATCCTACCATGGGGTAGTTAAATTGTCATGCCATCATAAGAGACCATTGATGGAGGTCATAGGTCTTATTTAAGGACTTTCTCCCACTAAATCTTTTAAAAACATGTAATGTTTTTAATTTCCGATTTCAATCATGAATGATCAATATATGCATGAAAAGTACATGCGGCATTTTTTCCTTAAACTGTATGACATGCTTTATCATACATATGCATGAACATACATTTGTAGTAAAAAAATATCAGCATGTTATCATAAACAAAAGCATAAAATTTAAATGACCTTGACTAGCCAAAGTTTCTATGATTCCATTCAATAAAAATAATAAAAAAAATACAAAATTCACCCCAAAGCATACTTTGGGTCTTCTATCTTGCTACCATGGACTTTCGCTGCGGTATTGGTTCACGTCGCCATTGCTGTCGTTTTTCCCCATTGCTGCCGTATCATTGTCGCTGCCATTAGCAACCGTCAGATTGCCACCGACCACTGTCAGGTCTATATCGTTGATCATCACCGTCAGTCTTTTGTCGGTTTGGTTGAGTCAGGTTTGTGTCGTCTCGATCAGCTTGGATGCGTCTCAGTTCTTTGAGTTCCGCCAAAATTATTGGTTACATAAGTCCTATGACCTTTTTCGGCTCACATAATTTATTCTAAAAATAATAAATAAATCCTATGTGGAGATGATAGTCCATGATTTAATTTATATACTCAAGAATTAATACTAATTGCATTTAAATTTCTAGGAATCACAACATTAGCAAAATTACTTTATCATATAAATAATAAAATAATCACATACATTCACATACATATCCTTAAACATGCTGGTAGTTACAAGAATGCCACATATTATAAAAAATTAATCACACATGAAGAAGAGAGAAAAATTTTGGTATCAGTTTATATTATAAACATAACACAACATGGATTTGATACCAAATGTTGAAAAAAATATGGTTTGAAAATGTTTTTCTTGCATAACGAAATTAAACTTTTGAAAATTGAGTTGGTTTGTGATATTTATAGAAATAAACTTTTCCCAAAATCGCACTTGTGTTTTCAGCTAGACAAATTCTTGTCGTTCTCGGCTTCCAACCAAACAACCTTTTCTACTATTCTTATACCACAAATTTCTTCGAGCGTGGGTTCGAACGAATTCGAATCAAACACAAAGCCATAAATTATTTACTTTACTTTCAGTGGAAAGCAAAATTCTCTCTATAATAGAAATCGATAGAATTGTTATTCTAGAAAATAAAATTTATACTTAGAAATTAGATTCTCACTATTTTCAAGCAGAATAATAATATCTCAAATATGTGTAAACCTTGTTGTGTATTTAGCCCTACCAGTGCCATCTATTTATAGGGAGAAGAAATGAAACCCTTGTTGAATTAGTAGAAGTCTTTTTAATAGGAAAATAACTTCCTAGTTGATTTAGCAGAGAGAGTGGCTAATAGGGTGTGCTTCCCCTAATATGTATTATGATGGGGATTCAGACATCTCCTGTATTGGGTCCAATTATAAGTGCTTCCTAGACTTTTAATCCAACACTTTACAATTCAATCCAACCCAATACATGTTCCAAAACAAATATCATAAATTAATTTAAATAAATAAATAAATTTCCTAATTAAATAATTTTCTCAACCCAATTCTGAATCCGTTAAAATCATGACAACTTTATCTTAAAAGAATCCACGATAAAATATATATAAATTTTCTGTATTGAACGGATTCACAATGACCAATTAATTTAATTCTATTTTCGAACTTCAATTAATTAATTAATTAATAATTTAAAAAACCATAAATTAATTCTTAGGTAATTTTCATACTTAGTGAGAAACCCACATTCATTTCTGAATGTTTCACATTTATCTAACTTTATCATTTCTATCCATTTCTATTCATTTGATTCAACATGCAATTCATTTCTGGTTTCAACGAGTTAGCAGAGGGACCGATTGGACATATGTGATTAGGGCTCAAATGATTTATAATTAAGTTCCAGCTTTTTACCTATTAATTATTCGTTTAATCACGAAGTCATTCCACTATAGTATCATGACTGAGCTCTCCCTAATAACATACCATTACAAAAGCTACTCGACCAGTGCTCGTCTAATGACCTTGCTATTGGGATAAATCCACTCTCCCAATATGATCTTATTTTATCTCATGATAACCATTACATCTTCCTTCATGAAAAGTCAATTAATATAAAATAGTAATCAAGTCATTTATCACAAAGACGAACAACCCATGACCATTTACTTTTCATCTATCATGTAATGCCAATGAGAGGATATCATTTACCTGTATCTTGGGCTATGAATTTCACTATTATGAATGATGCTACATACAATAGAAGTCATATACCCAACGCGCCAGCTTTCGGTTCCTTATCTATTTGAACTCAGGCTTTTACTTACATCAAACTATATGAGTCACACATACATAGTCCATCATCCACTCAGGATTAATGTATGCCATAGTTTGAGCATCACAAGTGAATAAATCCATAAACAGATTCAGGATCTATTCTTATTTGGTCTAGTCCGATGTACTATTAGTCAAGTCAGTCACATCTATGTTTCTATCTTCTAGGAGTCATCCGTTCGAATGCCTAAGAAAATGCATCTCCTCAATTGGCCATGATAAACTACATATTAATCTTTTAAACGATTTGCTCATTTCCAATTAGACTAAGAACATGTTTAGGTTTGTCTACTAATATAAGTTGCCTTTTTGTATTACAATCCGACCACGTAATGCCGCTTAGTATTAGTATAAACATTAGACAACCAGTGAGCTAATATTTGATTCTATTTTGCTTTACATGCAAAAAACCACGCGAGGACAATATACAAGGGGTATTAATGTAATTTATGAATAATTTTATTAACAAATCTGTTCGAAACAATTACAAATGTACATAGACGAAAATACTACACTTAGGGCACCAGATCTAACACCTTGACATATAGAGTCATAGCTAGTCACATACCAACATTAACATCCAAATAGGTTAGACACACTTACATATCATGAATAACATCACCTAATACCAAAGTAATTACATGCCACATATCAAGTATAAACATATACCATTCCATACTCAATACCTTTTCAAGCTTTCCCAATTAAATTATAATATATATCTTCCAATGGAACTCTAGTAAAACAGACTTGGATACGCAGGTCAACTAAGTTGCTCGTTTGAGCTAAAATCACATAAGGTTACCTGTTTGGGCTAAACTTATGTCATATATTACTTGATAATCCATGACAAAGGTTGGATCTTGTTATATTACTCAAGAATTTGCAACAAGGCTAGATCTCTTTAGGTTACTCCAGAATCTGCAACAAGGCTAGATCTCATTATGTTTCTCGAGAATTTTCAACAAATGCTAGATCTCGCTATAATTTTTAATAATCTCCGATCAAGTGCGCCTATGACTCCTATTGGCATACCAATCATATCCTAATATTTTACTAAGTTCACATGGGCATCAATTACATAAATTTCATTATCATCATTGTAATTGTTCACATGTTTCAATTCAATCCATTCTAGCCATATGTGCCAAACTACTAGTATACTAAATTATAGTTAGTCATACATATACATTTATATATATTCAATTAAATTCAATTACACATACCACACAAGATGAGTTAGTAAGTTCCATGTGAACTTAACTATTCTAAACACCGAAACAAGTGGATTCTTTATGGACTAATCCACAATTTTAGCTTTTCCTCTATTAGCTCCACTTTGATTCAAATCGTGATCTATATAGTTATTTTATATAACCAATTAATGCAAAAAAAATTTATACTATGCCATGATATGTATGATCTTATATAAATCTATTTTTTGATTTCCCTCATATTTTACATTTTATTCAATTTAGTCCTTGAACTCGAGATAGGCTTAACTTTCAATTTCTAGCTTCGGATTAGAATCTGATTTTATATATTCTTATCAGGGACCTTATACATTCTATTTCTAACATAGTTTTATAACATGTTTTACTTTTATTCAATTTGGTCCCTAATGTAACAAAGTTTACAAACAAGCTAAATTAACTTTACAATCTAGCCCTTTTCATAATCTAAGCTTAAAATCTATCAATTTCAAGCATAATTCTTCAAGTAATCAACAATGACTACTCCCTAAAACTTTAACTGTTTATGAAATTGGTACATGAGCTAGCCAAATCAAGCTCCCATAACCTCAAATCTATAAAAATATTCATGAAAAAGGACCTAATTACCTTAGTTTCTCATTGGGCGAAAGCTTGAAAGCTTGGGAGGGTTTTCTTTTGTTTCCATTAATGGTGGACGGTAAAAAGAGAAGAAGATGATGCCTTATTGTCCACTAACTTTGGCCTTTATACATGATTTAAAGTTCAATTAATCTAATTTAATTAATTAAATCATGTTTTAATTTACTTAATCCATCATTAATCAAGTTTAGTGGAAATTTTCGTCATCATCCACTAAATTTAATTTAAACATGGTTTAATTACTATTTTGGACCTTTGGCTAATTGCTATTCAAGTCCTCAAGCTTTCTGTCAATTAAAACTCTATAATGATTGAATTTTTACAATTTAGTCCCTAAGTCTTAATTAGCTATAAATTTGAAAAAATTACTCGATCAATCTTCAACATATTTTTATATTAACTTGGTTTATGGAAATGGGATTCTGAAACTATATTTTTTGGTACCACTGAAAATCGAGCCATTACAAGTCTGGCTATCAAGTGCTTCTTTGTTTGCTTACTAACATTACAGATTTTCATGTCAATAACCCTTGGAAATCTCTTAGGAATGAGGTTTTCTGGCTTAGAAAAAAAATATTTACGAAGATTGTTACGTGGTTTTGTGCCTTGCAATAATAAGCTTTTAGCACGAGCAAATATTGATCCTTTGTCCAAGATGTCGTCAAGCCAATGAGGATTTAGAGCATATTCTTTTCCACTTCCCTTTCGTGATTGTTCCATGGCATGAGCTTGGTTTCACACCAGCTGTTGCTTTAGTAGAGGATTTTATCACTCGAATCTTGGCCGAGCAACAAGAGGATAAAAGGAGGCGTGTGTTGGGGATGATATGGGGTATTTGGTTCAACATGAATGAGGCGGTGTGGAAGCAAAATGTTATGACGGCGGACCAACTTATGCATAATGTAGAAAAATTTATGTATTGTTGACTAGGGGCGTGGACGGTTCATTCTACTCAATTGGTTTCACGCACGATGGTTGAGGGAGGGGATATTTGTTAGCATAGGTTGGAAATAGGAAAGCTAAAATGTAATGTTGGTGGAGCCATTTTCGCGTACAATGGGTATATGGGATGGGCGATAGTAGTGTGAAATGACGTAGGTGACTTTTTATGATGCATTTCGGGATTTATGAAGAGTACTATTGATCTTTTTTTTTTCCAGAAATTCTCATTGTCCGAGAGGCTCTTTTTTAGCTCAATTCTTTGCATTTGGACGATGTTATAATGGAGACTAATAGTCAACATCTTTGGCAAGCTTTTCATAATGGGTATGAGGATGCCTTTGACTTAGGATTATTACTTAAGGATAGTGTTACTATTACCTCTTCTTTTCAATTATTTTCTTTCTGTTGGATTCGTAGGGACACTAATAAGATTACTCATGTTTTGGCAAGAGGAGCTTTATTGAGAGTGAACTACATGGATTGCACTATTTGTCCTTTTTCTATTGCTCGTATTGTTAATGTTGAAAAATTGTCTAACTTGTATGTTAATGAAGGGAGCTAAGTTTGGGTGTATTGAGTAAGCCTGATGGCTTGGATTTAAGTGCTCTTTTTATTTTATCTTTAATCACTTTGACCAATTTTATCTATTAATGAATTTGTCTTCTCTTAAAAAAATTAAAAAAATATAAAAGATTTAAATATGAAAACATGAGAACCCCATGTGATGGCTTGATGGTCAAGGGTGTTTATCGTCCCAGGTGTGGCCCGGGTTGGAGTTGCGCTAGTTATGTTTGTTGTTCGGGCTTTGCCCTAAATATGATAAGCTGCCTAAACTAGCCAAGTGTCACTTTAAAGAAAAAATCAATGTATTGTGATTGTTAGAATAAAAAATGACCATCTTCAATCTGATATCAGTAATGGATAGGTGTTAAACATGTAACATCCTGAAAATGGGCCTATGCATTTTTGATTTAAGTATACGAAATGGCATGTCTTATGTGTTATGAATGTATTATGAACATTTCTGGAAACTTGGAAATGATTTAGAAATGTTAAGTTTCAAAAGAGGAAAGTGAACATTTCTGGAAACTGGAAATGTATGGAAATGTTAAGTTTAAAAGAGGAAAGTGAACATTTTTGGAAACTAGGAAATGTAAAGAAATGATCTAGAAATGATTCAAAAGAGGAAAGTAAACATTTCGGGAAACTTGGAAATGTAAGGAAATGTTAAGTTTAAAGGAGGCAAACGAAAATTTTTGGAAACTTGGAAATGTAAGGAAATGTCAGGTTTTAAAGTTTAAAAAGAGGAACCTAAGGCAAGGTGGCCTTAAGAAAAGTAATAGGAGGAATTTGACACACAAACGGGCTTGGAAAAGTGGCCTGAAGATATCACTTAAGGCCCAGGTAGGTGACGCCACAAGCTATGCAAGTGGGCCTGAGTTCGAGTCACATGGAAAGCAAATAAAAGAAATTTTATTTTGCTACAAGGAGTAGAGAGGTGGACGGCACAAGGCTATATTTTAGGAGTTTTATTCTCTTTAAAATTCGGCTAAATGATGGATAAATAAGGGATTTATTTATCATAGTTTTCAAGAGATAATTGTTGGATTAAATTCTTTTATTTTGTGATAATTCAAAGGATAAAGCTATCAAAATAGAAGAATGGTGGCCAAGTAAAGGACTCTAGCTAGTAATTTTGGCTATAAAAGAAAGAGTAAGGCTATTCTTCATTCATTCTTTTCTCTTCAAGAAAACCTCTGCCGAAATTCTCTAAAGTTTCTCCTCTTCTCTCTGCCGAATTCTCTCTGCCATTATTCTCTTTTTCTCTTTTCTTTCTAATCCCTCCAAAAGCCGAAAGCTTGCTAAGATCAAGGCCATAGCCGAATAGTTTGAGACTTCAAGCAAAGGAACTGTCGATATCTAAAGTAAGGGTAAGATCTCATTCGGTTTCATCCTTTTTCTTTTAAGATTTGCCGAAATCTAGGACTAACCCCATTAATATCTTGTTGCCGAAACCTTGAAGAGATCTTTCGGGATTTACTAAGTGTCGACTACAAGGAAGGATAAGTTCTTTTCCCGAAGGTACACCATAAGCCGCGTGTTCCCTAGTTATTCGGTGAGTTTCGGGATTTAAAATCCACAAGGTAGGTGTCTATAACATTCGGCCAAGGTCTATTTTGGATATCTAGATCTATTTCTTACTTTGTCTAAAAGCCGAAACTAACCTATGATGTGACTTAATGTTTGGCCGAATGCAAGAATGTGTACAACAAAGTTTTCGGGATTTGACTATAGTCAATTCGACACCAAGGTAAGTTTTAAGTGTACTAATCCTACTAGGATTTGGATTTATGGCCGAATAGTTCTTTACTAAGTATTAAATGATTGATTAAATGTAGAGATCTAAGATCTAAGGCATTAGATCAAGCTTTTCGGGATTTGGATTGGAAACCCTAAGCGAATCAGGTGTGTACCCCACACTAATTCTTAATAAGTTTATGGCAATATTTAAATATGCATGTATGTTATAAGAATGTGAATATGGCTAAGTACCATGCTATGGTACAAAAGTACTCAGGTACGTTTCCTACTCCTACTAGGATTATGAAATATGTTATGTTTAACATGAGAATAATGATAAGAATGTGAATTTTGGCATGTTAATGCATAATATGATATGGGGCATATAGGTTATTGAAAAGGGGATGTGAATGTGACTATGCCTGTGGAAATGTGATTGATTGCCTTAATAACATGTGCATACATTTATTATTATTATTATGCCACTATTACATGTTGCATGTGCATGGGTTGGGATATGAAAGAAGGTACGAGTGTACTTCGAGTACGTGGTTTGATGTTAGCCTTAAGCTACATCGTGGATTGACGTTGACTGAGGTCACGTTGTGGATTTATTTGCGATTAGGTTCGCGTGGTTTGATGAGTAGCTCTGTGCTTCATCGTGGTTGATATAGGCTATGTGCCATATCGTGGTTGATGAGTGACTATGTGTCCCATCGTGGTTTTGGTGTTAGCTACGGCTACATCGTGGATTGGCGCTGACTGAGGTCGCGTTGTGGATTATTGTGCTTAATTGCACGTGGACGGCATTGATTGCCTTTGGAGTGAAAAGGAAAGGGTGCTTTGTTAATCCCCTGGTGTGTGGTAGGCTGGATACGGGGGTGTGTAGAGGATGGACCCTAGGTTGGGTTGGGTGCACTTTGCATATTATATCTGATATGAATATTTAATGTGGAAATGGGCCAAGCCCAGTTGATATGTGGATTATTAAGAAAAGGGCCAAGCCCAGTATATGAATGTGGATCAGTGTGGAAATGGGCTAAGCCCAGTATGTGGAAATTATGTGGTTAACTACCCTATTATAAGAATGTGATATGGTTATGGGCCAAGCCCAATAAGTGAGCACATGTGAATAAGTTGCATTACTATTTGCTATATGGGTTATTATATGGTTTGATATTTATGGTATGCCTAAATCTATTTGGACTTAGTGTTGTGTACACATTGAGTCTGTTGACTCACCCCGTTGTGGGACTATTTTCAGGTGACGAACAGTAATAGACCGGGCTCAGCAGAAGCTTAGGGATGGCCATGCACAGCAAGGAATTTAATTAATTTGGATTTTTATTTTATTAAGTACTTTAATTTTAATTTTGAGATTATTTGATGTAATAAGGCCTTAGTGAACTATTTTATTTCTGTCTTATTGTTTAATTATGTTTACAATTTTTATTAAGTTAAAGATTACGTAATTTATTTTTGAAAATACTCTATATGTTTTATCACTTAAAATTAAAAAGGGTTTTCAATATAAAATAAACTCGTTTTCAACTCAAGCCCAACCCAAAACAAATTTTCTTTCAAAACACACAAGTTTTTCCTAAGTCACAAAAGAATTTGAAACGGTTTACACCGGGGAACATACCAGATCCGGTCAGGGCTCGTGGGCCGGGTTTGAGGTGTTTCAAAACACAATCAACTTTTATCAATATGATTTTTCTATCCATTCATGTAGACTTAAAACTTTGCTCTATTATTAATTTATTGTTTTGATGAGATTGGAAGCATGCTGTAAAGAGGACCAAAAAGAAAAAGAAAAAGAAAAAGAAAAAGAAACAAACTTGAATTCCAAGAAACATCAAAATAATTGTTTGAGGTATAGTTGTTGGTGAACCTCAGACCAACTACTTCAAGTCAATGAAAAATCACATCAAAACAACCAACATGCAAGACGATTGAAAGAACATAAACACTCAAAATTAAACTTTTAAGCTAACACAAAGTGATATTACAAACCTGAATAAGAGTCCATGAAAACACCAATAGTGGTAGTTCTAATGAATTTGAAAGCAACCTATTTCATTCTACAAAACATACAATAAAGCAAACCCTTTCAAAGCTTCAATATATATTTAATAATGATGAATACAGAATCCAACATAATGCTATTAAATAAAAATAAATACATGGAAAAGATTCAATTTTTTTAATCAATTGCAATTTCTAATTAAAACTTAACCTTTAAAAAATCATATAAAAGAAATGCTTCTTCTAGTGTTTGGAAAGTTATCAAATAATATATTTGAATATAATTATTTTTAATTATAGGTGTATAATATATTTCAGTAATCATTATAATCAATAAATATTTTTAAATTCAACATTTTAATAATTGAATTTTAAGAGAGAGTGAGAATGGAAAGAATTATATAAAATAATTAATTATGATGATTTTCAAAGATTTTTATTTTAAACTTTTATTCCTTTTTAAGATATAATTATATTCTACCTACTAAGCCATCTAAGTAAATAATTTTTTTTGTAATTATAAAATAATGTATTTTGTTTGAAGGAATAAAATGACGTAATTGCTATATTAATAATTACATTTTCTTATAATTATCACTGTGAAGTTTCACCAAATGATTCCTTCTAACAAAACCCATAAACTTAAATTAGAATATTTTCATTGATGCTTTTTGCATGGGATACATAATCATCAAACGAATTAAAGAAAATCCCTAATTTATGCCACTTCTAAGCTAAAAAAAAAAATAAAATTCTGAAACTTGATCTTATTACATTAAAATAAACTCTCAATCTTTAGTTTAAGTTGATAAAGTTTTAAAACTTATACCCGATAATCCTAATATTTAATTTATTCTTAAGTAAACCTTTTAACATAAATCAATATGTCATTTTTAGGATAAATGTTTGTTTGGGTATAAGGTTTTTCTTTAAACATTTTAATCTTAATTTTCAATAGTAATATTATTAAAAATATTTCATATTATCTTCAAGCCCAACCCTGGGTCATCTAGAAGTCGCCTAGGGTCCAAGACTGAAAGAGGTTCAAAATATTTTTCTAGTTGTTAAGAGGTCAAAATTTTTTTTAAGGGCCCAAAATTTGTTTTTACCAACTTCTAAGGGATCTAATTTTTTTTTTTTAACTTTTAAAGAACTTAAAACCCGATTTTATTATTTTACCTAGGGTCCTAAAAATGTTAAGAACGAGTCTAATTATCTTTCTAATAGAAGATACATTTTCATACCTAGGATCAAAATCCATAAAAATAAAGCAAAAAAGAAAAAAAGAAAAAGTTGCTTCCTTGCTTTGCTTCAGCGGAAAGTAAGGGCGATGGGGCAGCAAGAAAATAAAGGTTTGCTAGCTTAAGTATAAATTTAATTATTTTATTGTAATATATTTGGATAAATTGATTGTTCCAAATAATTAAAATCATTATATCGTATTTATTTAATTATTTAAGAGATTTATCTTTTCTATTTAAATGATCTCATGCAATTAAATTAGAAAAATAAACTCAACTCCGGATTCAGATGCCTATATATTTGTTCATGATAATTAAAGTAATTATAGTTAATGAGTTTAAAAGAATATTTTAAGGAAAATGGTTCTGTTTACTAATTCATTTTGCAAACCATTGGCAGTAAGTAAAGCTAAAGCAATGCCAATGAGCGTATAGGTTAATTAATAAACAATTTTTTGAGATTTAATTTGAAGGAAAATATTGGATAATATAAAATTTCCAATTTTGGATCCAATTAAAATATGACATAAATAAATTATATGAAAATAAGAAGATATCTCAGTATGTATAAGATAGATAATTATGATGCCAAAAGTTATTAACAACTTAAAAAAAATAAAAATATACAAATATGTAAAAAATAGAAAACTAAAAAAGAGATTGAGTGTTAATTCGATTAGCATTATTGATGTTACAATAATTTAAAGGATGTAGAATTAAACATATAATATCTTTTGAATTTAAAATTATAAACAATTTAAGCATTGTATTAAACAAATGAGATTCTAAAAAGGAAAACAAAAATTCAATTATCTATTAAGTTTTTTGATTTCATATAAAAGTCTCACAAATATCTTAAATCCCAATTTAACATTAAAAGAGAATTATTGTTAAGATTTTATCTCAGAGCCAATTCGTATTCCTTAATTTAAAAATTTATTTATCTACTCATTTCTAAAAGTTAATAATTTAAGAATAAAAACAATTATAAATACCGAAATTTGGGTTATACTAATGAAATATGCCTTTTTTTTAATATTTAAGAAATTAGGCTTTTTTTATATATATTTACAGTATAGGTCGTTTTTTAAGAGAGAAATGAAAACGCGTTTTATAAGTGCCTTTTCACTGTATTAAAAATTCTTTTTGTTTTGTGGCTGGAAATTAGAGTTTATGGATTTGTTTTTGTCCGTGTTTGATATAGACATTGTTATAGTTTTAAGGTATGTTTGAATTTATGGTGATGTTGTAGAGCTTGGTGACCTACAAATTTCATCTGCCATGCGAGTATGGAGTCATCACTTGAGAAGCTGGATCGCATTGCAACTCAAGGTCCCAATTGAAGGTGATTATACGGTCTCGGGTTGAAATGTAACTAGGACTTCAAGTTTACAAAGGTTATGTTGTCAAGGGATGAAGCATAACTGGGACCCCTAGTTGGCAGTGGTTATGAGGACATGACAACGAGTTTCACCTAATCAGAGGAGGATGCTTTATAAAATCTATATGTAAGTCTAAGACGAAAAACGCAGTGGCCTTCTAGTATAATCAAGTAATTTGTTTTATCCATCTCTACCAAAGGCGGTGAGCCCATTACTACAACGTGTGGCAAAGTTGGGGCAACAAGATTTTTAGCAGGGACAAGTTATTATGCAATGCAGAAAAGATAAAATGGAAACAACCGTTGCTGGCTTGATTCACATTTCATCTTTCTGCACCCACAATAACTCGTTTCCGCTAGATACTTTGTTGCCCTTAACTCTGTCACAAGTTATAGTAACAGGGTCATTGCCTTTGGTGGAGATGGATAAAACAAATTTCTTGATTATACTGGAAGACCTTTGTGTTTTTTGCTTTAGACTTATGTATGGGTTTTATAAAGCATCCTCCCCTGATGAGGTGAAACTCGTTTCCGTGCCTGCATAACCACTATCAACTAAGTCCTTAATTATGCTCCACCCTTTGACATCATAACCTTTGTAAACTTGAAACCCTAGTTACAGTTCAACCCGTGATTGTATAATCACCGTCAATTGGGACCTTGAGTTGCAATGTGATCCTAACTTCTCAGGTGATAGCTCCATCCTCACACAACAGATGAAATTTGTAGGTCAATGAGCTCCACGACATCACCGTGAACCAAAACAGTTAAAACAACAACTATGTCGCCCTCAAAGAAAAAGAGAAATAAATCTTTAAACCCGAAAATTTCAACACGCAAGAAAAAGAAAGAAATAATTTAAAAGAGACAGTGGGCGAGAGAGATGATAAAGTAAAGGAGGGCGCGGGGAGAACAAATATTCGACATGCAATTTTATCTCGGGATTCCCAAGTTCCAGTGTCTGCAAATTATCCCAAGATTCTTAGGTTCCAGTGTTTAAAAATTATCTAGGGATTCCTAGGTTCTGACAAAGTTAAGGTTGGGGTTGAAATGGTTAGGGAAAAAATGCTCCTCGTAGGGCGTGTTTTCAGTTGACATGGAAGTGGAAACGTGCCCTATAGGACCCGTTTTCAGTTGACATGTTAGAATATGGGGAGCATTTTCTCCCTAACCATTTCAACCCTAACCCTAACCATAACTGTGTAACTCAAAACCCAAAAATCTCGAGATAATTTTCAAGAAATGGAACTCGAGAATCTTGGGCAACATGTGTTAGACATGAAATCATTTCATAGTTGAAAACACCTCTCGCGGGGAACGTTTTCTCCCCAACCATTTTAGAACTCGAAAGTTTCGGGATGATTTTCAGATATTGTGACTCGGGAATCCCAGGAAGCATGTGTTAAACATGAAATCGTTTGATGTAAGGGGGTATTGTTCCCTATAAAATAAACTCAATACATTATGTTAAGGTTCTATATTAAAATTTCAAGTAGATTGTTTCCGTAAGGAGACTTGGCATTAGGAGAAGAATGTTGTTATTAAAAACCTAAAATTCGACCTAGTTGTCCAAATAAAGGTAATTTGTTAAATTACATGTAGGTCTTTTAATTTGGGTGATGTGTACTAATGTTTTTATTATTTTCTTGATTTTAAACAGGTGGAATAGGCTATTTGGTTCAAAATGAACAAACAAGTCAGATCCGTTTTCCATTATGACGGTCAAATTTGTGAGGCTAAAAATGAGCCCGTTTTGTATCAACCTATATGAAGATTTCGCTTTCAACCAGAGCATAACGTTAAAAGAGCTTCGGTAAAAAATTAGGCGGAATGTGGGGATTCGAAGAAGAATTTTAAGCTTGAAATGTAGATATCTAAAAATCATTGAATCCTATTAGATATGACATATTTGAGATCGTAAGGGACATCGAGCTCGAGATGCTCTAGTGGGAATGATGTGCTAGAGTTATATGCCCACTTTGTCGATGTTGACGAAGGTCGCCTAAGCTTGAGAACATTTTCACCAAATTCAAACCCATGTTAAGAAGTAGAAAGTCCAGCCACAGAGTTGTGCAGTGGATCCACATCATTGCTACACAGCTTCTACTAGGACACCCTAGAATTATCATCAATGGTGAGGCATTCATCGATTTCACCGATCGATTACAACTTTGGTGGACAATTGGGATTATTCAGTAATCGAGCTTATGACACACCTGTACAACATTCTGTGAGTGCCTTTGGTTTCAATTTCAGCATGCTGATCTTGAATGTCGGTAACACTTACGCGAGTATGCCATCAAGTTACATCGGTGGGCTAAAAAATAGTGATTTTCAATTTGACGTTAGGTTTACAAGAATGGATGGCCTACTCCTCGCAACCTGGACCAGCGAAAGGACATCCAATCTGTAACGCCCCAAAAATTTAAATGTTTACTTGTGAGATTCTATAGTAATAAAGTCTATGTACCTGTGGCTATGTGCTCTGCTTATGTGTTTGAGGACGGAAGTTCGAGTCGCGTCTTTAAAAGTTTTGTTAATTCAATTTTAATCAATCTCTAATCTTAAGCCATTGAATTAAATTTAATTCTGTGTAAATCTGTGTCAACAATGAGTCCGTTGGTTCACTAGTTAAGCATCTGTCTAATTTTTGTCTTGTGCTCGAGTATCTGCAGAAGCGAAGTGGATATATATATTTTTTCCGTTTGCTGAATGCATCTGGTTAAATCTTTTTAAATTAACCACATTAAAATTTTCCCTTTTCTTTTTTCTCACCGCCCCTCCTTCTTTGTCTCCCATTTTTCTCTTTCTTTGTTCTATTTCCTTTTCTCTACTTTAGAATTATGACTGTAACGTTGGTTGTGTGATCGGGTAAGTACGTATATCAATACTTCCAATTAAAGCATTAATTGCATGCATTTTGTTGATCGTTCATTTCTGACGAAGTTGTTTTCAACTCGAATTGTTTAAACCTTCTTTCTGTGATCGTTTGGTTTCTTTTTAGGCAAGGATATCGAAAGCAACGATCCTCAGTGCACTAACTTGAGTAATTGTTGTTGATTTTGTCGGTAAGTCTGGATTCATTGAAGGTTTTGCGTTGAAAATTTTGACATAGTTTTTATGAGTGTAATTGTGTATTGTGGTCAGTTAAGTTGTTGAATTGAGTTATTGAATGGTCGTTTTAGGCTTCAGGAGTCTTCTACGTTGTTCCTACTTTGAAACTACTTTAGGTGCATATCGAAAACTCGAGTTTTTACAAGTTTTGAATTCTAGAAAACATGACTGTCGATGCCACACGACCGTGTGGTAGGCTGTGCGAGCCACATGGCCGTGTGGTAGGCTGTGTAACTCACTATCTACTAACTAAAAGCTACATGAGCAAGGGACATGGGCGTGTGTCTAGACCGTGTGTTGCCATGTTAGTGCAGGGTTCACAGAGGCATGTGTCTAGGCCGTGTAACTCACTGATTACAAAATACAGATCACACGAACCAAGGACATTGTCGTGTGTCCATGCCGTGTAACTCACTGATTACAAAATATAGATCACACGGACCAATGACACAGGAGTGTGTCTAGGCCATGTAACTTACTGATTACAAAATACGGATCACACTGGCCAAGGACACGAGCATGTGTCCAGATTATGTAACTCACTGATTACAAAATAAGGATCACACGGGCGGAGGACACGCCGTGTGTTAAGCTATGTAAGACACACAGACAAGCACATGGGTGTGTTGGGTCATAAGGGCCAACTACCCAGGTCGTGTGAGACCATACGGGCGTGTGGGCCAGTTTGCAAAATTTTGCCATTTTTCTAGCATCGCTCAAACTATAAACAAGCCTTCTGTAAGGTCGTTTGAATTGAATTTAACTGCATAAACTACTATTCTGTGATCTGGAACTTGATTACTGATTATCAATGTGTGCACTGTGTTTGAATAAATTTACTAGAATTGATCTACTGTACACGATTATGAGTATATTTGAATATACACATAGAACTCTGTATTAACTATTATGTGAAGTATGTATATGCATTGTATGGGGATTGAATCAGGAGGAAGTATTTTGTTCTGAACTAGTGGCTAAATCCTTGTTATCTGTATATTAATTTAAAAGCTAGCAGCGGCGATTTGGCTATGTTGTGGCGTGAGAGCAATAAGGTTGATATTCAAACTTACTTGAGCAATCATATTGATTCACTGATTCATATGGAGAATGATGAATCCATTCGTTTTACGGGGTTTTATGGTAATGCCGAGCCTAGTAAAAGACAAGACTCTTGGAATATGCTTAGAAGGGTTGGCAGAGCTGGGAGGGAAAAGTGGATTATTGGGGGCGACTTCAATGCCATCCTCGATAATGCGGAGAAAGAAAGGGGTAGGAGAAAACTAAATATCCTTATGGATGAGTTCCGCGAGATTATTGATGAGCTTTCTTTGGTGGACCTGAAGACTAGCAACGGGTGGTTCACTTGGGTTAACAACAGAGAAGGCACGGCAAGAGTTAAAGAAAGGTTGGACCGTTTTCTGATGACTGCTAAGGATTTGAACCATTTCCCCTTTCTGGAAACCAAGGTCATCAGGCAATCTAGCTCAGACCATGAAGTGATCCTGTTGGACACTGAAGGTAGAAAGCCGAGAGACAGAATGCGTGACCCTAGGCTTTGTTTTAAATATGATGCTTGCTGGTCTAAGAATGAAGAAGCAAAAAATATCATCAAGGAAGCGTGGCAGAGAGGAACTCGTGACACAATGGATAAGATTAAAATGGTGGGAGTTGAGCTGGGCAGGTGGCAATACGAGAAGCAAAAAAGGATGCGCAAGCAGATTGGCAACTTACAGGCTAACATTAATAGATTGGTTGATATGTAGGGGAGCAATGACGAGGGCAACAAGCTTAAAGATATACTGTTAAAGTTGGGTAAATTGTTGGATATTGAAGAAAGATACTGGGCTCAACAGTCAAGGGTTAACTGGCTTAAGGAAGGGGACAGGAACACACGTTTTTTTTCATGTTAGGGCCACAAATAGAAAGAGGAAGAATAACATCGCCAGACTTAAAGACATGAACGACATTTGGAGAGAGAACACAACCGACATTTGCAAGGCTATCAGGGAGTATTTCCAAACTTTATTCCAGTGAGCTTAATTTGGATTATATTGAGAGCTACATTTCAGGGGAGGCAAACGACAGGCTCCTGAAGGATTTTACGGACAATGAGATTAAGGAGGATTTCAACCAAATGGATCCAAGGAAAGCCCTGAGAGTCGATGGCTTGTCAGGGAGTTTCTTTAGAGAAAATTGGGACATAGTAGGGAATGATATCATTAAGATGTGTCAGGATATTCTTAAGGGGGAAAAAGATGTGGATTGTTTAAATGACACAATTATTGTTTTAATTTCTAAGATTAAAGAACCTGTGGATATGACTAACTTTAGGCCTATTAGCCTTTGCAGGGTGGTGTACAAAATCATTGCTAAGGTGCTTGCCAACCGATTTAAGGAAACTCTTCCGATATGCATTAGCCAAAATCAAAGTGCATTTGTCCCGGGGAGGATGATTCATGATAACATCTTGATTGCTCATGAGATGGTCCATTACCTTCAAAGTGCAAAGAATGGTCCAAACAAAGGGTTTGTTATCAAGCTTGACATGAGTAAAGCTTACGATCGTGTGGAGTGGGCTTTCATTGAAGAGGTGATGAATAAGATAGGCTATGCAAACGAGTGAGTGACGAAAATTATGAGATGTGTTCTATCGGTCCGCTACGTTGTTAAGTGCAACTCAATCCTATCCGAGACGATAGTGCCGGAAAGAGGCCTTCGACAAGGGGACCTTCTCTCTCCTTATCTTTTTTCATTTTGCATCGAAGCTTTGTCAAAGTTATTAACTAGAGCTCAGAATAATAACATGATTAAAGGGATTTGGGCTAGCATAAATGGGCCCCGTATTAATCATCTTTTCTTTGCCGATGACGCTATCTTTTTTATTCGTAATAAAAAACGAGATGTAGAGGAAATTGATAATATTTTGGCCATTTTTAGTTGGGACTCGGGCCAAGAGATTAATAAGGATAAGTCCATGATTATGTTTAGCCTAAAAACCCCGGATGCTAGTAGGCAACTTTTTAGCTCTATGCTTAGTATGCACACTGTTGATAAATTAGATAGCTATTTAGGCTTACTTTTATATGTTGAAAGGAAAAAGCCTTTAGCCTTTACTAATATTATCAACCGATGTACATGCAGAGGAAGGGGTTGGTCAAAGCAATTGCTGTCGTATGGGGGAAAAGAGGTCTTCTTAAAGGCTATCATGCAGGCCATTCCAATCTATGCTTTTTCGGTCTTCTTGGCTCCGAATGGCATCATTGAGGAGCTTCATACTCAAATGAGCCGCATGTGGTGGAATAATAAAGGCAAAACACGAGGGTGGGTTATGATGGAGTGGGGGAAGATGTGCTATCCAAAAGGTGTGGGAGGGATGGGATTTCGGGATTTACACGTTTTCAATTTAACTCTCCTGGGCAGACAGGTCTGGAGACTTCTGACTCAAAAAGACACGCTGTGTTACAAAGTTTTAAGTGCCAAGTACTTTCCTAATGGAGACGTCTTCGATTACAAAAAGTTTGAGAAACCCTTCTTCACGTGGATGAGCATTGCTAGGGCTGCTGATGCACTCAAGGATGGCTTCATGTGGCAAGTTGGAGATGGCAACACCATTGATGTCAGAAGGGACCGATGGGGGGTTGAAGGCATTGTAGGGGGCTTGGACTGTCAGGCTCCATTTACCAACATTGAAAGAAAAGTCAAAAACTTGTGGGAACATGACAGTAGGCGGTGGAAAAAGGAGAGGATTTTTGAGATTTATGGAGAAGAAATGGGGGACCGTATTTGTAAATTACCCATTCCCTATAATGTTATTAAGGATACAAGGACGTGGCTTCAAAACCCGCACGGAATCTACACCTCCAAATAGGCCTACTTCTGGATGATTATCAAGAGAGTTGGTTTCGGCCCCCATAGACTGTACTGGCGAGCTTTTTGGAAGCTCAAAATGATTCCCAAAATCAAAATCTTCAACTGGAGGCTTGGACATAACATCCTCCCAACGTTCGACAACATAGCACGGATTTGATAAGGGTTTAGCAACATCTGCCCGAGGTGCAAGAGCAGAGATAAGACACTGGTTCATGCGATGAAAGACTCTCCAAAGGCTCGAGAAATCCTTGCTGTCGGTGGGCTAAACAACAGACTGCTGGAAGGTGAGTACAACGAGTGCATCAATTGGCTTGAAGACGTGTTTCGTGAGCTTGACAACAAGGCAGCGGCGAATTTCTTAGCCCTCCTCTGAAACAGCTGGAATGACAAGAACAATATGGTGTTCAAAGGGAAGATAGAGGTAGTGGCAATGATCTAGGACAGGGCACAGAAACTGAGCAAATACTTTAGGATTTTCAACCTCACTGAGCCTTCGGTCTTCCCTCGGACTCCAACGAATAGGGGATGGACTAAACCCTCGATAGGTTCTATCAAGGTGAATGTAGATGCTGCTGTAATGAACGATAGCAGTGGGTTCGAGGTCATAGAGAGAGATCACGAGGGCTTTGTCTTGGGTGGCTGCTGCAAGTTCAAGGAAAAAACGATTGATGTGAGCTGGGCAGAAATGAAGGCGTTAAAAGAGGGTTTAAAAGTTGCTGAAAGATTACATGGGGTCCACGTCATTTTGGAATCTGACAGCGCTGGGTTGGTTAATAAAGTTAACAAGAGGGAGCTGGACATTACCATATTGGGCCAGCGTATCAAGCAAGTGTGCGCTATGTTCTGTATTTTTAGTTCGGTCCAATTTAAATTGACTAGTCGTGATTGTAATAGTGTAGCGGATTGTTTGTGTAAGCTTGCCATTAAGAACAAAAATGATTTGTACTTCGATATGGATTATCCTTCGGATGTCCATGATTTCGTTATTGGTGATGCAATAAATTGAGGTTGACCCTTTGGGTTGTTTTTCTTTCAAAGAAAATAATCTAAAAGCTACCCTGAAATCGTTGAAACGTGTCAAATTGACACTGAGTAGTGTGTAAGGTTGGATGGGTAATAAGTACCCTATTTGGTGTGTTGGGTTGGTCGGAAGTGGTGTGTAACGATTGGTATTAAGTAACTCTGTATGTTCTGTTCTGCATCTGATTATGACTTGATCTGTTATCCGTCTGTATGATTCTGATCTGTAACTAAATAAACTATTTCTTGATTCTGAGTCAACATCTGTACTCAGATATCTTGGTTTACGGATAATATTTTGAATATGTAAATAGTTGGGTCCTTTCTAGTATATTCACTCAGTTATTGTTAAATAAATTTCAGGTAAATCACAGACTTGATTGGGTCAGCAAATGGGAAGCTCGGTTATATGTTTATACCATTTAGTATTATGAACCATGCTAATTATATTCGTAGTTTCAGTTAGTTAGAAGATAATGTCGAGATACTGGTTTGTCTTTATTAAACTTTATCAAACTTGAAAGGTGTGTTATTATAAATTGTTGAATGTGTTTTGATTAGCATTCTTTTTAACTCTCTAGGCTTGGCCTTGTCGTCTAGGTCGAGTATGGGGTGTTACACAACCCTGGACATGCAATCAAAGTTGATATCGAATGGGGACTTGCGAATGAAGAGGGGTCTAAAACTGGCAATGACCTAATAAAGGAGTCTGGGCCAGATGGTGCGGAAATTGTAATAATTATATAACTAGAGCCCATTCCTACTGAACCAAAAGATGGTGGTTCTGACAATGAAGGTCCAAACAAAGCTGGATGTACCGATCTGGGTTTCACGACTTACGCACCCCACCCCACATGTGTAATGTCGATTTTGCTACTGAAGGTGAGTTAGAATTCCCAAAACTCCCTTATAAAAGACTTGGGCATGCGAGTTCGTTAACAACTTCCGGTGACTTAGAGGTTGGGATGGAGTTTTCCTTCAAAGACACTTTAGTTGTTGCAGTGAAACGGTATAACATAAAGCATGGGGTAAACTTCCACGTTACAAAATCCCAAGTCGAGAAATATAAGGCGAAGCGTGCAATGCATCGAACAATATGTCTATGGAGAATTATGGCATCTGTGAGGAAGAAGTCGGAGTTCTGGGCGATAAAAAAATATACCGCACACACACATGTGTTGTTGCAGGTGTGTGTCATGATTAACAGCCTCAACTCCTATTTTGACCTTTATTCGACATTGTATTATGTATGATGAGATTCTTGTGTTTTTGCAGGCATGTCGAATGATCATCCAAAATTGGATCCAAACATGATATCTTACTTTATATTACCTATGGTAAGAGCGAGTCCTACGATTCTGGTCCTATTTCGGTTGCACATATTTGTAGCGAGTGTGATTACACCGTTTCGTATCATAAAGCATGATTGGCAAAATAGAAGGCATTAGAGAAGATGATAGCGGGTGGGAGAAATCATATAATGATTTGTGGCAATGTTATCAGGTACTGGAATGGTATGTACTAGGTTTCGTAACCAATATGCAAACAGAGCATGTGTATTACCGCGATCACTTGGTCCATGGAAAAAGAGTTTTCCATCGTTTTCTCTAGACTTTCAAGCAGTGCATAACAACATTCCAGTATTATAAGCCACTTGTACAAATTGACGACACATTCATATACAGGAGATATCAACTTTGGTTGTTATTGGTTGTTGTATAGGATGATAATCGAAAAATCCATCCAATAACTCAATATTTCTATAGATTCATTGGACTTCGATGTGTACAACCACAAAGGCAATGAGTG
Source organism: Gossypium australe (assembly GCA_005393395.2). Classification (NCBI taxonomy): domain Eukaryota; kingdom Viridiplantae; phylum Streptophyta; class Magnoliopsida; order Malvales; family Malvaceae; genus Gossypium; species Gossypium australe. The sequence continues at coordinate 19,314,724 of CM016617.1, forward strand.
GGAAGATTTCCAGTCAAAATGGAAACAAATTGTTTGTTTCTTCATTCCTAACTCGCCCGAAATAGAGGGTGAGGAGAATCTTGAAGAGCTCGATGACTCAGAGCAAATTCCAAGAGAAGTGGAGCCAATAGAAGAGGTCCCTGCCAAGGCTACTAGGCATCACTCAAAGGGAGATGACTAGTTTCTTTATTTTTATCCGATCTTTTCTTTTATTGTCTTTCACTTTGTATAACATATCTTTTTATTAATTAAGTGATCTTTTACCTTTCTCATATCTTTTCATTCTTCTTCAATACTCTTCATTAAGCCATTATTAACTCATCAATCTTTGATCGCTACAATCAGAGCCTTAAAAATTTATAAAAGAATGATCAAACCTGGAGACTAACTCTGACAACGATTAAAGGCAAGTGTACCTATCGAATAGTAGTATAGCTTAGGCAAGACCGGATTGTCGAACCCAAAGGAACTAAAAGTATTAATACTAACTTTCTTTTTATTATTTAACCATAAGATTAGAGTGAAGATTGCTTTTTAAACTAAATTGACAAGAACTAAACTAGGAACACAAAGACAAAAAGGATGAATTCGAAAATAACTTGAAGAAACTCAATTGATCACAACGACACCCTCAGGAAGAATCCACCTAGACTTCACTTGTTATCTAATCTTTAATTATATGATCTATTTACTTAGCTTGATCCGTAAGACTCCCTAACCTATATTAAACTCTCTCTCGAGGTGAATAACGTCTAACCCTAGGTTAATTAGTGGAACTCTCATTCGCTTATAATAACCCCCTAGGATAGCAGTAAATCGATCAATGGACTCCCATATTAGGTTTCACCCTAATCCGGCAAAATCTCGTAACCCTATCTCTAGGCGTTTGATCAACTCCGCTTAATTATGTTAGATCTTCTCTTAGGCAGGGTCTATTCCTCCTCCACCTAAGCACATTAGATTTGGATTAAGCAACATAATTAAGAACAAACTAAGTAATTCATCATATAACTTCAAAATCAAATAACAAGATTCGTTTAGGTTTCATCCCCTTCAGGTATCTGAGGGGTTTAGTTCATAATGAATAAAGAAAACATCGCAAAAGAAAAGATAAAACAAAACATAAGAAATTCCTAAAACCCCCTGAAGGAATTGAAGGAGAATTCTGCCGTCTTGAATATAACTCTGGCTTCTTGGGATGGATCAACTGGCTATCGTCGTGTTATTCCCTACTCTGACCTTTTCGGCTTGGCTCCTTGGCCTAGCTTTCGATCCCCTTAAAAGGTGGTACTTAAGGGATATATATAGGCTCCTGGAATGTGATTCTTTCTCCCTAAGTATCCTTTTTCGACTGAAATTGCTCTTTCCAGCGACAGAGGCATGGCCATGTCACACGCCCGTGTGGATCGAGACCAGACCGTCTTCGGAATTCTAAAGTGAGGCACGCCGTGCGAGCTATGGGCCAGGCCGTGTCAATTTCATGCTAAGGTCCATTTGCTCCGTTTTAGGCCTGTTTTGTGTTCTTTTCATCCTCGGGTGCTTTCCTGGGTCTAAGACATGAAAAGAAAGGATTACAAGCACCTTTTTATACAAATCAAGGAATAAATTATCGAAAGGTAAGCTAAATGTGGGATTAAAATATGTTACTTTTACGGTTTATCAATCTTACAAATAAGAATATTTTTAACATACCTAAGGAACTCTACTAGGTTCGGCACATTATGCATACAGGGCTTATTTATCTTCATGATTTGAGAACCAGCTAAATCAGATTTGGATCATATGTGTTACATCTCTATTACAAACTTACACTCAACTATTCATACATATCTTCAATATTTACAACTTAGTGGATATGGTTTTTAAATAAAAATTACAAATGAGTATACAACAGACAACTACAATCATTGTATGAAGGATTGTAGTTGTTAGGACTTATGGACGAATCTCTTAACATGATTACATTATTTCTATTTATTACAACAAACTCGACCATGCATGCCCAAACCTGTTTTGTATGCATAATAGCCCACTTTGCCACTCTTTTGGCGTAGCCCTAGCATCGTCCCTTTTGGCACAGGCCCTAATCAACTTACTTGTGACATGAAACACTGAGATATGTTAATGAGAACTTAGTAAAATGAACTCCATTTACCTGTATTGTCTCAGTACAGTGCATTTGGTAATTTCATTATCATCTCATTGTTCTTCATTCTTTAACTTGACTTTAGTGAGTATCTTTCTACTTCATACCATAAATGTCATACCTTGCTTTATGACCACTTCTAACCCTTAGCATCTTCAGAACCTTATGTTATTCACCCAGCCTTTTCGTAATTTCCTTAATTGTTCCCATTCTAGAACCCATACCTATAAAACACTGTTGATCGAGTTATTCTTCTAGTCTACTTGATTCATACTATGAATTCACCATATTCCTTAGTATGTTCCATCTTCTCTGGACATATCTTAAGACTATGCAGGATACACAACAAAATTTCTCACAGAATCGTTTCTTCAGAGTTCGCCATACGTACTATTCATTTAGAGTTCACTATACGTACTATTCCTTCAGATTTTCCCATACATTCTATTTGTTCAGAGTTTTTCATACTTACCATTCTTTAGAGTTAGCTTTACATATCATTCTTTAAGGGTTTGTCATACTTGCCATTCCTCTCTTTCAGGGTCTGTGACAAAAGCTTTTCCTTCAAATGATTGCCATAAGGGCCTTCCTTTAGAAGGCGCCATGAAGGCGTTCCTTAGATCGCCACAAAGGCTTACATTTCATAGATTTCCACAAAGGCTTCCATTTTATGGCGTGTTCATGATAGAGATTCACTTAGACTCACATTACATGAGGTTTGCCCCTCATTGTCTTGGGTCATGCAGAGAACTCCATTAAGTAATAACCTTCATTTAATTATTTCCATATGATGCCATAACCTACCAGTTATGGTCTTATACAATATGGTCTTTCCATATGATAACTATGGTGTTACACAATATTATGCCATGGACTTTTCCTTTCAAAGAATCGTGCTTAAAGTTCCGATAGACTCCTTTAGACGACTCCGTGGAGACAGACACAGACTCACTTAACAATTATTTCATGTTTTGATTCCATACATAAATTAACATACATTTCATTTCATATCATCTCATACATTCCAAAAGCACTCATATATTCTTATATCATCATTAGAACAACTGTCTCATGCTTAACCTATCAATTTCCTTATGAACTATACATGCACGATCATTTAGCGTTCACAATCTGGTCATTTTCTATAGAAACATCACAATTAATACCTTACATACGAGAGTTGACTCAGGGACTCATCTGACAAGAATATATAGTAGGTTGAGCTCCAGATCCAAGATCCTTTCAGGAGTTGCAATAACTACTGCCTCTTAAAACAAAAGAACACCATAAAAATCCATTCGGATAACCTTTCCATCATCTTAAATACAAATAACCTATAAACAAAGCCTTACTTTTTCAGAGTCATAAAACTCACCCCGACATGGAGAAATTTCTAGAAGAATCCAGAGGTTAGGATCCAGCTTAAAGAAAAATGCTTCTCCTTTCCTCTAGCCTTAGATTTTAATATTTTTTAAAAGAGAAGAAGAGAACTCCCTTTATTTCAACTTGAAGACCTATTAAAATAGTCCAAGTCTTTATTGGAACTTGATAAATGTCACATCACTACTGACTTATCTTATCAAGGGTATACAAATTCTGAGGAAACTAATTGAGTACTTTCTCTTTCTCTTTTAAATATCATGGTTCTCGTTTGGTTAGTTCTTAACCAACTTACCTTATAACTTAACTTGTACAGTATCATGGGGAAAATGGTATATTACTTCTGACGTGGGCTCATACCTTCAGTATCTATTTACCTGATCGCATTATTCTTCTATCAAATCACAATTATCTAGCGTGGAACTCTTAACATCTTGAACATACAACTGTGTCCGCCCCCATTATACTCCAAAAAGAGCACTTGGACAGTTACAAATTCGCCAATTGTACTTTTCAAAGGCTAGGCCAGACCTTGTGCTTGCAAGAACTGGGGCATTATAGGCTTGCTCAAAGAATTCTTATACTTATTCAACTTCTTATACTTTACACACACTCAAAACTTACTATTTATGCCTTATTTTTATAAACATCATTTGAACACTAGGGTTTTGTAGGGTCGGATGCTGCACAATGAGCTAGTGGAGGGACTGATTGGACATATATAATTAGGGCTCAAATAATTTATAATTAAATTTTAATTTTTCACCTATTAATTATAAACTTATTTAGTAATAAAGTCATTCCATTATAGTATCGTGATTGAGTTCTCCCCAATTACATACCATTACGAAAGCTACTCAATAAGTGCTCGTCCAATGACCTTGTCATAAGTGTGTTACCCTCATAAGATATCCTTAATCTTTTTGGGATAAATTCATTCTCCCAATATGATCCTATTTTATCTCATGGTAACCATTTGTATAGTTTACCCAAAAGTAGTTGTAATCATTTAAATTTGTCACAAGTACTTACAATTGTAATTTTATAAATATTATCACAAAAAATAAATAATTGTACCAACTTAACAATAATTACAAATGCAATAGTCTTAGGGCCCGTTCTTCATTCCATCTGTGATGGACTTTTTTGTCCAAAAGTCCTTTTCACTGAAAAAGTAATAAAGAACAAGGGTCAGTGGGGAAATTATTTTAACGTTTTTGAAGTACTTTTTCACAGATGGAAAGCCAAAAATTTTAGCTTTTCTCAGAGTAAAAGGACTTTTGGCTGGTGTTTTACTTTTTTATCCTTATTATTTCTTCTTCCAAATAGACGTCTAACACTTCTCTTTTTTTCCCTTTTCTCTTTTGTCTGATTTTTCCTCTGGTTCCTCTGGTGATTTTTTGCTTCTCTTCGATCTCTCACCGTTGGATTCGATCAATCGGTTTAAGTTGTTCTCGGTGATTGCTTGTTTCGACTTTCTGGTACGTTTCGGCAAACCTTAATTTGGGTTTTGTTCTCTCTATTGGTTTGAAACATTGTTTTGATTTAGGGGAATTGAGGTTTGGAATGTATGTACAAGCCTTTTTTTATTAGTTCTCTTGTGACCCCAATTTGATTTTTTTTTTCTTTTTCATGGGTTTGAATCTTTTGATTTCTTGGAATTGGGGGATTGAGGTCTGGAATGCATGTGTGGGTTGGGTTTGTTATGAATGTACTTCTGATCAGTACTTTGGTGAATAATTTTGTTTCTGTTATTAGTTTAAGTTGAATTAGTTTCATGGAAAGTTCCAAATTTTCCCAGGTACTGATGCAAAATTTCGTGTTTGAGTTACTGAATCATCGGTTTCAATTCGATAGTTTGTGCTTCATCAGTTAAGCTTATGTTCTCTACGAATTTCCTAAGTTTTAGATTGTAAATAGGTTCCGATCAGGCTCAACTCCAGATTTAGCCAGACCTCAATGTGGCTAGTCGATACCTAATACTGGAGGGTCTCCGACCGAAAAAAGATTGGCCTAACTCAAAATGTTGTAGTTTAGTAGAAACTTTATCTAGGCAATTGACAAAACTGAAAACTGAACTCCTAAAATCTAATGAACCCTAGAAAGGACTCTGGAAATCCTCAAAATGTTGATGCCGAAACTTAGAGAGAAAACTTTTCAGCCAAAGACAACTGCAGGGCATATAGGCGAGACTGACCACCGTTGAATAGTTTGAGTTGTCTCTCTGCATTGGGAAAAACATTCTTAATCACGAAATCCAGTGTACATAAGCTGTAAACTAATTACATTTAACAATTATAGACATATTATGTTGATTTCTTCAATTCGAAGTGCTTTAATCTTTTAATGTGATTTTGTAAGTGGCACTAAAAGAAGAGTTAGTACTTAGTAGTCTTGAACTCAATTCTGTATGTCAGCCTAGATAATCACTGGTACATGGTGCATCATATGCTGTTCAATCAGTAACGTATAGCTTTTTGAAGTCTGTGATAGACAATGGTCTATTTGCTTGATAAGTCATTAGGGCATTTTGGTTAATGAAACTGAACCTATATTAATAGTTGGAGATGTGGATTTGAACTCAAGACCTTTTAGAGGTTAGGTGTGGCTAGCTTCATGTCGTTACCTTGGCCTCCCCTGTTCTTATATTTTGTATCTTGGTCTTGCAAATATTTGGTTATTTCAGTCTTATGTAGTTTGTTCTTTTCTTCATCCCTTGATAAGCATAAAGTTTTGGTCTTTTTTGGTCAACTCTGTCTGAAGAATGATCGGGTGATCTGTAAAAAGAACAAATACATTGGCTTTGAAGTGTTTTATTTTGGGGGGTTTGCTTTTGTTGGATATTTGTTTGGGAAACCCCTATTGCATCTGATCAGCTTTTTACTTCTTTTGAAGGTTCTTGATTTTACCCTTAGTTTACTTGTATCAATCCATGTTGGCATTATATCTTACCATTTGTTTAATGAGTGATGCTTTTGATATTGGTCCTTTTTTGGTTCGTTTGTTTCTGTTTTGCAGTTCCGCTTCATTTCAACTGTAAGATCTCCAATTTTTTTTTCTTAAATTCAGTTTGTTCTGTTTGGTTGCCCGGAAAACGAAAGAAAATGGATGGAGAAATGTTAGTACCTTCAGTGGTTTTTTTTTCTTATTTTTTGTTTGGTTTTTCTTTTTTGTTCGGTTATCAATGGTTGGATGATTGAGCATTTGAGCTATAAAGGCAATACTTTAATTTAGAGAAGGTCACTGGGTGCTATATAGTTTTAAGATAGAAATTTTATGGCGGTTTTATTTTCATTAAGCAATAGTCAACTTTTTTTTATCGACTGTACAACAGAAAATTTCTTAATGTGAAAGCATGTTTGTTACAAAGCATATGAATGGCTTCACTGTTAAGGTTGTAATAACTGAACTTTGTTTGCACCCCAATAGGCAAGTAATCTAATTTCATGGAGTGGAAATTAGGAGATATTTTTTAGTGAACTTTTAGTTCAGTTTATGCTGAATATGTCTTTGCCACCGGTTCATGTGGTTATAGAACGGTTGCATAATTGAATTCTCTAATAAAATTTTCACTTTGCTGATATACTTACTGAAGAACATTTTGACAACTTTTAGATTTCAAGAAGGAATTGAGGTTGCTTAATAGAGAATTGCAACTACATAATTTGGAGCTCGCAGATGTTCTCGTCGAGAGACCATCACAATATGCTAGACAAGTGGAGGAGATATCTCTCATATTCAAGAACTTGCACCACTTGCTGAATTCATTGTGCCCCCATCAGGTAAAAGAAAAACATTATTGCATTATCTCGACTTCTTTTGTTCTGCTTGGTAAATGCTTTTGAATCCATTCAGTTCTATGTTTGTTTTTTGTTTTTTGTTTATGCAGGCTAGAGCAACACTAATTCACATTCTAGAACTTTAGATACAACGACGTAAAGAAGCTCTGGAGGATATTAAGAGGTATGTTCCTAAAAATATTGGAGATGCTGCTCCCAACTAATTTTTCTGCCGAAAGAGAATGATTTGTTCTTTGAGCATGCTTTGAAGAATTATATGAAATATGATCATTTATGCCAATGATATTGGTTAATGGCTTAGGATGAAATTGAATCTTCTCATTTTTATCCCCTTCCTTGTTTTAAGATATGAAATTGTTTGCTACAATGACGATACACAATTTTATCCGAAAACATGCCGGTCGAAATGATGCAGATTTTATGGAATACGAAGATATTAACTGGGCATATGAGAATACTATTGATTCAGAAAATGCGCATGGTCGAGAAAGTGATGATGATGACGACGACGATGATGGTGGTGATGATGACGGTGAATCAAGCAATTTAAGTGGTTTTGAAATGGAATTAACAAGAGATGCTATAGCTTCTAGTTTAATGAATTCACTTTAAATTGTAAATGCTATTGTAAAATTTTTAGTATTTATATTTGGTATATAAATATGATCCCTTTTTGAAACTTTAATCCAAATATATGTAATATTTTAATTTGTTACGTTTATGTTTTCTATGTTATGTTAATATCTAATATGAGTTTTACAAATGTGTTAAAAGCATTAAAAATAAAAAAAATAATTTTTAAAATAATACAATTGTGTCAATATCTAATTACAAATATTTAATTATTATATTTAAATATTTAAATATAGTTTATATATTCTAATTAAATTTAATAAATAATTAATATTAACTACTTAGAAATATTTAAAATTAATATTATTTATTAAAATATTAACAATAAATTATAATAAATTATTTTTTATATTTTTGCTAAAATATCATAATATTAACTAATTTGAACATTATTTAAATACATATTTGTTACTTTATAATATCATGTTTAAAATAGACATTTTACTTCTCAAAATCACTTTTTGACAGCAATACCAAACACTTAAATTTTTCAAAAGCACTTTTCAAAAGTAATTTACCACAACACTTCTCAAAAGTATTGCCAAACTGGCCCTTAATTAATATAGAGTGATAATTAAAACTTTTGTTAAATACTCGTTTGACACGAATTCAAACCATGTTACCTTATTTCCATCCTTATATTATATAAAAGAAAACATGTTAAAATTTAAACCTTTTAAATTATAAAGACTAAATTTATAACTTTACTGACTATTTCCTTTTCCACCACAACTGCGTTTTTCTTGTAGTTAAAACCCAGGTGATAGCATGGGCTAGCTAATAGCAACCAACCATTCTTGTGGGTAGTTAGGCTGGACTAATCCATGGTTTAGAATGGCTTCAACCACTGCTAAATGGTTTCTGGAAACATTGAGTGGTAGCCTAGGAGGGTACATATGGTTTAACGGGCTCCTCAACGACAAGCCTTAGCTCATCCAGCTTGGTAGCTTTTTGGACTCACAAATCACAAGTCCCACCTTTAACTTGGAATGCAACACCAACACAATAAATACAAATAAATTTAGAAAAGAAAATATGAAAGATAATACAAATATGAAAGAAATTATATGAACACCATAAATTTTATATAAAGCAAATATCTTTTTTTGAAAATTTATATAAATATAACATTTTAAACATGATTACAATATACAAATTAATATGTACCATGATGCACATTGAACAATCTCCTCAAATTAAGGACGGAACCAAGATAAAATATCAAGGAGTGGCCAAGCATAGTAGTAGGTACTATTTTAATACTAAATAATTTAAGTTTTATTCTGATCAATATTTTGATTTGATTAATACAGCTTGTATTGATGCGTATCCATCGTACCATTTGATATAGGATTTTAATATTTTAAATTAATTTTTAATATTTTAAATTTTTGATAAAAAAGAATTATAACAGAACCCTAAAATATATGTAAAAATTAAATAATATCCCTATGAATAAATTGAACACCACACAATCTTATGAGAATCACCAACTACACTCACTGATTTTCACAATCACATACAAAAGAAAGAAGAGTAATTTTAAAATATACGAAAAATTGTTGAGGTATACCTTTTTGTGAAGCAAAGTTCCAAATCTCTTGAACCAATCTTTAGAAATTGCTAAGTAATTTGCTTTAATATAATGAAAAATTAATTTCTTTTTAGAAACATATTTGAAATAATTTAAAAATAAGAAAAAAAAAAAGCTCACAAATTTACAGTAAGAAAATCTAACAACAAAATGGTGTGATGTGAATAGTGAATTAGTAGTTGGTTAAAATATAGCTAAAAAATTATTCATCATAATTTAATCATTAGATTTCACGTTTCATTCATGTAGATAATGTATGTTAAGTTTGGAGTAAATTAAATATTTAATTATTTGTTTTATGTAAAAAACTTTGAAACTTTGAATATATATTTATATAGACATTATTTTAGATCGATATAATAAATATATCAGATTGATTTAAATATTTACAAGTATGACAAATACAATTATATTAATAAATTTAATGTTTAAATTGTTAAAATATTAGTTATAATAAAAGTTACAAAGTGACTCCCTCCGCTTTTTATATATATAATAAGCAATTGCTTTTAACAATTAAGTAAAAGACACTTACCCCTATCAAGTTTAATGTAAAATTTTCCCTATAGTTTCAAGAATATCTACTTATTTCTCTCAAGTTTGAAAAAATTCCCACAAACCCCTGTAAAATCTATTTACTATGCAAACCTTAAATAAAAAAAAAGACAATTATCCCTTTTTATTATTTATCAATTCATTTCCTATTTGATTTATTCATTTCTCTTTTAATTAAAAAATAATGAAATTTTAATTTCATATGAAGTCCTACAAAATCAAATATATTTCACTTCTTTCATTAAAAAATTATATTCAACTTCAATTAAAAGTATATATTTTAAATTTATATTTAATTTAATTATATATTAATCTTGAGATAATTCATTAAATTATTTTATGTAAAATTAATTAGTTACCATTATTAAAAATTTTTTATGGAAATTTTATTAAAATATAAAAGTAAAAAATATGTCAAGATTAATATTATAATTAAATAATTAACATGTATTTGTATAGAAAAATCATTAAATAAGACACATACAGTAAAAGAGACGACAATAAAATAAAATATAATTATAACTTTTATCTCAAGTGGTAGTCTAGTTACCTTATAAGTGTCTTATAGCATATTGGGCACATACTTATATCCCACCAATAATAAATGTTGACATTTCTTTAGTAGGTGACCATGTATGTCCGCGTGGTTCGCTTTATTAAACACCCAACAAAGCACCCTCACACTATGAACCTTCTACCTCTTTAGGCACCTATGCTTTCATTAGAGTCAAAAGAAAAAAAGAAAAACCCACCAAAGACATTACCAACAAGTTAAAGGGTTCATTGGCTCCCAATGGACAAAACTTTGCAGACTTCTGACAAAAGAATCAACCTCCCTCAACAAGGCCTTAGCTTAATGGGATGGTTAAGGTCTTGGGAACTTTAAGATTCCAAGTTCAAGTCCCACTCTTTGTAAACCATGTGTGGGTTCTTAACCTATATTTATTATGATTTATGTTTCACTATATGTGGATTTTGTATAGATTATGTTGGTAGTCTTGATATATTTTGATTATTAGTTTAATTGTGCCTTATACTGATTAATTTTGATTATGGTTATTTGAATGTATTCCTTATAATTGTTATTGTGACTATAAGTATAACTTCAAAAAAGAAAAAGAAAAAGAAAATAAACTTACATATATATTAATTGAATAATGCATTATTTTAACATTTGATTATATTAGAATATAGTACAAATAATAATTAAAATGATTTCATAATTAATTAAATATTTATTATTTTTAATTAAAAGTATTAAACATAAAGATCCAAAATAACAAAAAAAAATAGAATAGTAAATAACTAATAAAGGGTTGTATTATCCTTTTATTTAAAATTCATTTAACAAGAGGAGGCTAGTGGATTTTTCATCAAATCTTAGGGGATAGATGAGTATTTTTCAAATCACAAAGTAAAATTTAATCATAGAGAGGGTTTGAATGCTTTTCTCTTAACAATTTGTTATTTTTTGTTTCATTCAAACTAGAAATTCTATCACATGTGTATACATGTAGAAACCACATATTTAGAATACAAGTACGAGTTTAAAAATAATATACAATAAACAATAAAATGTAAGGTTTGAAATTCATAATAATAAAAAAGTATGCAATATATATGAAATTAAAATAAAAATAGTTTAAAGTGTCAAAAAAAGGAAATTTAAATAGGCATACATCAAATTAAGACTATTAATTAAACCCCAATTGTTTATCACAGTATTGTCATTTTTCTTGAGTTGGTATTGAGTTGATTTAAGTCACCAACTCAATCAACAACATTATCAATACTAGTAATTCTATCACATGCGTAAATTGTGGAAATCTAGTATTTAGGACATGTGTGTGCGGTTAAAAATAATATCTAATAAAAAATAAAATGTATTGTTTGAAACTAATAATAATAACAACATATATTCAATAGGTATGAAATTAGAATAAAATAAATTAGTTTAAATTGTGAGTAAAATTAAATTTAAATAAGTCAATACATATGATTAAGAATACTAAATGCACTATAATTGTTTTTGAACTCGTGTTGTTGATTTTCTATAGCACTTAAATGTTATTCTTAAGCAACATTATTGAACATATTACCAAAATGTCAAAATGTTATAATGTTGGTGAAATAAAAATGTAACATTAAAAATATTGTTATAAAAGATTTAGTTAACAATTGAATCAAAGGTAGAGTAGTAACTTAATTAAAAAAAAAAAAAAACTCTCATCAAACTTGAGTTGATATCGAGTTGAGTTAGGACACTAATTTAATCAACAATATTATTAATAAGAAATTTGTACTCACTAGTGAAAAGTAATAAAAATTATTAAAAATAATAAAAATTATTTAAAATAGGAAAGAAAAGGACTTATTTAGTGGTTAAAATAGTGATTAAAATATAGATTTTTTAATTAAGATATAAATGTTTTAGTCTATTATTCTTGCACGTCTCTATTCTGTTTCTCTAGTACGTTTGTGGTTTTTGTGTTTTGTCAAATTGTGGTTTTTGATTGGAGGTGTAGGGGGTGTGGGTGAATTATTTTGGCTTTTTGATTATTGGTCTTGGGTTTAGTAGGGGTTTGCTATGGAAGCGGATCTGGCAGGGTTCACGCTGGATGATGGAGAGGATGAGGTTTTGTTGTTACCCAATGAATCTGAGCCTAAAAAAAAGCCTATGATTTTTGCTTGGTTGGTTGTTTTCTCACAGCAAGTGTTGTTCATTTTTTTGGCAATTAGGAGTACGATGGCTAGAAACACAAGAAACATATAGACATTTTCAGCACCTTTTGAGCTCTAATTCATGCAGTTTCGTAGTATTTTTTGTCAAAATTCATACTTTAATTATAAAATAATTAATTTGTGCTTAAATTATTAACATATTGAATTTTAATTATTTTTATAATAAAATTTCAGAAATTTAATTTATTTTCTACAGTTTTGCACAAAATATGAAAATTGGCTTAGCATTCACCTCGAAAGGCTTGAACCGTTGGGGTAATTTTTGCATCAAGTGAATCATGAGCATCACTAAATTATTTTCCAGCCAAGGACGGTCCAATAATTATTATTATACATGCTTTATATTTAATTTTTATCCAACATTAATTGGGTTAAAAATTAATATAAAGTCTAAAGAAGAAAGTGACCCAATGTATTATGTATAGAAGACTAGACCATTAAGCGATTGGGAAGCCCAAAACTGTCCCTATAGCTGATCCAATCAGCTGATTTTCATACTTGAAAAATAGCCCTTGAGCTTCTCCTAAATGCTATTCAAACCCCTCCACTTTTTGTGCCTTCCACTTTTTGCATCATGCTTGCTCAATGCATGGCCGGCCAATGGAGAGTATCAGCATTCCCTTCTTGTTTTCCCATTTTCCTTTGTTTCATTCCCTTGTCGATTTCCTCTTGAAAAAGAGCTTTCATCCACCTTAGAGTATCAGCATTCAAGTGTTCATGAAGGCCTTGGATCAACAAAACAAGCAGAGAAGGAGAGGAGTACACTAGTCTGACTTCGGAGAAATACTAGATTTGCTTTCTAGTTCCCTACTCTTTAATTTCTTGTTTATGTTGTGATCATGAACATGGATATTTGTTGAGTTGTTATTCTTGATTTAATTAAAATGACTTAATTTAATTCGTATTAGATTGATTGCATTCTGTCCACTTAAATTATTATAATCGCGTTCATTTTGTTATTAGGCATTGGTAATTTGTTCAATTAAATAAAATCATGCTATGTTATATTTGCATTATAATTGTAAGGTAACAAATGAATTAATTATTAATCGTATTGAAATCATAATTAATTGGCACTATTTAATTGATGCATGTTTAATATTTTGAGGTAGCTGAAGGTTAAATTAGTGACGGTATTAAACGGTACATTAGCCTTGCATAACTTGTAAGATTATTGTGATTAAATTGTTTCAATATAGGACTATATTGTAACTTCACTTAACCTTATACTCTGATGCGATCTCGTACTCGTTGGACGAATCGAGCCGCTTGTGTTCCCAATCGTAAAATTAAGTAGTATTTGGACTAGTTAGTCAAAAGGCTGAATTCAGACAAAGATAGGTTTAACAAGGGGTTGTTTGGTTGATATGGAAAATGGACGAGTTAAGGATAGGTTTAAAAGCTGAAGAACGAACCAATATTAAGAGAATATCGACCCAATTCTTATAATAGCTCTTAGGTGGAAATGAGGTTGGTAGATTGAACCGTGACCCACTATTTATATGAGATAGGAACCAAACGGTATAGATTGAATGCCACACTCGTTAAAGTGATAAGTTCACAAAGGAATCAGATTGAATCCACTAGACTAGCTAGATAAGTCAATTTGAGTCACAAAAGAATAAGGACAGTTGGAAAACTCACAAATAGATTAAAATTCAAAGGTTCAAAATTCTCGTTCAAATGTTTACAAAACAACTATTTATAGGAAAATATAAAAGAAGATGAATGGCCAACATTCAGCCATTAATGTAGCTCAAGTACATAAATCATGCAATGAATCGAATGATTCATGAACTCCCTTAAATGCATATAAATGGTTGTTCCCTCCCCTTTGATGGTTTATGGACGTTCATCCCTTGTATTGGCATGTATTTGGACGTTCATGCACCTCATTGAATGATATTCATGTATGAACTTTAACTTGAAGAGTCACATTCTTCCTCTCTTTGTTGTGCATGAATTCTTATCATAGAAGAAAGCTTCAAGTGCCTTGTATGATCACCAAAAGTCTTATTCATCTCCTTGGATAGCTTATGTACTTGCATGGAACATGCATTTTCATAAATAGGTGCTTTAATGGCATGTAGGTTCATGAACTAGTTACACGCATTTTGCAGATTCATCTTCCATGATGTGCATGCATGTTACCATTCATTGTGCCGCATTAATTGCTAAATTCTTTCCCCTTGGACGTTTATGCATATAGCTTATACTTGAAAATGAACCAAATGGTCACATTAAGCTCCTTTTGCTCCTACTGTCTATGCACATGAATTGGTGCATTAAATTCAACAACTCTAAGTGTATGTATTTAGCTTGAGAAGAAGTTTCCTAGCAACAGCCAATGTGAACAACTTGGACAACATTAAGACAATGTTTAAATGCACAATAAGACAAGGTTTAAACACACTTTAATTTGTAGGAATCTTAGGCACACAATTATGATGTCTGAATTAAGACACACTTGAAAACAAGTATTAAAGATGTTCAAACTATGACATAATTAAAGACCCATATTAATGATGTTCAGATTATGACATAATTAAAACTCATATTAATGATGTTCAAATTATGACATAATTAAAGACTCAAACTATAATAACTAAAATAACTAAAATGGATAAATATCCTTATCTTCCAGCAACCAAATTAACAAACTGAAACTAAAACTTCATTTCGCACTTGGGCCCCTCGCGTTTGGGCCAATTCCGATGTCGTCGAATTGCATCATTACATGATGTGGCCGTGCTCACATCATATTATACTTGCTTATGAAATTGAATAATTGTTTGAATTGACATAGTAATATGTTCAAGAGATTATTTTGTTTAGTAAGTTTCTATGTGCATTAGTTAGCAAAATATCAAGTTGTCATGAAATTATTCGTAACACCATAAACATGAGTTTAGTAATTATAAGTTATAGAATGTAATTGATCTAACACATTTATGTCATCTCGATTTAAACCCATCTTTTAGAAATTGTGCATTGGAATTTATACATTTTATTCTTCTTAGTTAAATTACTTAGTTAATTTTTAGTTTTTAAATCACCTCTTCAAATCAACATATATTTCCTTCAGCAAATTGTTTAAAGTTTCATTTCATAAATATTTTCTTTCATAAACCCTGTGGGTATGATAACTCGATGTTTACTTGTCACTTTATTACATGTTACAATTGTGTACACTTGCACATTTTCGTTGTTCCAATGGTGAATCTCTGACATCCATTAGGGGGACTTCAGATTTCAGATTTGGGGGAAAAGAGGTATTTTTTAAAGTTTTTTTTTTTTTATGAAATGGACATTGACCGAGTGATGAATGGGGAGCTATGGACTTTTAATAATCATCTTCTGGTGATGCATCGATTGAAAGAGGGAAAGGATCCGATGCAGGTGTCCTTGGTCTTGTCATCTTTTTAGGTGCAAGTGGATTTTTTCTCGGAGTGTGTAGCAAAGCAATTAGGGGACTTTGTTGAAAAGTTTTTGGAATATGATTCAAAGTAATCGGGAAAAGGGTTGACAAACTTTTTACGGATCCGAGTGTCGTTTGGATGTTAGGCAACCACTGAAGCGAAAGAACAAGATTATGGTCTCCCTTGGGAAGTGTTGTAACACCCTTAGTCCTTATCCGTTACCAGAATAGGGTTATTGAGCTACCGGACTTTACGGACTAAATACAGACATTTCTCCACCTTTATTATTCATATTAAGAATTAATTATATAATACTTATATTTTCCCTTAGATGGGCCCTCGAGACCCAAAATACACCTTAGAATTGATTCGAGACTAAACCAGATACTCAGAAAATTTTCCCAAAACTTCAAAAATTTTCTTAGGAATAGGGGATACTCGCCCATGTGGCCAGCCGTGTGCCTGACATGGCCAAAAGACACGCCTATGTCTTAGGCCATGTGGGCATTCGATGTGGGACACATGGCCATGTCCCAACCCGTGTCCTTACTCGTGTAACTTTCTAACTTGGGTCACACGGCCAACTACACGCTCGTGTGCTAGGACGTTTGCAAAGTGCATGGGTCACATGGCCAAGCCACATGCCCGTGTGCTAGGCCGTGTGCTAAAACCTGAGCATTCTGTTTCAAAATTTTAAAGTGCAGGGGACCGTGTGCATGGCCGTGTATCACACACGGTTGAGACACACGCCTGTGTCTTTGCCCGTGTGGACGAAAATATGCCATTTTAAGGCCACTCTTCTCACCCAATCTTGGTATCAACCTAGGCATAACCATTTCCACACTCACAAAACACAATAAGACCTTCAATTCAAACCAATACCAAGTCTTATACACGCCCGTGTGGCCAGTCGTGTGGCTGACATGGCCAAGAGACAAGCCCATGTCTTAGGCCGTGTGGGCATTCGATGTGGTACACATGGCCATGTCCCAGCCCGTGTCCTTACTCATGTAACTCTCTGACTTGGGTCACACGGCCAACTACACGCTCGTGAGCTAGGACGTGTGCAAAGTGCATGGGTCACATTGCCAAGCCACACGCCCGTGTGCTAGGCCGTGTGCTAAAACCTAAGCATTCTGTTTCAAAATTTTAAGGTGCAGGGGACCGTGTGCATGGCCGTGTATCACACACGGCTGAGACACACGCCCGTGTCTGTGTCCGTGTGGACGAAAATTGGCCATTTTAAGGCCACTTTTCTTACCCAATATTGGTATCAACCTAGGCACAACCATTTCCACACTCACAAAACGCAATAAGACTTTCAATTCAAACCAATACCAAGTCTTATAACTAACATATCATTACATATATTCAAATATCCAATCTTACCAAATCAACCATATACACATTTATGCATATTTTACTAAATTTACTAAGTCAAATTATACCTTATTATACCTATTAATTAACCATCAATTAACCATTTTAAACACACCTCATGCATGTTTAATTCATACTTATATAAGTTGGTTGGAAACTTAAACAAAGTATACATCATAATATTACACAAACCAACTTTACTTAAAAGCATACCAATCCCTATACATGCCATATAATCTATAGTATGTATAACAAAATCTACTGGAGCAAGCTAGATAGTGTGGCTCGATGTGCTGATCTGATTTGACGATTTCACGTTAATCTACAAGAAATTAAACAACACGAGTAAGCTTATCGAAGCTTAGTAAGTTCATTAAGTTAAACATTGATCTTACCGAACTCAATATAATAAATTATACATTCTTCCTGTCAAACACAACATAAATCTATGAATACACCTCCTTCAAATTAATAAATATAATAATCAATAAATCTTTCACATTCCAATCCCTTAAGTGTTTTACCAATTCTTACTAAATCGAAGAACGACTTACGGATATGAGTACATCGTTTTCTTTTTGCCATAGTCCAACTATGGTCTTACATACATGTTGCCATGGCCCTACCATGGTCTTACATTTGTAGTGCCATAACCCAGTTATGGTCTTATCATCAGAATGCCATAGCCCAGCTATGGTCTTACATATAAATACTGCCATGGTCCAACCATGGTATTACGTTTATAGTGCCATAACCCAGTTATGGTCTTATCCATCAATTCATCCTTTACATTAATGCCATAACCCAGCTATGGTCTTACATATAAACACTGCCATGGTCCAACCATGGTCTTATCCATCAATTCATCTGTTGTCACAAAACGGTTATACTCAATCCCGCGTTCTACTCAATTGAATCATTCAATTCAATTTCACAATTTAATAATAATTTTTATTTTCAACAACAAAAATATGACTAATTACATAATAACATTCATAAATTAGTAAATAAACATTAAAATTTAACCAAACAACTTACCTAGGCTAATTGTGGAATTTGTATTAGTTAGGGACTATTCTGTTAATTTCTCTTTTTCTCGTTGATCTACGGGCTCTTGATCTAAAATGTAAAATTATTCATTCATTAGCATATATTTCAATTCAATTTACTTCACAATTAATACCCTTTAATTTTTAAAATTACACAATTAACCTAACTTTTACAATTTTTACAATTTAGTCCCTTACTAATTATCCTATCAATTGAGCTAATTTTTCTCAATTGACAATTTATTCAATTATTCTAGGCTATCTTACAGCCTTTGATACATAGAAATTTAATAGCAAACCCTAATTCTTTAATTCTTCACAATTTAGTCCTAAAATCAATTTCTATTGCAATCACTTGATAAAATCATCATATAACAAAATTAAAACTTCAATTCCATGTTAATTCATCATAAAAATCCAACACTCATCAATGGTAACTTTCAAAATTACCCATAAAATCAAAAACTAATGAAATAGATAGTTGAACTAAATTGTAAAAGTCTCAAAAATACAAAAATTTCAAGAAAAGAGCAAGGGTTGAACTCACATGATGAACAAATATGAAAAAATAGCTTAAAGGACCTTCAATGGCATTTTTCGATTGAAAATTAGAACAAATATGAAATGTCTAGAATTCAATTTAGTCACTTATTTTATTTTTAATTTTAACCAAACTACTATTTTGCCCTTAGTTCACACTAATTTTTGTGATTTTTCTCTGCCTATGCCGCCCAAGCCATCATCTTTGGGCTAATTTGCCTTTTAAGTCCTCCCTCATTTAATATTTAGGCTATTTTATCACTTTAGCAAATTTTGCACCTTTTTCAATTTAGTTCTTTTTAATTAATTAACTATCAAAACATTAAAATTTTCTAACGAAACTTTAATACTAACTCAGTGACACTCTGTAAATATTTATAAAAATATTTACGGCTCGGTTTATGAAATTGAGGTATCGATACCTCGTTTTTAGAACCACTTACCTTAATAAATTCTTTTAAAACACAAATCACTAATTCAAAAATCTTTCTAAAATATCACTTAACTCATAAATAATAGATAATAAAATTTTTGAACTCACTCATCGAATTTAGTGATTTCAAACCACTGTTTCCAACACCACTGAAAATTGGGTTGTTACACGTGTACCTATGTAAGTTTTATGTACGAAAGGTTGACACTATTCTGTTTTTCTGTGGCGACTTGGGACATAATGATTCTTTCTGCATGATTAGATTTAATAGTGGATTAGAAGATATGATTTTGGGATGGGATTTGTCTTTGAGGGTGCAGTCTAGAAGACTTGTTTCAATGAATAGTGTGTGGCTAAGGGAGGAAGGAAGAAATGAGGTGGGTAATGGGACTCAAGAGCTTGAGGAAATAGGGACTTCTTTCAGAGAAGGGTCTGGGAGAGGTTCTAGGATGAGGTTGGTTCCTATCTTGGGGTTTAATATGGAAGGTGTCTCAAGGTGTGGTTCTGAAATGGATTCATTCTGATATGTAGCATGATTTGGAGGAGAGTCAGATTGAAGGTGGGGATGGGAAGAAAGGATCTTGAAGGGAGATTGTGGATCAGATTAGTTCTAATATTAAGGATTCTTTATGGACCAGGAAGGAGAATCCAGTGGTTCAATCTCAATTTTTATTGGCGGCTACTAAGGGGCGAGTCAGCTGATCGCAATGAAAATAATGTTGGAACGTCTGTGGTTTGTGGAATCCATGGGCCACAAGAAGACTTTGGTATATGCTGAAGGTCTATAATCCCCAAGTGATCTTCTTTATGGAGACAAAGCTGAATAGCATGCGTATGCAGAAGGTGCGAAAAATGTGTGGTTTTATGAATGGTATTGATGTGTCGGTAGAGGGAACACGAGGGGGTCTGTGTTTGGCATGGAAAGGTGATTTCAGGATTTGTTTGAGGAATTTCTCAAAAAACCATGTTGATGTTGAGGTTCAAAAGATTAGGGAAAGAAAAAAATAGAGATTTACGGGGTTTTATAGGGCTCATTTTGCTTGTGATAGAGAAGATACATGGGATTTGTTAAGGTGTCTAGGTCATTGACAAGACTTGCCATGGCTTATGCAAGGATTTTAATGAGATCATGTATTCCTTTGATAAGCTGGAGGTGCCAAGGGAAGAAAAGCGTATGAAGAAATTTTGAGAAGTGTTAGCTGGGTGTCGATTAATGGATGTTGGGTATTTAGGGACTTGGTTTACTTGGAAGAGAGGGAATTTACCAGAAACGAATGTTAAAGAAAGATCTGACAGAGGTGTGGCGAATGTTGAATGGATAAATATGTTTTCAAATGTTGTGATACGACATTTACCACATTCATTTTCGGACCACTGTCCGCTTTTGATTAATATAGCTCAATGAGGTATGAGGTTGGGGAGGAAAAGGTTCCGCTTTGAGGCATGGTGGGTTGTGGAGGACTTTTTTGAGGAGGAGATGAAACAAATATGGGAGTCATCTTTGGGTGATGTTATTGCAAAGTTGGCTTCTTTACGAGTTGGGTTGCAAAAATGGGCAGTGTCTCGTAAAGCCCAATGGGAGGGCCTTAAGAGGAACTTAACATGAAAATTGGAAGAATTGGCGGTTCAGGATAGGGATGATGAGAATATTGCTGAACTTATTGATACTAAAGTTCATCTCAATTTGAAAATTGATAAGGATGAATTATATTGAGAGTAGAGAGCAAGGGTGAGCTGGTTGAGTTGGGGGATAAGAATACAAGTTTATTTCATAATAGCGGTTCTCAATGTAGTTAAACAAATTATCTTGGTAGCATACAATATGAGGCTAGTAGGGTGGCTACTGATGAGGAGAAAATGGAGAAGATTGTAAGAAATTATTTTCAAAATATCTTTTCAACAAAAGAGATGATATTAATAAAATGTTGATGGCCAAGTATACGGAAGAAGAGATCTATTCAACTTTGAAAGGGATGGGGCCAACAAAGGCATTTGGGGATTATGACTTTCTGGCTTTGTTCTTTCAAAGATTTTTGCATATCGTTGAGAGTGATGTTAATTCATAATGTTTGGGAGTTCTGGATGAAGGTATGGCTTTAGATCACCTAAATATTACTAATATTATTTTCATTCCAAAAATTTACCATCTAATGATTTTAGGGAACTTTAAGCCTATTAGTTTATGTACGGTGCTTTATAAGGTTATTTCAAATGCTATTGCTAATATATTTCAGAAGGTTCTAAACTGTTGTGTTGATGATGCGCAAAGTGCCTTTGTGCCAGGTAGGTTGATTTCTGACAATGTGCTTTTGGCATACAAAATTTTGCATACTTTTAGGCAAAAGAGAATTGGGCGTGTTGGGTTTATGGTATTGAAATTGGTTATGAGTAAAACATATTTAAGGTTGAATGACCGTTTCTAAAGGAGATGATGGAGCAAATGATTTTTTCTAATTCTTGGGTAGAGCTTATAATGAGGTGTATTACTTTCGTTTCGTATTTAACAATTGCTAATGGGAAGGTTGACCTTCTAGGGGCCTACGAAAAGAGGATTCGTTGAGTCCCTGTCTTTTTATATATATATATATATATATATATATTTGTAGTGAGCGATTATCGACCCTTATGAGAATGACAACGGTGGAGGGTTTGATTAAAGGGGCTAAGGTAAGTAAGCGAAGTCCTAAAATATCTAATTTGATGTTTGTGGATGATTGTATCTTATTTGGAGAAGCGACTGCAAGGAGGGCTCAGATTTGGAAAGACTTTCTAAGGGATTATGAGACCTGTTCTGGAAAAAGTATTAACTATGGAAAGTCAACAATGTTTTATAGTTCGAATACTCTAGACGCGGACAGGAAAGTGATGTCACAAATCTTGGGGGTTAGGTGGTCGACAGATCCAGAAAGGTATTTAGGTTTGCCAAATATGGTAGGGAGAAGGAAGAAGTTTTTGTTCTAGATTTTAAAGGATCATCTTAAAAAAAGAATCGATAGTTGGAGTACGAGACAATTATCACAGGGCGGTAAAAAGGTCTTTATTAAAGCTGTCTTACAAGCTATCACAACATACTCAATGACTTGTCTTTTGTTACCAAAATCTCTTTATGGGGAGATGGAGAGCATAATGGAGAGATTTTGGTGGCAAAAAGGACAGGAAAGGAGGGGAATTCAATGGTGTGATTGGAAGCGGTTGTGCAAATTAAAAGAAAATGGAGGGTTGGTCTTTAGATGCTTAACACAATATAATCTAGCATTATTAGCTAAATAGAGTTGGCGTCTTATCAATTACCTAAATTCGTTGTTAGCTCATGTTTTAAAAGCTAAGTATTACCTGGATTCTGATTTTTTAAATGCTAAGTTGGGGAATATACCTTCGTATACTTGGAAGAGTGTGTGGGCGGTGCAAGGTCTATTATAAGATGGTCTTTGTTGGAGGGTTGGAATTGGAGAAAGTATTTCAGTGTTTGGAGGCGCATAGGTACTGGGGGCTGACAATTACAAGGTGGGAAATAATGTTAGCAATTCTGCCATAACATTGGTTGCGGAATTAATTAATAATAATTCTAGAACATGGAAAATGGATGTTGTAAGGAGTACCTTTATGGATGATGTTTGTTAGCTTGAAAGATCAACTTGAAATCACCAAGAAGGGGGCTGAATTGACCTTGAGAAACTTTATGAAAGCAACAAAAGAATGTGCAATAATGAACACAACAATTTATAATAGTTCGACCTCAATTGCCTACTCCACTACCTTATCTTTCCACAACTATGGATTTTCCCAAATTCATTAATCTGACAACCTTTAAGGATAAGGTTTGACCTTACAATCTCCCTTAAGACTTCTACTAAAAATCTTAAGATTGCAACTCCCTTAAGGTTTTTACCCGAACCTTAAGACTCAACCTTCTCAAAGAGAATAACAAATATCAAACTAAGAAGTAATCCTTACAAGATTGATGTGTTTTCCAATTAAGCACAAATACAAAGAATAACACTTAAGTTGAATGAAAACAATGAAGCTCACAAGTGTTTAAAAGAAGAATATGAAAGAATTAAGCATTAAGGTATTTTTGATTGATCTTTAAGCTTGATGATCTCTCTCCCTTGTTGTAGGACCTTTGGAACATGGTATTTATACCCTCTAATACATTTCCAACTGTTAGGGTTGTTGTGAAACTTAATAGAGTCCTTGGGGATGGAAATACCAGATCATTAAACTCACCTTCAACAAAAGGTATCGATACTCTTTCTAATAGTATTGATACTATTATCATTTAATGCATGATTCAGTGACCGTTAAAGTTAGTTTACAATGATATCAAAAATAGATTATCGATACCTAGTAAAAGGTATCGATACTTTTTGGAAAGGTATTGATATTTTTTGTAAAAATGTCAATTTGGTATCGATATTAGAATGGGTATCGATATTTTGAAAACTATCGATACTTAGCCAAAAAGTATCAATATTTTTTGGCCTGAAGCAATACCGACTTGCTTAAAAATGGTTTTAACATGATTGAAAATGTTTAACGCAATTGAAACCATTTTAACTTGATTTTATCATTTTTTCAAATTTGTTCAACTTTAACTTTTATTAAAAAACACTTTAGTTTTTTATATCAAAACTTATTATCAAATAAAGCATGGTTTAATAATCTCCCCCTTTTTGATTTAACAAAACATTTGGCAAATTTGTTGCCTATATAAAATTCATTTGCAATTTAAGGCTTAAAAAAATAAGGTCAAATTTGACATTCATTTTACTTTGAAAACTTGGTCACTAAATTTGGCATATAATCAATTAATCATAATCAATCAACCATAAAATTTACCTCTCTTCTCCCCCTTTTTGTTATATAAAAAATAATCAAATAAAGCTTAAGAGGAAAAAAAAAAGTGGTAGGTCCAAAGATAGATGTAAAAAAAAATAAAGATTAAGTGAACTAACATACCAAAAACATTAAGGTGCAATCACATAGATTTTGCATTTGTGTTGTTTACCTTGAAGTAATGCACCTTTTCCTGCAAACATAGAACTAAATTTTTTATTTTGGTACCCGATTTCTTTTGAGTCCATAACCGTTAGTTTCCAAGATTTTAGTCCCTTTAGGTATCCATTTAGAAAGGATATCCTTATCTTTAGTAGTTATGAGTCATTTAGGGACCTATATACTCCTAACAATTGTTCTTTTGTAAAAACTTGATGTGTTTATAAAAATTAAAGTTACTTTTTCCAAAGTTTAGATTTGAATTTTCTTCTCTTTCAAACGCATTTTTAAGAACTTTGTTAGAGTGAGCTTTTTCACTCACAAGCAACTCAAGTTGATTTTGATGATCATTATGAACTTTAGAAAGAAAATTATGCAAGTCTTGGTTCTTTTTCTCTAAATAATTTAAAGTAGCTTGCATATCATGAATTTTACTTTCAAGTTCATGATTGGCTTTGGCGATTGTGTAACACCCCTAACCCGTATTCGTCGCTGGAATAGGGTTACAGAGCAGTATCAGAACTTTTAGAACATTTACAAATATTTCATACAAGCTACTACTCATTTTTCTGAGATTATTCATAACGTCCCTCAAATTGACCCTCGAGGCCCAATACAAGCATTAGCATCGAGTCGGGACTTAATGGCAAAATCTAAAAAATTTTCGCGAAATTTCAAAAAAAATTTAAGTTATAGGGTTCACACGCCCGTGAGGTCCAAGGGACACGTCCGTGTGAGCCTGGGACACGCCCGTGCTACAGGCCGTGTTCTATCCTGTGTAACTCTCTGACTTGTGCACACGGCCATGCCACACGCCCGTGTGCTAAGCCGTGTGGTTAATTAAATTATTTCAAAAATAGGTGCATGTTTCACACGGCCAAGACACACGCCTGTGTTCTAGGCCGTGTAGCACACACGGTTGAGACATATGCCCGTGTCTCTACCCGTGTGCTCAGTTCTGCGCATTCTGTTTCTCAATTTTTAATGTGCAGGGGACACACGGCCTAACTACACGCCTATGTACCCGGCCATGTGTCACACACGGTCTAGACACAAGCTCGTGTGTCTGCCCATGTGGAAAAAATAAAGCCGTTTCTAGCTTCATTTTTCATCCAAAATCACACCAATGTCTTACATTAAACTCACAACCATAAACCAACCAATTCAAGCATTCAAATTAAGAAATTTCCATCATTCACACGGCACCTCATTACAGATATGCATGTTATTAATCTTTCCTTGGTTTAATCTATATATTAGACATAATTTTGATGAACTACTTAACATATATGAAACTACCATGGTATGACATTGAAAGTATATCAAAACAACCATTACTAGCCATTCCAATGGCTAGATTACAAGCATCATTTTCAAGCCAACAATGGCCAACTTATCCTATACACGCCATTATACCAAAATGATTTTACTGTATATACCTAAAATAAGCTAATAGATAGTGTGACGATGCTCCAATGACCTCCAACCTTCGCAACCTTTCGAGCATTATAAAATAAGGGAAAATAAAATGGAGTAAGCATTACATGCTTAGTAAGTTCGTATAACAGAAACTAAACTTACCAAATCACATTTATTAACATTAAGCATTCAATAACATACTTTTTATCAATTTGGCAAGTTTACCTAAACACATACATTCAATCAAATAAGTTATCACATAATCTTCACATATGCATCAAGGATAGATGAGCTCATCATGCAATATTCTTTCAAGACATTATCATTTCATAATTCTCTCATCATGTCAAGAGTTTAGTCCGTTGAACCATTAAAATTTCGATTGATGCTCAAGTAGTACACTCGAAGTGTACAATTCAATAACCCTTCAATTCTTATTCAAAAGTACCTATTTGGGTACTTAATCAAGAACACACTCTCGAGCCACATATCGTATAACAGGATTACCAGTCCAGGCTAAATCCTTTATATAATGTATACTCAGGAGAGCTCAATTAGGATTACGAGTCCAGGCTAAATCCTAATTGTAATATATACTCGAGAGGTATCGTATCAGGATTACCCGTCTGGGCGAAATCCTTTCTATAATGAGGTCAATAGGATTACTTGTCCGAGCTAAATCCCGTCTGCAACAAATGCAGGACCTCATTCATTTCGGGAAAGCACATATATTCATCGGAATTCAATATTCAAACAAGACCTAACCCCCTTTTCACCATTTCAAGCATGCATTCAATTTTTCATTATAGCAATCAACTAATTCACATCAATATAAGTCACATTACATACAAACACAACATTCAGTTAACCATATTCACATGCTCGATTAAGTTACACAAACTTACCTCGATAATTGTTCGCGTATAAAAATCTACTAATCCAAAACCTTTTCTTTTCATCTGTCTAACCTCGAATTTGTGTTGTCTGGATCTATATAAATAAATTTAATCATTAATTTCACACATTTCATATTCAGTTGGACTCAATTTACGTCCTAGGCAAAATTATCATTTTTCCCCTAACTTTTCCATAATTTCCAATTTCGTCCATAGGCTCGGAAAATGAAATTTATGCAATTTACTCTCTATTCCAAGCCTAATCAAAATTTCAATATAACATATTTTCTATAAATTTCATAATTTTTCATCAATTTTCACAACTTTACATTTTAGTCCCTAAATCATGTTTTCATCAAAAATCACTTTGTAGAAGTTGTTTATCTATCAACAATCTTTCATTTTCTACCATAAATTTCTAATTTTCAGCATATTCATCCATGACCCATTTTCTATACTTTGATAAATTTTCAAATTGATCCCCAAATAGATAGATTAAGCTATTTCGGTTTTAAAAATATGAAAATTACTAAAAACGAGACAAGAAAACTTAACCAATTAAGCCGTGAAAGTTTCTTCTCTCTCTCCTAGGGTTTCCATGTATTTTGGGTTGAAGATGACATAAAAATAAGATGATATCTTTTATCATCTTTTTAACTAACTAATTATTTTTTAATTTCCAATTTAGTCCTTACCCTTTTTCTATATTTCCACGGATGAGTCACCAAAATATCTACATACTTCTCTTTAATGGTCTACTTACCATATAAGGACCTTTAATTTTGAATTCCATAGCTATTTAATCTTCATAGCTACTAGAATTTAAATTTTGCATTTTATGCAATTTAGTCCTTCTCGTAATTAAACACATAATCAGTAAAATTTTCTTATCAGAATTTTCACACGACATCTCTATCATAATACGGACCATGCAATAAAATAAAAATAAATTTTATTTTCGGATCGGATTTGTAGTCTTGAAACCACTATTCCAATTTCACTAAAAAATGGGTTGTTACAGAGTGAACTATTTTCATCTTTTAATTTAGAAATAGTTTTCTCATATTTTGAAACCATAGTCAAATTCCAAGCCTAATTCATTATAGGCATCCTACAACTCATTGATAGCATGTTTATTTTTCATAATTTACATGTTCAAATCAATTAATTTTTGAATTATTTTCTGCTAATTGGTCATTTTATATCTAAATTCTGTCAGGAACGAAATTCGGAGGCCTTAAAACAAAAACAAGCAAAAAAGGACTAAATTGGAGCGCAAACAATAAAAGAGGGGTCTAATTGGAAAATTTGAGACAATAAAAGAAGACTAAATTTTGGGACTAAACTGGAATTCACCGAGTCTAAGGCTAAGGCTTTATAATTCTGTTTACGAAATTCAAATACATTTTCTAATTTTATTTTATTTTTGATTTATATAATTCTTTGTTTCTGCTATCTCACTTATTTATTTTCTAGGCATTTTCAACTCTACTTATTTATTTTATTTATTTTCCAGCAAGACCATTTCGGGTCATGGGTACGACTGTTGACATGACAGAAATTCTATTCATAAGAAAAAAAAGAATGAAAGTTGATCATAATAACCAATCCCTGTAGACTCGACCTACTTCTTTTTACTTTTGTTTAGAGTTATTTTATCGTAAGAATTTTTATTTGTGGTTTCAACGCCCATCAAATTGTGGCGCCGTTGCCGAGGAATAGAAATTTTTTTTCTAATTCTCATTTGATTTCCTTATGACCAGGTCAGAATCAGGGACACTAGAATTTTTACTAGAAATAGAGAAGTTGGCTCGAAAACTGCGAAGAGAAAAAATTTATTGCAGTAAACGACCACATCCCGAGTTCAAAACATGATTTTATACCGATGACATTTTCTTATTTGATGAACCAGATGAACTGGTAGATCACATTATAAGCCAACTAGCAGGAGCACCAGATGAACAAAAACCACTGTCCATTACTTATCTGGCAGAAGGAATGTCGTTCGAGTTGAAGTCGGGCTTAATTTATCTCTTGCCCTCCTTTTGTGGTATGCAAAATGATAATCTGTATACCCATTTCAAGGAATTTCACATGGTTTGCACAAGCATGAAACCTCAGGGAGTAATCGAGGATCAAAGTAAACTTTATGCTTTTCCTTTCTCGTTAGCCAATTCTGCTAGAGAATGGCTATTTTATTTACCTCTAAGATCTGTCAATACATGGTCTGACATGTCTTGTTTATTTCTTGACAGGTTCTTTCCAGCAGCTCGAGCAGCCGAATTAAGGAGGGACATTGTAGGAATTCGGAAAAACAAGACTAAGTCGCTCTATGATTACTAGAAACGATACAAAAAGTTGTGTCCAAGTTGCCCACAACATGGCCTGACTAAACAGTCGCTCTCGTAGTATTTCTATGAGGGGTTACGTCTAATAGAAATGGAAATGAAAATGATAAATGATGCCAGTGGAGGGACACTTGTTAATATGACGCTCTAAAGATCAAGTGAGTTAATTTCGACCATGGTTGCGAACTCTCAACAATTCCAACAGACTATCGAACCCACGAGACGGATTCATGGGTTAAGTTCTCTATCCTTATAAGATAAAATTGATAAGCTTACTAGTGTTGTTTAAAATTTGGTTACAGATAAAACAAGCCCGACACGGTTGTCTGAATGCCAGACCACCCGGCGGACTCATGTCCCATTTTGCACGAGGGTTCGACAGGACAAGCGGATGTTGTCGAACACTTTCTGTAACACCCCAAACCCAACCTAGACGTTATGGCTGTATCTGGTAATGTCACACGATAGTGCTTTTGAAACATCGTTGTTACGATGAAAATATTCCATATTATTATCTTTAGTAAACCTTTGTTAGAACTTAGGAAGTCGTCTTTATTCATTTAAAACATTTGTTTTGAAACATCCCTCGTTGCGGAAGCTTTAGTAAAATAGTCTAGGTGATAATGCGTTTAGAAATTACTTTAACTTTTTGAAAACTAAATTTCCTACGACCAGCAGGTATAAATCCACAAAAGTAAAATAAATAAATAAAAACCCAAATTTAAAACCAAAGTCCCAGAGGGTCCTCAAATTACAACCCAAATAATCAATAATAATCAAATCATAAATCGTAAATTGAAAACCATGAAGTCCAAAAATTACTGTGGTCACCGCTGAGTTCTTCGTTGTACCGATCCTTCTAAGTCTGGGGATTACCTGTGCACATTAAACAAAAAGGGTGAGTTTACATAAACTCAGTGTGTAATCCCGCAGAAACAAACAAACAATCAGTATTCACAGTGCACAATTAAACAGTCTTGGGACTAAGCCCTTTTCAGTATCAGTGACAGTTTGGGCCTTAGCCCATCTCAGTACAGTGTCAAAAATGCAGTAGGGCCTTAGCCCATCATAGTATCAGTAGCAGTAACAGTTATGCAGTAGCAAAATCCTACCCAACCAGCCTCTACGCACCATCTTCGTCCAACCCTACACTCCATGTGGGGATATAATCCATCTACCCATCCGTACACTCCAAGTAGTACCGAATGCTGCACAATACAGTAGTTTGCAATTGAGCTGCTAGTAAAGTAGGCTTAAAGCCATTCAGTAAACTTCCTCCGAATAACAACCCCCAACCCAATGCAACACACAATGGATGACATGCTATTATGCAATTTCAGTATATATATTCAGTTCAGATATTAACATGCCCAGTACAGATATCATTCAGTCAATTTCACACATTTAGAGGTCAAAGTAGAGCTTACCGACCCTAGAGTAGGTTCACAATCGACTTGGGCTACCCGTGCAACCTTAAAAACATTTTGTTAAAATTGGGCCCACACGCCCTGCCCGTGTGGGCCCACATGCCCGTGTGGCCCACTTCGCCCAAATTGGCCTTGGCCGTGTGATCCATTTTTAAAGTAACCCATGCTAGCTCAATACTTATATATGTTTTCACTATTTACTTATATGTTTATTCAAAGCTGTCTACTTGAGTCATTATCAC
This sequence comes from Gossypium australe, assembly GCA_005393395.2. Taxonomy (NCBI): domain Eukaryota; kingdom Viridiplantae; phylum Streptophyta; class Magnoliopsida; order Malvales; family Malvaceae; genus Gossypium; species Gossypium australe. Next base: position 19,345,722 of record CM016617.1, read on the forward strand.
TAAATTATTTATATCTTGAGCTACAAAATTCCAAATTAAGATTCGCTTGATGTGTTTGAAACTAGACTCAAATACCTTTCTACCATAAAATTTTTAGAATTTATAGTTTATCAAATAAGTACAGTAAAATCTTTAAACTTATCCTTATTCTGCTGTTTGACAGCTTCATCCTTTTCTTACTAAAAATTATTTATCTTTTAGTACCGAATTTAGATGATGTTTCCATTTGTTTCTCTTGAAAATAGACTCATTAAGGATTTAAAAATATAAATTTAAGCCCCTAATTATTTTATTAAAATTTTTTATGATTTTCCTAAGTCAGAACAGGGGAATCCGAAATCATTCTGACCTTGTCTCACAAAATTTATTATATCTCATGATTTACAATTCCATTGCTTACATTGTCTATTCTATGAAAAACTAGACTCAATAAAATTTAATTTCATATTTTATTCAACCTCTAACTCAATTTCCACTATTTTTGATGATTTTTCAAAGTTAGACTACTACTGCTGTCCAAAACTATTTTAGTGCAAAATGTTGATTTTCGAGTTTATAACACCCTTATTTCCTTTCTCTACAATTTTTCGCATCATTTTCTCTTATTTCTCGACAACAAGCAATTTCAGCTTTTCGCCAAATCCTGTTTTCTACGTTTCGGGTACACACCTAGTATCGTTTCTGATGCGTAAGCACTCCTAAGCCTCTAGAACCTAAAAACTGACCAACATATCTCTAGATTAATCACTTAATTCGTTTTTAATCAAGCAATTTCGAAAGGAACTCGACTAAAAACCTAGCAAAACCCTTACCTCGCTTGAGTAACCATGACTTCGCACAATCACAGCGTCGATTCAAAACCACCAATCCCTTGATTAACTCTTAAACACCAAAAAGGAATCCCCTTTTAGAGATTAACCAAGAACGATTAACAATAGACAAAATCGTTACTTACCGAACACGTACAACCAACGATGAACAAACGAATCAATTGGAAAAAAAGAAGAAGAAAGAAGTGGAAGTGGAAAAGAATAATGGAAATTTTGGCAGCAACTAGGGGAAAGAATCGGCAGAGGAGGGAAAAAAAGAAGAACAAGAAAACGTCAGAAAAAGTTTGGAGAATTGGAGAGAAAACCGAAATTCTACTCTCTTTTTTGTAGCAAAAAGATAATCAGATTATTTTCTGATAACCTCTCCCCAATTATCTCCTAAAATCACTCCTTATTAACCCACTAAAAAACAACTACTCAGAATTTTGCCCCAACGCAACTCTTAGCTGAAATTCGAGCAAAAGTACTGTCTCTAAACCATCACAGAGAATTGAACACATAACCTTAAAACTCCAACACTCCACTTAACCACTAGAGCAGCAGACTCATTCTGATATAAACTTACCAACAATTAAACTTAAGCCCTTTGCACAAGGTTAAGGCTTTATTTATAAAAAATACCAAAATTTGCCTAAGTAAGGCTTGAACTTGGGACCTCACACACACACCCAGAACATATAACCATTGAAGCAGATAGACATTGTGTGTCACACATACACGAAATCAAAAATTAAAATTTTGGGGCGTTACACTTTCTAGGGCCACCCCAAAGATGATATGATTCCTATTCAAACACCTATAATGTGGGGGGGGGAGGGGAAAGATCATCCAAATTTGAGTTATGGGTCGAATCCTCAATTCAATCAGCTATACCAACAAAGGTAGCTTCTAAATCAACAATTACCACCTCCAAAATCATCTTTGGAAGCCATAGTGGAAATGTTAGCCAACAATATCGAAAAATTCCAATAGAGGACAGAAACACATCTTCAAGAGCTAGAGAAACAAATGAGTAAGCTTGCATTTACGGTCAGTTGATTGGAGTCAAAAGGAAAATTATCGTTTCAAACTGAACCTAATCCTCGACATAATACAAGTGCTATGACGTTGAGAAGTGGAACAGTTTTGGAACTCGTACCTAGCATAATTCGTGCCCACGATGTTGGACAAGAAGGAAAAAAACTTGACTCTGGGGCTCTAATAGAGTCGGATCATAAAAACCATTTGCAGTGCCACCTCCATTTTCTAGAAGACTCACCCAATGCAAAAAGGAGTGAGAAGAGAATGAGATCCTTGACACTTTTCGAAAGGTAGAAATAAACATACCTCTTCTTGATGCGATTAAGCAAATTCCACGATATGTAAAATTCTTTAAAGAATTATGCATGAGTAAGAAGAAGCTTCTAGGCAATGAAAAGGTGAGTGTTAGAGAAAATGTCTCCGTCATTTTACAAAAGAAGATACCACCTAAATGTAAGGACCAAAGTATGTTTTCTATATCTTGCAAAATTGGTAGTGTTGGGAGTAAAAAGACCATGTGTGACTTAGGTGCATCTATTAATGTTATGCCTTTGTCTATTTATAAACTACTAAATATGGGTCCTTTAAAGGAAACATATGTAATCATTCAGCTTGCAGATAAGTTGGTAGTGCATCTAGAAGAAGTGTTGGAGGATGTTCTTGTCAAGCTAAACAAACTTATTTTTCCTACAGATTTCTACATCATCGACATGAAGGATGACAACTTGGCCAATTCTTCCAATATACTACTTGGGAGACCATTTTTAGTACTGCATAAACAAAGATTGATGTGTGGAGTGGAATACTTACCATGGAGTTTGATGGAGAAGTGGTGAAATATAATGTTTCTGAGGTCATGGGCCGTTCTAGCATGATTACTAATGTTTCTAATGTTGACATAATTGATCCTTTAACTGAGTTGCATTTGGAATATCATGACGATGATGAATTACGAATTGTTCTTTGCAAAGTTTAGATTTTGATACCATGAAAGAACTAAAGGATTGGATGACGACTGAAAAGCCAATTCGTAAAACGGTTGCTCATATAGAGGCATCGCAATTACGGAGGAATCTAGGTAAAATTTTTGATTTTACCATCTATTTTACAAGCCTCAGAATTGAAACTCAAACCACTATCGGACCATTTGAAGTACACCTTCCTGAGTGAAGGAAATACCTTGCCAGTAATAATCTCAAGTAAACTCTCGAAGTTAGAAGAAAAAAATTTGGTATGAATTCTTAGAGATTATAAAGGGGTGATTGGATGGATGATTGTCGACATTAAGGGTTTGAGTCCCTCGACTTGTATGCACAAAATTTCAGTAGTAGAGAATGCGATTCCCAAAAGAAAGACTAAAAAATATCTTAATCAACCAATAATGGCAGTAGTAAGAAAAAAAGTTCAGAAATTACTTGATATTGGGATGATCTATTCCATGTTTGACAACAATTAGGTTAACCCAGTTCATGTAGTACCAAAGAAAACCGTGACTGCATTTAAAATTCGACAGGTGAAATGGTTCCCGCTCGGGTCCAAAATGGGTGGAGAGTCTGCATAGATTATGGGAAGTTGAATTCTTTAACTCAAATGGACCATTTGTTGCTTCCTTTTATTAACCAAATGTTAGAATGTTTAGTTGGAAAATCTCATTATTGTTGTCTTGATTGTTACTCAAGTATTTTTTAGAATCCAGTGGCATCGAAGGATCAAGATAAGATGATGGTTACATGTCCCTTTGGCACATTCACCTATAGATGATTGCCGTTTGGTCTTTGCAACGCACCAACCACATTCCAAAGGTGTATGGTAAGTATATTTTCCAATTACGTCGAGAAAATAATTAAGGTATTTATGGACGAATTTACTGTGTATGGTGAATCTTTTTATATATATCTGTTAAAACTTGCCAAAATTTTAGAAAGGAGCCTAGAATTTAATCTTGTTCTAAATTATGAGAAATGTCATTTTATGGTTGACAAAGGATTAGTTCTAGGCCATATCATTTCTGCTGAAGGAATTTCTATTGATAAGGCAAAAATTGATATTATTAACTCACTTCCATACCCAACAACTATGAGGGAGATCCATTTTTTTCTTGGTCATGCAGGTTTTTACAGGCGATTCATTAAAGATTTTTCAAAGATTGCACAGCCACTCAGCAACCTCTTATAGAAAAGCAAAGAATTTGAGTTTGATCAATCATGCAGGGATGCCTCTGATACACTCAAACACAAACTTATTTCGGCACCCGTAGTACAACCACGAAATTGGAACTATCCTTTTGAAATCATGTGTGACACAAGTGACCATAGCGTGGGAGCGACCCTTGGGTAAAAATTGAGAAGGAACCATACGTTATCTCCTATGCATTTAAGACTTCGGTTGCCACCCAAAGCAATTAATCGACCATTGAAAAAGAATTTCTAGCTATAGTCTTTGCTTTGGAAAAGTTTCGATCATATTTATTAGGAACTAAAATTGTTTTTTTCTCTAACCATGCAACTTTTAAATATTTGATCAAGGAAAAGGAAGCAAAACTAAGGCTTATTAGATGGATATTGCTTTTGAAAGAGTTCGATCTTGAGATTAAGGATAAGAAAGGACGTGAGAATTTGGTAGCTAATCATTTGAGCTGAATACCTCCACCAAAAGATGTCACACCTCTTAAAGATGATTTCCCGGATGAAAGTCTACTTTCTGCTCAGACAAATTTTCCTTGGTACGCAGACATGGTAAACTACCTTGCTACAGGTATAATTTCTTCTAATTTATCACAATCTAAAAAGGATAAGATTAAACAAGAATCACGATACTATATTTGGGATGACCCCTACTTATGGAAATGCTGTTCCGACCAGGTAATTCGAAGATGCGTTGCAGAAATTGAGGTAAAATCAATTTTAGTTTTTTTCATTGTTACGCATGTGGTGGGCATTTTGGCATTAAACGAACTGCACATAAAGTACTTGAATGTGGATTATATTGGCCACATATTTTTCGTTATGCATATTTATTTTGTAAAAATTGTGAAAGATGTCAAAAGGTAGGAAATTTGAGTCGGAAGAATGAAATGCCTCTAACACCTATACATGTATGTAAAATTTTTTATGTGTAAGGCATCGATTTTATGGGACCTTTTGTCTCATCATTCAGTAACATTTATATTTTACTTGTTGCTGACTATGTGTCTAAATGGGTGTAAGCTAAAGCCACCAGTCGTGCTGATGCCAAAATTGTAATGAATTTTCTAAAAAGTTCTATTTTTTTCCATATTTAGCACACTATGAGCATTGATAAGCGATCAAGGAATGCATTTCTACAGTAAGGTAATCAACACACTTTTGAAAAAAGATGGGGTAGCAGAACGAGTTGCTACGACTTATCACCCTCAATCAAACGGTCAAACAAAACTACCAAATCGAGAAATCAAATTGACTTTGGAAAAGAATGTTAAGCCAGATAGGAAAGATTAGAGTTTGCAATTAAATGATGCATTGTGGGCGTACCGTACAACTGAAAAAGGACCCATAGGGATTTCTCCTTACTGACTTATATTTGGTAAGCCATGTCAGCTTCTTGTAGAATTAGAACACAAGGCGTTTTGGGCTGTTAAGGAATGCAACATAGAGTTGGACGGTGCAGGTAAGTATCAAAAATTACATATTCAGGAACTTGAGGAAATTCAACGACCAGCATACGAAAATGCCCAAATTTATAAAGATAAAATCAATGCATTCCATGATCAAAAGATAACTCGTCAGCAATTTTTGATTGGGTAGAAAGTACTACTTTATGACCCTACACTAAGAATTTTTGCAGGTAAGCTCCGAACGAAGTGGTTAGGGCCTTTTGTTATTACTCACATTTTTCTGCATGGTGCAATTGAAATTAAAATTGAAGAATCCAGGAAAATCTTCAAAGTAAATGGATAGCGTTTGAAGCATTTCTATGAAAATTTTCCAGTGCGTATGATCAATGAGTTAATACTTGAATAGCCAATTGAATAAACTTCTAGGTTGTCGAGCTAACGACATTAAACAAAAGCACTTTTTGGGAAACAACCCATGTTTCTTTTAATTTATTTAATTTTGAATTTCAGTTTAATTTAAGTTGACAATAAAATAAATAATAACGAGATTATTATTTAATCTATTCCGTGTTATTTTCTAGGAACGTTGGTGGAGGCTGTCAATTTTTTGAAAATTGGATACCGATCGTGGCGTGGGCACGTTGTGCTTAGTATTGCCATTTATTTTCTTGACAATCCAATACCCAAATTTAAACACACACACCTGACTAAATCAATATAACCTACAAAATAAACCCAATACCCCCAAACCTCCACCAACCCCCCAAAAAACAAAACCTAATCGTTTATTTATTCACATAAAACCAAAAACCCCCAAGCCCTAATTAACTTGAAAAGAAAATAAGAAAAAAAATGGTTAAATGGCCAAACAAGCCTAAATCGAAAAAAAACAAGAAAAAAAGACCCCAAGCCCATACCCCCACCCTTCTTCTCACTTTCTTCTTCTTTTTATTTTCTCATCAAAAAATCCTAACCCTATTAACACCATCACACCGCCACCATCGCTAAATACCACTGCCACACTGTTCGATTGTCGGTTTATCTTCACACCTATGCACCACCACACCGAGCCGACACCAAAAGACTCAGATTCACTAGCACCACCATCGTTCGTTTCTTACCTATCCACCGCTGATCACCTCTCTTTTCCTCTACTGTTGGCCATTATTCAACAACTCTTCCTCACACATAACATCTCCCGCACACCACCGCATTTACCTAGCACAAAACACCATCGTCGTCCTTCAAAACCCATAACACCAACCTTCAAAACACCAAAACAAAACACCCACCTTCCTCTATAAACGACTCCCATACCACTACCTTTCCAACATCTCCACATCAATCGCGGCTGTTGCCTGAACGCTGTTCCTCGCCGTCACAAGCCAACATCACCGTCCTGCCACCATTTGCAGTTGTGAGCCATTGCAAAATAGTTGTTGCCAATTGTTTTTAAGCCCAAGCACATTCCATGGATCAAACAAAGAACTAAGCAACTAAGGGGTTCCTGGTTTCTTTTAACTGCAATCGAAACCAATTTTTGGTGCTCTAGTCTTTCATCTAGATGATGAAGACTTGAAACCATCTCTACCCCCTACAAGGTGAACTACCGTGCCTATTAAGAATCATTGCCGAAGAAGCCCAACTCCGATCGAGAAAGAATACTCTTACAGCAGTCCTGCTACTTTCGAAAGGTCGATTCCTAACTTACATCCTATTTTACATTTACTAACGTTGTAACATCCTAGGAAGGGCCTATGCATTTTTCAGATCAATTGTATGAAATGACAAGTCTTAAGTTTTATGAATAAATTTTTGATACTTTTGGAAACCTAGAAATGAATGAAAATGGAAATGAAAATGAAAATGGAAATGAAAATGGAGATGGAAATGAAAATGGAAATGGAAATGGACATTTTTGGAAACTTAGACATTTTTGGAAACTTAGACATTTTTGGAAACCTAAACATTTTTGGAAATGATCCAAAAATGGAAACTTGAACATTTTGGGAAACTTGAATAATAAGAGAGAAATAAAGGAGTTTTATTCACATAAATATGTGAATAATAAGAGATAAATAAAGGAATTTTATTCACATAAATATGTGAATAATAAGAGAGAAATAAAGGAGTTTTATTCACATAAATATGTGAATAATAAGAGATAAATAAAGGAGTTTTATTCACATAAATATGTGAATAATAAGAGAGAAATAAAGGAGTTTTATTCAGATAAATATGTGAATAATAAGAGATAAATAAAGGAGTTTTATTCACATAAATATGTGAATAATAAGAGAGAAATAAAGAAGTTTTATTCACATAAATATGTGAATAATAAGAGATAAATAAAGGATTATTTTCTAATGAGATAATTGAGGAGATAATTGATGGATTAAAGGCTTTTATCTTTTAAATAAAAGAGATAATATTATCAAAAAGAGGAGTGGTGGCCAAGTAAAGGACTCCTAGGCTGATAACTTTGGCTATAAAAGGAGGACAGGAGGGCTACTCATCAACATTTGCTCCCTCCTCCTCTCTGCCGAAATTCTCCCTAGGCAAAACCCCTCTCTGCCGAATTTTTATTAAGCAAAAATCCCTCTCTTTTTCTTCTATTTTCTTCTTCGTTCTACTGTTAAGCTGAATCTTTGTGGATTCTAAGAAAGAGGGCAATCATCCACAACATCAAAAGGGGATTTTTCGGGAAATCTAAGGATCTAAGGTAAGGATTATAAATATAAATATGCGGTTAAAGATTATGATTCACGTTTTCAAAGTTAGATCTAATCTAACACGAAGTTATAGGATTTCAACAGGCTTATAAAGGAATCCTCTTCAGATTTGGAATCCCATCATAAGGTAAGGGATATTCGGCCAAGGCATAAATTGTTTAAGTGTTTTCCATTATTTCAAAAACCGAAAACTGACTTGGTTACATACCTAGTATTAGCCGATTTCAAGGAAGAGGAATTCTAGCAACTGTTGGGACTTGATTAAATCAATTCGGCAACTAGGTAAGTAATTCTACTTCTAGTAGGATTTGGTTTTAAGACCAAATAGGTTTATTTATATGTTTAATTAATGGCCGAATATAGGAGTGAAAGATCTAGATCGGTAGATCGCTCTACGGGAATTCACGGAAACTATTAAGCGAAAAAGGTGTGTACTCTTACTAACTTTCAATAAATTGCATGGCAATCATTAAATATATAAATATGTAACAGTATGTGAATGTGGCTAAGCACCACAAATGTGGTAAGGAGTACCCAGGTACGTTTCCTACTTTTGATAGGATTGTGAATGTGATATATTTTGAACATGTGATTAGTAACATGAATGAAAATTAAGTATGTGAAATATGTTATGAAATAATTGGGGCATTCGGGATATTTGTGGAGGAAGAAAGTGAAGGTGATGACTACGGTCTCACCAACGTAAAGTGGTGACTACGGTCACATAAAGTGAAAAGTGGTAACTTCGGTTACATCCAGTGAATACAGTGTCTAATGACACAACATAAGTGGGCGATGAGCACGTCGACTGCAGCGACTGCCTTCGATGGTGTGTAGCGGATGGAGGGTCGACTTAGTAGTCCCCGCGGTGTACAGGTTGGTACGGGTGGTGCGTAGCGGATGGACAAATAGGTTTGGGTTTGGGTTGCATCATCCTTTATTTTGTATGAACATGATATTGATATGACTTGTATGCCTGATTTGTTGGAAATTAGTACTATGTACACATTGAGTCTGTAGACTCACCCCGTTGGGGAATTATTTTTCAGGTGATGAGCAGTAATGGACCGGGTCGGCAGGAGCTAAAGGTGGCCATGCATCGCTTGAAGAAATTATTTGGAATTCGGACTTTATGAAATTTTAGTACTTTATTTTGGGATTGAATGATGTAATAAGGCCATAAGGCCCAGTTGGATTTTCTTTATTCCTGTTTATTTTTATTTGAATATGATACAAATTATGTTTGATTAAAGATAAGTAAATTTATTTCTTTTAAAATAATAAACCCAAAAATTATTTTGTCACCTTATTTAAGTTGGATTTCCAGAATTTATTAAATAGGTTTCAAATTAAGCCCAACCCAAAACAATTTTTTTTTAAAATTACACAAATTTTCTCTAAGTCATTTAGAACATTGAAAACCGATTTATTTAAGGAACATACCAGATCCGGTTCAAGCTCGTGGGCCGGGTGTGGGGTGTTTCAAACGTACTATGTAGGTTGTTCGGACTAGGCCGAGACCTCTAACGCCAATGGCGAAGGTGCTTCGAATAAAAACAAGCACGTTCCTCAGTGTCGAACACGGTCGTCCACCATTCGAGCACATTGACCACCACTTGATGAACATGTGACACCTCCACATAGCAGTACTAAAGTTACTGGAAATTCGAATCCACCATCCGAGTCACCTGAAAAAAATGTTCGAACCACCCCGAGACGGTCAACGTAATAGGTGAGGTCATGCCTACACTATACCGATAGAAGCATGGCTACGAAGGTCTCTGAATTTTGTAACCCCGAAGCATCACGCAAGATACGATGACATTCGAAAATAGCCATGCTCGATTTGTAAGGAAATTGATCTTTACACTCTTGATATGCTTAATATACATGATGTTGTATCGAACTATTTTGATGCTATTGGTTGGAATTCATTTGCAAATATTTCATGTGCTACATATTATGAATTAGTCTATGAGTCCTATGCAACATTTAGCTTCAATATTAATGCATTGCGAACTGTTGAAACTCAAAATGTCTATTTTTGATTACTTGGTAAATATTTTAGGATGTTGATCTCAAATTTTAACATTGCCATGGGTTTCGGTGACCCTGACGGTGTCCAAACTAATTCTACCATACTGCTTTATTGGATATACCAAGTAATTTCGATGCTAATGATGCTTATTCATCTTTATAATCTCAAGACCTCTAAGGACTTGTTAGTGCATATTCATCGATTTTTAGCTTTTAGCTATTCAGGTCGGGATGATTCATCATTTGTTTTAACCAAGAAAAAAATGTTTTTTTGTGGTATATAGATTTTGGATATAAGGTTAATTTCGGATATTGGTTTGCATGAAATTTTCATGTTGTTTTACGCTCTAATCGATCACTTATACTTCGCTCATATATTACAAATTTAGTCTCCCAACTTTTTTCCTCTGTGGTTGATTTTTCCTCCTTTACATGTGCATATACTATGGATCATCTAGATGAGAATTGTTTGGATTCTATGGGTGTGCTTGCTGGTACCCCTGCCGAGTATTATTTTGTTCTTCCAGGTATACGAACCGCTCGCAGTAATAGGGTGTTTCGCCAACGTCACATTATTACTACTAGGGAGCAAGAGGAGCAACCTCCTTCATCTGTTGAGGCAAGTTTAAGCCGTATAGAAACTTGCCTTAAAATAATGGAAACCCAAGTCTCCATGATTCTCGCCGTCTTTTAAAATAGTCACTCCCAACGCCGACAACCACATTAGATGTACACAGGGAGTATATTTGACCTTTTTCTCTACTAAACTTTAATTCATGTACAATATTCTTGAGGAGAAACATGGTTTAATTAGGGGGTTTTGGATTAGTAAGTATACATGATTGTTTGCTTTCGCTGCATGTTTGTTTCTCTTTCGCATGTGTTAAATTCTTATGTTGGGATTATTTGTTAATTTGTTTGACATTGAGCCTCTAATTCCAATGCTTAGTCAATTTAGATAGTTACGTTGTTTTTGAATTAAAGTGTTCATTATCTAGTTTAGTCGACATGTATTATAAAGTTGAAATATCGTAATTAGATTGCTTCATTAAAATTGATTGTTTATAACATTGCTTGGTAAGAATATTGCTATTAGTTGTTTAATTTTAAACATGTTTGCTACTTCTAAAAAAAAAACAAACTCCGCTGATGGCTCAAGTTATGAGTGAAGATTTCAGAAAGGTGACCGAATTTAGTAACCGAGATGAGGTGCTTGGGTTTTCATATCATCTTGCGTAAATTGGTTCGAGTGACAAACTGAAAACTTGCAAACACTCCACTAACCGAGCTACCGTGAGTAGGGAAAAATAGTCTGTTTGGAGACATGTCAAATTGAGTAACCGGAGTAAGGTGCTTAGGTTGTCATCTCACTTCGTGTAATAAGGTTTGAATACATCCCAAATTTACTATATAATTAATTGAGAATAAATACCTTGCAAATTTTGGTTCAATTTCAATTTAGTGAAATGATTGAATTACATGTTTGACTTTAATGGGCACTTGTTGATTAAACTAAGTATTTGAATGCTTATTCATTTCTCACCTAAATTGTTTGCATTGATCATGGTTGCGGATTAGGGGCTTGATTCTTGATAAATTATTGGATAATTTCTAATGTAAGAACATACAAATGCTTGAGGACAAGCATAGGCTAAGTAAGGGAGATTTGATAGCATCTTTATTTTGCATATTTTACGTGTTCAAATCAATTACTTCTTGAATTAATTTATGCTAATTGGTGATTTTATGTTTAAATTCTATCAGGAACGAAATTCGAATGCCTTAAAACACAAACAAGCAGAAAATGACTAAATTGGAGAGCAAAAAATAAAAGAGGGGTTAAATTGGAAATTTTGAGACATTTAAGGTCTGATAAGATTTTTGACTTTGTAAAAGTCATATTTAGAAAAGAAAATTTTGATTTTGATTTCATGTAATTAGTGGTTAGGTGGGTTAGGCTATTTTTACTATATTGTAGGTATATAAATAGGGCATATGGTGGCCTTTGAAAAACACACTCGACACTTGAATTCACTTGGAATTGAATGAAATTATTTTTTTCCTTCCAGTTTCATGCGTCAGTAAGCATATTGCCATTCCATTTCCATTTCATTGTTCCTTTACAAAATTGTTTAATTATTTTCCAAGTCCCTTCCCTTTCCAACTTCCAGCATTTCTTTAAAAACCATTTCCATACACCAACCAAGCATAATTAATTTCATGCTTCACTAAAATTTTAACTTAGGTTTAGGCTGGTATTCTTTTCGGTCAAGAATCGTGAGAAATGGATCCGCGATTGTACAAATTCGTCCCTTAAAGTTAACTTGATTTCAACACAAAGCACGTTTTGGGTTGGAGTCGTTTTGGCGTACAATTAGGAAGACGAGTCAGCCATGCTGTATTCAGATTTTCGCGAATAAATTGGCATATCCTAGCGGGGTCATACCAGTGGGATTTTAGTCAAGGGAGATTGTGATCGGATTTAAACGTCCCGCGCGATTGAAGCTGTTGATTCGAGTTGGGTTCTTCAGAACGCAAGGCTACCGGGGTCTTGAATTGCGAACGTGCATATCACGATTAGACAATCGGTAAAGGTTGGTTTGCAGGTCTTACCGGAATCAACTACGAAAGGAAGAATTGGTGGCTAGAACGTTCTTAGCTGCTATAACTAGCTTATTCTTTGGAGGAGAAAACTCATTTTCAAGGATCGATTCAGAAACTGGAATTCACTGAGTCTACGGCTAAGGCTTTATAATTCTGTTTTTAGAATTCAAATTCATTTTCTAATTTTATTTTATTTTTGATTTATATAATTGTTTATTTTTTCTATCTCACTTATTTAATTTCCAGACATTTTCAACTCCTTTAATTTAATTTATTTATTTTCCAGAAAGACTGTTTCGAGTCGTGGGCAATACTATTGGAACGACTGTTGACACGATAAACTTTCTTCTATTAACAAGAAAAAAAGAACGAAAGTTGATCACAATAACCAATCCCTATAGACTCGACCCTACTTCTCTTTACTATTGTGTAGAGTTATTTTATTGTAAGAATTTTTATTGGATTGTTTCAACGCCTATCACTTATCAATAGAATAAGGATTTGAAATAGATGAATTTGAAGTTACCTTAGAGTCATTGATGACCATAAGACATAGGCTGACTACTTCTTGATCTTCATTATTGGATGAATCCTCATCACTCCAAGCAGTAACATAGGCCTTGTGTTTTGTTTGCTAGACCCATTTTTCTTCCATTGAGGACAATCAAACTTGATGTGTCTCATTTCTTGCACTTATAGCATATAATGTAACAGCCCGATTTTGACCCTAATCGGAACGGTAGTTTCGGGACCACGAATCTGAGTCAAAAAAATATTTTAATATTATTTTTCGTGTTAATTATATATGATTGAGCATGTGTTAAAATTTCGTGAATTAATTTGTCCGTTTGTGTGTTTAATTTAAGAAAAAGGATTAAATCGCATAAGTGGTAAAAGTAATCTTTTATTAAATTGAGTGCTTAATTGATTTGTCTTCTTTTGCATGTGGACTTAAGTTGTAAATTAGCCATTTACCATGTTAGTGGACGACACTTGGCTTTAAATTTTATATTAATATGTTTTTACATACATAAAATATATGTTAAAGTTTACATTTTATAATATAAGTTAATAATAAAATAAAACATCAAAAAGAGAAAGCCATTATCACTCATCTTGGTGCCGAAAAACACAAGAAAAAGGAAAGAAGAAAAACTCTTAGGTTTCGGCTAGCTTGAAGCAAAAATTAAGGTATGATTCGATTTTAGTTTTTGATAATGTTTATGTTTTTAAGATCATTGCTTTGAGTTTTAGCTAGCCCATGTGTAAATTTTTGAATTGGTTGTGTTTTTCGTGAGATGCCATTGAAGAAAGCTTGATATCCTTGTTGTTTGATGATGAAATATTAACTATATGTGATAAATTAACAAGTATTGTTCTTGAATTTTTGATGAAATTGAGTGATTTGGATTAAATTACAAAAATAAAAATTTGAGGGACTAAAATGCAAAATAAACGGATTGTATGGATTTGTATGGGCATGGGTAACATTCGGCCCTAAAGGAGTATTTTCAAATTTGGTGTCTTTTGTGTTTTGTGCAATAGGGACTAAATAGCTAAAAATGTAAAATGTATGGGGTAAAAGTGCAAATTACTTATTCATGTGTTTTTGAGTGAATTTAATTGAATATTGATTAAATAAGTTTAATTTATATCAAATTAGATCAAGGAAAGAGAAAGTCGGATTTGAATCGGGGAAAGACAAAAATAGCCAAATAGTTGATTTTACGTTCGCCGATATCCGAGGTAAGTCTATAAGCAAATGGTTGTTCTTAATTTTAATTAAATGTAAATTATTCATGCTGAATTGAAATGTTTATAATTATATTTGCTATTGCCAGGGATGGTATTTGATATGTTCAATGAACTACTTGAGTAAATTTAGATATATGAAAGATAGTATAAATTTTTTATGAAAGCTTATGACTTAGTATATGTGATTTATGTCCTTAAATCGATTATGTATTTGTGATGTTTCGGGCCTTGGGCCTAGCAAGCTTTGAGCTGGTGAACTTAAATCGGGCTTCGTGCCTAGCAGGCTTATTGCCGGTGAATAAATTTCAGACCTTGGGTCTAGCAGGCCTAGTGCCGGTGTGTGATTCAGGCATACACCTACCGGTGATTTATTTTCAAGTCTATGTCTATAAGACTTCATATGGATGTGGAAATTGAACAAGTGAGTTGATTTAATTAACCTTATATGTTCGGCCACAAAGATATGTGTATATGTGATGATGAATTGAATTTGTATATAAGTGGTTATATGTAATATTATATTAAATTCGAATATATGAGTACATGTGATAGTTTAATTAACTTTGGATGTTCAGTTATATATAAGATAATGCATTAAACTAGTATATTCGGCCATATGTGATGGAATAAAGAATCATGTGTATTTGATCTAATAAGTAAGTTTTTAAACAATTGAGTTGAATTGGATTTTTCTTATAGTGGTATATGTGAATTTAATGGAAGTATGTATAAATATTATTGATATAGCTGATTGTGATAACTATATATATGTGCATAGTATAGCCGAATGTGAGATATGCATATGAGCCGTTGGTACACCCGAATGGGATGTTGATTATTGAGATTGATTTAAGCTAATTCGTATATTTATAGTGGGGATTTAATTTTTATGAGATTGGATATATAAATGTGTAACAGGATTAAGAAATGCACTAAGTGTGCGGATTGAATTACCGAGCACTAAGTGTGCGAAACCGGTTATTATGCACTAAGTGTGCGAATTTAAAATACCGAGCATTAAGTGTGCGAAATCGGTCACTATGCACTAAGTGTGCGAATTGAATTCCCGAGCACTAAGTGTGCGAAATCAGTCAACGAGTATTAAGGACACGAGTAAATTTTCAATTCAAAGACCTAATTTTGGTAAGTATTGAAGCTACGAATGGTGATATAAATTATGAGTAAGTGAATTAGATATAAATTATGAGATGGAATATATGCATGATTATGATATTTCCATGAATGAATTGGTGACTGACTGTGTATTCGAGTTAAATGATTCAGGTACGTATGAGGTTTATTTGTTAAATGAAAAATAAGGTAAGTGAAGTTACTTAACGAGGAACATGGATTATATGAGAAAAGTGATTGTATATGTGTATATGATTAACTAAATTTTTGGCCTATTTGAATTGAATTATATATGTTTCTATACTGAATTATTTGCTTATGGCTTACTAAGCTTTCAAAGCTTACTTTGTGTAATTTTCCTATGTTTATAGAGTTTCAAAGACTTGCTCGGGTTGAAAGTCGAAGGAGATCTCATCACACTATCCAATTTTCGCTTCGGTAAATAAATGCTTGGAGATTTGGTTACGTGGCATGTATAGACTAGTTTTGATATTGTTGGTTTTGAAGTTGTATATATTTGTATAAGCCATGCGAAAATGGCTTGTCCATCTTGTTAATCTTGGAATTTATATTTTGGCTTGATGATTATGTTTGGTTGTGATTTTGGTTGATTTGGTTTTGGTATATATAAGTATGGTTAATGTATAGAGTTTAAATGAAAGGGAGTAAAGATGTTATAAACTAGTTAACCATATTTTGCAATGAAACAGTTTTTGGTTAGCAGCAGTGATGTAATTTTGAAAAATCAACAAAAATAGGATAAATGAAATTAGAAGGTGAATAAGATATAGAATTAAAGCTTATTGTGTCTATTTTTATATGAAGGAAACAGAGTAGGCAAAGAAATTTTATATTATGTGATATTTAAATTTTAGTGAGACTCATTCTGAATGACTTCATGATCCCCTGTTCTGTCTTGGAAAACTTATTAAAAATTGTACAAAATGAATTATGAGTTATATTTTATATGTCTAGATTCCTTAGTGAGTCTATTTTCAATAGAAACAAGTGGAAACATCATATGAAAACTGTACAATGAGATATTTGAATTTAGGTTAAGAGAGGTCAGAACCATTGGTCAGTGAAACAGGGGAAGCTTTAATGAATAAACTGTACTAATTGGCCACATGAAAAATTCTGGAAAAATTATAGTAAGAAGATATATGAGTCTAGTTTCAAGGAAGATTTATGGATCTAAATTTGAGTTTCGTAACTCGAGTTATAGTCAATTTAGTCAACATGACGTAGAAGGACAGCTTCAATTTTTATGCCCCGAATTAGTAGTTAAGTCTAGTAACGCCTCATGCTCGACTCCGGCAACGGTCTCGGGTAAGGGGTGTTACATATAATGAGATCTTTCTCCTTCTAGATTCAAGCTTCGATTCCTCCATCTTTTGGAATCTTCTTCCTTTATTGGACTTCATGAACCTCTTAAATCTCCCAGTAAACATCTCCATCTCTTCGTCTTCATTCACATCTTTACTTGATTCACTGTTTTCATTTGTGGTGGTTTTTAAAGTAATACCAACATTCTTCTTCATAACTTTTTCTTCTTCAACCCCTTTATTGAGTCTCATCTCATGTGTAAGCAAAGAACCGATTAGCTCATCCAATGTCAAATTTTCTAAATTCTTTACTTCTTCAATTGCGGTCACCTTGGCTTCCCATGATGTAAGTAGGTTTCGAAGCATCTTCCTTACCACCTCTTCATTTGGATAAGTCTTCCCATAAGACTTCAATCCATTTATGATGATTGTAAAACGATCGGACATCTCATTGATATCCTCTTCGGGCTTCATATTGAAAGTTTTGTAGTTGAGTGTAAGGATTTCAAGTTTAAACTTCTTCACTTGGCTAGTGCCTTCATGGGTGACTTCAAGCTTGTCCCAAATCTCCTTGGCATTTGAACACGATGAAACTCTAATATACTCATCTGGACTAAGTACACAAAATAGAATGGCATTGCATTGGCATTGAGTTGAATGCTTCTCCTATCTTCCTCATTCCATTCCTTCTTTCATTTTGGAACTAAAATCACTCATTCTTGTTTAGATAGAATTGAAGGATCATTCATAATAATGTCCCATATGACAAGATCATTTGCTTGGATGAACAACATCATTTTAGTCTTCCAATGAAAATAATTAGCACCATTGAAATAAGGAGGTTTGGAGATAGATTGAAACACACCAAAGAAAATTGACTCAAAAGTATATGCCATTGTTGTAGGATAAGTTGTTGATCTTTTGAGCTAACAATTGGTATCAGGCAAGTCTCTAAAGACAATTTAACAACGTTGTTGTTAGAATTAGTCAAATCCCTTTAGCATAGGAAGCACATGAGGATTTGTTGGTTTGGAGAGGGGAACCGTCAGGAAAATTCTCGATTCGAAGTGTACAAGATGCTTCTCAAAGATGCTACTGGTCCCACTATTAATTACAACCAAGAGGATTTTAGGGCTTTTTTAAAAAAAAAATTATAGAATCTAGAGCTACCTTCTAAATAGTTAATTACAATTTGAAAAATTTCCTTTTACTTTTTGACTATTCTAAGTAATATTCTAAGTAATATGTATTACAAGAGAATAGTGGCTAGTGCAATAGGCCCCAAGTGTAAGGTGTTGTAGAGAGTTTGGAACATGTCTTTTAGCAACGCCTTGTAGAAATTTGGTAGCATTTAAACGTTGCTTAGCCATCGACAATGATGACTATAGATAGTAGGGTGTGGCTTACCTGGTTCTTCAAAAATAATTCAGTCACCCAGTGTTGTCTGCTATGTTGTGCATTATGGGTAATCTGGACCGAAAGGAAAAAATGGTTGGATGAGGGGAAAGGAACACCTGCAAAATCCATTTTTGATTCAATCCTCAGTTATATAAGGGAGCTAGATGGGTTAGGGGATAAAGTTACCTAAGATGGGGGAAAGGATTGCGTGATGGAGTCCTTCGGAGGGGCAAAGCTTTAAGATCAATTTTGATGCTGCCTTTGATAATCATCAGAAGTGAACTAGTTTCGGTTGGTGGTAAAGGATGCCATGGGAGGGGTTATGGTTTCGGCATTTGTTTTGAACTGCAATATTGCATCACCGTTTGCTGTCAAAGCTCTCACTTGTGCTCAGGCGATGCATTTAGGGTTAGATTTAGGTTTGCAGTTGGCGGTGGTTGAGGGAGATGTGTTGTTAGTCATCAAGAAATGTCAGTCAAGTGAGACAGATGAATCAGAAATGGGGGCTTATATAAGAGAATATTCAGCATTATCGATAATGTTTCAACAGATTTTCCTTTAAACATACACCTAGAACGACAAATCTGGTGGCTCATACCATAGCCATATAAAGTTTAAAGAAAGGGGATCAATTTTATCTGATAGGAGGAGTGCCTAGGTACGTCGTGGAGTCGCTGGAAAAGGATCGAAGGTGGGTCAGAGAGCCAGATCGAGGGATCGACCATGGAGAAATTTGGATTGGGAAGGGGAGAATGGCGATGAGCTCAAGGAGGAGGAGGAGAAATGACTGGTTTTTTATCAAGAATTGGAACCAACTGATGATAGAAATGAAGTATTTAGAAGGAGAGTGGGTGACAGTTCAGAAATTTGGCTAGATAAGTCGGTTTTATTTTATTATTTTTCTTTCTGTTTGCATGTCTTTTATTTTTTATTTTTAACCGTCTGGGTCTGTTGTTAAAATTTGGGATTAGTTTGGATGTGAATTTTCGCTAAATTAATAAAAAGCCCAACCTGATTCCATTAAAAAGATATAGATTTTTTTAAGGTAAGTTTTTTAATTAAAAAAGGTAATAAAGCTAAAGAAATCGTAATTGATATTAAAAAGTATATAGCAGATCAAAATAAAGTTTAGATTATAATGGTAAAAGTGGTATGGGTTTGAATTTTAATATTTGCAAATTTTTTATTGATTTTATTAAAAATAAAATGATAAAAAATACCTTGTAATAATGTAATTTATTTAAAATGTATAAGATTATTTATATAATTTACTCAACTGAGTTTTTGTCACTTGACTTGTGACACTAAACTCAGTAAAGGACTTTAATAATAGTATACAAGCTATGTAGGTGAAACTATTTGTCTAATAATATTGAAATGTATAAAAAAATTAAAATAAACTTGGTTGAAGTGGCAAATTTTTTTTTATAGATGTTGGTGGCATAGATTCAAATATCACAATGAGTAAATTTTTATCTAATTTTATTAAAAATATAAAAAGACAAAAGTACCCTCCCAATAATGTAACTTATAGATACGCGGAAAGAAGTTTGACTAGTGAGCACCAAACGATGATTCAACAATTGGTACAATGGCTCAGTGCCCATTGATGAGTAGAAGAACATAGCTTAGACCCAAATCAATCTGATGATCAATATTGGAGATTAGAGAAGAAAACTTTTCGGATTTTGGTTTGTAAATTCATGACGTTCAAAGTGGTTTAATGAAAAAAAAAATTTGTAGAAGAATAGGAAAATGGGAGCTTTTGATTGATACAAACAGTAAAAACAAAGAATGCTATACAACATTGATTTTAACAGTACGGTGACTTAAATAAAAACTTTCGAATAGTTTAGTGATCATTTTATAATTTTTTAAAGTTGAGTAACAAAAAGGTAAATTTAGTAATAGTTTAATAGCATTGGATATAGTTTATCCTTAAATTAAAAAATTAATTATTTTAAAAATAATAAATTACTGAAATTTATATTTATTATTTAATTATTATATGTAAAGTAATAACTAGTTATTTAAAAAAAAAAGAAAAAGGAAAATTGATTACATCATATAATTTGAATGAGCAAAGGCGTTTTGTAAAATGATTTCTGGTTTTGTTATAAGATACATGCAAATTAGTATCACGACTAGATTCAATTTATTTTATGAATTGAAATGGACATATCATGAAACAAACGTCTGGTAGGGTTTGCATCGCAATTCACAACAAATACATTTATTATGAGAGCCTAGGAGGTGTGTGGGGATTTTGCACTTCTCTTGTTTATCGGATAAGAATGAATCCTGATGCTTATAACCATTCAAGGTTTAACTGAATGGGCTGAAGACGCATAACAATCGTTGAATCCCTGCCAGATCTTTTTGGTTAGGTTAGGTGTACGTAACCAGGGGAGGTTTAACTGTGCGGCCAACATTTGCCTCTATTTGTGACCCCACAACTTTTATCACTATCATCACGATTGCTTGCTACAACCCATACAAAATCACAAATAATATATTTCAAACCCCAAACCAGGTTTTCAACTGTCCCAAGACTTAACCACTTCTCACACCATGCAAAATATAAGTGAAAACAAAGCAATATTGAAGGGCAGAGCTGTGAGACAGCGGGGAAGCCACCCTAAAATAAAATAAAATAAATTCATTTAAACTTTTACATTACATGAAATAAATTTTGTTTGAAAGTAGAGTGATTCTTCTAATGTTTATATTTAGAAGTCTTCAAACTTCAAGTTTGATTATTTTCAACACCTCTTTCTAGGGATTTCATAGGGTCCAAATCTAGTCATTGATATTTTTAAATACAAATTATTCAATGATTCCATAAGACTAATCTATCATTCTTCTCTTTTAATTTCACTTTAAATCTTGATTTTTATCTTTATCTTTAGATTCAATTAATCTTAATTGGAGTTTTAGTCAAATACGCATTCCTAAAATCCACGCTCATCAAATACAAGGATCCAATTCACTGTTCTTTCCGATTTGATTCTCTTCTTTTAAATTCTAATAACTTTGTGGTTTCTTGTGGTTAAACGCAATTTACGTGGTGATGGTGCCAACATTCATTGGAGTTAACTTGTTGAGGAGTCGAGTAACTCAAGTAGTAGACCAGAAAAGCTTTTTTCTCTCCATCTAACAGTTGGGGATGTTTTCTATATCCTAGGACAGGTGTTCAAGATAAGAGTGTTTAGGAGTTAAAAGTCATTATCAGCCTATTGCATGTTTGTAGTAGGGGTTGGGTTAATACTCAAATCGAATTATTATTATTAAATTACCTTTAATTATTAATTGAATTGAAGTTTTTTTCAAATATAATCGAACCGAATATTTCAGTTAATTTAGTCGATTAACCGAAATTTATATATTTTTTGTATTTTGGTTAAAACAAATATAAAAATATAAAAAAAATTATATTATACTAATGTTCATTTTCTTTTATTTAATAGTTCAAAAAACTTTAAATGAGATGAAGACAACAAATAAGACATTAGAAACACTACAGAAGTATTAAAAGCACTCAACAACTAAATACTACATAAGTCTTGAAAACAATAAATATATTTCGGTTAATTAGTTAATTCGATTAATTACTAGATTTCGAATTAAATTAAATGATAACCAAATTTTAAAAAAATCATTAACCGACTTCCAACCGATTAATTAGATTTTAACCCAACTGTGAGTGGCGTGACAAGGTAACTAGGTGTTACTTCTTCAAATACTTTCTATTTGAATTATTACACCTTGCCTCTCGGATTGGTGGCGAGGTAATCATAAAAATGAATCTTTCTGGCAGTATTCTTTTGGCCAAGTATTCATAACTATAAATGGTTTGTTTTAGGGGCGACACCACCTTTGAAACGGGAAATTTTATTTTTAATCCTTTAAATTTTTAAAAATTTAAAATTGTACATAATAAAATTTTACTTTTAACTTCTAAAAATAATAAAATTACATTTTAACTGATCTTATAAAAATATACAACTTAATTTCAATCTTTCCATAAAATTTTCCTAACTTCGTTGGTTCAAGTGGAGTTTGACTAAGGTGCTAAAAAGACACAATGATATTAATTTTATAGTTTTTATAATTAAAATTATAATAAAATAAGAAAATATTTGATACACTACCACAAGCAGAGTCAAGAAGTTAACAAGTGTTTTATAAGGATATAATAAAAAGAGTTTTGCATTCTCTTTCTAAAAGTAGATGGCACCGGTAGAGTTATTAACACAACTTTGACAGATTGTTATTCTATCGATAAATAGAGAGAATTTATTCTCAACTATTATATATATTTTTCCAGAATAACAATTCTATCAGTTTCTATTAAGAAGAGTGAATTTTCGTTTTCACCCCAAAAGGAGAGAAAACTTTTTTCTAGTTCGATATTTCGATTCAATTGGTTTGAGTCAACACTTGAAGCAGTTCGTAGTATAAGAATAGCGAAGAATATCGTTTGGTTGAAAGCTGAGAACAACGAACGTCTGCTAAGCTGAAAACACAAGTACAAATTTAGTTAAGGTTTATTATTATAAATATCACAAACCGAGTCGGTTTTCAAAAGTTTAATTTTTCGCTATGCAAGAAAATCATTTTCAAATTGGGATTTATCCAACAATTGGTATCAGAGTGCCAGATTGTGCTATGTTTATGGTGTAAATCGAGACCAAATCTCTCTCTTCATCTTATTTGATTAATATTTGATAAGATGCGATATTCTCGTAATTATTCATAAGTTTAGGGGAACGTATGTGAATGAATGTAATATTATATATATTTATTATATAATTATTAATTTTTCCAAGCTTGTGGTTCTTAGGAAATAGACCGTGGACTATCATCTCCACATAGAATTATTTTTTATTTATAGAATTCTTGTGAGCCGAAAATAGACATAGGACATAAATCTAATTTCTCCAAAAATGAGTCCATGACGAGGAGAAGATGGAGCGATAGCAATTGAAGACACAAGGAATGCCTTGTGGCAAAAAACTATGTAATTGTTTTTTGATTTTCATTTATTTTCTAGAAATAGAACCATGAAAACATTGGCCAAAAATTTTATTTTATTACCCATATCATTATATATTTTTTTAATAATTATTTATGATATAATTGTGATACATATGTATGAGATGATCCACAGTTGATCCATCAAAGATAA
The DNA here is from genome assembly GCA_005393395.2 of Gossypium australe. Taxonomy (NCBI): domain Eukaryota; kingdom Viridiplantae; phylum Streptophyta; class Magnoliopsida; order Malvales; family Malvaceae; genus Gossypium; species Gossypium australe. The sequence continues at coordinate 19,369,334 of CM016617.1, forward strand.
GAAGTGCGGTAATGAGAAAATATGTGTTGTATCGTTCTATTCACTTTTTTAGATTATTCGATTACTGTGATAAGTGTGGTAATGAGAAAATATGTGTTGTATTGTTCTATTCACTTCTTTAAATTATTCGATTACTGAGAGAAGTGTGGTAATGAGAAGGTGCATGCCTAGGATTGGATCTGGCAAGGAAAGGCTTAGTTTTTAAGTGGTCAAATATGACTCACCTCCCTTTCCTAGGAACCTACCTGGTGCATGGTTCACATTCACTTATTCGGTTTTTCCCTTGAAAGAAAACTGTGGAGAATCAAAATTGTTTGATTAAATATTGTGAATAATTGAATGTGAATATTATAAAATTGTCATTGCATGTCATGCATATATGAGATAAGCATGTCATATAGATTAGGAAAGAATGTCACATGTACTTGTTATGCATATATTGATAATACATGTTTGAAACCGGAAATTATAAAAACATTGCATGTTTTTAAAATATTGAATGAGAAAAGGTCCTTAAACAAGACCTACGGTTTCCACCAATGGCCTCTTGTGATGGCATGGCAAGTGCTCTACCCCACGGTAGGATTGTTATGAGGATTTCACTGAAAAGATTTCCTAAAAATAAGAATAATTCTCTTATGAACAAATCATAATTGGATTGGCCCTTCTGGTAGACATTATCATGTGACAGGTTAAGAAACTCTATCTTCAAAATAGGACAACTAGTCAAAACATGCTACTAGATGAGATTGTCCCACAATGACTCATTTGTGGTGCATGATGCGATAGGTGTTGAGTTGATGGTTATACACTCAAGATCTTCTAGTTAAGTAATTTCCACGGAGCTCTACTTAAGTTAGAATGATGGTCAAGCATTACACGATTCTTAGTATGCGTGAATGCCTAAGGAATTAGGTTCATGTACTAATTGGATGGAAATCTATGTTCTTACTAGTTTATCATGATCACTCCACGGTGGCTTGATTCAATGTGAGAATTATCGTTGCAACAACTTACAAATATTTTCAAGGTTTACTATAAGGCGCATGCATCATCTTAATGCACCTTTTATTAATTTTACAAACATTGACTTACTAACAGACACCACGTCTTATATTAATATGTTTAATAATATTATATATATGAGTGTTTTCAAGATACATTACAATTAAGAAATACTATTACTAAGATATAATAAAATGCATTTTTCTTGAACGGAGTAATTTTTCTTACTTCTTTGAATGGAATAATTGCACCTTTAAATTAAATAAAGTCAAAAATCAAAAGCCTGTATTGTATCTTTTTTCACTCAAATTTTGAATTGAATAATTGCACATTTAAAATTGAATAATGTCAAAAATCACTAAAGAGAAGAAAACAAATGAAAGTTTGTATTGTATATTTTTGCATCCGAATATGAGTGACATATAATCACCGTAAAAATGTGACTAAATATCATTTTAAAAAAGTCATAACACTAAATGTTGTTTCAGACAAGTTATAACCTCATAAAAGTCATAACACTATGAAAATGTGATAAAGTATCGTTTCAAAAATATCATAACACATTAAGTGTCATTTCAGAAAGGTCATAACAATAAGTGTCTTTTCAAAATGTCATATAACCTTTACAAAATTTTATTGATTGGAATCACCACCATGTTAGAAAAGTTTTAGGTTATTCAAACCAATAGAAAGATAATTGTTTATCTCTTTCATATAATATATATTATTTGTAACCTCCTAAACTCGACTTAGATGTTAGACCCGAATTCGGGAGATTACATCGGCCACCAAGATGGCCTAGTACGATCGAGGTTTATTAAACAATCAATTTAAAACATTTATTCATTTTAGAAGAAAATTTAGTTTATTTTCAAAAAAGCTGGCGAGTTATAAAAAAATATTTTAGTTTAACTTTCCTAAGTAATGGTCACTTCTTTAAGAAAAACTTAGTTAAATTTCCATTCATTTATTACTTCCAATTTTAATTTTAATCTGACAGCGAAAAAGTGATTTTTACTTGGTTTTAATAAAACTATATTTCATGCCTTAATTAAATAAAAACAATAATTTAAAATTAATTTAAATGTTATGCATGCTAAATGAACCCTAAATATGAGCCCCATGCCACAAAATAGATAAAATGGTACAATTATGAAATAGCAAAAATTATAACAAAAAAAATATAAGCCTAATAATACTTTCATAAAAATAAAATGTTTTTAGCCCTCCGTATGTCGCGTCCACATCCTAACATGGTGGATTTTCTATAAAGATGGAAATAAATAGTGAGTGAACTATAGAGCTTAGTGTGAGCTCTGTCACAAGGGAACCAGTGCAAATAGTAGACAAGTCATGCAGAATATAAACTCATAGAATAAATCACAATTAGTTAACAATACAAAATATTGGTAATTCAGATAAACTAATCAACAAATATTTCAATGTTCGTAGCAATGTAATTTCTTATGAATGCAATGCAAGTTTAGTTTAACAGTAAAAAGGTCTTACCCCACCGCTACACATCATTGTAGGAGTTCCCCATAACTCCTTTACCTTTACACCACGTTGTGGATAAACCACTGATCATTGCAGATGTTTCTGCTAATGATAAATGTATTGGTGGATGAACCATCCATCTGTGTAGATAAAAGCTACTAATACGTTGTGGATAAACCACTGGTCGAGCAGATGCCTGTCGACTAAAATACTGGTAGATGAACCATTCCTTTGTGCAAATAAAAGCTACTAATACGTTGTGGATAAACCACTGATCGAGCAGATGACTGTCGACTAAAATACGTTGTGGATAAACCATTGGTCGAGCAAATGATTGCCGACTAGAATATGTTGTGGATAAACCACTGGTCAAGCAGATGAGCTACCGACTACTTCCTCCGTTCAAATGTTTCACCCATGCAATGCAACATGACATGCTATAACAGTTAAGTACGGTAGCATTAACGTGCTTATATCAAGTATATATAGTAGCAGTTATTATGTTTATAACATGTCATAACTGTAATACCCTTTACTTGGCTTAGTCGTCGGATTTGAGTTGCAAGATGTTACAACAGTAAACAGAAACAATCACATATACTTTCATCAAGAATATTCAATAATTCAATTTTCCTAGAATATAATTTATTAAATATTTATTAAAAATATTTATGGTCTCGATTTATGGAAATGGGTCCCGAAATCAGATTTTTTGATATCACTGGCTTTATGATTATTACACTTATACCTTAGTTAACTATTAATTAAACAAATTTATTAGACCAAATTTATTATATTTTTTATAGCCTAATATTTATGAACACGGTTTATGGAAATGACATTTCGGAACTGTAATTTTCGATACCACTGGAAACCAAGTCGTTACAATTACAGTAGCGATAACTTGCTTATCACATGTTTGATTTAACGGTAATAATGGCATGTATCTCATGCAATCTGTATCACCATGGTTTTGAATAACAATATCAGTTCATCAGAAATACAATGACAGTAGATAAGTAACAATCACATATCATGAATTCACAATAATGATTCAATCAATTATATCGTGGATTCTAGCATTATTCATATTATCAGGGGTTTAATTGAATAAAATAAAACACTAAAAGTAGTTCAGGGACCATTCAGGGACTAATTTGTACAAAACATATAATTCTAGGTAAAAACTATAAAATATGAAAACAGTAGACACACGGTTATGTGATCGGATCGTGTGGAAAGCCTTGGACTGTATGGAAAGGGTACACGACTGTATGACAGGCTGTGGCCGTGTAGGACATGCAAAATTAAGCTTCAGGGGGTGACATAGCCATATGGAGGGTCCTAGGCTGTGTGAGAATCGAAAAACCTAGGGTTTCAATGGGACATGGCCGTATGAAGGGGCGTGTGAACCACCCATGTGGCAGACCGTGTGGCCCTATCTTAGGCACAGTTCTGCCCCGATTCACTCGTAAAAGAACACACACTTGTCTCTGAGATCTCGAGGGACATTCTTCATGTTCAAGTTTGATTTGGGGTACCTAAACCGGGTCATTCAAACGATATTTACAGTAGAATTAATAACGAATCTCAAGAAAATCAAGATTTTGGGAGATTTTTGGCAAGATTCTTAAAAGATTGTTTAATCGTTCTTTAAAATTAGCATGTATAAAATTTTACAAGAATTTAAGATTTAGACACCAAGATTGGAATGTTCTTATCGATTCTTGGCGAAACTAGAGATGAAATTGACGGTGTTTCACTAAACTGATAGGAAGAACTGATCGAACCAAAATTGATTTCGGATTTGGGATGCAAAAATAATTTCAATAATGTAGAGAAATTATTTTGCAAAAGAGAGGGTGGAAAAGAAAAGGGACAATAAATAGGGAAAAGAAAGCAAAATTTCAGTTTAATTTGAAAAAAAAAAAGAAAACCACTTCAAATGCAATTAGGAAAAGGAACTAAATATCTAGGTTTTCAAACTTTTAGAGAGCTGTTTGGGCAATTTGCCCCAAGATTTTCGGCTGAAAATTAAAAAAGAATCAAGAGAAACAATTTTAATAGTTGAGTGGCCTGAACTTAAACATCAATTGGGGGAGAAGTGCGTGTGCTACCATTATGCCAAGGCCTTTTTCTTATTTAATTTTGACCTCAAACAAATTTAATTTAGTGTTGATTGCACCCTAGTTTGCCGAAAAATTAAAAGAGATTTGAGATTGGGGTGGCTCAAACCTTGTTTAGGTAGGGGAAAGGATAATGCTGAACCATTAGGCTGCTACTAATTTCTTATTAAATTTTTGGTCCAAATAATATTCAATTTAGTATAAGTTTTACCTTAGTTTGCTGAAAATTAAAAACAAAAAATAGGAGAGGAATGGTCTGAATCATTAAGCCTAGGTTACTTGGCTAATTATTTCTATTAACCCCTATATTTCGGGGCATTACATATTATATACCAATAATGTAGAAATAACTTTAAATTATATAATAATAATAATAATAATAATAATAATAATAATAATAATAATAATAATAGAAACTCTAAATAATTTATGAAATAGTGAAAAAATTAACACTTATTTATAGAGTAAGTGTGAGTTATAAAAATGTTTACTAGGTAATAATGTAGGACTAAAATTAACTATTTTTATTTCATAATGTATCTAAAATTATGTATCTTTTTATTTTAATAATTTATTTGTAAATTAAAATTTCTATTGACGATAAATGACATAATAATTTTTGTATTAACAAAGAGGATAATGGGGTAAAATTTTATTTTTTCATTAATAATTATTTTTTTAATTTATCACAAAATTTTAAAAAATATTAATTAATTTAAAATATGAATAGTTCACGTGGTAAAAAGTTAAGCTGTCCACGTCAGTTGGGAGCCTAAACCTTATAATACAATATATATTAGATTAGATTTTAATTTAACTATATTCCTTAATTTAAATATTTATCCTTAAATTGAATTAGATATATAAATATTTCAATTTAGGATAAATAAAATAAAACATATAAATTATTTATTATTTTACATTTCGAAATGTATTTTACCTTTCTAAGATTGTAGTTATTATCTTAACATTTGTAGGAAATTATTCTAAAATTTATCACCTTTTATGCTTAAAAAACATAAATATCATATTAATAAAATATTTTTAACATAATATTATATAATAAGGTACATGCTTGAATAAATAGCTTAATTTAATAACACGTAGAAATTCACTTTAGTTGACATATAATCAAACGCAAAATTATGGTGAGTTAACATTTTTTTAGTCAAAAATTTCATAAAAATTAATTTAAATGATATTTTTTATTTATCTTTAAAAATATAATACAAAGTTCAAAAATATAATATAATATAAAAATTATCACAAAGCTAAATAATATTTATCTTAATACTTGAATTATTTAGTTTTAATTAAATATAACATCCATTTTTTTGTCACTATAGGCATATTTTTATATAATATTCAAATAACAAAATTCTATAAAAAAATTCTATATGATTATTTAAATTTTTATTTTGTACTAATATTTTTTTATATTTTATTGATTTAATATATGCTTTCCATGAATTTTACTAATATTATTTATATATATTTTTAGAAATTCACATTCTTCTTTTATCAATCCAATGGTATGAAATTATAATAAATTATTTCGAATTTTTTTGAATAAATAAAATGCATTTTAACTAATACACACAGCTCGTGCAATGGGAAAGAAACTAGTTTCAAAATCTAAGAAAAAAAATTTTGAATATTAAAATTGAAACTTAAAATATACGATATCTTATTTTTTAAATATTTAGAAAATAAAATTAATAAATTAATAAATTAATAAATTAAAATTAGTTTAAGGTGTAAAGATTTGATTTTTGTTAAAATTAATAATATTTGAAAAAGTACATAAAGAAAATAAGGATAACATCATATTTAGTACCTAAACTTTTATAAGATATCTAATATAGTATTTATACTTTGAAAATGTCTAATATAATATATGAACTATCAATATGTATTTTATTATGGTACTTGTACGTTCATAAAATGTCCAAGTTATCTGTACTTTGAAAATACTCAATGTAATACTTGAACTATCAATATGTGTTTTTATTATGGTACATGTGTTTTCATTAAATGTCTAATGTGGTACATGTACCTTAAAAATATCCAATCTAATATATTACTATCAATGTGTTTTATTATAATACTTTAAGTTAACCAATCATAAACTTTCTTTCCAAATCATCAATTCATGTTAATAATATGACAATATTAAATTAAAAAAAAAAAAACTAACACACCCATCTACCCAATCTGTGTGTCAATAAATCACGAGTTGAACATAATGATATCCCAAATCTTTAAAAGCAGCCTTAATCATAAAAATTATTGTGATAAGATTTTTTATTTAATATTAAATTTGTTTCGAAAACCACAATGGCCTGAAATTGATTATAGACTTTAGTATTTAATTTTTTATTAATTATATGTTTAGTTATTTATTTTTTAATTTGTGTTATTTAACTTTTCATACAATGTTATATTATTAATGTGGAGTTGATGATTTGAAAAAAGATTTACATGTTAAAATCTCATTGATTGGTTTAGCAATTCACTAAGAGTGTTAACACCAAGTACTTTAATAAAACACATGTTGATGGTTTAGGTACTACATTCGACACTTTCAAAATAGATGTACCTAGACATTTTATAAAAGCACAGATATCATAACAAGACATATATTGATAGTTCAAATATTACATTAAACATTTACAAAATATAGGTACCACATTTGACATTTTATGAATGTATATATTGATAGTTCAAGTACCTATTAGATATTTTCAAAACACATATACTATATTATACATTTTATGAAAGTATAAATACTAAATGTGACATTATCTTAAAAGAATTGAAAATTTTGGAATAACCATGATTTAAGATTAACCTTAACTCAGTTGAAATTATTATTGCAAGAGTTAAAAAAATTGAGTTTAAGTGGTTTTTTAAAATATAAACTTATTATTCAAGAGTTTGAAGTATGGATAAATGTAAGAATTGTATAAATAAAATGAATTAAACACTTTTAAAAAAATTAAAAATAGTATTGTAAATTTAAAATAATTAATTATTTTGACATTGGCATCGTGCATTTTAAACACAAAAAAGGTGGCATCAACATATGATGTCACATGTGTCAACAATGTGGTTTTGTATTTAATGTTGTGTAATGAGGTTAAAAAAAAAAGCTACTTTGATATATATGTTTTCAAATAATTAAATATAAAATAAAAAGTAATTAGTATATATTTAAATTTAAAACACAAAATAAGAATCCTTTCAAATAAGTAAAAGAAATTCTTTCGACCAAAACTTACTTAGTTTATTACTAACACGGCTAAATCATATATAAAAAATAATATTCCTATGAGTGTTTTAAAATGGTAAATGGATTAAGACCCTAACTTTAGACTTTATAGGGACCACATTGGAGGAATTGCTACACTTCATTTTCATTCCATTATCTCATTTCAAAATTAAATATAAAATTTAATTTAATTTATAAATTTTGATTTGAAGCAATTATATATAAAATTTTTATTTTTATTTAATTAAACTCATTTAAGAATACAAATAAATTTAATTATTTTTAATTCGAATAAATATAATTATCCAGGTGTGTTATAAGTAAATATAAAATGATTATGAAAATTGAATAAAAAATAGAGTTTTATACATACCTAATCAAAATTCACTAAAATAGGAGACCTTCTTGCATTTAAAAGAAAATATATAAATCCTACCAGATTCTTCTTACTCCAGCTAAGGTATTGTCATAAATAGACCATGCTAAATATGGAAAATTCTAATTCTACCAGACTCTTGACTCCAGCTAAGGTATTGTCATAAGTAGGTCACACTAAACCATGGTTTTGCCAGCCAAATCCAGCTGTTTAAAATAACTGTAAAAATCAATATCGGGTTTTTTTATTATCAAAATAATACAAAAAAGAATATTACAAAAATAGGATAAGTTGTAGATTAATTATAAAATAGTGTGTTTTTACAAGTAGCACTGTTCTAAAATTCACCCAATCATCTACCAATCATTTCGAGGGAAAAACATTTTTTTAAGTAGTGCCACTAATATGTTAGGACACACAAAAAGAATACATGTATTTTCTCTAAATACAAAAAAAAATACGATATTGGTGGCATCGATTTCAATTTTTTTTAGAAAAAAAGTTGGCTAAAAAAAAGGTTAAAAGGAAAAAAACACTGACGTTGAAGGGTGCCGCTTGACAATATGACAACACCAAAGTCTCTATTTAACCCCCTTCCCAGCTTAAAAAAACAAAACAAATATTTGTTTTTTATTTTAGAAATCAAGTTTTTTTTTTTATTTCAAAAATTAAGTTTGAGTTGATAAGATTAGTTTGTAATTATTTTTATTTTATTTTAGTATTATGTATAATCATGTGACTATATATTGATAATTAATAGTATGAGATGCAAGTTATATTGTTTGATAAAAAGTTTTTTTATTGCTTTAAAATGGTATGAATTGTTTTAATAGGAACTAAAAATTGTATGCAAGTTAAATATTTTTTATTGCTTTAAAATGATATGAATAACCAATTCCTCTTATACGTCCATTTCAATAGGGTAATTTTCCAAAGGGACGATGGTTGTATATTTAAATCGCGTCATAAAATAGGGATAATGTTTAACAAGAATATAAAACTTGATGAAATCAAACAAAAGATTAATGTGAAAATCGCTCGACGTTGTGAGAGGAAGATGTCTAGACTATTCTACAAGATCTCGTCAAATTCGTGCAAATATAAAGAGATGAAACTTGTAAAGGATGATGATGTGGAGACTATGATTGCACTATATTGCTCACCTGGTAAGTTGAACTAGTTGAGTTTTTCGTTGAATTAGAGCTTGTACAAAATGTCACTCTATCAAACCAATAATATGGAGTTCATAACTTGTATACAGAGGTTCCGAGAGTGTTTGTCGATAGGCGATCTTCTGTACACGGGTTTGATTTTAATCTAAATGTTTGGTGGGTAAAATCATGCGATTATGGAGCAACATCGATATCGGGCGACTATCCATTCAATTCTCCTATTGTGTATAATAACCCTAATTCGGGTCACCATTTACATATATATTCATTGGTGATTGGTACTGATGTAGACGGTGAAGAAAGACTTGATAATGATGATGGTTTCGATCACCAGGGTGAAGATTTTAGTAACCCGATCTCAAGGAGATTCTGGATGATATTGACGACGAAGGCACAAGCGATGATGATAATTTATACGCCTCTCTGCTTGGAAACTCAACTCATGGCATTATTATATAGAATGGTCCTTCAACCCACATGTAAAAAGTCGATACCTATAACAGTCAGATTTAGACCTTAGTCGGAACAGTGGTTTCGAGACCACAAGATCGAGGTCGAAATAATATTTTAATGTTATCTTTGGTGGTGATTCTATGTGATACAGTCTGTGTGAAAGTTTTGTGTGGTAATTTTATCGACTGTGTGCCGAATTAAGAAAAAGGATTTAATCGCATAAAGTATAAAAGTTGTGTGCTGATTGTTGAAGTATATATGTGTAATGGCTTTTAAATGTAGAGGCCTTATGAGGAAAATATGCCAATATTTAGATAGTGGATAGTTGTTGGACAAATATGTCCTTAATGTATGTTTGTTTTATTTATTAATAGAAAGGTTAATATAGTAAATAAATTAATAACATGATAGTAAATAAAACAAAAGATGAGAATTGATGTTTTATCCATCCACCTTGCCGAAATTCAAAGAAAAGAAAAAGGAAAGAAGAACAACTAGGGTTCGGCTAGCTTTTTGGTTTGATTAAGGTATGTTTTGACTTTAGTTTTTGATGATTTTTATGTTTTTGAGATTGTTGCTTAGACTACTATCAAGCCTATGTAGTAATTTTGTGATTTAGTGAAGATTTTGAGATGTGCCATTGATGAACATGTGAACTTTGTGTTGATAGATGGTAAAATATGAAAGCTTGGTGTTGGGTTAACATAGTTTGTATTTGGATTTTTGGTGAAATTGAGTAAATTGGGCTAAATTGAGAAAAGAGTAAATTGAATAACTAAAATGTGAAATAAATGAAATGTGTGGACTTGTATGAATATAGAGAGAATTCGGCTAGGCTTGTATGGAAAGAAATTATGTGAATTTGATGATTTTATGAATTAGGGACTAGAGTGTCGAAATTTGAAAATGTGAGGGCTATTTTATAAAATGCCCTAAAAATGTGTGTTTGGACTAAAATGAATGATTTGGTGATTGAATGAATTGAATTTGATTGCGTATAGACCAAGAAATGAGAGGTTTGGATCGAGATCGAGGCAAAGACAAAGTGCTCGATTAATCGACCGTATCGATATTTCAACGTCCGAGGTAAGTTCGGATATAGTACAAGTTGTTAATTTATGTTCTATGTGATGTGAATTGAATGAATATCTATATAACTATGAAATTAGAAATGCTATGTGCTGAATCGAATTAGAAGACATTAAGTGTGCGAAACTAGAAACAGGATAGAAATGATTAGCATTATGTGTGCGATATGACAGAAGCTTTGGCTTATTGAATTGGCACTGTGTGTGCGATACTGTTATAAGCTTGGTTTAACGTATTAGCACTAAGTGTGTGATGATGACTATGTTTTGTCTATGAATTGGCACTAAGTGTGCGAACAAAGCAAGATAATAGCAAAGGTTGATTGAAGTGTAAAGTTGAGTGATTGAGTAGCATGGTTGGTGACTAGCTAAGTGTTGGCAGAGGTAGGTATAAAACCTATGTGGTTGATGAAATTGAAAGTAGATGAAAGGAGTGCTATGTGAGTATTGGATATGTTTGGAATTGTGTGACATTGATAAACTATCTATGTGATGGTTTAATGTGTATATTGATTTGATTCAATGAATTAGTTGTAATGCACATCGAACTTACTAAGCTTTGGAAAGCTTGCTGTGTGATTTGTTCCTTTGCTTTGCAGTGTCAGGGAAGCTAGCTCGGATCCGGGGATCGTCAGCATATCAATCACACTATCGGCAATCTATTTTGGTACTTTTGGAAAGATGTATATAGATGAAATATGGCATGTATAGTGTAACATCCTAGATTAGGGGTTATGCGTTTGTGCATAATTCATGAGTTAGTAGGTTTTGGCAATGTTTGGAAGTGTATTAAGGGTTTTTAAAATTCTAGGATGGAAGAGAAAGCTTAGAAAAATTATTGGTTTCTAAGTAAAAAGGGGAGCTAGGTAAATGAGGCTTGAAAAGAAACTCCGTGTGAAGCATGACACAAGGAACCATGTGGTAAAATGGCATGTTTTATGAATTATGTATGAATGTGTTATGTGAATTCTAGAATTAAGGAAATGTATGGAAATGTAAGGAAATGTAAGGAAATGTATGGAAATGTATGGAAATGTAAGGAAATGTAAGGAAATGCAAGGAAATGTAAGGAAATGTAAAGAAATGTCTTGTCTTGGAAATGTAGGGAAATGTCCTGAAAATGTATGGAAATGTTAAGTTTAAAAGAGGAAAGTGAACATTTTTGGAAACCTGGAAATGCATGGACATGGACATGAACATTTTTGGAAACCTGGAAATGTAAGGAAATGATTCAAAAAATGGAAAGTGAACATTTAGGAAACTTGGATATGTAAGAGAAATAAAGGAGTTTTATTCACATAAATATGTGAATAATAAGAGATAAATAAAGGAGTTTTATTCACATAAATATGTGAATAATAAGAGATAAATAAAGGAGTTTTATTCACATAATATGTGAATAATAAGAGATAAATAAAGGAGTTTTATTCACATAAATATGTGAATAATAAGAGAGAAATAAAGGAGTTTTATTCACATAAATATGTGAATAATAAGAGATAAATAAAGGAGTTTTATTCACATAAATATGTGAATAATGAGAGATAAATAAAGGAGTTTTATTCACATAAATATGTGAATAATAAGAGATAAATAAAGGAGTTTTATTCACATAAATATGTGAATAATAAGAGATAAATAAAGGATTATTTTCTAATGAGATAATTGAGGAGATAATTGATGGATTAAAGGCTTTTATCTTTAAATAAAAGAGATAATATTATCAAAAAGAGGAGTGGTGGCCAAGTAAAGGACTCCTAGGCTGATAATTTTGGCTATAAAAGGAGGACAGGAGGGCTACTCATCAACATTTGCTCCCTCTTCCTCTCTGCCGAATTTTCCTAGCTCTCTCCCCCTCTCTGTCGTATTTTTATTTAAGAAAAATCCATCTTTTCTTCTTCTATTTTCTTCTCCGTTCTACTGTCAAAGCCGAATCTTTGTTGATTCTAAGTAAAGGAGCAATCAACTACAACATCAAAAGGGTTTCTTCAACTGTCGAATACAAGGATCAAGGATCTATGGTAAGATAAATTTATTTGATTAAAGGTTATGATGTATATGTTAGATTAGATCTAACATGAAGATTTCGACAGACATATAGGGCAAGGAATCCTCTTCAGATTTGGAATTTGTATAGTAAGTGATATTCGGCCAAGGCTTAATTTGGTATTTGGAATTATTTTTCATTATTTCAAAAGCCGAAAACTCACATGGTTACATGAATTAGTGTTAGCCGATTCCAAGGAAAAGGGATACTAGCAATTTTGGGATTTGATTTACAATCATCCAAATCGGCAAACAAGGTGAGTATTAGTAACACAAATCCTACTAGGTTTTGGTTTTCTTTAAGCCAAATAGATTATTAATATGCTATGGCCGAATATAGGAGTTAAAGATCTAGATCGGAAGATCGCTCCTCGGGATTTCAAGGAATCCAATAAGAGAATCAGGTGTGTACCCTTACTAACCTTCAATAAATTACGTGGTAATTATTAAATATATGAATATGTATCAGAATGAGAATGTGGCTAAGTACCACAAATGTGGCAAAAAAGTACCCAGGTACGTTTCCTACTTTTGATAGGATTATGAATGTGATATATTTTGAATAAGTAACACGAATAAGAAATAAGTTATGCATGATATAAAATAATTTGGGGCATTCGGGATATATGTGAAGGGAGAATTGAAGGTGATGACTACGGTCTCACCAACGAAATATGTTGACTACGGTCACATTCCGGAATTTTGGTAACTTCGGTTACAATATTTGACTATAGTGTCTAATGACACAACGTATAAATTTGACTATAGTGTCTAATGACACAACGTATATGGGCGATGAGCACGTCGACTGCAGCGACTGTCTTCGATGGTGTGTAGCGGATGGAGGGTTGACTTAGTAGTCCCCACGGTGTGACTGGCAGGTACGGGTGGTGTGTAGCGGATGGACCATTAGGCTTGGGTTGGGTTGCATCATTTATTTTGATATGAATATGAATTTGACATGAACATGTATGCCTGATTTGTTGGATGTTAGTATGATGTACACATTGAGTCTGTTGACTCACCCCGTTGTGGGAACTATTTTCAGGTGATGAACAGTGACGGACCGGGACGGTAGACCTTGAGGTGGCCATGCATCAATTTGAAGATTTTATTATTTTGGACCTTATTTCGTTTTAGAACATTTAATTTTAATATTGGGTTTTATTTGATGTAATAAGGCCATAAGGCCCAAGTTGGATTTCTTTATTTCTGCTTTATTTTTTTAATTATTTTGTTACAAATGATTGTTGGATTAAATTTTAAGTGAAAATATTTTGTAAACCTAAAGAAAATTATTTTTGTCACCTTAATAAAATTGGGTTTTTTTAAATTAATTAAATGGGTTTCCCAACCTAAGCCCAATCCAAAACAATATCTTCTAAAATTTACAAATTTTCTCTAAGTAGCAAAGAATTTGAAAACCGGTTTACTTAAGGAACATACCAGATCCGGTCAGGCTCGTGGGCCGGGTTTGGGGTGTTTCATATAGGCTAGAAGTTATGGTATGTTTTGTGATGTTTAATCTTTGCCATGTGATTTGGCTTGGAAGTGGGATAATGTTGAGTTTATGAATGAGTTATGAAAATGGTATATTTCATGATTGTGTGGTTAATGAAAAGATGTGGTTTGAAGATGGTTATTGATATGGATTACATGATGTTTGATATGTACATGTTTTGAAATGTACAATTGTTACATTGAATGGACTTAGTTGTGTTGATAATGAGCATGGAAGTAGATGGTAATGTTGATGAGTATTGAGTACATGAAATGGTAGGTTTGAGTTCATTTAATAGCATGATTTGGCATTGTAATGAAGCTTGTTGGTAAATCCTTGTGTGGGTGGCAAATTGGCCTTGCAAATGGCCTGTTTTGCCTACACGGTTATGGCACATGGTGTAACACCCTTAACCCGTATCCGTCGTCGGAATAGGGTTACAACGCATTAACATGCAAAACACAGGTCATATCAATTATTTACTGTTTATATGGTCATATCCGAATGCGTTATGAGTAATGCATTTTCATAGTATGCTAAAACAATAATGTACATATTTGAAATCCATTTAGCTAATTTCACACATAAGCATTTGTCAACAAATACAAATGTTACTATTTATTTGGTCATTCAAGTCACATTGACCCATATGCACATGTTCATAATTACTTTACTAAACAAATTATCAATTACCAAAACTAAACATACATATATGTTTTTTTTTTGCATAAACTTTGTTTAACCTAATTCAAAATAGACCAATTACAAACATCCAAACAAAATATAGATCAATTCATTTATAAGATCAAAATCGAATCAACAAGACCAAGTAAACTTCCATAATTCAAAACACATAAATATAAAACTTTATACACATGTACACACTTGACTTAACTACTAATTCGGGGCATAAAAATTGAAACTGTCCATCTGCGTCATGTTGACTAAATTGACTATAACTCGAGTTACAAAACTCAAAATTCAGATCCGTAAATTTTCCTTGAAACTAGACTCATATATATTCTTACTATAATTTTTCCTGAATTTTTCATGTGGCCAATTAGTACAGTTTATTCATTAAAGTTTCCCCTATTTCACTATTTGATGGTTCTGACCTATCTTTACAAAAACTTAGTTATCTCATTTTGCAGAATTCAAATAATGTTATCGTTTAATCAGATAAAAAATAGACTCATTAAGGATTCTAAGCATATAAACTATGCTCCACGATCATTTTTGTATAATTTTTAATAAGTTTTCAAAGACAGAATAGGGGATCACGAAGTCATTCAGAACCAGTCTCACTAAGATTTAAATATCTCATAATATAAAATTCCTTTGCCTACCCTGTTTCTTTCATATAAAAATAGACACAATAAGATTTAATTATATATCTTATTCACATTATAATTCCATATCTCCTATTTTTGGTGATTTTTCAAAATCATGTCATTGCTGCTAACCAAAAACTGTTTCATTGCAAAATATGGTTAACTAGTTTATAACATCTTTACTCCATTTCATTTAAACTCTATACATTACCCATACTTATATATATACTAAAACCAAATCAACCAAAACCACAACCAAACATAATCATCAAGCCAAAATATAAATTCCAAGATTAACAAGATGGACAAGCCATTTTCGCATGGCTTATATTTACAACATCAAAACATCATCCAATTATCAGGCTAGCTTATACATGCTTTAAATTCAAAAATCCCAACTTTTAAAGTACCAAAATAAGTCGATAGTGTGGATGACTTCGTTGACGATCCCCCGAGCTCGTAGCTTGTAACCAAAATCTATAAAACAAAATAATAAAACACACAGAGTAAGCTAACTTAGCTTAGTAAGTCTTAAGCAAATATAACTACTCAATTAAATATTCAAATATCTTTAAACCAATTATTTTATGACATTAATATAATAGCATAGCACAACTGGACTATCATGGCTGAATACTACTATCCTTATATAGCATTACATTTATCACTTATCAAATCCAAAACATCACCATGTTGCTTTAAAAATACAAACTTACCATTTGCATATAGTTTAATATGTTTCCATATACAACCGAATTAGTAAGTACCATGTACAATTTAATCACATATAATCGAATGTATATGTATATATATATATATATATATATATATACATCCATTAAACATCACATGTATACTAGTATATAATAATGATACAATATCATTTTCTCACATATGTAGAAAACCAAATATACAAGAGCATCTTTTAGTCAACTTACTTGCTCAATAAACATCACATATAAACATGTCAATATATAAACACATACCTTATGGCCGAATGTAATCTACATCATTTAACTAAGCTTTTACTTGCTCAATTTTCACCTTAACTTGATCATTTCGTAAGCATAAGCTTGTAATATAAATCACCGGTATAAAACCTGCTAGGCATAAGCCTGAATCACACACTGGCACTAAGTCCGCTAGACCCGAGGTCTGATATTCAATCACCGGCAATAAGCCTGCTAAGCATAAGCCCGATTAAGTTCACCAGTCCAAGGCTTTCTAGGCTCAAAGCCTGAATCATGATACTTTTAGTCTATCTCACACAATTCGTTCCATATATCGATTCACTTATACACATTTTGAACTCATTGTACGAACATTCAAATAACATATATCAATCGAATAATTTAACAAGTCAAATCTTATACTTACCACATTTGGCTATTCAATAATATAGCTACAAAATTTCCAAAAAATCACCATATACTAAGTTACGTACATAATTTTCGATGTTTTATTGCTTAAAGACTTACCTCGGATATCGACGGGCGACGAAAACCGGCTATTCGACTATTTTCGCTTTTCCCCGATCCAAATCTGTTTTCTTTGGTTCTTGATCTAAACATGTTCAAATTAAGCTCATTCAAATATATTTACATTCAATTTAATCCAAAAACACATAAATGGGTAAATTACCATTTTGCCCCTAATATTTCACACTTTTTACAATTTAGTCCTATTTGCACAAAACACAAAATACACAAAATTTGAATGAACACCTTAAGGGCCGAATATTCCTAGTCCTCATACAAGTCCATGCATTTCATTTTTTTCACATTTTAATCCCTCAAAAATTTATTTTTTCAATTTAGTCCAAATTACTCAAAATCATCAAAAATCCCAAGACAAAACTTGTTAATTTAACACATATCTTTAATATTTCATCATCAAACCACAAAAATCACAAGCTATCATCAATGGCAAAACACAAAATCATCATCAAATTCAAAAATTTGGACATGGGCTTTGAAGATAACTTAGCAACGATCTCAAAAACGTAAAAATTATCAAAAACCGAGCTAGTTACATACCTTGATTAAGCTTAACAATGGCCGAACCTAGCTTGGGTTTCTTCTTTTTTTCTTTTCTTTAGTTTCGATGGTGAATGAAATAAAATGATGAAGAAAACATGTTTCTTTTATTTTATGTTTTATTATAATAAGTTAATATAATATAATAATAACTTTTATAATATAAAAATTCATATATTAAAGTCATTTAAACAAAAGCATGCCGTCCACTAAGTATAGAAAGGACTAATTACAATGCAAATCCTCCATATTAATAAGACATCAACAATTAAGTACTTTAACAACTAACCATCAAATTTTCATGTTACGCGATTAAGTCCTTTTATTAAATCGGACACCTAAACGATAAAATTAAGTCACGAAAATTTAACACAAGAAAATTCACACATAATAAATAAGGAAAATAGTTTTAAAATATTTTTCAGTCTCGGATTTGTGGTCTCGAAACCACTATTCCGATTAGGGTCAAAGTCAGGCTGTTACACATGGGCGTGCCTAGTGACTGTGAGATAAAGTCAGTAGCTAGCCCAAATATGCACAGCCAAGGTACACGGACGTGCCTAGTAGCTGTGTGAATAAGTCAGCATATTGCCTAAGAGTACACGACCTTAGCACACGGGCGTGCCTGGTGGCAGTGTGGATAAGTCAGAATACTTGCTCTGCTTTGGCACGGCTTGGACACATGGGGGTGTCTGGTGATCGTGTGAGGCACACGGCCTGATTGCACGGGCGTGTGACCTCAACAATTTTGAAGAATATTTGAAATTTTGGAAACTTTTATTAGTGTTCGGTTTAGTCCCGACCCCTTTCTAAAACGTGTTTAAAGTCTCATAGACCTAAATGAGGGACTTTATGTTTGTAATTGAGTATGTATGATTGATGATAGACTTCGTGTCGTGAAATGGATGTGAATTATTGTGGTAGTTTGGTAACGCCTCTTAACCCTATTCTGACGACGATCTCGGGTTAGGGGTGTTACAATCCCGATGCTATGCGCACATCTGAGTTCCCCAAATACCCAAATATAATACCTTCCAACAGGTTGGCATCGTATCTCGAACCAGAAGAGTTGGTTGTAGGTTAAAAATTCCCAAACAAGGAGGAATGTTTATTTTCCATCAAGAAGTATATCATGAAAGTATCGGTGGACTTCAAAGTCATTGTTCTAAACCATCAGTATATATCGGGGAGTGTTAAAATAGCGTGAATCTTTGCCACTTGAAAGCCCATTTTATTTGAAAACATGTTAGTCATACTTAATTAATTAAAATAGTTGTTTGTTTACATTTTCTAAATAAATCGAATATCTTGCAACGGGAATTTCTTTAAATGTTATATTTTGAAAATCTGAGTTTGTTTTCTTGAAAACAGTTGATTCTAGAAAAATAATCGTTTCCGAAAAACGTTTTATCGAATGTCATGCCAAAACCCAAAATAAAAAAATATACCCAAATGACCAGAGAGTTCAAAATTTACAAAACTCTCAAACCAAAATTTTAAACAAGTCCAAGCTAAGATAAAATGAGTTTACGGAAATGTGGACATAACCAAGCTCCTATTGT
Source organism: Gossypium australe (assembly GCA_005393395.2). Taxonomy (NCBI): domain Eukaryota; kingdom Viridiplantae; phylum Streptophyta; class Magnoliopsida; order Malvales; family Malvaceae; genus Gossypium; species Gossypium australe. The sequence goes on from CM016617.1 coordinate 19,388,798, forward strand.
ACCGACTCGCCTAGGTCTAAGGTTTACCTGAAAGTGTCAGACAAACAAAAAGTGAGTTTTTTAATAACTCAATGTGTAACTCATAAGAATATAGAATTTCAAATTAATTACAGATTAATTTTGTGGAAAAAATACAGAAATTTCTTATACAGAATCATAATCATATGCAAATTTACAATCCTACCCCATCCGCTACACACCATCTCCGACAATCCCTACACACCATGTGGAGTCTTAAAGACTCATCTAGCCCTACACACCACTTAGTGCCGATACGACATTTTTAGAATAATTGTAGTAGTGTTGCCAGTATAATGATGAGATATCACCTCACAAAGAACACTTCCTATACATAATATATGTCCCACCCCATAACCAGATATAAACAGAATTAATAGATGCCAAAATTTACATATCATACATGCTCGTATAACAGATGTAGGACATGCTTTATACATAATAGATCATACATATCGCATCTCAATACATGAATATTATACATATTATACACATATTTACGTCAAGTTTCATACTCACAGATTAACATATTTCATGTTTTATAGCTTATATAATCACATACCAACCCCACGGATGACCCACAGTTGATTTGGACGACGTGTACGGCCCTAGGGAAAAATTTTGCATTTTGGGCCCACAAGCCTGTGTGGCCAACATGGCCCAAAATGACTTGCCCGTGTGGCCCACACAGCCCACACACGCCCATATGGTCCACACAGCCCAAAATGGCCTTGACCATGTGTCAAACTTAGCCTAGCACACAGCCTGGCACACGGCCGTGTGGCGTCGACAGACCCCAATTTTGGCTTTCGTCGTTTGCTATTTTTCGGGTTTCTCGTTACACACCTAGTTTGATTTCGATACCACCCCACTCACGAAGAAAATAGTACCTAAAATAATCAATAAACCGTCCAAAATCAGTCCCCAATTCCACGATTTTTACCGAGTCACTCACTTGACTAAAACACAACGCGAACAATTCCAACTAAAAATTGAACATATAAAAGCTCAAATACTTACCCATGTTCACAGCACCCTCTAAACAACTAAACCGCACAAGGGGATTTTTGATTCTCATTATCATCACCTACAATAAAACAAGCATTTAATATTGATACGTCCCACCAACTATCATCAACATAATCACAACAAACGATGGATAAATTCGCAACGAGAAAGAAAAGGGTCAAGACTTACACACGAGACACGTTGGAAACTACTCGATTAGCACTACTACCGATCTTGAACAGCGAAATAATACTAAAGCTTTGGCATTAAAAATCAAGAACCCAAAAGATTGATTTGCTACCCTTCTTTTTCAAACCCACGTGAAAGAAAGAAAAGAAAAAAAATAAAGAAAAGAGAAATATGTAAACAGATTAGCCAACAACCAAAATGGTGTGAAACTAGGGAGATTATTTCCCTTGAATTATCATATAATATTTTATTTTTCTTTTTTTAAATAAATAAATAACTAAATAAACAAGCTTACTAAGTCAATTCCTATCCACTAACCCACTAACCCATACCTGCGACCCAAACAAAATTGCAGCAAAAATAACTCCTGATTGCACACAGAATAGCTCAAACCTAAGACCTCTAACAACCGAACAAAGCACTCAAACACTGAAATAAACACTTAATTTATGGAAAAATTAACAAAACATAGACTAAGATTTTTTAGACATTACAGAAACTTCCATCTTAGACAATTTTCATTGTTGAAGCGAACATAAATTTATGTACTCGAAGTTCGAATGTATTTTAAACATTATTTGTTGTATTTTATTAACATTAATCAAAAGTAATTAATTATAACATCGCTGCCCAACCCGTTCATCGAATCTGGGTATGAACTGTCACAAATGGAATCTATTTGAACTAAGGACTATTTTATTATTAACACAATTCAATATAAGCGTCTTCACTAAATAAATATGTGTCCCTTACAACAGAAACTTTTAAAGAAAAGTTTACTAACTTGAGTTTTCAGACTCTAAGGTGACAATCCATTTACAATAAATTTGAATTCTGGGCGGAGTTCCTCAAGGTATCCCCCTTCCTATGTGTATGACTCTGCTCAAATGAATCCTTGATTCCACCTGATCTGGATTGGTCTCTCCTCAAGTTCCTTAATTAGCAATCCTACCCATAGATTCAACTTTATAAGTTCAAGTGAACTTAATGAGTTTCTCTATTACACCAACGTACCCTACCTTGTAGGGGTTCGAATAAATAAATGATAATAATAAATAATAACAATATAACTACTCCCTGTTCGTTGAGGTATTTATCTCAAGTTGTTGTAGTGGACTTTATCATGTTTCTGATCTTATCTGCGAGTGGATAGGCCGTTAAGCGATTTCCTTCCGGCCATTTTACCCTCCTTCGACCAGCGTCGACTATTCCTTTATTTGTCTCGCCATTTTTGCGAATTATTTTCCTTTCCCTTACTTTTCCCAATTGATTCTCTTACTTATCCACATCTAATTAGTCCTTGGAGGACTCCTTCCTTATATTAATCTCGTATTGCTTGTTCACTTTCATGTAACACCCCTAACCCTCTCTGTCGTCAGATTAGGGTCACATGCATTACTAACCAATCAGAACATTTAATTCCATTAAAATCAAATGTGCATGCTAAAAATTAACATTATATCATACAAGGACAATATATATATAATTTAATATTTGCGTAATAGTGTCTTATTCGATCAAATAATGAATCATATTATACAATGCTAAACTTGGTCTTCTACTGTCTACACTCTTATCACTATTTATCCCCTCTTGAAAGCTAGAAGTTGGATACATAACAAGACAATTCCAATTATTAGCATCAGAGTATTGGTCCATACTCCGACTATTACTACCTTCGATGATATTAGTAGAATGACCTACTTCACCTAATTTAGGTTTGCTAATTCATTCCAATTCAAAGTAAAATTTACTCTTACAACCCCTATTAGGAGTCTACGAAACCCTAAAAATAGTTTAAAAACAGGCAGGGAATAATTTGGAACAATTCTAAAAGTTTAGGACCATTTTTAAAAATACCTAAAAATTTGGGACACACGGTAGTGTGAAATGCTCCAGACAATGTGACCCTCAAAGTTGGGACACATGGTCATGTCCCAGCCCGTGTCTCTACCCGTGTAACTCACTAACTTGGGTCACACGACCGTGTTGCAGGCCGTGTCGCTGCCTGTGTGGAAACTACACATTTACTATTTTTCAACACGCCATGTAACACCCCAAACCCGGACTAGACGTTATGGCCGAATCTAGTGATGTCACATGGAAAGAGTTTTGTAAACTGAGTCGTCACCATAAAATCATTTCAGTTTATTAACACTTACCTGTTTTTAACAACCCAAAAACGTTTATTCAATTCTTAAGTTTCTGTATTTAATGCCAAAACATTTTAGTTATTAAATAAAACTTGATTTGTTAAGTTTTTCTGTATTGTATGTTCGATGGGTTTAATTGCGATATTTGGCACCCGGACCCAGCAAACGAGTTTGGTAAGGGGTATTACAAATGATGTTAGTCAGATAGTAATGAATTTTAAACTTCTACTTAAGTGTGAAGTCATTTAATGTTTTATATAACCTGTCATTGATTATAAGGCTTCTGCGATATAATGTTTTTGTATAACCTGATTACAAGTGGAGTATTACTGTTTTAAAGTGGTTTAAAAAGTATCATATATTATTCTATATTTGGGGTAATCGCCTAGTGTGCGGAATATCTGCCAAGCTAAAGTATTCAATTTTCTAATGTTTCTGTTAATCTAGTTGGCTTTAAGTTGTGACAATCTATACCCGGATCTGACGATCAGGTCATGCGTAAAATGTTACACTCGACATTCAAATAGGGGAAAATACATTCAAACGGCCGATAGCTCGGACCATGGACAAGCGCTCTCAAGGGTTAGTACTCACCTTGTCCATAATAAGTTACCATATTAGTTAAATATGTCAATTAAAAAATAATGACGCGTAAATTTATAAAATACCCATGAATAGGCAGTAGCAATTTTTTTGTGAAATAATGTTGGGTCTATCTTGTCTTGTACGCATGTGCTGTATGAGCTAACCTCATTTGGCAACTTCATTAACATTTTCTATTTTATTTGACCTTTAAAATTGACAGGTTTCTACCATATCAATTTCTCTATATATAGATTTTGCAATAAAGAAGGCTGAATCTGGCATTGCTGGAAACCAAAGCAATTAGCTCCAATGGAGAGCCAAACAGAGACTCATAGGAAGCAAAAGAAATGGCTGAGATTGTTGCTTTTTCCGTTGCCATTGCAAGGTCATGTAAGCCCAATGCTTCAGCTTGCAAATCTTTTATATTCTAAAGGCTTTTCAATCACTATAATCCACACTTGCTTCATCAGTTCTCCCAAATATCCTTCAAAGAATCCCCACTTCACCTTCCATTCCATCCCCAACGGGTTATCCAAAAGTGAGCGCTCTAATGCCGATAATCTCGTATCCCTTGTTTCGCTCCTTAATGCGAATTGCGCCGAGCCGTTTCGTGATTGCTTGGTTAAGTTGTTATCTGATGTTTCCGATGAGCCTGTTGCTGTTTTGATCTCGGATTCGACTTGGAAATTCACAGATTCCATCGCCAAAAGCCTTCAGTTACCTAGATTTGTGCTTCGGACTAATAACATATCGTCTTTCCTTGCTCTTGCTGCCTTACCCCTTCTGCAAGAAAAGGGTTATCTCCCAAAACAAGGTTCTTCAATTAATTCTAACCAAATTTGTCACAATCATTTTAGCAAATCTTATTTAACAACGGTTTTTTCGCCCTCAGAATCACAAGAGGAGAAACCAGTTATTGAGCTTCCACCTCTTAAAGTCAAAGATATCCCAGTCTTCAAAACACAAGATCAAGAGGGTCTTCATCAAACAATTGCAGCTTTAGTGGAACAAACCAAGTCTTGTACAGGCGTGATTTGGAACTCATTTGAAGAGCTTGAACACGGGTCGCTGACCGATTTCCGGTACAATTTTCCGGTCCCGATCTTCCCAATAGGTCCATTGCACAAGTATTTTCCAGTCCCTTCAACTAGCTTACTATCTCAAGATCAAAGCGCCATCTCATGGCTAAACAAACAAGCACCCAAATCTGTCATCTATGTAAGCTCTGGCAGTGTGGCAAGCATTGAAAAGTCGGAATTTGTAGAAATAGCATGGGGTTTAGCTAACAGTGAGCAGCCTTTCTTGTGGGTGGTGAGACCAGGTTCAGTGATTGGCTCAGAATGGCTGGAACCATTACCAAAAGGGTTCATGGAAGAGATAAAAGAAAGAGGACACATTGTGAAATGGGCACCCCAACAAGAAGTGTTGGCTCACACTGCGGTAGGAGGGTTTTGGACTCACAGTGGATGGAACTCAACATTAGAGAGCATTTGTGAAGGCGTTCCAATGATTTGTCACCCTTGTTTTGGGGACCAAAGGGTTAACGCTAGATATGTTAGCGATGTTTGGAGGATTGGGGTTCATTTGGAGAATAAAGTTGATAGATTCGAGATTGCAAAGGTTGTCCGAAAGCTATTGGTCGAAGCTGAAGGCCATGAAATCAGAGATCGAATTCTTCAGTTTAAGAAGATAGCCAATCAATCTACACAGCAACAAGGTTCTTCATATCGTTCTCTAGAAAGCTTGGTTAGCCTAATATTATCTTCCCAGTCACAAAGGAAATTGTAAAACGCAGTTTGTTTTAATATTATATACGCCTAGATTTTATGTTCCTAGTTTTTCTTCTTCAAAATAAAAGTTACTAGTTTTCTTCTAGTCAGGGGTGGAGGGAGGAAAATTTTTTAGGGGCCAGATGAAATTTTAATTTTTTATAGTTTATATCTTTATAATTTGTAAAGAATTAAATCAAATTTTTATAATTTTAGGGGGGCCAAAGTACAATTTTACCTTTACTAATTTAAAATTTTAAAAAATTATAAGAGCCTAAATATAATTTTACATTTTAGGGGAGTCGGGCCCATACCAGCCCCCTAGATTCACTCCTACTTCTAGTAACCAACAAGAAAATGGGAAATTTATGAATTTCTTAGACATTACTAAGTTTTAAAAGACATGTTATTTATTACTTAATGTTAGAATTTGATTGAAAGATGCTTTTATTATTATTATTATTATTATTATTATTATTATTATTATTATTGAATACGAGGTTCTCTTACTTTTGGAGTTGCTGCTTTTTGTCAATTTAATGTTAGGAGCTCACTTTAGACTATAAACTTTAAAATATTTTAATTATATTTTTAATTTATTGAGATTATATCAATAGGTGTTTTGTAATTAAAATCTTGACATGCTAACAGCAAATCTGACGCCAACCAAAATATTCTCTCCATTCTTCGCAAAACCTGAAAAATAAATACTGATTTTAGAATTTTACAAAATCAGAATTTACAAATATATATGTTATTACCACCTCTATATTTTTTCTTAATTAGGGTTGGTGGGCCTGACTTTAATTACAAATATGTGAGTCTTTAATTATATTATATATGGATTTTATTTAGTTCTTTTCCATTTTTTATTTTTTAGATTTTGTATTACTTTGATTTTATAGTATAATTGATTAGAAAACTTCAAAAAATTATATATTAGAAACATCGTAGGGGTGTATAATGGCCCGTTCGCAAGGGAAAAGAAAATTCATATATTCAATTTTGGTCATTTAATTAAAGCTAAATTATGCAGTTGGTCACTTCACTTTTATAAGTTTTTTTTTTTATTTTAGGAACTGAAAATAAAAAAAGAAAAAGAAAAATGGGTACTGCCATTAGCAATCGTTTTCATTTTAGTCATCTAACTTTAGTAAGTTTTCATTTTGGTCATCTCGTTAGTTCACTATTATTGTACATTTTTTTTAATCACCAAACTTTAATAAAATTTCGTTTTGGTCACTTATTTACTTTTTAAAAATTAATTTAACAAATGAAAATAATAATAAATTTTAAAAAGATAAAATACTTTTTCCATGTAAAATCCCAAATAATTTTACGAGAGTTTTCCCTTTTACTTGAAAAAACTAAAATTAATTCAAAAAAAAAAAGAAAATTAAAAAAATTAATTGGTTTTCCCTATAAAAACTTAAATAATTCCATATCATGTTTTTCCCTTTTATTAAAAAATTAGTTCTAAAAAAGAAAAACATTAAAAAGATAAAAAGATTTTTCCCTTTTTCCAAGAAAAAAACTAAAAATAATTAAATTAAAATTTAAAAAGACAAAATGAATGATGATATGAAAACTCATTAAAATGAGTGTAGAATAATATTAAATTAATGGGGACTGGGGAGTGATTAAAATTAAAATTTATTAAAGTTGAGTGACTAAAATAAGAACGGTTGTTAAAGACAGTGCCCAATTTATAATATTTTATTTTTGGTGCCAAAAATGAAAACTTACAAAACTTAGGTGTGCAACTATGTAAATTGCTCTTTAATTGATGAATGGTTGATTAGGCGAAAATTGCAGTTGCATGGAGAAAGAATTTTGTCATTTCCACTCATTTTAATCTTATCCAACTTCCAACGCCATTATATATTTTGTTTCATCACCACCTAAACATAGCATTGGATGCTGAAAAGCTGTACAGTTTTTTTAGTAAATTTGGCTTAGAGTATTTATTATCAATTATTGTCGGCATGCATATTTGAGTGGCGTTAGGTATTGTTTTTAAAGATAATTTGTTGTGTAGTATATTTCTTAAGATATAACAAGTTTTTTTATTATTAAAATGGTGCAACAGTTAATAATAGATCATAACGAAAAATATTCAATAATCACAAAAGAATGACAGGACGAGTACGAGGAGTGTTTTTTTGGAGACTAACACCTTAGCCTAATGACACAACTGCTTAACAAATTACTGATTTCAAACTATAACGCTCTCTTCAAGCAACATCACTCTAATTCTAGCTGGAGATTCATGGAGGAAACAAAGGGCATTAGAGCTTTCTGCCCCCATGTGCGCCATTGAATCTGCCACAACATTTCCTTCTCTAAATACATGTATGAAAGTGAGCTACAATATTTATAAGACTTCAGTTAAGCCATTTACTTTCTTTGAGCTTTTTAAAAAATTTAGTAAAGCTGGTAATTCTTGTACGCACGAGTCTACCCTCTTAAATTGGTTCTTACTAGTCAAATGATGTATATTAACATATATAAACAAGGTCTTAAGGTTTTCTTAATGAATGTGGGATTTAATTCTTTTAAAATATCTCAATTTATAACAATTTCTTGCATATTGCAAAAGAACCAATGATAAAATTTTACTAAGCATCTTATGTTTAGATATAATGCTTCGACTTTGGTGTCCTTTGGGCTGAACCAAAACAATAATTAATAAAACATATTTTACAAAATAATTGGTTAAACATAGAGTTTCCATGAACCAAGAATTCTTATCGTAAATTAAAATTCTCATCAATCATATTCAATCTATATTATTGTTGTCTGGCATAAGTGTGTACTAATAGGTCATGTGTGTGCTTGGTTTTTCATGATTGCTCTTAAGATTTCACCACAAATCTCATGGAAGAGGCCTCACTTCACACTCATATAGGGCAATCCATCATGTGTACACTACCAAATACATTACCTATAAAGGATATGGATTTGATTAAGAGTTTATTCAACCTCACTTTCCTTACTGTTTTAGCACTATTTACAACATAGAATGACATAGTTTATAATGATCAACAAATCAACCAATGACTTTTTATTACCCATATGAACCTAACTCATGAGTTCTCCAATCACATAGGTTGGTTACCATTATTGTTAATATTTCAATTTGGCAGTAGTCCATTCCTTTGGTGTTCCATTTATTAGTTTTCTCCCTAAAGTTTTACTTAGAGGATTTTCCAAATTCACTTCTGACTACATAATCCATAGATTATAACTCTATCATTTGGCAACTGATTTATCATTGGAAGTTTTATTCTTTGTAATGACTATTGCCGAAGGCAATCACAAAGCATAAACAAAGATGGTGTTAGTTTCATGCTTAACAGAATACTTCCTAAGAAGTCTTTCAACCACTTAGTCTCAATACCAACCAACTCTATGTTAGAAAAATCAGTTTAGAAATAGTGTTTTTAGGCACAGTGAAATTTTAAATTTTTTTTCTTAAAATTGAGCCTTTGTGAAATTTATAGAAATAAACCATTAATCAAAATTATGCTTGTGCTATGTATGAGGTGGTTAAAGTCAATCTTAACTTTCGACTAAACGACCTTCTTCATTATTCTTGAACCCTGAATTGCTTTGATTGTGGGCAACTTTACTTTATTAAAATCTGTGAGAAAATATATTTAATTGCCTCATTCAATAAATTTATGATGACTAATTAATTTAATTCTCACTTTGAACTTCAATAATCTAATTACAATTAATAAATAGTAATTTGAAGAAATCAAATTAATTTCTAAGTTATCTTTTGTACTTGGCGAGGAAACACATTCACTGCAAATAGTGATACATGTGATCTATTTCTCTTACTTCCCCATTTTCATCCATTCATTATATATTATTTGTAACAGCCCGGTTTAAACCCTAGTCAGAATAGTGGTTTCGAGACCACAAATTCGAGGTCAAAAAAATATTTTAATATTATTTTTAGTGTTTACAGTATGTGATTAAGCATGTGTGAAAATTCTGTGTGAAAATTTTATCGATTGTGTGCCGAATTGTGAAAATGGACTTAATCGCATAAAATGCAAAAGTTGTGTGCTGATTGTTTAGGTGCTTAAGTGTCATGGCTTATTAAATGAAAGGTCCTTATGTTGATAATAGATCATTGATAGTGGGAATGGACATAAATGGTCTAATGTTTGATGGTTAAATGGTTTATTAATTAAGGGTAAAATTGTAAACTATGTATTAATGAATAATAAATAAAAAAATATGAAAAACACGTCATTATCATCCTTGTTTTTACTGAAAATTGAAGAAAGAATAAGGGTTAGAAGCTTTCTCACATTTGGCCATAATTGTTCTTAATCAAAGTATGTTTTGAGCTCGGTTTTTTATGATTTCTACATTTTGTGATCGTTGCTTTGTGTTTTAGCTAGCCCATGTCTTAATTTTTGAATTTTTTGGTGATTTTGTAAGATGCCATTGATGAATGTTGGAGCTTTGTGGTAGTTGATGATGAATAATGAATAACTGTTGATAGATTTTAATGTTTTGTAAAGTGATTTTTGACAAAAATGTCAAAAATGGGCTAAATTATGAAAACGAGAAATTGGAGGACTAAAATGTAAAATAAATGAAATATGTGGGCTTGTATGAACATGAGGAAGATTCGGCCTAAGCATAGTATAATGAAATTATGTGTATTTGATGATTTTATGAAATAGGGACTTAAATGTCAAAATATGAAAATGTGAGGGTTAAAATGTAAAATGCCTTAACTATGTGTTGTGAATTGTTTTGGATGAAAATGTGATTGAATGAGTTGAGTTTAATATTATACAGATCAAGAAAAGAGAGATTCGGATCGAAATCGAGGCAAGAACAAAGTGCTCGGTTGATTGACTTATATTGTTGCTAATACGTCCGAGGTAAGTTCGTGTATAATACGAATTGTTAAATTTATGTTCACATATTATGCAATGAATGGAAATTTGGTTGTTGAGTTAGTAATGTGAATGATGGGTTTGAAGAGATGTGGCACTAAGTGTGCGTAAATAGTATCGATACAGTGGTGAACGACACTATGTGTGCGAAATAAAGAAAGCATCGACTATATTGATTGGTACTTTGTGTGCGATACTAAGTTAAATTTGGTGTAATGTAAAGGCACTAAGTGTGTGATAATATTAAAGCTTTAGCTAAGAAATTGGCACTAAGTGTGCTAGTAAATCGAATGGTTAAAGAAGATCGAACGAATTGTGGTATTGAGCATTGAGTAGCAAAAGTGATCGTTAATTAAGTGATGGTACAGGTATGTACGGAACCTATGTGGTTGATGATATTGTATACGAAATAAATGGATGGTCATGTGAATATTGACTATGGATGAGATTGTGTATTATTGTGATTTACACCATGTGATAGTTAATATTGTATATTGAATTTGAATTGTTGAGTTAAATGTGTTATATTACGAACTTACTAAGCTTAAAAAAAGCTTACTGTGTGAAGTCTTTCTCTGTTTTACAGTGTTATTAAAGTTAGCTCGGATCCAGGGATCGTTAGCGACTCAATCACACTATCGGCCATCTATTTTGGTACTTTTGGAAGTTGTATATTTGGTATATGGCACGTATAGGCTAGTGATTATGGTATGTTTTGAGATGTATAGATCTTGCCATGTGATATGGCTTGATAGTTTAATGATTTTGGTATATGCTTTGGATATGTGAAAAGGATGGTTAATATGTATGTGTTTTTTATGTGAATGATCACTATGGGATAAATTAGTGAAATGGAAATGGTATATTTCATGTTTAAATTTGGTAAGGATTAAATGATGAATGGATTATATGATTTTGATGTGAAGTTGATACTTTGGATTGATATATTTGAGTTGGATTTGCATATGAAATTAATGATGATGTTAAAAGGTTAAATTGTGCATGTTTTGGATGTATATCATTATGAAAGATACTCATTGAGTTTTCATCCAATGACCTTGACACAAGTGTGTTACTCTCATAGGATATCCTTACATCTTTCTTCATGAAAAGTTAATTACCAACGAATAAATATTAAATTATTTATCTCTAAGAGAAATGACTTGTGGCCACGTTACTTTTCATCTACATGTAATGTTGATGAGAGGATATCATTTATGCTTTATTGGGCTATGAATTCCACTATCGTGGAATGGCGCTATATCATGTAGAAGTCATATACCCAATGTAACAATTATCGTTTCCTTATCCATTTGAACTCAGACTTTCATTTATATTAAAGTATACAAATCACACATGCATAGTCCATTATCCACTCAATATGAATGTATGTCACACTATGAACATCACAAATGAATTAATCCATAAACAGATCTAAGGTCTATTCTACTTTGGCCTTGTTCAATGTACTGCCAATCTAGTCAATCACATTTATGTCTCTATCTTCTAGGTGTCATCCAATTTGATACCCAAGACAAGGTATTTCCCCAATTGGACTTGATAAACGACATATTAATCTTTCAATCAATTTGCTCAATTTTGGTTCAACTAAGGACATGTTTATATTATCCACTAATATAAGTTGTCTTTCCTTATTACGATTCGACCACGTAATGTCGCTTAATATTAGTTGAGGACACTTATATCAATAGATAATAATTCGATTACGATTTGACTAGGTACAACTTTGAGATCTATAAGCAACTTCCAAAGCCATATCGCTTCTTTTGTTGCCTTAGAAGCGGCCACATATTCGGCCTCCATAGTGGAGTTAGTAGTGCAACCTTACTTGATACTTCTCTACATTATGGACCCGCCACCTAGGACAAAGACAAGACTCAATGTTAATTTCCTCGAATCTTAACATGTTTAAAAGTCAGAATCTATATAATCGATAGAAGTAAGATCTAATCTGGAATATACAAGCATATAATCCATGATTCTCCATAAATACTTTAGTATATGCTTAACTACTTTCTAGTGTCTTGGATCGAGATTCGCCTGATATCGACTTACCAAGCCTACTACGAAACAAACATCTAGACGTGTGTATAACATTGCATATATGAGACTTCCTACTACTGAAACATGATGAACCTTTCTCATATACTCTCTTTCTTTTGATGTCTTAAGATAGCCCTTTAAAGAAAGATGCAAGCTCGATGCAAAGGGTTGTGTTCCCTTATTTGAATTGACCATAGCAAAACTTTCCAATATCTTATCTATTTATGAAGTCTGTAATAAAACAATCACTTTTTAATTTTAATCTCTTAGGATTCAAATACTTAGAACATAGTTAGCTTCTCCCAAGCCTCCATGCTAAACTGTTGTGTTAACCATAGTTTCACCAATTACAATGTTTCTACATCATTCCTAATTAATAGAATGTCATCGACGTACAAAACGAGAAAGACCACTTTTCCATCCTTAATCCATTTATAAACACAAGGTCTATCAACGTTTTTCTAAAATCGAAAAGTTTTTATTACTTAAAAATCTTGCTTCCAAAAACAGATGTTTGCTTAAGTCCATATATGGACCTAAGCAATTTGTAAACTTTATGATAGGTTGCACTATATATATGTTTTTCTTCAAGATAGTCGTTTAGAAACGCTGTCTTGAAATCTATTTTTCAAATCTCATAATCTAGAGCCACCACAATGGATAACAAAATGTGGATCAACTTGAGCATGGCTACTGAAGAGAAGGCTTCCTTGTAATTGATACTTTTCTCTAAGTATACCCTTTTGCTACAAGTCTGACCTTATAAGTTTTCACTTTTCCTTTCGCATTTATTTTCTTATTTTAAATCCACTTACGCCCTATGGGTTTTAACCCTTTTGGTACGGCCACAAGTTCTCATATTGAGTTGGATTTCATAGAATCCATTTCAGCGTTCATAGCAATTTCCAAACCTTAGAGTCAACACTTTGCATTGCTTTGTCAAATGTGAGGGGTCATCATATTCCTAATCGACGGGCAAAAAGAAATCAGGCCTACGAGAGACTCTCCTACTGAAACAAAGCCCCTCTAGTACTATTTTACTCTGAGGTTTAAATTCGTTCATGTAACTTTCCTCAAGTATGGTAGCATGAGTCGACACCTTTATTTTTTGATCTTTCAGTTTATAAAACAAACCACCCTTTGTTTTTTTAGGATATCCTACAAACATTTACAATTCTGTCCATGAATTCAACTTCTTCACATCTTTATCCAATGCATAGGTCGGGCATCCCAAAATCCTAAAATAATTTAAGCTTGATTTCATGACGTGCCACAATTCTTATGGAAACTTACGCCCAACCTTAGTTGGTACATCATTCAGAACATAACAAGTCATTTGTAAAGCATATCCCAAAAGGATATTAGTAACTTTGAATAACTTAACGTTAATCAAATCATGTCTAATAAGGTTCTATTTCCTCTCTCTACCACACCATTCTATTATGGAGTTCTCGATGTGGTTAACTAGGATAATATCTCATTATGTACAAGGTATTCTAAGAACTCATTTGATAAATATTTCGCACTTCAACTCGATCGAAGTGTTTTTACAGGTAAACATAATTGTTTCTCTACTTCTGCACGATATCTTGAAATTTATCAAAACTTTTGCTTCTACAGTGCATTAGGTACAAATGCCCATACCTGGAATAATCACCTATAAAGGTTAGATGATAATCAAAACCACCTTGCACACTGACATTCATGGGGCCACATACATTAGTGTTTAGAAGTTCTAAGGGTTAAACTGCCCTCGTTCCTTTTGCATTAAAAGATTTTCTAGTCCTCTAACCTTCTAAGTAAGATTCGCATTATCAAATATTGACTTTCTTAACTGTACTTAAGGTTTCATCTTTAACAAGCCTAGTGATTTTTCCTGGTTAATATGACAAAGTCTTAAATATCAAAGGTATGCCTCATTAGAGTGAGAAGTTTTAAGTTTCTTATTTGCAATTTCAGTTTCTAGTTATGTGTACATATTTATTTTGATAAAATAGATATTGTTTTGCATCTATCCTTTACAAATGAGGGAACAATTTCTAAAAAATTACAATACTATTATTAAAAGTCACGATCAAGCCATATTTAAATAAATAAGCAACTAAAATTAAGTTATTTCTGAAACTAGGTACATAAAAAACATCTTTTAAAACAATCTTCCTAAAACTATCAAAATAAAGATATACATCTCCCACTACTTCAGCCACAATATTTGACCCACCCATCGGTTTGCAATGAAAGACTCTTATCTTTAAGATTTTTTGTTTCCTTGAGTCCTTACAAAAGAAGCACAAGTGTGGTTAGTGGCTTCAAAATCAATGACCTAGTGGTCTATTAAATCTTCCACTAAGCAAGTTTCAATCATTAAGAGTTTCATACCTTTGCTTTTTGTGGCTAGGTAGTCATACCACTCTTTGCAGTTGACCTCGATGTGCCCTATCTTATTACAAAAGCAACAGTTAAACTTTGATAAATCTTTAGGCTTCCTAGTTCTCTTTATTTTTATTTTCTATGGCCTAGAGGACTTAACATTGTTTCTCATTGCTTGCTTTCAATCCCTTTTAGAGGAAGAAACAATCTTTAAGTTAACTTTTTCTTTGCAGATAGGTTGATCACCATTCAACAACAACTCATATGATTAAAGTTCCCATGAGTTGTGTAAGCGTTAACTACTAGTTCTTGAGGTTATATGTGGCCTTAAAGCCAGTAAAGACCTTCGATAAGCTTTTGAACACAAACTCAATTTATGGGTTCAAGTCCAATTCGACCCCATTATCTTCAGCCTTGGTAAAGTAGCTTATAAGAGAGATCATATTATCTTTAACCGGAGTGTCGAGTTTCTATTGGGCATTCATGAAACTAGTTATCGCAGACTGTTGAGCTAAAACAGCTTGGCCTCCAAACATGTCCTGTAGTTTTTCAATCATCACTTTGAAGGAATCACAACTCTCCAGTTGCTTTAGTAAGGTACCAGTAAAGCTTTCTAGTATGTAGCAACGAGCTATTTCATCAGATTCTCGCCAACGATTTCTTATCTCAATTTGGGTAGCTGGAGGGCATTTAGTATCAAGGATTGTCTTATGTTTCTCACAACTTAGGACAATGTTGAGATTTCTTTTCCAAACCTTATAATTGTTTCCATTCAGCTTGTTCTTAGTAGAGATATTAATAAAGGGAGTTGATGTCACTTTCGAACTGAAAAATAAATGTCCATCTATTAATTTTCTTTGTATTTAAGACAATATTCAAAAGATTTTGCAACACGCACAACCTTTGTGACATTTAATCAAATAGTGAGAGAAAGAGAGAAAATTCAGTATTGGATTATACTATAAACAAGCACAACCTAGCTTTGATACCGATTGTTGGAAATATCAATATAGAAAATAATGCTTTTAGTCACAATGAAAGTTTAAAACTTTTCTTAAAATCGATCCTTTGTGATACTTATAGAAATAAACCTTTAGTCGAAATTATACATGTGCTTTGTATAAGGCTGTTAAAGTCAATCCCAACTTTCTACCAAACAACATTCTTTGTTATTCTCGAACCCTGAATTGCTTTGAGTGTGGGCTCAAACAACATAAACCAAGTGCACTAAATGAAAACTTTTATTAACCTTCAATGGGAATGCTAATTTCTCTATAACTGAAAACTAGAAGTTTTTTCCAGAAAATAAAAGTTATTCTTAAAATAAATTACCATTATTTTTTTGATAGAATAATGACTCAATAATACGTGTGTGAATAGTTTCGCTCATAGTTCCTATTTATAAAGAAATAGTACAAGAGTTCTATTTGAATAAGGTCTAATTAAATAATAATATTTTAATATAAAGTATAAATTTTACCCTAAATAAAACACGTAAAGTCTAGCACCCTTAACCCATATCCGTCGCCGGATTAGGGTTACAAGGCATTACTAAACACAACACAAGTCATAACAAATATTTACTGTTCATATGGTCATAACCGAATGCATTATGAGTAATGCACATTCATAATATGCTTAAACAATAGCGAACATATCTTAAATCCATTTAGCCAAATTCACATATAAGCATTTTTCATCAAATAGCAAAAGTTACTATCCATTTGGTCATTGAAGTTACATAAGCCGAATATGCACATGCTTATAATTACTTTACTAAATCAAGTTATCAATTATCAAAACTAAACATACATATATAAATATATTTTCATAAACCTTGTTTAATAGAATCTAAGATATACCAAAATTCGATACCAAGTGCAAAACATCCAAACAATATATAGATCATTACAATTATAAGAACATAGTCGAATCAACAAGACCAAATATATCTCCCATAATCCGAAACCCATAAATCTAAAGTTTTTATACATGCAGGTATGTATATCATATTCGAATATGCCAACCCGAGTACATAACCTGTAATTTCATCACCTTGCCGAATACAAAGTTTATAATATAAACGATCTCCAAATTGATTCATGTTTCAATTATACACCTCGATAGTAAATCTTTATTAATCCATAACCCAAACATATTCAAAGACCACATATGCCAACTTTCCAAAAGAACTAATTATGAGACATAAATAATTACTCCATATCAAAACATATATACGCATATATATACCTAACATGGACTTATATCACAGCCAAGCTCATGAATCAAACAGAACATACACACCTACTACGGTTAAGATTACTTAAACATTAAATCACTAGCATTAAAATCAAGCCATTTTCGCATGACTTATATTTACAACATCAAAACATCATCCAAGTTATAAGCTAGCCTATACATGCCTGAAGTTCAAAATCCAAACTTTAAGAGTACCAAAATAAGTCGATAGTGTGGATGACTTCGAAGACGATCCTCGAGCTCGCAGCTTTCAATCAAAATCTATAAAATAGAGTAACAAAACACACAGAGTAAGCTAACTTAGCTTAGTAAGTTTTAAGCAAAATTAACATTCCTATAATTAATCAAAACATTAAAGACAAACCAACTTTTAGCATTAATGTTGTATATTATCTCAATCATATCATCTCATATTTTATTTATAACCTATACTTATACACAAAGGGTTACTTTGACCGAAAGCAACTAATGCACATGTAGCTTATTATCATTCAACTTTTCATTATCAAAAAGACATTAACTCAATTATGCTTACCATCACAAATTTATGCTCATGAATCAATACATCAACTTATTTAGTTGATTATAGAAAATCAAATATCATATCACAACCATGCATATCAATATGGCCGAATATATAAGATCAAAAAATGAGCATCACCTATGTACTTACTTATTTTGCCGAATATACAATTTCAACTATAATATTGCCTTTATGCATACCTTTATGGCTAAATATTCAAAATTTAATAACATCATATATATATACATACCTTTGTGGCCGAATATAAACTAAATCTTTTAACCAAACTTTAACTTGCTCAATTTCCACCACAACTTGAAAACTTCATAAGTATAAACGAGTAATTAAATCACCGGTATAAAACCTGCTAGGCATAAGCCTAAATCGCATACCGGCACTAAGCCTGCTAGACCCAAGGTCTGATAATAAATCACCAGCAATAAGCCTGCTAGGCACAAAGCCAGTTCACCAGCACAAGGCTTGCTAGGCTCACGCCTGAATAACGATACTTTTAATTTGTCTAACACACATATTTCATAATATCGACCCTTTTATGCACCTCACAATCTTTGTATGACATTCAAGTATCAAATCTCAATCAAACCAAACTTAATCATATCAAAGTCTATAAATTTTCACATTCGGCTATTCAATAATATAGTTCCATAGTTTCCAAAATAGCATATACTAAATTACGTACATAATTTACGATGTTTTATCGCTTAAAAACTTACCTCGGATATCGACGAACAACAAAAACCGGCTATTCGATTATTTTCGCTTTTCCCCGATCCAAGTCCGTTTTCTTTGGTTCTTGATCTAAACATGTTCAAATTAAGCTCATTCAAACATATTTTCATTCAATTTAGTTCAAAAACACATAAATGGGCAAATTACCTTTTTGCCCCTAACATTTCACACTTTTTACAATTTAGTCCTATTTGCACAAAACACAAAATACACAAATTTTGACTATACACCTTAAGGGCCGAATATTCCTAGTCCTCATACAAGTCCTTACATTTCATTTATTTCACATTTTAGTCCCTCAAAAATTTATTTTTGCAATTTAGTCCAACATACTCAATTTCATCAAAAATTCAAAGACAAAACTTATTAATCTAACACATATTTATCATAATTCATCCTTAAACAACATAAACAACAAGCTATGATCAATGGCTCAACTCAAATTATTCATCAAACTCAAAAATTAAAGATGGGTCTTGAAAATTTCTAAGCAACGATCTCAAAAACGTAAAAATTATCAAAAACCGAACTAAGACTAACCTTGAATTAAGCTTCAACAATGGCCGAACCTAAAGCTTGTTCTTTTCTTTTTCTTTTCTTTTGCATTCGGCTAAAAGAGAGAATGATCATGGCTTTTTTTTTTAATTTTATGATATATTATAACATATTATGATATTATTATTTTTTTACTTAATTAACCTTTATTATTAAATATATAAAACATATATAATAAGGTTACTTTAGTCCATAGCCGTCCACTTCCCTTATTAATGGCTAAATTACAACATAAGGCCTCCATATTAAAAGAACAACCATTATTCAGCCCCTTTTGAATTTAACTACTAAATTTTCATTTTACGCGATTTAATCCTTTCACTAAATTAAGCACACAAACAGTAAAATTAATTCACGAAACTTTCACACATGCTAATTCACATATAATTAACACAGAAAATAATATTTAAATATTTTTTAGACTCAGATTCGTGGTCTCGAAACCACCATTCCGATCAGGGCCAAAATCGGACTGTTACATAAAGGCCAGTGGAATCCCTAGGGAACACTAGGCTTTGTCGCCCCTAATAATTCAACCAGGTCTATTTGGGCCTTTCATATATTAGGTATTATTATATGTGTTATCTGGACTATCCAACACTTATAATTTATCCAACCTAATAATTATTTTCTATTTCTCAAATTTTTGTTTATTTAATCAATTAATTTAATTAATTAATTTAACTAAATTTATTTCTCAATTAAATTATTTTGACACCCAATTCTAATTTCGTTAAAGTCATGACAACTTTACTGTACTAGAATCTATGAAGAAATATATGATGAATAATTAATGCAATTCTCACTTCAAACTTCAATTATTAAATTACAATAAATTAAATAACAATCAAAAGAAATCAAATTACTTTTTAAGTTATCTTTTGTACTTAGCAAGAAAACGCATTCTTTGCGGATAGTTGGACACGGGATTTATTTCTCTTTCTTCACCATTTTCATTCCTTCCATGTTATTGGTTCTATATGCAGTTTGTTTCTGGTTATCTCGAGTTAATGGAGGGATAAATAAGACATATATAATTAAGGATCAAATAGTTTGTAATTAAGTTTCAACTTTTCCCCTATTAATTACAACGTTATTTAATCATAGAGTCATTCCACTAAATTACCATGATTGAACTCTCCCTTATTATATATCATTATGAAAGCCACTCTTTTAATGCTCATCCAAACTCCTTGTCATAAGTGTGTTACCCTCATAGGATATCATTAATCTCTTTGGTATAAATATATTCTCCTAAAATGATGTCACTTTATCTCATGGTGATCATTACATCATCCTTTTTGAAAAGTTAATTACTAATAAATAGTAATTTAATCATTTATCTCTAATAAAAATGACCCATCACCACATTACTTTTCATCTATCATGTAATATCAATCAGAGAATATCATTTACCCTTTAGTGGGCTATGAATTCCACTATTGTAGAATGATGCTACATGATGCAAAAGTCGTATACATAACATACCAGCTTTCGGTTCCTTATTTATTTGAACTCAGGCTTTCATTTACACCAAAGTGTGCGAGTCATGCATATTCTGCCCATTATCCACTCAGGATTAAGGTATGTCACGCTATGAACATCACAAATGAATAAATCCATAAAAAGATCTAGGATTTATTCTACTTAGGTCTTGTTCGATGTACTGTTTGTCCATTCAGTCACATCTATGTCTTTATCTTTTAGGAGTCATTCACTCCAATATTAAAGACAAAGTATATCCCCAATAGGACTTAATAGATGTTGTATTAGTCTTTCAATCGATTTACTTAATTTTGATTAAACTAAACTTAATTTTGATTAAACTAAGGATGCGTTTAGGTTATCTACTAATATAAGTTGTCTTTTCGCATAACGATTCGATCACTTAATACTGCTAAAAATTAGTTTAAATGTTAGATAATCAGTGATGTAATATATTCTTTCATTTTTATTTGTGTGCAAAAATGATTGAGGACATTATACAAGCGATATTAATGATACTGATGGGTTTTTATTAAACTAATTTGTTCAAAACATTACAAGCACATAGACGAAATCACTACACTAAGGGCATTAGATCCCAACACTCTAAAGCAATAAATTCTAATTTCATGGTAGATTTAGCTATAAGAGTTTTATTTGTCTGGTTTTCAATTAACTACACCACCGCCAATGGTGGACACTAAATCATCAGTGGATTTTATCTCATCTGAATCTAAAATTTAGTTAGCATCACTGTATCCTTTTAATATAGTGGGTAATCCACTAAATAGAATATTACAATTCATAGTCTTTCTAATATTTCATTAGTCTGACTATAACATCCTAATGCTTATGATTTGGGGTTATGTGCATATATCCTCAAACATCATACATTGTATTCTATATTAGATCGAGTAAAATTTATCAAACTTTCAATAATTTGTGCATACTCAAACTGAGCAATAAGATCACCCCTATTTTCTTTAATTGAGTATTAACATCATAAAAAGTACTCACAAGTTTGACATTTAAGTAACCATACTTTTTAAAAAGTTTCTAAATATAATGTTTTTGTATGCTACATATACAAAATGTAATTTTTGCTTCTCCCATGTCTCAATTCTAAAATAAATTAATCTTTTTAATAATAGAACTAATAATACACACATCATGTAACATCCTGAATTTTTGGGCCTATGCGCTTAATGGGTGAAAATGAGTAATGAGTTAATTTAATTGTTAAGGGTCCAAATTGGGCTCAGGATGTGGTCAAGGCCTTGGTGAAATTTTTGTTTGGGCACTATAGAGTTTTAAAAGGTGGTATCTGTGTTTAAATTATCAAAATGGGCTTGTGGCCCAGTGGTCAGTGGCGCCACTTAGGGAGCAAGGAGGTGACGCCACAACAAAGGAGATAGGGGCCCAAAATTTAAGTTTCATGGATCCCAATTCTTTTAATTTAAGTTAGCTAATTTTCGGCATTTGGGTTAGGTGGAGTGGATGGCAACAAGGCTTAAAAATAGGAGGATTTATATGAATAAGATAATGTACATATTATAGTTGATAATATGGAAGATAAAAGGAGAAAAGATAGGAGCTATCTACAAGGCTAGGAGTTAGCCGAAATTTCTATAAATAGGGAGGGTTTTCTTCTTTATTTTGCGACATTTAGGGTTTCCACCTTTTCTTTCTCTTTTTTCTTCTAAAAGCCGAAAACTCCATTATTCTCTTCTTTCTTCTAAAAGCCGAAAAATCCATTATTCTCTTCTTTCTTCTAAATGCTGAAAACTCTATTATTCTCTTCTTTCTTCTAAAAGCTGAAAACTCCATTACTCTCTTCTTTCCTTTCTTCTAAAAGCCGAATCTCTATAGATTTCTTTGAATCATCTTCTCTTCCTGATTTTCGCAAAAAGCCAGAATCCTTTGGGAGTAGCCAAATCTTCTCTAGTAAATAGATCCCTTAGATCTAAAAGCCGGAAACACTAGTCCCTGAATCTCATATCTCTTTTCGGGATTTCGAGGCAGATAGCAGTGGTGTTGGCTACGGATAGCGTCGACTTAGAGGGTCTCGTTATAACGGTAATCAAGTGTGTAGATCCTTATCACATAATTTTTATTTTGTATTATACCTGTTAGGGGCTAAAAAGCTGAAAAATGAGGCTGTATGAACAGTCGTGTGTAGATCCTTATCACATAAGTTTTATTTTGTATTATACCTGTTAGGGGCTGAAAAGCCAGAAAATAAGGCTGTATGAACAGTCGTGTGTAGATCCTTATCACATAAGTTTTATTTTGTATTATACCTGTTAGGGGCTGAAAAGCCGGAAAATGAAGCTGTATGAACAGTCGTGTGTAGATCCTTATCACATAAGTTTTATTTTGTATTATACCTGTTAGGGGCTGAAAAGCCGGAAAATGAGGCTGTATGAACAGTCGTGTGTAGATCCTTATCACATAAGTTTTATTTTGTATTATACCTGTTAGGGGCTGAAAAGCCAGAAAATGAGGCTGTATGAACAGTCGTGTGTAGATCTCTAACACACTATTAATCCTGTATGTATGTCTATATATATATGTTAGGGGCTGAAAAGCCGGAAAATGAGGCTGTATGAACAGTCGTGTGTAGATCCTTATCACATAAGTTTTATTTTGTATTATACCTGTTAGGGGCTGAAAAGCCGGAAAATGAGGCTGTATGAATAGTCGTGTGTAGATCCTTATCACATAAGTTTTATTTTGTATTATACCTGTTAGGGGCTGAAAAGCCAGAAAATGAGGCTGTATGAACAGTCGTGTGTAGATCTCTAGCACGCTAATAATCTGTATGAATATATATATGTTTATGTTATGGGCTAAAAGCAGGAAAATGGGCTGTGTAAACAGTCGCGATACCCAGAAAGGGTAAGCAAAGGATGCCAGGTATGTAACCATAGAAACTTCTCTATGTGTATCAATGTATGTGAAAGACTATAATCTTTTGGGTAGTATATTGTCTGATTTTGCATGAATGTATGCATGGGATGGGTTTGATATGAAAAGGGGAAGAGCATGATTGGTCACATGGTGATCGGTGGTAGAAAACCCACCTAATGAAATGTTAGATCACATGGTGACTGGTGGTAGAAAACCCACCTAATGAAATGTTAGATCACATGGTGATCGGTGGTAGAAAACCCACCTAATGAAATGTTAGATCACCTGGTAATCGGTGGTAGAAAACCCACCTAATGAAATGTTAAGGTCACATAGTGATCGGTGGTAGAAAACCCACGTAATGAAATGTTAGGTCACTTGGTGATCGGTGGTAGAAAACCACGTTAAAATTCCTGATTGATAGGAATAGGCAGTACGACTGTCGTTTTGGTGTGTAGCGGATGGAGGGTTGATTGTAGAAATCCCCAATGTGTGATGGTTGGTACGGGTTGGTGTGTAGAGGATGGGATTCTAGGATGGGTTGGGCTTTGCATCATTTATTATCTGTCATGTGATTATGATTGTTGCCATTGTGTATGGGCCAGGGCTCATAATGTGTTTGTGGGCCCAAGCCTTTTATGTGTTTTCGGGATTTACACACTGAGTCTTGGTGACTCACCCTATTATTTTTCCTTAACTTTTCAGATGAGCAGTAGATCGTGGACATGGGAGCCGAGACGGACTTAAGGGGCCATCAAGTCTTTTTATTTTCATAGATTATTTTCGGTTTTCCTTTAAGTATTATTTTGGAAATATTTAGGTAATAAGGCCCCATAGTTTATATTCGCCTAAGTAGTTTTTTTAATATTTGCAACTTATTAATTTATGTTAGGAGTTTATTTATACCAAATAATAATAATACAAGGTTTCTTTTCAAATGTCACTTATTTATTCAAATATTGCCTAATAACTATGATTTTCTAAAACCAACTTAGCAAAAGATTTTAACGTTCAACCCGTAGCATACCAGATCTGGTCGAAACGTATGGGCCGGGTTTGGGGTGTTACACATCAATTAAGCACAAATACAAACATTTAACCTTTTAAACTATAAAATTGTATGCTACACTATGTTTAGCACGCAACCATAACTCATATTATTTTTCTTTAAATTAAAAGGTATAATCTTTAGACACCCCCTCATTTTTAAACATTTGAAGTTAGAAGCTATAATCTTCAAAACATAAGATGTCTTATCATTTTCATATGAGGAATCTAACACACACAATATGCAAATAATTTCCAAGTATATTTGAATTAACAAGCATAAATTTTAGCAAGTAATTTAATGTCATAATCTTGTTTTAGTTACACAATATATATTCACAAATTCTATTATTAGCATGCCATATAGATCATGATATTTCAATTAAGCAAGTAGATAGACTATCTTTGTCATTAATAATTTCTAAAACAAACAACAAATAATATATGGTTACAAAAGTTTTTTTTTTTCACAAAAGTATATTTTTCATTATGACCTTGTCACATTCAAAGGAAACTTTCACTTCAACTTTTCTTAATAGTCCATCAAAAACCAAATCGGTTCCAACATTACGAATATGAAGCACCTCACTTAAGATAAGGTCTTTCTAGATGTAAGTTTGAACGGAACCTTGCCTTTTCTAAGCACATTAATCGCACCACGGCATATGAGCATAGACTAGAGAATTAGCACAAAATATAAGGATTTAAAAGCAAATTTTACGGAAAATGTGACTAGGGATGAGCAAAATTTAATTCAACTCAAATAATCAAATTCAAATTCAAATTTTGAATTATTTGAAACGAATTAATCGAGTTAATTGAATCAACTCAAAAAAAAAATTTCGAATTTTGAGTTCGAATTGAGTTGAATTTTCGAATTCGATTAACTTGAATAATTCAAATAAACCAAATATCAAACCCTTTTACTTTTCCCCCCAAAACTTTTACTTCTCTCGGACTCTAAAACTTTTTTCCTTTTACTTTCTCCAAAACTTTTACTTTCCCAAACCCCAATTTCTTTTTCAAATTTATGTCTACTACTTATATTATTGAACTGTTTAATCATGTTGAATCTTTATCAAGTTCTGTTAAAATTGAATTATTGATGATGCCATAAAATATTCGTGTTAAAATATTCTGTTGGTATCAATTTCACATTTTATATTTAAAATATTTTTATTAAAAAATCACATTTTTTACATTTAATATATTTTTTAATTTCAAAATATAAGGTGACAAGAATCAGAAGATAATTGAAGCAACTAAGCAAGCAAAGAAGCTAACATGTATATAAAAGATTAATAAATAAATTATGAGGGGATGAAAGTTAATAACAAATTTAGTTACGCTGGGTGCAAGTGGCTATAAGGACCCAAAGTCATTTTTTTTAATTTAACTCGAACAAATATGTCTGATTTGATTCGATTTGAATTCCATCTCACTCAACTCGATTCGAGAAAATTTTAAATCGAGTTCAGATGATAAAATAGGATTCATCAACTTGATTAACTTGAAATTTTTTCCATTTGATTCGATTGAATGCTCACCCCTAAGTGTGACAGGTCAGATGTAATATTTATAAGTGTTACAATGGAACACTCTGAGTATTCCAAGGATCGAATTCAAGGGATTGCCAAATTGGTAAATGCGTTTATAAAGTTAATTATGAGTTAAGCAATTCCTAATCTAGTTGAGTCGAAAACTATTAGCACAACCAAATAAAATGAGATTTAAGATAATTCTAAGTTAAATTAAACAAACTAATCTAATTTTCTTCCCTATTGTTTTAGATGATGTAAATGATAAAACAATGGTCAGTTGATTAGTCAATTGCTAATTAAACTAATAACCTATCCCGATTATATCACTTGCTACTCCTAACTAAGAATCTCCTCTCAGTCCCACTAGTCGGTACAATTATATCAAACTATCTAATGATAAACTTTCCTTCTGGCCTTGTTTATCTAGATTTTCCACTAAAGATGTAAATTCTAGAGTATTAAGCATTTCAATATAAAAGAAAACCTAACAATCAAGTATAGACATTAACTTAATCTCACAATCAATCCATCAATTAACCAACAAGCAATATCAACACATAATAAAGTTTAACACTCAAATAAACATTTCATCGAATAGTTGATATGCACAATATAAAGGTAAAGGTAAGAAATGTTCGTTTAGATGTGGAATCAATGGAACCCTAAAAGCTTGGTCTATCTTCATTTAAAAAAGTCTTGAACAAGAAGGAAGAAATAAAACAAAAATAAAATAAAATCTATTCTAAAAAGAAAAGAAAATGAAAATAAAAATAAGAAGAAAAGAAAAGAAATATTGTTAAATGACTAAATGTCCAACCTAATTTCTTACACTAGTCTAGCCACCCAATAGTTGATATAATGTGGTATTTATAGGAAAAAAAGTATTTTACATAACATTGACAATTATGTCCTTGAAAGAAAAGTCACTTAAGCTTGTATGAACACAAAATTGCCCTTTAAAGTTTTGGCCCCATCAAAGTTAGTGTCGCGACATCCACATACTAGTGTCGTGACATTAAAAGCAAATTACTCCAATGATGCTTTTGGGCTTCAATGCTACGGCAACAACCCTTTAGTGTTGCAACATCATTCTCAGGCAACTTGATTTCTTCATTTGCAGGGGCTATGGCTAGTGTTACGACCTTGCTAGGCCATAGTTGCGACCTTAGGAGTTGTTGACGCGGCACCAACACTTTAGTGTGGCGACTTCAAAGATAGTCCACTTAGATATGTAATTTGGTGAAGTCCAACTCCTTGATTGATGGCAAAGGCATTGGTGTCGCAACATCAACACCTTGGTGTAACTTCAGAGATAGTCTACTCAAATATACAATTTGGTGAAGTCCAACTCCTCGGTTGATGGCAAAGGCATTGGTGTCGTGACACCAACATATTGGTGTCATGACTATGACTTTAGTTTATGTTCTTCTCCACATTTTCGCATCAACCAAGTGCCTGAAACAAACTTCACTCAAATATTAAGTTCCTAATGGCATAAACTTGCCATTTTATTCAAAAAAAATATAAAAATGTAATAAAAACTAAAATTAAGCATAAAATCTCATAATCATGGAAAATTAATAAAATATGGTATAAATTACTTAAGAATAAGATTTTTAAGTATTTAAAGAGCTTAATTTAATGTATATAAATACGACAAATCACATATGTGCAATTTCAAGAGTCTCTAAAATAAATAGCCTCTTCTCTCTCTTCCGCTTGAGAGTAGGACGCAAAGATATTTTAATTTCTACAAATGTGCCTAGTGGCACTACTGTCTATCACCTACTCTTTCATATTAGTCACAATATTGATTTGTGAAATGACCACAAAAATTTTTATAATTTACATCGAGTTACATAGTAGCCTAGTTTGTCATCATAATTGGGTACGGAATAGTGAGCATAGTTGATAAATAAAGCATCGGGTAGGTTCCCAAGAAAAAGACGTGGTGTGCATGACACTGTTAAATACTAAGTATTTCCTAGTCAAAACTGTTCCTACACATGCACTTTCACAGTACACGCACACGCACATGTGCACGCACACACACACACACACACACACACACACACACACACACACACACACACACACACACACACACTTCAAAGTATGTTTTGAAAAATAAATTAATTAACCTTACATACTCATTCAAATCCAATAATGTTGTAAACAATAAATTCTCATAATAGTTACAATTTAGTACAACTTTAAAAATTGAGTCAATTTATTAAACAAACTTCAAATTAAACCCGATGTTCAATTTAATATCTTATCATTAAAACCTTATTCTCTAAACTTATGACTTAATCCATATTAAAGATAAAACTAATATTAACTAAATACAAATAAATTCACACTATTATTACATTAACAATTTCACTTTATTAAACTCTAATTTAATGTCTACCAATTTTCCAATAATAATAAATGAATTCATGTAATATAAAATAATGGTTTCATGCTTTATTCAAACAATTAATCATAGAAATAACATTTTTTTTGGTGATAGAAAAGAAAATATACAGCTAGTTAAGTTATACTAAAGGGATTGTCTATAAACTCATACAGCCCTTCTTCCCTAATAAAGGTTGTTTTAGCTCTTCGATCTGCTTCAACATTTTCTTCTCCAGGGATGTAATAAAGTTCCCATCTTTTGAAATTCTTCAAGAGATGGTGGATGCGCCTAATTATCGTTGACTTTGAGGGTATTGATTTCAGAATCTAGATTGCTTTAATAGCCTCCAAGCTGTCTATTTGTATAAACAATTCAATTCCTTGTTTTTATTGCATCAGTGATAAGCCATCCAAGATATCTCATAATTCAGTATCAAGTATTGAGCATTTCCCCAACTGTCGACAAAACCCAATGATCTAATCTCCGTGGTTATCTCTCAAGATCCTTCATGCAATAGCATAGCCTGAATCTGTTTTGACAGAACCATCAATTCTTAGTTTCATCAAACTGTCTATTAGGAAAGCCTCTTCTCTCATCTTTTGTTTCACATTAGAATTTCCTTTGGGTAAGGATGCGTACTGTTTTGCCCAGTTGTATGAAACTTTGATGATCTCTTCAATACTACATGGCACTCCTCCAAAAATAACATATTTTACATGTGATCAGAATGCTTTTCTTTTTCAAAATTAAATCAACTCTATCCTTTTGAAAATATCGATATCGATATCGTTCGGATACAGGAAACAAGATGACAGTAAAAGTAAGCACATGGAACATTCATGAGAACATGACACAGGTAACATTAAGAAAATAATGGTAACAACGACCATGGGCACCGATAGTGTGGACAACATCCAGCCATGAAATTATCCTTAAGATTGTTGGCAAACATTGCATCAAATAGACAAATTGGGGATATGAGTTGAATAACTTGAGGAATGTTGGGCATTGTCCTTAAGGATATTTCGCCATGTTGCATACCCCCCAATATTCAACAAGTTCTTCAGTTATAAAAATGGGCAAGAATCAATAATACATCATGACCAAAAAAACTCAATAATCTCAAAATGATGGAGAGGGCGAGTGAGAGGAGAAGGATATAGTTTTTTAAGGTGTGTATAGTATGAAAGTGAGGTAGGGTTAGGACTAAGAAAAAAAACGATTAAATAAACAACTGACCCAAATCAAGGTATTTGGACGATTTATGGAATGCAAATTCAAAAATCGCGATTAATCGAAACTGAACTGAGTTATGTTTTTATTTAATATATAGTTTATTTAATTTTTTATGATATAAGAATAACTACTTTATATTTTAAATAGTGAACATAATTTAAAAGTTCTTGAAAAATTATTATTTTTTAGAAATATTTATGAAAAAAAACTTGAAATTTTGGCAAATAGTATTCAAGATCCATAAAACAAAGCCCATTTTATCAAAATAAGTCTGAACAATCAAAACAAAAAAAATAATATGAAAAAACCGATAACCGAATCAAACCAAAGCAAATTATGATGAATGATTAAAAAAATTTAAAAAACTCGACCGAACCGAACCGATATCACCCCCAAGTAGGATATTTATAGGACTTAAAGTGGCTCAATTCTTGTGCATGTGAGTCCATTCTCTCAACTTGATTCTTACTAATATTAAGGTATTTTCTTAACAACATAGGATTTAATTCTTTTGAAATATTTCTGTAAGACCCAATTTTTGCCCGACCCATTTTAAAGCCAAAAATAAAATAAACCAAAATAAATAAATCCCATTAATAAATGTCCAATTACACACCCAATAAACAGCCCATCAGTCATTTAGTACAAATCTATTATTACACCCAGACCCAATAAATTAAAACTTAATCACTAGACTAAACTAGCCCAATTCTAAGCCAGCCCGAATGGCCCAGATACAGAACAGAACCAAGTGGCCCAAGTGGTCCAATAGTGGAGCAATCTGGGAAACCTTAGAAGCTTCGGGAGTCTCCTAGTGCCTTCTCCGCAGCTACTCCCCACGCGCGCCTCTTGAGCTTCCCGTGTGCACCCACGCACGCCTCTAGAGCTTCCTAGAATACTCTAGCAGCCTCCAACCCCCACGTGCATTGAAACACCCCACACCCGGCCCACGAGCCTGGACCGGATCTGGTATGTTCCTCAAGTAAACAGGTTCAAAGTTCTTTTGTTTCTTAGGAAAAACTTGTGCAAATTTTAAAAAAAATATTGTTTTGGGTTGGGCTTGTGTTGAAAACTAATTTATCTTATATTGAAATCCATTTATTTAGAGTGACAAACATTTAGGGTTTGTTTAAAATAATTTTATTTAATCCATTAATTAATAATAGTTCGTAATCATAATAAATAAAAGTAAAAATAAACAAGTTTAGCTATGGCCTTATTACATCAGATATTCCCAAAACCAAAATTTTAAAATACTTAAAATAAAATAAAAGTCCAAATTATAAAAATTTCCTTGCTGTGCATGGCCACCCCTAAGCTTCTGCCGAGCCCGGTCCATTACTGTTCGTCACCTGAAAATAGTCCCACAACGGGGTGAGTCAAACAGACTCAATGTGTAACCAACACTAAAATTTAATAGATTTAGGCATACCATACAAATCATGTTCACATAATATTTCAAGATAATGATGCAATCCCAAACCCAAACCTAGATGCCATCCGCTACACATCCCCGTACCAACCTGCACACCGTGGGGACTACTAAGTCAACCCTCCTTCCGCTACACTCCATCGAAGGCAGTCGCTGCAGTCGACGTGCTCATCGCCCATATAAAATTCGTGGCATAGCCACCAGATTAAATAATCGTGTCATGAGACACCACGTTCAGATAATGTAACCGAAGTTACCACATTCAGATAATGTAACCGAAGTTACCACATTCAGATAATGAGACCGAAGTCGTCACATTCACTTCCCCTTTCTCATATAACCCGAATGCCCCCTTTTTATTCATATCATACATATCATACTTAAATTCACATTCATGTCACTTTTCACATGTTAAAATATAACATATTTCATAATCCTAGTAGGAGTAGGAAATGTACCTGAGTACTTTGTACCACATCAGGGTACCTTAGCCATATTCACATTCTTATACATACTTATATTAAATATTGCCATAAAACGTATTAAAAGATAGTGGGGATTACACACCTGATTTGCTTAACAATTCCTTGAAATCCCGAAAAACCGATCTATTGCTTTAGATCCCAATTCCTACATTTGGTAACCTTAATATGTTAGCATAAAGCCTATTCGGCTATAAAACCAAATCCTAGTAGGATTTGTATTCTTAAAACCTACCTTGAATATTGAAATCCAAAAATAGTCACTTGACGTAGATCTTGAGATCCCGAATGATCTCCTCCTTGTAGTCGACAACAGCCGAAATCCAAAGAGGACCCTTCAAAGTTTCGGCCATGGAATCCTAAAGGAGTTAGATTCCTATATTTCAGCTAAAAAGGAGAGATTGAAAATCAAATAACAGTTGATCTTACCTCTATGGATGAAATCGGCAACACCCTTCTGTCACAACAAAGATTCGGCTTTGGCTTTAGTGAACAATCGACTAGGTTCTAACAATTACCTAGTTTCGGCTTTTGAAAGAAAACTATGAGAAGAAGAAAAGGATTCGGCAATGGTAGAATTTCGGCTTTTGGTGCTATGAAGAATTCGGCTAGGTTTGATTGTGTTTTTGGTTTTGAAAAAAAAATAAAAGAGAAGAGAAGGGAGGCTAGGGAATTCGGCAGAGAGAAGAGGAGGAAGAAAAATTGATGAGTAGCCCTATTTCTTTCCTTTTATAGCCGAAATTACTACTCAGAATCCCTTACTTGGCCACCACTCTTCTATTTGATAGCTTTATCCTTTTAATTATCACAAAATAAAAGAATTAATCCAACAATTATCTCTTGAAAATAATGATAAATAAATCCATTATTTATCTCCTATTTAGACGAAATTTAAAGAGAATAAGACTCCTCTTTTAGAAGCCTTGTGCCGTCCACCTCTCTGCTTCTGGAAGCAAAAATAAAATTTCTTTTATTTGCTACCCATGTGACTCGAACTCAGGCCCAACACCTTTGCATGTGGCGCCATTTCCAGAGGCACTAAGTGGCATCTCCAGGCCACTTTTCCAAGCCCGTTTGTGTGTCAAATTCCTCCTATTAATTTTCTTAAGGCCACCTTGCCTTAATTTCCTCTTTTTAAACTTTAAAACTTGACATTCTTTACATTTCCAAGTTTCCAAAAATTTTCGTTTGCCTCCTTTAAGCTTAACATTTCCTTACATTTCCAAGTTTCCAGAAATGTTCACTTTCCTCTTTTGAATCATTTCCAAATCATTTCCTTACATTTCTTAGTTTCCAAAAATGTTCACTTTCCTCTTTTAAACTTAACATTTCCATACATTTCCAGGTTTCCAAAAAAATGTTCAAAACACATTCATAACACATAAGACATGTCATTTCGTACAATTAAACCAAAAATGCATAGGCCCTTTTCAGGATGTTACATGCATAGCCTCGTCACCGCCTCAGCAACGGGCTCTCCCACGAACGAGTGCGCAACTACACTTACACCTACAAAACAAATACAGTAGAGCAAACAACACATCAAATAACAACAAAGAATAACAAAGATTAAAGGATTTTTGTATTTTATTTTTTATTTATTTTCGGCTATATAAAGCCGATTCGAAGGATTGTAAAGAGGGGGGAACCCCATTTTTTGTACACACAGAAACAGATATACAAAAAATACAAAATCAAAAAAAGATTAAAAGGTGATTTTCTCGTTTTTTTTTCCTCTTTTCCTTTTTATCTTCTTTTATTGATATCGATTTATGAAAAAAGAAGCAAGGAGGAGAAGATTACCTTAGTTAGATCCTGCCCTCGTTCTCTCCGTTGCGATCAGGGTTGGACGATAGTTGATCGGATCTGGCTTTCGTGGATCACCTCTCGCCGTTGGCAGTGGCGTTTGGATGGTTTGGGACTGCGGCTGAGAAAGAAATAGAAAAGGGAGTTAGGGTTTGATTTAGGAATAAACAATCTGATTAGTTTAAGGTTTATTAGGTAAACGAAATAATGCAAAACGGCACCGTTTAGGAGGGTGTAGGATCCGTGCGTCGACCCGCTTTGTGACTCGGATCCGCCCCTTTCCGCTCTAAAGGACTATTTATGCAATTGATCCCTCCATTCTCTAATTCTTTTGCAATTCCGTCCTATTCGAACGCAGCGTTTTAGCTAGTTAGAATATTTTCCGGTTTAGTCCTCCATTATTTGATTACATTTTAATTCAGTCATTAACTCTGTTTAAATTTTTATAATATAGCTTGTTAACTTTATTTTTACCTCAATTAAGTATTTTTTTTCTTTAGTCTATAAAATTTATCCATTATTTATTTTCAAAAGCTGTTTTAATAAATTATTTTGAATGTTTTAATTTACTCTAAACTTTCATTTATATATATATTTTTATTTTATTCTATAAATACTTGATTTCAAAATATCCTTTTATATGTCTCTTTGTCTTAATATTTTGTATAATATTCAACTTAAACATTCTTCTATATGTATTACTAATTCATTTGTATTAAAATCACCTTATTTTATTTATAATTAATTTCATATTATTTTATATATTTACTTTCTCTTAAATCTATTTACACATATATTATATTTTAAATATATATGTAAATATACAATCGCTCTTTTAAAAATCTTATTTTAAATTATATTTCATATCAAACACTTTTCTATAGTTTTTTTAATATTATTTATAAAATTTATTTTGAATAAGTATACTTGTTTTTAGATTATCTTGTATATTGCATGTTCTAAATTTCTTCTTATAAAATAGTCATTTCACAAATTCATTCATAGAATTATAGAATTGATTAATGGTTTATTTTCTAAATTGTTGCACAAAATTGTTAATTTCAAATATTTATAATTTAAGTCTATTTTATTATTCAAAGGTTTGTTCTATATTCTATTAGTTTCCTTCCATGCGACATTGATTGATAATATTATTTTGAATATATTATGTTATGAAATTACCGTTCTTGTACATATCGAATTGTATGTTCATAACATTATTCTTGTCATCTATTTGTATAAATGTTGTATTCACCTAATATTCTTTCCAAACTCGATACCATATTTTCGTTTCTCATTATCTAGTGATTCAATAAAAGCATTTCGAGTCGATTTTAAAATCATTTATTCAAAGTTTCAAAATAAGGTAATATTTGTGGGTTCGGAAATTCGAAGAAATTGTGCCCAATCGTGCTGGGTGTAGTTTTTTGTTTGACCAAATAAACGAATACCCTTTCAAATTTTGTTCATATTTTCGAAACAAGGCAATATTTGTACATTTGGAAATTTGAAGAAATCGTACCCAATCGTGCTGGGTGTGGTTTTTTGTTTGACCAAATAAACGAATATCCTTTCAAATCGTGTCCATATTTTCAAAACAAGGTCATATTTGTGCGTTTGAAAATTCGAAGAAATTGTGCCCAATCGTACTGGGTGTGGTTTTTTGTTTGTCCAAATAACCAAGTACCCTTTCAAAATTTCAATACATGTGCTTGGAGAATTTTGGGGATGATCTTGAATTCGAGGACTCAGATTGTCGTGTCCAATCATGCTGGATGTGATACTCTATTCCTTCGGAACAAGGGAATCTCAATATTCAATCAAGTTATTTAAAATTATAGAAAAAAGAATAGAATTTCAAAATCATTTCAAACTTTTCAACATTAGGACATCAATTAATCAATTTGGTACCAATTTTGGGCGTTGCGAGGGTGCTAATCCTTCCTCGCACATAATCGACTCCCGAACCCTTTTTCTTCTTGAAATTCGTAGACCAAACTTTATTTTATAGATGACCCGATCACACCTAAACAAAAAGGATTGGTGGCGACTCCATGTTTTTAAAGTCGATTCTCGTTTTTTTAAAACCCGATAAAAAATGGTTTCGAGTGCTTGGTGACTCCACTAGGGACTGGTTGAGAGTCAGGCCATAAATTGATTAATTTTTGTCCTTTTGATTGAAAGTTTGGAAAATCATTTTGAAATCATGTTTCTTTTAATGCATTTGTTTGTGCTATAATGTTGAGTCTCATGAAATACTTTGGCATTGCATGACCGTTGTGGTCACACCTTTAAGTGGGAGTGAGAAACTATGCCTTTGTGAGGTTTTCACCTCCGCATGGGCTAGTAGACTGCTTCCGGAATACATCCGTACCTATGTGCTTCGTGAGATTTTCATCTCCGCATGGCCATAGGGAATGAACCGAACTAGATCCATATGAGCATATAATGGGTGAGGATTGAGGAATCTGCTGGTTCAAGTACCCCCTCTTTAGAACTAAACCACATATAGAGAGACCTAGGAGCCCACCTTAAGTAGAGCCGCGCCAAAACCTAGTGGTCACTCATTTTGGTAATCTATTTTGGTTGTTTATGTTTCTTGTGCTAACATGTTTTGTGTTGTTTATGTTTGCATTGCATTTCATGCATGTGCATTACATCATTTGCATTACACTATTTTCATTACATTGCATCGTTTGCATTAGTTTTTACAAAATGACCTTGGTTAGGTGAAATATTTTCAGTTAACCTAGATGACATGGAGCAAAGGTTAGAGAGATTAGAGCAAAGGAAAATACAAATGCAATAGCAGTTGGCTGAAATCCAACAGGATATGCGAGATCAAATGAACATAATGCACCAGTTAACCCAATTACTAATCGGAGGGCTTAAAAAAAGGAGCAGCCTAGTGGTCGACAGTGTGGATGATGATGAAGACATTGTTTATTCTCCAATGAGTGTCTCGGCCCAACCAGACGTACCCCCGCAAGGGGCACCGGTCATTATCAAACCCCAATGTCAGATTAATACCTCGGCACTATTGAATTTTCCGATGGGCTCAAGTTTTAACTTGGAGGATGATCGAGCCAAACGGTTGTACTGACAGAAACAAAAGAAAAAGGAGAGTGGACTTTAAAAGCCCCGAAGAAAGAGGAAAATAAAGCGAATAATACGAGAAGGTATAACAAGGGCCATTCAGAGCCGATTACAGTAAGCCAGCCAAGAATGGTGATTACCAACCATCAGGTCTTTCCAAGGCAAGAACCCGATCCAAGATCGAACTCGGAAAAACACCAGTTCGCGTCCATTCCAATCTCGTATAAGGAGCTGTATCAAAATTTATTTGATTCACATGTGGTGGCCCCTTTTTACTTAAAGCCGTTGCAACCCCCATACCCCAAATGGTATGATGCAAATGCTCAGTGCGAATATCATGCAGGGATTGTAACATCCTAGAATTTTTCTTTTTAGTCACTTTCCTCCAATGCTTGCCATTCAAATTCAATAATGGCCACCTTACCCATTATATCAATACTCCATGATTATCCATGTCATTCCACCATCTTTTGTTCATTTTAAGTGCCACCATTAGCTTATTATGTCAATACTTCATCAAGCATTAGGAAATAAAAAAAAATTTAACATGGGACTCCTTTAGATGGCAACCACTCACGTTGCTAATGAAGGAGTTGGTTGTTGAACAATTTTTTTTTATTAGCAAGATGGGGGACAACCAAAAATGGATGAAGGGGAAAGTAAAGGGAACAAGTGAAATTTTAATGGAAGATGTTATGGAAAGTATGGGTGGCAAATTGTTGGCCATTTTAGCTATGTATGTGGACGGTTTTTGGGGCTTAAGGGCATAGCTGAATTTTGTTAGTGTTTTGGTAAGGTTTTAGTGCTAATTCCATTAGCATCAAGTGTGCATATTCTCTTATTTCTTTCTTCTTGTTATCGAATGTAGATCAACAATTGAGACCAAAATTTGTTCTTTCATCTTTCTAGAAAAAAAAAAACCAAGCTAATGAACCATTCTCCTTCTTCTTTCTTTTCTTTTTCGCAAAAACCCTTCAAGCTTCTCTTCTATTCTAATCCTTTCACCATAGCCGAATATTGTGCCCATTATTCCTCCATAACCGAACTTTCATCCCTTCTCTATTTCTTCTTCTCATTCGTATTAACACTCGATATATTCTACCTTCAGACATAGTGGTAAGTGATTCAAGTGTAAGTGATACGAAATCTTTTGTAAATCCGAGGCTAACTTTTGGTTGGTATTGTTCTAGGTCAACGACGAGTGGTTCGTTAGGAAATCGAAATCAGGTGTGTAATCCTGTACCTTTCCGAATATATGTTTAAAATGGTGTGTAATCTCACATCTCTTTGAATGTTTGCATAAAATGTTCTGTGGTTCGTTCGAAAGACCAAAAAGCCAGAAACTGGCATCTGTGACCACTCGACGTACGCATGTTCGAAGTGGTAATCGTATTTTGCAATGAAATAGTTTTGGTTAGCAGCAGTGATGTGGATTTGAAAAATCACCAAAAATAATGGAAATTGAATTAAAAAGTGAAGAAGATATGGATTGAAAGATAATTTAGTCTATTTTCTTATAAAAGAAACAGAAAAAGCAAAGGATTAGTATATTTTGAGATTTTTAGATTTTTGTGAGACTAGTTCAGAGTGATTTTGAGATCCCTTGTTCTGACTTGGAAAAATCATTAAAAATTGATAAAAACTAATTTTGGCTCATAATTTATATGGTTAGATTCCTTAATGAGTCTATTTGTATAAAAAACAAACTAGAATATCATTTAAATTCTGTACAAAAAAATAATTAAATTTTAGTAAAGAATGGTCGGAATTGCCAGACAGCAGAAAAGGGGAGACTTTGAGGAATAAACTGTACTAAATGGATAGGCCAAAAATTTTGGAAATTTACAGTAGAAAGATATACGAGTCTAGCTTCAAGGAATATTTACGGATTTAGATTTCGAGTTTCCCAACTCAAGTTATAGTCAGTTTAGTCAGTACAACGCAGATGGACAGTTTCGATTTTTATGCCTCAAATTAGTAATTAAGCCTAAGTTTGGAAAATTTCCATCATACCCTTAGAGGGTAAATTACCGAATTACCCTTAGTGGGTATGATTACCAAATTATGAAATGCCCTTACGGGCCGAGTTATTACGAAATGTCCTTATGGACCGAATTACGAAAATACCCTTTATGGGCCAAATTGAAATATGTTGCTATATGGGCCCAAATGTGATATTTACTATATGGGCCAAATGTGATATTTACGATATGAACTAAATGTGATATGAGATAAATGGGCCATGCGAATTATTTGATAAATGTGCCAGAGTGTGAAAATTTGAAAAAGGCCTCATGTGATTAATAGGCCAAAATTGCTAGATCGTTAAATGGGCTAAAATGCTATTTTGACTAATGGGCCAAATTGATAACTTGTAATATGGGCTTTTGTTGAAATTTACCATATGAATATATTGTTATGCATTATATATATATATATATATATATATACATGATTGCATGGGTTGGGATAATTGACGAAGAGAAGAAAGGCCTGTTGCCAAAATCTAGTTCGGTGGCTCTGCCACAAATATTTTAAATGGCTTAATGCCTCTAGTTCGGTGACTCTGTCACAATCTAGTTTGGTGGCTCTGCCACAAATATTTTATTCGGCTTAATGCCTGCGATTGGTGTGTTGGCGAGGTGGGTTGATGTGATCCCCACAGGTGTGCTGGTTGGTACGGGTGGTGTGTAGCGGATGGAAACTAGGTTTGGTTTGGGAATTTCATATCACATGCATATTATATACATGTTATTATGATAATTGTAAATGGGCTTAGGCCCAAAATATTGCTATGTGTGTTCCGACCCAGTGGATGATGGTAAGGGGATTATACACTGAGTTCTTGTAACTCACCCCCTTTCTCTTAACCCTTGTAGGTAATGCTCCGTAGTGAGGACTTGGGCCCATGAATGACTCGGTGGAGGCTATACTTCCGAAATGGTGTTATCAAATTTTAAATTTCTATTTTCGTTTATTAATTTTCTATTTTGGTTTAAATTGTAATAAGACCTCTGGAGTATTTTATTATTTACTTCTTGGTTGGTTTACTTATTATTTTGCTTAAATTGTTTTAAACGTGAATTTTTCTAAATACTTAAATAAAGGTTTTCCAAAATCGATTGACAAATGGATTTCATAATAAACTTTATAAATATTTTAACACGGAAGTTATCTCTCGAATTATCAAACGATATTTTCAAAAGTCACGGATTTAAAGTTCAATTCATTGATTTGTTTCATTAATCTTTCAAAAATACTTGTATTTTATCAACGTTTCTGCAATGTTTCAAGATGCTTTTGCAACTCTTTATCAAACGTCACATTTTCGCAAATTGTTATTTCAAATATGCTTTTGCAACCGAAAAGGTTTATTAAAGATAATTATGTTTTCACATAAACATAATTGCTTAAGTGTTTTGGGTTTTAACAAAGAGGCTATAATTCTCAAACAAGTTTTTAACAATTGCAAAGATGGTTTTTTTGAAAAACACCTCCATGTGGCACGCCAGATTCGGGCCTAACTTCTAGGCTGGGTTTAGGGTGTTACATCTTATGGTATCAGAGCCCAGTTCAAACTCAGTTATGGTTTGGGTTCAAAAACATTTATGGTACAAAACTGTTTCGAATTATAGAACTTATATTTTTTTTTTAAAAAAAGGGTAGTATGGCACCACGAGTATCCGGCACCAAGTTAAGTAAGTGTATGTGAATTGAATAATTCTTATTATTGTGAAATGACTATAAGAACACTCTAGAACTTTTAGTTTTAGGTGTTGAAACTATAGAGATTGAGACTATAGGACGCGTTTACGAAAACAACTCTATCTCTTATATCTCATAAAATATCGTTAATAAATACTGAAAAAGTATACTGATTCATAAAACTTGTAATCAGATTAAACCGAAATACCCAATATGAGCACTAGAGAACGTGGACGTGGACGTGGTAAACGTGGCCGTGGTAGAGGCCGAGGTGCTAGGGTTGCGTCTGAAGCGTCGGGCCTTATGCCGGAAATGGATGCACCTGTGTCACCTGGGAGTGAGACTGGATCTCATGATCATACGAGAGAGGATAATGCTTTGAGTCAAGCAACGTTGTGATTCCTAGAAAGGGTCACTAGGGTTAGAACTGGTCTAACAATTCGTGGATCAATCTCGGAACGACTTAAATCAAGTGGTGCCGAGGTTTTTAGAGGTGCCTCGGGTGTAGCTCTGAATGTTGCGAAATATTGGCTCGAGGCTGTAGAGTGGATTATGGATGATGTGGAGTGCACTGCCGAGCAGAAACTGAGAGGGGCTGTGTCCTTGCTAAGGGACAAGGCGTATCAATGGTGGCTTACGGTTCGAGAAGGCACCGAGGCTGCATTGATTACTTGGGATTTCTTCAAAGCTGCTTTCCAAGGGAAGTACGTCAGGACAAGTTATGTAGATGCCTGAAGGAAGGAATTCCTGAATTTTGTTCAAGGAAATAAGACGGTGGCAGCCTACGAGGCGGAATTTCTTCGCTTAAGTCGTTATGCTCGCACTATAGTATCGACCAATCATGAGCGCTGTGTACGCTTTGAAGATGGACTGAATGATGAGTTACGGGTACTGATAGCCCCACAACAAGTACGGGCTTTTGCCTCGCTTGTGGAGAAAGCCAAGATAGCCGAAGAGGCTAAAAACTTAGAACGCCAGAACCGGGAAAGAGTTAGAGGCAAGAGGAATATTAAGTATACGGGCTCTGCTAAAAGGTTCCAGAAGAGGCCCCGAAATGATGAGCTAGCTCAAGCTAGAGCACCTGTGACTACCAATCAGAGTCGAGACTATGCTGATTGTGGGAAGCGGCACCATGGGGAATGCTGGAGGAAAACTGGTGCCTGTTATAAATGTGGTTCCAAGGATCACCAGTATAAGAATTGCCTTCGACGGACTGATACAACTCCAGAAGCTCGTAACCCTGATGCTCAACCAACTAGAGGCACGCAACAGCCACCGAGAGGCCGTGGGCCAGGTCGAGGTGGTAATGGCGGTGGTCGTGGTCAAGGTGCACCTGGTAGAGGTAATGGTTTCAGAGGTAACGTGGAGGCAAGACAGCTAGGGTTAGTCTATGCGGTCAGACGTCGGGAGGATGGCGATGCACCTGATGTGATAATTGGTACGTTCTTCATCTTTGATGTACCTGTTACTGCTTTGATAGATATCGGATCTACCCATTCATATGTTGCTAGTGCTGTATCTGGAAACCTGAATATTAGATCTGAGATTTCTGATAGAGAGATGATCGTAATTAGTCTTTTAGGGCAGTCAGTGATAGTAAATAAATTGTTTAGAGATGTACCTTTAGAAGTTCAAGGAGAAACATTTTTGGCGGACTTGATGCAACTGCCTTTCGGTGAGTTCGACCTTATTTTGGGCATGGACTGGTTGGTGAAATACCATGCAAATTTGGATTGTGCTGCAAAGAGGATGACGCTAAGAACTCCGGAAGATAAGGAAGTGGTGATGATAGGTGAAAGGAGGAACTATCTATCGAATGTGGTGTCTGCTTTAAAGGCAGAAAAGTTGGTATGAAAAGGGTGTGGAGCATTTCTAGCCTTCATTAGCGCGTTGGATGTCAAGGAAGTGTCAGTAGAAGGAGTTAAAACGGTAAAGGAGTTTTCAGACGTCTTTCCCGAAGAACTTCCTGGATTGCTTCCGGACCGGGAGGTAGAGTTTGGCATTGAGCTATTACCAAGAACGGCTCCGGTGTCCATTGCTCCTTATAGAATGGCGCCGAAGGAGTTAGCGGAGCTTAAGGCTCAAATTCAGGAATTGTTGGATCGGGGATTCATTCGAATGAGTGTGTCTCCGTGGGGAGCACCGGTCTTGTTCGTCAAGAAGAAGGATGGGTCGATGCGTATGTGCATTGATTATAGGCAGTTAAATAAATTGACGATCAAGAACAGGTATCTATTGCCGAGAATAGATGACTTGTTTGATCAGTTGAGAGGAGCTTCAGTTTTCTTCAAGATAGATTTGAGATCGGGTTATCATCAACTCAAGGTTAAGGAGGCGGATATTCATAAGACGGTTTTTCGAACTCGTTATGGACATTTTGAGTTTTTGGTGATGCCGTTTGGATTGACCAATGCACCAGCTGCATTTATGGACATGATGAACCGAGTCTTTCAACCCTACCTAGACCGGTTCGTGGTGGTGTTCATAGATGATATTTTAGTATACTCGAGGAATGAAGAAGAGCATGACTCACATCTACGCATAGTATTACAAATATTGCGAGAAAAGCAACTTTATGCTAAATTCAGTAAATGCGAATTTTGGTTGAAGGAAGTGACTTTCTTGGGGCATGTGGTGTCAGCCGAAGGAATAAGAGTTGATCCTCAGAAGGTAGAGGCTGTGTTGGATTGTAAACCACCGAAGTCAGTGGCTGAGATTCGGAGTTTCTTGGGATTGGCTAGTTACTATAGACGCTTTGTTGAGGGGTTTTCGTTGATTGCTGCACCCCTAACTAAGTTGTTGCGAAAGGGAGTACCGTATGTGTGGACCGATAAACAACAAGAAAGTTTCGAGAAACTGAAGAAGATTTTGACGGAAGTGCCAGTACTGATTCAACCTAAGGCTGGAAAAGAGTTTACCGTTTACTGTGATGCGTCACATAAGGGTTTAGGATGTGTGTTGATGCAAAGTGGGAAAGTGGTGGCGTATGCTTCTCGTCAGTTGAGGCCGCATGAAGTAAACTATCCTACTCATTACTTGGAGTTGGCTGCGGTGGTGTTTGCTCTAAAGATTTGGAGGCACTATCTCTATGGTGAGAAGTCGATCATTTATACGGACCATAAGAGTCTTAAGTACCTCCTTACCCAAAAGGAGTTGAACTTGAGACAACGGAGATGGGTGGAGTTGCTAAAGGATTATGACTTCTCAATCGAATATCACCCCGGAAAGGCTAACGTGGTGGCAGACGTGTTGAGTCGTAAGGTGATATCGGAGTTGAGAGTAATATTTGCTCATCTTAGTTTGTATGAAGATGGCAGTTTGCTAGCGGAACTTGGGGTGAAGCCTATGTGGTTAGATCAGATTAAGGAAAAACAATTATCAGATGAAAAGTTGAGTTCCCTATTTTAGCAAGTGGGAAGCGATGAGAAAGGGGATTTTGAAATGAATAATGATGGAGTATTGTGTTTCCGCAAAAGAATTTGTATACCCAAAGATTTAGAATTGAGGAAATAATTTTGCGAGAGGCGCATAGTAGCCCATATGCTATGCACCCCGGGGGAAATAAAATGTATCGAGACCTCCGAAAGCAGTATTGGTGGCCAGGGTTGAAACGGGAGGTTAA
Organism: Gossypium australe; assembly: GCA_005393395.2. Lineage (NCBI taxonomy): Eukaryota > Viridiplantae > Streptophyta > Magnoliopsida > Malvales > Malvaceae > Gossypium > Gossypium australe. The sequence continues at coordinate 19,432,729 of CM016617.1, forward strand.
TGATTTTGTAAGTAGGTGATTAACATGTCAGCAAGTGAAGGGAGAACATCAATTGCCGTCAGGATTGCTACAACCGGTGAAGATTCCATTATGGAAATGGGAAAGAATAACGATGGATTTTGTTAGTGGGTTACCTTTAACGCCTACTAAGAAAGATTCTGTTTGAGTAATAGTGGATCGGTTGACGAAGACTGCCCATTTTCTACCTGTTCGTATGGATTACTCATTGCAGAAGTTGGCCAAGTTATACGTAGCTGAGATCGTGAGGTTACATGGGGTACCAGAGTCTATTATTTCGGACGGGGACCCTAGGTTTACATCACGATTTTGGATAGCCTTACATGAAGCTTTGGGAACCAAGTTGAATTTCAGTACGGCCTTTCATTCTCAATCAGATAGACAGTCAGAGAGAGTAATTCAGATTTTGGAAGACATGTTAAGGGGCTGTGTGATTGACTTCAGGGGTAGTTGGGAGGAATTCCTACCGTTGGCAGAATTTGCTTATAACAATAGCTATCAATCCAGCATCCAGATGGCACCCTACGAGGCATTGTACGGTCGTAGGTGTCGTACTCCTACTTGTTGGACTGAATTGGGGGAATGACAGTTATTGGGTCCTGAATTGATATCTGAGACGGAAGAAAAGGTAAAGGTGATTCGAGCGCGGTTAAAGGAAGCTTCGGATAGACAAAAGTCGTATGCAGATCTGAAGCGTAAGGATATCGAGTTTGCGGTGGGAGATCAGGTCTTTCTAAAGGTCTCACTCTGGAAGAAGATTTTGAGATTTGGACGAAAGGGCAAATTGAGCCCAAGGTTCATCAGGCCTTATCGGATAGTGAAGCGTGTAGGACCAGTGGCCTATCAGCTTGAGTTACCTCCGGAGTTGAGCCAGATTCATAGTGTTTTCCATGTTTCTATGTTGAGGCGTTATTGATCGGATTCGTCTCACATAGTACCGGTACAAGAAGTTGAGATAAGGCCGGACTTGTCGTTCGAGGAAGAACTAGTGAAAATTTTAGACCGAGATGTTAAAGTGTTGAGAAAGAAGTCAGTACCCTTGGTTAAGGTTCTATGGCGTAATCACGGAGTGGAGGAAGCTACGTGGGAGCCTGAGGACACCATTCGGCAACAATATCCTCACATCTTTTAATCAGGTAAATTTTGAGGACGAAATTTTCTTTAAGGGGGGTAGATTTGTAACATCCTAGAATTTTTCTTTTTAGTCACTTTCCTCCAATGCTTGCCATTCAAATTCAATAATGGCCACCTTACCCATTATATCAGTACTCCATGATTATCCATGCCATTCCACCATTTTTTGTTCATTTTAAGTGCCACCATTACCTTATTATGTCAATACTTCATCAAGCATTAGGAAATAAAAAAAAATTTAACATGGGACTCCTTTAGATGGCAACCACTCACGTTGCTAATGAAGGAGTTGGTTGTTGAACAATTTTTTTTATTAGCAAGATGGGGGACAACCAAAAATGGATGAAGGGGAAAGTAAAGGGAACAAGTGAAATTTTAATGGTAGATGTTATGGAAAGTATGGGTGGCAAATTGTTGGCCATTTTAGCTATGTATGTGGACGGTTTTTGGGGCTTAAGGGGCATAGCTGAATTTTGTTAATGTTTTGGTAAAGTTTTAGTGCTAATTCCATTAGCATCAAGTGTGCATATTCTCTTATTTCTTTCTTCTTGTTGTCAAATGTAGATCAACAATTGAGACCAAAATTTGTTCTTTCATCTTTCTAGAAAAAAAAAACCAAGCTAGTGAACCATTCTTCTTCTTCCTTCTTTCCTTTTTCGCAAAAACCCTTCAAGCTTCTCTTCTATTCTAATCCTTTCACCATAGCCGAATATTGTGTCCATTATTCCTCCATAACTGAACTTTCATCCCTTCTCTATTTCTTCTTCTCATTCGTATTAACACTCGATATATTCTACCTTCGGACATAGTGGTAAGTGATTCAAGTGTAAGTGATACGAAATCTTTTGGAAATCCGAGGCTAACTTTTGGTTGGTATTGTTCTAGGTCAACGACGAGTGGTTCGTTAGGAAATCGAAATCAGGTGTGTAATCCCGTACCTTTTCGAATATATGTTTAAAATGGTGTGTAATCTCACGCCTCTTTGAATGTTTGCATAAAATGTTCTGTGATTCGTTTGAAAGACCAAAAAGCCAGAAACCGGCATCTGTGACCACTCGACGTACGCATGTTCGAAGTGGTAATCGTATTTTGCAATGAAACAGTTTTGGTTAGCAGCAGTGACGTGGATTTGAAAAATCACCAAATATAGTGGAAATTGAATTAGAAAGTGAAGGAGATATGGATTGAAAGATAATTGACTCTATTTTCTTATAAAAGAAATAGAGAAAGCAAAGGATTAGTATATTTTTATATTTTTAGGTTTTTGTGAGACTGGTTCAAAGTGATTTCGAGATCCCTTGTTCTGACTTGGAAAAATCATTAAAAATTGATAAAAACTAATTTTGGCACATAATTTATATGGTTAGATTCCTTAATGAGTCTATTTTGATAAGAAACTTGAATATCATTTGAATTCTGTACAAAAAGATAATTAAATTTTAGTAAAGAATGGTCGGAATTGCCAGACAACAGAAAAGGGGAGACTTTGAGGAATAAACTGTACTAAATGGCTAGGCCAAAAATTCTGGAAAATTTATAGTAGAAAGATATACGAGTCTAGTTTCAAGGAAAATTTACGGATTTAGATTTTGAGTTTCCCAACTCAAGTTATAGTCAGTTTAGTCAGTACAACGCAGATGGACAGTTTCAATTTTTATGCCTCAAATTAGTAATTAAGCCTAGGTTGTGAAAATTTTCATCATACCCTTAGAGGGTAAATTACCGAATTACCCTTAGTGGGTACGATTACCGAATTATGAAATGCCCTTACGGGCCGAGTTATGAAAATGCCCCTAATGGGCCGAATTACGAAATGTCCCTATGGATTGAATTCGAAAATACCCTTTATGGGCCAAATTGAAATATGTTGTTATATGGGCCCAAATGTGATATTTACTATATGGGCCAAATGTGATATTTACTTTATGAAACTAAATGTGATATGAGATAAATGGGCCATGCGAATTATTTGATAAATTGGCCAAAGTGTGAAAATTTGAAAAGGGCCTCATGTGATTAATAGGCCAAAATTGCTAGATCGTTAAATGGGCTAAAATGCTATTTTGACTAATGGGCCAAATTGATAACTTGTAATATGGGCTTTTGTTGAAATTTACCATATGAATAAATTGTTATGCATTATATATATATATATACATGACTGCATGGGTTGGGATAATTGACGAAGAGAAGAAAGACCTGTTGCCAAAATCTAGTTCGGTGGCTCTGCCACAAATATTTTAAATGGCTTAATGCCTCTAGTTCGGTGACTCTGTCACAATCTAGTTCGGTGGCTCTACCACATATATTTTTTTCAGCTTAATGCCTGCGATTGGTGTGTTGGCGGGGTGGGTTGATGTGATCCCCACAGGTGTGCTGGTTGGTACGGGTGGTGTGTAGCAGATGGAAACTAGGTTTGGTTTGGGAATTTCATATCACATGCATATTATATACATGTTATTATGTTAATTGTAAATGGGCTTAGGCCCAAAATATTGCTATGTGTGTTCCGACCCAGTGGATGATGGTAAGGGGATTATACATTGAGTTCTTGTAACTCACCCCCCTTTCTCTTAACCCTTGTAGGTAATGCTCCGTAGTGAGGACTTGGGCCCATGAATGACTCGGTGGAGGCTATACTTCTGAAATGGTGTTATCAAAATTTAAATTTCTATTTCCGTTTATTATTTTGCTATTTTGGTTTAAATTGTAATAAGGCCTCTGGAGTATTTTATTATTTGCTTCATGGTTGGTTTACTTATTATTTTGCTTAAATTGTTTTAAACGTGAATTTTTCTAAATACTTAAATAAAAGTTTTCCAAAATCGATTGAAAAATGATTTCATAATAAACTTTATAAATATTTTAACACGAAAGTTATCTCTCGAATTATCAAATGATATTTTCAAAAGTCACGGATTTAAAGTTCAATTCCTTGATTTGTGATTCATCAATGTTTCAAAAATACTTGTATTTTATCAACGTTTCCGCAATGTTTCAAGATGCTTTTGCAACTCTTTATCAAACGTCACATTTTCGCAAATTGTTATTTCAAATATGCTTTTGCAACCGAAAAGGTTTATTAAAGATAATTATGTTTTCACATAAACACAATTGCTTAAGTGTTTTGGGTTTTAACAAAGAGGCTATAATTCTCAAACAAGTTTTTAACAATTGCAAAGATGGTTTTTTTGAAAAACACCTCCATGTGGCACGCCAGATTCGGGCCTAACTTCTAGGCCTGGTTTGGGGTGTTACAGGGATTACAGGACATTCAATTGAAAATTGCCTTGCTTTCAAGAAGCTGGTTGAAAGATTCATCAAAATAGGAGTTATAAGATTTGATAACCCCTCGGGTGCAGAAAATCTGTTACCCAACCATGCTGTTCAAAGGATAACTATTGTGAGTACCATGATGAATGGGAGCATGAGATCAGGAGTACATCAAGTTTAGGGCTCTAGTACAAAATCTGATACTGGCGATTTTGAACATTAATGACATATCTAAAGAGTGAACCAGGGAAAAGACTTTTCCAAGCTTCTACCTTTACGTACTTTGGATGTTTTGAACAATGGGATTGTGGAAGGGATCCCTATGTTTTAGAGTTAATCTAGGGTAATATTCAAAACATGCTTGTTGCTTTAAGCCCAGAAGCAATGAGAATCCTTTTGTGAAATGGGCCTGTGTCCAGAATTTTTATTTCAATAAAATGCATCTTTTAAGTAAATATTTTTCATTTTTTATATTTCATACTGTACATTCTTTCGTGTTTTAGAATATTTCTTTCATTCTGTATTCATGACCATACCATAAAAATAATTATCCTTAGAATCATTTATTCTTCGAATTGCCTTTGTACCTAGGTACCCAGAAATCAACGACATGAGCGACGTTGTTCCCTTTTTTAATGAGATATGAGTCTAGGGGATTTAAGGACTTTGAAGATGACAGAGATTGTACCCTATCTTTTGATTTGTTAAGGATGGTAGGACAAGTGAAAATAGACTCTACTTTGCAAAAGGTCAGTGTACGTTGCGAGTTTAGGAAAAAGCCTAACTCACCACAGAAGTAAGGCGATGCATCATTTGAGTTATTTTCAAGAATTCCAAGATGTTTTCGCATAGCCATATTGAGGAACACTAGGATTTAAATATAGGTATGTTGTTTTAAGAACCCATAATAATGGTTCTACGATGGTCAGACTAACCAAGAGACTCGGGCTACTTGGAAATTGCATCAGTTACACCGTGAATGCCAAATTAGGGAAGACAAGACTTATGTGCCTTTTCCATTCTTCCTATAGGTGGGGCATAGATGTTAAGGGGTCGATATTGTCAACAGCATCTAGCCTGTAACACCCCAAACCCGGCCTAGAAGTTAAGCCCGAATCTGGTGTGTCACATGGAAGTTTTTTTTTTTTCAAACCATCTTTGAGATAGTTAAAAACTTGCTTGAGAATTACAGCATCTTTGTTAAAACCCAAAACACTTAAGCAATTGTTATTTACTTGAAAACGTAATCTTTAAAAACCTTTTTTGTTGTGAAAATATATTTGAAATAAACAATTTACGAAAATGGGACGTTTGGGAATAGAGTTGCAGAAGCATTTTGAAAGAAAATTCGAGGCCTGATTACAACATTTAACCCAAAATAGTAGAGTAATAAAATTGACAAGAAAGAAGTCTGAAGTCCAAATAAACCATTTCTGAAGTATGGTCTCCATCGAGTCATCCAAGGCCCAAGTCCACGTCACTGAGCATTACCTGAAAAGGGTAAGAGAAAAGGGGGTGAGTTACAAGAACTCAGTGTGTAATCCCCTTACCATCATCCACTGGGTCGGAACACACATAGCAATATTTTGGGCCTAAGCCCATTTACAATTATAACATAATAACATGTATATAATATGCATATGATATGCAAATCCCAAACCAAACCTAATTTCCATCCGCTACACACCACCCGTACCAACCAGCACACTTGTGGGGATCAAGTCAACCCACCCCGCCAACACACCAATCGCAGGCATAAAGTCATTTAAAATGTTTGTGGCAGAGCCACCGAACTAGATTGTGACAGAGTCACCGAACTAGATTGTGGCAAAGCCACCGAACTGGATTGTGACAGAGTCACTGAACTAGATTGTGGCAGAGCCACCGAACCGGATTGTGACAGAATCACCGAACTAGATTGTGGCAGAGCCACTAGCACTTCTCTTCAATTTTATCCCAACCCATGCAATCATGTATGCATATATAAAGGATAATAATATTCATAGAATAATTTCATCATAAGGCCAATAATACAAGTTGGCCCATTAGGAAATCTAGCAATTTGGCCCATTAATCAATCTTAACAATTTGGCCCATTAAGCGATTTAGCAAATTTTGGCCCATTAATTGACATAGCAAATTTTGGCCCATTAATTGATCTAGCAAATTTTGGCCCATTAATCGATCTAGCAAATTTTGGCCCATTAATCACATGAGGCCTTTTTTTTTTTCAAATTTCACACTTGGCCAATTTATCAAAATAATTCATATGGCCCAAAATATCACTTTTTAACAAAATAACCCATTAAGGGAAAATCCGTAATTCCCACAACCTTAATACCGGTTTCATGCATTTACACAAAAAGTGTTATTATACCGTATTTTCCGATTTTACAAATTTTACGATTTATTCTAATGCTTACGGTATAATATCTAACCCATGAGATAAGTGTGAAATTACACACTCTGGCCCATATCACAAATATCAAACTGCCCATATATCAAATATCACATTTGGCCCATAAAGGGTATTTTCGTAATTCGGTCCATAGGGACATTTCTTAATTCGGCCCATTAGGGGCATTTTTGTAATTCGGCCCGTAAGGGCATTTTCATAATTCAGTAACTGTACCTGCTAAGGGTAATTCGGTAATTTACTCTCTAAGGATAATTCAGAAATTTTACCCACCAAGGGTAATTCGGTAATTTACTCTCTAAAGGTAATTCAGAAATTTTACCCACCAAGGGTAATTCAAAAATTTTACCCCCAAGGGTAATTCGGTAATTTATCTTCTAAAGGTAAATTCGGTAATTTACTTTCTAAGCGTAATTCAGAAATTTTACCCACCAAGGGTAATTCAGTAATTTACCCTTCAAGGGTAATTCGGTAATTTACTCTTTAAGGGAAATTCAAAAATTTTACCCACCAAGGGTAATTCAGTAATTTCATATTCAACGGTGTTTCCGAAGGCCTACTATCGCCTCGAGTGGTACAGAATTCTATTTGGGTCTCTACGGAACTATTGGGTCAAAATTCATTTTAGGCCCAAATAGGGTAATTTCGCAATTCTGGACTAACTACTAATTTGGGCATAAAAATTTAAGACTGTCCATCTGCGTCATACTGACTAAATTGGCTATAACTCGAGTTAGAAAACTCAAAATTTAGATCCGTAAATTTTCCTTGGAACTAGACTCATATATCTTCTTACTATAAAGTTTCCAGAATTTTTGGCCTAGCCATTTAGTACATTTTATTCCTTAAATCTTCCCTTGTTTCACTGTCCAACAATTCTAACCTCTCTTAACTTAATTTCACATATCTCGTTGTACGATTTTCATATATAAATCCCACTTTTTCTAATGAAAATAAGCTCATTAAGGAATCCATAAATATAAATTATAACCCATAATTCACTTTGTACAATTTTATATGATTTTTCCAAAATAGATTAGTGAACCCCGAAGTTAATCAGAACCAGTCTCACTAAAATTAAGATATCTCAGAATATAAAATTTATTTTCCTTCTCCGTTTCTTCCATATTAAAATAGACACAGTAAGATTTAATTTGATATCTTATTCACTTTCTAATTCCTTTTCTCCTATTTTTAGTGATTTTTCAAAAACACATCACTGCTTCTAACTGAAACTGTTTTATTACGAAATATGATTACCACTACGATCATACGCACGCCCGAGTGATTACGGATGCCGGTTTTTAGTTTTCTTCGGTATTTCGGCCGATTAACAGCATATTTCATACAAATATTCAGAGAAGTGTGAGATTACACACCATTTCAGATATGTATATGGAAGGATATGAGATTACACACCTTATTCGGAATCCGTAACGCGATGCTCTCCGCGACACCAAAAATCCAAGTCAACTATTACGAGGGATAGGTTTTCGATTGAACCTTTGATAAAGTACTTCGAGACCTTGCAACCAGCATAAAATCTCTCATGGCAAGTCCCTAGACTCTCGACCATGTTACAAATGAGTCCCCTCATTAGCTAGCTTAAGCTTTGAGGGTTCCAAAAATACAAAAATTATCAACTAAAGCGATCAAAATCACTTACTTGAAGAGAAAATGAGTTGCTGAAATTTTCAAGCTTTCAAAGCCCTCCCATGGCTGATATTTTCGATTGGTGAAGGAGAATAAAAGGAAAGATGATAACTTTTGCTTATATCATCTTATTTTATTCATTTTACCTACCAATACCACCAATTTTGACCAAAATAAAAGTTTTTGTCCTCTATGCCCACCATGGCCGGCCAACTTTCTTAGACAAGGCCAATTTGCACACTTGGGACCTCCAGTTTATAATCCATATCCATTTGGCACCTTTAGCAATTAAAATTAAACTTTAGCACTTTATGCGATTTAGTCCTTTTTCGAAATTAAGCCCTCAATCGCTAAAATTGAGACACCAAAATTTTCATACATCCTTATAAACATGTTATAACACATAGAATAACATGAAAATAATTTTCTCTATCCTCAGTTTAGTGATTCCGAGATCACTGTTTCGACTATCCCCTAAATCGGGCTATTACACCCTCCATGCATTTTTTTTCTCACCTACTCTATTACCTTTCAAATCCCATCATTATATTTTGTTTTCACCTACTCCATTATTTCAAATTCCATCATTATTATTTTCCCACTTCTTTATTATTCTTTTTCTTTTATTTATTTTTCCTTTATTTTTCCTTGTTTTCCTCCTTACCTTATCTTTTTAGTCATCATTTCATTTTTCTTTTATTTCTTTCCTTTAATAATGTCATGGTTGACACTTGGAAGAGCACACAAAAATAAATCCAAAATTTGCAAAAGATAGGATTTGAACCCCTTCCCTCCATGCCCTCCACTTGATGCCATAACCTCTTTACCAATAGTTCATTTATGTTAACAATTTACTCACTTATTTCCATAAACTTTGATGCCTCTTACTATCTCTCCTTAATAGGCTTAAACACAAACTTTCACTAAGGCCCAACTCGAACTCGAAACTCCATAGAACTCCGTAACATTCAAAAATCACCTTACTAATAAGTCCCACTTGAAATAACGCCATTCTTAAATTCCCATAAATTTTAAACACTCTTACGCCCAAGGCCCATTGGGCCCATTCCTACTAGGCCCAATTTCGGGATGTGACATAGCCGATACCAGTTCAACTTCGTGATTATCAATCACTTCACTAAGAAGGTGAGGGTTGCTTCATATGCCAAAGTTACAAAGTCAGCAGTCATCAAATTCAAATCTAAATCCAAATTCAAAGCCAAATCCAAATCCAAATTCAAATCCAAAGAAAAAAAAAAGTGGCAATAAAGAATGCCAGAAAGAAACGTGTTTAACATAATTACACAAGGTCAAAGATTTACAGTATGTTCAATGATCAGACACCATATCAGTGCAACAAATGCAGGCAAAAAAACCCGTTCAAAAATTTTGAAAAATGATTGAGACTTGTAAGGGTTGGCATAGAGAAGTTACCATTTACCCTCTATGTTTCTTGAATATCGGCCAGGACCTTTACAGAGGCAACATTTTTCCAATTGGTTTATGAAAGGGAAGCAATGGTGGGAGGTTAAGACTCTTTTTCTCCAAGCTTTGAATGAGTTGGATGAAGCTGAATATCTCCAGTGAGCTTGATTGAAAGTATTCAAAACGAATGATACAGGCTTATGACAAAGAGGTTCGTCCAAGAGAATTTCATAATGGGTACCCGACATTAAAAGGAATTCTTTTCGTACAAAAGGAGTTCAGAGGAAAAATGCCAAAATTTGAAAAAAAAAACCTTATGTGATGAAGAAGATTTGTTCTAGAAGATCATTAATCTTGACCAAGATGGATGGCAAGAAAATGCTCAGGCTGGTGAATCCAGATTTCATCTAAAAGGAGAGGCCAAGGTGAAAACCAGCAAAGGGCGCCTTGAGACCTTTTTCAAAAAAAAAAATCAAATCAAGATAAAAAAAAAAAGAAAAAGAAAAGAAAAGAAATAAAGAATTTTCTATCAAAGAAGAAAGAAAAAGGAGAGGCCAAGGCGAAAACCCGCAAAGGGCGCTTTGAGACCAAAGGGGATTTGAGTTGAAAACCCGAAAAGGGCGGCTCAAACTTTGATTAAAAGTGGGGCATACAGTAGTCTTGCTACGCTTAAATTGACAATGAGGAAGTATGTGACGTCTTGGGGCATCGACAAAGTACTCCGGATCCCCTAAGCACATATTGAGTTTAAAATGGTCCTCAAGAAGTTTGAACAAGAGAAGCTCAGGCTGCGATATCTGGGGCACCTAGTTTTTATCTTACCCATTCTGAATTTTTTTATCTTTAATTTATTTCAAAATACACTACCAACAAATTTCCTTTGATTGCATTTGCTAGCTTCGAGCTATTCTCCTAATTAATTTCCTTCTGGTCCATAGTTATAATCTTTTTCAGACATTTTGCATTGAAATAACAATTAGTGGACTAATAATACTTGCACAAAAGGAGTTTTGCATATTACTCTAGAAGCTTCTAAATAAAGAACCTGAAATAGGGCTAGTGTTTAGAACTTACCAAGCTTAAGGGCTGGAAATGTTTGAGAAAGAAAAGTCTAAATTGGGGTCATATACTTGGATTTTTTGTCAAAATAGTTGGTGATACAATCTTGACGGAACACGAGTAATGACAACCCAAGTGTAAAATGGGAATCATTCTCGAAAGAAGAAAAATGATATTCTGCATTCATGCGAGCATCATACGTACATATCACTCGAAGAGTGATCAGTTGATGGAACAAGCTACAGATTCTATACTCCTGAGTTACAATAGGATAAATGGAAGCTTATATAGATCCTATACATTTGAATAGCAATGGGATGGATTGAAGAAGAAACAAATCTTACATTTTGAAGTCACAAAGGGATGGATGGGAAAAGATTTGGATCCTAGACCCCTAAGTCATAATGAGAGAAACCCTGAAGTTACAGTGGGGCAAGTTTGTTGAGCAAGATATTCATTTTCTCAGGTTTTTTGTCATGAATACTAGTCGAACAAGAGGGTAGCACATTACCCTGATAAAAAATGAATGATGACACCTTAGGCAGGGATCATTCTCATAAAATTCTGTATTCATGCAAAAACACATTTAGTTAGGGACACTTGATTCATTCCAATCATGGCATCCAAATCATTCTCATGACATTCTGCATTCATGCAAATGTCGTTCATAATACATTTAGTTAGAAGCATTAGATTCATTCTGATCATTGCATCCTAACCATTTTGCATAAAACATAAACACATAAAACTGATTTTACAGGACAGGTTCCCTAGAGGATGGTGTCACAACATTGGTGAATTAACAGATCTTGTCTCCCTGAGTTTGTAGTGGAGCGGATCGAAGATAACAGATTTGGCATTCCAAAAGTTACAGGAAGTAGATCGAGGATAACAGATCTTGTCTCTTTGAGTTTGCAGTGGAGCAAATCGAAGATAACAGATTTGGAATTCCTGAAGTTGCAGGAAGCAGATCGATGACAGCAGATCTTGTCTTCCTGAGTTTGCAGTGGAGCAGATCGAAGATAACAGATTTGGCATTCCTGAAGTAGCAGGAAGTAGATCAAAGACAGTAGATCTTGTCTCCTTGAGTTTGCAGTGGAGCAGATCGAAGATAACAGATTTGGCATTCCTGAAGTTGCAAGAAGCAGATCGAAGACAGTAGATCTTGTCTCCCCGAGTTTACAGTGGAGCAGATCGAAGATAACAGATTTGGCATTCCTGAAGTTGCAGGAAGCAGATCGAAGACTGTAGATCTTGTCTCCCTGATTTTGTAGTGGAGCAGATCGAAGATAACAGATTTGGCATTCCTGAAGTTGCAAGAAGCAGATCGAAGACAGCAGATCTAAGACAGCAGATCTTGTCTCCTTGAGTTTACAGTGGAGCAGATCGAAGATAGCAGATCTGGCAATCCTGAAGTTGCAGGAACAGATTAAAAGTCTAATTTCCTTGAGTGGATCCGTTAGTTCTCAGGCCCCTGAAGATGCAGCGGGATGGAACGAAGCTATTCGAAGAAGAAAAACATTGAAAAAGGCATGACCGGACAAAATTGGCCCTTTTTGAAGTCTTTGCTCTATTCTCGTTGCATGACAATGAGCAAAGAGGGGCAGCTGTAAGACCCAATTTTTGCCCGGCCCATTTTAAAGCCAAAAATAAAATAAACCAAAATAAATAAATAAATCCCATTAATAAATGTCCAATTACACACCCAATAAATAGCCCATCAGTCTTTTAGTCCAAATCTATTATTACACCCAGACCCAATAAATTAAAACTTAATCACTAGACTAAACTAGCCCAATTCTAAGCCAGCCCGAATGGCCCAGATACAGAACAGAACCAAGTGGCCCAAGTGGTCCAACAGTGGAGCAATCTGGGAAACCCTAGAAGCTTCGGGAGTCTCCTAGTGCCTTCTCCGCAGCTACTCCCCAAGCGCGCCTCTTGAGCTTCCTGTGTGCACCCACGCGCAGCTCTAGAGCTTCCTAGAATACTCCAGCAGCCTCCAACCCCCACGTGCATAGCCTCGTCACTGCCTCAGCAATGGCCTCTCCCATGAACGAGTGCGCAACTACACTCACACCTACAAAACAAATACAGCAGAGCAAACAACACAGCAAATAACAGCAAAGAATAACAAAGATTAAAGGATTTTTGTATTTTATTTTTTATTTATTTTCGGCTATATAAAGTCGATTCGAAGTATTGTAAAGAGAGGGGATCCCCATTTTTTGTACACACAGAAACAGATATACAAAAAATACAAAATAAAAAAAAAAGACTAAAAGGTGATTTTCTCTTTTTTTTCCTCTTTTCCTTTTTATCTTCTTTTATTGATATCGATTTATGAAAAAAGAAGCAAGGAGGAGGAGATTACCTTAGTTAGATCCTGCCCTCGTTCTCTCCATTGCGATCGGGGTTGGACGGTGGTTGATCGAATTGGGCTTTCGTGGATCACCTCTCGCCGTTGGCAGTGGCGCTTGGGTGGTTTGGGATTGCTGCTGAGAAAGAAATAGAAAAGGGAGTTAGGGTTTGATTTAGGAATAAAAAATCTGATTAGTTTAAGGTTTATTAGGTAAAAGAAATAATGCAAAACGGCACCGTTTAGGAGGGTGTAGGATCCGCGCATCGACCCGCTTTGTGACTCGGATCCGCCCCTTTCCGCTCTAAAGGACTATTTATGCAATTGATCCCTCCATTCTCCGATTCTTTTGCAATTTCGTCCTATTCGAACGCAGCGTTTTAGCTAGTTAGAATATTTTCCGGTTTAGTCCTCCATTATTTGAGCGCATTTTAATTCAGTCATTAACTCTGTTTAAATTTTTATAATATAGCTTGTTAACTTTATTTTTACCTCAATTAAGTATTTTTTTTTCTTTAGTCTATAAAATTTATCCATTATTTATTTTCAAAAGCTGTTTTAATAAATTATTTTGAATGTTTTAATTTACTTTAAACTTTCATTTATATATATATATATTTATTTTATTCTATAAATACTTGATTTCAAAATATCCTTTTATATGTCTCTTTGTCTTAATATTTTGTATAATATTCAACTTAAACATTCTTCTATATGTATTACTAATTCATTTGTATTAAATCACCTTATTTTATATTTATAATTAATTTCATATTATTTTATATATTTACTTTCTCTTAATCTATTTACACATATATTATATTTTAAATCTATATGTAAATATATAATCGCTCTTTTAAAAATCTTATTATAAATTATATTTCATATCAAACACTTTCTATAGTTTTTTTATATTATTTATAAAATTTATTTTGAATAAGTATACTTGTTTTTTGATTATCTTGTATATTACATGTTCTAAATTTCTTCTTATAAAATAGTCATTTCACAAATTCATTCATAGAACTATAGAATTGATTAATGGTTTATTTTCTAAATTGTTTAATTTCAAATATTTATAATTTAAGTCTATTTTATTATTCAAAGGTTTGTTCTATATTTTATTAGTTTGCCATGCGACATTCATTGATAATATTATTTTGAATATATTAAGTTATGAAATTACCATTCTTGTACATATCGAATTGTATGTTCATAACATTATTCTTGTCATCTATTTATATAAATGTTGTATTCACCTAATATTCTTTCCAAACTCGATACCATATTTTCGTTTCTCATTATCTAGTGATTCAATAAAAGCATTTCGAGTCGATTTTAAAATCATTTATTCAAAGTTTCAAAATAAGGTAATATTTGTGCGTTTGGAAATTCGAAGAAATTGTGCCCAATCGTGTTGGGTGTGGTTTTTTGTTTGACCAAATAAACGAATACCCTTTCAAATTTTGTTCATATTTTCGAAACAAGGCAATATTTGTACATTTGGAAATTCAAAGAAATCGTGCCCAATCGTGCTAGGTGTGGTTTTTTGTTTGACCAAATAAACGAATATCTTTTCAAATCGTGTCCATATTTTCAAAACAAGGTCATATTTGTGTGTTTGGAAATTCGAAAAAATCGTGCCCAATCGTGTTGGGTATGGTTTCTTGTTTGTCCAAATAACCAAGTACCCTTTCAAAATTTCAATATATGTACTTGGAGAATTTTAGGGATGATCTTCAATTCGAGGACTCAGATTGTCGTGTCCAATCGTGCTGGATGTGATACTCTATTCCTTCGGAACAAGGGAATCTGTAACATCCTGGAAAGGGCCTATGCATTTTCAGTCTAACTGTACGAAATGACAAGTCTTAAGCACTATGAATAAATTTTTGATATTTTTGGAAACTCAGAAATGTATGAAAATGAATTGGAAATGAACATTTTTGGAAACCTGGAAATGCATGGACATGAACATTTTTGGAAACCTGGAAATGCATGGACATGAACATTTTTGGAAACCTAGAAATGCATAGACATGAACATTTTTGGAAACTAGGAAATGTAAGGAAATGATTCAAAAATGGAAAGTGAACATTTCTGGAAACTTGGAAATGTAAGAAAATGGCAAGTTTACAGAGCCGATCAAAAA
The DNA here is from genome assembly GCA_005393395.2 of Gossypium australe. Classification (NCBI taxonomy): domain Eukaryota; kingdom Viridiplantae; phylum Streptophyta; class Magnoliopsida; order Malvales; family Malvaceae; genus Gossypium; species Gossypium australe. The sequence goes on from CM016617.1 coordinate 19,448,215, forward strand.
TTTTAGGAAACTTGGAAATGACCTAGAAATGTCAAATTTTAAAGTTTAAAATAGGAAATTAGGGCAAGGAGGCCTTAAAAGAAAAAGTTGGAGAAATTTGACACATAAACAGGCTTGGAAAAGTGGCCTGAAGATGCCACTTAGGGCCTCTGGAAATGGCGCCACATGCAAGGGTGTTGGGCCTGAGTTCGAGTCACTTGGGAAGCAAATAAATGAGGTTTTATTTTGGCTTCCAGAAGGCTGAGGTGGACGGCACATGCTTCTAGAAAAGGAGGTGCTTTATTTTCATAAATATGTGATTAATAAGGTGATAAATAGAAGCTTTTTATTTGGATTATTTTGAAGAGATAATAAAGGATTTTTAATTGGATTATTTTCAAGGGATAATAAAGGATTTAAATTGGATTAAACCCTTTTATTTATCATATTAAAAAGATAAAGTTATCAGATAGAGGAGTGGTGGCCAAGTAAGGGACTCCTTAGCTGATAATTTTGCCTATAAAAGGAAGGAAGGAGGGCTACTCATCAGTTTGTTTCTTTCTCTACTCTGCCGAAAATTTCGTGGCAAACTCTCTTTGCCGAATTTTCTTCTCCTCTTTTCTTCTTATTTTCTCTTCTACTGTCAAGCCGAAACCTCTTTGATTCCTGTTTAAGTCTCCATAGCCGAATCTCTGTGGCTTCAATCAAGGGTGCCGTCGACTGTGGTGATAAGGTAAGAATAATGGATTCTTGTTGTTTATTCTCTTTCAACCAAGATTTGGGAACCGATTCTTTTGGTTGTCTTTTGGCCGAATATTAAAGGAGGAATTCCGGGATTTCAGATCTAAGGATTTAAGGTAAGAAAAGCATGGTTTAGGCAGAGGCCAATTGATTTAAGATTATTAAGTGATATGGAATCAGATCTAACATATGTGTGTAGGGATTTCAACATCTCCATAGCCAAGGGTTACTTTTCGGGATTTGAAATCACAAGGTATGTGTTTAAGATATTCGGCCAAGGCTATTTTAAATATTTAGATTTATTATCAGAAGCCGAAAACTAACCTGTGGAGTAATATAGTGTTTAGCCGAATTCACAAGGGAGGAATACAAAGATCCGGCCCTTGATTCTTAAAATCAATTCAGTTACAAGGTAAGTAATACAAATCCTAGTTGTATTTGGAAAAATGGCCGAATGGTCTTTTAAATAGTAAGTGATTAACTTATGTAGGATTTGAGATCTAAATCTGTAATCGATTCTCTTCGGGATTTTCGAGGACTTCATTAAACGAATCAGGTGTGTACTCCACACTACTTTGTAATATGAATTATGGTTGCATGTATTAAAATATATGTTAATGAAAATATGAGCATGGCTAAGGTACCATGTTAAGGTACTAAGTACTCAGGTACGTTTCCTACCTCTACTAGGAATATGAAATATGTTATTCATAACATGAGAATATGATAAGAATGTGAACTATGGTATATTATGCATATTAATGTTTATGGGGCATATGGTTGTATATTGAAAGGGGAAGTGAAAAGTGGTGATTTAAGACCGCAGTAATCTGAAAAGTGGTGACTTACGACCACAGTAATCTGAAAAATGGTGATCTAAGACCACAGTAATCTGAAAAGTGGTTTCCTAAAACCACAGATGCGGAGCCTTAAGCCCGCAAATTGGTGTGTAGCGGAAGGAGGGTCGACTTAGTAGTCCCCACGGTGTGTTTGGCAGGTACGGGGGTGTGTAGCGGATGGACAATTAGGTTTGGGTTTGGGAATGCATCATAACTTGTATTTTATGGTTGAATGTATTGTATGCCTGATTCTATTACGATTTAGTGCCACGTACACATTGAGTCTGGTTGACTCACCCCGTTGGGGAAATATTTTTTTCAGGTGATGAGCAGTAATGGACCGGGTCGGCAGGAGCTAAAGGTGGCCATGCATCGCAAGGAGAAATTTAAAGACTTGGGCTTTTATTTTACTCAGTACTTAGGTTTTATTTTGGGTTTTGATTGATGTAATAAGGCCATGAGGCCCAAGTAGGATTTCTTTATTTCTGTTTAAACTTTTAATTTACTATGTTACGAACTATTTTTGATTAAAGTTCAACTTAAGAATTATTTATTTAAAAATAAAGCCTAAACTGTTTTGTCATCGTAATTAAATGATTTCTAAGTAAATAAGTGGGTTTCGATCTAAGCCCAACCCAAAACAATATTTTTCAAAAAATTACACAAATTTTCTCTAAGTAACAAAGAACTTTGAAACCGATTTTCTTAAGGAACATACCAGGTCCGGTTCAGGCTCGTGGGCCGGGTGTGGGGTGTTTCAGAATCTCAATATTCAATCAAGTTATTTAAAATTATAGAAAAAAGAATAGAATTTCAAAATCATTTCAAACTTTTCAACATTAGGACATCAATTAATCAATTTGGTACCAATTTTGGGCGTTGCGAGGGTGCTAATCATTCCTCGCACGTAATCGACTCTCGAACCCGTTTTCTTCTTGAAATTCGTAGACCAAACTTTATTTTATAGGTGACCCGATCACACCTAAACAAAAAGGATTGGTGGCGACTCCATGTTTTTAAAGTCGATTCTCGTTTTTTTTAAAACCCGATAAAAAAATGGTTTCGACAATTTCAATTTTTCAAACAATTATTTTATATATTAAGAAAATTAATTTAAAAAATGTCAATATATTAATATATATTCACGAAATAAAAGGCTTTTAGACCAAAATTTCCTTTTTCTTGTATTGATTTATTTGAATTTTTGTATTATTTTTCGAATATGAATAAGTTATTTTTTTTATAAAAAAAAAATCTTAGATATGTCAGATTATATAGTTTTTTGAAGGATGATTTATTTAAGAAATAACACAAACAAAGCCATTTGAAAGTGTAATTGTCTTTATTATAAAATATAATTGGCTTAATATTGAGATTTTTTTAATGTGGTGTTTGTGCTTGTAAAAAAATATAACGTCGGTAATGACAATATATCGCAAAAGAAAAAAAAATAGAAATAAAGAACACACAGATTTTACGTGGAAACCCTTTCGGGAAAAACCACGGGCAGAGGAGAAGAAAATTTACTATGTCGAATTCGAATCAACTACAAGAGGAATAGACCATGTCTATTTATAGGCTTATAAAGCCATATTCCAATAGGAGTGTAATAAGATTGAAACTCCTTATTCTAATCAATATCAAATAGATGGAGTTTAATAAGGTTTAAAAAACCTTATTCAAAATAAAATAAAAGAAGTGTAATTCTATAAGGATTCTTCTTTTATTTTATTTTACCATTGTATTTTATTTAAATAAGAATTTGGGTCACTTAATTCTAACAATCTCCACCTTGACACGAATTCTCAATAAACAAGTTCTTCATCGCGAACTCTCAACGAACAAGTTCTCCACCTCTTCCATAAATCCCCTTAAAGGTTTAACTTTAACAATGAACACCAACCAAGTCTAAGCAATGCTTAAACTTGGTTATAGGAAGTGACTTAGTCATCATATCTGCAGGATTTTCATGAGTACTAATTTTGCTCACAACAATATCACCACGAGCAATAATATCACGAACAAAATGATACCGAACATCAATGTGTTTTGTTCTCTCATGAAACATTTGATCTTTTGTAAGGAAGATGGCACTCTGACTGTCACAAAATACTGTGCTGATTTGAATGTCTTCATTGAGCTCACTAAAGAGTCCCTTCAACCAAATAGCTTCTTTACAAGCCTCAGTAATCGCCATGTACTCAGCTTCAGTGGTAGACAAAGCGACTGTAGTTTGCAAAGTAGCTTTCCAACTGATTGCACAACCTACGATTGTAAAGACATAACCAGTGAGAGATCTTCTTCTATCAAGGTCTCCAGCAAAATCAGCATCAACATACCCAATGACTCCATCTCTAGTTCTTCCAAACTGTAAGCAAACATCAGTAGTACCTCGTAAGTATCTTAAAATCCACTGAACTGCTTTCCAATGTTCTTTACCGGGATTCGCCATGTATCTGCTAACTGCACTGACTGCATATGATAAATCTGGACGTGAACAAACCATAGCATACATGAGAGATACCACTACACTAGAGTATGAAACATGTGACATGTACTCAATCTCATCATCTGATTTTGGAGACAAAGCCGATGAAAGTCTAAAATGGGCTGCTAAAGGAGTACTAACAGGCTTAGCACTCTGCATATTGAACCTGCAAAGAACTTTCTCAATGTACCCCTTCTGACTTAGGTACAATTTACTTGCTTTTCTATCTCTGAGAATCTCCATACCAAGTATCTTCTTTGCTGGTCCTAAATCTTTCATCTCAAATTCTTCACTTAGTTGGGCTTTGACCTTTCTTATCTCTCCTTTATCTTTTGCTGCTATCAACATGTCATCAACATAAAGAAGTAGATACACAAAAGAACCATCACTGTTTTTCTTAAAGTAAACACAGATGTCTAAACTACTTCTTTTAAAATCATGATAAGTCATAAAGGAATCAAACCTCTTGTACCACTGTCTTGGTGACTGTTTCAAACCGTAAAGAGACTTTTTCAGCAAGCAAACATAGTCCTCTTTTTCTGAGACTGTAAAACCCTCTGGTTGTTGCATGTAAATATCTTCCTCAAGCTCTCCATGCGAAAATGCAGTTTTTACATCTAACTGCTCAAGCTCCAAATCTTGCATGGCCACAATACCAAGCAAAGCTCGAATCGAACTATGCTTCACAACTGGGGAGAACACATCTGTGAAGTCCACTCCTGGAATTTGACTATAACCCTTTGCAACAAGCCTTGCTTTATATCTGGATTCTTCAACTCCTGGAGTCCCTTCTTTCTTTTTAAACACCCATTTACAGCGAACAACCTTTTTACCTTTAGGAAGTTTCACAAGATCCCATGTTCTATTTTTGTGGAGTGATTCCATCTCCTCTTGCATAGCACACATCCACTTTTCTGAGTCTTCACAGCTAACCGCCTCAGAATAATTAGACGGCTCTTGGTTTGCATCTATATCTTCAGCCACATTTAAAGCATAAGCAACTAGATCAGCCTCGGCATACTTCTTTGGAGGTTTAATTTCTCTTCTAGTTCTGTTTTTGGCAATAGAGTATTGTGGTGAAGAAGCAACTCTATTCTCAATTTTTGTACTGGCTTGAGGAGTTGTCTCTGTATTAATCTGATGCTCCACCTGCTTTTGATTTTCTTTATTGGAAGATTCTTTAAGAGATAAGTTAGGTAGCATAGCAGTTTCATCAAAAATAACATCTCTGCTAATCATAACTTTTTTATTTTCAGGACACCATAACTTATACCCTTTTACGCCAGCTTTATAACCAAGAAAAACACATTTAATGGATCTTGGTTCCAATTTTCCATTATTAACATGAGCATACGCAGGACACCCAAAGATCTTTAAATCAGAATAATTAGCAGGATTACCATACCATACCTCTTGTGGAGTCTTTTTCTCAATGGCAATGGATGGAGACCGGTTGATCAAAAAACATGCAGTAGAGGCTGCTTCGGCCCAAAACGACTTTGGTAAGTTGGCATTTGACAACATGCATCGAACCTTCTCCATGATCGTTCTGTTCATTCGTTCTGCAACACCGTTTTGTTGTGGAATATGACGAACTGTCAAGTGTCTCACGATCCCTTCTGACTTGCACAGTTTATTAAACTCATCAGAACAAAACTCTAAGCCATTGTCTGTGCGGAGGTATTTTATTTGTTTTCCTGTCTGTTTTTCAATCATAGCTTTCCAAGACTTAAATGCGGAAAGCACATCGCTTTTCTGCTTCAAGAAGAATGCCCAAACTTTTCTAGAAAAATCATCAATAAAAGTTAGCATATAATTAGCTCCACCTCCCGAAGGCACTCTTGATGACCCCCACAGATCAGAATGAATATACTCTAATGTTCCCTTCGTGTTATGGATTCCTCTGGTGAATCGAACTCTCTTTTGTTTCCCAAAAACACAGTGCTCACAGAACTTCAGTTTGCAAATTCCTTGCCCATCAAGAAGTCCTCTTTTGCTCAATTCTGCCATGCCATTCTCACTCATATGCCCTAGGCGCATATGCCAAAGTTTAGCAATATCATCATCTGACAAAGAAGAGGAAGCGATAGCTGCATCACCAATAACAGTAGAACCCTGCAAAACATATAACTTTGCATTCTTTCTCTGCCCTTTCATCACAATGAGGGAACCTTTGGAAATCTTCAACATCCCACTTTCAGCTGTGTATTTGTATCCTTTTGAATCAAGAGTACTCAACGAAATTAAATTTCTCTTCAATTCTGGAACATGTCGTACGTCACTAAGTGTTCTGACAACTCCATCAAACATCTTAACTTTAATTGTTCCAACACCTGCGATTTTACACGAAGCATTATTTCCCATCAAAACAACACCTTCAGACACCGTTTCGTAATTTGTAAACCAATCCCGATTGGGACTCATGTGGAAGGTGCAGCCTGAATCAAGTATCCACTCCTCGCTCTCTTTAGAATTGTTGACAGAAGCGACTAGAAGTTCACCATCATTGTAGTCTTCTACAATATCAGCTTCACCAGAATTTTCTGGTTGTTTTCCCTTTTGATTTGCAGCCTCCCTTTAATCTTGTTCTGTAGCTTATAGCACTCAGATTAATGTGCCCTTTCTTCTTGCAGAAGTTACAAGTTTACCTCTGTTTGAAGACTTTGATCTACCCTTAGATTTACCGCGAGGATTCCGATCCTGTGTCCTTCCACGATCATCATCAGCATTCCGATCTTGTCTCCCACGAACAATAAGACCCTCTCCCTGGGAGTCGGGTTTAACCACAAGATGCTTCATCTTATCATACGAGGTCAAAGAATCATAAACCTCATCAACTGTGAGAGACTCGCGGCTATATAAAATCGTGTCTCTAAAGGTTGAATAAGACGGGGGCAACGAACAAAGTAGAATCAACCCTAGATCTTCCTTATCATACTGAACCTCCATGGCCTCCAAGTTGAGAGAATTTCTTTAAACATGTTAAGTGTTCGTGCACAGACGCACCTTCCTCCAAACGATGAGCATAAAGTCGTTGCTTCATATGCAACTTGCTGGTTAGAGTTTTCGACATACATATTTGTTCTAGCCTCTTCCATAATGCTGCGGCAGTCTTCTCCTTCATCACATCCTGCAAAATTTCGTTAGATAAATGCAGATGTAACTGTGTTAACGCCTTTCGATCCTTGCGCTTCTTATCTTCCTCCGTCAATGTCGAAGGCATCTTATCTACCCCTAGCAGGGCTTCCTCTAAATCCATCTGTGCAAGAACTGCCTGCATCTTTATCTGCCACAATGCAAATCTGGTGTTGCGATCCAACAGCGGAATTTCATACTTTAAAGACGCCATTACCGTGATCGAGATGAAAAAAAAACCCGGAAGCTCTGATACCAATTTGTAAAAAAATATAACGTCGGTAATGACAATATATCGCAAAAGAAAAAAAAATAGAAATAAAGAACACACAGATTTTACGTGGAAACCCTTTCGGGAAAAACCACGGGCAGAGGAGAAGAAAAATTACTATGTCGAATTCGAATCAATTACAAGAGGAATAGACCATGTCTATTTATAGGCTTATAAAGCCATATTCTAATAGGAATGTAATAAGATTGAAACTCCTTATTCTAATCAATATCAAATAGATGGAGTTTAATAAGGTTTAAAAAACCTTATTCAAAATAAAATAAAAGAAGTGTAATTCTATAAGGATTCTTCTTTTATTTTATTTTACTATTGTATTTTATTTAAATAAGAATTTGGGTCACTTAATTCTAACAGTTTTTTTTTATTATCTTTTTAATACCACAAATTTATATTGATTGTGATTTGTTTAATTGTTAAATATAATCCGATAGATTTGATTTAATTTGGTTTTTTAGGATTAATTTGATAAAACTAATTTTTAATATTATTAGTTAATTATTTATTTTCATCAAATCAATTGTAAAACTTGACTTAAACACTAAAAATTGAACATTATTATCTTCAATTACTAAAATGTATAACTTTAGAAAAAAAAATATGAAAAGAAATTAATGAAAAGATTAAACTCGGAAGTGGAATCTATATTTGAGTTTTAATTTTTAAAAAGAGAAATCAAACTACTCTATCTCGTTGGTTGCATAGTAAAAGATGATTTAAGGGTAATTATTTTTGTCCGGCTTCAACTTTGCATCGAAATGTTCCATTATTAATTAAAAAAACATACAATTAAATTACTCAAATTAAATATTAAAATAATAAAAAAATGAAGACGCAAATTTCTTTAATATCTGTGTCTTTTTCCAGCATATGCTGAAACCAGAATTTATATCTCAAGATTTATGTACTTGATTTTGGACCCTACATGCATTGTTATCTGTCACGTTCTTTAATTGTCTTGGAAGCACTGATAGAGACGCAAACCTAACTGCTCTGCTGTATTGATCAAGGGTCCGGATTTTCATTTAGTATCGCTTCCCACATTTTGTATATTTATAAATTAATAGTGGTAAAATTAATATTAGTCTCTTAAATATAATAAAAATTTAATTTAATTTTTTAAAAACTATAAAGATATTAACTAATATAATGAAAAAATTATATTTTTAATTATTAAAATTTATAATATAATTTCACCCTCTCCAAAAAAAAATTTACCCATGCCCTATCATATAGAGGCATTAATAGGTGAGCATGCTATCATTTGGAGTACTAAGATTGCTCAAATAGTACCCAACTTGCACTCATATCTAATTTAAGACAAGGGTTTAAACCCCAACCACCACAAACTCTTCAATTTTGTTAGTAGTTCATCTCTTTAGGCACTAAACACAATCAGAAGATAAAACTCTTATGATGATAATATTAAACTTGTTGAAGATCCCTTGATTTCAAGTTAACGACACTCTGTATTTATCTTGAAGAAGTCAGAAATCCTCAATAATATTGGTGTTGGCATTGAATTTTTCTTTTTTGGTATTTTATAGATGTAATATGATCATATGTCTAAAATGATTAAATCTATTGAAACAACTTCATTTCTAGCCCTTTCTTTTCATACAAACTAGATTTTACACTCGACTTGGGAATTAAACCACTAATTATAAATAGATTTACTTAATAATTATTATTAAATATTTTTTATTTTAGATTTTATAAATAAATTTAGGAATATCTTAATAATTATAATAATTTTATAAAATATGAAATAAATTAAAATATAATAAAATGAGAAAAAATAACACCCGACTGGAGTATTATTAATAAGAAAAAATAACAACACAACACATCCCAAAGCCAAAATAAAAGAGTAAACAGTTCGTAAAAAAGCCAAATACCAACGCAAAATAACACGAATCAAAAAGCATAAAAACAAATCTAAAAAAACCTCCAGCCTGATATGCCGAAAGACCCTTATCTCTCGAACTGTGATATTTAATGCTCCGATGGTCCAGTTACCAAAACTGCAACTTTCATAAAAACAAATGCCTCTCCTACTCCTCTGCTTCCAGAATTAGAAATTTAAACACGATAAAAAGTAATATAAAAACAAAAACATGTATATGATTGATCTAACCCCTTTAATTTTTGCTAACCAATCTTTGGAAATAAATAATTTAAATAAACACCAACGGTTGTAATAAAATAAAATTATAATCAATAATTCAATTGTTTGGTTGAATAGAATGAAATAAAACCGTAATAGTATTATTGTGTTTGGTTAAATAGAATAGATATTGTAATAGCATAAGGAAAAAAACTCAACTAACCAAAGTACTATTAGCATAAATTTTTTAGGTATATGAGTATTGTTATTGTTATTAAATTTTAATAAGATTGTTATTAATATATTTTAATAAGAAATAATTTAATCTATTTTAATATAATTATTATTAAATATAATTTAATAAAAGTAATAATATATAATTTAATAACATTCTTAACATATATTTTAATATAATTTTATTTTAAATTATATTTTAAAATAAATGCTTTATATTAAAATACTTTTTATATTATATTAAATTATTTTAAATATATTTTTTATAATTTTCGAGTCCAAGTTTTAAAGAACTAATCTGAAAATTAATCTTATTTTATTATTCAAGATTGCATGGAATAACAATAGCTATTACGAGAGAACAAGTAATAGGGAAATAATAGTCATTTCATTAAATAAGTATTACGTTCAACCAAATAAAGGAATGATTTACCATTCAATGAATAAAAGGGGAATGGAACCATTTCCCACAACTAAACATGGTGCAAGTGATTTTACATATTAATTCTTTTTTATTTATCATTTAAAAATAATAAAAATATTTATTTTAATATATCATTTAAAAAGTAATGAAATTTTTGGTGACGAACAAATGAAGATATGACTGGTCCCTTTTAAAAACACAATTTATAAGTATATAATAAATTTAAAAATAATTAAAAAATAAAATATTATTCTCTAAAATTAAATTACTATGAAATTTTACTTAAACAATTTAAAATCAAATTATTACAAAACACAACATATATATATATATATATATATATATATATTTATATGTGAAACATTTAATGAATTTATAGATGATACAAACACAACTTAAAAAATAAAATGTAATATAAATTATAAAATCAATATAACACGAATAAATTAATTTCAATAAAGTACTAATAATTTGTTAATTTTCTTTCCCAAAGTACAAAACACACATTTTTTTTTTGGTATTAAAAATAGGAATGAAATCAATTACAAACTAATAGAAGTGCTAATTGGAACATAAAGATTGAATATCTAGATGAATCTTACCAGCAACTTTAGTCGGCGCTACGTGAAAAACTCGTGGACCAACCGAAAATTCCTTCACTATACCCGCGAGGATGTGGAAGGCAAAATTTGCTTCTCTTAGAATCTACTTGATGACCACCTGTCAATCATGCTTGGATAATTCTTGAATTCTTAAAATCAAATCTCTATTTGTATATCTTTTGAGGCCACCAAGGATATCATTAACAACTGTAGCATAATCAGTCTCAATTATCACCTCTTTCCACTTGAGGTCCCATGCAAATTGTAGCCGATCATATGGCCCAAAGCTCACCTTGTTCAACACTACACCTTCCAATGTTTTTCTCAATCCCCCATAACCACTCACCATGCACATTCCTTCCAAATGCTACCGAAGAAGCGAGACCTAAAGACGGATTGCATGCTCCATCAACATTTAATTTGTAAGAACCAATGGGAGGTTGGATCCATCTATAATCTCTGAAGCGGTTACTAGAAGAACCCCTAGCCTTTTATGTTCTTATCTTGATGCATCTTGCCCAACACCATGAAGATTGGATGACATTGACTGAATTCAACGGAAGATTCTGAAATATCTTAAGATTTTTTTTGTTTCCACATATTCCAACAAACAATATCGAAAAAAGACGGCCATGCAACATCTTGAAATCCTAAGTCAAACACATCTTCAAATTAGCCAAAATCCAATCATTCAATGAATAAGAGAAAATTTTGGTTATAGTACTCGACGGGTGAATCTGTTTCCAAACCTCATTCTCTTGATGGCAATCTTTTAAAACGTGAATACAAGATTCTTCAACATATCCGCAAATCGCATAGGAAGGATCCTCATTAGACATCAGACATTCCTTCAAGACCACCCAAATGAAATGACGAATCCGCTGAAGACCGTCGAGACTCCAAATCAACTTCCATTTGACATCTCTAGGATTAAGAGAGTTCTTTAAAAGCATACTGTCAGTAGACTTGACAATAAAATCACCATTTGGAAACCACTTAGAAATAAGTGTATCCTATCCAACCAAGGTGTTCGGTGTCAGGATTCCCGCAATATAAGAGATAATAGTGCTATCTAGAAAACATCTCAGATAACCCTAATTACAGTCACCATCTGTAAAAACAATCTCGTTTAAAGTGATAGAACAGTTAATAAGATATGGGTATTGACATAAATTAAAAATATGACCAACATCTGCTAACCAATTGTTCGTCCAAAATTTCATTAGAGAACCATCACCAATAGACCAAAGAGGGCCTTGGCGAAGCAGAAGCCAAATCCTTATTAGCAATATCCAAATGAAAGAGCAATTACTTCGAGAAATATCTTTCGGAATAGTCTCAAAAATCTTATATTTAGATCGAAGAACTCTAACCTATAAAGCATGCTTGTTCGTAAGGAGATTGGAACCCAACTTGAGAATGAAAGAATCATTCTGATCTTTTAGGTAATGAAGTCCAAGACCTCCATTTCACAGAAGTTGACAACAATCTTTCCATTTCACCAAAGACGCCTTTTTATTGGAAATTGTACTTGTCGTAACCATTTTTGACAAAAACGGGAATCGACTTTGGTTTTGAAAATAAAGAAAACGGGAGTCACCACCGACCTTTTATTAGGTGTGGTCGGATCACCTTTGTTTTAATAAAACATTTGGATTTACTAAAACAATGTTTTTGGTCTATGAAAATTTGAGAAAACAGGTTCGGGAGTCGGTTACATACAAGGAAGGGTTAGCACCCTTGTAACGCCCAAAGTTGGTACCAAATTGATTGATGTTGTCCTAATGTTGAAAACTTGAAAATATTTAGGGTAAAAATTGAAAAGAATAAAATTTGTCCATCGGGACTAAATCTTAAGATTATCTCGCTTCAAAGGAATAAAAATATCATACCCAACACGTTAGGATATGACACCCTTATATTTCGACACCGAGATCATCTTCGACAAGAAAGGATATTTGAATATTTAGTCGAACGAAAAGATCGACACCCAACACGTTAGGGTGTAATTTTTCGGCCTTCTAAACACACAAATATTACCTCTTTTGTATGACTTAAAAATGTCGGATTGCGATTTAAAACCGTTGATCCACATGACGCGACAAAAATACGAAATCAACAATACTGGTAATAAAAGATACAATAAAAAATAAAAAGATAAAAGACGGCATTGAAAAATAATAAAAAGGCTAGGAGATTAATAAAGATCAAGAAAATAGTAAATATAATAACAATAATAATAATAATAATAAATATAATAATAATAGTAATAATAAGATAACAATAGTACGGACACAAAATATGTACAACATACCAATAAATATAATGATAATAAGATAATAATACTAACGCAAAGTACACAATATGATAACATCAATATAATAATAATAATAATAATAATAATAATAATAATAATAATAATAATATAATAATAATAACAATAATAATAACAGTATAGTAATAATAAAAAAATAGTGATACAAAGTATATACAACATAATAATATAGTAATAATAGTAATAATAATTAGTATAGTAATAATAGTAAGATAATAATAATACAAAATATGGACAATATAATAATAATAACAATAGTAAACATAATAATAATAATAATGATGATAATACGAAATATGCACAAAACAATAATATAAGTGTAGTAGTATAATAATATTAATAATATACAATATATGCAATATACTAATATAAATATAGTTATAATAATAATATGTACAACATAATATATAATGATGATAGTAACAATAAATAGTATACAAAAAAAATAATAATTTATATAATAATAGATATGATAATAAATATGATAATAATAGAATAATAAAATAACAATACTATTGACACAAATATGTACAATATACTAATATAATATAATAATAATAACAATAATAATAATATAGTAATAAATAATAATACTAAGAGTGATAATAAACGTAATAATAATATAGCATTAAATACAATATTAAACATGAAACACGATAATACATAAATAAAAAAAATTAATAATAAATAAGCGAAAATAGTCAAAAAGGACGAAAATTGAATTAAGAACAGAATATTGGGGCAAATTCGAGATAAATAAAAGAGGGAAGGGCCATTTTGTGATGCGATGATAGGTGGAGGGACTAAAAGGAGTAATAGCCCCTCGCTTCAAAACGCCCCGCATTGACGTGGACCAAACTAAAAATTTAAAATTAACAAGGGTAATTAAAAAAAATAAAAGAAAAGAGAATAGGATCATATTGAAATGCGGCGCAAAATAGGAAGGACTATTTGCGCAATTAGCCCCTTTAAACGGAAACACGCGGATCTTCTCCAGGGGCGAGTCGGATTCGGGTTGGCCACCTGGTACGACGTCGTTTTGGTGCAAAAGCACCCAGGCAAAACATCGTCGTTTCCTAGGTGCTATATAAACAAAGTTTCTTTTAAAAATTTTCATTTTCATTTCTTTCCAGAAAAAAAAGCTTAAGATTTCTTTGTTTTCTCTGCAGGGGGTAGGGAGGGGCGATTTTCGGCGGTCCTTCTCCGTCGCCGTCGCCACCACGCCGGCCACCGCACGCGGTGGCCGAAAAGGTAAAATGTTTTTATTTCTTTTTTTATTATTTATTTTTTATACTATATATATGTATGTATATTCGTGTGTAAAGAAAGGAGAAAAGGTTTCGAAATAAAAAATAATAAATACAGAAATATACCTTCGATTTTTTGCTTTCGGATTTTTGGATCTCTACTGCTATTTTTTGTTTTCTTTTTTTTGACTGTTCTTTGATTGATTTTTCGAAAAAAAAAGGTCCTTCCTCATGGTTTCATATTTGGCTTTTATGGAGCCGAAAACAAAAAGCCAGAAATAAAATACACTATTTTCTTTCTTTTTCTTGTTGCTGCTGCGTTGTCTTCCATCTTTGCAGGGTATGGTGGCCGACAGAGGCAAGTGCGCATGGAGGCTGCGGCGCACACGGTAGTGGAGGTCAGTGGGGAGCGGCGCACCAGGGGCTAGGGTTTCAGAAACCCTAGCAGTCTGAAATCAGTGTTTGGGCTTTTAGATTTGGGCCAAAAGTGTGGGATTGGGCCTATTTTAATCTGTTCGAGTTTATTTTTTTAATTTTGTTTGGTTTTGGTCCCTGGGTTAATGAACCCGAGCCAAAATTGGTGATTACAGCTGCCCCTCTTTGCTCATTGTCGTGAAACGATAATAGAGCAAAGACAATAGAAGAACCAATTTTGCCCGGTCTTGGCCAAGCCTTGACTTGTTGGTCCTCGTCTTCTTCGAACAGCTTCAAACTCCACTGTAACTTGTTGCTTTGATCCGCTTCACCGTTTCGTTATATCTTCAGAGGGATAATATTTTCTATTCCACTACTTCTTCAAAGGCATAGTAACTAGCACTTCGACTGGCTTCGATGTGATTTCAAGGAGAAGAGATTCGCAGCTTTGATCTACTTCCCCGGGACTTCGAGGAAATAAATCTGAACTTTTTCAAATTGCTTCCTTACTACCTTCGGGGAGGCTTCGATCTTTAGTCTACTGCAATGCTACTTCCGAGAGATATGGCCTGTAGCTTCACTTTGCTCTTGCTCAATCTTCTTTGTCCACTGGGACTTCTTCGTCCAATTTGCTCGAGGCGACTTCAGTCTTCCGTCTGTAAGTACCTCCGCGTGTGACCCGAGGCTCAACCCCACTCTCATAATATGAGTTGATTTATTTTTTTTTTGAACCAACAGAAATCGAAGAGTAGAAATTGAAAATACCTCAGCGTGCAACCTGAGGTTCAACTCGCCTGAGTTTTTTTTTTAAAGAAATTGAAAAACAGAAATTAAAAATACCTCAGCGTGCATCCTGAGGAGTTGATTGAAAAACAGAAATTGAAAACACCTCAGCGTGCGTCCTGAGGAGTTGATTGAAAAACAGAAATTGAAAACACCTCAGCGTGCGACCTGAAGAGTGGATTTTTGCAAACGGAAATTGGAAAACAGAAGTTGAGAATACCTCAGCGTGCGACCTGAGGAGTTGATTTTGACAAACAGAAATTGATAAACAGAAATTAAAAATACCTCAACATGCGACCCGAGGAGTTGATTTTGCAAGCAGAAATTGAAAAACAGAAATTTAAAATACCTCAGCGTGCAACCCGAGGCCCAACTCACCTCTCGCAATATGAGCTGATTTTTGAACAGAAATTAAAAGACACCTCAGGGTGTGACCTGAGGCTCAACTCACCTCTCGCAATATGAGTTGATATTTTGAAAAGAAATTAAAAGACACCTTAGGGTGTGACCCGAGGCTCAACTCACCTCTCGCAATATGAGTTGATATTTTGAAAAGAAATTAAAAGACACCTCAGGGTGTGACCCGAGGCTCAACTCACCTCTCGATATGAGTTGATATTTTGAAAAGAAATTAAAAGACACCTCAGGGTGTGACCCAAGGCTCAACTCACCTCTCGCAATATGAGTTGATATTTTGAAAAGAAATTAAAAGACACCTCAGGGTGTGACCCGAGACTCAACTCACCTATCGCAATATGAGTTGATTTATGCAACCGGAATCTCAAAATATATCATTTGGTGGAACTCAAATGTTTTCTTTTCCTTGGTTTGGTACAACTATCGTCGAGACTTCTTACTTTACTGGCGTACCTGTATGTGTCATGCGTGATGTTATCATGATATGCATGTGTTTGTCTTAAATGTTTTTATGCCTACATGACTATGCCATGCATCCTGGGTTTGTCCTGTGTCTCTCGTTCTGACTCTCATGATGACCCATCTTCATTACTTCGATTCTTGACTTTTCTCAGGTCTTGTACCCGTCCTCAAGTTCTACGAGTAATCCGTGTTTCTTGTATATCTTTTTTTCCCCTGTTGAACTTTGTCCTTGCTTTGAGGTTCTCGTACTTACCCAATTCTCATCCAGGTAATGCTCAATATTCTTTTCGTTTAGAGGGTGTAATTTCACTATTTATCTCTAAAATGAAACATAAATAAAATGCATGAAAATGGAAAAGTAGGCGGGAAAGGGATACCTCATATCTATATTTATTTCAGAAGCAACAAGCAAAGAAAATTGAAAAGGAATAACTTGATCAAGAAAGCATTATAAAAGGAAAACAAGTTCAATTGTCGTAAGTGCTCTAGATATCCGACGCATGAACTTCTCCATGTTTCTTCATCCTGAATCTTTTCGAGCAAGATTTTTCGTGTAGAAGATTCTTGAGCTTCAGAGTCCGCTTCAATACTATAATCTCACCGTTTGACTCCTTGTTCAAACCATTCTCGCTTTTTCGGCCCAAATTTGCTTCCTTAGGACGCCCTTTCGTGTTTTCATCCTAAGCCTTCTTTGTTTATCAGGACGCCTTTTTCGGGTTTTTATCTTGATTTTTTTTAGGCGTAATATTTCTTCACGGCATCTGAGTTTACCGGATTTGGTAACTTCTTCCCATCCATTTCAGTGAGAATCAAAGCTCCACCTGAGAAAGCTCTCTTTACGACGTATGGTCCTTCCCAATTCGGTGCCCATTTTCCTCGGAAGTCTTTTTGTATCGGGAGAATCTTTCTCAGGATGAGTTCTCCTTCGCGAAATTCTCTTGGACGCACCTTCCTGTCATAGGCGGCGATCATTCCTTTCTGGTACATTTGTCCATGACAGATTGCTTTTAGGCGTTTTTCTTCAATCAGGTTCAATTGGTCATATCGAGCTCGAACCCATTCCGATTCTTCTAGTTTTGACTCCATTAAGACTCGCAGGGAGGGGATCTCAACTTCAATGGGTAGTACAGCTTCCATTCCATAGCCCAAAGAGAAAGGAGTTGCCCCCGTGGAGGTCCGTACACATGTGCGATACGCATATAGAGCAAATGGTAGCTTCTCGTGCCAGTCTTTATACGTCTCAGTCATTTTCTCAATAATTTTCTTGATATTTTTGTTAGCGGCTTCTACCGCCTCGTTCATCTTTGGACGATAGGGTGAGGAGTTATGATGCTTTATTCGAAATTGCTCACACACTTTCTTCATCATCTTGTTGTTTAGGTTCAAGGCATTATCTGAGATGATTCTCTCAAACAAACTGTATCGACATATGATCTCCCTTTTTAAGAACTTGCAAACTGCGGTCTTTGTCACATTGGCAAACGAAGCAGCTTCTACCCATTTTGTGAAGTAATCTATGACCACAAAAATGAATCGATGTCCATTAGAAGCTTTTGGGGAAATTGGCCCTATAACATCCATCCCCCACATAGAAAAAGGCCACGGAGAAGTCATGACGTGAAGGGGCGAAGGTGCTGCATGAATTTTATCGCCATAAACTTGACATTTGTGACACTTTCGTGCGTAACTAATGCAATCATTTTCCATTGTCAACCAGTAATAACTGAGCCTCATAATCTGCCTGGCCATAGTGAAGCCATTGGCGTGCGTTCCACAAACTCCTTCATGGACCTCTTCGAGTATCTTTCTGGCTTCAACAGTATCCACACACCTCAAAAGCATTTGATCTTTCCCTCTTTTGTATAGGATGTCCCCATCGAGAACAAATCCTGCTGCCAATCTTCTGATCGTCCTTTTGTCATTCTCGTTTGCTTGCTCGGGATATCTTTGATTCTTGACATATTCTAAGATATCATGAAACCATGGTTGTCCATCTGCCTCATTTTCAATGCTAAAACAATGCGCAGGGGCCTCATATATGCTCATCTGGAGAGGCATTATTTCTGTTTCTCGGTTTGCTTTGAACATTGAAGCCAAGGTGGCCAGGGCATCAGCCAATTGATTTTCTTCCCGTGGGAAGTAATTAAAAGTCACTTCTTCAAATTCTTCAACCAATTCTGCAACAAGATCGCGATATTTGACCAACTTCGAGTCTCTTACTTCCCAATCTCCACGGATTTGGTAAATCACCAGTGCCGAGTCCCCGAAGACCGCTAAGACCTTGACGTTCTGCTCGATAGCTGCACGAAGTCCCATGATGCAAGCCTCATATTCCGCCATGTTGTTGGTACAGAAGAAATTTAATCTGGCAGTAAAGGGGTAATGATTCCCTTCTGGTGATACTAAGACTGCTCCAATCCCATACACCAATGCGTTTGACGCACCATCAAAACTCATCTTCCATGATTTCTCTTTCAATGATTCATATTCTTTTTCCGTAATGCATATCAAGTCTTCATCTAGGAAGTCAAATCTCAATGGCTCGTATTCCTCTATTGTCCGAGTTGCTAAGAAATCAGCTATTGCGCTCCCTTTAATCGATTTTTGGCTCACGTATACGATGTCATATTCCGATAGTAGGACCTGCCATCGTGCCATTCTTCCTGAGAGTGCAGGCGATTCCATCATGTATTTTATTGGGTCCAGCTTTGAAATCAACCACGTCGTATGATACAGCACATACTGTCTGAGCTCCGAGTTGCCCAGACCAGAGCACAACAGAATTTTTCGATTGACAGATACTTTGCTTCATACTCTGTGAATTTCTTGCTGAGATAATAGATCGCCTGTTCCCTTTTTCCGGACTGATCATGTTGCCCCAGGACGCAACCCATTGAGTTTTCGAACACAGTCAAATATAGTATTAGCGGTCTTCCAGGGGTTGGTGGTACTAGCACCGGGGGACTAGACAAATACTGCTTTATTTTGTCAAAAGCCTCTTGACATTCCTCGTTCCATTCTCCAGGATTGCGTTTTCGAAGGAGTCGAAAAATCGGATCACACTGCTTGGTGAGTTGAGCAATGAATCGAGCGATGTAGTTCAGCCTTCCTAGAAATCCTCTGACTTCCTTTTGTATGCGCAGAGGCGGTAGTTCTTGTATGGCCTTTATTTTATCCGGATCAACCTCGATACCTTTCTTGCTAATGATGAACCCTAGTAATTTTCCAGAGGTAGCCCCAAAGGTACATTTGGCTGGGTTAAGCTTCAGTTGGAATTTTCTCAGTCTTTCAAACAACTTCCAGAGGTTCTCAACATGCTCTCTTTCCCCTCGAGATTTGGTGATCATATCGTCGACATAGACTTCTATTTCCTTGTGCATCATGTCATGAAACAATGTTACCATGGCTCTCTGGTATGTTGCCCCGGCATTCTTTAGTCCGAACGGCATCACTTTGTAGCAGAATGTCCCCCACATTATCGTGAATGGAGTTTTCTCCATATCCTCGGGAGCCATCTTGATTTGATTGTAGCCCGAAAATCCATCCATGAAGGAGAAAAACGAATGCTTTGCCGTGTTATCTACCAATGTATCGATGTGTGGCAACGGGAAATATTCTTTAGGGCTTGCTCGATTCAAATCACGGTAATCCACACACATTCGCACTTTGCCATCTTTCTTCGGTACTGGGACTATATTAGCCACCCATTCTGGATATCTAGAGATTTGTAGGAAGCCAGCATCAAATTATTTCTTTACTTCTTCCTTTATCTTTAAGAGCATTTCAGGCCTCATCCGCCTTAACTTCTGTTGGATAGGCTTGCATTCTGGTTTCAATGGGAGTCTATGGACCACTACATCCTCGTTCAAACCTGGCATATCTTGATACGTCCATGCGAACACGTCTTTATATTCATGAAGCAAGGCGATCAGATGATGTTTGGTGTCCTCTGACATGGAGGTCCCAACTTTCACCTCTTGCCTCTTTTCTTCGCTTCCCAAATTCACTGTCTCGACAGATTCTCGGTAGGGCAGAATCTGTTCATCCTCTTGTTCTACCATTCTTAGTAAGTCTGGGGAGGAGACATAATCTTCAGCATTTTCTTCAGCCTCGAATTCTCCCACACAAATGGCTTTCTCGAAGTCGATTTTAGGACTTGTAACAGGATTGTTCGCGTCGTTGATATCTGAGCACCTGAAAAGTAGATGAAAAAGAAACTATAGAGCGACATCAAGGTACCGGATCCTATAAATATGATGATACGAGATATATAGGGACAGGTTATAAAAAAAGGAAATAAACATGGAGCCGATGAGAATGAAAAGACCATGACAAAATGCATCTTTATTCATGTTTCATTTAAAAGTTAAATAGACAACATAAACTCTCATAACAGATTCCCCTACAGCTTAGGGGCATACAAAAAGTCAGCATTGAGCATTACTTTGGAGGAGACTTGAAAATTACGAGGAGATCCACGGCAGTCAAATTGTTCGGAGTGAATCCAGGGGGGCAAGGGCGTATCGTTGAAATATCTTCCACTGCATTATTCCCTTTGTTAATGGCGTTTATACTGAAGTCCTGTAGGCCCCTTTCTATCCATGACATCATGCTTTGTAGATCATCTCTTCTTGGGTGTGCAATTCCTGCCGATGTAAATGTTTTCGACAAAGGCGGATACATTATGGGCTCTCATTCCAATTCCCGACCTGAGGCTCTTGCAATCCTCCTTTCTTGCTCTTTCTGTAACTGTTTCCTTCTTTGCCGCGCGTCGGGCTTGAATCCTAAACCACATCGAGCCTTATGGTGTACTGGTTTTAGTGCTCTGACTATTCCTTGCTGGTATTTTCCCAAACCTCTCTTCGTTTTGGCTCCTTTCCCCACAGTCAGTTTGATTCCCATCTTGGTATTCCTTGACAGCTTGGGCATGGGGGCTTTGCTTCCTTCAGCGATAAAAGTAGCATTGATGAATTCGAAGGAACGGAAGGAACACTCTACTGCATCTTTGTTCACCTCGATGTAGGGTGCATCAATAGAGATGGACGCAATGATGTCTTCCTCACCAGCAACGGTGATCAAGCGATTATCCATGACAAACTTTACTTTCTGGTGGAGAAATGAAGGGACTGCCCCAGCGGAATGGATCCAAGGTCTCCCTAAGAGGCAATTATACGAAGGCGAGATATCCATGACCTGGAATTCTATGTCATATGTACATGGGCCCACTTCTAAAGGAATCTCGATCCTTCCCATGACCTCTCATCGCGTCCCATCAAACACTCTTACCGCGGAATGACAAGGTCTTAGATAGGACATATCAACTGGCATCCTGGAAAACATGGCCAACGGCATGACATTGAGCGCAGACCCGTTGTCGATAAGCACACCCGGTACTATGTAACCCTTACAATAGGTCGTAATATGTAATGCTTTGATAGAGCCTCTACCGTTTGGTGGTATTTCATCATCGCTGAAAGAGATGAAATTATCCGCATTTAAGTTGTTTTCCCACCTATCAAGCTTTTCAACGGGTACGTTGCTCGGCACATATGCTTGGTTTAACACTCTTAATAAAGCGTTTCGGTGTGGTTCTGAGTTTAAGTAGAGATAACACTGAGATCTTTGCCGGTTGCTTGTTCAATTGCTCCACGATGTCATACTCGCTGTGCGTGATAAACCTTAAAAATTCATGTGCTTCGTCCTCATTCACGGGTCTTTTAATCTCCTGTTCAGATGGGGTTTCAGTCTCGACTACCGCCTCATGCATTGGTGCTTTTCCTTTTTGACTCGAGTCGACGCCTTTCTTTTTTGGTTCAACCACCTCGGGAGAATAACACCTCCCGCTGCGGGTAAAATGCCCTACCTCGCTAACACTTCCGTTCGTAGCTTCGGGCATGGTAATGTTGACATCACATTTCCACGACACCGCCTTGCTGTCCTTGTAAGGGAAGGGAGAAGGTACTTTGATTATCATCTTCGGTTTCACCTCTTCTTTCTTTGCTTCGTAGTAGATTACCAAGGGTCGGTCAGCACTATAAGGGGTTCCTGATGATTGACCCTTGGAAGCACATATATCCTTTTCGTCAATCTCTTCCTTCTTATTACAGATCTCAACCTCCTTATTGTTCATCATACCTTGAAACAATTCTTTAAATTCCTCACAAGATTGGATGTGATGTCCTTCTATGCCGTGAAAAACGGAAAAACTTTGACCTTCCATGCTTTCCTTCTTGAAACTTCTGCCGAGCAAACCCTTTTCAGTCATCATTTCCCACACTTTCCTCAAAGGTGTCCTTATCTCGGAGACACGACTTTTGGCTTGCCACCTATCTTCCTGTGTCACCACACTCACGTTCCCTACGGGATGGTTAAGGAGTGGATTTCCAGCCAAATTACTGATCCCATCAAATCGTAAAATGCCCGCATCAATAAAACTTTGAACCTTTCTTTTAAAGGCTAAACAATTATCTGTGGAATGCCCCCGATTTCCAGCATGGTACATGCAACTAGTATTAGGATCGTACCATTTAGGGTATGGAGGCTTCAATGGTGCTATGTAATGCGGTGATATAAATTGTTTCTCCAGTAATTTTGGGCATAATTCTTCGTATGACATGGGAATAGGGGTAAACTGAGGTTTTTCGGGATTGGGTCTTGTCGACCTTGGTTCATTTTTGGGTTGGCTTGGGGCGGTCATGGTATTTGGTGAGAATATGGTGAGTGGTCTTTGCACATCGGTGGCATAGACGGGATAAGGAGGAGGTGTTTGATAGTAGAGGTTTTGAGAAGGAAAATAGAAATTTGGGGGTGGGCGGAATTGAGGTCGTGGTTGGATTGGGTATGGGTTGGAAGCGTAGTGGTTCCCAGTCCCCACCATATGGGTTTCAGGTTCTTTCTTCTTCATAGGTGTTGTCCTTTTCGAGCTCTCAGAACCTTCCATCCTACCATTCTTAATGCCATTCTCGATGAGCTCCCCTGATATTACGATATCAACGAAGTCTTTTTTGGCATTTCCCACTAACTTGTCATAAAACGGAGCCTTCAAAGTGTTAATAAAAAGGACCGTTATCTCAGTTTTAGTCAGTGGGGGTTCTACTTGAATCGAGACGCCCCTCCACCTTTGAGTGTATTGTCTAAAAGTCTCTGATGGCTTCTTTTCCATCATCTGTAGCGTTAGTCGATCGGGCGCTATATCGGAAACGTGCTTGTATTGCTCACAGAACGCTGAAGCTAAGTCATCCCATGATTGGATCCTCTCTCTGCCGAGCTGATTATACCATCGGAGGGCTGACCCGATCAAGCTATCTTGAAAGCAGTGTATTAACAACTTGTCTTCATTCACATAACCAGCCATTTTTCGACAAAACATGATAAGATGCGCCTTTGGACACCTTGTTCCATCATATTTTTCGAAGTCTGGCGCTTTAAATTTCGGAGGCAAGACCAGATCGGGAACCAAACTGAGCTTTTTGGCGCTCATTGCAGAGGAGACTCTAGTTCCCTCTATCGCCCTGAGTCTTTCTTCTAGATCCTTATACTTGTCCTGAGCATCCTGATCTTTCATTCTTAGCTTGGCTATTTCCATAGGATCATCCAAATCTGGGACAATAGGATCAGCAGGGTTAGCTCCGGGGTTTGATACGAATATTCCTGGTCCTAGATGAGCAGGTGGTGGTACAAATGGTTGTTCCAGGCCTGTAGATTCCCTTTGAGGCCAACCTCCTGGTACTGTATGGGTGTGAGGTGGAGTAAATCCTGGGGGATGGAGTGGACTCTGATTGACTCTCGAATGGGGTTCTGTAATATCAGGACTCTGCACAGGTCCTTTTCCTTTGACCAGGGTCGTCACCATCTCCATTAGCTTGGCCATTTGGTCCTTGTGCTCAAGTGATTCTTCCCTGGATTTCACCATCAGGTCCCTTGTTTCTTGCTGCGACTGGGCCAACTGCTCTTGCAACTGTTCTTGGATTCTTTCCATTCTTTCGATTCTTTCGTTGAGTTCAGCATCCATGGCTCTAGTTCTTAATCGGGTCCTATAAGGGTGACGCGGTTCCAGATCCGTAATGTCGAACTGTAAGTTATACAATTTTAAGTCTTAGTGGATAATTGGGGTGATATGATGCTGTTGTATGGAATGCAATGCAAATGCATGGTATGAATGCAAATGGTGTCAACTCTGATTCAATTCCCCATAGAAAACTTTCTTAGAAAACGAAGCTCTTTACATAAAGAGATTACAGATATGGTTTGGCCTTAGCGCCTAGATATCTAATCTTTCGAAGTAGTGAAGCTAACTCCCGTCCTCGGTTGGTCCGTGATTCGTACAGAATGCTTAAGACCTCTGCCTCCGCTGCCAATGTTTGTAAATGCTCAGTGACCCCTCGAATCTGATTTATGGCCTCACCCATGAGGTAGTCTCGGTCTCTAGCTTGATTACGGGAATGATGAAGTTCATCCTCCCAATGCCCTTCTCTTGCTTTCAAAAGCTCAATTCGGAGCACGCAACCGTGTAGTGCCGATTCTAACTCTTCAATTCTACCTTTCATTTCCTCAATTAAGCTTAACTTTGACTCGTTTTCTGAGTCGCGACTTCGATAGTGATGTAGGGACCGTCCAAGCTCAGCCACCCTAGCTTTTAGTCTTTCTTTGTCTTTTCTCAGAATCTCGTTTTGTGTTTGCGTCTCCTGGAACTTTTCCTCCCAATGGCTAGTCTTGGCTTCTTCCTATTGGATCTCGCGCCGCCATTGCTCCGGAGTTTTTCCTAACCCGGTGTTTTTTATTATCAAACGTATCTTCTTATATTGCATCTTCAGGTCATCTCGGTCTTCCTCTATCCTCCTTTTCTCCTTTCTTAGTTTCTCAGCTTCCGATTTTTGTCCATCTACGTCTAACTTGATGAGCATCTTCTCTTCTTCTAACTGTTCAATTTTCTTCTCGAGCTCTGAACTCCGCCGTACAAAATCTTGTTTTATAATTTCTAGCTCCGTTGGTATCATTTGCAACCGTTCCTCCATAGATTGAGCATTATCTGAACTCGATCTCGAGATGTTGTCGTTGATTCTTTTGTTTAGCCACACTGTATACTCAGAAGTCACCATTTCGCCCACAGTCAACCTCTTCATCCGGTAGGTTAGTTTCCAAGCATTTGCAATTTCCTTAATCTTCTTCTTATAACCTTCTCCTGTATAAGAAAATTCGCTTCGATCCAACCCATGTGTTGCTGGCATGAACTGTCTAGACTGGTATTGTCTTGCTACTAGCAAAGGGGCATACCCGATGACTCCCCAAATTCCGGGTAGAGGGACCCAACCAAAGTCTCCGCATCTGTAAAGGATCTCTCCGGGCACCATCCATGGAGCTCTCCACTCAATGTCTCCTTCCTGAAGATTCTGAAGAATTGTCATCCATCCTTCTTCCGTTATATCTTCTCGTCTTGACACGGCTACTTCCTCTTTTATCGGTGAATAATCCTTATAAAAGGAGCGACAAGAGACTTTATCCATCTTCCAAAAATGCCCATGAAACCATACTATCAATAGCTGTGCGCATCCGATAAACTTTCCTTCTCCCGCTCTTCTGCATGCATTTAATAATCTGAAAGTCTCCGCAAGAATTGCCGGGATAGGTGTGACTTGTTTATCCAATCGGTCGAATAGATCCACTACTGCTTCATCTATGTGTCTCAGGGCTTTTGGGAAGATGACTAATCCGTAGAGGCTTAAGGCGAAGATATCAACTTTCCTTCTCACATCATGATGCGTCAAAATCAGATCCCTTAAATTTACCCAAGGAATACATCTCCCTTCACCTTTCTGTTGAATCTTGGTCGAGATCCACTGTTCACTCATTCCCGTAATTTTCATCAACTTCTTCGCCAAGGGAGGGACATAGGCAGGCCTAATATAAACCTTGTCAACTTGCATTCCGGGAATACAAAGTAAAGTGGTATATTCTTCTATTATTGGCACCAAATCCACTTTCCCAAAAGTGAAGCAACTGTATGCAGAATTCCAAAACTGGACCATAGTCCGAAACAGGTGTCTATCTATCTTAACATCCAATAAGTGAGAGATGTCGCCGTAACGGTGGCGGAACATCTGTTTAGCTTCATCTTCTCAATGGGTCCATATATCTCGCAACTCTTGAAGCTCATTTTGTGTCACACTGACATGGGTGAAGTCCCTCAACTCTGACGTATGACCTTCAACTAAACTATCTCCTTTCTCCAACTACAACTTTTCTGACCACGCGCACACAGCCGCATTGTCCTCTACTTTATCAAGAAAGTTGTTTTCCATAGCAAACTTCCTATATCAGCAATCGAACAAAATTGACACCTCTACTATATGGAATGTCATGCAAGTCAAACAAATCAACATGAGTCAGTATTGCATAATCAAAACAAGCAAAATATCATCACACACTTATCTGGGTAACTATTTCGGCGTTCTACCTATGGTAGGCTCTAGGGCTTTTACATGGGGTTTGGTTCTAGAGAAGGGTACCTGAACCAGCAGATTCCTCAATCCTCACCCATTATAGGCTCATACGGACCGAGTTCGATTCAGAGGGATACATTTCCCTATGGCCATGCGGAGGTGAAGACCTCACGGAGCACATAGGTACGGATGTATCCCGGAAGCAATCCACTAGCCCATGCGGAGGTGAAAGCCTCACGAAGGCTTAGTTTCTTACTTCACTTAAAAGGTGCGACCACAACAGTCATGCAATGCAAGTGTAAGATGTAATATCCTAAATTAGGGGTTATGCATTTGGTGCATAACTCAAGTGTTAGTAGGCTTTAAATATGTTTGGAGGTGTTTTTAGGGTTTTTAGAAGTCTAGGATGAAGGAGAATGATACGGAAAATTTTTAGAATTTAAGTCTAAAGAGGGGAAGCTTGGTAAGGGA
This sequence comes from Gossypium australe, assembly GCA_005393395.2. Classification (NCBI taxonomy): domain Eukaryota; kingdom Viridiplantae; phylum Streptophyta; class Magnoliopsida; order Malvales; family Malvaceae; genus Gossypium; species Gossypium australe. Next base: position 19,475,621 of record CM016617.1, read on the forward strand.
GGCTTAAAGGAAATTTGTAGGCATTTTTGGGCATAGAAATCACCTTGGTAAAGTGGCTGGAATGCGCCACTTAGGGCCTTGGAGAATGACGCCAGGAGCAGTGAGGAAGGGCCTTGGTTCGAGTCACCTTGGCAGCAAGTAGCGTAATTTTATTTTCTTTTGGCGCTAAGACAAGGGGAACTGGGCCAAGGAGGCTTTAAGGGAAATTCGTGAGGGATTTATGACACAAGGGTTGGCCTGGTAAAGTGACAGCAGACGCTACTTAAGGCCTGGACAAGTGACGCCTCAAGCAATGGGTTGAGGGCCCAGGTTCGAGTTGCGAAGGAAGCAGGAAGGAGCTTTTATTTTTGCGTCAAGAAGGCGCCTGGCGAAAGAGGGTTTAAAAGAAATTCTGGGGAGTTTATATCACAAACAACGCCTTGGCAAAGTGGCTGGGGACGTTACTTGCAGCTTGGGTCAAGGGCTCCAACAGGTATCAGGTTCGAGGCTTGTGAGCAGCAAGGGGAATGTTTTATTTTGCTTTTGCGTCAAGGTAGAGTTGGAAGAAATTGGACGGCACATGGAATTTCAATTGGATAAGGATTTGGCTTAATTCTCCTATTAATATTCGGCTAAGAGTAGGATAAGGGTAGTTTTAATTATTTATTTTAAGTTGGTAGATATAAGATAATTGTAGTTTTATTTATTTATTTTAATATAGGATAATTATGGTTTTATTTAGATTAAATGAGATTTTTAATTTATTTATTTTAGGAGATAGGATAAGAGATTAAATGGGATATTAGTAAGGGATATTGTTGTTTATTTTATTTATTCTAAGTGGGTGATAAAGAGATAATATTGGAGAGAACTTTGGGATGTGATAAGGGGGAGAGCTAGTGGCCGATTGAGGGACTCTTGGTGTTGGTAAATTCGGTCATTAGGAGGGGGTTAAGTGCCGAAAATTGTTAGTTTTTTCCTTTAGTGTTGCTTTGCCGAAATTCCTTTACTCCTCTCCTCTTCTCTTCTTTTTATTTTCTTTCAACCCTAAATCCTTTCTTTTTATTTCTTGAATAGCTGAATGAGTAGTCACCATTTAGAGCATAAGCCGAATCTCTAGTGAGCCTCATCAACATCTTTTTTTTCTTTTCTTCTCTTGTGGTTTCAAAAGCCGAATCATCAAGGAAGGTGCCGTCGACTACTTTCTTGTAGTCTCTCTAAACAAACGTTGGTAAGTACTCCTATTAAGCAGTTGGTTTCCTCTCTCTTTCTTTTGGTAAGCCAAAATCAAGGGTAGGCCTTGATTTCTAAGAATGGCCGAATATGCTTAAGGCCATATTAATGTGTTTCTTTTGTGCCAACGTTAGGGAGCATTAAAGGAGTCTTCCGGGATTTGTAGAGATTAAGGTAAGCCATGGTAGTTTCGGCCAAGGGCCATGTTTATGGATTTTTGTAGTAAGGCCGATTCTAACTTTTGCTAAATGGGAATATTCGACAGTTTCAAAGGCAAGGGTGGCTTTTCGGGATTCGGTAAGTTAGGTAAGTGTTATGTGATTTTCGGCCATAGGCCATATTTTGGATGTTAAGTGTTGACCGATTGATGTACTGTGGTGTTAAGGGCAAATCGGCAGAAGTGTATAGCAAGCTTTTGGGATTCAAGAATTATTTCGGTAAGGATATTTAGTAAGTGTAGATTTGATTTGATATATTAAAGTGGTAGTGATTAACCGTTTGATCTGATTAAGTATCATTATGGAGGCGAATATCAGTCAAGGAGGACAAGGGGTAGTCCCTATTCCGAAGTTTAAGAAGAGATTTGTTTCTGCAGTTCGGGATTGGCCACCGGGATGTGGACCAGCGTCAGAATAAGAAAGTAGGCAGATAGCCGTAGTAACGCTTAGTGATAGCATCAGTATCGAAAGCATAATTCTCCAAGTGATCAGGTGTGTAGTTAGCCTACCGTTTTCCGGGTTTATGATTGTATGTGATATCTGTATGTGTGTTATGAATGTGCTAACTAGTGCAGTGGAAATTTGTGATATGGATAGTCAATAATCCGGTAAGTACTCAATCTGATGAAATGTGACTATTGTTATGAATATGTGATACTATGTTAAATAACATGTACATGCATTATCATCATGGCATTATTTTATGTTGCATGTGCATGGGTGGGATATGATATGAAAGAAGGAAAGGGTGTACTTCGAGTACGTGGTTTGATGAATGGCTCTGTGCCTCATCGTGGTTGATATCGGCTATGTGCCATATCGTGGTTACTGATGGCTTTGTGCTCATCGTGGTTTTGATGATAGCTTTAGCTACATCGTGGATTGGCGCTGACTGAGGTCGCGTTGTGGATTATTTGCGATTAAGTTCGCGTGGACGGCATTTGTTGCCATATTGGAGTAAAAAGGAGAGGGTGATTTAATAATCCCCTGGTGTGTGGTAGGCTGGATACGGGGGTGTGTAGAGGATGGACCCTAGGCTGGGTTGGGTTTCATAATTGCATAACATGTGATATGAATAAATGTGGAAATGGGCCAAGCCCAATATGATATGTGGATCAATGTGGAAATGGGCCAAGCCCAGTATGTGATGTGGATTATTGTGGTAATGGGCCAAGCCCCGTATGTGGAAACATGTGGTTAAATACACTATTATAAGAATGTGATATGGTTATGGGCCAAGCCCAATATGTGAACTCTATTAATGTGAATGTGGGCCAAGCCCAACAAGTGAAAGCATGTAAATAAGTTGCATTAATATTTGTTATGTGGGTAAATATGTGGTTTGATATGTGGGTGGAATTCAGTGGACTAATTGCACACTGAGTCTGTATGACTCACCCAAAATTTTATCAACATCGCAGGTGATGCTTGGACCGGGTTTGGAGTGGATACAAGGTGGCCCATGCAGAAGAAGTTTTGCTTGTTTTAAGTATTTTATTTCCAGTATTTATGTATTATTATTTAATGTAATAAGGGCCTTAAAGTATTTGAATTTTTCTATGTTTCAGTTGGATTTGTAATTAAGTTAATATTTTGTAAGTTTAATTTTAAAAGCTATTTAAATCTCAAAAGTCATATTAAAGTTTTGAATCCGGTATTTTTGTAACAATTTAATTTTTACTTAGAATGTTTTAAATTACGAAAATGTTTTATCAAAGGCAACAAATTTTTTTTAACGGTTTTTTTTTTTACTTTTAAGTTAGAATATTTTTGAACGTGTTCCGCAGTGGCATTTCAAATTCGGTCGTAGTGAATGGGCAGGGTTTGGGGTGTTACAGTTTGGTATCAGAGTCCGGTTCAAAACTCGGCTTTGAGGTTTTGGGCCCGAAAACAGTTTTCAAAAATGGGCTTTCCAAAGATATGGACTTTTATGAAAATTTTCAGGTTATTCTGACATGGCACCTGTATCTCCAACCCGAAGTCCACCAGGTAAGTACCTCTGACTTCTGAAGTGATTTGAATATGTGAATGTTATGGGATTCTTTGGGCTCGTTGATTAGAATATTAGGGCTATTGGACCCTAGGACTAGTGCACTCAAACATATGCATAAGACTTAAGGATAACTGAACAAACCTGTGTCTAAGTCACCGAGTTAAGGTGTGGCAACCATTGTGCGCATGTCTAGGAGTGGATTCAGTAAGAGCTTGGTACTTAAGCAGTCCTAGTGACTCACCTCCTCTTTACTCGAATCCTACCTGGTGCGTAGCTACGGTTCACCCTAACCAAGAGGACTTATTCAGGGGCTAAACCTGATAATTAAAACCCGAAAGGGACTAGCCATGTTTTTTATAAAAAAAAAAACCCTAGTTTTTAAAATCACTAAATTATCCTTTTGATTTGTAGAAAAATTTATTTGAAAATTTTTCAAAAAAATAATTTCGATTTACAACATTACAAAAATGCCCTGGTTGAAAAAAAATTACAAAAAATGCCCTTGGTTTTTAAAATTACCATATTACCCTCGATTTTAATAAAATTTTCTTACTTTGCAAAAATATTCAAAAACCCTGTTTTGCAAAAATTTAAGATACTCTAATTTGGGAAAATTACTAAAATGCCCCTGACTTCCAAAATTACCAAAATAACTCCGATTTCTGAAATTTTTGCAACACCTTTGATCTGGAAAACAAATTTTCAAGATAACCCCCGAGGTTTCGTAAATTCTGAAATACCTTTGATTATTTTCGAATTGACCCCGATTTAGTATCAAAATACCCTTATAGGAAAAATGACGAAATTACCCCTAGGTTGGGAATGGACGAAAATGCCCATGAAAGTGTGATTGAATGTTATTGATGAATGAATGTGTCTCTATCGAGATGGATGAATGTGAATGTGAATGTGATTTTCTGAATTAGAATAGTGAACTTGAACTGAAACCTTGATTGATCGAAAGAACCACTATTAAACTTCTTATCATAAAACTGTTCGCGGGATAAACAGTGAAACAAAATTTCTAATGCATAAAACTTTCTAATTAGATTAAATCGCGACGTTAGATATGAACTCTAATGGACGTGGTCGAGGTAGAATGATTGTATCAGAACCGGTAGGGTCTGGCCATGGGTCAGAAAGCGATGTGCCGCTGCCAGCAGTGGGCGCGGAGGATCAAGATCAGATTGGAGGAGATGACGCAATATCGTTAGCTATGCTGCGAGTGCTAGAGCGAGTGGCAGGAGCTAATGTGAGCAATGGAACTCGGAAATCAGTGCCTGAAAGACTTAAGTCAAACGGAGTCGAGATTTTTAGAGGAGTGTCTGGAGTAGCTCCGAATGTAGCGGAGTATTGGCTAGAAGCAATTGAAAGGATTATGGATGATTTGGATTTAACTGCTGAGGAAAAGCTTAAGGGTGCTGTTTCGCTACTCCAGGATGAAGCTTATCGATGGTGGCTCACTGTCAGACAAGGTACCCCTGCAGATCGAGTGGACTGGGAGTACTTCAAGGTTAAGTTCGAAGGAAAGTACGTTGAAGCTAGTTATTTGGACTCGCAAAGGAAGGCGTTTCTAAACTTGGTACAAGGAAATATGTCGGTAGCAGAGTATGAAGCAGAATTTGTGCGGTTAAGTCAGTATGCTAAGGGGATCGTGGCTACTAATTACGAAAGGTGTGTCCGATTCGAAGATGGATTGCGGGATGAGCTGCGAGTGTTGATCGCTCTGCAGAGAGAACGAGACTTTGCTATTCTAGTGGAGAAAGCTCGGATCGCTGAAGAAGTTAAGAGGACTGTGAGACAGAACCGAGAAGTGAATAGAAACCGAAATAAGAGAAGTTTTGGATCGTCAGAGTCACTTGGAGATTGTCAGAAGAGACCAAAGATCGAGAATTTTGTACGTGCACCTGTGCCGGTTGCTGAGAATAGGAGTCGTACGTGTGCTCAATGTGGGAGAGCTCATGCGGGAGAATGTTGGGGAAATAGTAAGGAATGTTTCCGGTGTGGGTCTAAGGCTCATTTGGTTAAGAAATGTCCTCAAGTGATGGATAGGGCTCGAGGCCAAGGTCGTGGAACCCTAAGCAGAGGTGCTGAAGGTTCAGATGCAAGGCAAGCAAGGTTAGCTTAGGCAATCAGTCATAGCAAGGAGGAAGTTGGACCAAATAGGATCGGGTATGTTCTCTAAACCTGGAATCTTTTTATTGCCTTGATTGTTATAAAGCTAGTTAGTTCGTTCTTGTATCGCTAATGAAGTGCCTGAAACCTTGAATGCGAACCTTGAGATAGTGTCTAGGAAATGTGTTAGTTTTATTAAGATCAGAGTGCGCAGCAGAGGCGTAGGGTGATGAATAGGATTGTTCGATAGTAAGTAATTTCGAGGACGAAATTATTTTTAAGGAGAGTAGAACTGTAATATCCTAAATTAGGGGTTATGCATTTGGTGCATAACTCAAGTGTTAGTAGGCTTTAAATATGTTTGGAGGTGTTTTTAGGGTTTTTAGAAGTCTAGGATGAAGGAGAATGATATGGAAAATTTTTAGAATTTAAGTCTAAAGAGGGGGAGCTTGGTAAGGGAGGCTTAAAGGAAATTTGTAGGCATTTTTGGGCATAGAAATCACCTTGGTAAAGTGGCTGGAATGCGCCACTTAGGGCCTTGGAGAATGACGCCAGGAGCAGTGAGGAAGGGCCTTGGTTCGAATCACCTTGGCAGCAAGTAGTGTAATTTTATTTTCTTTTGGCGCTAAGACAAGGGGAACTGGGCTAAGGAGGCTTTAAGGGAAATTCGTGAGGGATTTATGACACAAGGGTTGGCCTGGTAAAGTGGCAGCAGACGCTACTTAAGGCCTGGACAAGTGACGACTCAAGCAATGGGTTGAGGGCCCAGGTTCGAGTTGCGAAGGAAGCAGGAAGGAGCTTTTATTTTTGCGTCAAGAAGGCGCCTGGCGAAAGAGGGTTTAAAAGAAATTCTGGGGAGTTTATATCACAAATAGCGCCTTGGCAAAGTGGCTGGGGACGTTACCTGCAGCTTGTGTCAAGGGCTCCAACAAGTCTCTGGTTCGAGGCTTGTGAGCAGCAAGGGGAATGTTTTATTTTGCTTTTGCGTCAAGGTAGAGTTGGAAGAAATTGGACGGCACATGGAATTTCAATTGGATAAGGATTTGGCTTAATTCTCCTATTAATATTCGGCTAATAGTAGGATAAGGGTAGTTTTAATTATTTATTTTAAGTTGGTAGATATAAGATAATTGTAGTTTTATTTATTTATTTTAATATAGGATAATTATGGTTTTATTTAGATTAAATGAGATTTTTAATTTATTTATTTTAGGAGATAGGATAAGAGATTAAATGGGATATTAGTAAGGGATATTGTTGTTTATTTTATTTATTCTAAGTGGGTGATAAAGAGATAATATTGGAGAGAATTTTGGGATGTGATAAGGGGGAGAGGTAGTGGCCGATTGAGGGACTCTTGGTGTTGGTAAATTCGGTCATAAGGAGGGGGTTAAGTGCCGAAAATTGTTAGTTTTTTCCTTTAGTGTTGCTTTGCCGAAATTCTTTTACTCCTCTACTCTTCTCTTCTTTTTATTTTCTTTCAAACCCAAATCCTTTCTTTTTATTTCTTGAATAGCCGAATGAGTAGTCACCATTTAGAGCATAAGCCGAATCTCTAGTGAGCCTCATCAACATCTTTTTTTTCTTTTCTTCTCTTGTGGTTTCAAAAGCCGAATCATCAAGGAAGGTGCCGTCGACTACTTTCTTGTAGTCTCTCTAAACAAACGTTGGTAAGTACTCCTATTAAGCAGTTGGTTTCCTCTCTCTTTCTTTTGGTAAGCCGAAATCAAGGGTAGGCCTTGATTTCTAAGAATGGCCGAATATGCTTAAGGCCATATTAATGTGTTTCTTTTGTGCCAACGTTAGGGAGCATTAAAGGAGTCTTCCGGGATTTGTAGAGATTAAGGTAAGCCATGGTAGTTTCGGCCAAGGGCCATGTTTATGGATTTTTGTAGTAAGGCCGATTCTAACTTTTGCTAAATGGGAATATTCGACAGTTTCAAAGGCAAGGGTGGCTTTTCGGGATTCGGTAAGTTAGGTAAGTGTTAAGTGATATTCGGCCATAGGCCATATTTTGGATGTTAAGTGTTGACCGATTGATGTACTGTGGTGTTAAGGGCAAATCGGCAGAAGTGTATACCAAGCTTTTGGGATTCAAGAATTATTTCGGAAAGGATATTTAGTAAGTGTAGATTTGATTTGATATATTAAAGTAGTAGTGATTAACCGTTTGATCTGATTAAGTATCGTTATGGAGGCGAATATCAGTCAAGGAGGACAAGGGGTAGTCCCTATTCCGAAGTTTAAGAAGAGATTTGTTTCTGCAGTTCGGGATTGGCCACCGGGATGTGGACCAGCGTCAGAACAAAAAAGCAGGCAGATAGCCGTAGTAACGCTTAGTGATAGCATCAGTATCGAAAGCATAATTCTCCAAGTGATCAGGTGTGTAGTTAGCCTACCGTTTTCCGGGTTTATGATTGTATGTGATATCTGTATGTGTGTTATGAATGTGCTAACTAGTGCAGTGGAAATTTGTGATATGGATACCCTCAAGGGGTATGTCAATAATCCGGTAAGTATTCAATCTGATGAAATGTGACTATTGTTATGAATATGTGATACTATGTTAAATAACATGTACATGCATTATCATCATGGCATTATTTTATGTTGCATGTGCATGGGTGGGATATGATATGAAAGAAGGACAGGGTGTACTTCGAGTACGTGGTTTGATGAATGGCTCTGTGCCTCATCGTGGTTGATATCGGCTATGTGCCATATCGTGGTTACTGATGGCTTTGTGCTCATCGTGGTTTTGATGATAGCTTTGGCTACATTGTGGATTGGCGCTGACTGAGGTCGCGTTGTGGATTATTTGCGATTAAGTTCGCGTGGACGGCATTTGTTGCCATATTGGATTAAAAAGGAGAGGGTGATTTAATAATCCCCTGGTGTGTGGTAGGCTGGATACGGGGGTGTGTAGAGGATGGACCCTAGGCTGGGTTGGGTTTCATAATTGCATAACATGTGATATGAATAAATGTGGAAATGGGCCAAGCCCAGTATGTGATGTGGATTATTGTGGTAATGGGCCAAGCCCAGTATGTGGAAACATGTGGTTAAATACACTATTATAAGAATGTGATATGGTTATGGGCCAAGCCCAATATGTGAACTCTATTAATGTGAATGTGGGCCAAGCCCAACAAGTGAAAGCATGTGAATAAGTTGCATTAATATTTGTTATGTGGGTAAATATGTGGTTTGATATGTGGGTGGAATTCAGTGGACTAATTGCACACTGAGTCTGTATGACTCACCCAAAATTTTATCAACATCGCAGGTGATGCTTGGACCGGGTTTGGAGTGGATACAAGGTGGCCCATGCAGAAGAAGTTTTGCTTGTTTTAAGTATTTTATTTCCAGTATTTATGGATTATTATTTAATGTAATAAGGGCCTTAAAGTATTTGAATTTTTCTATGTTTCAGTTGGATTTGTAATTAAGTTAATATTTTGTAAGTTTAATTTTAAAAGCTATTTAAATCTCAAAAGTCATATTAAAGTTTTGAATCTGGTATTTTTGTAACAATTTAATTTTTACTTAGAATGTTTTAAATTACGAAAATGTTTTATTAAAGGCAACAATTTTTTTTAACGGTTTTTTTTTACTTTTAAGTTAGAATATTTTCGAACGTGTTCCGCAGTGGCATTTCAAATTCGGTCGTAGTGAATGGGCCGGGTTTGGGGTGTTACATAAGAATTATGAGACTCGACATTATTGTAATTAACACATAAATAGATACATCAAATGAAACATGATTTTTTTTTAAAATATTTTCAAATTTTCATTCAAAAGGACAAAAATCAATCAATTTACGGCCTGACTCTCTCAACGTCCCCAGTGGAGTCACCAAGCTGCCGTAACCATTTTTTGACAAAAACGGGAATCGACTTTGGTTTTGAAAATAAAGAAAACGGGAGTCACCACCGACCTTTTATTAGGTGTGGTCGGATCACCTTTGTTTTAATAAAACATTTGGATTTACTAAAACAATGTTTTTGGTCTATGAAAATTTGAGAAAACAGGTTCGGGAGTCGGTTACGTACAAGGAAGGGTTAGCACCCTTGTAACGCCCAAAGTTGGTACCAAATTGATTGATGTTGTCCTAATGTTGAAAACTTGAAAATATTTAGGGTAAAAATTGAAAAGAATAAAATTTGTCCATCGGGACTAAATCTTAAGATTATCTCGCTTCAAAGGAATAAAAATATCATACCCAACACGTTAGGATATGACACCCTTATATTTCGACACCGAGATCATCTTCGACAAGAAAAGGATATTTGAATATTTAGTCGAACGAAAAGATCGACACCCAACACGTTAGGGTGTAATTTTTCGGCCTTCTAAACACACAAATATTACCTCTTTTGTATGACTTAAAAATATCGGATTGCGATTTAAAACCGTTGATCCACATGACGCGACAAAAATATGAAATCAACAATACTGGTAATAAAAGATACAATAATAAAAATATAAAAAGACAAAAGACGGCATTGAAATAATAATAAAAAGGCTAGGAGATTAATAAAGATCAAGAAAATAGTAAATATAATAACAATAATAATAATAATAATAATAATAAATATAATAATAATAGTAATAATAAGATAACAATAATACGGACACAAAATATGTACAACATACCAATAAATATAATAATGATAATAAGATGATAATACTAACGCAAAGTATACACAATATGATAACATCAATATAATAATAATAATAGTAGTAGTAATAATAATAATAATAATAACAATAATAATAATAACAGTATAGTAATAATAAAAAAATAGTGATACAAAGTATACAACATAATAATATAGTGATAATAATAGTAATAATAATTAGTATAGTAATAATAGTAAGGTAATAATAATACAAAATATGGACAATATAATAATAATAATAACAATAGTAAACATAATAATAATAATAATAATGATGATAATACGAAATATGCACAAAACAATAATATAAGTGTAGTAGTAATAATAATAATTAATAATATACAATATATGCAATATACTAATATAAATATAGTTATAATAATAATATGTACAACATAATAGTATAATGATGATAGTAATAATAAATAGTATACAAAAATAATAATAATAATAATAATAATAATAATAATAATAATAATTATAATATAATAATAGATATGATAATAAATATGATAATAATAGAATAATAAAATAACAATACTATTGACACAAAATATGTACAATATACTAATATAATATTATAATAATAATAAACAATAATAATAATAATATAGTAATAAATAATAATACTAAGAGTGATAATAAACGTAATAATAATATAGCATTAAATACAATATTAAACATGAAACACGATAATACATAAATAAAAAAATTAATAATAAATAAGCGAAAATAGTCAAAAAGGACGAAAATTGAATTAAGAACAGAATATTGGGGCAAATTCGAGATAAATAAAAGAGGGAAGGGCCATTTTGTGATGCGATGATAGGTGGAGGGACTAAAAGGAGTAATAGCCCCTCGCTTCAAAACGCCCCGCATTGACGTGGACCAAACTAAAAATTTAAAATTAACAAGGGTAATTAAAAAAATAAAAGAAAAGAGAATAGGATCATATTGAAATGCGGCGCAAAATAGGAAGGACTATTTGCACAATTAGCCCCTTTAAATGGAAACACGCGGATCTTCTCCCGGGGCGGGTCGGATTCGGGTCGGCCACCTGGTACGACATCCTTTTGGTGCAAAAGCACCCAGGCAAAATGTCATCGTTTCCTAGGTGCTATATAAACAAAGTTTCTTTTAAAAATTTTCATTTTCATTTCTTTCCAGAAAAAAAAGCTTAAGATTTCTCTGTTTTCTCTGCAGGGGGTAGGGAGGGGCGATTTTCAGCGGTCCTTCTTCGTCGCCGTCGCCACCACGCCGGCCACCGCACGCGGTGGCCGGAAAGGTAAAATGTTTTTATTTATTTATTTATTTTTTTTTTTATACTATATATATGTATGTATATTCATGTGTAAAGAAAGGAGAAAAGGTTTCAAAATAAAAAATAATAAATACAGAAATATACCTTCGATTTTTTACTTTCGGATTTTTGGATCTCTACTGCTATCTTTTGTTTTCTTTTTTTTTTACTGTTCTTTGATTGATTTTTCGAAAAAAAAAAGGTCCTTCCTCATGGTTTCATATTTGGCTTTTATGGAGCCGAAAACAAAAAGACAGAAATAAAATACACTATTTTCTTTCTTTTTCTTGTTGCTGCTGCGTTGTCTTCCATCTTTGCAGGGTATGGTGGCCGACAGAGGCAAGTGCGCATGGAGGCTGCGGCGCACACGGTAGTGGAGGTCAGTGGGGAGCAGCACACCAGGGGCTAGGGTTTCAGAAACCCTAACAGTCTGAAATCAGTGTTTGGGCTTTTAGATTTGGGCCAAAAGTGTGGGATTGGGCCTATTTTAATCTGTTCGGGTTTTTTTTTTAATTTTGTTTGGTTTTGGGCCCTGGGTTAATGAACCCGGGCCAAAATTGGTGATTACAGTACTCCCCCAAATAAATGCCCTTGCAATTTTTTCAATTTTGGAACATATTCCAAGTGGGATCTTTACAATTTGCATGAAGTAGTTAGGTATCGATAACAACACAAATCGAGCTAGAGTAACCTTTCCTCCCATAGAAAGCAATTTAGCACTCCAATTATCTAGTTTACGTCTAACTTTATCCACAACAAAGTTGAAAGTATTCTTGGTGACTCTTTTGTTGAACAGAGGTAATCCCAAGTAAGTCCCCAAATCATCCAAGAGTCGAAAGCCAAGGATATTACGGATATTCACAGCATTATCAGCATCAATATTTTTAGAAAAATAAATAGTAGTTTTCTGTTCATTAACTCTATGCCCCGAGGCCTTTCCAAACTTAGTAAGAGCATCCTTGACTCTATGTGCCTGATCAACTCTGCTTCGGCAAATAAGAATAAATCATCCACCAAAAAATAGATGAGAAATGGGTGGCCCTTCCTTACTTAAGACGATTGGTTTCCAGGATCTTTCAACAACTTCTCTATGAATTAACTGTCCAAGTCTCTCCATGCAAAGTACGAAAATGTACGAAGATAAAGAGCATCCTTGCCTAATGCCCTTATTAGGAATAAAACCAGTAGAGAGCTTACCATTCCACATTAATTGTATTAAAACCAACGAAATACAATCCGTAATGACATTAATCAAAGACGAAGGAAAGCCAACATCAACCAAGGTGTCTTCAATAAAATCCCAACGAATTTTATCATAAGCTTTCTTTAAATCCACTTTTATGGCCATCCACGATTTCTTCCCTTTCTTAGTACACATAGAATGCACAATCTCTTGGGCGATAATAATGTTGTCAAACACTCATCTTTTTTATTCTTTTTAAGCTTTTCCTTCAACTATGAAGTTTTAAACCTTTAACTAAGTAAGTTACCTTTTAAACCTTGGACAACTGTCATATTTTGAAGGTAGCACATCTACAGTGTTATAGATGTATTCTCTTTTTATCTATTACTAGTATCATCACCACCGCACTTCGAGTTGGATTAATTGATTTTTGACCAAATGACAGAGTAAAATTTTAAAGGTCAAAATATGCTCCAAGTCTATACTATTTGTATATTTTCAATTTAATCACAATACTTTTATTTTCAAGAAATTAATCCATTTACTTCTCAATTTTAAAAATTTAGATCTAGTTGCTAAACTGTTAAAATTCATTTCTTAGATTCATTGATGTGCCATATTAAAATTAAGAAAGAATATCCACTTGGTAGCTATGTAGCAAAAAATGACATTTAATAGACATGAATTTAAATAGATAATTTTTAATAGTGTTGCAAATTCTTAGAAATTCACATAAATATTTGAACTAGAATAAAGTATTTAGACTAACTAATGACAAGAAAAAAGTTGAGGTACCAAATTATGTTAAAAATTAAAGTATAAAGATTAAATTTCATAACTGAGCATATCACAGGGACCAAATTTGAAATTTGACCATTGTTATATGTAATCTCAAAAAAGAAGTAAAAGGTCGTGTATTTGCACACATGTACATCAACATTTTAATTAGAACGAAGCGTTTAGGATGGCTATGACATTATAAAAGTTGACGTACCAAATTATGCCAAAAATTAAAGTATAGAGATTAAATTTCAAAATTGAGCATATCATAGGGACCAAATTTGAAATTTGACTATTTTTATGTAATCTCAAAAAAGAAGTATGTCAACATTTGTAACACCCCAAACCCGGCCCACGAGCCTTGACCGGATCTGGTATGTCACGGAGTAAAAAAAAAAAAAGGAATTTGAAAGGTTTGGACTAGTAGTAGAAATTTAAAAAAAAAATTGTTAAGAGTATAAGACGGTATTTGCTAAAACTCAAGTGGGTTGATTTGATAAATCCGATTGAGTTGAAAATCCTTTCTTCCTTTAAAACCATTGATCATTTAAATTTTTAGAACGTTAGAGTGATCGATAACTTAGAAAATTTCGTTACCCGATGGTAACATTTTTGAAAACGCATACGAGTACTTATTTTGAAAACGTTACTTTTAACCGATTTGCTTAACAGTTCATAAGTTCATCAGTTATATAATAAAGTAAAAACAACTACCTAATCATCCAAAATAATAATAAGCGGCCATATTACAACCCAATCGAATTGTAGTGAATAATAAACTTAAAGCGGGGCAGAATAAAATTTCAAGTCCACAAAACAAACATGGCCGCCGCGAGTCCTCCCCGGCTCCGTCTCCGCGCTCTACTCACCTGAGAAAGGTAGAAAAAGGGGTGAGTCACCAAGACTCAGTGTGTAAATCCCCAACCCGATAATACCACTCATACACAAGATATTAGTATGACATGCAATTATGCAACCCAACCTAGCCATCCATGCTCCTTTTTCTACCCCGTGTGGTACCAAACCACTGGTGGTGCCAAACCACTGGTGACTTAAAGTCACGATATCCGTCAACACTTGTGGTGCCAAACCACTGGTGGTGCCAAACCACTGGTGACCCGAAGTCACAATCAAATGATGGGGCCAACCCATTGTGTGATACCAAATCACTGGCGTCGATCCCGTATCTCAAATGTGGGGCCAACCCACGGTGGAATTAATCCACAGGGACGAGACGCTATGAGGTGCCAAACCTCTGGAGGTGCCAAACCTCTGGTGACCGTAGTCACGAAATGTGGTACCAAACCACTGGTGTCCGTCGACACGATTTTTACTCCCTCTCATCAATCCCCACCATCATCATGCTCACATAACAAGTATCATGATCCCATATATCATGCATTTGTATATAGCATAGCATTTAACAGCATATGATGGCATACACAACATATATCATAGATCGAGTAATAGGGGACTTACCTGAGAACCAAGCTTATGCCCCCAAGGAAAAATTTCTAAATGAGAGGTCATAATATCATCACAATAACAATTATTACTAATAAAATGTGTAAGAGCTTACACACCTATTTAATCGAGGGTCTAAAAAGAAATCCCGTATCTATGCAATAATATAAAAGTCCCGAACTTGTCCTCGTAATGCTCCTAAATTCGGCCATCATAGATTAGTATTTAGGGGTCTCATTTGATTTACTAACAAATCCCAAAGTTATTGGTCGTAACATACCCAAAATAGGGCCCTAGGCCGATCCTTTATCAACACGAACCAACGTGATCGAAAACCCGAAAACTTCTGATTTCTTAGCCGATTAGTCCCCTCCGAAATCCCAAGTTATTGTTTGACTCGTTGAGATCCTCCGAAGAATCAAAATCCAAAGTACTCCTTGGTGTCGACTAAACTCAAAAGTTACCTATCAAGATACTCACGGATAATCGGCCAATCATTACCAATGCTTTAACTCAAGCTTTCGGCACCCAAAAGGAAGAGAAGAAATCTCATGTTAAAGAAGTACATTTACCAACCTTTGAAAACGCCTTTCCTTCCTTTATTAACTAAAGCCCGGAAACCACCTCTTGAATAGGGGTTGTTGAAATTCCTTGTCGATTGCTTCACCTTAATGCACACCAAATTTCGGCCAAGTCTTGTAGAAAAAAAATGGGATAGTCGGCTACCTCAAACGAAAATGAAGGAGAGGAAGAAGAAGCAAGGTTCGGCATGCACAATTAAAAAGGAACCAAAAACAACTAAAGAAATTTGGCCATACTTCATTCGGCCAAGGGACAATTTGGAAGGAAAAGGTGGAAAAAAGGAATTTTGGCTCTCTTCTAATCTACTCAAAACCGGCCATGTACCAAAATGAAACAAGGAAAATCGGCCAAGCTTTGCTAACACCCCAGCCGATCATGCTCCTTTCTTTTTCCCATTCCATGACAATTTCCAACACTCTTGAAATAAGATAACCCAATATTAAATCCTTCTTTCCATCACTAACCCATCATCTTTTCTATATAATAATAATAATCTAATATAATATAACATAACACCATCCCATACCAAAACATAAAATAAATAAACCCATATTCCAAATAATAAAATAATTAAAACAAAACAAAGGCAGCATGCCTTCCTCAAATTTGGAGCCCATGCGCAGGCCATACCCACGCCGGTTATGGAGAAAATAAAAATAAATACTCCAGGCTGCTGCTGGGTCTCGAACCCGAGACCTGGGGCAGAAACTCCCACGCCTCAACCGCTTGACCGACCTGACTTTCATGATATAAACGCATCATAGATTTCTTTTAAGCTTACTTCATTGGCGCCTTTAGCTTACGCGCTACAAGTAAAAACTTAAAACGTCCTAAGTGCGACTCCTAGGGCTCGAACATGGGACCTGAAGGAACATGCCCAAGCGCCCCGCCGTTTCTGCTACTGAGACTTTCATGCCATGTCTCGACGCGAATTACATTTAAGCTTCCATCCCTTGGCTCCCTCACGCATTTAATGCCAGAGGCCAAAAATAAAACACCCATCTGTTGCCCAGGGGTTTCGAACCCAAGATGTGAGGAAGAAACCCCCACACCCCAACCACTCGGCCAATGTTCCTTTGATGACATTGACCCGTCCCAGAAACTTTTAAACACTCCCTTAATCGCTCCCCTTCACCTTAACACCAAACAAAAATTTAAAACGCTCGCGCGCCCAACAAGACTCGAACTCCGGACCTCGTTGCCGCAGCCTTCAAGCAGCTCCCTTGGCCACTCGGCCAGGGCGCCTTTTGTGCTATAGGCTCACAAATTTTATTCTTAAACCTTCCTAGCTCAACACCCTACTTAGTGCAAAAATTAAAACTTCCAGGCACGAACTCAGTGGCTCGAACCCCTGCCTTGCCACATCTTCTAACTTTCTGGTAGCGCCCTAACCACCCTACCAGCCCTTTCCTTGTATCATGATTTGCCCCAAAATATAATTAAGGTTTCCTCAGGCAATCACTAAAATAAAAATAAAAATAAAATAAAATAAAATAAAAACAACCCCAGTTGCAGGATGTTACAGTTCTACCCCCTTAAAATAATTTCGTCCTCGAAATTACCTGGATCAGAAAAGTTGGGGGTATTGTTGCCGCATCACATCCTCGGGCTCCCACGTTGCTTCCTCCGCGCCATGATTCCGCCATAGGACCTTCACTAAAGGAACTGACTTCTTACGCAAAACTTTTACATCCCGATCTAGGATCTGCACAGGTTCCTCTTCCATCGTCAAATCTAGACTCACCTCAACTTCCTCAACTGCCAAGACGTGTGATGGTTCAGAACGATAGTGTCTCAGCATGGAGACATGGAACACATCGTGAATCTGACTCAGTTCTGCTGGCAACTCGAGTTGATAAGCTACTGGTCCCACTCGTCTCAACACCTTAAACGGTCCAATGAACCTTGGACTTAACTTGCCCTTTTTCCCAAATCTTAACACTTTCTTCCATGGCGAGAACTTCAGAAAAACTTCGTCTCCCACGGCAAACTCTATGTCCCTCCGCTTGAGATCGGCATATGACTTTTGTCTATCCGAGGCTTCTTTCAACCGAGCTTGGATCTTCTTCACCTTATCCTCAGTTTCTGCAACCAATTCCGGTCCTAACATCCGTCGCTCACCCAACTCCGTCCAACAAGTGGGTGTGCGACACCTCCTACCATACAACGCTTCATATGGTGCCATCTTAATGCTTGCCTGAAAACTGTTGTTGTATGCGAACTCAGCTAATAGAAAAAACTCTTCCCAACTACCTCTGAAGTCCAAAACGCAGCCTCTTAACATGTCCTCTAAAATTTGAATAACCCTTTCCGACTGCCCATCAGACTGTGGATGGAATGCTGTACTGAAATCCAAACGTGTACCCAAAGCCTGATGTAGCGCTCTCCAAAACCTCGACGTAAATCTGGGATCCCTGTCTGAGATGATCGACACTGGCACACCATGCAACCTCACTATCTCCGCCACATACAACTTAGCTAACTTCTGAAGCGAGTAATCCACCCTTACCGGTATGAAGTGAGCCGACTTGGTCAGACGGTCCACAATCACCCAAACTGCGTCCTTCTTGCTGGGCGTGAGGGATAGCCCACTGACGAAGTCCATAGTGATCCTCTCCCATTTCCACTGAGGAATCTTCACTGGTTGAAGTAACCCAGATGGTAACTGATGTTCAGCCTTTACTCGCTGACACGTGAGACACCTTCCCACAAATTTAGTTACCTCACGCTTCAACCCTGGCCACCAGAACTGCTTCCGTAAATCTCCATACATCTTGCTACCTCCAGGATGCATAGCGTATGGGCTGCTATGTGCATCCTGAAGAATTCTTTGCCTCAATCCCTCATCATTCGGCATGCAAGGCCGCCCTTGAAAACATAACACACCATCACCAGTCAAACCATACCCTTCCAAACCGCCATCTTGAACTTGCAACCTCCGTGCGTTTAAACTGTCATCCCCTAATTGCTTTTCCTTAATCTCCTCGATCCAAGTTGGCTTAACTTGTAACTCTGCCAAAAGGCTTCCATCGTCGTATAGACTGAGACGAGCAAACATCGCCCTTAAGTCTGTCACGACCTTTCGGCTCAACGCATCAGCCACTACGTTAGCCTTGCCTGGATGGTACTCAATTGAACAGTCGTAGTCCTTCAGCAGTTCAATCCATCGGCGTTGTCTCAAATTTAAGTCCTTCTGGGTCAAGAGATACCTCAAACTTTTATGATCCGTATAGACTATCGACTTTTCCCCATACAAGTAATGCCTCCATATTTTCAAAGCGAAGACCACTGCCGCTAACTCCAAGTCGTGAGTCGGATAGTTAACCTCATGCGGTCTTAGCTGACGGGATGCATAGGCCACTACCTTTCCTTCCTGCATCAACACACATCCCAAACCATTATGGGATGCATCACAATAAACCGTGAACAATTTCCCTGCCTCAGGCTGTACCAAAACTGGAGCTTCCGTCAGAATCTTCCTTAGCTTATCAAAACTTTCTTACTGTTTCTCTGACCAAACAAATGGGACTCCTTTCTTAATAACTTAGTCAACGGTGCTGCGATTAAAGAGAATCCTTCCACAAATCTTCGATAATACCCGGCCAGACTCAGAAAACTTCGAATTTCCGCCACTGACCTAGGTGGTTTCCAGTCCAACACCGCTTCAACCTTGCGATGGTCCACTCTAATCCCTTCAGCTGACACCACGTGACCCAAGAAAGTCACCTCCCTAAGCCAAAATTCACACTTACTGAATTTGGCATACAACTGCTCCTCCCTCAGTATTTGTAGAACTATGCGCAAATGCCTATCATGTTCCTCCTCCGTCCTCGAGTAAACCAATATGTCGTCTATAAACACCACGACAAATTGATCTAAGTATTGCTGAAACACCCTATTCATTAAGTCCATGAACGCTGCCGGCGCGTTGGTCAACCCAAACGGCATCACTAAGAACTCGTAATGCCCATACCGGGTACGGAATGCCGTCTTATGCACATCAGCCTCCTTTACCTTAAATTGATGATAGCCCGACCTAAGATCTATCTTCGAGAACACTGATGCACCCTTCAGTTGATCAAACAGGTCGTCAATCCAAGGCAACGGATACTTGTTTTTGATCGTTAACTTGTTTAGCTGACGGTAGTCGATACACATCCGCATTGACCCGTCTTTCTTCTTGACAAACAACACAGGTGCTCCCCACGGAGATATACTAGGTCGAATGAACCCTCTATCCAAGAGTTCCTGAATTTGAGCCTTCAGCTCCACCAACTCCTTTGGTGCCATTCGGTAGGGTGCTATAGACACAGGGGCCATTCCGGGCAACAAGTCTATACCGAACTCCACTTCCCGATCTGGAGGCAGACCTGGGAGTTCTTCTGGAAACACATCAGCGAATTCCCCTACAGTTTGGACCTTCTCAACTGCTGACTCCCTAGCCTCCAAGGCATAAATTCGAACCAACAACGCCTCACACCCTTTTCTGATCATTTTCTCTGCCTTCAAGGCAGACACTACATTGGATAGATAATCTCTTCTGTTACCTATCATGACCACTTCATCATCCTTAGCCGTCTTTTGAACCATGCGCTTAGCAGCGCAATCCAACCTTGCCTGATACTTAACCAGCCAGTCCATTCCAAGAATTAGATCGAACTCCCCAAACGGCAGTTCCATCAGATCAGCCACAAACACTACCCCTTGGAGTTCTAGGGGTATATCTCTATATAGCTTGTTCACTACCACAGAGTGTCCAGAGGGCTAATTACAGTCATCTCCCTAGAAGCAGTCTCAAAATCCAAGTTCATGGTCTCTACCACACTACTAGCAACGTATGAATGCGTCGAACCCACATCAATTAATGCAACATAGGGAAGACCAAAAATTAGGAACGTACCGGTTATGACGTCCGGTGCGTCACCCTCCTCACGACGCCTCGCTGTGTAGACTAAGCCAGGCTGCCTAGCTTCTGTGTTGCCTGTACCTCTACCCTGAACTCCGCGACCTCGATTAGGACCATTGCTTCCTCTACCATTACCACGACCCCTCTGTGGTGGTCCCACATTCCTAGCCTGAGCACGGTTCTGACCCTCTGGCTGATTCCTTGCCAACTTCCGAGGACAATCCCTTACACGGTGATCCAAAGATCCACATTCAAAGCAACCCCTCTCACCGGTCCAACAACTTCCCCAATGTGACTTCCCACAACGATTACACTGAGCCGGTCTCTGATTTGTAGCCATGGGCCTTCCAGCCTGATTTGGCCCACTCTGCCTGGCCCTTTTTTGTGCATTATTTCCCGATCCAGACGACCCAACACCTCTTTTCTGCTTGCTCCTATCATAGTTCTGCCTCACAGACTCCCTGACCCTTTCGGCTACCTTAGCCTTCTCTACCAAAACAGCAAACTCACGCACCTGCTGTGGAGCAATCAACAACCTTAAATCATCCCTAAGTTCATCTTCAAAACGGACGCAACGATCATGCTCAGTTGACACAACTCCCCGAGCATAGCGGCTCAGCCTCAGGAATTTTGCCTCATACTCAGATACCGACTTATTTCCTTGTACTAATCCCAGAAAAGCTTTCCTCTGAGTATCAGTATAACTGGTGCCCACATACTTCTTCTGATAAGTAGCTTTGAAGTATTCCCAAGTAAGGTCATCTGCCGTAGCACCATCTCGAACCGTGAGCCACCACTGGTATGACTCGTCTTTTAGAAGCAACACTGCTCCTTTCAGCTTCTCCTCATTTGTTAAATCGAGATCGTCCATGATCCTCTCGGTCGATTCTAACCAATATTCGGCCGTACTGGGTGCGACACCTGACACACCTCGAAATACTTCAGCTCCGTTGGATCGGAGTCGCTCAGATATAGACTTCCGAGCTCCTGTACCTCTACCGGTCCCAGCCTTGACCGGATCTGGTATGTCACGGAATAAAAAAAACAAAGGAATTTGAAAGGTTTGGACTAGTAGTAGAAATTTTAAAAAAAAAATTGTTAAGAGTATAAGACGGTATTTGCTAAAACTCAAGTGGGTTGATTTGATAAATCCGATTGAGTTGAAAATCTTTTCTTCCTTTAAAACCATTGATCATTTAAATTTTTAGAACGTTAGAGTGATCGATAACTTAGAAAATTTCGTTACCCGATGGTAACATTTTTGAAAACGCATACGAGTACTTATTTTGAAAACGTTACTTTTAACCGATTTGCTTAACAGTTCATAAGTTCATCAGTTATATAATAAAGTAAAAACAACTACCTAATCATCCAAAATAATAATAAGCGGCCATATTACAACCCAATCGAATTGTAGTGAATAATAAACTTAAAGCGGGGCAGAATAAAATTTCAAGTCCACAACACAAACATGGCCGCCGCGAGTCCTCCCCGGCTCCGTCTCCGCGCTCTACTCACCTGAGAAAGGTAGAAAAAGGGGTGAGTCACCAAGACTCAGTGTGTAAATCCCCAACCCGATAATACCACTCATACACAAGATATTAGTATGACATGCAATTATGCAACCCAACCTAGCCATCCATGCTCCTTTTTCTACCCCGTGTGGTACCAAACCACTGGTGGTGCCAAACCACTGGTGACTTAAAGTCACGATATCCGTCAACACTTGTGGTGCCAAACCACTGGTGGTGCCAAACCACTGGTGACCCGAAGTCACAATCAAATGATGGGGCCAACCCATCGTGTGATACCAAATCACTAGCGTCGATCCCGTATCTTAAATGTGGGGCCAACCCACGGTGGAATTAATCCACAGGGACGAGACACTATGAGGTGCCAAACCTCTGGAGGTGCCAAACCTCTGGTGACCGTAGTCACGAAATGTGGTACCAAACCACTGATGTCCGTCGACACGATTTTTACTCCCTCTCATCAATCCCCACCATCATCATGCTCACATAACAAGTATCATGATCCCATATATCATGCATTTGTATATAGCATAGCATTTAACAGCATATGATGGCATACACAACATATATCATAGATCGAGTAATAGGGGACTTACCTGAGAACCAAGCTTATGCCCCCAAGGAAAAATTTCTAAATGAGAGGTCATAATATCATCACAATAACAATTATTACTAATAAAATGTGTAAGAGCTTACACACCTATTTAATCGAGGGTCTAAAAAGAAATCCCGTATCTATGCAATAATATAAAAGTCCCGAACTTGTCCTCGTAATGCTCCTAAATTCGGCCATCATAGATTAGTATTTAGGGGTCTCATTTGATTTACTAACAAATCCCAAAGTTATTGGTCGTAACATACCCAAAATAGGGCCCTAGGCCGATCCTTTATCAACACGAACCAACGTGATCGAAATCCCGAAAACTTCTGATTTCTTAGCCGATTAGTCCCCTCCGAAATCCCAAGTTATTGTTTGACTCGTTGAGATCCTCCGAAGAATCAAAATCCAAAGTACTCCTTGGTGTCGACTAAACTCAAAAGTTACCTATCAAGATACTCACGGATAATCGGCCAATCATTACCAATGCTTTAACTCAAGCTTTCGGCACCCAAAAGGAAGAGAAGAAATCTCATGTTAAAGAAGTACACTTACCAACCTTTGAAAACGCCTTTCCTTCCTTTATTAACTAAAGCCCGGAAACCACCTCTTGAATAGGGGTTGTTGAAATTCCTTGTCGATTGCTTCACCTTAATGCACACCAAATTTTGGCCAAGTCTTGTAGAAAAAAAATGGGATAGTCGGCTACCTCAAACAAAAATAAAGGAGAGGAAGAAGAAGCAAGGTTCGGCATGCACAATTAAAAAGGAACCAAAAACAACTAAAGAAATTTGGCCATACTTCATTCGGCCAAGGGACAATTTGGAAAGAAAAGAAGGTGGAAAAAAAGAATTTTGGCTCTCTTCTAATCTACTCAAAACCGGCCATGTACGAAAATGAAACAAGGAAAATCGGCCAAGCTTTGCTAACACCCCAGCCGATCATGCTCCTTTCTTTTTCCCATTCCATGACAATTTCCAACACTCTTGAAATAAGATAACCCAGTATTAAATCCTTCTTTCCATCACTAACCCATCATCTTTTCTATATAATAATAATAATCTAATATAATATAACATAACACCATCCCATACCAAAACATAAAATAAATAAACCCATATTCCAAATAATAAAATAATTAAAACAAAACAAAGGCAGCATGCCTTCCTCAAATTTGGAGCCCATGCGCAGGCCATACCCACGCCGGTTATGGAGAAAATAAAAATAAATACTCTAGGCTGCTGCTGGGTCTCGAACCCGAGACCTGGGGCAGAAACTCCCACGCCTCAACCGCTTGACCGACCTGACTTTCATGATATAAACGCATCATAGATTTCTTTTAAGCTTTACTTCATTGGTGCCTTTAGCTTACGCGCTACAAGTAAAAACTTAAAACGCCCTAAGTGCGACTCCTAGGGCTCGAACATGGGACCTGAAGGAACATGCCCAAGCGCCCCGCCGTTTCTGCTACTGAGACTTTCATGCCATGTCTCGACGCGAATTACATTTAAGCTTCCATCCCTTGGCTCCCTCACGCATTTAATGCCAGAGGCCAAAAACAAAACACCCATCTGTTGCCCAGGGGTTTCGAACCCAAGATGTGAGGAAGAAACCCCCACACCCCAACCACTCGGCCAATGTTCCTTTGATGACATTGACCCGTCCCAGAAACTTTTAAACACTCCCTTAATCGCTCCCCTTCACCTTAACACCAAACAAAAATTTAAAACGCTCGCGCGCCCAACAAGACTCGAACTCCGGACCTCGTTGCCGCAGCCTTCAAGCAGCTCCCTTGGCCACTCGGCCAGGGCGCCTTTTGTGCTATAGGCTCACAAATTTTATTCTTAAACCTTCCTAGCTCAACACCCTACTTAGTGCAAAAATTAAAACTTCCAGGCACGAACTCAGTGGCTCGAACCCCTGCCTTGCCACATCTTCTAACTTTTTGGTAGCGCCCTAACCACCCTACCAGCCCTTTCCTTGTATCATGATTTGCCCCAAAATATAATTAAGGTTTCCTCAGGCAATCACTAAAATAAAAATAAAAATAAAATAAAATAAAATACAAACAACCCCAGTTGCAGGATGTTACAACATTTTAACTAGAATGAAGTATTTTGTGTGACTATGACATAATAAAAGTTGAGGTACCAAATTATGTCAAAACTTAAGGTATAGAGATTAAATTTCATATTTGAGCATAATATACAAACCAAAATTAAAATTTGAGCATTATTATATAATCTCAAAGAAGTAAAAGTTGTATATTTGGGTACATGTATGTCAACATTTTAAGCAGAATGAAATATTTAGACTAGCAATGACATTATAAAAGTTGAGGTACCAAATTATGCCAAAAATTAAATCCAAAACTTGAGCATACTATAAGGACCAA
The DNA here is from genome assembly GCA_005393395.2 of Gossypium australe. Taxonomy (NCBI): domain Eukaryota; kingdom Viridiplantae; phylum Streptophyta; class Magnoliopsida; order Malvales; family Malvaceae; genus Gossypium; species Gossypium australe. The sequence goes on from CM016617.1 coordinate 19,500,581, forward strand.
AAATGAAATTTGACCTTTCTTATATCAGCTAAAAAAGGGTATTTTTTTACCTAAATAATATAAAAATAATAATAATTTATTGAAATGGGATAGGCTGGTGATTAATTGCAAAACTAGGCAAAAGCAACTGTGTATTACTAGTGCCGTCTGAGCAATCGGCGGCACCACCCCCACCCACCAGCAATGATTAGTGAAATGATTAGTTTTTAAAAAATAATTATTTTTTGGTGATGCCTGAGAAATTGGTGGCACCGGTATGTATTACAAAAAAAATAGGTATTTTTGTATGAATGCAAAAAAAGTATTTTTTTTACAACGGCGGCACCGATATAAATTAAATAATTTTTTAAAAATTTTAAATAGATGAAAAAAGGGTGAAAAGCCTGGTTTTGCGGTGACCCGTAATTGACCAGTCACATTAGTGGAAGGTCGTCAGCCCGGTGCTGCTTGACAGCATGGACTTTATTATTATTTGCATCTGACGTCATTGACCTGATTGCTTGCCACCGACGTGACCAGTCAGTCATGGGTTCTGTCTAATTTCTGATTTTCATCTTTTTTTCATCTATTTAAAATTGTTAAAAAATGTATTTAAATACTAATTTATACCGATGTTGCCTGACATGTTGACAACACCATTAAAATTTCTGTTATTCGTACAAAAATACCTGTATTTTTTTGACAATACACATCGGTGCTGCCAATTGCTCAAGTGGTAGAATTTTAAAGTAATCATTGCTGGCAGGTGAAGGTGGTGTCGTCAATTGCTCAGGCGACACCGGTGATACGCTGCTGCTTTTGCCTAGTTTTGTAATTAATCACCAGCGAATCCCATTTTAGTAAATAATTATTTTTATATTATTTAGGTAAAAAAAAAGCTTTGTTTCTGTATTCGCTTGGGACGTATGTCATAAATGGATTGCATTGGACTTATATATATAGTGTATAGATATTAGTATGGTGATTTACACTTCACGCTAGGTTGATTATTTATTTGTGTTAAATTATCCAAGTAAAATTTTGAAGATTAAAATATATTCTAAGCAAGGTTTTTAGAATGGACCGGTAGTTAAATTAGTCAGGCCACTGGTTTATACAGTTTGATTAAATAAAAAAATATTTAAAAGATAAAAAACTAGTTCAATCAGTTTTAGCCTGGTTCAACCCCTTTGCACCAATTCACGGGTTAACTAATCTGATGCCTCTCTCCAAGCTGATACCCGTCCAATCAATCGATCCAGTCTGGTTCAAACAATTATGATTCTAAGTCTCCGTGCATTTGGAATTTAGTCTTCTTACTTTTATTTTCAAGAATTTAATACCTTTACTTTTTGGATTTAAAAATTCATTTTTAAATTATATATAACCACGTAACATTTTAATTGAAAGGTTAATGATATTAACTATTTGAAGTAATTAATAATATTATAACAATATAGAGACCAAATTATATTAGAAACTAAAATATAAGGATTAAACCTCAAATTAAAGAATATTAGATAGACCAAAACAGGAAATTAACCACTTTATAAAATGAAAAAAGAAATGAAAATGAACATGGTGGGTGGGTGTCCTCTGAGAAAGATGTTTTGGACTTGATATATATATTAACTATTTGAACTAATTAATAATACTATAAAAATATTAAACTAATTAATAATATTATAAAAATATATGGATCAAATTATGTTAGAAATTAAAATATAAGGATTAAATTTCAAATGTAAGTGTATTAGAAAGACCAAACTTGAAAATTAACCGTTTTTATAATATAAAAAAGAAAAGAAAAGAACCATGATAGGTGTATGCCACATGTTAGCATGAGGAAGATCGACCGTTCTTTTACATAAAGGTATATAGAAATAAAAATATAGACATCTGTTAAAAATAACACAAAAATAAATTAGTATTTTCATGCATGGAGACCTTCGCCTTTGGCTATTTTATTCAAATGACCTAAAAAATTAATTATTTATGTAAATGACCTTAGTTCAAAAACAATTACTTGATGGTCAGCACCTCTTTTTTTTTTTTTTTCTGATACAACCATTACTTGATGATTGTGTCAGAGATTAAAAAAAATAATTTTTGGGGTTTTGAACATTAAATCATGGGACTATTTTTTTCTCAAATTGTATCATACTGGTATACATTTATACCGGTATTTTAAAAAAAATTGGGATGCTGGCACACTGATAGCCGACACCCCCTTTATCTGATTTAAAAAAAATATATTTGTTTAGGGTGCTGGGACACTAATGGCCAACACGCCCTTAATCTATATATATGGAAGTTCTTTGGCTCTTTTGATTGTGGTATTGTAATTGGAGAAAAAAATTGTTGAAAGTACCATCAAATGGGAGTGTACCATCAAATGAGGATACCGAATTTGGGAGTGTATCGAATTTGAGTTGTGGCATTGTAATAGGAGTGTACCATCAAATAGGGATATCGAATTTCAGGGTTGAATTATATACTGTCATGTTTTAATATAGTTGAATTATATATTGTCACGTGAACTGTAAAAGTTATGCCATCGAAGGGCGGAGGTACCGATTACGATCGATTATGGTTTTCAAAAGTTGTCGGCTTCCTTAATCAAAGATGACTAACTATGTAGACCGGTTATGGTTTTCAAAAGATGGATGGCGAAATGGTCAAAATTACTAAATGGAACATAGACCTAATTCAAGTAGAAGATGACTAACTGTGGAGAAACTACTATTCAAAATGTTTGCTTTATTTTTCTATTTGCAAATCAATGTTAGTCCATATTATTTGTTGTTGGATTTTTTCCCCATATATCAATTGTACAATATTCGTATTTTTTTGTATCTGTAAATCAATTTTGGTTCGTATTAATTGTTGGTCGAATTATAATTTTTTTTATACTTAATATTTTGTAGTTATCTATGCAAGCAAATTATTATGTTAATTTTTTTCGTATTGGAAGAAAATGTACAAAGTTAATAATTACAAAAAAATAATAGAATTGTCTGGACCCCAGTGACGTCTCCGACCTAGAGTGTAACGGTCGGGTTATCTCCGTTGGTGATGGGTGTAACACCCCTATCCCGTATCCGTCGCCGGATTAGGGTTAATGGTATTACCTGACAGATCAGATACTTTTATAAACATTTACAGAAATTTCATACAACCTTCATTAACAATAATCATAATGTCCCTTAAATCATTCATTGAGACCTTAAGCATGCTTAAAATTTAAGTCAGGACTAAATCGAACCACATAAAGAATTCTCAGAAAATTTAAAACTTTACTAAACTACAGGGGAGGCACGCCCGTGGGAGTAGACCGTGTGCCCTCTACGGATTCTAGACACCCCCGTGTATCCATCCGTGTCTATATACTGACTATACCAACACGGTCATTAGGCACGCCCCGTGTGCCATGGCCGTGTACTACAAGGTCATATACTGACTTCCCCACCACGGCCACCAAGCACGCCTGTGTATTTGGCCGTGTACTTTTTAGTTAGCTACTGACTTGCACACCACGGCCAGATGACACACCCGTGTCGAGGCCGTGTGATGCTAAACTGCATCCTACAATTCACCCACGGTCTTTAGGCACGCCCGTGCGCCTAGACCGTGTGACATTATAGGCCAATTTGCAAGGCCAAAATGCCACCCACTTAGGGTCAAACCTACAAACAACACATACCAAAACATATCATGCACACAAGGCAGCCAAAACTTTCCAAAATGACCATTCAATCAAAGCATTTTATACCAATTCCAACCATGGGAAGACTTATCTCATCACAAGCATAATACATTCAATGCCAAACATCATTCCTTCTCAATTTCACTAGTTCATGCTAGCATTTGATCAACACAAAGTTACCATTCAATAATCAATTTCTCAACCCATAAACCATACCAAAAGATGCATCACATATACCAAGTTCATTCATGTTAAAACTAGCACATATCTAGCCACATCTCATGGCTACTTACAAACATTAAACATGAACCAAAAGACCAGCCAATACATGCCATATTTTAACTAGGTACATCATTCCAAAATACCCCAAAATAGATTGCCGATAGTGTGACTGAGAAGCTGACGATCCCCTGATCCGAGCTAGCTTTACTGACACTGCAAAGCAGAGAAACATATCACACAGTAAGCTTTATAAAGCTTAGTAAGTTCATAACATAATACATAATACCAACATGGAATCACATAGACTAATGTTTACTACCACAAATATAATACCATTCACAACCAATATGTTCAATAAACTCATCCACACCCACATTAATAGTTTCCACCAATCACATAGATTCTGAGCGTACCTTAGCCAACACTTAGTTGTCAAATACTTTTGCTAATCAATAATCACGATTCATTTCAATCCACACTCGTTTCTTTCTCGATTCATTCGCACACTTAATGCATAATTAATTAGCCAAAGCTTAATTAGCATCGTACACTTAGTACATCCATCCTAAACTGATTTTAAATTGGCATCGCATACACAGTGCCAACCACCAAGCCGAAGCTTATATTACTCCGCACACACAGTGCTATAATTTCTGATCACATTTTCTAATACGCACACTTAGTGCCATTTAACTCAATCTATCATATAGAATTCACAATTCAATAATATCTCACTATTCATTTCATAACATTAAACACAGTTAAAAACTCGTATTATGTCCGAACTTACCTCAGACGTCGAACTATCGATACGGTCGATTAATCGAGCACTTTATCTTTGCCTCGATCTCGATCCGAATCTCTTCTCTCTTGGTCTATACACATTTAAATTCAATCCATTCAATCATCATTTCATTCAATTTAGTCCACATACACAAATTTAAGGCATTTTGCATAATAGTCCTCACATTTTAACATTTCGACACTTTAGTCCTTAATTCACATAATCATCAAATTCACCAAATTCCATCTAGTACAAGCTTAGCCAAATTTTACTATTGTCCATACAAACCCACACATTTCACCTATTTCACATTTTAACCCTTCAATTTACTATTTTCACAATTTAGCCCTAATTAGCTAAATTCATCAAAATTTCAAGAACAACACATGTTCATCTAACTCATATCTTTCATTTAACACCATGAAACATCACAAAGCTCAACATAGCCTCAATGGCATCTCACACAACATCATCAATTCATTAAATTACAACATGGGTTAGCTAGACCACAAAGCAACGATTATAAAGACGTAAAAATTATCGAAAACCGACTCAAAATCATACCTTAATCAAGCCAAATCCTAGCCAAAATTTTCAAAGCTTTTCTTCCTTCTTTTCTTTTGTATTTTTGGCACTAACTAAAGATGATAACCTTCATCTTTTCTTTCATTTGTTTCATTAATATTATCATATTAAACATTTTACCATTTTATCCATCTATTAAACATATAAGACAAATTTTATAAAGGTTATTTAGTCATTCAATCAACCACTATCTCATAGATGGATTATTTGCCATATAAGGCCTCCACAATATAAAGACATCAACACTTTGATATTTATAAATCAGCACACAGCTTTTACTCTTTACGTGATTTAATCCTTTCTCTTAATTCGACACATAAACGATTAAATTATCACACAGAATTTTCACACAGACTATATCATATAATATTCACACAGAAATTAATATTAAAATATTTTTACGACCTCGGGTTTGTGGTCTCTAACCACTGTTCCGACTAGGGTCTAAACCGGGATGTTACAACTCTCCCCCTTAAGGATTTTTGTCCCCGAAAATCGTACCAGTAAATAGGTGTGGATATTGCTCTGTCATAACATTATCAGATTCCCACGTAGCCTCTTCGATCCCGTGTTTGTACCATAACACTTTCACTAAGGAAATTCTTTTGTTTCTCAACTCTTTAATCTCTTGTGCCAAAATCCGGATCGGTTCTTCACTATACGACAAGTCTGACTGAATTTCAATCTCAGCAGGAGCAATCACATGAGACGGGTCTGATCTGTACCATCGAAGCATTGACACATGAAACACGTTATGAATCTTTTCTAACTCAGATGGCAATCTCAATCTATAAGCAACTGGTCCAATTCGTTCAATAATCTCGTACGACCCGATGAACCTCGGACTCAGCTTCCCCTTTCGGCCAAATCAAAGTATTTTCTTCCACGGAGACATTTTCAAAAACACTTTATCACCAACCTCAAACTTGATATCTTTTTGTTTCAAATCTGCATAAGATTTCTAATGATCTGAAGCCGCTTTCAAACTATGTAACACCCCAAACCCGGCCCATGAGCCTTGACCAGATCTGATATGTCACGGAGTAAAAACATTTTGAAGGATTCGGATTAACAGTGGAAATTCGAAAATTTGTTGAGGTTATAAAACTGGGTTGATTTGATAAACACGATTGAGTTGAAACCTTTGAAAACATTGGATCATTTAAATTTTTAGAACCATCAAAGTTATTGTTAACTTAGAAAATTTTGTTACCCGATGGTAACATCTTTGAAAACGCATTCGAGTACTTATTAAAAACGTTACTATTAAAGGATTTGCTTAACAGTTTATAAGTTCATTAGTAATGTAATAGAATTAAAGTAAAAGCAACTACGTAAACCTACGAATAATAATAATAAGCGGCCATATTACAACCCAATCGAAATTTAGTAAGTAATAAATTTAAAACGGGCGAAATAAAATTTCAAGTCCACGGAACAAGCATGGCCGCCTCGAGGTCTCCCCGGCTCCATCTCCGTGATCTACTCACCTACAAAATAATATGGGAAGGGGTGAGTCACCAAGACTCAGTGTATAAATCCCCAATCCGAAATTACAACTCATACACAAGATATTAGTAAGACATGCAATTATGCAACCCAACCTAGCCATCCATGCTCCTTTTTCTACCCCGTGTGGTACCAAACCACTGGTGGCGCCAAACCACTGGTGACCGAAGTCACAAATATCAAATGATGGGGCCAACCCATCGTGTGGTACCAAACCACTGATGACCATAGGTCACAATATCAACATGTGGTACCAAACCACTGGTGGTGCCAAACCACTGGTGACCGAAGTCACAAATATCAATATGTGGTACCAAACCACTGGTGGTGCCAAACCACTGGGACTTAGTCACAATTATCAATATGTGGTGCCAAACCACTGGTGACCGAAGTCACAATTATCAAATGATGGGGCCAACCCATCGTGTGGTACCAAACCACTGGTGACAGTCCATAGAGATCATCTCCCTCCTCTCATCAATCCCACCATCATCATGCTCACATAACAAGTATCATGATCCCATATATCATGCATTCATATGTAGCATAGCATTTAACAGCATATGATGGCGTACACATCTTACAACATAGATCAAGTAATAGGGGACTTACCCGAAATCCAAGCTTATGCCCACAAGGCAAAGTTACTATATGAGAGGTTAAAAATATATCATCATAATAACAGTCTATACTAGCAAAGTGTGTAAGAGTTTACACACCTGATTTAAACATAAGTCTAAGCGAATCCCGTACTACTCAATAACGAAAACCCGAAGAATCGATCTACCGCACTAGATCCCTTGCTCCTACACTCGGTCAAACCATAGGGTCAATAACAAGGCCATTCGGCCACACCATTATATCCCGAAGGATATGTCGTACTCGAAATACTTTGGACTGAAACTTACTTTTGCTTACCAAACAGAACGAAATCCCGAAAGCCTCTGTTTCCTTTTGCCGATTAGTCCCTAAAGCCATAGTGCTCATTCGGTTAAACCTATGTATCAAAAATGGCCTTTGGCCGAATATGCTTAACCATTTATCAATCTTACCGAAATCCCAAAGTTATCGCTTGTCTTGTTAAGATCTTTTGAAGACTCAAAACCCGAAACGCTCCTCTAGCTCCTTGGTGTCGGCAAGAGATTCGGCTAGGCTCCCATGAAGAAAAGAACTCGCTTCAGCACCACAAGAGAGGCTAGATTGCGTGAGAAGAAGGAGAGAATGGGACTAAGGGGATTCGGTTTAAGCACGAGAAGACGGGAAATGAAGAAAATGTCTATAGGGGTTTCGGTTTCCTTAAGAAAAGAAGAAAAGGAGGTTGTGTCAGCCGAATACGTTTCCTAGGATTTTCCTTTTGTCATTCGGCCACCCCCAACATCCTACAAAACTGACCAAGCAAACCTTCAAGGAGTCCCTATTTCGGCCAAGACAACTTGGAAAGGAAGAGAGACCAAATATGAGTTTTGGCCAAGATCAAAATTGAAAAGAAAGGAAAACAAAAGAGTCACATTCGGCCAAGCAAAATTTTGGGAAGAAAGGAAAGCAAAACAAAGAATTTGGCACCTCCCCTGCTACTTGAAAACCGACCATGAAAGTCCCAAGTAAAACCACATTCGGCCATGCTCAAATGGGGGGAAAGAAAAAAAAAACAAAACCATGCATTTCGGCCATGCTTCAATATGGGATAATTCTTTATTTTATTAACAACACCCATAAAACCATAATTAGCAATTTGCCCATCTCTTACCCATCTTCTAATAAAATAATAACGCAAAATAAAATAAAAAAAACTACCCCATACTCCAGCAGAATTTTTAGAAAGGAGCAACAGCCATAAAGTATTGCTTCATGCGCCCATGTGCCCATGCGCAGACCAAAAAAAAATTCATGCCAGCAAGAAGCAAAATAAAAATCCCCCCCCGCCCGATGCTGCCTCCAGGTCTCGAACCCGAGACCTGGAGAAAACTCCCCAAACCTCCAGCCACTCGGCCACTGCGCATTTCATGACATAATCCGTCATAAATTTCTTTTAAACACTCATTCGCTAGCTTCTTTCGCCTTAAAGCCAAAAGCCGAAAATGAAAACGTCATGCGCTTCCATCAGGACTCGAACGCGAGTCCTCCATGCCGCAACCATCCATCACGCCCCTAGCCACTCGGCCAATGCGTCCAATTGTGATATAAATTCATCACAATTCCTCTTAAAGCCTTCTTAGCCCCTTTCGTTTATAACGCCAAAGCCCAAAATAATAAAACGCTCCCAGCGTGACTCGAACTTGAGTCCAGCGCCCCCTGGCCCTTAAGTGGCGCTCCCAAGCCACTTTGCCAGGCCAACTTCCATGCCTTTAAACCGCACCATTTATTAATAAGGCCTTCCAGCCCGAACCCCTTTAACGCAAAAATTAAAACACTCCCCTGCTATCACCCAGACTCGAACCCCTTACCTCCTGAAGCCTCCTTGCACCCCATCGCCTTAAGCCATTCTACCAGCAGCTTCCTTGTGGCATGTTTCGCACCAAAATTTATTTAAAGCTTCCTTTCTTAGCTTTCCTCTTAAGTGCTAAAAAAAAAAGAATTTTAATCCTAGGTCAGGACTAGCCCGATTTAATGACCAGACCCTAAATACATCAGCATACGTATTTCTTCAGGCAACCACATGAGAACAAAAGAATTTCAAATAGCCCCTAATTCGGGATGTTATAGTTCGACCCCCTTAAAAATAATTTCGTCGTCGAAATTACCTGGATCAGAAGAGTTGGGGGTATTGCTGTCGCATCACATCCTCGAGTTCCCACGTGGCCTCTTCCATACCATGGTTTCGCCATAACACCTTTACCAACGGTACTGACTTCCTTCTCAAAACTTTAACATCTCGATCCAAGATCTGTACCGGCTCCTCCTCAAAAGACAAGTCCGCGTTCACCTCAATATCCTCAATCGGCACAATGTGTGATGGATCTGATCGATAGCGCCTAAGCATTGACACATGGAAGACGTCATGAATCTGACTTAGTTCTATCGGTAACTCGAGCTGGCACGCTACTGGTCCCACACGTTTCAACACTGTGTACGGCCCGATGAACCTCGGGCTTAGCTTGCCCTTCCGGCCAAACCTCAGCACCTTCTTCCAAAGTGATACCTTCAAGAAGACCTTATCACCCACTGCATACTCCACATCCCGGCGCTTAAGATCAGCGTATGATTTCTGCCTGTCCGATGCCTCCTTCAGACGAGCCCGAATTACCCTAACTTTATCTTCCGTCTCTGCCACTAACTCTGGTCCCAACATCTGATGCTCACCCAATTCTGTCCAACAGGTAGGAGTACGGCATTTCTGACCATACAGCGCCTCATACGGTGCCATCTGAATACTCGCTTGATAACTGTTGTTATAAGCGAATTCTGCCAAAGGTAGGTACTCCTCCCAACTACCACGGAAGTCCAAAACACAGCCTCTTAACATATCTTCCAAAACCTGGATTACTCTCTCAGATTGGCCATCAGACTGCGGATGAAAAGCCATGCTGAAATTTAACTTCGTACCCAACGCCTGATGTAATGCCTTCCAAAATCTCGACGTGAACCGGGGATCTCTATCAGAGATAATGGACACAGGTACTCCATGCAGCCGCACTATCTCAGCCATATACAGCTTGGCTAACCTTTGAAGCGAGTAGTCAGCTCTTACCGGCATGAAATGGGCCGATTTAGTTACCCGATCTACTATCACCCATATTGAGTCTTTCTTACTGGGCGTAAGGGGAAGCCCACTCACGAAAACCATCATAATCCCCTCCCACTTCCACTGTGGGATCTTTACCGGCTGTAACAGCCCTGATAGCAACTGATGCTCAGCCTTAACTTGCTGGCAGGTCAGACACTTGCCCACTAACTTGGTTACTTCCTGCTTAAGACCCGGCCACCAAAACTGCTCCCTTAAATCTCGATACATCTTGCTGCCTCCAGGATGCATGGCGTACGGGCTGCTATGTGCTTCCTTAAGGATCCGCTGCCTCAAATCATCATCCTTAGGCATACATACTCTCCCCTGAAAATACAGCACTCCATCATTACCCAAGCTGAAACCCTCGACTTCACCATTCTGTACTTGCAACCTCCGAGTACTCAAAACTTCGTCGGTCAACTGCCTCTCCTTAACCTCATCTATCCAAGACGGTTTCACCCGCAATTCTGCCAGAAGACTACCATCCTCATAGAGACTTAGGTGAGCAAACATTGCTCGCAAATCTGCCACCACTTTACGACTCAAAGCATCAGCAACTACATTAGCCTTGCCCGGATGGTATTCGATAGAGCAATCGCAGTCCTTCAGCAACTCAATCCACCTCCGCTGCCTTAGATTTAAATCTTTTTGAGTCAATAGGTACTTCAGGCTCTTGTGATCCGAGTACACCATTGACTTCTCCCCATACAAATAGTGCCTCCAAATTTTCAAAGCAAAAACCACAGCAGCTAACTCCAAATCATGTGTCGGATAGTTACCTTCGTGAGGCCTCAACTACCGTGACGCATAAGCGACCACCTTCCCTTCTTGCATCAACACACACCCTAAACCAGTATGTGATACATCACAATACACCGTGAACTCCTTTCCTGACTCGGGCTGAATCAAGACTGGTGCTTCTGTCAAAAACTTCTTGAGTTTGTCGAAGCTCTCTTGCTACTTCTCAAACCACACAAACGGAACTCCTTTTCTCAGCAACTTGGTCAACGGGGCTGCGATTAAGGAGAAATTTTCCATGAATCTTCTGTAATATCCAGCTAGCCCCAGAAAACTTCGGACTTCCGTAACCGACTTTGGTGGTTTCCACTCCAGTACTGCCTCGATCTTGCTAGGATCCACCCTGATCCCCTCAGCTGAAACAACATGCCCGAGGAAAGTTACCTCCTTAAGCCAAAAACTCGCACTTGCTGAATTTGGCGTACAACTGATTCTCCCTTAGAACTTGTAGAACCACATGGAGGTGTGCGTCATGCTCTTCTTCAAACTTCGAGTACACCAAAATGTCATCTATAAACACTACGACGAACCGATCCAGATAGGGTTGGAAAACCCGGTTCATCAAGTCCATAAACGCTGCTGGTGCATTTGTCAAACCAAAAGGCATTACCAAAAACTCGTAGTGCCCATACCGAGTACGGAATGTCGTCTTATAGATATCAGCTTCCTTCACCTTAAGCTGATGATACCCCGACCTAAGGTCGATCTTAGAGAAAACCGATGCACCCTTGAGTTGATCAAACAAATCATCAATCCTGGGCAAAGGATACATGTTCTTTATGGTCAGCTTATTCAGCTGTCGATAGTCTATGCACATCCTCATTGTTCCATCCTTCTTCTTGACAAAAAGCACTGGAGCTCCCCAAGGCGATACACTTGGTCGTATGAACCCTCTATCCAACAACTCCTGGATCTGAGCCTTCAACTCCACTAATTCTTTCGGTGCCATCCGATACGGAGCTATAGATACTGGCGCGGTTTCGGGCAACAATTCTATGCCAAACTCAACCTCACGATCAGGAGGTAACCCCGGGAGTTCTTCGGGAAACACATCAACATACTCCCTTACAGTCCGCACATCCCTAATAGCTGCATCCTTAGCTTGCAAAGCACGAACATGCACGACATATGCCTTACAACCTTTCCTAACCATCTTTTCCGCCTTCAATGCTGAAACCAGATTAGATAGGTAATCTCTCCTCTTGCCTATCATCACTACCTCATCTCCTTCCACAGTCTTTAACACCATGCGCTTAGCTGCGCAATCTAGGCTAGCTTGATACTTCACTAGCCAATCCATCCCGAGAATCAGATCAAACTCCCTGAACGGTAGTTCCATCAAGTCGGCCAAGAACTCGACCCCTTGGAGTTCTAGGGGTACTTCCCTATAGAGTTTACTTACTTCTACAGAGTGACCCAGAGGGCTTAACACAATCATCTTCTTAGAAGTAAGCTCAAAGTCTAAGTTCAGAGTTTCCACTACGCTACTAGCAATGTATGAGTGAGTCGAGCCAACATCAATCAAGGTGCTATAAGGTACTCCAAAGATCAAAAACATACCGGTTATGACGTCCGATACGTCGCCCTCCTCTTGACGCCTCGCGGCATAGACCAAACCAGGTTGCCTAGCCTCAGTACCACCGGTACCTCCACTCGATGCCCCACGACCTCTGCCAGCACCAATACTTCCCCTGCCTGCACCACGACCTCTCGGTGGCTGATGGTTATCCCTCCTATTCAGTGGACGATCTTGACCCTCAGACCTCAGCCTCGCTGCCTTTTTCGAACAATCCCTAACTCGATGTGTCACGGATCCACATTCGAAGCATCCCCGATTACCATTCCGACACTCCCCCGTGTGAGACTTTCCACACCGAGCACACCGTGGCGGCCATTGAGTATTAGCAGCAGCAGGCCTAGCAGCTTGATCCGACCCGCCATATCTTGCCCGCTTCTGCTGATTCCCAGAAGGCCTCGAAGATCCGGAGCTCCTCTTGTTCCAGCTCCTATCTTGATTCCGTCAAGAAGACTGCTCACCCCTTCAGCAACTTTAGCCTTCTCTACAAGGACAGCGAACTCCCGCTCTTGTTGCGGAGCTATCATCATCCTCAGCTCATCCCTCAGCCCATCCTCAAATCTGACACAGCGTTCATACTCTGTACCCACAATACCACAAGCATACCTACTCAATCGGAGAAATTCAGCCTCATACTCTGCCACTGTCTTATTACCCTGAACCAGGTTCAAGAAAGCTTTCCGTTGCGCGTCCACGTAGCTAGCTCCTATATATTTCCTCTGGTAGGCTGCCCTAAAGAATTCCCATGTGAGATCTTCCGCCATTGCTCTATCCCTTACGGTGAGCCACCACTGGTATGCCTCATCCCGAAGCAGAGAGATTATACCCTTCAGTTTTTCCTCAGCTGTAAAATCCAAGTCATCCATGATCCTCTCAGTCGATTCCAGCCAATATTCGGCCGTACTGGGTGCTACACCTGATACACCCCGAAATATCTCCGCCCCATTCGCTCGGAGTCGCTCTGGAACAGATTTCCGAGCTCCTGTACCTCTTCCTACCTCAGCCATCATCTCTAGAACTCGCAGCATAGCCTGCGATACCGACTCGCCCCCCGCCTGATCCTGTCGTCCAACACCAAAAGTTGGGGGTGGTGGTGGAGGTGGTATTTCATTATCAGATCCCTGGCCCGACCTAACGGGTTCTGACACAGCCATCCGGCCTCTACCGCGTCCCCGACGGCCGCGTGCTCTAGAACTCATCTCTTATCGCGCGATCTGTCTAAAAAGTTTTATGAGTTAATCAATGTTTCACTGATTATAAGCGGAGAAATTCTATGAACGGAGTTTAAAAGTTGTTCTTTCGATCAAACAAGTTTCAAGTCTCCTATCCTAATCCAAAGATACACGTTCACTTATTCCATCACCTTTTTGTCCAATTCCCACCCCGGAGGTATTTTCATCATTTGCCCTACAGGGGTATTTTGGTAATAAACCAGGGTAAATTTGTGAGGTTTCGATAATTCCGACGTATTTCAAAACTTTGAGGGTTCTCTTTTGGAAATTTGTTTTCCGAATTGGCAGTGTTGCAAAAATTTTGAAAATCAGGGTCATTTGGTAATTTTGTAAGTTAGGGGCAATTTCGTAATTTTCCAAATCATGGCATTTTGATATTTGCAAATTGAGGTTTTGGGTATGTTTGCAAAATAAGAAAAATTTTGTTAAATTTGGGGGTAGCTTAGTAATTTAGAAACCAGGGGCATTTTTGTAATTTACCACTAGGGGTATTTTTTTTTTAAATTTTCATAAATCGAAAATTTTCCGAAAAAATTTTGTAATATAATGCTCACAAGTTCAAGGGAAGTTTTAAAAGTTTTTAAAACTAGAGTTTTTATAAAAACACGGCTAATTCCCTTTCGGGTTTTAATAATCGGGTTTAGCCCATGAACAAATCCTCACGGTTAGGGTGAACTGAAGCTACGCACCAGGTAGGATTCCTGCGAAGAGGTGGTGAGTCGCTAGGACCGCTTAAATACCAAGCTCTTCCGGACCCAATCCTAGACATGCGCACAAGGGTTACCACATCCTAACTTGGCGACTTAGTCATAGGTTTGTTTACTTAGGCAATTAAAATCTTATGCGATTGTTGGGGTAAACTAGTCTTAGGGTTCACATATCTTTCATACTATCTACGTTCCATTTCTACCCCTTTACAGATAATCATTCACACATAGATTAGAAATACTTACCCGAGCGGATTGGTGCCGGAGACTCGATGCCATGCTGTTTAAAACAAAACCATTTTATAATATTTCACAGAGGCTTATCAAGAAAACATTTTTGGGCCTTGGGCCCCCACAGCCGAGTTTTGAACCTGGCTCTGATACCAAATTTGTAACACCCCAAACCTGGCCCATGAGCCTTGACCGGATCTGGTATGTCACGGAGTAAAAACGTTTTGAAGGATTCGGATTAACAGTGGAAATTTGAAAATTTGTTGAGGTTATAAAACTGGGTTGATTTGATAAACACGATTGAGTTGAAACCTTTGAAAACATTGGATCATTTAAATTTTTAGAACCATCAAAGTTATTGTTAACTTAGAAAATTTTGTTACCCGATGGTAACATATTTGAAAACGCATTCGAGTACTTATTAAAAATGTTACTATTAACCGATTTGCTTAACAGTTTATAAGTTCATTAGTAATGTAATAGAATTAAAGTAAAAGCAACTACGTAAACCTACGAATAATAATAATAAGCGGCCATATTACAACCCAATCGAAATTTAGTAAGTAATAAATTTAAAACGGGCGAAATAAAATTTCAAGTCCACGGAACAAGCATGGCCGCCTCGAGGTCTCCTCGGCTCCATCTCCGCGATCTACTCACCTACAAAATAATATGGGAAGGGGTGAGTCACCAAGACTCAGTGTATAAATCCCCAATCCGAAATTACAACTCATACACAAGATATTAGTAAGACATGCAATTATGCAACCCAACCTAGCCATCCATGCTCCTTTTCCTACCCCGTGTGGTACCAAACCACTGGTGGTGCCAAACCACTGGTGACCGAAGTCACATATATCAAATGATGGGGCCAACCCATCGTGTGGTACCAAACCACTGATGACCATAGGTCACAATATCAACATGTGGTACCAAACCACTGGTGGTGCCAAACCACTGGTGACCGAAGTCACAAATATCAATATGTGGTACCAAACCACTGGTGGTGCCAAACCACTGGGACTTAGTCACAATTATCAATATGTGGTGCCAAACCACTGGTGACCGAAGTCACAATTATCAAATGATGGGGCCAACCCATCGTGTGGTACCAAACCACTGGTGACAGTCCATAGAGATCATCTCCCTCCTCTCATCAATCCCACCATCATCATGCTCACATAACAAGTATCATGATCCCATATATCATGCATTCATATGTAGCATAGCATTTAACAGCATATGATGGCGTACATATCTTACAACATAGATCAAGTAATAGGGGACTTACCCGAAATCCAAGCTTATGCCCACAAGGCAAAGTTACTACATGAGAGGTTAAAAATATATCATCGTAATAACAGTCTATACTAGCAAAGAGTGTAAGAGTTTACACACCTGATTTAAACGTAAGTCTAAGCGAATCCCGTACTACTCAATAACGAAAACCCGAAGAATCGATCTACCGCACTAGATCCCTTGCTCCTACACTCGGCCAAACCATAGGGTCAATAACAAGGCCATTCGACCACACCATTATATCCCGAAGGATATGTCGTACTCGAAATACTTTGGACTGAAACTTACTTTTGCTTACCAAACAGAACGAAATCCCAAAAGCCTCTGTTTCCTTTTGCCGATTAGTCCCTAAAGCCATAGTGCTCATTCGATTAAACCTATGTATCAAAAATGGCCTTTGGCCGAATATGCTTAACCATTTATCAATCTTACCGAAATCCCAAAGTTATCGCTTGTCTTGTTAAGATCTTTTGAAGACTCAAAACCCGAAACGCTCCTCTAGCTCCTTGGTGTCGGCAAGAGATTCGGCTAGGCTCCCATGAAGAAAAGAACTCGCTTCAGCACCACAAGAGAGGCTAGATTGCGTGAGAAGAAGGAGAGAATGGGACTAAGGGGATTCGGTTTAAGCACGAGAAGAAGGGAAATGAAGAAAATGTCTATAGGGGTTTCGGTTTCCTTAAGAAAAGAAGAAAAGGAGGTTGTGTCAGCCGAATACGTATCCTAGGATTTTCCTTTTGTCATTCAGCCACCTCCAACATCCTACAAAATCGACCAAGCAAACCTTCAAGGAGTCTCTATTTCGGCCAAGACAACTTGGAAAGGAAGAGAGACCAAATATGAGTTTTGGCCAAGATCAAAATTGAAAAGAAAGGAAAACAAAAGAGTCACATTCGGCCAAGCAAAATTTTGGGAAGAAAGGAAAGCAAAAAAAAGAATTTGGCACCTCCCCTGCTACTTAAAAACCGACCATGAAGGTCCCAAGTAAAACCACATTCGGCCATGCTCAAATGGGGGGGAAAGAAAAAAAAAACAAAACCATGCATTTCGGCCATGCTTCAATATGGGATAATTCTTTATTTTATTAACAACACCCATAAAACCATAATTAGCAATTTGCCCATCTCTTACCCATCTTCTAATAAAATAATAAAGCAAAATAAAATAAAAAAAAACTACCCCATACTCCAGCAGAATTTTTAGAAAGGAGCAACACCCATAAAGTATTGCTTCATGCGCCCATGTGCCCATGCGCAGACCAAAAAAAAATTCATGCCAGCAAGAAGCAAAATAAAAATCCCCCCCGATGCTGCCTCCAGGTCTCGAACCCGAGACCTGGAGAAAACTCCCCAAACCTCCAGCCACTCGGCCACTGCGCATTTCATGACATAATCCGTCATAAATTTTTTTTAAACACTCCTTCGTTAGCTTCTTTCGCCTTAAAGCCAAAAGCCGAAAATGAAAATGTCATGCGCTTCCATCAGGACTCGAGCGCGAGTCCTCCATGCCGCAACCATCCATCACGCCCCTAGCCACTCGGCCAAGGCGTCCAATTGTGATATAAATTCATCACAATTTCTCTTAAAGCCTTCTTAGCCCCTTCCTTTATAACGCCAAAGCCCAAAATAATAAAACGCTCCCAGCGTGACTCGAACTTGAGTCCAGCGCCCCCTGGCCCTTAAGTGGCGCTCCCAAGCCACTTTGCCAGGCCAACTTCCATGCCTTTAAACCGCACCATTTATTAATAAGGCCTTCCAGCCCGAACCCCTTTAACGCAAAAATTAAAACACTCCCCTGCTATCACCCAGACTCGAACCCCTTACCTCCTGAAGCCTCCTTGCACCCCAGCGCCTCAAGCCATTCTACCAGCAGCTTCCTTGTGGCATGTTTCGCACCAAAATTTATTTAAAGCTTCCTTTCTTAGCTTTCCTCTTAAGTGCTAAAAAAAAAAAGAATTTTAATCCTAGGTCAGGAATAGCCCGATTTAATGACCAGACCCTAAATACATCAGCATACGTATTTCTTCAAGCAACCACATGAAAACAAAAGAATTTCAAACAGCCCCTAATTCGGGATGTTACAAACTATCACGAATCATTTTCACTTTCTGTTCAGTCTCTTTTATCAGATCAACCCCGTGAATCTTATTCTCACTCAGTTCAGTCCAATATAATGGAGTTCGACACTTTCGACCATAAAGAGCCTCATATGGTGCCATTTTAATGCTAGATTAAAAACTGTTGTTATACGCAAACTCAATCAAGGATAAATGCTTTTCCCACGTATTCTCAAATTCAAGTACACAATATCTCAGCATGTCTTCGAGAATCTGAATGATTCACTCGGATTGACCATCCGTTTGTGGATGAAAAGCAGTACTGAAATGCAATTTCGTGCCTAAAGAATCTTGCAATTTCTTCCAAAATCGCGAGGTAAACCTCGGATTTTTGTCAGACACTATCGATAATGGTATTCCGTGCAATCTCACAATTTCAGCAATATACAATTCAGCTAACTTATCTAAAGAGTAGTCGGTTCTCACCTAAACAAAATGAGCTGATTTCGTCAGTCTGTCTACTATCAACCAAATTGCATTTTCTTACTCGGAGATAAGGGCAAACCTGACACAAAGTCCATTGTAATTCGCTCCCATATCCACTCAAGAATCATAATCGGTTGTAACAAACCAGACGGAGCTTGATGTTCAGCCTTAACTTGCTGACAAGCTAAACACTTCGACACAAAGTCAGAAATATCTCTTTTCATGCCATGCCACCAATAGAGTTGTTTCAGATCATTATACATTTTCGTACTCCCCGGATGTACAGTCAAATGACTATGGTGAGCTTCATTCAAAATCATTTGAATCAACTCTGAATTTCTTGGAACACAAATCCGATCTCTGAATCTCAAACAATCATCATTATCGATCCGAAATTCCAATACGGCATCCGACTCACACTGAACTCTTTTTGCTAAAAACTCATTGTCACTTTTCTGAACTTCACAAATCTGTTGTAAGAACAATGGTTTTACTTTCAATTCAGCTACCACCGCATTATCATCATACAGATCTATCTGATTACTCAAAGCTCGCAAAGCATATAACAATTTTCGGCTCAAGGCATCAGCTACAACATTAGCTTTACCCAGGTGCTAATCTATCACAAGTTCATAATCTTTCAACAACTCTAACCATCTTCTCTGTCGCAAATTCAAATCTTTCCGAGTCATCAAATACTTTAAACTCTTATGGACAGTATAAATGTGACATTTTTCCCCAGACAGATAGTGACGCCAAATCTTCAATGTGAATACAATCGCAGCCAGTTCAAGATCATGCGTTGGGTAGTTCTTTTCATGCAGCTTTAACTGTCTCGAAGCATATGCAATGACTTTCCCTTCTTGCATCAGCACACAGCCCAAACCATTCAACGATGCATCACTGTAAACTATGAATTCCTTGCCTGGCTCAGGTTGAATCAACACTGGTGCTTCTGCTAACAACACTTTCAATTGCTCAAAACTCTGTTGGCACTTTTCTGACCACTCGAATCTAACATCTTTCTGTAACAACTTTGTCAACGGAGTCGCAATCATCGAGAAGCCTTTCACAAATCGTCTATAATATCCTGCTAGTCCCAGAAAACTATGGACTTCAAACACATTTCTTGGAGGCTTCCATTCCAAAATAGCAGAGATTTTACCCGGATCAACTCGTATTCCAGCAGCTGATATAACATGTCCCAGAAAACTAACCTCACGCAACCAAAACTCACATTTGCCAAACTTTGCATACAACTGATTGTCACGTAAAGTTTGTAGCACCGTTCTCAAATGCTCAGCATGCTGCGTTCATCACACGAATAAATCAAAATATCATCAATGAATACCACCACAAAGTAATCCAAATATGGTCTAAATATCCAATTCATCAAATCCATAAACACTGCAGGTGCATTTGTTAGTCCGAAAGGCATCACTAAGAATTCATAATGTTCGTACCTAGTCCTAAAAGCAGTTTTCGACACGTCGGATTCTTTAACTCTCAACTGATAGTAGCCTGATCTCAAATCTATCTTTGAGAACACTGCAGCTCCTCTCAGTTGGTCAAACAAATCATCGATACGAGGCAACGAATATTTGTTCTTTATCGTCACTTTGTTCAACTATCGGTAATCAATACACATTCTCATAGTTCCGTCTTTCTTTTTCACAAATAACACAGGAGCTCCCCAGGGTGAGAAACTCGGTCGCGCAAATCCCCTGTCAGTCAATTCTTGCAACTGCGGCTTTAACTCTTTCAATTCTGTTGGTGCCATTCTATATGGAGATATAGAAATGGGAGTGGTCTCCGGTACCAATTCAATACCAAATTCCACTTCTCGGATTGGAGGTAATCCCGACAGTTCTTCAGGAAACACATCTGGAAATTCACATACCACAGGCACTGACTCAACTTTCTTTTCTGACACTTTTGTATCAATCACGTATGCCAAATAAGCTTCACACCCTTTTCTCACAAAATTCATAGCTTTCATCGCAGATACCACGGCTGGTAGTCCTTTCATAACACTGGACTCAATTCGAACTAACTCACCATTCTGACTTTTCAACTCAATACTCTTTCCTTTACAATCCACGATGGCATTATGCAGAGTAAGCCAATCCATACCCAAAATTATATCAAACTCATCAAAGGGAAGCAACATCAAATTGACCAAAAAACATATATCATGAAACATTAATGGACAATTCTTGCACACCTTATCCACCAAAACACACTTGCCTAAGGGGTTCGATACTCTAATCATGAATTCAGTAGACTCAACAGGTAAAGTCTTATTCAATACTAAATTCATACACACATAAGAATGAGTTGATCCTGGATCTATCAATGCAATGACATCAGTATCAAATAAAGTGAAAGTACCGGTGATGACATCTAGAGATGATGCTTCCTCTCGGGCACGTATAGCATAGGCTCGAGCAGGAGCTCTCGCCTCCGATCTCACAGTTGTATCAGTTGTCCCTCTCTGGCTATCATCCACATTTCTGATGTTTCTGGGTGGTCTACTTCTAGCCGTCACATTACTCGGTCTTTCATTCTGAACATTTTCCTCTTCGACCATTTTCGGGCAATCTCGAATAAAATGATCTCGGGATCAACACTTATAACAAACTCTATTGTTGTACTTACCCCAACACTCTCCCACATGTCGTCTTCCACACTGTCTGCACTTAGGCTTGTTACTTTTAACATTGCCAACACTTGGTTCATACGGAGCTTGAATTCGTGAACCAGTACTCTGTCTCAAACGATCTCTACTTGGGTGTCCAAACGAAGCATTTGAACGATTTCTTGCATCTCTATATCTCTTAGTAGAAGGTTTAGAAAATTTACTCATTGATCTCTTTCTTTCATCACGAGCTTCTGAATCAGCTTTCTTCTTTTCCTTACTGAGCTCTTCAGCTTTGCACGCTCTTTCAACTAACACAACAAATTCATTTATATCGAGTATCCCAACCAATAACTTGATGTCTTCATTTAATCCCTCTATAAAATGTTTGCACATAGTAGCTTCGGTCGAGACACATTCTCTTGCATATTGACTTAATCTTACAAATTCTCGCTCATATTCAGTAACAGACAACCGGCCCTGTTTCAATTCTAGAAACTCTTTACGTTTCTGATCAATGAAGCGCTGACTGATATACTTCTTTCTGAACTCAGTTTGAAAGAAATCCCAAGTGATTCTCTCTCTCGGAACCACAGATATCAATGTTTTCCACCAGTTGTAAGCTGAGTCTCCAAACAAGGAAACTGCACACTTAATGCACTCATCAGGATTCAACGACATCTCATCAAATACTCTGATTGTATTCTCAAGCCAAAACTCGGCTCGCTCAGCATCGTCATCAGAAGTGGCTCTAAATTCTTCGGCCCCATACTTGCGAATCTTATCCACAGGAGGTTTATTCAATCTATTCGGATCTACAACTTGAGGTACAACAGGTACTTGTGGGGGTGGAGGTTGTGGAGTAGCCTGATTAGTTCGAACAAACTCCGTAAACCACTCACTTATCATTCAGAAGAAGGCTTGCTTAGCCTCTCCTCCCTCACTACTATCATTCGGCCTAGAGGTAGCCAGCGCTGTCCCTTGAGCGGAAGCAGGCACATTACTTTCTACATCGTCAGCAACTGCTCGACCGGGATCCATTACTATATAAAAACACATTTTCAAATGTCAGATTTCGTCACACTATCGCAATTTCAAATATGGCATGTATAGCTAGACTCATTCACACTACGTTAGTCCGAGAATCGACTAAACCGTAGCTCTGATACCAACCAAATATAACACCCCTATCCCGTATCTGTCACCGGATTAGGGTTAAGGGCATTACCTGACAGATCGGATACTTTTATAAACATTTACAGAAATTTCATACAACCTTCATTAAAAATAATCATAATGTCCCTTAAATCAGTCATCGAGACCTTAAGCATGCTTACCATTTAAGTTGGGACTAAATCGAACCACATAAAGAATTCTCAGAAAATTTAAAACTTTACTAAACTACAGGGGAGGCACGCCCGTGGGAGGAGACCGTGTGCCCTCCACGGCTTCTAGACACCCCCGTGTATCCATCCGTGTCTATATACTGACTATACCAACACGGTCATTAGGCACGCCCGTGTGCCATGGCCGTGTACTACAAGGTCATATACTGACTTCCCCACCACGGCCACCAAGCACGCCCGTGTATTTGGCCGTGTACTTTTTAGTTAGCTACTGACTTGCACACCACGGCCAGATGACACACCAGTGTCGAGGCCGTGTGATGCTAAACTGCATCCTACAATTCACCCACGGTCTTTAGGCACACCTGTGCGCCTAGACCGTGTGACATTATAGGCCATTTTGCAAGGCCAAAATGCCACCCACTTAGGGTCAAACCTACAAACAACACATACCAAAACATATCATGCACATAAGGCAGCCAAAACTTTCCAAAATGACCATTCAATCAAAGCATTTTATACCAATTCCAACCATGGCAAGACTTATCTCATCACAAGCATAATACATTCAATGCCAAACATCATTCCTTCTCAATTTCACTAATTCATGCTAGCATTTGATCAACACAAAGTTACCATTCAATAATCAATTTCTCAACCCACAAACCATACCAAAAGATGCATCACATATACCAAGTTCATTCATGTTAAAACTAGCACATATCTAGCTACATCTCATGGCTACTTACAAACATTAAACATGAACCAAAAGACCAGCCTATACATGCCATATTTTAACTAGGTACATCATTCCAAAATACCCCAAAATAGATTGCCGATAGTGTGACTGAGAAGCTGACGATCCCCTGATCCGAGCTAGCTTTACTGACACTGCAAAGCAGAGAAACAGATCACATAGTAAGCTTTATAAAGCTTAGTAAGTTCATAACATAATACATAATACCAACATGGCATCACATAGACTAATGTTTACTACCATAAATATAATACCATTCACAACCAATATGTTCAATAAACTCATCCACACCCACATTAATAGTTTCCACCAATCACATAGATTCTGAGCGTACCTTAGCCAACACTTAGTTGTCAAATACTTTTGCTAATCAATAATCACAATTCATTTCGATCCACACTCGTTTCTTCCTCGATTCATTCGCACGCTTAGTACATAGTTAATTAGTCGAAGCTTAATTAGCATCGTACACTTAGTACATCCATCCCAAACTGATTTTAAATTGGTATCGTACACACAGTGCCAACCACCAAGCCGAAGCTTATATTACTCCGCACACACAGTGCTATAATTTCCGATCACATTTTCTAATACGCACACTTAGTGCCATTTAACTCAATCTATCACATAGAATTCACAATTCAATAATATCTCACTATTCATTTCATAACATTAAACCGACTCAAAATCTTACCTTAATCAAGCCAAATTCTAGTCGAAATTTTCAAAGCTTTTCTTACTTCCTTTCTTTTGTATTTTTGGCATTAAATAAAGATGATAACCTTCATCTTTTCTTTCATTTGTTTCATTAATATTATCATATTAAACATTTTACCATTTTATCCATCCATTAAACATATAAGACAAATTTTATACTAAGGTTATTTAGTCATTCAATCAACCACTATCTCATAGATGGATTATTTGCCATATAAGGCCTCCACAATATAAAGACATCAACACTTTGATATTTATAAATTAGCACACAACTTTTACTCTTTACACGATTTAATCCTTTCTCTTAATTCGACACATAAACGATTAAATTATCACACAGAATTTTCACACAGACTATATCATATAATATTCACACAGAAATTAATATTAAAATATTTTTATGACCTCGGGTTTGTGGTCTCGAACCACTGTTTCGACTAGGGTCTAAACCAGGATGTTACAATGGGCGTCGAAACCACCGTGAACCGCTACCGTAAATAACAATAAACAAGCGCCGATCATGGTTTAAACTAGAAACCAAAAGTCAACAAGATTCTAGCTTTGTTCAATCACGGACAAAACTGATTTTCAGTGCCTCTAGTCGTCGATTTAGACGATGACGACTTAGAACCTTCTCCACCCCTACAAGACGAATGACCGCCCCTACTAGGAATCGTCATCGACAAAGGCCAACTTCGATTGAGACAGAACGTTCGGACAACCGTTCCACTACTTCTGAAAAGTCAATTCCTAACCAGCAACCTATTTTACCTTTTCTAACGTATTATGTAGGTTACTCAGATGAGGTCAGAACTTCTAATGACCATGGCGAAGGTCTTTCGACTAGAAACGAGCGTGTTTCTCAGTGTCGAACACGATTGTCCACTACTCGAGCCCATCGACCACCAATACATGAGCCAGCAATGAATCCACATAGCAGTACTGATGCTACTAGAAATTTGAGTCCACCACCTGACTCAACCGACAAAAGTATTCGATCATCATGAGACGATCAACGTAATAGGCGAGGCTGTGCCTATACTATTCCCACTGAAAGACGGGTCTCTAAACTTTTCAACCCCAGAGCATCGTGCAAGATACGACAACATTCAACAATGTCCACTTCTTGTCTGTACGCAAATTGATCTTTACATCCTTGATATGTTAAATATTCGTGATGCTGTAATGAGCTATTTTGATGTTATTGGTTGGAGTTCATTTGCAAATATTTCATGTAGTGCATATTATGAATTGATTTATGAATTCTACACAACATTTAGCTTCAATATTAATGCGTTACGAACTGTTGAAACGCAAGACGCCTGTTTTCGATTACTTGGTAAAGACTTTAGGATGTCAATTTCTGATTTTAACATTTCCATGGGTTTTGTTGACCCTGACAACATTCAAATCGATTCCTACCATACTACTTTGTTAGATATTCCAAAGCAAATTGATCTTTACACCCTTGATATATTAAATATTTGTGATGCTGTAATGAGCTATTTTGATGCTATTGGTTGAAGTTCATTTGCAAATATTTCATGCAGTGCATATTATGAATTGATTTATGAATTTTACACAACATTTAACTTCAATATTAATGCGTTACGAACTATTGAAATGCAAGACGTCTATTTTCAATTACTTGGTAAAGACTTTAGGATGTCGATTTCTGATTTTAACATTTCTATGGATTTTGTTGACCCTGACAACATTCAAACCAATTCTTACCATACTTCTTTGTTAGATATTCCAAGTAACTTTGATGCTTAAGATGTTTATTGTGCTTTAACTCATTCTAGAAATCAACTTTATAATCCAAAGACCTCCAAGGACTTGTTGATGCATGAACCCATTTTAAGATATATTCATCGATTTTTAGCCTTTAGCTTTTCAAGTTGAAATGATTTGTCATTTGTTTTAACTAAAACTATTTTTTTTATGGTGTATGCATTCTGGATTTAAAGTTAATTTAGGATATTGGTTTGCACAGAACTTTCATATTGTTTTACGCTCTAATCGACCACTAATACCTGACCCTTATATTACAAACTTAACCTCTCAACTTTTTCCTTCTGAACTCGATTTCTCATCCTTAACGTGTGCATATACTATGGATAGTCTAGATGAGTATTGTTTGGATTCTATGGGTTTGCTTGTCGGCACCCCTACTGCGTATTATTTTGTTCCTCTAGGTACATGAATTGCTCGCAATAGTAAGGTCTTTCGCCAACGTCCAAATTTTGCAACTAAGGAACAAGAGGAGCAATCGCCTTCTGCTATGGAGGAAAGACTAAATCGCATTAAGGCTCAAATCGAAACAATAAAGGCCGACGTGACCAGCATCCTCAGAATTCTGCAAAATGGTCACTTCCATCGTCATCTGCCTCATTAAAAATATACACAGGGAGTACACTTTACATTTCTCTCTATTGTACTTAAATTCTTTACAATATACTTGAGGACAAGCATAGGTTAAGTACGGGGGAGCGGGGCTAGTAAGATGCATGATTGTTTTTCCTTTAGCATGTGTTAAATTTTTATACCGGGATTATTTGTTAGTTTATTTGACATTGAGCCTTTAGTTCCTATACTTAGTCAATTTAAAAAATTGAGCGAACCTTGTATTAAATGTTCATTGTCTAAGTTTAATCAACGTGTATACTATAAAATTTAAATGTTGTAATTAATTTTTTTCTTGAAAATTGATGCTTTATAAATTTGCTTGGTAAGTATAACATTTTTATTAATATGAATTAATTATTAAAATAATAATAATAAATACTTAAATAAATTCTACTCCGCTAATAGCTTAAGTTATGAGTGAGGATTTTGGGAATATGACCGAACTGAGTAACCGGAATGATGTGCTTGGGTTGCCATCTCATTTTGCGTAAAAAGGTTTGAGTGACGAACCGGAAGCTTGCAAACACTCCGCTAATCGAGTTGTCGTGAGCAGCGGAAATAGTTCATTTGGAGACGTGTCAAATTGGCTAGCCAGAGTAGGGTGCTTGGTTTTCATCTTAGTTCACGTAAAAAGGTTTGACTATGTCACAAATTTTATACATTGAGAATTAATACTGTAACGCCCTGATTTTTCGTTAATTTCATTTTTTTTTGTAAATTGTGATACAAAATATCTATCTGCTTCAGTGGTTATGTGTTCTAGGAGTGTCTGAGAAGTCTTGGGTTCAAGCCCTATCTCTGGTTAGTAGGCTTATAAGTAAAAGTGTGTAGGTAATTAACAGAATAGGCCTGCTGGTCTGGTGGTTAAGTGAAGTGTAGAGGTTGTGGAGGTCTGAAGTTCGAACACTTGCATGCTCAAAATGGGGTCCAATTTTTGCTTATATAGACGGCTAGTGTTTGTGTTCTACCAGGATTCTGATTAGTGGGATTGGGGTGAGAGTTTTGAGGAATTTGTGGGAGAGAAGTTAGGAAACTATCAGATTTTCTGAGTAGTTCTTTTCCAAAAAAATTCTCTCTGCCGAAAAATATTGTTGCTCTCCTCCTCCCATAGTCGAATTCTTCTTCTTTTTCCTTCCCACGCTGCCATCTTTTATTTTGATCCCCTCTTCAGTCGTTCCTCTCTTCTATGCACCATTGGTTTATGCTTTGATTCGGTAAAATGAGTAGCGTAGCTTTATTTTTGCTGTTAGTGTTTTTATTGATGTACGTCGTTAATGCTGGTTAAGGAAAGATAAAGGAACACGTAATCGCTGTTGGAGACTTAGGTTAATGGAATTTTAGTTACTCGATCGAAGGTAAGTTTGGTCGCTCGTTGGATGAGCATCCTGTTTCAGGTTTAGCTGATTCGGTCGTTTAAATGATTTATTGAGTAAAATGTTGTTCAATTATAGGTGCTGGTGATCTCGGGATTGTATAAAGAGCGAAAATGAACCAAGTGTGTACCCGAAAATGCAGAAAACGAGGTTTCAACAAAAGCTGAAAACCTCTCTAGGCGTGTGGTCGCCCGTATGGTAGGCCGTATGCAAGACTGTAAGTCACCACACAGCCATGTGGTCGACAAGCCAGGCTATCGCGACTGACACGGCTGGACAAGGCCGTGTGCAACACACGGGCTCGACCAATTGCGTAGCCGGGCCGTGTGATCCACACGGCCAAGGCCAATTTGGGCCATGTGGGCCACACGGGTAGGCCATATGGGCGTGTGAGCCCTTTTTTACGAAATGTTCTGAAAGGTTGCACTAGTCGCCCAAGTCGACTGTGAACCTAATGAAGGGTCGGTAAGCGGTTATTAGACCCGTAGTTATGTGATTTGATTATGTGAAATATGTGCTGAACATGTTACACTTAGCATGTATACTGATTTGAATGTATGGACTGTTATCTGCATTATAGCATGACATTTTATGTATGTTGCATTGTATCGGGGTGGGTTGATGATTTACTGGAGGAAGTGTCTGAAAGTCTCTTAAGCTTGATAACTAGTAGCTCAACTGCAAATTTCTGATTATGTGCCGCTTTCGGTACAGCATGGTGTGTAGGGATGGGTGGGTTGATTTTATCCCCATATGGTGTGTAGGGTTGGACAGAGATGGTGTGTAGAGGCTGGTGGGTAGGACTCCGCTATTCTATTCTGATTTGTAGTTTATGTTTGAAATGAGCTAAGGCCCTAGAGATTATCTGATTCTGTATCTGAGTGGGCTAAGGTCCACACCGTTTCTATAATGGGCTCAGACCCGAACTGTGAATTTATGTCTATTTTTTAATATTACTGTGTGCATGTTTCTATGGGGATCACACACTGAGTTTGCGAAAACTCACCATTTTCTGTTTAATTTGTTCAGGTAATCCCCAATAGTAGATGGGTCGGTGCAGCGGAGGACTCAGTGGTGACCATGGTTCTGGACCTTTACGGTTTTTAATTATATTCATGGTTTTAATTATATCTGGGAAAAAGTTTATGTAATATGGCCTTTAAGGATTCTTGTTTAAATTTGAGATTTTTATTTTATAACTACTAGCAGTAAGATAAGGCGCGAGTTTTTAAAATAAACAAAGGTTTTACCAAAACATACACGAATTCAAAAATTATTTTTAAAAGCTTCCGCAACGTATAATGTTTTGAAAACGGATAATGAACAAACAAATGACACGTTTTGACGGTAGCCTAAGATGTCTAAAAATGGTTTTACTGTGGTCATGTTTTCTAAAGCACTATCATGTGACATCGCTAGACTCGTCCATAACGTCTTGGCCGATTTTGGGGTGTTATATTTAGTGGTATCAGAGTCAGGTTACAAAACTCAACTGTGGATTTTGGTTTTAAAAATTAGTTTTTAAGAAGTGATTTTAAGTGATTTAAAATATTTTAGAATGAGTATTTGGTACACCAAGTCTCCAGCGTCGATCCTGTAAGTGTTCTGAATTCTGTTTAAATTTGTCTGAAAATACTACTTGCATGCTTGAAACAACCAAAATTGTAGTATTTTGATTTAAACAGAATTTAAACAGTGTAAACTAAAAACTGTAGCGAAACTGAAAATCGTAGTCTTACTACGATTTTCAGTTTACGCTACAGTTAGAGGTACAGGGGACAGTGTTTTTGGCCAAACTGATGGAGCTTCCATTCGGGGAGTTCAATTTGTTTCTAGGAATGGACTGGCTGGTCAAGCACCAGGTGAGTTTGGACTGTGCGACAAAAAGGGTGGTTGTGAGAACTGATGAGGACAACGAGGTAGTGGTGATTGGGGAATGTCTAGACTATTTGACTAATGTGATTTCTGTGTTGGTCGCAGAAAAGTTGGTACGGAAGGGATGTGAGGCATTCTTGGCCTACATCAGTGTTTATAATTCTGGGGACTCTTCGGTTAAGGACATTAGGACCATAAGAGACTTTCCGGATGTTTTTCCTGAGGAATTACTGGGATTGCCTTCGAGCCGAGAAGTGGAATTTGAGATTGAGCTCATTCCGGGTACAGCTCCATTGTCAATTGTGCCCTATCGAATGCCACCGAATAAGCTCACAAAGCTTAAGGCTCAAATTAAAGAACTGTTAGATTGTGGATTCATTTGTCCCAGTGTGTTTCTGTGGGGAGCACCGATGTTGTTTGTGAAGAAGAAAGATGGGACAATGAGAGTGTGTATTGACTACCAACAATTGAACAAGCAGACCATTAAGAATAAGTACCCCTTACCGAGGATTGATGATCTGTTTGACCAGTTTCGAGGAGCTTCAGTTATCTCCAAGATTGATCTACGATCAGGGTATCACCAGTTGAAAGTTAAAGAGGTTGACGTACATAAGACAAAATTTAGGACTCACTACAGCCATTACAAGTTCCTAGTGATGCCATTTGGACTGACGAATGTACTAGCAGCTTTTCTGGATCTGATGAACCTAGTGTTCCAGCCCTATCTGGACCGGTTTGTGGTAGTCTTCATTGATGATATTCTGGTGTATTCGAAGACTGAGGACAAGCACAATAAACATCTCCGAGTGGTATTACAGACACTGTGTAACACCCCTTACCCAGATTCTATGCTTGAATCAGGCACGAGGCATTACTGGACTTGACTTGCTTGATCCTTCCACTTTAGGCTATAAAAGTTCTCTCCAATTTAAAACTCTTCACTCACCATCGTAACATCCCTATCATGGGTCAACGAGACCCTTTACACTCGCTCGGGATGTCGCGGAACCAAACCAGAAATTTTTAAATACTTGGAAAAGTTTCACCTAAACAGTGGCCACACGCCCGTGGGGGAAATGACACGCCTGTGTGTCATCTCACACGCTCGTGTTCGACACCCGTGGTCAACATTGACTTGAATCACACGGCCTGGGCACACGCCTATATGTCTGGCTCATAGTCATCTCTGATTAATCCACACGGCCTGCCGTACGCCCGTGTGCTTCAACCGTGTGACGATTTAAATTTGAAATTCAAGGTGCAGACTTCACACGACCTAGACACACACCCATGTGCCTACCCGTGTGGACAAGAACAAGGCTATTTGCCAAGCTCTTGTCACCCTCACTTGCATACATTCATACACCATCACCTAAACTTCACACATTATCAATTATATCCCTTGAATTATCACATTAAACTATAAAATGAAGTCTTCATCCCATACACGAGGGAGTACTATTTCTGGTATAATTACAATCGACTTAAGCCATCATCTATGGCTATACACAACCGAACCATAAACTCTCTTAGGCCAACACATTTGGCTATATCAACTATGGCTTAATCAACTTTAAAAATAAGTTTCCTATACATGCCATAACTCATAAAGACTCGAAACCTCATACCTATATGACTGATCGATAGTGTGAAAGCATCTCCGACGGTTGGAAACCCGAGCTAGTCAAGTTAACCTATAAGATATGGGAAAGGAAGAGGAGTAAGCAATAATGCTTCATAAGCTCATATATATATAATAAACAACTATTGACATTCATTGATTATACACAACCATAAGGTACTATAATGAGTCTTGCATCTTAAACTCATGGTTGCCTACACAATCATTCTCGAAGCTTACTCATTCTGTCTCTTACCAATCATTCATAATTATAGTGGTATTGCACTTAGCCCACCAAATGATAATATAGGCGATGGTATCGCACACAGCCCATCATTTAATAATTAATAAGGTGGTAACGCACACAGCCCACCGTTAATATTATTGTTGATGGTATCGCACACAGCCCATCACTAACAATTAATAAGGTGGTATCGCACTTAGCCCACCGTTATTATACATTCATGGAGAGTTATCCACATGCAATTCTCTATTTCAATTGTTTATCCGGGAACATCCTCACACACTACCATTCTTACTTAGCTTTCTACGATAATCGTTCGCATTCACGCAATGCATTAATAATTATAACTTATGCAACCAGGGTGCATCATTTACACATATCCTATTGTGGGATCATCATATACCGAATTCATCTCAATTCAGTTCTAACACATACCTGTACCTCTCATGGTACAACCACATTCATTCTTATTTTCAACATACTTGTTGAATCACTCAATTTGTTAAATAACACCTTCGAGTCTCATACACATAATGTCACATTGACATCCTACCCCCGATAGGGTCTTACATGAATTAACATATTGATGCCATGTCCCTGACATGGTCTTACACAAAATCTCACACCAAAGCCATATTCTAAATATGGTCTTACACGGAACCTTAATTACCATCGTATCATGCTATTTGTATTTCCGAAAAGGAGGCAATAAACAATTTATACAACATTGAAATATTAAAATACTTCACTTAGAGTTGTACAATTTAACACAGAACTTACCTCGATACCGAAAAGGGTAGAACGTGACATTTTTGCCCATATTTCTCTTTTCTCCCATTCTAGGTCCGAATCTCGTTTTCTTTGATCTAGAACAATAAAATTTACTCTTTAATCACTACACTAATCATAATACTTCATAATCTACACTTAGGCAAAAAATGACTATTTTGCCCTTACACTTTGGCAAAATTACTATTTTGCCCTTAGGCTCGTAAATCATTTTTATCACATTTTCTTGTTAAACAAGCATAGTTGAACATTAAATCCTCTTACAATTACTCTCAATTCCAACTATTTCATGCCTTAATGAACAAACTACAACTTTTGCATTTTAGTCCCAATTAGGTGTTTTCATGACAACACCTTTCACAATAGCTGTTTCTCATCTCTCTAACATTCATTTTCTTCCATAAAAATGTAGCAAACAAGCTCACATGGCAAATCCATAAACTTTTTACCACAATGCAAAATAGTTCCCTCTTTAGAAAGCTTAAGCTTTAGGGGTCTCAAAAGTACAATTATCTTCAAGAAATACCATCAAAGTCACTTACTTGAGTAGAGAAAAGCTTGCTGAAATTTTGAGCTTTCAAACACCCATTGTTTGCTAAAAATTTCGGTGGAGAAGAGAAGAAAATAAAAAAAATGATAGCTTTTTGCTTATTTCATCTTATTTTATTCATTTAGTCAACAAAAGTCACCAACTCTTGTCAAACTTTTAATTCCTTGTCCCCTTGATCGTCCATCTCTCTTAGTAGGTGTAATTGCACTTTAAAGACCTCCAGTTTATATTTCATGGCTATTTGGTACCTTTAGCCTATAGAATGGAACTTTTGCACTTTATGCAATTTAGTCATTTTTCGCGATTAAGCATGAAATCGCCAAAATTAAAGCACCAAAATTTCCATACATCCTTATAAATATGTTATAACACATAAAATAACATGAAAATAATTTTCTCAAACCTCAGATTAGTGATCCCGATATCACTGTTCCGACTAGCCCCTAAATCGGGCTGTTACAATTCTCCTCCCTTAGGAATTTTCATCCCGAAAATCTTACCAGGTGAAGTTGCTCTTAACATTCCTGAAACGTTTCCACCAACTCTTCAAAATCACAACTCGACTTATCCTCAACTTTCTTTCGCCAACAACTTTTAAGCTGTAGTACACAAGGTCGAAGCACAACTTTGAGACCTAGATTACTCTTCCTCCCGGGCACGTATACTCAGTAATCTTACAACTATGAACTCGACACATGCCAAAATGATCTTTCGGATCTTTATCACATAATTCTCTAAAATTTGGATGACATCCCCCTCATTGGAAATCAAGTCACTTCAAATTTGAAATCTATTGTATTTTATCTCACTTTATCACAAGGATATTCACCGACTGTAATAGTCCTGACTTGCACGCTCTGAAAATTTAGCTTTTAGTGGTCGACTATTTCTGATCATAACTCAATCATATCGTGAAATGTACTCAATTATCAAGCATTTATGCGTATAACTACACTTCTTCTTATTCTTGCATGAGTGGACATGCTATTACTAAATCTCATACCAAAACTTCTGTATAAGCTCTGAATTCATCAACATACAAATTCTACCTCAAGGTAACATCAACAATGGAAATCTTATTCGACCTGAATTTTAACGTCTTAGTCAAACTCACTCAGAGCTTATTTAAAATACCATCCATTATCTCATTTCTGAACTCCTTTGTCTCAAAAGGAAAAACTCGCTCTAGTCATTAACCTCGCTGAAACTAGGATATTACCAACTAAGGTCAATCAAGTAACTAACTCGCATTGCTTAAACAAGGATCTTCCTCCAGACATCTGCACTATTCTACTATCTGAGAAGTATTTCAATAACTATACACACCTTTGTAATAGTTCAAGCCATTTTCATTAACTCACATTCAAATTTTCTGTAGCATTAGAAACTCTATCTCATTAGGATTCAAAAAACACATGACGTTTTGCCACAAACCATATTACAACCTCTATTTCACAACTCAGTCACAAAAGTGCTCGTCTCAGGATCACCGATTCAACAATTCCTTTCGACGTAACTCTAATCACCCAAAAATGTAAACCATTTCTTTATACACTGGCATTAAAACACTTTTCAATTTATTCATTAACGCGTCACTAAAATTGATAAACTCTTTTTCCCCGATTTAACTGAACTTGATATTAGAATTTTCAGTTAATAGTATCTTTAATAGCTTTCAACTTAACCATCACGGTTAAAATATTTCAATGAGCACACCTCTATATCATACTCCCTACTCATGTACACATAGAATTTCATTCTCCTTATTGATTCATGCGTAAATATACACATAACTCAAATCATATCTCAATATATCAATCTACTCCTTTCTCCACATTGAGAATATATTTCAAACACACTCTCGTTTGAGTGTCTCTTGTTGCACTAATTTAAAACCTTTACTATCGTCATATCTCAAGATAGCAGAGACATCTCAATCGAGTGCATTAACTCTATTCGGCTTACCCAAAAACTCATCGCACAATGTGAAACTAGTGATTTCACTTCTTATACTAGAATTATCACCTTTCTATGATATCACCTTTCTATGATCAAATCAAAAGCGCAATTATAATAGATATAACTATCCCAGTTCAAAGAACACACTCTTTAAAAATAACCATGATCAGCAGAAATATAAGAGAAATCTCACATAAAGTTTTATTACCAACTTCCTCCTCGTAGTACCAGAATAAGGTTACGAGAGATAAAGAAATGTCGATTTCAATTGACCAAATCAACAACCGTTTCATCTGATTTTACAGTTGGCTAATCTTCTCCCATGATCACAATTTCAAGAAAAGAACAACCACATCACCCCTAAAGGGAAACATATATTAATACATAATACTCGAAGAGATCATTATAACCCATTCAACTATGGTTGTCAAGATCAAACACTTTCGCAGTTCGAATATTGTTTCTCTAACCATTTCCATCATCATAAACTCCTTGACTATTCCTTTTATTAGTGACCACCGATTTCGGAAGATCTCGATAAATACACACCCCAGGCTTCCTACTCAATTGAGTCAAATAGCTTAGGCTAACTTTCCCTTTGCTCGTAACATAACATAATCATTACAATCTTCAAAGCATTCAGATATTCTTCCCAAATTGTTTTCACCTTCTGAATATCTTTATCTCTTTATACATTACTAATTGTTTCGCCACTGATCTCTTTCATTCCATACCCATGAACTTACTT
Source organism: Gossypium australe (assembly GCA_005393395.2). Classification (NCBI taxonomy): domain Eukaryota; kingdom Viridiplantae; phylum Streptophyta; class Magnoliopsida; order Malvales; family Malvaceae; genus Gossypium; species Gossypium australe. Next base: position 19,536,498 of record CM016617.1, read on the forward strand.
AACTTGACTCTCATAAACATCTCATCATGATTTAATAGTGGTAAGGGTGTGAGGTCGTAGAGCTCCTAACTTGACTCTCGTGACTACATACACATGATTTAACATTCATCATTAATGAAATATCATCGTAGTCACACAACTCGCTCCAAGTGAGTTTTCACGTTTACTCATGCTACAATTGTTTCTATAACCCATAATTTCGAATAATGACTTCACTTACTCAAGTTCCACATTAATGTCTACTCGGGTACTCAACATTAAACTCTAATTTCTCTTACCATCACTTATCAATTTAGAGAATGTCTTACGATTTTGAGTACGTCGTTTACTAGATCGCCATAGTCCAACTATAGTCTTACTCGTATCACAACATCACAGCCCATCTATAATCTTACATGTCGTCACAATGCCATAGTCCCGCTATGGTCTTACACGAAATCTCATATCGACACCAATGCCATATCTCAGATACGGTCTTACATGGTAACACATGTCTATGTCGATGCCATATCCTAGATATGGTCTTGTACTGGATCTTATATCGATATCGACGCCAAATCCCAGATATGGTCTTACACAATTTCATACTGAAGCCAGGTCCTAGACGTGGTCTTACACGGAATCACGTATCATTACCAATGCCATGTCCCATACATGGTCTTATATGGGATCACATGTACCGCCATGGTCCAACCATAGTGTTACTCATCATTTTATCATTGAACGACCGTACTCATCTCCTGCATTCTACTTAATCAAACTTCCCAGTTTAACATCAAATATCCTCTACTTTAACTATCGTACATGAGATTCGACTATGTGGACATATTTATCACACATCATTCAAACAGTTGTACATACACACATATCCCATTCTTTGGGTAAATTTACTCACTATGTGCACCTAACCCAATAGATTGAGTATATAACACCGTATGCATATCAAGCCAATATAGATAAGCTTATCACTTTATAACTCTCATTTTAATCATCAACTTAGAAGTATCTCATTTCATACCTTATCACACACATGTCATAAACTTCTATTCATAACTCACAAAGTTTCCTCAATGCATAAACATATTTCACTTACCTCATTACCATTTATAACCTTATCGAAATTAGCCCGGTTAGGAATCAACTCTATCTTAAGAAAATAATTTCGTTAGAGCCGGGAGATATCACACTATCACGGTCCAGATATGGCATGTATAGCTAGACACTTACTCACGCTTGGTTAGTCCGAGAACCGACTAAACCAAAGCTCTGATACCACAAAATGTAACACCCCTTACCCGGATTCTATGCCAGAATCGGGCACGAGGCATTACCGAACTCGACTTTCTTGATCCTTCCACTTTAGGCTATAAAAATTCTCTCCAATTTAGAACTCTTCACTTACCATCATAACATCCCTATCATGGGTCAACGAGACCCTTTACACCCGCTTGGGATGTCACGGAACCAAACCAGAACTTTTCAAACACTTCGAAAAGTTTCACTTAAATAGGGGCCAAACGCCCGTAGGGGAAATGAGACGCCCATGTGTCAACTCACACGCCCGTGTTCAACACCCGTGGTCGACACTGACTTGAATCACACGGCCTGGGCACACGCCCATATGTCTGGCTCGTGGTCACCTCTGATTAATCCACATGGCCTATCGTACGCCTATGTGCTTCAACCGTGTGACGATTTAAATTCCAAATTCAAGGTGCAGACTTCACACGGTCTAGACATACGCCCGTGTGCCTACCCGTGTGGACAAGAATAAGGCTGTTTTCCAAGCTCTTGTCACCCTCACTTGCATATATTCATACACCATCACCTAAACTTTACATATTATCAATTATAACCCTTGAATTATCACATTAAACTATAAAATGAAGTCTTCATCCTATACACGAGGGAGTACTATTTCTGGTATAATTACAATCGACTTAAACCATCATCTATGGCTATACACAACTGAACCATAAACTCTCTTATGCCAACACATTTTGTTATATCAACTATGACTTAATCAACTTTAAAAATAGGTTTCCTATACATGCCATAACTCATAAGGACTCGAAACCTCATACCCATATAACTGATCGATAGTGTGAAAGCATCTCCAGTGGTTTCCAACTCGAGCTAGTCAAGTTAACCTATAATAGATGGGAAAGGAAGAGGAGTGAGCAATAATGCTTAGTAATCTCATATATATATAATAAAAAACTATTGACATTCATTGATTATACACAACCACAAGGTACTATAATGAGTCTTGCATCTTAAACTCATGCTTACCTACACAATCATTCTCGAAGCTTACTCATTCTGTCCCTTACCACATTCTAACCATGCCACAAGCCAAATGCTCATGTTAATTAGCATACGTCCCTACACTTGTCACCACATGATCACATAAAACAGCACATCAAACATTTTCAATAAGCCACTCATACTACCAATCACTCGGTGGTTTCGCACTTAGCCCACACTCAATCTCTAATAGGGTGGTATCACACATAGCCCACCAATCATTTATAATTATGGTGGTATCGCACTTAGCCCACCAATCATTCATAATTATAGTGGTATCGCACTTAGCCCACCAAATGATAATATAGGCGATGGTATCGTACACAGCCCATCATTTAATAATAAATAAGATGGTAATACACACAGCCCACCGTTAATATTATTGTTGACAGTGTCGTACACAACTCATCACTAACAATTAATAAGGTGGTATCGCATTTAGCCCACCATTATTATACATTCATGGATAGTTATCCACATGCAATTCTCTATTTCAATTGTTCATCCGGGAACATCCTCACAGACTACCATTCTTACTTAGCTTTCTACGATAATCGTTCGCATTCACGCAATGCATTAATAATTATAACTTATGCAACCAGGGTGCATCATTTACACATATCCCATTGTGGGATCATCATATACTGAATTCATCTCAATTCAGTTCTAACACATACCTGTACCTCTCGTGGTACAACCACATTCGTTCTCATTTTCAACATACTTGTTGAATCAATCAATTTGTTAAATAACACCCTCGAGTCTCATACACATAATGTCACGTTGACATCCTACCCCCGATAGGGTATTACGTGAATTAACATATCGATGCTATGTCCCTGACATGGTCTTACACGAAATCCCACACCGAGGCCATATTCTAAATATGGTCTTACGTGGAACCTTAATTACCATCGTATCATGCTATTTGCATTTCCACTATTCATGGTTTAAATCAAGGCTTTCATTTCTTAACATCACATCAAAACATATTTAACGTATACAGGGAGGCAATATACAATTTATACAACATCGAAATATTAAAATACTTCACTTAGAGTTGTACAATTTAACACATGAACTTACCTCGATACCGAAAAGGGTAGAACGTGACCTTTTTGCCCATATTTCTCTTTTCTCCCATTCTAGGTCCAAATCTCGTTTTATTTGATCTAGAATAATAAAATTTACTCTTTAATCACCACATTAATCATAATACTTTATAATCTACACTTAGGCAAAAATGACTATTTTGCCCTTACACTTTGGCAAAATTATGATTTTGCCCTTAGGCTCGTAAATCATTTTTTATCACATTTTCTTGTTAAAAAGCATAGTTGAACATTAAATCCTCGTACAACTACTCTCAATTCCAACTATTTCATGCCTTAATGAACAGACTACAACTTTTGCATTTTAGTCCCAATTAGGTGTTTTCATGACAACACCTTTCACAAGAGTTGATTCTCATCTTTCTAACATTCATTTTCTTCCATAAAAATGCAGCAAACAACTTAAAAGCTTACATGGAAAATCCCTAAACCTTTTACCATAATGCAAAATAGTTCCCTCTTTAGAAAGCTTAAGCTTTAGGTGTCTCAAAAGTACAATTATCTTCAAGAAATACCATCAAAGTCACTTACTTGAGTAGAGAAAAGCTTGCTGAAATTTTGAGCTTTCAAACACCCATTGTTTGCTAAAAATTTCGGTGGAGAAGAGAAGAAAATAAAAAAAATGATAGCTTTTTGCTTATTTCATCTTATTTTATTCATTTAGTCAACAAAAGTCACCAACTCTTGTCAAACTTTTAATTCCTTGTCCCCTTGATCGTCCATCTCTCTTAGTAGGTGTAATTGCACTTTAAAGACCTCCAGTTTATATTTCATGGCTATTTGGTACCTTTAGCCTATAGAATGGAACTTTTGCACTTTATGCAATTTAGTCATTTTTCGCGATTAAGCATGAAATCGCCAAAATTAAAGCACCAAAATTTCCATACATCCTTATAAATATGTTATAACACATAAAATAACATGAAAATAATTTTCTCAAACCTCAGATTAGTGATCCCGATATCACTGTTCCGACTAGCCCCTAAATCGGGCTGTTACAATTCTCCTCCCTTAGGAATTTTCATCCCGAAAATCTTACCAGGTGAAGTTGCTCTTAACATTCCTGAAACGTTTCCACCAACTCTTCAAAATCACAACTCGACTTATCCTCAACTTTCTTTCGCCAACAACTTTTAAGCTGTAGTACACAAGGTCGAAGCACAACTTTGAGACCTAGATTACTCTTCCTCCCGGGCACGTATACTCAGTAATCTTACAACTATGAACTCGACACATGCCAAAATGATCTTTCGGATCTTTATCACATAATTCTCTAAAATTTGGATGACATCCCCCTCATTGGAAATCAAGTCACTTCAAATTTGAAATCTATTGTATTTTATCTCACTTTATCACAAGGATATTCACCGACTGTAATAGTCCTGACTTGCACGCTCTGAAAATTTAGCTTTTAGTGGTCGACTATTTCTGATCATAACTCAATCATATCGTGAAATGTACTCAATTATCAAGCATTTATGCGTATAACTACACTTCTTCTTATTCTTGCATGAGTGGACATGCTATTACTAAATCTCATACCAAAACTTCTGTATAAGCTCTGAATTCATCAACATACAAATTCTACCTCAAGGTAACATCAACAATGGAAATCTTATTCGACCTGAATTTTAACGTCTTAGTCAAACTCACTCAGAGCTTATTTAAAATACCATCCATTATCTCATTTCTGAACTCCTTTGTCTCAAAAGGAAAAACTCGCTCTAGTCATTAACCTCGCTAAAACTAGGATATTACCAACTAAGGTCAATCAAGTAACTAACTCGCATTGCTTAAACAAGGATCTTCCTCCAGACATCTGCACTATTCTACTATCTGAGAAGTATTTCAATAACTATACACACCTTTGTAATAGTTCAAGCCATTTTCATTAACTCACATTCAAATTTTCTGTAGCATTAGAAACTCTATCTCATTAGGATTCAAAAAACACATGACGTTTTGCCACAAACCATATTACAACCTCTATTTCACAACTCAGTCACAAAAGTGCTCGTCTCAGGATCACCGATTCAACAATTCCTTTCGACGTAACTCTAATCACCCAAAAATGTAAACCATTTCTTTATACACTGGCATTAAAACACTTTTCAATTTATTCATTAACGCGTCACTAAAATTGATAAACTCTTTTTCCCCGATTTAACTGAACTTGATATTAGAATTTTCAGTTAATAGTATCTTTAATAGCTTTCAACTTAACCATCACGGTTAAAATATTTCAATGAGCACACCTCTATATCATACTCCCTACTCATGTACACATAGAATTTCATTCTCCTTATTGATTCATGCGTAAATATACACATAACTCAAATCATATCTCAATATATCAATCTACTCCTTTCTCCACATTGAGAATATATTTCAAACACACTCTCGTTTGAGTGTCTCTTGTTGCACTAATTTAAAACCTTTACTATCGTCATATCTCAAGATAGCAGAGACATCTCAATCGAGTGCATTAACTCTATTCGGCTTACCCAAAAACTCATCGCACAATGTGAAACTAGTGATTTCACTTCTTATACTAGAATTATCACCTTTCTATGATATCACCTTTCTATGATCAAATCAAAAGCGCAATTATAATAGATATAACTATCCCAGTTCAAAGAACACACTCTTTAAAAATAACCATGATCAGCAGAAATATAAGAGAAATCTCACATAAAGTTTTATTACCAACTTCCTCCTCGTAGTACCAGAATAAGGTTACGAGAGATAAAGAAATGTCGATTTCAATTGACCAAATCAACAACCGTTTCATCTGATTTTACAGTTGGCTAATCTTCTCCCATGATCACAATTTCAAGAAAAGAACAACCACATCACCCCTAAAGGGAAACATATATTAATACATAATACTCGAAGAGATCATTATAACCCATTCAACTATGGTTGTCAAGATCAAACACTTTCGCAATTCGAATATTGTTTCTCTAACCATTTCCATCATCATAAACTCCTTGACTATTCCTTTTATTAGTGACCACCGATTTCGGAAGATCTCGATAAATACACACCCCAAGGCTTCCTACTCAATTGAGTCAAATAGCTTAGGCTAACTTTCCCTTTGCTCGTAACATAACATAATCATTACAATCTTCAAAGCATTCAGATATTCTTCCCAAATTGTTTTCACCTTCTGAATATCTTTATCTCTTTATACATTACTAATTGTTTCGCCACTGATCTCTTTCATTCCATACCCATGAACTTACTTAACTTGACTCTCATAAACATCTCATCATGATTTAATAGTGGTAAGGGTGTGAGGTCGTAGAGCTCCTAACTTGACTCTCGTGACTACATACACATGATTTAACATTCATCATTAATGAAATATCATCGTAGTCACACAACTCGCTCCAAGTGAGTTTTCACGTTTACTCATGCTACAATTGTTTCTATAACCCATAATTTCGAACAATGACTTCACTTACTCAAGTTCCACATTAATGTCTACTCGGGTACTCAACATTAAACTCTAATTTCTCTTACCATCACTTATCAATTTAGAGAATGTCTTACGATTTTGAGTACGTCGTTTACTAGATCGCCATAGTCCAACTATAGTCTTACTCGTATCACAACATCACAGCCCATCTATAATCTTACATGTCGTCACAATGCCATAGTCCCGCTATGGTCTTACACGAAATCTCATATTGACACCAATGCCATATCTCAGATACGGTCTTACATGGTAACACATGTCTATGTCGATGCCATATCCTAGATATGGTCTTGCACTGAATCTTATATCGATATCGACGCCAAATCCCAGATATGGTCTTACACAATTTCATACTGAAGCCAGGTCCTAGACGTGGTCTTACACGGAATCACGTATCATTACCAATGCCATGTCCCATACATGGTCTTATATGGGATCACATGTACCGCCATGGTCCAACCATAGTGTTACTCATCATTTTATCATTGAACGACCGTACTCATCTCCTGCATTCTACTTAATCAAACTTCCCAGTTTAACATCAAATATCCTCTACTTTAACTATCGTACATGAGATTCGACTATGTGGACATATTTATCACACATCATTCAAACAGTTGTACATACACACATATCCCATTCTTTGGGTAAATTTACTCACTATGTGCACCTAACCCAATAGATTGAGTATATAACACCGTATGCATATCAAGCCAATATAGATAAGCTTATCACTTTATAACTCTCATTTTAATCATCAACTTAGAAGTATCTCATTTCATACCTTATCACACACATGTCATAAACTTCTATTCATAACTCACAAAGTTTCCTCAATGCATAAACATATTTCACTTACCTCATTACCATTTATAACCTTATCGAAATTAGCCCGGTTAGGAATCAACTCTATCTTAAGAAAATAATTTCGTTAGAGCCGGGAGATATCACACTATCACGGTCCAGATATGGCATGTATAGCTAGACACTTACTCACGCTAGGTTAGTCCGAGAACCGACTAAACCAAAGCTCTGATACCACAAAATGTAACACCCCTTACCCGGATTCTATGCCAGAATCGGGCACGAGGCATTACCGAACTCGACTTTCTTGATCCTTCCACTTTAGGCTATAAAAATTCTCTCCAATTTAGAACTCTTCACTTACCATCATAACATCCCTATCATGGGTCAACGAGACCCTTTACACCCGCTTGGGATGTCACGGAACCAAACCGGAACTTTTCAAACACTTCGAAAAGTTTCACTTAAATAGGGGCCAAACGCCCGTAGGGGAAATGAGACGCCCATGTGTCAACTCACACGCCCGTGTTCAACACCCGTGGTCGACACTGACTTGAATCACACGGCCTGGGCACACGCCCATATGTCTGGCTCGTGATCACCTCTGATTAATCCACATGGCCTATCGTACGCCTATGTGCTTCAACCGTGTGACGATTTAAATTCCAAATTCAAGGTGCAGACTTCACACGGCCTAGACATACGCCCGTGTGCCTACCCGTGTGGACAAGAATAAGGCTGTTTTCCAAGCTCTTGTCACCCTCACTTGCATATATTCATACACCATCACCTAAACTTTACATATTATCAATTATAACCCTTGAATTATCACATTAAACTATAAAATGAAGTCTTCATCCTATACACGAGGGAGTACTATTTCTGGTATAATTACAATCGACTTAAACCATCATCTATGGCTATACACAACTGAACCATAAACTCTCTTATGCTAACACATTTTGTTATATCAACTATGACTTAATCAACTTTAAAAATAGGTTTCCTATACATGCCATAACTCATAAGGACTCGAAACCTCATACCCATATAACTGATCGATAGTGTGAAAGCATCTCCGGTGGTTTCCAACTCGAGCTAGTCAAGTTAACCTATAAGAGATGGGAAAGGAAGAGGAGTGAGCAATAATGCTTAGTAATCTCATATATATATAATAAAAAACTATTGACATTCATTGATTATACACAACCACAAGGTACTATAATGAGTCTTGCATCTTAAACTCATGCTTACCTACACAATCATTCTCGAAGCTTACTCATTCTGTCCCTTACCACATTCTAACCATGCCACAAGCCAAATGCTCATGTTAATTAGCATACGTCCTTACACTTGTCACCACATGATCACATAAAACAGCACATCAAACATTTTCAATAAGCCACTCATACTACCAATCACTCGGTGGTTTCGCACTTAGCCCACACTCAATCTCTAATAGGGTGGTATCACACATAGCCCACCAATCATTTATAATTATGGTGGTATCGCACTTAGCCCACCAATCATTCATAATTATAGTGGTATCGCACTTAGCCCACCAAATGATAATATAGGCGATGGTATCGTACACAGCCCATCATTTAATAATAAATAAGATGGTAATACACACAGCCCACCGTTAATATTATTGTTGACAGTGTCGTACACAACTCATCACTAACAATTAATAAGGTGGTATCGCATTTAGCCCACCATTATTATACATTCATGGATAGTTATCCACATGCAATTCTCTATTTCAATTGTTCATCCGGGAACATCCTCACAGACTACCATTCTTACTTAGCTTTCTACGATAATCGTTCGCATTCACGCAATGCATTAATAATTATAACTTATGCAACCAGGGTGCATCATTTACACATATCCCATTGTGGGATCATCATATACTGAATTCATCTCAATTCAGTTCTAACACATACCTGTACCTCTCGTGGTACAACCACATTCGTTCTCATTTTCAACATACTTGTTGAATCAATCAATTTGTTAAATAACACCCTCGAGTCTCATACACATAATGTCACGTTGACATCCTACCCCCGATAGGGTATTACGTGAATTAACATATCGATGCTATGTCCCTGACATGGTCTTACACGAAATCCCACACCGAGGCCATATTCTAAATATGGTCTTACGTGGAACCTTAATTACCATCGTATCATGCTATTTGCATTTCCACTATTCATGGTTTAAATCAAGGCTTTCATTTCTTAACATCACATCAAAACATATTTAACGTATACAGGGAGGCAATATACAATTTATACAACATCAAAATATTAAAATACTTCACTTAGAGTTGTACAATTTAACACATGAACTTACCTCGATACCGAAAAGGGTAGAACGTGACCTTTTTGCCCATATTTCTCTTTTCTCCCATTCTAGGTCCAAATCTCGTTTTATTTGATCTAGAATAATAAAATTTACTCTTTAATCACCACATTAATCATAATACTTTATAATCTACACTTAGGCAAAAATGACTATTTTGCCCTTACACTTTGGCAAAATTATGATTTTGCCCTTAGGCTCGTAAATCATTTTTTATCACATTTTATTGTTAAAAAGCATAGTTGAACATTAAATCCTCGTACAACTACTCTCAATTCCAACTATTTCATGCCTTAATGAACAGACTACAACTTTTGCATTTTAGTCCCAATTAGGTGTTTTCATGACAACACCTTTCACAAGAGTTGATTCTCATCTTTCTAACATTCATTTTCTTCCATAAAAATGCAGAAAACAACTTAAAAGCTTACATGGAAAATCCCTAAACCTTTTACCATAATGCAAAATAGTTCCCTCTTTAGAAAGCTTAAGCTTTAGGTGTCTCAAAAGTACAATTATCTTCAAGAAATACCATCAAAGTCACTTACTTGAGTAGAGAAAAGCTTGCTGAAATTTTGAGCTTTCAAACACCCCTTTTTTGCTGAAAATTTCGGTGGAGAAGAGAAGAAACTAAAAAAGATGATAGCTTTTTGCTTATTTCATCTTATTTTATTCATTTAGTCAACAAAAGTCACCAACTCTTGTCAAACTTTTAATTCCTTGTCCCCTTGACCGTCCATCTCTCTTAGGTAGGTGTAATTTCACTTTAAAGACCTCCAATTTACATTTCATGGCTATTTGGTACCTTTAGCCTATAGAATGGAACTTTCGCACTTTATGCGATTTAGTCCTTTTTCGCGATTAAGCATGAAATCGCCAAAATTAAAGCACCAAAATTTCTATACATCCTTATAAATATGTTATAACACATAAAATAACATGAAAATAGTTTTCTCAAACCTCGAATTAGTGGTCTCGAGATCACTGTTCTAACTAGCCCCTAAATCGGGCTGTTACACTCTACGTGAGAAACAGTTGTATGCGAGGTTCAGTAAGTGTGAGTCCTGGCTTCAGGAAGTAACCTTTTTGGGGCATGTGGTTTCTTTAGAGGGGATTCGTGTTGATCCTCATAAGATTAAGGCTGTGTTGGACTGGAAAAAGTTGAAGAATGTGTCTGAAATCTGCAGCTTTCTGGGGCTAGCGGGTTATTATTGACACTTCGTAGAAGGGTTCTCCTTGATCGCATCACCATTGACCAAGCTTCTGCGCAAGGGAGTTCCCTTTGTTTGGACTGACAAGCAACAAGAGTGCTTCAAGAAGCTCAAATCTGTTCTGACTCATGCTCCAGTTCTGATACAGCTTGAATCTGGGAAGGATTTCATCGTATACAGTATGCTTTGCATATGGGTCTGGGTTGCATTCTGATGCAGGATGGTAAAGTGGTACCTTATGCGTCTTTTCAACTCAAGACGCATGAGGCTAACTATCCTACGCACGGTTTGGAGTTGGCAGCGGTAATCTTTGCTTTGAAAATCTGGAGGCACTATCTGTACGGTGAGAAGTGCACTATCTACATTGATCACAAAAGCCTCAAGTACCTCATCACCCAGAAGAAGTTAAATCTTAGGCAGCGTAGATGGGTTGAACTGCTTAAGGATTATGACTGCACCATTGAGTACCATCCTAGTAAGGCAATGTGGTGGCAGATGCTTTGAGCCGTAGGGCGATGGCTGATCTGAAAGTGATGTTCGCTCGACTCATTTTATTCAACGATGGGATTCTGTTAGCAGAACTTCAGGTTAAGTTTACATGGATTGATCAGATCAGAGGTAAACAGATGGGGGATAAGTCGCTTGAGTTGCGGTTCCTTCAGGTTTAGAATGGGGATACTACTGATTTTGGGATTAATAGTGATAAGGTACTTTGTTTTTGCGGTCGGATCTATGTGCCGAATGATGAGGATTTAAGATAGTCGATTTTGAGGGAGGCACATAGTAGCCTTTATGCTATACATCCTGGTGGGAATAAGATATACTAAGATCTTTGAGAGTTGTACTAGTAGCCAGGGTTGAAGCGCGAGGTTACAAATTTCGTTGCTCGCTGCTTGACTTGTCAACAAGTTAAGGCTGAGCATTAGTTACCTTCAGAGTTGCTGCAGCCGGTGAAGATGTGGAAATGGGAGCGAGTAACTATGGACTTCGTTAGTGGGTTGCCTTTAACACCCACTAAGAAGGATTCTGTCTGGGTGACTGTGGATCGATTGACCAAGTACGCACATTTCATTCCGGTCAGGACAGACTTTTCTCTCCAAAAGTTGGCTAAGCTATATGTATCTGAAATAGTGAGACTACATAGGGTTCCTATCTCGATCATATTCAATAGGGATCTTTGCTTCACGTCTCGATTCTGGAAGAAATAAAATGAGGCTCTGGGTTCAAGGTTGGATTTCAGTACTACTTTCCATCCTCAGATAGATGGTCAGTCAGAGAGGATGATTCAAGTACTGGAGGTTATGTTGAGGAGCTGTGTTATAGATTTCTGAGGCAGTTGGGAGGAGTATTTATCATTGTATAACAGCTATCAGTCTAGCATTCAGATGGCACCTTACGAGGCCTTGTACGGTCGTAAGTGTCGCACTCCCTTGTGCTGGATTGAGTTGGGTGAGCGATGTGTTCTGGGTCCAGAATTGGTTTCTGAAACTAAGATAAGGTCTAATTGATCCAGGATCGACTGAAAGTGGCATCTGATAGGCAGAAGTCCTATGCTAATCTGAAGAGAAAAGATATTGAGTATTCTGTGGGGGACTTAGTTTTTCTTAAGGTCTCGACATGGAAGTAGTCTTGAGGTTCGGTCATAAGGGTAAGCTGAGCCCTCTATTTATTAAGCCGTATAGTATTCTGAAGTGAGTGGGGCCAGTCGCTTATCAGTTGGAGCTTCCTCCAGAGTTGGACTGCATTCATGATGTGTTCCACATATCAATGTTGAGATGCTACCGCTCTGATCCCACGCATGTTGTTCCTATTGAGGACATTGAGGTTAGACCGATCTGACATTTGAGGAGAAGCCGGTTCAGATTCTAGAGCGTGACATTAAGGTTCTGTGGAGGAAATCTATCCCCTTAGTGAAGGTACTATGGCAGAATCATAGCATTAAGGAGGCCACTTGGGAGCCAGAGGATTCGATGCGGCAGCAGTATCCTCACCTTTTCTGATCAGGTAAAATTTCGAGGACGAAATTTTCTTTTAGGGGGTAGAGTTGTAACGCCCCGGTTTTTCGTTAATTTTGAATTTTTGTAAATTGTGACACAAAATATCTATCTGCTTCAGTGGTTATGTGTTCTGGGAGTGTCTGAGAAGTCTTGGGTTCAAGCATTACTTGGCAAATTTTGGTATTTTTATGAATAATGCCCTATCTCTGGTTAGTAGGCTTATAAGTAAAAATGTATAGGTAATTAACAGAATGGGCTTGCTGGTCTGGTGGTTAAGTGGAGTGTAGAGGTTGCGGAAGTCGGAAGTTCGAACCCTTGCATGCTCAAAAAGGGGTTCAATTTTTGCTTATATGGACGGCTAGTGTTTGTGTTCTACCGGGATTCTGAGAAGTGGGATTGGGATGAGAGTTTTGAGGAATTTGTGGGAGAGAAGTTAGGAAAATATCAGATTTTTTGAGTAGTTCTTTTCCAAAAAAATTCTCTCCGCCAAAAAATACTGTTGCTAACCTCCTCCCATAGCCGAATTCTTTTTCTTTTTGGTCGCTCGTTGGATGAGCATCCTGTTTCGGGTTCAGCTGATTCGATCGTTTAAAGGATTTACTAAAACGTTGTTCAATTATAGGTGCTGGTGATCTCATGATTGCGTAAAGAGCGAAAATGAACCAGGTGTGTACCCGAAAATGTAGAAAATGAGGTTTCAACAAATGCCGAAAACCTCTCTGTCGATGCCACACAGGCGTGTGATCGCCAGTGTGGTAGGCCGTATGAAAGACTGTAAGTCACCACACGGCTGTGTGATCGACGAGCCAGGCCATGCGCGAGTGACAAGGCCGTGTGCGAATACGGGCGTGTGGGCCCACACAGGTGAACCACACGTGCGTGTGAGATTTTGGGCCGGGCCGTGTGATCCACACGGCTAAGGCCAATTTGGGCCGTGTGGGCCACACGGGCAGGCCATATGGGCGTGTGAGCCCATTTTTATGAAATGTTCTGAAAGGTTGCATGGGTCACCCAAGTCGTCTGTGAACCTAATGAAGGGTAGGTAAGCGGTACTTAGACCTGTAGTTATGTGATTTGTTATGTGAAATATGTGCTGAACATGTTACACTTAGCATGTCTGCTGATTTGAATGTATGGATTGTTATCTGCATTATAACATGACATTTTATGTATGTTGCATTGCATCGGGGTGGGTTGATGATTTACTAGAGGAAGTGTCTGGAAGGCTCTTAAGCCTGATATCTGGCAGATCAGCTACAAATTTCTTATTATGTGCCGCTTTCGGTACAGCATGGTGTGTAGGGATGGGTGGGTTGATTTTATCCCCACATGGTATATAGGGTTGGACGGAGATGGTGTGTAGAGCTGGTAGGTAGGACTCCGCTATTCTGTTCTGATCTGGATTTTATGTTTGAAATAGGCTAAGGCCCTAGAGATTATCTGATTCTGTATCTGAGTGGGCTAAGGTCCACACAGTTTCTGTAATAGGCTTAGACCCAAACTGTGAATTTATGTCTGTTTTCTGATATTACTGTGTGCATGTTTTCTGTGGGGATCACAAACTGACTTTGCAAAAACTCACCCTTTTCTATTTAATCTATTCAGGTAATCCCCAACAGTAGACGGGTCGATGCAACGGAGGACTCCGTGGTGACCACAGTTCTGGACCTTTACGATTTTTAATTATATTCATGGTTTTAATTATATCTGGGAAAAAGTTTATGTAATATGGCCTTTACGGATTTTTGTTTAAAATTGGGATTTTTATTTTATAACTGCTAGCAGTAGGATAAGACGTGAGTTTTCAAAATAAACAAAGGTTTTACCAAAATATACACGAATTCGCAAATTATTTTTAAAAGCTTCCGCAACGTATAATGTTTTGAAAACAGATAATAAATAAACAAACGGCACGTTTTGACGGTAGCCTAAGATGTCTAAAAATGGTTTTATTGTAATCATGTTTTCTGAAGCACTATCGTGTGACATCGCTAGATTCGGCCATAACATCTAGGCCGGGTTTGGGGTGTTACAAATACGTTGCAAATTTTGGTTTTAATTTAATTTAATTTAGTGAAATGATTTAAATTACATTTTTAAATTTTATGGATGCTTGTTGATTAACTTGAGTTATTTAACATTTATTCATTTTTTCGCCTAAACTGTTTGGATTGATAATTTTGGTGGAAGAGAGACTTGATTTTTTATAAATTAGTGGATAGTGTCTGTTGTAGGAACTTACGGTATGCTTGAGGGAAAGCATAGGCTAAGTAGGGGGATTTGATAACATGTTAAATTTGCATGATTTTTTGTGTTTAAATTGGTTAATTCTTGAACTGGTCCATGCTAAATTAGTGATTTTATGTTTTAATCCTGTCAAGAATGCAATTGGGATGCTATGAGTAAAAAACGAGCAGAAAAGGACTAATTTGTAGCACAATCAATAAAGTGGGGCCGAATCAGAAACTTTGAAATAGTCAAGGATTTATTAGATTTCTTTTGACCTTGTAAAGCTAAAATTACAAGAAAATCTGATTTTATTTTTATTTAATTCTAATTTTGTGTAACAGGTAGTTAGGCAAAATTTAGTAAATCATTTGTATATAGATAGGGCATTCGTGGTCGCTTAAAGACACACTAGAAATTGATTAGATTTAATGCAATTATCCATTTTATTACTTTTGTTTAGAAACGCCTACAGTTTATTCTTTTCATTTTGCCATTTTCCTTTCAATAGCTTTCCATTTCTTTAATGGTTTAATTGTTTTCAAAGTCTCCTTTCTTTTCCATCAATCTCCATTTCCATTTAATCCTTTGCCATAAACCAATAAAAGCATGATTAATTTCATGCTTCACCAAAATTCTAACTTAGCTTTAGGCCAATATTCTTTTTGATAAGGAATCGTGATAAATATATACGCACTAAAAAAATCCTTCAAATCGGTATTCATCATCTCTTCGGAATATCGGGATTGACAAATTCATCTCATAAAGTTAACTAGATTTCAATTCAAAAAGTGCACGTTGGGTTGGAGTGGTTTTAGCGTACAGTTGGAAAGCTGAGTTGCCTATGCTATATTTTGATTTTCACGAAAAAGTTAGGAAGATTGTGATCAGATTTAAACGTCCTGCACGGTTGAAGCCGTTAATCTGAGTTGGATTCTTCAGAAAGCAAGGCTACCGAGGTCTTGAATTGCGAACACGTATATCGCGGTTATACAATCGTTAAGGGTTGTTTTGCAGGGCGTACCAGGATCAACTACGAGAAGGCCTGTTGAAAAATAAATTAAATAAATTAAGGGAGTTGAAAATCCCAGTACGCCCTGCAAGATAACCCTTACTGATTGTCTAATCGCGATACACGCGTTCGCAATTCAAGACCTCGGCAGCCTTGCATTCTGAAGAACCTAACTCGGATTAATGGCCTAAACCCCGTGAGATGTTTAAATCCGATCACAATCTCCCTAACTTGTTTACTGAAATCCAAATACAGCACGACCGATTCGTCTTCCTAATTTTACTCTAAAACCACTCCAACCCAACGTGCACTTTTTGAATTGAAATTGAGTTAACTTTAAGGGATGAATTTGTCAATTCTGATATTCTGGAGAGATGATGAATACCGATTTGAATGATTTTTTTAGTGCAGATACATTTCTCATGATTCTTGACTAGAAATAATACCGGCCTAAAGCTAAGGTAGAATTTTAGTGAAAAATGAAATTAATCATGCTTTTGTTGGTTTATGGCAAAGGATTAAATGCAAATAGAGATTGATGGAAAAGAAAGGGGACTTTGAAAACAATTAAACAATAAAGAAATGGAAAGCTATTGAAACGAAAATGGAAAAATGAAAAGAATAAGCTACATGCGTTTTTGAACAAAACTAATAAAATGGATAATTGCATTAAATACAATCAATTTCCAGTGTGTCTTCAAGCTACCACAAATGCCCTATTTATATACAAATGATTTACTAAATTTGGCTTACCTACCCACTACACAAAATTAGAATTAAATAAAAATAAAATCATATTTTCTTGTAATTTTAGCTTTTACAAGGTCAAAAGAAATCTAATAAATCCTTGACTATTTCCAAGTTTCTAATTCGGCCCCACTTTATTGACTGTGCTGCAAATTTGTCCTATTCTGCTCTTTTTTACTCATAGCATCCCAATTGCATTCCTAGCAGGATTAAAACATAAAATCACTAATTTAGTAAGAATCAATTCAAGAATTAACTGATTTAAACACAAAAAGTCATGCAAATTTAACATGTTATCAGTAGTTTGTATCAATGTACTAAAAAACTGGTATAATCGTATGCCCCATCATTAGGTGTGACGGGTATTGCGATACCGGAGGGGCTGAGCCAGAAATATCATCCAGAATAGGTGTATGCGCTTGCCCTTGAAGCTCCCAGTAGTACGAGGATGACCCGAAGTGTGCTGAATGTTGAGGCTCAGGGTCATCACCAAATATCTCCTCGAGCGAATGAGGATCTGGATGTCGTATATTGGGGCTTGAGGTAAGGGTTTTAGGCAGATTCTATGTTCCCGAACTATGGAACTTAGTTACGACACGATGGCGTGTTCATTCGTTGCCATCAAAAAGATTCTAGTTGCACGTGTTCCGGGACCACCATGTAATGACCCTGGAATATGAAGGGCATTCTGTTCGTCACAGACCAAGCTACGTACTCGCGCGTAAGAAAGAACCTAGTCTCTGAGACATACAAGGGGGTCGCCACAGAATAATGTACAGAGCATGTTGGTTTGCCTAATTTATGATGTCCCTACCCTTTTTGTCTATTCTGTGGAGTTCTTTGAAGTCTGGTAGAGGGTTTGGAATAGGTTACTTGCAACAAAACTGTCTCAAGACTTGATCCGTTGTGTGTCACTCGACCATATGGAAATTAATCAATAAGATGTTTGTCACGAATAGAGCTAGTTGCTCGTGAACCCATGATGGTATGAGGACCGCAATTTTTTCCTTGGAATACGACATCCATAGAAATTGTACAATATAGAGCATACATTATTAGTTAAGTTCAATTTTTTGGCAAATATTGTATTTGAAGAAAACAATTCGGAAGCGTATTTTACGTTATCCCAAGAATGAGCCTCTATCATCTAGCGGTATACGGGCACGGTGTACGATTTTTTGATTCTCGATATCATTGCCCATATAAAAAACACATTCATATTTTGGATTATTTTTTGCATGCAAAAATTACTATACTACACAATTAAGAAATAAAAGGTAAATTCGAATTATCAATCACCTTGTAACACCCTAACCTATATCCATCGCCGGAACAAGGTTACGGAGTAGTACCAGAGTTTATAGAACAATTACAGATAATTCATGTCATTTACTATTCTTATCTAAAACTATTCATATTGTCCCTTGAGTGGACCCTCGAAACCCAATTTAAACATTAAAATCAAGTCAGGACTAAATCGGAAACTCAGAGATTTTTTTCAAAATTTCAAAATTTTTCTTATATACAGGGGTCACACGCCCTTGTGAGTAGGCCATGTGGCTCACACGGCCAGATGACATACCCATGTCTCAGGCCATGTGGGCATTCGATATGTGGCACACGGCCATGTCCCAACCTGTGTCCTTACCCATGTAACTCTCTGACTTGCGTTACATGGCCAACCACACGCCCGTGTGCTAGGCCATTTGGTTAATTTAATATTCAAAAATTAAGTGCAGGGTTTACACGGCCAAGACACATGCCCGTGTGCCAAATTCTGAGCATTCTGTTTCTCAATTTTAAGATGCAGAGGACACACGGCCAATCCACCTACCCATGTGCCAGGCCGTGTGTCACACACAGTCAAGCCACACGCCCTTGTGTCTACCTGTGTGGACAAAATAAGGCCATTTCCTAGCCTTATTTCTCACCCAAATTTAACCTTCAACCTACAACAACATTTGCATATATTTGCCAACCAATTCAAGTCTTATAAATCAAGCAATCAATAATAACGTATATGAAATAACATCACATAAATTCATATGATCAAACTTACCTTTTAGTAAAGACTTATATTTTACCCTAATTCAATCTAACCAACAACATACATATATGTTAAACATGATATATATAACCTCATAACAATATACCAAAACTAACCATTATTAGCCATTCCAATGGCTAAATTACAAACAACCATGTGCTTGCCAACATTGGCCAAGTTAACCTATACATGTCATTATACCAATATAAAATTACTTTTTATACCAAAACGAACTAGTGGATAGTGTGATGATACTCCGACCAATCTCCAACCTTTATGAGCTTCCCGAGCACTATAAAACAGAGAAAATAAAACCTAGTAAGCAATTAATGCTTAGTAAGTTCGTATAATAGGAATTAAACTTACCAATGACATTCATTACAATAAGCATACAATAACATGCTTTCCAACAAATTGGCAATTTGCCTAATCCCATACACTCAAATAAGCAAGTTAGTCACATAATTCACATGTACATCAAATAAACATGGATGAGCTCCTCATGCTACACTCCTTTCAGGTATTTCAGAAGTATTCGGGACATAACTCTTTTAATCTCATAATTTCTCATGTCAGAAGTTTTGTCCGTTGAATTATTGAAATATCGATGGATACTCAGGTAGTACACACAAGGTGTGCAAAACTGTAAACCATCAATTCATAATCAAGGGTACCCATTAGGGCACATAATCAGAGAGCACACTCTCGAGCCACATATCAGAATACTCATGTGAGCCATGTAACAAGACGCTTAACCGGGCTAAATAGGAAAACTCATAAGAGTTTTAATCAAGGAGCTCATAGAGCTTAACAGATAACTCCAAAGAGTTAATATCAGGGAGCACCGGATAAGGTAATAGAGAGTTCAAGCTAACCATGTTAGGAAGCTCATAAGAGCTTATATCAGGATGCTCACGTAGAGCTGCGTTTGTGTTTGCATTTTATGCTGGATCACAACCGATCAAATCATGTAACAAGACGCTTATATAGAGTTGCAGTAGTGCGCAAAACATGCAAGATCACCACCGATCAGGACGCTCACAGGAACTATATAACAAGATGCTCGAGAGGGCCATAACAGGATTGCTCATCCAAGCTATATTTTGTCCGCAACATGTGCAGGGCCATATTGAATAAGGGAAATCATATATCCATCGAATTTCATTAGTCAAACGGAACTTGTCATTTATAAAGCAATATCGTGTATGTAATTTATTTCATACTTTAAACATCTATATAATTCACCCAAATACACCATTGAATTCAAACATATTTACAAACATAAATAAGTTACACGAACTTACCTCGACACTTGTTTGTGTATAAAAATCTACTAATCCGAAACATTTTATTTTCCTCGATCTAGCTTCGAATTAGAGTTGTATGGATCTATATAAATGAATTTAATAATCAATTTATCACATTTTATATTCAATTGGATTCAATTTACATCCTAGGAAAAATTACCATTTTGCCCCTATACTTTTCATAAATTCCAATTTCGTCCCTAGGCTTAGAAAATGAAATTCATGCAATTTAATCCTTATTCCAAGCCTAATCGAAATTTTCATATAACATCTACAGCACATGTATTTCAAAAAATTCAGAATTTTTCCACAACTTTTACATCATTGTAATTTAGTCCCTAAATCATAATTTCATTAAAATTCTATTTGTAAAAGTTGTTTATCTATCAACAACCTTTCATTTTCTACCATAAATTTAAGAATTCCAGCATGTTCATCCATGGGAAAACTTTGTTACTTTGATAACTTTTCAAATTAATCCCAAAATAGATAGATTAGAGTATCGTGATCTCAAAAATATAAAATTACTAAAAACTGGAGAAGAATACTTACCCAACTAAGCCAAGAAAGCTTGCTTTCTCTTTCCTAGGGTTTCCATGTATTTTTTGGGGAAGAAGATGATATAAAATGATATTATTTGTTTTAATTCATTTATCATCTTTTAATTATTTTAGTTTCCAATTTAGTCCTTGCCTTTTTCTAATTTTCCATGGATGAATCACCAAAAATATCTATTAACTTTTCTTTAATGGTCTAATTACCATATAATAACCTCTTATTTTGAATTTCATAGCTAATTGATCCTTTTAGATACTAGAACTCAACTTTTACATTTTATGGAATTTGGTCCTTTTCATAATTAAACACATAATCGGTAAAATTTTCTTATCAGGATTTTCATATGACATTCCTATAATAATGTAGACCATGCAATAATATTAAAATAAGTTTTCTTTCTGGCTCGGCTTATGGTCCCGAAACCACTATTTCGATTTCACTGAAAATGGGTTGTTACACATCTAATTACAAGTGGCTACACCTGCATTTGGTGGCTCACCGATGCCAGAAATGGCATCTGATATAGTGCCCACTACTGCAGTAGAAGGCATCAACGTGGGAAGAGAAAAGAAAGAAAGAAATTTTCTTTTCTTTACAATTTGGTCGTTTTACCGAAAATTCACCTTTCTCACTTAGAAATCAAAAGAATTTTCATAGCTACCAAGAGAGAAAAATAATAAGGAGACTATGGGGAGCTAGAATATCCAGTTAGATTCAAGAAATAGAAGTTGGAGGAGAGAGAAAATCAAGTCAAAGATTGAAATCAATAGGACAAGGTAATAACATTAAGATTTCAATATATTTTTAAGTTTGATATTATTGAAGAAGCATGAAAATGATGTTAAAGTAGAGTTGTAACACCCCAAACCCGGCCCATACGTTTCGACCAGATCTGGTATGCTACGGGTTGAACATTAAAATCTTTTGCTAAGTTGGTTTTAGAAAATCATAGTTATTAGGCAATATTTGAATAAATAAGTGACATTTGAAAAGAAACCTTGTATTATTATTTGGTATAAATAAACCCCTGACATAAATTCATAAGTTGCAAATATTAAAAAAACTACTTAGGCGAATATAAACTATGGGGCCTTATTAACTAAATATTCCCAAAATAAAACTTAAAGGAAAACCGAAAATAATCTATGAAAATAAAAAGACCCCTCGAGTCCGTCTCGGCTCCCATGTCCACGATTTACTGCTCATCTGAAAAGTTAATAATAGGGTGAGTCACCAAGACTCAGTGTGTAAATCCCGAAAACACGTAAAAGGCTTGGGCCCACAAACACATTATGAGCCCTGGCCCATACACAATGGCAACAATCATAATCACATGACAGATAATAAATGATGCAAAGCCCAACCCATCCTAGAATTCCATCCTCTACACACCAACCCGTACCAACCATCACACCTTGGGGATTTCTACAATCAACCCTCCATCCGCTACACACCAAAACGACAGCCGTACTGCCTATTCCTATCAATCAGGAATTTTAACGTGGTTTTCTACCACCGATCACCAAGTGACCTAACATTTCATTACGTGGGTTTTCTACCACTGATCACTATGTGACCTTAACATTTCATTACGTGGGTTTTCTACCACCGATCACCATATGACCAATCATTTCATTACGTGGGTTTTCTACCACCGATCACTATGTGACCAATCATGCTCTTCCCTTTTTCATATCAAACCCATCCCATGTATACGTTCATGCAAAATCAGACAATATACTACTTAAGAGATTACAGTCTTTCACATACATCGATACACATAGAGAAGTTTCTATGGTTACATACCTGGCATCCTTTGCCTACCCTTTCTGGGTATCGCGACTATTTACACAGCCCATTTTTCGGCTTTTAGCCCTAACATAAACATATATATATTCATACAGATTATTAGTGTGCTAGAGATCTACACACGACTGTTCATACAGCCTTATTTTCTGGCTTTTCAGCCCCTAACAGGTATAATACAAAACAAAACTTATGTGATAAGGATCTACACACGACTGTTCATACAGCCTCATTTTTCGGCTTTTCAGCCCCTAACAGGTATAATACAAAATAAAACTTATGTGATAAGGATCTACACACGACTGTTCATACAGCCTCATTTTCTGACTTTTCAGCCCCTAACAGGTATAATACAAAATAAAACTTATGTGATAATGATCTACACACGACTATTCATACAGCCTCATTTTCCAGCTTTTCAGCCCCTAACAGGTATAATACAAAATAAAACTTATGTGATAAGGATCTACACACGACTGTTCATACAGCCTCATTTTCCGACTTTTCAGCCCCTAACAGGTATAATACAAAATAAAACTTATGTGATAAGGATCTACACACCCGATTACCATTAGAACGAGACCCTCTAAGTC
This sequence comes from Gossypium australe, assembly GCA_005393395.2. Classification (NCBI taxonomy): domain Eukaryota; kingdom Viridiplantae; phylum Streptophyta; class Magnoliopsida; order Malvales; family Malvaceae; genus Gossypium; species Gossypium australe. Next base: position 19,560,070 of record CM016617.1, read on the forward strand.
GATGCTATCCGTAGCCAACACCACAGCTATCTGCCTTGAAATCCCGAAAAGAGATATGAGATTCAGGGACTAGTGTTTCTGGCTTTTAGATCTAAGAGATCTACTTACTAGAAAAGATTCAGCAACTCCCAGAGGATTCCGGCTTTTTCCAAAAATTAGGAAGAGAAGATGATTCGAAGAAATCTATAGAGATTCAGCTTTTAGAAGAAAGAAGAGAAGAGAATAATAGAGTTTTCGACTTTTAGAAGAAAGAAGAGAATGATGGAGTTTTCAGCTTTTAGAAGAAAGAAGAGAGTAATGGAGTTTTCGGCTTTTAGAAGAAAGAAGAGAATAATGGAGTTTTCGGCTTTTAGAAGAAAGAAGAGAGTAATGGAGTTTTCGGCTTTTAGAAGAAAGAAGAGAATAATGGAGTTTTTGGCTTTTAGAATAAAGAAGAGAATAATGGAGTTTTCGGCTTTTAGGAAAAAGAAGAGAAAAGAATAATGGGGTTTTCGACTTTTAGAAGAAAGAAGAGAAAAGAATAATGGAGTTTTCAACTTTTAGAAGAAAGAAGAGAAAGAAAAGGTGGAAACCCTAAATGTTACAAAATAAAGAAGAGAACCCTCCCTATTTATAGAAATTTCGGCTAACTCCTAGCCTTGTAGATAGCTCCTATCTTTTCTCCTTTTATCTTCCATATTATCAACTATAATATCTACATTATCTTATTCATATAAATCCTCCTATTTTAGAGCCTTGTTGCCATCCACTCCACCTAACCCAAATGCCAAAAATTAGCTAACTTAAACTAAAAGAATTGGGCTCCATGAAACTTAAATTTGAGCCCCTTATTCCCTTGTGTGGCGTCACCTCCTTGTTCCCTAAGTGGCGCCACTGACCACTGGGCCACAAGCCCATTTTGATGTTTTAAACACAGATACTACCTTTGTAACACCCTGGGTTAGGGGCTGTGCAGATCGGGTAAATCGAGTGTTAGTAGGTTTTTGGAGCGCTTGGATGAGTTGTAGAGGTTTTCAGAAGGTTTGGATGAAACGGGAAGAGCTTGGAAAATTTTTAGAATTTTAGTGTGAAAGGGGATCGGGTCAAGGGAGGTTTTAAGGATTATTTTTGGTAATTTGTGGCACAAGAAAGGATCTGGCATAGTGGTTCATGCGCTGCATTGGGGGGCTGGAAGTAGCGCCCTTGGGGGCCTGGGTTCGAGACCAAGTGGCAGCAAAAGGGTTTTAATTTTTGGGGTATGGCGCTACGGGGTAGAAGGCCTTAAATTATTTTGGGGCGAGTTTTGTCGCAAGGAGCAGCTAGTTCAGGTGGTGTCTGTGCGGAACTTAAGTGCTGAAGGTGCGTGTGGGCGCTGGTTCGAGCAACGGAAGCAGCATTTTGGCGTTTCATTTTATGTGCGGCTGTGAGGCTGGGCTAGGAAGGGTTAAGATTTAATGTTGGGGGTTTTTGTCATAAAAATCAAGCTGGCCGAGTGGCCTGGGCGCTGGGGGGAAAGGAGCAGCAGCTTGGTCCCAGGTTCGAACCTGGAGAATGGCAATTGGAGTTTTAGTTTTTTTATCTATTTTGGGCAGCAAATTGAAGTGGACGGCACATGTAGATTGAATTGGAAGATAAGGATGAGTTGGTTGTTATTTCTTTTGAATTCGGTGGGTTATGGATTAGTTTTTTTAGTTTTTATTTATATTTTAAATTGGAGGGGTGGTAATGGATTAAAGGTGGGTTTTATTTATAAATTTTGAATTGTTTTAAAATGGTTGGCTGGGAGCAGATTTGGGGGTTTGATTAATTCAATTTCGGTTGAATTAGTGGTTAGGAAAAATTTTAGGAAATGGCCGGATGTTGGAGTCTTCAAGGGGAGGGGTTGCCGAATGCTTTAAATAGGGGAAGTGCTCACCTTTTTGTTCCTTTTTGACCAATTGCTCTTTTGCCGAAATTGCTAGTATTGCTAAACACCTCTCTTCCTTCATAAAAATCACCTTAGCCGAAACTTTAAGTCATCTATTCCCATCTTCTAAAGTTGAAAAGCCTTTCTCCTTTATGTTGTGTTAGCCGAACCCCTTGTTGAGCCTTACCCATACTTTTCCTCCTCTTCATTCTTTTCTAGAGCATTGATTCTCAAGGTTACTATCAAGCCGAATTTGGGGTAGTAAGGTGGTAAGGTTTCCTTTCTTATTATTGGTTTTCTCTTCTTTCTGTGGTTGACCGAAATCATGTAGCTAATCATGTATTCTTTTGTTTGGCCGAATCATGGAGGGCTAGGTGGGGGTTCTTTTGCTTTTAGCTAGCGTTAAAAGTGCTAAGGGGCTCTCGGGATTCGTTTTACCAGGGATTTTTCGACAAGGTCCTTAGTCAAGTATCGTTTGCGGGTTTTGATCGATTGTGCTAGTAATGTGCGTAATCATCGGACTATTTCTCGGTTTGATTGCTAACGTTTAAAACCTGTGTGTTATGTGTGGTAGCCATTTATAATGGCTTAAGTGATGAGTACCTGTTGGTGGTAAGATTATTTGTTATGTATATTTACATATGTGTATATTTATGTTCCTATGTGATACAATGACTTAACATGTAGCATCCATATATTTGCATGAGGTTGGGCTTGATACGATGAAGGCGGGAGTGTACACAAGGTGTACGTGGTCTAATGATAGCTCCGGCTACATTAGCGCTTGATGGTTAGCTTTGTGCTACCTCAAGGGAGATGTTGGCTTGGTGCCCATCTCGGCGGTTGATAGCTATGTGCATCACCGTAGGCAGATTTTGATATCGGGATCACGATTGGTTGATCGGTGGCTCAGCCACGGCCTTGAGCAGTGAGTTGCCAAGGTAAGGATTTGGATCACGAGGTGATCAGTGGTGGTTTATCCACGGCCTTAGGCAGGGAGTCTGCCAAGGTTGGAGTACGGTTGGTTTGTGGGTTGGGCTGAGATGCATATGTGCATGATTTACTATGTGAATTGTTTGGTATGGGCCAAGCCCATACGGATGGAAATTGTGTTGTGGTTATGCACTGAGTCGGTGGACTCACTCTTTCATTAACCATTTCAGGTGAGGCGTAGATCGGACCGGGATCGGAGAGGACACATGGTGGCCCATGCAGGAAGAAGAATTTAAATACTTTTAAGTTTTTTATATTCAAAGAATTTGGATTAAATATTGAGTAATAAAGGCCCTTTTTACTCTTATTTATTTTGAGTTATTATTTTATGGGTATTTATTATGTTTTGATGAATTTGAAACACTATGTGGAGATGATTATATTTTTCCAACCTACTTATTCAATTTGGGTTTGTATGTATATATTTTTAAAATGAGTATATTTTAATAACAAAGTTTTACTCATAAGTTTAAATAAACATGGATTTTCCAAAAGTTAGCAAGTTTTTTTTTTTCTAAATTTTTCTAAGTTAAGAAGATTTTCAATCGTCTTTTCCTCAATAACATAACCAGATTCGGTCGTAACGAATGGGCCGGGTTTGGGGATGTTACAGATTGGTATCAGAGCCAGGTTCAAAACTCGGCTTTGAGGGTTTTGGGCCCAAAAACATTTTCAAAAATGGGCTTTTCAAAAATATGGGCTTTTAAGAAACTTTTTCAGGTTTTTCTGGCATGGCACCTGTACCTCCGACCCGAAGTCCACCAGGTAAGTACTTCGGACTTTCTTGAAGTGATTTGTTTGTATGAATTGTTTTGGGCTTAAGTTGGGCTCGTAGAATAGAATAATAGGATCTGTTGGACCCTAGGATTGGACTACTCAAACATGTGCATAAAACTTAAAGCTCTTAAACAAACCTGTGAAGTAAGTCGCCGAGTTAAGGTGTGGCAGCCCGTGTGCGCATGTCTAGGATTGGATCCGGAAGAGCTGGGTACTTAAGCAGTCCACGTGACTCACCTCCTCTTCGCAGGAATCCTACCTGGTGCGTAGCTATGGTTCACCTTAACGAAGAGGACTTGTTCATGGGCTAAACCGATTATTAAAACCCGAAAGGGAATTAGCCTTACTGTTTTTTTTTTTAAAAAAAAACTTTCTGTTTTAAAATTTTTCAACTTTACCCCTTTGGTTTGTAAAACTCTAAATCAGATTTTGAAAGATGTTTTCTCGATTTATAAAATTACCAAAATGCCCCTAGTGGCAAAATTACAAAAATACCCCTGTGTTGAAAATTACTAAAAAGCCCTGACTTTCAAGATTTTCGGTTTAACCCCAATTTTAATAGAATTTTCTCACTTTGCAAAAGTATCCAGTTTTCTGTATTTCAAAATAATGCCCTGACTTTGGAAATTTACGAAAATACCCCTGGTTGATAAAATTACCAAAACGCCCTTGGTTTCTAAATTTTCAAATTTCTTTCGACTTTTATGAGAATATTCCTATTTTATCAAGTATCCGAAAGTCTTATTTTGTGAAATATTGTGATATTCCAATTTGGAGAAATTACGAAAATGCCCCTGATTTCCAAAATTTCAAAAATAACCCTGTTTTCTGAAATTTGGCAACACACTTTGTTTGAAAAACAAAATTTTCAAGACGACCCCTGAGATTTTGTAAATTTTGAAGTTGGAAAAACTATTTTCAAAATTGACTCTGAGTTATTACCAGAAATACCCCTCTTTAGAAAAAATAACGAAATTACCCCTGGGTGGGAAGGAAACTTGATTGCTCGAAATTGCATAAAATTGCTCGTGGTTATAACAGTGAAACAATAATTTTTAATCCATAAAACTTTCTAAGCAGATTAAATCGAGGCTAGATATGAGTTTTAGGGGGCGTGGTCGCAATACTCGTGGTCGTGGTAGGGGCAGGATGTCAGTATCGGAACCGGTTGGGTCACGCCATGGGTCAGAAAGCGATGCACCATCACCAGCTGTTGAGGTTGAACAGCAGGATCAGACTGGAGGAGACGACGTAGTGTCACAAGCTGTGCTGCGGGTACTCGAACGAGTGGCAGGAGCCAATGTGGGCAATAGGAATCGGAAGTCGGTACCCGAGAGACTTAGGGCGAATGGAGCCGAGGTTTTCAGAGGAGTGTCTGGGGTAGCTCCGAATGTGGTAGAGTACTGGCTGGAGGCAGTTGAAAGGATTATGGCTGATCTCGACTTAACTGCGGAGGAGAAGCTTAAGGGTGTTGTTTCGTTGCTGCGGGATGAGGCCTACCAGTGGTGGCTCACGGTTAAGGAAAGTACCCCTGCGGATCGAGTGGACTGGGGCTACTTTAAGATCAAGTTTGAAGGGAAGTTTGTCGGAGCGAGCTATGTGGATGCTCAGAGGAAGGCGTTCCTTAACTTGGTGCAAGGTAGCAAGTCGATAGCGGAGCACGAAGCTGAGTTCCTGCGCTTGAGCCGGTATGCTCGGGGCATCGTGGCAACTGATTATGAGAGATGCGTCAGATTTGAAGATGGGCTACGGGATGAGCTGCGAGTTTTGATTGCCCCGCATCAGGAAAGAGACTTCGCCGTTTTAGTGGAGAAAGCTCGAATAGCTGAGGAGGTCAAGAAGGCTGAGAGGCACAATAGAGAAAGGAACCGGGATAAGAGAAGTGTGGGATCGCCAGAAGGGGTTGAGAGGGTCCAGAAAAGACCGAGGGTTGAGACTCCTGTTCATATTGCTAAGCCGGCCGCCGGAAATCCAGATCATCCGTGTGCGCAGTGCGGAAGGTATCATATTGGCGAGTGCTGGAATCGAGTTCGGGAGTGCTTCAGATGTAAGTCCAAGACTCATCTGATTAAGGATTGTCCCCAGAATCCGAATAGGACTCGGACAGAAGGTCAAGGTTATGTGCAACCAGGCAGAGGTGGTCAGCAAGCGACGAGAGGTCGTGGTTCGAACCATGGAGGAAATGGTTCCGGCCGAGGTCGGGGAGCAGTAGACCGCGGTAATGGTGGCACTGAGGCAAGGCAGCCAGGTCTGGTTTATGCGGTTCGCCGGAGAGAGGATAATGATGTGCCTGGCGTGTCAGCTGGTAAGTATTTTATGTTTGGAGTATTTCCTGTTGTTTTGTTCGTGTGGGTGATTGTTTATTTTTGTTGTTGCTTGTAAAGTGTTGGAACCTTGTGTATGAACTTTGGATCGGTGCCTAAAAGGTATGTTAGCTCTTTAAGATCAGAGTGCACAGCGATAGCGTAGTGTGGGAATTAATTTGTGGAGTCGTTGGTCTAGCCAAGTAATTTCGAGGACGAAATTATTTTAAGGAGGGTAGAATAGTAACACCCTGGGTTAGGGGCTGTGCAGATCGGGTAAATCGAGTGTTAGTAGGTTTTTGGAGCGCTTGGATGAGTTGTAGAGGTTTTCAGAAGGTTTGGATGAAACGGGAAGAGCTTGGAAAATTTTTATAATTTTAGTGTGAAAGGGGATCGGGTCAAGGGAGGTTTTAAGGATTATTTTTGGTAATTTGTGGCACAAGAAAGGATCTGGCATAGTGGTTCATGTGCTGCATTGGGGGGCTGGAAGTAGCGCCCTTGGGGGCCTGGGTTCGAGACCAAGTGGCAGCAAAAGGGTTTTAATTTTTGGGGTATGGCGCTACGGGGTAGAAGGCCTTAAATTATTTTGGGGCGAGTTTTGTCGCAAGGAGCAGCTAGTTCAGGTGGTGTCTCTGCGGAACTTAAGCGCTGAAGGTGCGTGTGGGCGCTGATTCGAGCAACGGAAGCAGCATTTTGGCGTTTCATTTTATGTGCGGCTGTGAGGCTGGGCTAGGAAGGGTTAAGATTTAATGTTGGGGGTTTTTGTCATAAAAATCAAGCTGGCCGAATGGCCTGGGCGCTGGGGGGAAAGGAGCAGCAGCTTGGTCCCAGGTTCGAACCTGGAGAATGGCAATTGGAGTTTTAGTTTTTTTATCTATTTTGGGCAGCAAATTGAAGTGGACGGCACATGTAGATTGAATTGGAAGATAAGGATGAGTTGGTTGTTATTTCTTTTGAATTCGGTGGGTTATGGATTAGTTTTTTTAGTTTTTATTTTATATTTTAAATTGGAGGGGTGGTAATGGATTAAAGGTGGGTTTTATTTATAAATTTTGAATTGTTTTAAAATGGTTGGCTGGGAGCAGATTTGGGGGTTTGATTAATTCAATTTCGGTTGAATTAGTGGTTAGGAAAAATTTTAGGAAATGGCCGGATGTTGGAGTCTTCAAGGGGAGGGTTGCCGAATGCTTTAAATAGGGGAAGTGCTCACCTTTTTGTTCCTTTTGACCAATTGCTCTTTTGCCGAAATTGCTAGTATTGCTAAACACCTCTCTTCCTTCATAAAAATCACCTTAGCCGAAACTTTAAGTCATCTATTCCCATCTTCTAAAGTTGAAAAGCCTTTCTCCTTTATGTTGTGTTAGCCGAACCCCTTGTTGAGCCTTACCCATACTTTTCCTCCTCTTCATTCTTTTCTAGAGCATTGATTCTCAAGGTTACTATCAAGCCGAATTTGGGGTAGTAAGGTGGTAAGGTTTCCTTTCTTATTATTGGTTTTCTTCTTTCTGTGGTTGACCGAAATCATGTAGCTAATCATGTATTCTTTTGTTTGGCCGAATCATGGAGGGCTAGGTGGGGGTTCTTTTGCTTTTAGCTAGCGTTAAAAGTGCTAAGGGGCTCTCGGGATTCGTTTTACCAGGGATTTTTCGACAAGGTCCTTAGTCAAGTATCGTTTGCGGGTTTTGATCAATTGTGCTAGTAATGTGCGTAATCATCGGACTATTTCTCGGTTTGATTGCTAACGTTTAAAACCTGTGTGTTATGTGTGGTAGCCATTTATAATGGCTTAAGTGATGAGTACCTGTTGGTGGTAAGATTATTTGTTATGTATATTTACATATGTGTATATTTATGTTCCTATGTGATACAATGACTTAACATGTAGCATCCATATATTTGCATGAGGTTGGGCTTGATACGATGAAGGCGGGAGTGTACACAAGGTGTACGTGGTCTAATGATAGCTCCGGCTACATTAGCGCTTGATGGTTAGCTTTGTGCTACCTCAAGGGAGATGTTGGCTTGGTGCCCATCTCGGCGGTTGATAGCTATGTGCATCACCGTAGGCAGATTTTGATATCGGGATCACGATTGGTTGATCGGTGGCTCAGCCACGGCCTTGAGCAGTGAGTTGCCAAGGTAAGGATTTTGGATCACGAGGTGATCAGTGGTGGTTTATCCACGGCCTTAGGCAGGGAGTCTGCCAAGGTTGGAGTACGGTTGGTTTGTGGGTTGGGCTGAGATGCATATGTGCATGATTTACTATGTGAATTGTTTGGTATGGGCCAAGCCCATACGGATGGAAATTGTGTTGTGGTTATGCACTGAGTCGGTGGACTCACTCTTTCATTAACCATTTCAGGTGAGGCGTAGATCGGACCGGGATCGGAGAGGACACATGGTGGCCCATGCAGGAAGAAGAATTTAAATACTTTTAAGTTTTTTATATTCAAAGAATTTGGATTAAATATTGAGTAATAAAGGCCCTTTTTACTCTTATTTATTTTGAGTTATTATTTTATGGGTATTTATTATGTTTTGATGAATTTGAAACACTATGTGGAGATGATTATATTTTTCCAACCTACTTATTCAATTTGGGTTTGTATGTATATATTTTTAAAATGAGTATATTTTAATAACAAAGTTTTTCATAAGTTTAAATAAACATGGATTTTCCAAAAGTTAGCAAGTTTTTTTTTTCTAAATTTTTCTAAGTTAAGAAGATTTTCAATCGTCTTTTCCTCAATAACATAACCAGATTCGGTCGTAACGAACGGGCCGGGTTTGGGGATGTTACAGATTGGTATCAGAGCCAGGTTCAAAACTCGGCTTTGAGGGTTTTGGGCCCAAAAACATTTCAAAAATGGGCTTTTCAAAAATATGGGCTTTTAAGAAACTTTTTCAGGTTTTTCTGGCATGGCACCTGTACCTCCGACCCGAAGTCCACCAGGTAAGTACTTCGGACTTTCTTGAAGTGATTTGTTTGTATGAATTGTTTGGGCTTAAGTTGGGCTCGTAGAATAGAATAATAGGATCTGTTGGACCCTAGGATTGGACTACTCAACATGTGCATAAAACTTAAAGCTCTTAAACAAACCTGTGAAGTAAGTCGCCGAGTTAAGGTGTGGCAGCCCGTGTGCGCATGTCTAGGATTGGATCCGGAAGAGCTGGGTACTTAAGCAGTCCACGTGACTCACCTCCTCTTCGCAGGAATCCTACCTGGTGCGTAGCTATGGTTCACCTTAACGAAGAGGACTTGTTCATGGGCTAAACCGATTATTAAACCCGAAAGGGAATTAGCCTTACTGTTTTTTTTTAAAAAAAAACTTTCTGTTTTAAAATTTTTCAACTTTACCCCTTTGGTTTGTAAAACTCTAAATCAGATTTTGAAAGATGTTTTCTCGATTATAAAATTACCAAAATGCCCCTAGTGGCAAAATTACAAAAATACCCCTGTGTTGAAAATTACTAAAAAGCCCTGACTTTCAGATTTTCGGTTAACCCCAATTTAATAGAATTTTCTCACTTGCAAAAGTATCCAGTTTTCTGTATTTCAAAATAATGCCCTGACTTGGAAATTACGAAAATACCCCTGGTTGATAAAATTACCAAAACGCCCTTGGTTTCTAAATTTTCAAATTTCTTTCGACTTTTATGAGAATATTCCTATTTTATCAAGTATCCGAAAGTCTTATTTTGTGAAATATTGTGATATTCCAATTTGGAGAAATTACGAAAATGCCCCTGATTTCCAAAATTTCAAAAATAACCCGTTTTCTGAAATTTGGCAACACACTTTGTTTGAAAAACAAAATTTTCAAGACGACCCCTGAGATTTTGTAAATTTTGAAGTTGGAAAACTATTTTCAAAATTGACTCTGAGTTATTACCAGAAATACCCCTCTTAGAAAAAATAACGAAATTACCCCTGGGTGGGAAGGAAAACTTGATTGCTCGAAATTGCATAAAATTGCTCGTGGTTAACAGTGAAACAATATTTTTAATCCATAAAACTTTCTAAGCAGATTAAATCGAGGCTAGATATGAGTTTTAGGGGGCGTGGTCGCAATACTCGTGGTCGTGGTAGGGGCAGGATGTCAGTATCGGAACCGGTTGGGTCACGCCATGGGCAGAAAGCGATGCACCATCACCAGCTGTTGAGGTTGAACAGCAGGATCATTCGATTTAAAATTACCAAAATGCCCAGTGGGCAAAATTTACAAAAATACCCCTGTGTGAAAATTACTAAAAACCCTGACTTTCAAGATTTTCGGTTTAACCCCAATTTTAATAGAATTTCTCACTTTGCAAAAGTATCCAGTTTTCTGTATTTCAAAATAATGCCCTGACGTTGGAAATTTACGAAAATACCCCTGGTTGATAAAAATTACCAAAACGCCCTTGGTTTCTAAATTTTCAAATTTCTTTCGACTTTTATGAGAAATTCCTATTTTATCAAGTATCCGAAAGTCTTATTTTGTGAAATATTGTGATATTCCAATTTGGAGAAATTACGAAAATGCCCCTGATTTCCAAAATTCAAAAATACCCTGTTTTCTGAAATTTGGCAACACACTTTGTTTGAAAAACAAAATTTTCAAGACGACCCCTGAGATTTTGTAAATTTTGAAGTTGGAAAAACTTTTCAAAATTGACTCTGAGTTATTACCAGAAATACCCCTCTTTAGAAAAAATAACGAAATTACCCCTGGGTGGGAAGGAAACTTGATTGCTCGAAATTGCATAAAATTGCTCGTGGTTATAACAGTGAAACAATAATTTTTAATCCATAAAACTTTCTAAGCAGATTAAATCGAGGCTAGATATGAGTTTTAGGGGGCGTGGTCGCAATACTCGTGGTCGTGGTAGGGGCAGGATGTCAGTATCGGAACCGGTTGGGTCACGCCATGGGTCAGAAAGCGATGCACCATCACCAGCTGTTGAGGTTGAACAGCAGGATCAGACTGGAGGAGACGACGTAGTGTCACAAGCTGTGCTGCAGGTACTCGAACGAGTGGCAGGAGCCATGTGGGCAATAGGAATCGGAAGTCGGTACCCGAGAGACTTAGGGCGAATGGAGCCGAGGTTTTCAGAGGAGTGTCTGGGGTAGCTCCGAATGTGGTAGAGTACTGGCTGGAGGCAGTTGAAAGGATTATGGCTGATCTCGACTTAACTGCGGAGGAGAAGCTTAAGGGTGTTGTTTCGTTGCTGCGGGATGAGGCCTACCAGTGGTGGCTCACGGTTAAGGAAAGTACCCCTGCGGATCGAGTGACTGGGGCTACTTTAAGATCAAGTTGAAGGGAAGTTTGTCGGAGCGAGCTATGTGGATGCTCAGAGGAAGGCGTTCCTTAACTTGGTGCAAGGTAGCAAGTCGATAGCGGAGTACGAAGCTGAGTTCCTGCGCTTGAGCCGGTATGCTCGGGGCATCGTGGCAACTGATTATGAGAGATGCGTCAGATTTGAAGATGGGCTACGGGATGAGCTGCGAGTTTTGATTGCCCGCATCAGGAAAGAGACTTCGCCGTTTTAGTGGAGAAAGCTCGAATAGCTGAGGAGGTCAAGAAGGCTGAGAGGCACAATAGAGAAAGGAACCGGGATAAGAGAAGTGTGGGATCGCCAGAAGGGGTTGAGAGGGTCCAGAAAAGACCGAGGGTTGAGACTCCTGTTCATATTGCTAAGCCGGCCGCCGGAAATCCAGATCATCCGTGTGCGCAGTGCGGAAGGTATCATATTGGCGAGTGCGGAATCGAGTTCGGGAGTGCTTCAGATGTAAGTCCAAGACTCATCTGATTAAGGATTGTCCCCAGAATCCGAATAGGACTCGGACAGAAGGTCAGGTTATGTGCAACCAGGCAGAGGTGGTCAGCAAGCGACGAGAGGTCGTGGTTCGAACCATGGAGGAAATGGTTCCGGCCGAGGTCGGGGAGCAGTAGACCGCGGTAATGGTGGGCACTGAGGCAAGGCAGCCAGGTCTGGTTTATGCGGTTCGCCGGAGAGAGGATAATGATGTGCCTGGCGTGTCAGCTGGTAAGTATTTTATGTTTGGAGTATTTCCTGTTGTTTTGTTCGTGTGGGTGATTGTTTATTTTTGTTGTTGCTTGTAAAGTGTTGGAACCTTGTGTATGAACTTTGGATCGGTGCCTAAAAGGTATGTTAGCTCTTTAAGATCAGAGTGCACAGCGATAGCGTAGTGTGGGAATTAATTTGTGGAGTCGTTGGTCTAGCCAAGTAATTTCGAGGACGAAATTATTTTAAGGAGGGTAGAATAGTAACACCCTGGGTTAGGGGCTGTGCAGATCGGGTAAATCGAGTGTTAGTAGGTTTTTGGAGCGCTTGGATGAGTTGTAGAGGTTTTCAGAAGGTTTGGATGAAACGGGAAGAGCTTGGAAAATTTTTATAATTTTAGTGTGAAAGGGGATCGGGTCAAGGGAGGGGTTTTAAGGATTATTTTTGGTAATTTGTGGCACAAGAAAGGATCTGGCATAGTGGTTCATGCGCTGCATTGGGGGGCTGGAAGTAGCGCCCTTGGGGGCCTGGGTTCGAGACCAAGTGGCAGCAAAAGGGTTTTAATTTTTGGGGTATGGCGCTACGGGGTAGAAGGCCTTAAATTATTTTGGGGCGAGCGTGTGGGCGCTGGTTCGAGCAACGGAAGCAGCATTTTGGCGTTTCATTTTATGTGCGGCTGTGAGGCTGGGCTAGGAAGGGTTAAGATTTAATGTTGGGGGTTTTTGTCATAAAAATCAAGCTGGCCGAGTGGCCTGGGCGCTGGGGGGAAAGGAGCAGCAGCTTGGTCCCAGGTTCGAACCTGGAGAATGGCAATTGGAGTTTTAGTTTTTTTATCTATTTTGGGCAGCAAATTGAAGTGGACGGCACATGTAGATTGAATTGGAAGATAAGGATGAGTTGGTTGTTATTTCTTTTGAATTCGGTGGGTTATGGATTAGTTTTTTAGTTTTTATTTTATATTTTAAATTGGAGGGGTGGTAATGGATTAAAGGTGGGTTTTATTTATAAATTTTGAATTGTTTTAAATGGTTGGCTGGGAGCAGATTGGGGGTTTGATTAATTCAATTTCGGTTGAATTAGTGGTTAGGAAAAATTTTAGGAAATGGCCGGATGTTGGAGTCTTCAAGGGGAGGGGTTGCCGAATGCTTTAAATAGGGGAAGTGCTCACCTTTTGTTCCTTTTTGACCAATTGCTCTTTTGCCGAAATTGCTAGTATTGCTAAACACCTCTCTTCCTTCATAAAAATCACCTTAGCCGAAACTTTAAGTCATCTATTCCCATCTTCTAAAGTTGAAAAGCCTTTCTCCTTTATGTTGTGTTAGCCGAACCCCTTGTTGAGCCTTACCCATACTTTTCCTCCTCTTCATTCTTTTCTAGAGCATTCTCAAGGTTACTATCAAGCCGAATTTGGGGTAGTAAGGTGGTAAGGTTTCCTTTCTTATTATTGGTTTTCTCTTCTTTCTGTGGTTGACCGAAATCATGTAGCTAATCATGTATTCTTTTGTTTGGCCGAATCATGGAGGGCTAGGTGGGGGTTCTTTGCTTTTAGCTAGCGTTAAAAGTGCTAAGGGGCTCTCGGGATTCGTTTTACCAGGGATTTTCGACAAGGTTCTTAGTCAAGTATCGTTTGCGGGTTTTGATCGATGTGCTAGTAAGGTGCGTAATCATCGCACTATTTCTCGGTTTGATTGCTAACGTTTAAAACCTGTGTGTTATGTGTGGTAGCCATTTATAATGGCTTAAGTGATGAGTACCTGTTGGTGGTAAGATTATTTGTTATGTATATTTACATATGTGTATATTTATGTTCCTATGTGATACAATGACTTAACATGTAGCATCCATATATTTGCATGAGGTTGGGCTTGATACGATGAAGGCGGGAGTGTACACAAGGTGTACGTGGTCTAATGATAGCTCCAGCTACATTAGCGCTTGATGGTTAGCTTTGTGCTACCTCAAGGGAGATGTTGGCTTGGTGCCCATCTCGACGGTTGATAGCTATGTGCATCACCGTAGGCGGATTTTGATATCGGGATCACGATTGGTTGATCGGTGGCTCAGCCACGGCCTTGAGCAGTGAGTTGCCAATGTAAGGATTTTGGATCACGAGGTGATCAGTGGTGGTTTATCCACGGCCTTAGGCAGGGAGTCTGCCAAGGTTGGAGTACGGTTGGTTTGTGGGTTGGGCTGGGATGGAAATTGTGTTGTGGTTATGCACTGAGTCGGTGGACTCACTCTTTCATTAACCATTTCAGGTGAGGCGTAGATCGGACCGGGATCGGAGAGGACACATGGTGGCCCATGCAGGAAGAAGAATTTAAATACTTTTAAGTTTTTTATATTCAAAGAATTTGGATTAAATATTGAGTAATAAAGGCCCTTTTTACTCTTATTTATTTTGAGTTATTATTTTATGGGTATTTATTATGTTTTGATGAATTTGAAACACTATGTGGAGATGATTATATTTTTCCAACCTACTTATTCAATTTGGGTTTGTATGTATATATTTTTAAAATGAGTATATTTTAATAACAAAGTTTTACTCATAAGTTTAAATAAACATGGATTTTCCAAAAGTTAGCAAGTTTTTTTTTTCTAAATTTTTCTAAGTTAAGAAGATTTTCAACCGTCTTTTCCTCAATAACATAACCAGATTCGGTCGTAACGAATGGGCCGAGTTTGGGGATGTTACAACCTTTTAAACCCTATAATGCCCAAACAGATAATTTTAACCAAGGCCTTTGCCTAAGCCTGAGCCCAATTTGGACCCCTAACACTTAAATTAACTCATTACACATGTTCACCCATTAAACGCATAGGCCCAAAAATCCAGGATGTTACAAGAGTTTTCTTATATAAGGTTCTATGTTATTGATATGTTAGTGAAGGGAAAATAAGAGGAAGTGGTGGGAAATATTGTAGAGAAAGGAAAGGAGGGTGTTATAAACTTGGTTATCAACATTTTGCACTAAAACAGTTTTGGACAGCAGCAGTAGTCTGACTTTGAAAATTTACCAAATATTTTAGAAATTCAATTAGAGGTTAATTAAATCATTAAATTAAATCCTATTGAGTCTAGTTTTACATAGAAGAAAAGTTTTAAGAAAAAGAATTTCATATTATGAGATATATGAATTTTTGTGAGACAATGTCAGATTGATTTCGGGTTCCCCTATCTGACTTTGGAAAATCATAAAAAATTGTAAAAAAATAATTATCTGTTTAAATTTATATTTTTAAATTCTTAATGAGTCTATTTTCAATAGAAACAAATGGAAACATCATCCAAACCCCGTACTAAGAGATAAATAATTTTTAGTAAAGAAAGGTCGAAGCTGTCAAACAGCAGAACAAGGATAAATTTGAAGATTTTACTGTACTTATTGGTTAAATTATAAATTCTGAAATTTTTATGGTAGAAATATTTGAGTATAGTTTAAAAAATAGCAAGAGGGTCTTAATTTAGAATTCTGTAGCTCAAGATATAAATAATTTAGTGATTATGACTCAAGTGGACAGCTTTGATATGAACATATAAGTAAATAGTGGAATTATATATACATTAAGGATGTGGAATGGAGAGGAGGAGGAAAATATATATGAATATTCAGCTAGCATGGTTTTACATTAAAAATGGCTAATTTGTATGTTTTAGGCTCAAGGACTAAATTGAATAAAAGTATAATTTTAAGGGCAATTTTGTAAAAATGTAAATAAATGACCAAATTGCATGAAATGAATTTTTTTTATTGTATAAATCAATATATTGAAATAAATTATTAATATCAAGTGAGTTTAGAGCTTTAATTTTGTTGTATGATGAAATTATAAAGTGATTTTGTTAAATATTAATGTTAGTATCAGGTGGTGAAAATAGTTAAAATATTAGGGTTTGGTATTAAATTTCTGTTTTATTAAGGGTTGTATGATAGCCTAGAATATTTGGATAAATTATTAATTGAGAAATATTAGTTGCTTTGATAAATTAATTAGTTAAAGGACTAAATTGTAAAAGTTGTAAAAACTGGGTAATTGTGTAAATTCAAAAAATTGAAGGGTATAAATTGTGAAATAAATTGGAATTGAAATATATGAATGAATAATTTTATATTTTAGGTCAAGATTTCGTAGATACTTGTGAAATAGGAAAAGTGATGGAATAGTCCTTGAACTCCTGAAATTATTACAATTCAATTTAGGTAAGTTTGTGTAACTAAATTATGTATATTTATATGTTTGAATTGAATGTTGTATTTGTGAATTGTGTAAATTTCATATACATGAAATTTACCACATATCCGACAATATTTGATAAATAATAAGTCCCGATTGAATAAATGAAATTAGATGGATTCAGGGTTCCCGTATTGGTTGTGGTCTTGAATATGTTTCGGACACACCATAGCTCGAAAGAGTGTCCCGTTATTAGCCCTCTCAAGATTCCCATTATATGGTTCTTATGAGCTTCCCATTAATAGCTCTTCATAGCATCTCAATCAATTCTGATCCTGCATGTGTTATGGACACACTGTAGCTCTTATGAGCGTCCCGATATATGGCTCTTCGTGATCTTCTCAATGATTGGGTCTTTGTGAGCTTCCTGATTAATGGCTCTCCGGAGCTTCTCGATATTGGATCGCTTGAACTTTCCGATATATGGCTATCTGAAACTTCCCGTTAATGGCTCTACGGAGATACCTATTATTGGCTCACATGAGCTTCTTGATTATGGCTCTTATAAGCTTCCCATTATATAGCCCGGATAAGCTTCCCGTTACATTGCTCACATGAGCTTCCCATTATATGGCTCGAGAGAGTGCTTCCCGATTATGTGCTCTAATGAGCATTCCCAAATATGAATTGACGGATTACAGTTGTGTGCACTTGTGTGTACTACCCGTGTATCCATCGATATTTTAAATGATTCAAAGGGAAAATTTCTGATATGAAACAATATGAGTACAAAATGAATGCTTGAAATATATATAATGATTTTTACATGTTATATGGACACATGATGTGGAAAGTATATGTACATGGAATTTGATTAATGTTGAGTTCGATATAAACTATTACCGGAATAAATGTACATGAAATACATGGAAATGATGGTATATGAAATATTGATATAATGAAATGAATGATATATATCATGACATGTACATAAATGATTATCTTTCATATGTTGATACAAGGAGATTATGTAAGTTGAGACGAGTAATAAACTCAAGTGTGACATGTCGAGAAAATAAGTATATCAATGTTGAATTTATATGAAATATGTGCAAGTACACTAGCAAGTGTTGTTGTTTAATGCTTAGACAAGTGCCAAGCTATTAGTTGAATCGTAAAATGTTTATTTATACGAAGCATTGAAGTGGTAAGTACTCAAGAGACAATATGCTATTGCTCATGAAAAAGTGGTAAGTTTTAAATTGTGCAACTTTTTACAAAATGACTTATCATTTGATCAATTCGAAAAAGGCTTTGTTTAAATGCACTAGCTTGTGACCATTGTTGAATGGTATGTTTATGACTTGTGTGTCATGCATATGGAATAAGTGTGGAAAGTAAAGGAATGGAAATGAAAATAAAGAAATTTTGAAGAGTTAAAGTTATTTAAATCCTACTAAGCTTAGGATAATATGTATAAGTGATGTTGTTGATTTATTCACCTTGTGTGTGGATGAATATAGCTTCATGAGTATTGCAGTATCAAATTTGAATTATTATTGATATGTATATATTTCATATTTGAAAAGAAGTATTATGATTAAAATTTATATGAGCTTACTAAGCATTCATTGCTTATGTATTTGTTTTCCTTTACTTTTCAGATTATCAGAAGTTCGATTGGGTTGGAAACTTGTCGGAGTTGTATCACACTATCCATATGTTTTATCGGTACTTTCGAATGTTTTGATTTTGGTTATAATGGCATGTATAAGTATTTTGCTTAATGATGGTCTATATGTAATTTTTTGGGTTTAGCCACTTATTTTATCTTGTTCATATGTGTAATATTGATTGTAGATTGACATAAAATTTGGGTGAGAAATATGGCTTGTAAAATGGTCTATTTTAGTCCACATGGGTAGAGACACGGGTGTGTGTCTAAACCGTGTGTGACACATGGCCAGATGACACGGTCAGGTGTCCTTTGCATCTTAAATTTGCACAAAATAGAATGCTCGCACGGTCTAGCACACGAGCATGTGACTTGGCCGTGTGACCCAAGTCAGTATACTCATACGAGCACGGACACGGGCTAAGACACGGCCGTGTGTCCTTGTTTCAAATTCCCACATGGCCTGAGAAACAGGCGTGTCTCCAAGTCGTGTAAGTCACACGGCCGTGTGACCCCTGCAATGTTGAAAATTTTAAATTTGTCGAAAATTTTTGAGTTTTCGACTTAGTCCCTATTTGTTTCTAATGCGTAATTTTGGCCTCAAGGTCTCGTTTAAGGGACAATATGTATGATTTTAATTGGTTTCTAATATGAATGCTAGATGAAATGAAATGTCTAAAAATTAATTTGTAAAATTCGGTAATACTCCGTAACCCTGTTTCAGCGACGGATTCAGGTTAGGAGTGTTACAATCAAGATGCTGGATGATGCTTCCTCAACATCTTCAACTGGAAGAAAATCGTATTAAGGTAAATAACCCTAATACTTATATGTATACGTTAAGAACAAGTTATAATGCAACATCGAGTACAAAGTGCAAACCATATAGTGAGTAGAACATGACTAAAGTTAAGTGCTTTAGCTATAGCAAGAAGGGTCACTATGCTTGTAAGTGCATTGAGCTAAAGAAAACTTAGGTGCAATAGACCATGTAACCAGAGACTAAAATATGTTGGTGGACTTCTATCAGATTCCATTGGGAACCAAATGGATTTATGTAGGAAACAAAACAAGTTGAGTTTGCATTGTGGAAGACTCTTGATCTTGCATCATGCATTATTTGCTCCTGAGATACGTTAGAATTTGGTATTAGTAGTAGTGCTTCTTAATTGAGGTTTTATTTTGAACTTTTCTAGTATGAATATTTGTCATGCCAAACTCCCTCACATCAAACAACAAAAAATACATAGGTTAGCTAAAGAGGGATTATTAATTTTATCAAAAAAGCTAATATACCTATACGTGAAAGGTTTCTAGATAGAAAAATGACAAGAAAACCATTCAATAAAGGAACTCAGGTCGAATTTCCGTTACAATTAATAAACACAAATATTTGTAGCCTAATGAATGTTAGGGCATGAATTGGAGGAGTATACTTCATAACTTTCATAGATGACTATACATACTTTAGTATTGTTTATTTTTTTTTCCAACAAGTCTAAAGAATTAGAATACTTCAGAAAATATGTTATGTTAGTGGAAAATCAATGAGATAAAAAATGTCAAGGCATTAAGAATCTATTGAGGACATGGATAGTTGTCTGATCAATTCAAAAACTTGTGCAATGAAAAAGGGATAGATAGGCAGTTAATGATTTCGAGGACTCTACAACAAAATGGTGTTGCGGAGAGAATAAATAAAACGCTTCCAAAAATGGTCAGGTCTATGATGGCACAAGCAACTTTGCGTATCACTTTTTGGGGTGATGCTTTGTTGATAGTCACTTATGTATTGAATCAAGTTACCTCCAAATATGTTACATCAACTCCCTAAGAATTATGGGCTGGTAGAAAACACAATCTTAGTAATTTAAAGCCATGAGGTTGTGCTGCTTATGTCCATGATTCATCGACATGACAAATTAAGTCCAACAGGTAAAAATAGTATATTTATAAGATACTCTGAACATTCAAAAGAATATGTGTTTATAGGTGAACAAGAAAATGAAAGCGTTATTGAATTTGAGTCTCGATATGCCATATTTCTAGAAAATGATTTTCCTAACAGAGGTGACACTAAACATGATTTTTCTCTTTATAAAATAGAAGATCTTGATGATTTGATTAGTTCAAATTGGTTATTACATTTCCTTATAAATGTAACAATGTTTCCTTATTCGACTGGAACTTAACAAGAGATGTTGAAATTCTTTCACAAGAATCTCATGTGAAGTGTGGTAGTCGTAGACATATACCTCGATGTTGTTATGACATAAAGAGAGAAGCTTTCATGATTACTCCAAAAGATAAATGGATGAAAGCAATATAAGAAGAAATGGAGTCAATGAGATCAAACCATATTTGGGAAACGGTTGATCTACTAAATGGATGTAAAGCAATCGAGAAAAATGATTTCTCAAAATTAAGTGTAAATCTAATGACATAATTGAAAGATACAAGGCACACCTTGTAGTGAAAGGTTATACCCAACAAGAGGGAATAGACTACAAAGAGACTTTCTCTCTTGTCATGAGATTTACCTCAATATGCTTACTTCTAACAGTAGTAGCAAGTTTAAATTTGGAGTTGCACCAAATGGATGTGAAAACTACTTTTCTAAACATAGAACAAGAAAAAAATCTTCATGGAACAACCTGTAGGTTTTGTTTACAAAGTCAAGAGCACAAAGTGTGAAAGTTACTAAGATCAGTTTACAATCTTGAGCAATCTTCTAGATAGTGGTATATAAGATTTCATCAAACAATCATTTTGTATGATTTTACCATATTGATGAAGATATTGTGTATATGTCAAAAAGACAAGGACAAGTTTATAATCTTTTCACTTTACGTGGATGTCATACTATTGGGTAGAAACAATGAGTATATAGTTACGATAAAAGATTGGTTGCCCTCCAACCTTGAAATGGGGGACATGGTAGAAGCGGGTTACATTCATAGAGTAAAGATTACTCAAGATCATTCTAAGAGGCTCATAGCTCTTTTGCAGGAGTCATACATTAAGAAAATCCTTGAATGATTTAGAATGAAAAATTGTAAGCTAATTGATACTCTTGTTGGAAGAGGTGAAAACCTAAGCAAAAGAATGCATTATCCACAAGAAAAGGCCCAAATGGACAAAGTTCCTTATTTTAGTGCAATAGAAAACTTTATGTATACGATGATGTATACATGCTATGAAGTTGGACTAATAAGTAGATATCAATCGAATCAAGGTTAACCCCATTAGAAAGCATTTAAAAGGATATTAAGGCATCTCAAAGGCATAGTGAACTACTAGCTATGCACCAAGAAAATGATCTGTATCTATTTGGAAATATAGATACTTATTGAAAAACAAATTTAATGAAAGTGAAATCTATCTCCAAACATGTTGTAATCACCATATTTAGTCGTTTCATCTTAATTTGGGGACTAAGCTCATTTTATATTTAGATTGTTAATTATTATTTAATCTTAATAAAATTAGTATTATTTTGATAGGAAGATCCAATAATATAAGCATGTTATCGATTTTCTTTTTTCTTTATTTATTATATTGTAAAAAAATAAAGTGAGAACAATTATAGAATTCTATATGTTCCGCCTGTTGATATCACTACAACAAAACAGGTTTTTAGCGGCGTTTTTTTGGGCCAATATCGGTAGTTATAAACGATGCTAAAAATATTTGCGGCGTTTATTTGATAAAATGCTGCTAAAGAACATGACCTTTATGGGCGTTTTTACTGCAAACGCCGCTATAGAACATGACCTTTAGCGCTGCTTCTACTGCAAACGCCACTGTAGAACATGAACTTTATCGGCGCTTCTACCACAAATGCCGCTATAGAACATGACCTTTAGCGCGACACCTCTACTACAAATGCAGCTAAAGCCTTTAGCGGCGCTTCACCCACAAACGCCGCTATAGAATGTGACCTTTAGCGGCGCTTTTAATAAAAACGCCGCTAAATGTCGTGTTCTTTAGCGGCGTTTTTGGTTAAAGTGCCGCTAAAAGTCTTGTTCTTTAGCGACGTTTGTGAAAGAAATGCCACTAACTTTATCAGATTTCTTACATCCATTTTCATTCATATAAAACCTTTCTTGTAACAACCAAAAACAACAAATACAACTCCAACCAAAAATAGCAAATACAAATCCAACCAAAAATAACAAATCTAAATTATACTTCAAATCCAACGAAAGGTATATGATCTACATTAATAAATGAAATAAAAAAATATTCTTACAATAATATTAAAATATTCTTACAATAAGAAAACAAACGTCTAAGATGGCGGATTCTGTGACTGCTGAAACATCTTCATCATATTCTGAAGCTGTTGCTGAAGTTTGTAGTATTTTCTGCTTTGCTCTGCTTCCCTCGCTGTTGCCTCCGCTTTAAGTTGAGCAACTTGCTCAACTGTGCTCGCTTGCATTTGAGCCAGCCAATATTTTAACCTCTGAACTTCAGCTTAAGTCTGACTCCTCGAAGGCATGTATTACTGCGAGCTGGATCCAAAATATTGGGTTGGGTTTACTAAAGATCCTTGAAATTGAACACGACCATACCTTTCTAGACCCAAAACTTCAGTAATAACTCGATTATCAATGTCGTCAAGATTAACAGAGCTATCACTCGGAGCTATCACTTTATACTTCGCCCTTTTATCCTTTAGTTTCTCCTAATAAATCAATCAAAGAGTTAGAAACAAAACATATAATCAAAACAAATGCAACATAACTTAACATTATTTGCATTACAAACGACGAATTAAACCATTATAATTAAACATGATAAATATTTAAAATAATTCAAATTTTATTAAGTAAATATACCATAATTTCTGCAGCTTTAATAGTCATAGGAGACCCATCTTTCTTTTTATGTGTAATGTTAAAAAGTTGAAGGTGTCCAACTTTTTGACCAGGCGATTGTTCCTACAATATAGTAGTAAAAATATTATTTAAAATAAATTAATTAATATGACACAATTAATAAATTCAAAATACCTCGTCCTCAGCTACACAAGCAAAACTTTCGACCCAGCTGTGTACGTGAATTTTTGTTTTTGCCTACTTGTAGTGCCAACGCACTCACGATCCTACATTATGAAATTATTATTACGTGTATAGTAAATACTATAAACTGAAATAATTATACGATTTTGGAAGTACGTAATACCTCTCCTTTCTTTGAATTCCAAAATCTAACTGCATCTTCCTATTGGTACCTCAGCATTCCCGGCGGGATATTTCGCAATTTCTCTTCGAGGCTTATATTTTTCTTAAAATATTCCTTCTTTAAAGCACTTTTATGGTCTCTCCATTGTTTTCCTAATGCCTTCTTGACATAATTATCCAAGACCTCTAAAACAAATCTCTCCTGAAAAAAACACAAGTTTAGAAAGTAAATATAAATGAAATTTAAACAGAAGTATTATAATTACATTCAAGTTATTACCTTAATATTATCGAGAGCTTGACTTTTGTTACTATTAGGCATATGATGCCATGACTCATAGTTGATAGGCAACAGATTGGTTTTTTGTGCTATAATACCTAAGTATCCTGCTAAAAGTCGACCTTCTGATCCAACAGGCTGAACAAGATTGTTTCTGGCTACTTTGACATGCTCGGCAGAATTTAACTTGTATAAATCTTTTAGTAGCGTACGTCCTCGAGTTTTGCGCGTCTCACCGATTTCAACTGAAAAATGGTATATTATAATATAATAATTTGAAACAGAAATCAATAATAAAAGTCAACACGCATGTAAATTAAAGTTCAACATTACTTTGAATTTCTACAAGTTCGTAATCTGTATTCGGAACATTCGAAGATCCAATACCAGTTTGTTGTTCACTATTTGTTTCTTCTGAACTTGGAGGATTTTGAACAATACTTAGACCTCTCAATCTTCTTCTGGGTATTTTATCTGCAATACACATAAAATAGTTGAAATTTTAGTAACTAATTACAATAATAATTGTATATATAAAATAGTTGAAATATTTAACAAGATCAAGATTTAAATTATAATATTACATATAATTAAAAAATTGTAAAATCTTACTACATCATAATTCGTAAATATCTTCATCCACATCTTGGTAAACCCATTGAAATTGCATACTAGTACTATGGATATTTTCATTTAAGTTTTGTTCTGAAAAGGGCAAAGTTTCTAATCTTTCGTCGATGTCATCTCTACTTCCATTGCCCATGTCAAACAAGTCTCTAAGGGTGTTATGGAGTACAATGTACCACCCCTCATCAGTTGGATCTTTCGAGAAAAAACTTGTTTCACTTGAGAACAAAATACATACGGCTCGTCTATCAATTGTTGTCCAGTGTGAATTAATCGAGAGAAGTTCATCGTTGTAAAACCAAATTGATCTTTTTTAATTCCGCGAGAAGTATTAACATTAGCCCAATCACATCGAAATAAGACAACCTTCCGTTTGCCATAGTAATCCAACTCAATAATGTTAGTAAGAAGTCTGTAATACTCCACATTTCCCTCAACAAGATTACTATCCCTAGCACTAGCATAACTTGTAATTGAAGAATTAACAACTATTCCATAATTTTGAGTCCTCATCAATCCTTCGCGAGATTTTGTATGAAACCTGAATCCATTGATGAGGAAGGCACTATATCTTTTTACTACTCTATTCGGACCTTGGGAAAGCCATTTAACTTCGTAATTGACGTCCTTTCCACTCCAAACCTATTGAATCGAAAGTAAATTGATTAATTTTAAATGTTATGAGAAAACATTATTATTTGTCGATGAAAGCTTCAGTTGCATACCGTTAGCCCTAACCATTCATGAAAAGATTCTGTGAATAACTTATGAATCTCTCGATGTTGTAATCTTTGGGAGCGTGAACGAGATCTCAAGACTTGTTTGTACTCGCTATGTTAAAAAGTGGATTACTTGGTTAAAAGATAAACAAATTAAAAAATGAATATTTATCAAATTCTAAAACTTACTTGCGTAATGGTTCAATTGAATCGTGGTGAAAAAGAACATATCGATGTGCTTGTATCTGATATCTATCATCTAAGTGTGCAATTTCAACTTTATCGATTGGTTCTCCATAACTTCGAAATAAATAAATTTCGGCTAAGTTATGATCAGTGAGCCCAGCATTTCTACTTGGTTTACTCAGTCTTGTTTCAACATATTCTAAATATCTAGAATAGAAAGTCATACACTCCTCTGCCAAGTATTCTTCAGCTATTGATCCTTCTGGATAACACTTATTACGATAATAAGAATTCAATTTGAATAAAAACTTAAACACGATATACAACATTATCAAAAGTTGTAACTAAAGGTTTATTCATGAATGAATGAAAAACTTTACAAATAAATTAGCACCTCTCTATAGGATACATCCATCAATAAAAAATTGGTCCACCAAGTTTTGCTTCATGAGGGAGATGGATTACCAAGTGCACCATAATAGTGAAGAAGGAAGGTGGAAAGATCTTCTCCAAATTGCATAAAGTCAAGGTGGCTCAATCTTGTACTTTCTCAAGTTCTTCAACATTCAAAACTTTGCCACAAATAGCTTTCATTATATTGGAAAGTTCAATTATACAAGACGTCACCTTTTTTAACATACAACACCGTAAAGCAACTGGCGGTAAATCTTGCATCAAGATGTGATAATCATGTGATTTTAGGGAATATAGTCTTCGATCTTTAAGACTCACGCATCAAGGTATATTTGACGCATACGCATCTGGGACCTTTATGTCCTTCAACACCGTGCAAAAGACTTCTTTTTCTTTCTTCGACATTGCAAAAATAGAAGGCGGCAACCTATATTTCCCATTCGAAAGTACTTGCGGATGAAGTTCACTCCGAATTCCCATGTCAACTAGATCAAGTCAACTCTGAAGATTGTCTTTCGATTTTCTATCGACATTCAGAATTGTCCCAATGATGTTCTCGCAAACATTTTTTTCAATATGCATGACATCAAGATTGTGTCACAAAATGTGAAGCTCCCAATAAAGCAACTCAAAAGATAATTCTTTTTTTCCACAAGTCGGCCTCATTAGGATTATCCTCTTCATCAGATTCATCATCAATTTGCCTGTCAACATCGCCAACATACGCCTCCCTCGATCTTCTCTTTGTTTGCGTGTTGTGTGGTTGATTCATCTTCCCATAACTAAAATTGATATCTTTTAACATGAATAAGATTTCAGATCCAATGGTCTACTCAGGAGCTTCTATAAACTCTTCAGTACCATCAAATAGAGTCTTCTGAAATCTAAATCTATGATTTCCATCTAACCACCGACGATGCCCCATATAAGAGAACTTCTTCCCATTATATAACCACTTTGAACATGTTTGCGCCGCACAACAAGAATAACCACTTTGAACATGTTTGCGCCGCACAACAAGGATAAGCATAACGTCCTATAGTACTCCAACCAGATAAATTGGCATAATCCGAGAAATCATTAATAGTCCACAACAAAGCTGCACGTAAATAGAAGTTCTCATTTCTCAAGACATCATATGTTTCAACACTTACCCATAATTGTTTCAACTCTTCAATAAGTGGCTACATATAGATGTCAATATCATTTTCGGGACCTTTCTCTCCAGGGATAATCATAGATAAGATAAAAGAAGATTGCTTCATGCAAATCCGCAGAGACAAATTGTAAGGAACAAGTACTACAAGCCAAGTACTGTACGAAGTACTCATGATGTTAAAAGGATTAAATCTGTCAGATACTAGCCCAAGCTTCAAATTCCGACGATCACTTGCAAAGCTTGGAAATTTACTATCAAATGATTTTCAAGCTAAAGAATCCGCAGGATGCCTTAATAATCCATCATTGGTTCGTTGATCATGATGCCACCTCATAGACTCAGTTGTCTTTGACGACATGAAAAGCCGTTGAAGCCTTGGTATTAGTGGAAAATATCGCAAAATCTTAATTGGCTTCTTTCTTGACTGTGCCCCACCTTCATCCTCATTCACATCTTCTATATTTCTATTCATCCAACGAGATTTACTGCAAACATGACAAGACTGTTGGTTTTTTCGATCACCCCAATACAACATGCAGTCATTTGGGAAACTATGAATTTTGTCGTACCCAAGGCCTAAATCTTTTATCAGTTTCTTCATATCTTTGCATGAATGAGGGATTTTTGCAAACGGAAACATATCTCTCAAAAACTTTGTAACAGCCCGATTTAGGGGCTAGTCGAAACAGTGATTTTGAACCACTAATCCGAGGTTGGAGAAAATTATTTTCATGATATTTTATGAGTTGGAGCATGATTATATAAGTGCATGAAAATTTTGGAACTTTAATTTTAGCGATTTCATGATTAATCGTGAAAAATGACTATATCCCATTAAGTGCGAAAGTTCTAGTTTATAAGCTAAAGGTGCCTAATAGTCATAGAATATTAATTTGAGGTCTTTAAAGGGCAATTATCCCTTGTGTTAATGGTTGGCCAGCCATAGGGGACAATAGGAGTCAAAATTGGTCAAAGTTGTTGAAGTTAGGTGGATAATTTGACTTGTATTAATAAAATAAGGAAAGGAAAAAGATATCATCTTTTTCTCTCTTCTTCACCACCGAAAATAGCAAGAAATATAGGGGTTTTGAAAGCTCAAAATTTCAGCAAGCTCTTCTCCATACAAGTAAGTGATTTTGATGGTTTTAGTTGATAATTTTTGTACTTTTGAAACGCCCAAAGCTTAAGCTAGCTAATGAGGGGACTAATTTGCAATATAGTCTAGGGACTTTCCATGAGAGATTTTATGTTGTTTGCTGAATTTTTATGGAAGAAAATGAATGTTAGGAGATGAGAAACAACTTTTGTGAAAGGTGTTACTATGAAAACACCTAAATGGACCTTTTTGTAAAGGTTATAAAGTTTGTAGTAAATGTCTGAAATGTTGGGTTTTGATGATAGTCATAAGAGGAATAAATGTTCACCTAGGCTTGTTGAAGGTAGAAATTTTATTAGAATTAATTTCCAAGCCTAGGGGTAAAATGGTCATTTTGCTAAAGTCTAAGGGCAAAATAGTAATTTATCCAAAGCATGATTATTGAAATGCATTTATTAATGTGATGATTAAAATGAGCTAATTTGCTATTATAGAACAAGAATAACCAAGAATCAACCTCGAACAGGGAAAGAACAAAATATTGGACTAGATCGACAATCTAGCCTATTTTGAAAACGAGGTAAGTTTGTATGTGATAAATTCAACATCATGCTAGTATGTCTGAGAATGTTTGATATTATAATGATGTATAATATTTCTATGAAATTGAGAGATGGTGTTGAATGAGAAAAATGATGAAAGTTGTAATGTTGAAGTCCTAGTTGGACTATAATAAATGTGAGAGGTCAATCATTGAGACATGAGATGGATAAGGTCCCGTGTAAGACCATGTCTAGGACATGACCTCGGCACCGAATTGAGATCCTGTATAAGATAATATTTGGGATATGGCATCGGTATTGAATATGAAAATCGTATAAGACCATATCCGGGATATGGCATCGATAATTGATATGAGTCCCCGTATAAGACCATATCTGGGATATGGCATCAGCACTCGGAGATGACCTCATGTAAGACCACATCTGGGATGTGGCATTGACTTCGTAATTGTATGAATAATGATGAACATGTATCTTTGAGTATCCCAAAGGATTTAGTGGGATAAATAGTTGAGCTTGAAATAGAAATGAGATTAGTGCTAAAGCTATGTGGTTGAGTTAACACAGGTACCCGTGAGTAATTCACGAAGAACATTTATGATATGTGGCAAGGTGTGTGCTAGATAAGGACAAGTATGAGTAAGTATGGCAAGGAGCCTATGACTTTGTGTGTGATTATTTAATGCCATGGATGGATAATGTCATGAGCTTATTGTTGCTATTTATTTCCATGCAAACTTACTAAGCTTTATGCTTACCCCTTTCATTGCCCTTTTCCTTGTAGTATTACCAAGTTAGCTTGAGAATTCGTGTACGTCAGAGTTGAAGATCACACTATCGACCACTTTTTGGTATAGCCAAATTAGACTTATTTTGATTATGGCAAGTATAGGACTTGAATGTTTTGGTTATGTCATATTTGCAAGCCAAATGTGTTGGCTACTATGGTTGTTTCAATTCATTTTGTAAATGGTCATTAAAGTTGGGCCAATACTTGACTAGTTCTTATATATATATATATATATATATATATATATATTCATTGATGATGAATCATGAAGTTTATGCTTGTGTGGATGCTTGATTTGAGTTGGTATAAGTATGGTTTCTATGTAGGGTGGCATTTAGCTTGGAATATAGCCTTTTAATGTCTACACGGGTAGACACACGGGCGTGTGTCTAGGCCGTGTGTGACATACGGTTAGTCCCATGGGCGTGTTGATCGGTCGTGTGTCCCCTTGTGAGCTAGGTTTATAAGTCAGTATGCTCAGTGGTAAATACACGGGTAGAGACACGGCCGTGTGTCTTAGCCGTGTGGGAGGCACGACCTTAGACATGAGCGTGTGCCCAGATCGTGTGAAGTCTGCACCTGAAGTTAGGAATTTAATTTGATACACGGCCTAAGGACACGGGCATGTGCCTTGGCTGTGTGACTTTAAAGAGGTGATGACGTCACAAACAGAATACCTAGGTTTTTACACACGGGCGTGTCTAGGCCGTGTGGAGCACACGGGCCAAGAACATGGGCGTGTGTCTAGCCGTATGAAAACCCCTGTAGGTTCAAAATAAAAATAAATCCCACACGGGTTAGGGACATGGGCGTGTGTGACCACACAGCCTGCCCACACGGGCATGTCCCATTTCACACGGGCGTGTGGCCCCTGTTTAGGTAAAAAATTTTAAGTGTACAAAAGTTTCCGGTTGGGTTCTGAAACCCTCTGTATGCATATTTAAGGCCTCGTAGGTCCTTAATGAGAATGTTTTGATGGTGAAAGAGATATTTTAAGTTGGAATGAAATTTTATAGACTAAAGTTGTATGACCAAGTAAGTTAAGTCTGGTAATGCCTTGTGCCCGGTTCCGGCATTGTATACGGGTAAGGGGTGTTACAAACTCTAACAGCATTGTAAAAGAGTTTCCGGTCCCCCTCCCAAACATTTTAAGTGAAATAGACGAATGCAGAAGGACATTTTTGAATAATTTGATCCCTCGTAAAGTTATTCATTCATTTCATTAAGTAACTTGTAGAACTTCACTGCTTCTCCATTTGGCTCTTCATCAGGTACACTTCTTCTCGTTTCGGTAAAAGCATTTCCACCAATATTACAATCATCAGATACAATAAATTCAGGTGGAAATGATTGCAAACCATGACTGTGCATATTAAATGCATCCCGCAACATACCTTCCATGTCATCTTCTCTAACAGACTGATGGTAAGCACTTTGAGGATAAGCCGGATTAATCGTTGAATAGGTTCTACTAGGTGTACACTCTCCATGGAAAATCCATTTTTTATACCCCCGAATAAAGCCATCAACAATTAGATGTTCGTAGAAAACTTCACGAAAATGCCAATTGATATTGCCACACTTCTTACACGGGCAAAGAATCATATTCTGTTGGCTTGCATTTTGAAATGCAAAATTTAGAAAAGTTTGTACTCCATTTCGATAGTCGTTGCTTACCCTTGACAAATTCATCCAACTCATATCCATTTCATAGTTCTTGAAGTATAAAGTTGACAATAAATTACAATTACTTAAATGTTCTCAATTGATTTAAATCATGTCATTGTACTAAAATAGAAAATACATATCACGTATCAAGTATCTAATGGGTGTAAACTATGTAAGTTATATATTTATGTACGTTATGTAAATTATGTAAGTCCATAGATATGATATATATTTATGTAAGTTATTTGAGTTATGTATGTCCATAGATATAATATATATTTATGTATTATGTAAGTTATGATTATCATCTTTAATTTTTAACTTTAAATTTTAACCTTTTAATTATACTCTTTTAATTTATAAATTTTAACTTGTCCATGTGCTTGAACCCCGAAAGCGCTTTGCTCAATTTATGGTTTCTTATTTTGGGGATTAATGTAACGCCTCGAATTTTGGGCCTAGAAGAAATAGGTTTTAAACAAGGGAACAGTTAGGAGACTGCACATAAATATTTAGTTCTGCAAGAAAGTGACATAAATGAATGTCTGCTTTAGTGGTTAAGTGATTTAGGAGTGTATGGAAGTGTCTGAGAAGTTAGGGGTTCAAGCCTTAACTTATGCAAAATTTTTATTTTAAGTGGATAAAATCCTTGGATCTAGATAGTAGGTTCTTAAATTATTGTGGTTAAAATATGATACAAAGAAGTTGTTGGTCTAGTGGTAAGGGGCGTGTGGAGTGTACATGGGGTCTAAGGTGCGAGTGGTGGCGCATCAAAAAGTGAATATTAGTTTTGCTGCCTAATTTGTGTGGGTGGTAGAGTTAGATTGAAATACTGCTGAATAGAGTTTGAACTGGTCATAGAGAGAATTGAGGAGGGATATTTGGAGAGATTTAAGGAGAGAATATTGGAATTTGGGGAGGTTGTTGTTGTGGAGAGATAATAGGAGAAAATTAAGGGATAGGAAGTTGATGGAGAGTGTGTAGCCGAATTGGATGAGGGATTTTTGGGATTTGGGGTTGTTGCCGATTTGGTGAGAGTTAGAATTCGGGTTTCTTTCCTTTTCTTTCATTTTTTTGGTGGCTGAGTGAAACTTGGCGAGTTCTCTTCATTTCGGTTTTGGCCATAATTTTGTTTGTCATAATCCTTTACCGACTTTTGGTTTTTCCTTAATACCGAATTTTGCTAGTGTTGTCAGGTACCTTTCGATTTTGGTGGCCTTTGATTTTCGTTTTGCTTGTTGATCTTCTTCTCTCTTTGCGGAATCTTTTCTGCTCTCTTCCAATTCTTGAGTTTCAGTTTTACACTTTTCTTCAACCTTGGCCGAATACAGCTTCTCTCCTCCCTCACCATTTTTCTTTTCAATTTTCTCTCCTAGTCGATTCTCCCTTCTTCTTCTTTTTAAAGCTCTGTCGAATACTCTCTCCTCTTTTCTTTTTCTCTGTTCTTTTCCTTGTTACGTTGTTACTTTGGCTAAGCACCCATCGCACCTTTCTATTTTTGCTCTCGGCTTTAGCAATGGTTCGTTAATCAATTGGGAGCGCACGATTTTTTCTTCCTCTCCCTCAAATGATCTTCATTGGTCGAATACTGATAGATTAATCCCGATTCTTGGTTCTTTGTACGCTACATCTCTGATCTACAATTTGTTTTATCGTTGTTGGTAAGTGGTTATGGTATGATAAGGAGTCATCTGTTACTTTTTGAGAAACAGTATTGAGTGGTAAGTGGGGTACAATTAAGATGGTTTGTCAAGTATGAGTCTAATATAGAGATAGTGACTTTTGTGTAGGTGGTGGTCAAGGTTGATTGGCACATTGCCTAGGAACCAAGGGTATGATGATCATTGATTTTCAGAATAAGAGTATTCGGAACGAGGAGAAATTGCAATCGCATTAGGTGTGTAACAGTACTCTGTAAATGGTAACCGGCGAAAAAGTCAAAAAAATGTGTACTCACACTGTTTTAACCGTAGGTCGACAAAAGTCGAAAAGCCAGAAAATATGGCATTTGATGCCACACGAGCGTGCGATCGCACGTGTGGCAATCCGAGCCCGCAAAACAGGGTCGTTTGTCTATAGATGCCACCATGAGCGATCTAATGGGCTTAGCCCGTTTTGGGCCATGTTGGGTCGAAATGATGACCGGAATACCCCCATAGGGTAAAATGACCGAAATACCCCCATAGGATAAAATAACTGTTATACCCCCATAGGGTAAAATGACCGAAATACCCCTATAGTGTGAAATGACCGAAATACCCCCATAGGATGAAATGACCGAAATACCCCCATAGGGTAAAATGACCGAAATACCCTCATAGGGTAAAATGACCGAAATACCTCGATAGGATAAAATGACCGAAATATCCCCATAGGGTAAAATGACTGTTATACCCCTAAGAGATGAAATGACTATTATGGCCTTATGTTATGTATGACTGATTTGCTCTATGATATGTATGACTATGATTAAGCATGACATTTTGCATATACGTATGATATTATGTCACGACATATTGCATGGGGATTGATTGTTATATTTGGAGGAAGTGTACTATACTGATAAGGTCGCACGGGTCGCCCAAGACAACTGTGGACCTAATGATGGCTATATGTCGTTTATTTTACTGGCAGCTTTGCTGCAATACTGTTTAGTGCCACAACCAGTGCTAGTCTTGATGTGTCTGGTTAGGTGGGTCGATTTTATCCCCACATGGTATGTTTGGCGGGACAGAGTGGTGTGTAGAGGCTGGATTGGGTAGGATTTCTGACTGCATATCTGCAATGATTAATGATACTGTATTATTACCGTATCAATTAATGATATTACATACTGTTCACTACATGACTGATATCTGTTACTGTTATGGGCCAAGGCCCCACTGATACTATTACTGAAATTGGGCAAAGGCCGTACTAATTACTGGCATTGTGCTGGGCTCAAGCCCAATCGTTTACTGTTACCGGAAAGGGCTTAGGCCCACACTGAACTGGACTGTTATTGTAACGGGTTCAGGCCCAAACTGCATTTATCTACTGTTTAATTGACTGTTTGCTTGTTAGGGGATTACACACTGAGTTTTCGTAAACTCACCCCTCTGTTTAACTGTACAGGTAATCCCCAATCATAGGCAGGTCGGTGCTGCGAAGGACTCAATGATGGCCACACAACCGCATCAACTTTCATTTTTAGCTTTTGATTTATAAGTAACTGAATTTGGGTATTTTTATGTAATAAGGCCTCTTTAAAGTTATAAACTTTAAATTGGAGTTTTTATTTATTTATTTTGATATAAACTGCTAGTTGTAGAAAAAGACGGGTTTTTCAAAAGGTAACTGTTTTCAAAGACACTATGTTTTCGCAACATTTCCTAAAAAAAACTTCCCAATAAATGAGATTTTGAAAATTAATAACGTTTTAAAAGTGATTAGCTTTAATGATGCACGCTTTGGAAATGAACAACCCGTTTTGGAATCACCGTTTAATAAAATGATTAATCGATTTTGAGGATTTCAACAACAACAAGTTTTACGCTAAACACTTCAATGTGACACCGCCAGATTCAGTCATAATGTCTAGGTCGGGTTTGGGGTGTTACAATTAATTAGGTGAGTTCGTCATCTAATATCTGGTCGGAGAAAGTCATACAGCGATCAATTTTTAAAAAAATATACTAGTACGATAAATCCATTTTATATGCTTATATTTTTCTTTATTTAGGATAAGAATGGGTTATAATTTGATGGTTAACAAAAATAACTTTTCATTTTAAAAAGCTTTTAAATCATTTTTTTGTTAAAAAGATAAGTAATTTGATTTTCAATAAAAATAAATTTAATTAATGGTAAATATTATTATATTGATAAAAAAATTATTTTTAAGTTTTTGCATACATTTAAAAATATTAAATATTAAAATCAAACATTATAATTTTCAATATTATTAAACATATACATTAATTAGTATTAAATATATATTTTTAGTCAAAAAGAGAGTATTTAATCATGTAATAAATTAATATTTTTAGTCAAAATATTGAAAAATCATGTTAATATTTTAATAAAATATTGATCTCCATAACAACAAAATAATAAAATAAATGACAAATATAAGAGTATAATAGCGAAAATAATAAAATAAATGACAAATATAAGAGTATAATAGCGAAAATAATAAAATAAATGTAAGAATTAATTTCAAAATATGTATAGTAATAAACTTGAAAATAATTTATACGCTAAAATGGAAACTAAAAAACCCTTTCAAATTGATTGCAAAAAAGGAAAAATCCAAGTACTACAACTTCCTTTCACAAACAAGCTGGTCGGTTCTAGGCTTCTAGCTATGATTCATTGATGTTTAAAAAAGTAACAAGGAAAGCTCCTATACATGAGAACAACCAGAATGAAATACATTATCACAAGATCCTATACATGGCAAACAATACCTATTTCGAAACCTGTATTTCGGAGATTCAAGTTTTTCAACTTCTCTCCCTATTTCTAACCTTAAAAAACTTATCGATCAAGTGACAATTTCAAATAAGAACATATATGCATGAGCACAAGATCATTCATTTTTCAAGTTCCAGAAAAAGAAAGTGCAGAAACTAACAGCGGAAAAAATAATACTACAACAAGAACTATTTACCTGTGTTTCAGCAATCGGTTTCCTTACAAGTTCTTTCAATAGATAGTGCACCTAAAGATCAAAGCACATGACATTCAACAGCCAAAATTCAATAGTCATATAGGAATTTCACTTTTAGCAAACTTAGAAAAGAATCAATAGACTTGTTGGCACAAAAATGAATTCTTTTTTCTATATATTATTCTTTTTTCTATATATAAGTTTCTTAGCTTTTCAAGCAAATTTCGTCGTAAGGGTTTATTTTAAGTTTTTAAAACACCGTGAATATTTTATAAATTATTTATATAATTCGTGAAAATTTTTATTTTTATAAATAGAGTTTAAAAATTGATATCTTGTTAAGTTGTATTTAAAAAATAAATAAACAAGACATGTAATAAAATTTCATCCTTGTTTTATGGAGTTAAAATTTTTTACCACTATGTATCGAATAATAATCCATATTTTATTACTATACCAATAACCTTCTTAAATAAATAAACAATTATATTATAATGAGAGAATAGTAGAAAGGTTTACAAACAAAGAAAACAAACCCTCAATATTATGTCAATTAACTTTCAACCTACGTAATTTTGATATTCAACCAGTGACATGGCTATTATACCAATTATAAGCTGCACTAAATTACATTCAAAGGAAAGAATCATTCTTTAACTTTAAGGGAATAGATTGGAAATGCGTAATTTCCATTAAAATAAACAACAGAAAGCCTTAACAGAGGGATATAATAATCATTCAAATCAACCCTAAATAGCCATTCAAATGACTATATCAAAATTGATAGTAAGCACAAAAATCATAAACTAAAATTAATTCTATCACTAATTCAAGACTAATTTCTAAGACAACACTAACCTTAATAAGATTCCCAAAACAGTAAGTTCAACACCAAGCTTCAATCCACTAGCTTCTCTTCACCTTTGATACTCTTTTAACCCTTGTTCTCTTCTCTAGCTTCAAGCATATACCTAACATTTTCCATGATAAAAAGTTACTGTAAAACCAACAATTATTAAAACCCAAACGTTAAATCTAGCCATGTTTAAACTCGGAAAAGCGTCGCTAGAGGAGTGACATTTATCGATTACTACGGTAGCGGAGACCGACTGTGACGCAGTAGAGGGGTTAGTCAAGGGCGATGCAGCAGGTGGTCCGGTTGGAGTCTTCAACAGCAGATGGATTGGGAATTTGATTTAGGGAAAATTTAGGGATTATGGGAGAATTGAGGGAATTGGGGAAATTTTGTTAAGGGGAAAAAGAACAACTATCGGGGGAGTACTTAGGATAAAATGGATGAAACCAAAATGACGCAGTTTTGGTATAAAAAAATGACGATTGCGGTGATTTTTAAAAAGCGCCGCTATTTCCACTAAACCACCACTCAAAACAACGTCGTTTTAATTCAATTAATTTTTTTTCGGCAGTTTTTAAAAAGCGCAGCTAATATTGATCTATTGCGGCGTTTATAAGCTAGTGCCGCTAATTCCACTAAAGCATTAAAACGTTGTCGTTGTCATTAAAATAATTTTTTTCTGCGGCGTTTTACAAAAAGCGCCGCTAATGCTAATCTATTGCGGTGTTTATAGTCTAGCGCTGCTAATTCCACTAAACCGCCATTTAAAACAACGGCGTTTTCATGCAACTAAAATTCCTTTGATAGTTATATATATTTTTTGCCTTTGATAGTAATAATTTTTTATACTTTAATTATTTCGTAAATTTCTTTAAATTAAGTTTGTTTTGTTTCAAACAATATATTTAATTTGTAAAATTTTATAATTGTGTATGAAAATAATTTTATTAAATGAAACCAAACTTCCTTACGAAGAGTTTGTATCCACGAGTTTAATTTTTTGTGCAGCTGATAGATTTATCTAAATTGATTTTGATAAAATTTAACTTCTCAAATTTTTATCCCTAAACCCTAAACCTTAGACCCTAAATCATAAACTTTAAACTCTAAATCATAAATCCTAAACCCTAAATCCTACTTCCTAAATCCTTAATCATAAACCCTATATATATTACAAGGTACAAAAGTATTTAAAAAGAATTTTATTACTTACTTAAACCCTAAAATAATTTGATTTTTTGTCATTCTTATCAAAATCCTTACTTTTAAACCCTAACTCCTAAAACCCTAAACCACTAAAATTCTAACTGTAAAACATTAAACCTCAAACCATAAACCTTAAAACACAAAGCCATAAATCCAAAATAATAAACATTAAACCCTAAACCATAAACTTTAAACATTAAATTCTAAATCCTAAACCCTACAATAAAATGATTTTTTTCGCTACTACTTGACCTTTTGTGGCGTTTTTATATCATAAACGCCGCTATAGCTCTAACCTTTTGCGGCATTTACCTATTAGAGCCACTAATGTATAACTTTTGCGGCGTTTTTTGGTCCAAACGCCACTAAAAAAATAGCTAAAAACCTGTTTTGCTATAGTGTATATACTATATTATGTTATATTATGTTATATGTTTTATTTGTTGATATATCTAAAATATTATATTATAATACTTTTATGTGTATCATAGAATTCTATATATAGTATATTACTTATAGGTATGCGTGCATGTGGAGGTTATGATAAATAAATGACGTACATGCCTGTATTTAGAAAGTGTATGGATCTTTGCTGTTTGAATCATGTAGAAAGAATTTGAAAAGGGGATAAGGATGAGGGAGTTAATATTACTGCTTTGAAGTGAGGTAAAAGACGTGGGTGAGTGGAAGTTGTAAACCTGAAAGAACGCTGGAAAACACTAAAAGCTAGCGGGAAAGACAATGAAAAAAGTTATCAATTAAGCCATGGACCTACAACTTTAATTGATTATTAGAAAAAAAACTAAAACTTTAACTAAATTTCTAATTTTAATAGATATTATTTTAGAAATGGTCGTAAAACAAGATGATGATTGAACTACATCACTTGCCTAAATTGGTGTTCATCAATTTTATGTCCTCAACTAGACGATCCAAATTGCAATACGAAGACCCACCAACAGTTACACATTGTTTGGCATAGTTGGCCATTTTGGCAGCTGATTTCACAAATTCCTCCCTCTTTTCCACCATCAAATCATTCACCATCTTCTCAACAACTTCCCTATCACACAAATCCTTCATATCTAAACCCAATCCCCACACTTTACTCACAAATCTGCTATTTAATTGTTGGTCAGCAAAGTAAGGCCAACAAATCATAGGCACTGCTTCCACCACACTCTCCAATGTTGAATTCCATCCGCTGTGTGTCAAAAATCCACCAACGGCCTCATGAGCTAACACCTCTTCTTGTGGTGCCCAACTCACTCTGTATCCTCTTTTTTTAGTCCCTTCGATAAGCTCGATCGGTATACTGACCCCTTTATCATCTCCGCCGCCATTTTCAGGCATGTTATCGGGCCTTAGAACCCATAAAAACCGTTTCCCACTATTGACAAGCCCGAACCAGAACTCGAAAACTTGCTCCCTTGACAACACTGCCAAGCTGCCAAAACTTACATAAACAACGGATCCTTTTGGTTGCTCATCAAGCCATGAC
This sequence comes from Gossypium australe, assembly GCA_005393395.2. Lineage (NCBI taxonomy): Eukaryota > Viridiplantae > Streptophyta > Magnoliopsida > Malvales > Malvaceae > Gossypium > Gossypium australe. Next base: position 19,598,793 of record CM016617.1, read on the forward strand.
AAGCAACTTCTATCGACTTCTTGAAAACTATTCGAGGATGGACCGGAAGATGTTTGATCTGACTTGAAAAGTCTAGTCTTCAAGTGTAGATTGAGAGGTCCAATTGTGTAGATTTTGGGAAACTTAGTTCGCATATGGGATAATATTGGTCCTTCTAAGTCTTCAAAGGTGTTCAATAACAGTCCGTGGGCTTTGGAATTTTTTCTCGTTTCTTGAGCTATCCGTTGGAGAATTGAATCTTTGGTGTCGCTTGCTCGGCAAAAACTTGGAAGATCTCGACATCTAAGAAAAGCTTCCATGCCTGGAACACTTGTTATTAGTCGATCCATATCTTCATTTCCTTCCACAAACACATGTAGTTTTGTCAGAGGCCTTATTTGATATCAGAAATCACATGTGTATGTGATGAGAGAAATTCATGTAGTTATTAAACTCAAACAAATTCATGGAAAAGAATAAGAAAGGAATAATACCTTTGATAGGAAGCTGCCCAGCATGGATCATATCAGGGATTGCAAAATAAGCCCAGAGACTGCAAGCACTAATGGTACGAAACTGAATGACAGGAATTCCAAGCTCATCAGCAATATCAAGTGCGAGCCCTAAGACCCCATCTCCTATAATACAATCCACTTTCGGCTTACTATTAACCAGAATTTCCTTGAAAAGTGGTTTGGTTATCAATTCCAAACCATCAAAGAGCTTCCTCACAAAATCACTGCCTACTCTGGGATGATCGTTAGGGACACCATCTAGTATGGTCTTGAATTGGAATCCCGCATATTTGGCGAAGCGGGAAAGAATATCGGTGTGACGAAGAAGTTGTTGATGGATGAAGTGGGAGTTTAGGAAGGTGACTTTGAGGCCTGCATGTGCTAATAGCTCAGCTAGCTTCAGCATGGAGTTGACATGGCCTTGTGCCGGGAGAGGGAAGATTAGTACATGATATGATGATGTGTGTAGCTGCTGTTGTTGTTCTTGCTCCATTTTCTTTTGCAAGATTTGATTTCTTCTGCTTGCTTTATGATTGAAATACGGCAATAGAAGGACCATTTGGTTTGCCATACCGAGTGGACATGGTGAATGGGAGACATGTGACCGACAGGATAGTTGATAGTTAATAGAAGGATAACGTAGTGAAAAAAAATTATATTTCTTTTAAATTTTTTAAAATATAAAAATTGTAAAACTTGATAAAAAAAATCATAACAAAATATAGAAAATAAGATAAAAATTACAAAAAAAAAAAAAGATTATAGAAAATTATAAAAATTATTTATGACTTAAAAAGGGTAAAAAAAAATAGCCCACTTGGATGAAATCTAACAAGTTCTCTCTGCTCATTTTCTACTACTTGAGCTTCAATTAATTTTATTTTATCTTATTTTGATAATATACAATTAAATTATTACTATTTACCTACCCATAGTAACAACATTCCCACATCACACATTTATTTTCTTCATTCACCACTTCAACATAAAAAAAAAAATTAGACAAATTACAAAACATGGTATAATTTTAGAAAATATTTTTCCGGTATAATTCTGATAGCACCATTTAGAATGAACAATAAGAGCTTTTCTTAAACTGTTAGAGAATGCTTAGACAAATTTGAAGGAGAGAAAGCTTTCCACGTGATTATATTTACGAGCTTTGTTGCATAGTGTTAGCACTATGATTAGGGGTTAATGTTCGATCGAATGAGTAAAAAAATTTTGAGTTAACCGAGTTCACGAGTCTTACTTTATTATTCTAACTTAATTTGAATTTTTTTCGAATCGAGTCGAGTGAAATAAAATTTGAATCGAGTGAAATTATTTGAGTTAAATTAAAAAAATATATATGTTAAATAAAAATATTGTTATAATATAACTAATTCCATGTTAGAGCATATAAATTTGAAACCATATAAATTTGAAGATTATGTTATAAAGAATAAATTTTAATTCTCCTACATTTTCACCACCTACATTCCATGTTAACTAAGATTTGAAGATTTTAGTTTATGTTATAAAGAATAAATTTTATTATACGTCTAGTCTTGCTCCTTAATCCTCATTGCTGAGCATTGGGCACCACTTTTGCTCATTACCATTGACACCAATAACTCTTGCTGCGAACTCTTCGGTTTCCATGTCTTCCATCATCACGCTATAAAGCTAGGAATTGGTTGTAGAATTGCCAGAATGGCTTTCCACCTACTAGGTCTTCAAGACCTTATCCTCATATATATCTTTAATCATGTTCGACTCAAACCTCAAACGCAATAAACTCATTCTAGGCAACAATCTAAAGACACTAATTCTTGCCCTTTTTGACCTCATGTTATAGTTTTTAACTCACTTAAACATGGTGCTCATTGATGTTTAAATAAAAAAAAAAAAAAGGAGGGGGGAAGTTGAATCCGCGTAAGCCTTTTTAATGTTTCTCCCCTTAAAATTTTTTATTTATAAGATTATTATTTTAATAAATAAATTTCATGTTAGAAAATGAAAATAATATATGTTTATTTATAAATATTTTTTTATAATTTCGTATGTATTTTTCTAGAATTTTATGTATTTTTAAAAAAAAGCTTTTAAGGAAATTTTAGTTTTTAAAATTTTTAGTTTTTAAGAATCAATATTAAATTGATAGAATATGTACAGCTGAGGCCTAAATTTGTTGAATTTTTTAGATTTAAAACTAAATTAGTAAAATTAGTAAACATTAGAGGGTTAAATTTGTTATTATGCTAACAAAAAGACCATTGTTAGTGATTTAATGGAGGAGTAACCAAAATATTAAATTTCGATAGTAACTATAATAGGAAATTTTAAAATATTGATGATCAAAATATTTAAAATATTTAAATAAAAAATTAATCAATAATTTTTATATGATTTTTAAAAAATATTTTGATATAGAATTATTAAATTATTTTTATTATTTTAAAGATAAATATTTATTTTAGTATGATAATAATTAACATGAATAATAAATTAAATTTGGAATAATCTTGATTTTTAACCTTTTTAATTTGAGTTTGATTTTTTAAAATTTTTAATGTTTGTTGTCTTAAATTTATTTTTAAGATACACGTAAGTAAATCATTGTACTGTCCTTTTTTGGAAATATCCTATTCCTTACTATTTGTTATCTTATCTCTAACACTCTCCATGATTAGTTGATTAGCCGTGGCTGTAACAGTCAATCAATCTCATAAAATAGAAGTCATGTCAAATGGATTTAAACAATTAAAATGAAGACAAATTTAACCTAATCATGACACTTGTAAAAAATAAATTTTATATTTTTCTTAGGGTAAATATCGGTTATAGGCGAATTTTTTTAATATTAATTAGAAAAATAGGTCAATTTTAAGAGAGAAAGTAAAAGCGCGTCTAGTTGGGCGCGGTTTTTCTCAACGGTAAACTGTAATAGCTTTTTTACCGTTGCCCCATCAAATAGTAAAAAAAATAATGGTAAATTTTTTTAATCTATAAATACTCCCCAAATTTCAATTTTTTTCATTCACATCCTTCTCTCAACTCTCTCAAGCTTTTATTCAAAATTTATTTATACTTTCATTTTAAAAATTAATTTTTTTAATTATATCGTATTTTATTCATTCGGATCAATTTCTCGAGAATAAACGCCTCTCTAATTAAGCGCCTCTCTAATTTGCTTTGACGACAACTATATTTTCGCTACCCAATTAGCAATGATAATTCGTTATTTTTAATTATGTTAAATTTTTTTTTTGATAAATCTAAATTGTTTTTTTATGTTATAAATAGGCGAATGATCGTGTGCTGGAAGCTTTCATACATAATACAGGGGAGCTTCTAATCACTTGAAATTCGTGGGTACTTGCAAGAGGCTGGATTCTTACATGCGTTTCGCATGCAAGGGGACTGCAAACTCGATACCACATTAATCAGCACATTGGTCGAAACATACACATTCCACCTTCTATGTGACAAGTGTACAATCACACTCGAGGACGTAGCATTAAAGCTTGGTCTGTCAGTGGATGGGCTAGTCACCACGGGATCAGCAGTGGTTCGGGGGAAAGTGGACCTTTGTATGGTAATGCTAGGGAAGGTCTCGAACAGGTTCGAAGGTGGTCGGATATCGACCAACTAGTTGGAGAAAATTTTTGATAAGCTTCCCTACGATGCAATGGAGGAGGTAATACAACAGTACGCCTGAGTATTCATCATTAGGCTAATCGAGGGCATTTTAATGCTTGATAAATTTAGAAATTTGGTACACATAGGGTGGCTTCTACATCTAATGGACTTTAGTGAATGCACAAAACTAAGTTGGGGATCTGTCATGTTGTCAACGTTATACTGGGAGCTTTGTTGGGCAATGCAACCGTATAAGATGTCGATTAGTGGTTGCCTACTACTGCTGCAGTCGTGGGCCTGGTGGCAAATACCGTTTCTATGTCTCAGAGTGACTAACCCATACACGTTCCTGTTGGTGACGAGGTAAACATCATTTATTAATAAATACGTAGTTTATGCAGTAAATGTTTTTGTTTATTATATGTTTCGCCTAATATATCGCTTGTACAGGTGGAATCATGGGCCGAGTTACGTAGGAATGCCCGACGAGTTGGAAGATGTTAGGCTGCTGTTAGGTCAACGCTTGGAAACCAATGTTAATTTCCTATCCTTTTCAAACCTATATTAATTACGCAATGATTCATTAAAAAAAAATCTGTACATAACTATATTTACAATTTATGCTTTTCAGTTTGAATGGATGTCGTATGCCAACCTTGAGATCATATCTTTCCTACTGAAAATGTTGGACAATCAAGAGATGTGAGACTCGAATGTGCTGTTAGTGTATGCGACGATGGAAATGCACGAATTGGATTGGGTTTTATGGCATTTCGGGTATAGGCAACGAGTTCCAACGCCACCACGAGACATGAAAAACTGCACAAGTTGGACAAGCGGAGGAAGAACGATGAGGACTAGGTGAAAAAGCAGAATGAGCACATCCAAGCTTGGGATCGTGTTATGGAATCCATATCACCTGCGAACCATTTTTCTTGGTAGACACGACGACAACTAATGATTACTTGACATGGTTTAGAGTTGTCGGTAAATCATATCTACTACCACTAGAGATAGGAGTAGGAAATTTGGCTGAAGAGGCAACGTTGAGCGCCACAATAATGTAGGCGGTGACGCGGTCGCATGATGAGTTCGTCATCAGCTCCAGAAGAAGACATGCCGCCTATGGCTGCGCAATATCCAGGTTAGTTCGCTCAACTTATTCACATTCAATTTACTAACCCCATGTATATTTCACAAGCACCATCGCACTACAAACCACTACTGCACGTGGTCGGTTCTTTTGTTCCCGTAGGTTTATATTTCGGGGCATCGATGTCCCTTGCATACTACACCCCTCTGCCGATGTCGGTGCTGAAACCCATATCAGGATAGATGCCGACGCATGCACCACCAACAACGACGATATCGATGCAGACACCCATACAATAGTCGATGTCGATCCCCGGATTGATGTCGATGTACTCGAGATTTGGGTCACATTATGGTTACACGCCTATAGTGATCTAAACACCGTGTGCATCACTATTTTAACGGGGTGGCTCATCGTCACAACCACCAGATGTGGGAGTGGTGGATACACGATTGTAGACGAGGACGACATAGCAATCCACCACAGAGAAAGATGATGACGCTGTCGATCCCAAAGAAACAGTTGCCCAAGGGGCCATGCTAGGTACATATTTAGGCGATGATGACAATGATGAGGAAGTCTATAGGCCCACACCTCTAGTTGTACGCCAGGTTCCATGCAAAACTCTTTCACGCGACCGTCGTCTATCGCCTTGCGGTACACATTCTCCTCGACGGTACGATTGAGTGTATTTTTTTGTTATAAATATTGTGATATAAATATAAATATGTCATAAATAAAAAATAATTAATTATTACAAAACAATCCTCTTAGGTTGTGTACATTATTAATTATTATAATTAGTATAAAGTAATTATTTGAACAATATATTTGTCTTCCCATGAGTTATGTGTAAGTTAACAATAAATAAAAAATTGAACCAAAGGGAATACGTAAAGCACACACTAATAAATATGAAATTTAATAGAAAGTAATGTCATCGACACTGGGGCCCCAACATATCCTTGTATAGAGAAAATGTTGTCTTCGTATGCCCTGGGTTTCTACTATACTTGCATAATTTCTGTTGACAGTGTCTCTCTTGAATATCCATATTGTTCCTTATTTGGATGGTATTTGAGCGACCTTTTGGGACACGAAACAGGTCCTTGTTTGGCACCAACTCAAACAGCATGCTGGACACAGGCAGCCACATACTCTCATCTGGGACGGGTGGGAATTCAAAACTCTACATACTATGAATGCGTCGTTGTCGGTAAACGTCATTGATGTAAGGCGCGTACTCAATTCGTATGTTCCCACATGCGGCAATTGCATATGTGCATGGGAACCGAAGTGCTTGGAATCTCCCATAATCGTAGGTCCCTTCTGTTAGGTTCACATGATAGGATGCACCTAACATTTCCTAGTCGGGCCTAGCGTGCTCTATGACTCAAAAATTAAGGTTCCGATGCGAGTGGCACACTAAATACATGGTGTTCGCTCTAGTTGTCCTTCATCGAATCTTTTTTACCACGTCATTGAAGAATATACTGTAACACCCCTAACCCATATCCGACGCCAAAACAGGGTCACGAGGCGTTACCGGACTTATATCTCAAACAATAATACATTTCAATCACAATTCTCAAACCAAATAAAAATTATTCACATTCCATCATATTGTCCCTAATACGAGCCTCTAAGGCCTAAAACTTGCATTAGGAATGGTCCGAGACTAAATCGATAACTCAGGAAAGTTTTAGGGAAACATAGAAAACTTTCAAAGTACAAGGGTCACACTCCAGTGTGCCCTGGCCGTGTGGGCATTTGAAATAGGATCACATGGCCATGTTCCAACCCGTGTTCTACCCCGTGTAACTTTTTGACTTGGGTCACACGGCCAGACCACACGCCCGTGTGTCAGGCCGTGTGCCACTCGAAATGGCCTCACATGCCCGTGTGCCAGGCCGTGTGCTTGGGCGTGCCAAACCTGTAAGGTATACTGACTTGTCCCACACCGCCAAGCCACACACCCGTGTGCTAGGCCGTGTGAAGCTACTAACTTAGTTTTTGAATAGTATCATGGGAGCTAGGCCCGTGTCTCTGCTCGTATGGACAAAGATATGCCATTTTCCAAGCTACATTCCTCACCTACATTGGTACCAACCTATACACATCAATTTACATATAGCCATGGCATAATTAGGCATTTAAAATCAACCAAACCCAAGTTTATAACATATACTTTCACATATACAACATGATACTCATAATCACATCCATTGACCACTTTAACACATACCATTTATACTTCCAAAATATACCTCAATAATCAAATACAAATATACCTCAAATACAAGCCAAATAAAATGGCTAAAAACATAACAAAACATGTAGGCTATCATTAGCCAAATTGACCTATACATGCCATTATAACAAAAAAATTATAAAACCACAATACCAATGTAATAGCCCGATTTTGAGCCTAGAGAACAGTGGTTTCAGGACCACAAATCTGACACAGCAAAGTTCATTTTTATTAAATTTTTTATGGTCTACAGTTTCACGGAATGATTTCGTGAAAATTTGGTTCGAAAATTTTGACGTTTGGGCGCTCAATTTAGTCAAAAGGACTAAATTATAAAAAGTGCAAAAGTTGATTTCTACATGTTAGAGCTGTCTAATTACTATGGGATTTTAAATTAGAGGTCCTTATATGATAATTAGACCATTTCTTAAGATAATGGACAAAAATGGACATGGTGAGATAAAATTTTAAAGTTTGACAAAAATGGCATTTTGGTCATTTGGTTAATAAAAGAATAAAAAGGGAAAATAAAGCCAAAATTTGCTTATCTTTCTTCTACCTTGGCCGAATTTCATAAGGGCTCCATAGCTAGGGTTTTTCCACTTTTCAAGCTTGATAGTAAGTGCATCCTAGCCTCGTTTTTAATGCTCTTTACATTTTTGAAGTCCTCGTAATCCGATTTACCTATTTCTACCATTATTTTGAAGTAGGATTCATGTTTAAAAATTTAACCATGTGTGACATGCATGTATTTTGATGTTTGATGGAAAATATTGATTATTTAAGGTGTGATAAACAACTTTTACTAAGTGATTTTTAGTGAAAATGTATAGAAAGGACTTGTTTGTAAAAAGTTGTAAAATGGGTAGTAAAAATCTGATTTGATGAAAAATGTGGGCTGTTATGAGCATGATTTAGGTTCGGCTAGGCTTGGGATTCAAGGAAAATGGATACATTTCATTTTACGAGCCTAGGGACAAAAATATAAATATGTCAAAGTTTAGGGGTAAAAGTGTAAATTTTCCATAATAGGATTTTGGACTGAATTGAGTAATGTGGATAATAAATAAGTTAAATTTGCTATTATAGATCAAGAAAGACGAGGTTCGAACCTTGATCGGGGGAAAAAAGGTTATTGACGAATAGGTCCATTTCTGCTATTTTTGTACCGAGGTAAGTTCGTATGTAAATAATGCATTATTACTTAATTTTTAATTGTTTTATTATTGTATGAATCATGATTTATTCTTTGAATGAATTCGACAAAGTTCGACAAGCGAGAAAAAAAATCCCGGTTGAACCTTAGGAATTGTTATGATACAAATGTCATGACATTAGGGTTAGTTGAGATTACGTGTAAGACCATATTTAGGATATGACATCGATATGAGATTTCATGTAAGACCATAGCTGGGCTATTGGCATCGATATGAGATCCCATGTAAGACTATATCTGGGATATGGCATTGGTATGGTACTATGTGTGTGAGATTTCCCGAGTATCCTTTAGTATTGCAAGTGGTTCAATGAGAAACTTAACGGAAAAGTTTAAGTTGTGAAAGACTATGGTATGATGTGAAAGATTATGGTAAGTTGCAAGTTGGTATAGGTATGTACATAAAACTCATGCTTAATGAGCTCGATATGTGATGAAACCTCGGATTGGTTCGATTGAGTAAGTTATGATGTTAAAATTTTAATAACATCTATACTAAGCTTGATTATGAATTCAAAATGACATTTATGTTAATTTAATTTATGTAAATATATGTTAAAGTGTGTATGATGTTTATTATTTGCATAGGAACTTACTAAGCTTTAAAGCTTACTTCCTTTCTCTTTCTCTTTCTCTTGTCTTATAGTGTCACCAAGCCAGCTCAGGGATCGAAGACGGTCGAAGATTCATTCACACTATCAAATTATCATTTTGAGTACTTATGATTTCAATATTTTGAGTTATGGCATGTATAGGGACTTGATCTTTTGTTATGTGTCATAATCGATTTAGCCATAAGTGATGGCTTCAATGGTTGATAATTCATTTTGTAAATGGCCATGTGATATTAGCTAATATTGGTTAAGTATATATACATATGATGATGTTTTCATGAATATGGGAAATTGCATGGTTTGAGATGCTAAGTATGTGATGTTTGTATGCGATAAATGATAGCATGTAAATGAATGTGTATGCCTTGTGTATGGCTGGTTGGTGCTATGATTTGTTGTGTAGGTTGGTGCATGGAAGGGTAGCAAAAAGGCTTGGTAAATAGCCTTATATTTGTCCACACGGTCTACTCCATAGGCATGTGTTTCAGCCGTGTGACCCCTGCACCTTAATTGTTGCAAAATAGAATACTCATGTAACGCTCCAAAATTTTAATTTTTGATTTCGTGTATGTGTGACACACATTGTCTATCTGCTTCAGTGGTTATGTGTTCTGGGTGTGTGTGAGAGGTCCCAAGTTCAAGCCTTACTTGGGCAAATTTTGGTATTTTTTTATAAATAAAGCCTTAACCTTGTGCAAAGGGCTTAAGTTTAATTGTTGGTAAGTTTATATCAGAATGGGTTTGCTAGTCTGGTGGTTAAGTGGAGTGTTGGAGTATTGGATGTCTTGTTTTCAATTCTCTGTGATGGCGTGGGGACAGTGTTTTTGCTCCAATTTCGGCAAAGATTTGTGTTGGGGAAAAATTCTGAGTAGTTGTGTTTTAGTGGGTTAATAGGGAGTGATTTTAGGAGATAATTGGGGAGAGGTTATCAAAAAATAATCTAATTCTCTTTTTGTTGCAAAAAAAAAAATTAGAGTTTAGGTTTTCTCTCCAATTCCCCAAACTTATTTTGACATTTTCTTCTTCTTTTTTTCCCTCCCATGTCAATTCTTTCCCCTTGTTGCTGCCGAAATTTACATTATTTTTTCCCTTTCCGTTTCTTTTTTTTTCCCAATTGATTCGGTTGTTCATCGTTGGTTGCGCGTGTTCAGTAAGTAACAGTTTTGTCTATTGTTAATCGTTCTTGGTTAATCTCTAAAAGGGGGATTCCTTTTTGGTGTTTAGGAGTTAATCAAAGGGCTGGTGGTTTTGATTCGACGCTGTGATTGTGCGAAGTCACGATTACTCAAGCGAGGTAAGGGTTTTGCTAGGTTTTTAGTCGAGTTCCTTCCAAAACTTTTTGATTAAAAATGAATTAAGTGATTAATCTGGAGATATGTTGGTCGATTTTTAGGTTCTGGAGGCTAGGAGTACTTACGCATCAGAAACGATACCAGGTGTGTACCCGAAACGCATAAAACGGGTGAAACACCCCAAACCCGACCCACGAGCTTTGACCAGATTTGGTATGTTCCTCAAGTAAACCGTTCCAAATTCTTTTGTTACTTAGAGAAAAACTTGTATGATTTTAAAAAAAATATTGTTTGGGTTGGGCTTGTGTTGAAAACAAACTGGATTTTTATATTAGAAAACCCTTTTTTTAATTTTATGTAATAAACATATCGAGTATATTTTAGTATAAAATACTTAGTCTTTAACTTAATCAAAATTTGTAACACAATAAAACAACAAGTAGAAATAAAAATCGTTCATCATGGCCTTATGGCCTTATTACATCAAATAGTTTCCAAAATATTTCAAAGTACTAAAATAAATTCAAGAGTCCATAAAAACATAAACTTCATGTTGAGCATGGCCACCACAAGTACTACCGTCCCGGTCCATCACTGTTCATCACCTGAAAAATGTTCCCCAACGGGGTGAGTCAACAGACTCAATGTGTACACGACACTAAATCATAATAGAATCAGGCATACAATAGTTACACATTCAAAACATAAAATACAAGTTATGATGCATTCCCAAACCCAAACCTAATTGCCCATCCGCTACACACCCCCGTACCTGCCAGTCACACCGTGGGGACTACTAAGTCGACCCTCCTTCCGCTACACACCAATTTGCGGGCTTAAGGCTCCGCATCTGTGGTTTTAGGAAACCACTTTTCAGATTACTGTGGTCGTAAGTCACCACTTTTCAGATTACTGTGGTCTTAAATCACCACTTTTCACTTCCCCTTTCAATATACAACCAAATGCCCCGTTAATATGCATAATATACCATAGTTCAAATTCTTATCATATTATCATGTTACGAATAACATTTTTCATATTCCTAGTAGAAGTAGGAAACGTACCTGAGTACTTAGTACCATATCATGGTACTTTAGCCATGCTCATATTTCTATTAACATATATTTTAATATATGCAACCATAATTCATATTACAAAAATAGTGTAGAGTACACACATTCTTAATAATACATTTAATTTAAACATAGCCATGAACCTATCAAAACTTAGGGTAGGGTACACACCTGATTTGCTTAACGAATTCCTTGAAATCCCGAAATCTGATCTACTGCCTTAGATCTCAAATTCCTACATTTGATTAATCACTTACTAATTTAATAAAAAGCCATTCGGCCATAAATCCAAATCCTAGTAGGATTAGTATTCTTAAAACTTACCTTGAAATTCTCAAATCCCGAAATCCTTGTATCCCTCTGTCGAAATCCCTATAACTACATGTTAGATCAATTTCTAACATTTATTCACAACAAATAACCCTTAGCCGTATGTTAAATATGACTTACCTTAGATTCTTAAATCCCGAAATTCACCGAATAACTAGGGAACACGCGGCTTATGGTGTACCTTCGGGAAAAGAACTTCTCCTTCCTTGTAGTCGACACTTAGTAAATCCCGAAAGATCTCTTCGGCAACAGATATTAAGGGTATTAGAATCTTAATTTCGACAGCCTTAAAAAAAATAGAATGAGAATCTAACCTAATCTTACCCTTACTGAAGAATTTGATGGAACTCTTGCTTGAACCCTTAGCAGTATTCGGCTATGGCTTTGATGTGGATAACAATTTCGGCTCTTGAGGCTTAGTGAGAAATCGACTAGGGCTATTGGTATCTTCGGCTTTTGATTGTGTTTGTAATAGAAGAAGAAAAGAAAAGAGAAAAAGAGAATAATGGCAGAGAAAATTCGGCAGAGAGAAGAGGAGAAACTTTAGAGAATTTCGGCAGAGGTTTTCTTGAAGAGAAAAGAATGAATGAAGAATAGCCTTACTCTTCCTTTTATAGCCAACATTACTAGCTAGAGTCCTTTACTTGGCCACCACTCTTCTATTTTTATAGTTTTATCCCTTGATTTATCACTTTAATAAAACTTAATCCAATAATTATCTCTTATCTCTTAATAAAAATAATACTAATAATAATCCTCTTTTATCTCTTCCTTATCTATCAAAATAAAAGAAATAAATCCATATTTATCCATCTATTATCTCTTCAAAAAAATAATCCAATTTAAATCCCTTATTTATCCCATTAATTGCCGAAATTTAAAGGGAATAAAACTCCCTTTTTCTAGAAGCCTTGCCGTCCACTCCTCTGCTTCTGGAAGCAAAAATAAAACTCCTTTTATTTGCTTCCCAAGTGACTCGAACCCAGGCCCAACACCTTGCATGTGGCGCCATTTCCAGAGGCCCTAAGTGGCATCTCCAGGCCACTTTTCCAAGCCTGTTTGTGTGTCAAATTTCACAAAATTTTTCTTTTAAGGCCACCTTGCCTTAATTTCCTCTTTTAAACTTTAAAACTCGACATTTCTAAGTCATTTCTAAGTTTCCAAAAATTTTCGTTCGGCTCTGTAAACTTGACATTTCCTTACATTTCCAAGTTTCCAGAAATGTTCACTTTCCTCTTTTGAATTATTTCCAAATCATTTCCTTACATTTCCTAGTTTCCAAAAATGTTCACTTTCCATTTTTTTAAACTTAACATTTCTATACATTTTCAGGTTTCCAAAAATGTTCATTTCCAAATCATTTCCATTCATTTCCGGGTTTCTAGAAATGTTTGAAACTTATTCCTAGTACATAAAACATGTCACTTCGTACAATTAAACCGAAAATGCATAGGCCCTTTCCAGGATGTTACAGTTCTACCCTCCTTAAAAATAATTTCGTCCTCGAAATTACTTATTAACAGTCGTACAATCCTTCTCACCGCACTATGCTTACGCTGCGCACTCTGATCTTAATAGAACCATCATACTTTCTAGGCACAATCTCTAAGTTCACGTCCCTTAGAACTCATTTTCTAACGTCGCGATTTAATCTGATTTAAGAGTTTTATACATTAGTCTTTGTTTCACTTGATTACCCGCGAAGAAGTTTTATGAAAAGAGTTTTAGGAGTGGTTCTTTCGTATTCATATATGCACACAGTCTTTTCATTCATTCATACATTCATCCATCAAACAATTATGAACTTCCGTTCATTCAGTGAAATGTTGTAGTTTTCATTGTTGTTGTTTATCCACTACCCAGGGGTATTTTCGTAATTTACCCTACAGGGGTATTTTCGTAATTTTGAAATTCGGGGTTATTTCGGTAATTTTGGAATTCGGGGGTATTTCGGTAATTTTAAAATCTGAGGGTATTTTGGAAATTTTGAAATCCGGGGGTATTTCAAAAATTTTGAGATTACAGGGGTATTTCGGTAATAAACCAGGGTAAATTTATAAATCTTAATAAATCAAGTGTATTTCAAAATTTGCAAAACTTGGTGGTTCTTTTTGAGAATTTGTTCTCCAAATCGGTGATGTTGCAAAAATTTTGAAAATCAGGGTCATTTTGGTAATTGTGGTAAACCAGGGGTAATTTCGTAATTTTCCAAATCGAGGTATTTTGGACTTTCACAAAATAGGGTTTTTGCATACTTTTACAAAATAAGAATATTTTATTGAAGTCGGGGTAATATGGTAATTTTAAAACTCAAGGGCATTTTAGTAATTTTGCAAATAGGGGTATTTTAGAAATTTTCATAAATCAAGAAATATTTCAGAAAAATTTCATGGAATAGCTTTTATAAATCAAAGGGTAATTTAAGAGTTTTAAAACTAGGGTTTTTATGGAAACACGGCTAATTCCCTTTCGGGTTTTAGTTAAAGGTTTAGCCCATGAATAAGTCCTCTTGGTTAGGGTGAACCGAAGCTACGCACCAGGTAGGATTCGAGTGGAGAGGAGGTGAGTCACGCGGACTGCTTAAATACCAAGCTCCCACCGAATACCAATCCTAGACATGCGCACAATGGTTGCCACACCCTAACTCGGCGACTTAGCCACAAGTTTGTTCAATTAAACATTTAAAATCTTATGTAACTGTTGGGGTAAACTAGTCCTAGGGTTCAAGTACCTATCATACTATTCTACGTTCCATTCCATTTCTACCCTTCTACAAATCACAATATAAATCACACAAAGGATAGGGGTACTTACCTGGTGGACTGCGGGTCAGAGACTTAGGTGTCATGCCAGAAAAACCTGCTTATCTTCAAAAACTCATTTGGGCTCGATTTGAAAACGTTTTGGGCCTTAAACCCCAGGCCGAGGGTTTAAAACCTGGCTCTGATACCAAACTGAAACACCCCAAACCCGGCCCACGAGCTTTGACCAGATTTGGTATGTTCCTCAAGTAAACCGGTTCCAAATTCTTTTGTTACTTAGAGAAAAACTTGTGTGATTTTAAAAAAATATTGTTTGGGTTGGGCTTGTGTTGAAAACAAACTGGATTTTTATATTAGAAAACCCTTTTTTTAATTTTATGTAATAAACATATCGAGTATATTTTAGTATAAAATACTTAGTCTTTAACTTAATCAAAATTTGTAACACAATAAAACAACAAGTAGAAATAAAAATCGTTCATCATGGCCTTATGGCCTTATTACATCAAATAGTTTCCAAAATATTTCAAAGTACTAAAATAAATTCAAGAGTCCATAAAAACATAAACTTCATGTTGAGCATGGCCACCACAAGTACTGCCGTCCCGGTCCATCACTGTTCATCACCTGAAAAATGTTCCCCAACGGTGTGAGTCAACAGACTCAATGTGTACACGACACTAAATCATAATAGAATCAGGCATACAATAGTTACACATTCAAAACATAAAATACAAGTTATGATGCATTCCCAAACCCAAACCTAATTGCCCATCCGCTACACACCCCCGTACCTGCCAGTCACACCGTGGGGACTACTAAGTCGACCCTCCTTCCGCTACACACCAATTTGCGGGCTTAAGGCTCCGCATCTGTGGTTTTAGGAAACCACTTTTCAGATTACTGTGGTCGTAAGTCACCACTTTTTAGATTACTGTGGTCTTAAATCACCACTTTTCACTTCCCCTTTCAATATACAACCAAATGCCCCATTAATATGCATAATATACCATAGTTCAAATTCTTATCATATTCTCATGTTACGAATAACATTTTTCATATTCCTAGTAGAAGTAGGAAACGTACCTGAGTACTTAGTACCATATCATGGTACTTTAGCCATGCTCATATTTCTATTAACATATATTTTAATATATGCAACCATAATTCATATTACAAAAATAGTGTGGAGTACACACATTCTTAATAATACATTTAATTTAAACATAGCCATGAACCTATCAAAACTTAGGGTAGGGTACACACCTGATTTGCTTAACGAATTCCTTGAAATCCCGAAATCTGATCTACTGCCTTAGATCTCAAATTCCTACATTTGATTAATCACTTACTAATTTAATAAAAAGCCATTCGGCCATAAATCCAAATCCTAGTAGGATTAGTATTCTTAAAACTTACCTCGAAATTCTCAAATCCCGAAATCCTTGTATCCCTTTGTCGAAATCCCTATAACTACATGTTAGATCAATTTCTAACATTTATTCACAACAAATAACCCTTAGCCGTATGTTAAATATGACTTACCTTAGATTCTTAAATCCCGAAATTCACCGAATAACTAGGGAACACGCGGCTTATGGTGTACCTTCGGGAAAAGAACTTCTCCTTCCTTGTAGTCAACACTTAGTAAATCCCGAAAGATCTCTTCGGCAACAGATATTAAGGGTATTAGAATCTTAATTTCGACAGCCTTAAAAAGAAATAGAATGAGAATCTAACCTAATCTTACCCTTACTGAAGAATTTGATGGAACTCTTGCTTGAACCCTTAGCAGTATTCGGCTATGGCTTTGATGTGGATAACAATTTCGGCTCTTGAGGCTTAGTGAGAAATCGACTAGGGCTATTGGTATCTTCGGCTTTTGATTGTGTTTGCAATAGAAGAAGAAAAGAAAAGAGAAAAAGAGAATAATGGCAGAGAAAATTCGGCAGAGAGAAGAGGAGAAACTTTAGAGAATTTCGGCAGAGGTTTTCTTGAAGAGAAAATAATGAATGAAGAATAGCCTCACTCTTCCTTTTATAGCCAACATTACTAGCTAGAGTCCTTTACTTGGCCACCACTCTTCTATTTTGATAGCTTTATCCCTTGATTTATCACTTTAATAAAACTTAATCCAATAATTATCTCTTATCTCTTAATAAAAATAATACTAATAATAATCCTCTTTTATCTCTTCCTTATCTATCAAAATAAAAGAAATAAATCCATATTTATCCATCTATTATCTCTTCAAAAAAATAATCCAATTTAAATCCCTTATTTATCCCATTAATTGCCGAAATTTAAAGGGAATAAAACTCCCTTTTTCTAGAAGCCTTGCCGTCCACTCCTCTGCTTCTGGAAGCAAAAATAAAACTCCTTTTATTTGCTTCCCAAGTGACTCGAACCTAGGCCCAACACCTTGCATGTGGCACCATTTCCAGAGGCCCTAAGTGGCATCTCCAGGCCACTTTTCCAAGCCTGTTTGTGTGTCAAATTTCACAAACTTTTTCTTTTAAGGCCACCTTGCCTTAATTTCCTCTTTTAAACTTTAAAACTCGACATTTCTAAGTCATTTCTAAGTTTCCAAAAATTTTCGTTCGGCTCTGTAAACTTGACATTTCCTTACATTTCCAAGTTTCCAGAAATGTTCACTTTCCTCTTTTGAATCATTTCCAAATCATTTCCTTACATTTCCTAGTTTCCAAAAATGTTCACTTTCCATTTTTTTAAACTTAACATTTCTATACATTTTCAGGTTTCCAAAAATGTTCATTTCCAAATCATTTCCATTCATTTCCGGGTTTGTAGAAATGTTCGAAACTTATTCCTAGTACATAAAACATGTCACTTCGTACAATTAAACCGAAAATGCATAGGCCCTTTCCAGGATGTTACAACGGGATTTGGCGAAAAGCTAAAATTGCTTGTTGTTGAGAAATAAGAGAAATAAGAGAAAATGATGCAAAAAATTGTAGAGAAAGGAAATAAGGGTGTTATAAACTTGGAAATCAACATTTTGCACTAAAATAGTTCTGGACAGCAGCAGTAGTCTAAGTTTGAAAAGTCATCAAAAATAGTGGGAATTGAGTTAGAGGTTGAATAAAATATGAAACAGTGTAAGCAATAGAATTGTAAATCATGAGATATAATAAATTTTGTGAGACAAGGTCAGAATGATTTTGGGTTCCCATGTTCTGACTTAGGAAAATCATAAAAAATTGTAAAAAAATAATTAGGGGCTTAAATTTATATTTTTAAATCCTTAATGAGTCTATTTTCAAGAGAAACAAACAAAAACATCATCTAAATTTCGTACTAAGAGATAAATAACTTTTAGTAAGGAAAGGATGAAGCTGTCAAATAGCAGAATAAGGATAACTTTAAATATTTTACTTTGCTTATTTGATAAACTATAAATTCTGAAAATTTTATGGTAGAATGGTATTTGAGTCTAGTTTCAAAAACATCAAGCGGATCTTAATTTGAAATTCTGTAGCTCAAGATATAAATAATTTAGTGATAATGACTCAAGTAGACA
Organism: Gossypium australe; assembly: GCA_005393395.2. Classification (NCBI taxonomy): domain Eukaryota; kingdom Viridiplantae; phylum Streptophyta; class Magnoliopsida; order Malvales; family Malvaceae; genus Gossypium; species Gossypium australe. The sequence goes on from CM016617.1 coordinate 19,617,083, forward strand.
GCTTGAATGAACATATAAATAGTGAAAACATATATGAGTATTGAGCTAGCATGGGTCACTTTAAAAATGGATCACACGGCCAAGGCCAATTTGGGCAGAGTGGGCTACATGGTCAGATCACATGGGCGTGTGGGCCCATTTTTACCGAAATGTTTTTAAGGTTGAACGGGTCACCCAAGTCGGCTGTGAACCTACTGTAGGGTCGGTAAGCTCTACTTAGACCTCTAAATGTGTGAAATTGACTGAATAATATCTGTACTAGGCATGTTAATATTTGAACTAAATATATGTACTGAAATTGCATAATAGCATGTCATCCATTGTGTGTTGCATTGCATTGGGTTGGGGGTTGTTATTCGGAGGAAGTTTACTGAATGGCTTTAAGCCTAATTTACTGGCAGCTCAGCTGCAAACTACTGTATTATGCCGCATTTGGTACTACTTGGAGTGTAGGGATGGGTGGGTTGATTATATCCCCATATGGAGTGTAGAGTTGGATGGAGATGGTGTGTAGAGGCTGGTTGGATATGATTTTGCTACTGCATAACTGTTACTGCTACTGATACTGTGATGGGCTAAGGCCCTACTGCATTTTTGACACTGTACTAAGATGGGCTAAGGCCCAAACTGTCACTGATACTGAAAGGGGCTTAGTCCCAAGACTGTTCAACTGTGCACTGTGAATACTGATTGTTTGTTTGTTTTTGCGAGATTACACACTGAGTTTACGTAAACTCACCCTTTTTGTTTAATGTGCACAGGTAATACCTAGACTTAGACGAATCAGTGCGACGGAGGATCCAGCAGTGACCACAGTAATTTTTGGACTTCATGGTTTTCAATTTACCATTTATGATTTGATTATTATTAATTATTTGGGTTGTAATTTAAGGACCCTCTGGGACTTTGGTTTTAAATTTGGGTTTTAATTTATTTATTTTACTTTATGGATTTATATCTGTTGGTCGTAGGAAATTCGGTTTTCAAAAAGTTAAAGTAATTTCTACATGCATGATCACCTAGACTGTTTTATTAAAGCTTCCGCAACGAGGGATGTTTCAAAACAAATGTTTTAAATGAATAAAGACGACTTCCTAAGTTCTAACAAAGGTTTACTAAAGATAATAACATGGAATGTTTTCATCGTAACAACGAGGTTTCAAAAACACTATCGTGTGACATTGCCAGATACAGCCATAACGTCTAGGCCGGGTTTGGGGTGTTACAACTCAGTAATGAGCACACGAGAAAAGACACGAGCGTGTGTCTCAGCCGTGTGGATGGCACGGCCTCGAACACGAGCGTGTGCCCTCGCCGTGTGAATTCTACACCAATTTTATGAAGAATGATGAAAATATAATCGATCGCACGGCCTAAGCACACAGGCGTGTGACTTGGCTGTGTGACCTCAATTTGATGATGACCTCATAAACAGAAAGCTCCCTAATTTGAACACGGCTTGAAGCACGTGCGTGTCATAGGGTCACACAGGCGTGTCCAGAACCCACACGGGCTTGTGACCCCTTTTTCATGATTTTTTTTTCTAATTTTCCCAAAAGTTTCCAAAGTTCTCGTTTTAGTCCCGAACCACTTTCGATGCATGTTTGGGCCTCGTAGGCTCGTTTTAGGGATGATATGAATGTTTTTGAAAAGTTTTAAATTTTGAGTGGAAATTCATGTCTCGATTTTAAATGTTTGCTTGTGAATAAGTCTGGTAATGCCTCGTACCCTATTCCAGCGTCGGATACAGGTAAGGGGTGTTACAACCAAAATAGCCGATAGATAGTGTGATGAAATCTCCGCCATCTTCCAAATCGAACGAGCTTCTGATATCTAAGCACAAAAATAAATTAACACAAAGTAAGCATGAAATGCTTAGTAAGTTCGTAATTCAAAAATATAGCTTACTACTTCAATTTATAAGCATAATCCACTTTAGTCAATTCAATATATCTTGGCCTTGGTCTAAACAACATTAATCTCTCAATTTTAATTATCACATAAATTAGCAACCCATCTCAAACAACATAGCATAAGTACGCACTACTTAGTTCATTCACATTTTCAAGCATGTGGATAAGCATTATTTTACCATCTAATAATTCATACTCTTTTCCATGCTTTCATAGCAATTCTAATTGAGACATTTCTGATCTTTCCTTCTATTTATACCAATTTAACCACAACTGAGTTCATCATGTATTCATATGTCATAAATATATATACCATTCAAGTAAATGAATATGATATTCACCAACACATTAATCACAAGGTTAACATAAATTCAATCACATAATTACTCATAATTTTCACTTTCTTAGTTTCAATGATCGTATAGCCTTCCGTACATACTTGTATCAGTACGTATCTATTTCTCACCATTTCACATCTTTAATTTACCCGTCGAACCATTTGGAATAGAAATTGGATATTCGGGCGTCTCGCACCCTAAGTGCCCATATCATGGCCCATAGCTAACTCAATGCATATTGCACCTGAAGTGCCAATATCATGGCCCGAAGCCAAATCAATATAACTCGCAATCGAAGTGCTAATATCATAGCTGATTCTTTGTCAAACATTTTCGTAATGTCAAATTCAATCAACAATACAATTACAAAGCATTTAAAACACAATTATAATAATGCTTATTAACATACGAACTTACTTCGAACTCATACGAAGAAAAACGATCGTTTATTCGATAACTTTTTCTTTTCCTCGATCTAATTCCGTACACCATTTTTCTTGATCTATATAATCAAATTTAACAATCATTATTCTACTCAATTCAATCAAATTTCATATTATGGAAAAATTACCATATTGCCCCTATACTTTTGACCTTTTTACCATTTAGTCCCTAGGCTCGTAAAATAAAAATTCATGAAATTTCACTACACCCAAGCCTAGCCGAATTTTATACATGCTCACAACAGCCCATATATTTCATAATTTTACACATTTATCACACAATTTTCACATTTTTCAATTTAGCCCTTATTTGACAATTTCATAAAAAAATCCTTTAACAAAAGTTGTTTATTTAACAACAAGGACTCATATTCTTCCATTAAACTTCAAAACCCTATTATATACATCAATGGAAAATCTCAAACTATTCAATAGTTTTGCAATTTAATCCCCTAGTTAGCTAGCTTAAGCTACAACGATCCCGAAAACATAAAAATCAATAAAAACGGGATAGTTTTTCACTTACATGCAAGTGAAAAGCTTGGACAAAAATTTCTTCCTCTCCCATGGAGTATTCGGCCAGCACAAGGTGAATGGAAGAAAGATGATAGCTTTAATTTTTGTTTATTTTGTCTTTAATTGGCTAATTACCAAAATACCCTTACCTAATTTTTAAAATTACTCAACTACCAAGCCATGCACATCCTCTAACTCATTTAATGGTCAAATTACCATATAAATACCCCCAATTTAAATTTCTATAGCTATGTAATACCTTTAGCTAATAGAACACAACTTTCGCACTTTAAGCGATTTAGTCCTTTTCATCAAATTGAACATGCAAGCGGTAAAATTTCTTAACAAAATTTTTATACTATAATATTATCATACTATAGAACTCAAAATAATATTAAAATAAAAATTTAACTTTGGATTTGCGGTCCTGAAACCACTGTTCTGATTTTACCGAAAATGAGTTGTTACATGTACTGTCGCCCGCAAATGACTAGTCGAAAGTATGTCTCTTTGACAACCAATGTTAATGGTAAATGGCGCACCCCCTTCAGTACGGAATTGATGCATTCGGCCAAGTTTGACGTCATGTGCCCATATCGTAGACCCCCGTCTACAACCGCATCCACTATTTCAATGGTATATTCGATACATACACTGCACCGTAGGCGTTAATGGTGCTCAAGTTGTTCAAAATTTGATGATATTGATGTTGGATGAGCTTGTAACCTGTCGAGAAATAGCTACCAGTTCGTGCAATGAAATAACTCGGTATGAATATTCGATATGCAGTGAATACATAGTTTGAACTACAAACCCATGTCAATGACTGGATCTCGCTTAGTTGCCAAATGATATTTTTTGTGGTAGTTGGATCCCATATGTCATATACAGTACTGATGGTGAGTGCGATCCCAAAAGGATCCATGATGATCAATCTCCGAGAGAATTTTGAGTCCCCTATTCAATATGACATATGTCAGGTTATGAGCAAACACAACGGCGCAATTTGCTCACGAAGAAATCCTTATCATCTATCATTTCTTCGGGAGTTATTGTGAACACGATAGGCAGAATCTTTTGATTACAGTCCGGAGCAATGGCAAGTAATAGGTGCTACTGATACCTTCCATATAGCCAGGTGCTGCCAACTTGGATCATAGGCTTACAGTGTTGAAATGCATCTCTGCATTGCTCAAAGGTCCAAAAAAACCTGTAACAGCCCAATTTTGGGGCTAGTCGGAATAATGGTTTCGGGACCACTAATCCGAGGCTGAATAAAATTATTTTCATAATATTTTATGAATTATAGCATGATAGTAAGGTTGCATAGAAATTTTGGTGCTTTAATTTTAGCAATTATATGCTTAATTGTGAAAAAGGACTAAATCACATTAAATGCGAAAGTATTGTTTTATAAGCAAAAGGTGTCTAATATCTATAGATTTTAATTAGAGGTCCCTAATATGCAAATAGACCTTTCTAAAGTTAATATCTGGTCATAGGGGACAAAGAATTAAATTTTCAAAGCATTAGGTGAAATTTTGGTGGTAACTTGTTTAGTAAAATAATAAAATAAGGAGAAGAAAAGATATCATCTTTTCCCCTTCTTCTCACCACCAAAATTTCCAAAGAAAAACACCATGGGAGCTTGAAAATTTTCAGCAACTTCTTATCTCTACAAGTAAGTGATCTTAGTGGTTTTTATTGAGAATTTTTGTACTTTTGAAGTCCCCAAAGCTTAAGTTAGCTAATGAGGGGACTAATTTGCAATATGGTTGAAAGTCTAGAGACTTGCCATGAGAGAGTTTATGTTTTTTGCTGAGTTTTTATGGAAGAAAATGAATGATAGTGAGTTAAGAAATAACTTTTGTGAAAGGTGTTAGCATGAAAACACCTAAATAGGACTTGAATGCAAAGGTTGAAAATGTGTAATAAATGCATGAAATAATTGGAATTAGTAAGAGTAATAAATGTTTAGATAGGCTTGTTTAATGAGAAAATGTGATGAAAAATGATTTACGAGCCTAGGGATAAAATCGTAATTTTGCCAAAGTACAAGGGCAAAATGGTCATTTTTGCCTAAGTAGAGATTATGATGTATTATGATCATGAAATGATTGAATGAATGAAATTTTGTTGTTATAGATCAAGAAGAGTGCGGAATTAACCTTGACCGGGAAAAAGGCAAGGTTTCGGATTAAACCGCAAATTAATGCATTTTGTACCGAGGTAAGTTTATATGTAAATGATGTATCTTAAATACACATGTTACTGTTTATTGGGGTATTGTGTGATTGAGGTCATTTATGATTTAAATGGATTGGATTTGTTAGAATATGAATGTTGAAATAGATATGTAAGTGTAGAATATTATCCGTAATAAATTATCGTGGGCTGTGTGCGATACCACCTTAATTATTCTTGTTTGTGGGCTATGTGTGATACCACATTAATATCTATTCATGATGGGTTGTGTGCGATACCATTGTTTATGTTATCAATTGGTGGGCTATGTGTGATACCACCGTAAATATTCTTGTTAGTGGGCTATGTGCGTTACCACCCTGTTTAAGACAAATGGTGGGCTAAGTGCGAAACCACCGAGTGTTTGATATTTCTAAGAGTGGCTTATCGTGAAATTGTGTTGTGTTGTTTCATGTGGTCTTGTGGTGATAAGTGCAGGGATTTATGTTAAATAATAAGAGCATTTGGTTGTGATATGGTTAGAATGTGGTAAGAAAGAATGAGTAAGCATGATCTTGGATTGTTGGATGCTTTTACTTATTGTGAAATGCTATTTATTGATTAGCACATGTTATGATATTTATTGTTTACATGTAAACTTACTAAGCTTTAAAGCTTACTCCCTTTCTCTTTCCCTTGTTTTATAGAGTCAAAGAACCGAGTCGGGATACGAAGATAATCGGAAGATCACCCATACTATCAGCTCATCTTGGTATATTTTTGAATTAGCATTTTGAGTATGGCATATATAGGGGCTAGACTAGGTGAAATGTTTGTTATTTTGGCCAAGTGTGTATTGGCTCATTATAGATGAATTCTTTTGTACATGGCCATAGTTAATGGCTCAATACTATTAATCAATGAAAAGATGAGGTTATTCATGATTGTGTATGGCATATGATTGGGTTGTTTGGTTATGAATTATGCTGGAATGAATTAGGGTGATGAAAGAGCTTGGCAAATAGCCTTGTTCTTGTCCACACGGGTAGGCACACGGGCGTGTGTCTAGGCCGTGTATGACACACAGCTAGTCCCACAGGTGTGTGACCAGGCCGTGTGTCCCCTGCATGTTAGTTTTACAAGTCAGTAAGCTTTGTAGTAAACACACACGCAAAGACACGACCGTATGTCTCAGCCGTGTGGGAGACACGGCGAAAGACATGGGCATGTACCCAGGCCATGTGAAGTCTGCACCTTGAAATTGAAATTTAATTTGACACACGGTCTAAGGACTTGGGCGTGTGCCCTGGCCATGTGACCATAGTGAGGTGATGACGTCATAAACAGAATGCCAAGGTTTTGGCACACGGGCTAAGACACGGGCGTGTCGAGGCCGTGTGAGAGACACGGGCCAAGGACACTGGCGTGTGTCCGGCCGTGTGGAATAAGTCAGTGTCGACCACACGGCATACCCACACAGGCGTGTCCCATTTCACACGGGCGTGTGGCTCCTATTTAGGTAAAATTTTTCTAAGTGTGTAAAATTTTTTGAATTATCTCCGAAACCTTCCGTAAGAACGTTTAGGGCCTCGTAGGCCCATTATAAGGATGTTAGAGGTGTGTATAGAAAGGTTTTAATTTGGAATGAAATTTGATGGTCCAAAGTTATATGACCATGTGTGTTAAGTACGGTAACGCCTCGTATCCAGTTCTGGCGTAGAATATGGGTAAGGGGTGTTACATTTAGTGGCATCAGAGCTATGGTTTAGTCGGTTCTCGAACTACCGTAACGTGTGTTAGAGTCTAGCTATACATGCCATAAGCGTATATTGATAGTGTGGTGGCTTCTAACAATTCTAAACTTTGTTTTTATATAGTAATGGATCCCGATAGAGCGGCCGCTGATGACGCAGCTAGTAACATGCCGGCTCCCGCGCATGGGACTGCACCTTAGGAGTGGACTCGAGACTATGGGTTGAGAAGAAGAGGCCTAGAAAGCCTTTCTCCAAATGATGAGTAACTGGTACACAGAGTATGTACGAGCAAACCTTAATGCTCAACCTCCTCCACCCCTCCTATACCATATCCAGTTCCTGTGGCTCCTCAAGGTATGGATGTAGTGAGAATAACCAAGCCCCCGGTAGATAAGATTCGGAAGCATTGGGCTGAGGAATTCAGAGCCAATATAGACGATGACCCTGAGAGGGCGGAGTTCTAGCTTGGGAACTCAATGAGAGTGTTTGATGAACTCTCCTGCACACCTAAAGAGAGCTTAAAATGCGCCGTGTCCTTGCTGAGGGACTCGGTATACCATTGGTGGAAAACATTAACGTCGGTGGTTCCAAGGGAGAGAGTGACGTGGGACTTCTTTTTGGAGGAGTTCCGAAAGAAGTATATAAGCCAACAATTTGTGGACCAAAAACAGAAAGAATTCCTTGAATTGAAGCAAGGAAGAATGACTGTGGCAGAATATGAGTGTGTGTCTACAGAAGCTATCTTGTGCAAGAGGTTTGAAGATGGGCTGAATGAGGAAATTTGGCTGCTAGTTGGGATTTTGGAGTTAAAAGAGTTTGTGGTGTTGGTTGATCGAGCATGTAAGGCCGAAGAACTAAATAAGGAAAAGAGGAAAGCCATGAGAGAAAAAGGCCCATGAGTAAATCATACCAAGCTCAACCGAAGAAGTCCAATGAAATGAATCCCCGAACAACAGCGTCAGTTGGACATTCACATCAAGATCTAGGTAGCACATACTCGGGCTCGAGAATTCAAGCCACTTCGATGGCAAGTGTGGGAAATCTGAAGTCTAAACCGGAGTGTCCAAATTGTGGTAGGCAGCACACTGGAGAGTGTTGGGAAAGCAATAGAAATTGCTATAAGTGTGGTTCCCTTGATTATTTTTTTCAAAATTGTCCTGAGAGGGATGACAAGGAAAAGAAGCAAGAAGTGAGGTCAAGTAATGTATCTTCAAGGGGTAGACTACAAAAGAATCTAGGAGGAGGAACTAGTAGTAGGGGTGCGTCTCGAGATTTTGCTGTGAGACTAGAGGGTCGAGCACCTGCAAGGACTTATGACATTCGCGCTTGCGAAGAGGCATCATCTCCAGATGTGATAACGAGTAGTTTTTTCTTCATGACACTTCTGTTATTGCTTTGATTGATCCAGGGTCTACCCATTCATACATTTGCTTGAAATTGGCATCTAGTATGAGCATGATTGTTGAGTCTATGAAATTTGTATTAAAAGTGTCAAACCTGTTAGGCAAACATGTGCTAGTTGACAAAGTGTGTAGGAATTGTCCTTTGACAGCTAGAGGTTATTATTTTCCGGCAAACCTTATGTTGTTGCCGTTTGATGAGTTTGATTTGATTCTTGGCATGGATTGGTTGACTGCCCATAATGTTTTAGTGAATTGTGGTAGCAAGTTTATTGAATTGAAATGTGAAAATGGGGATGTCATTCGAGTTGATTTAGGTAGATCAGATAATCTGCCAGTGGTAATTTCAACTATGGTAGCCGAGAAATATTTGAGGAAAGGATACGAATCTTATCTCAGTTTTGTGCTGAATACTCAAGAGTTAGAAGTAAAGATTGAATCAGTGCCGATGGTATGCGAATATCCAGATGTGTTTCCAGAGGAATTAGCTGGATAGCCTCCAGTTAGAGAGGTTGAGTTTGGGATTGAGCTAGTTCCGAGAATGGCACCTATCTCGGTTGCTCCGTATAGGAATGGCACCATTGGAGTTGAAAGAACTAAAGTTTCAGTTGCAAGAGTTAATGGAGAAGGGCTTTGCAAGGCTGAGCTATTCAATGTGAGGTACTCTGGCACTTTTTGTGAAAAAGAAAGATGGGGTCGATGAGATTGTGTATAGACTACAGACAGCTCAACAAGGTAGCAGTGAAGAACAAGTATCCCTTGCCAAGGATAGATGACTTGTTTGACCAATTGAAGGGAGCTACATTGTTCTCCAAGATAGATCTAAGGTCTGGTTATTATCAGTTGAGGGTTAAGGAGCAAGATGTGTCGAAAACAACATTTTGTATGAGGTATGGTCATTATGAGTTTCTTGTCATGCCATTTGGTTTAACGAATGCCCTTACGATTTTTATGGATTTAATGAACCGTGTCTTCCGACCGTATTTGGAAAAGTCTGTAGTTGTCTTCATCGATGATATACTGATTTATTCTCGGGATGAGAGTGATCATCCAGAGCACCTGAGAATCATTTTGCAGGCTTTAAGAGACAAGCAGTTATATGCTAAGTTTAGCAAGAGTGATTTTTGGCTCCGAGAGGTCAGATTCCTAGGACACGTTGTATCGGGTGATGGTATTAGAGTTGATCTGAGTAAGATCTCAGCTATTGTGGAGTGGAAACCGCCAAGAAATGTGTCGAAAGCAGAAACGTTTTGGGTTTAGCGGGGTACTACAGACGATTCATAAAAGGGTTTTCCATGATTGCTACCCCAATGACGAAACTATTGCATAAGGATGTCAAGTTTGAGTAGAATGAGAAATGCCAATAGAGCTTCGAGAGATTGAAAACATTGTTGACTGAGGCACCAATTTTGGTACAACCGGAGTCGGGAAAAGAATTTATAGTCTATAGTGATGCATCATTAAACGGTCTTGGTTGTGTGTTGATACAAGAGGGTAAGGTGGTAGCTTACGCCTTGAGACAACTAAAACCGCATGAGAAGAATTATCCGACTTATGATTTGAAGTTGGCTGTGATCTTTTTCGCTTTGAAGATCTGGCGCCATTATTTATATGGTGAGAAGTATCGAATATTCACTGATCATAAGAGTTTGAAGTACTTAATGAACCAAAAGGATTTGAATTTGCGACAACGACGGTGGCTTGAATTATTAAAGGACTATGAGCTAGTAATTGATTATCATCCAGGGAAAGCAAATGTAGTGGCGAATGCCTTAAGTAGAAAGTCTCTGTATGCTTTGAGGGCCATGAGTACGAGTTTAGCGTTGTTTGATGATGGTGCTATATTAGCTGTGCTGAAGGCTAGACCAGTATTTATTCAAAAGATATGTGAAGCTCAAAAGAAAGATAAAGATATGCAAACTAAGAGAGCTAAGTGTGAATCGGGAAATGATTCTAATTTTTGATTGAGTTCGGATGGTTGTTTGATGTTTCACGACAGGATTTGTGTACCGAAAGATGATGAGTTGATCTGGAAAATTTTACATAAAGCACACGGTGGTTATTTGTCAATGCATCCCGATAGCACGAAAATGTACAATGATTTGAAGAGATTTTATTGGTGGCCGGGTATGAAAAGAGACATCTCTGAGTTCGTGACGAGATGTTTGATCTGTCAACAAGTGAAAGCCGAGCATCAGGTACTATCGGGATTACTTCAGCAGGTGATGGTTCCCAAGTGGAAGTGGGATCGGATCACCATGGATTTTGTAACGGGGTTGCCTATGACTCCGAGAAAGAAAGATGCTGTGTGGGTTATTGTGGATAGACTAACGAAGTCAGCTCACTTTATACCGTGCGTGTTGATTATGCTCTTGATAAGTTGGTCGAGTTGTATATTGCTGAGGTGGTGAGATTACATGGGGTGCCTGTATCTATTACCTCGGATAGAGATCCGAGATTTACTTCGAGGTTTTGGAAGAAGTTGCAGGAAGCCTTAGGTACAAGGTTGAATTTTAGTACTGCGTTCCATCCGCAAACTGACGGCCAATCTGAAAGAGTGATTCAAGTCCGTGAGGATATGCTCCGATGTTGTGTGTTAGAGTTTGGAGGTAGTTGGGAAAGATATCTACTTTTGGTCGAGTTTGCTTACAACAACAGTTATCAGTCAAGTATACTGTAACAGCTCGATTTTGACCCTAATCAGAATAGTGGTTTCGGGACCACAAATCAGAGTCCGAAAAATATTTTAAAATTATTATTAGTGTTTATCATGTGTGAATTTGTTTGTGTTAAATTTTCGTGTTTTAATTTCATCGTTTAAGTGTCCGATTAAAAAAAAGACTTGATTGCGTAAAATGTGAAGTTTGCTAATTAACGTGTAAGTGCTAATTTGCTAATGTCATTATAATGCAAAATCCTTAAAAGGCAATTAGCCTATTATTATTGATAGTGGACGGTTATGGTCAATAATGACCTTGAAAACTATGTTTTATAATTTTATTATTAAAGGTTAAAATAGTAAAATGAACATTTTGTTAATATATACAAAACATTAAAGAATAAAACCATGTTTTCATCTTTTTGGCTATCGAAACAAGGATAGAAAAACTTAGGTTGAAATCTTGAATATTCGGTCATGGTGGTAGCTTGATTCAAGGTTAGTTTTTGTTCGGTTTTTGATAATTTCTACGTTTTTGAGACCGTTGCTTTGAATACTTCAAAACCCATGCTTGAATTTTTTATTTTAATGAATATTTTGAGTTGAGCCATTGATGATAGCTTGTTGTTTGTGTTGTTTGATGATGAAATATGAAATATATGTGTTATTTTAACATGTTTTGTCTTTGAATTTTTGATGAATTTGAGTAATTTAGACTTAATTGAGAAAATAAATTTTTAAGGGACTAAAATGTGAAATAAATGAAATGTATGGACTTGTATGAACATAGGTAATATTCGACCAAGCATGGGTAATGTGAAATTTTGTGTATTTTGTGTTTTATGCAATAGGGACTAAATTGTAAAAAGTGTGAAATGTCAGGGGCAAAATGGTAATTTTCCCATTTATATGTTTTTAAACTAAATTGAATAGAATGGTGTTTAAAAAAAAAGCTTAATTTGAATATTTTTAGATCAGGAACCAAAGAAATCGAATTTGGACCAGGGAAAAATGAAAGTAGTCGATTAGTCAATTTCACCAACCGTCGACGTCCGAGGTAAGTCAATAAGCATTTAAATGTTACTATAATTATGAATATATATTGCTATGTGATAACTTGAATTATTTGATTAAAATTATGCCTTAGCCAAATGTGAAATTGAGAATTGACTATGTTCCGAGTTTGATTCGATCGAGATCCGATGTTCGAAAGCCCTGTACGAACCCTAGGAGTAGTTAGGATACATATGTCATGACATAGGATATCCGATATGTGTTTTCATGTAAGACCACATCTGGGACGTTGGTATCGACTTGTGTTTACGTGTAAGACCATGTCTGGGACATTGGCATCGTATTTGATTCGCTTAAGACCCTGTCTGGGACAGTGGCATGGATATGTGATTACATGTAAGACCACATCTGGGACGTTGGTATTGTACGAGCTTCCTACTATCCGCGTATCCTTTTTAATTCCGAAGGGTTCAACGGGCATTGTTAAGAGAAGATTCACTGTGAAAATCGAATTAAAAGGGCTCAGGTATGTATTTAAACTGTGTTATGAAATAAGGTAAGTTGATTGTTTATTTGATCAAATAAATGCTAAAGTATTAAATATAATCCATGCATAAGCATACTATTTATGTATATTCGGCCAAATGTGTTTTATGTGATCTTAACAATGAAAATGATATATGTTTAGGTGAATTTGTACAAATAGCATAAGATATGAGTATACAAGATTTAAACGATAAGCTTATATTTGTGGATATGTATATTTTGTATTGTTAACTTGATGTTAAATATGTAATAGTTGGTATTTAGTTTGCTTATGACTTACTAAGCTTAAATAGCTTACTCTGTGTATTTTTGTCTATCTTTGTTTTATAGATTTTGGATTCAAGTTACGAGCTCGGGGATCGTCAGGATCATCACCACACTATCAAACTCAACTTTGGTACTTTTGAAAGTGTATATAGCTAACTATGGCATGTATAGGCTAGTTGTTTTGGAGTATGTTTGAAATATGTGGATAGCCGTGTGATATGGCTAGTTAAATGGATTGTGTAATGAGTATGAGTCATGCTATATAATGTTTGGTTTTGGTATGATTTCATAGTTATGAAATGGTCAAGATTATGGTAAGCATATTGATGCAATATGAGTGTATATGTTTGATAAATGAAATGGTTATATGTTTGTGAAATTGTGGATGAATCATGCTTGGTTTTACATGTGATTTAGTTGTACTATTTGGCATACAAGTTGGCATGTTTAGAAATGTAATTGAATGGGATGATAGGTTGAACATTTTACATGATTTTGTTGACAAATGTGTATGTGATGTTGCTTTTTGAACTTGTAGGAATGACCCTAGTGTGGGTGGCATTTTGGCGTTGAAAATGGCCTATAAATGCGCACACAGTTGAGCACACGGGCTTGTGGCTTGACCATGTCCCTCGTGGCTGTAATTCAAGGCAAGTCAGGTTCGACCACGGGCTAGACACACGGGCGTGTGACTGGCCGTGTGGTGCAAGTCAGTAGCGACCACGAGTGAGGCACACGGGCGTGTCCATGGTCGTGTGGACTTGTCAGTATGTATGTCCTGTTTTGACACGACTTAGACATACGGGCATGTCTGAGGCTGTTGGAGGCACACGGCCTGCCCATACAGGCGTGTGACCTCTGTAACTTAGAAAAAATTTTAAATTTCTGAGAATTTTTGTATGTGTTCGATTTAGTCCCGGCCTTATTCTAGAGCATGCTTAAGGTCTCGTTGACCTATTTAAGGGACGCTTTGATTTCATTGGATGAATTATATTATGAAATGTCCGTTTGTCGGGTAATGCCTCTTAACCCTAATCCAATGACGGATACGGGTTAGGGGTGTTACATATAGGAATGGCATCGTACGAGGCTTTATATAGTCACACTATCGGCTCTTTTAGGTATTTTGTAAAGTTTGAATTTGAACTTATGGCATGTACAGTCTATTTTAAATGTTTAATTTTGGGTCATGTATATATATATATATATATATATATAAAACCATGGGAAAATGGCTTGATCATTATGTTTAAGTTTGGTTTTTATATGTTCTTGATTAAATGTTTGATATGTTTGGTTTTGGTGATTTTGGTTATGAAATATACATGTGTGATGTGCTTGGCATTAATTGTATTTTCTGTTTGATATATTAGTTGAGTAATATATATGTTATAAGTGTAAAATGTGTTTGAAATATGCTTAAGGTTTAAGTAAGATTAAGTAAAGCTCATGATGGTTTATTTTGTAACGCCCCGAATTTTTGGGCCTAGTAGAATTGGGCCTTGGGCTTGGGAGTGTTTAAAATTTTTTAGAACAAGAGAACGACACTAATGCAAGTTGGACCTATTAGGTGAGTGATTTTGGAAGGTTAGGGGGCTTCTGTGAAGTTCCAGGTTCAAACTTGGGCTTTAGGAAAAATATTTGGTTTTAGGTGAATAAAACCCTGGGAGTTAGTAAGTAAGCTTTCAGAATAAAATGTGGAGAAAAATGACACAAAAGGAGTTGTGGTCTAGTGGCAAATGGCGCCACATGGGAGACAAGGAAGTGACGCCTTAGAGGAAGCAAGGGGTCCAAGGTTCAAGTCTTGGCACTTGCATTTCATTTTGATTTCTTTTTAAATGAACTTAGACTTTGGCCCATAGGTTTATATTTAGTTGCGCATGTTTTAAGACACAAAAGGAGCTTGTGTTGTGGTGGCATGTAGCGTCTGGAGCATAGGAGAGGGCAAGGGTTCGAATCCCATTGCAAGCAAAAAGGGATATTTATTTTGCTAAGTTGGGACGGCAAGTGGTTGTGATGGATTTAAACTCTGCTGAAGGAGGGATCCCACATCGGGAAGCTAGCATGAGGGAAGGTGAGAAGCTGGCTTTAAATAGAGTAATCTATGAGGAGAGTAAGCATACCTTGGTTGGAGTTTGGGCATAGGAGTGTTCGGAGCGCGGATCAACTCCAGATTCCTATCAGGTGTGTATTTTGCACTACTCTAGTTGTAGAGCGGCAAATGCCAAAATGCCGGTCACACGGCGATGGTAGCCACACGAGGCCATCATGAGTGTTCTTGTGGGTTTAGGCTGTTTGGGCCTCGATGGGCCTCGATGGGCCATATGGGGCCAATGGGCCCGTGGGCCCATATGAATAAATTGTATGATTGTGTAGTAGATATTGAACTGGTCTATGTGAATCTCATATCTATGTCTAGATTTGGGCTAAATGGGCCACACGAGCGTGTGGGTCCATTTGGGCCGAGAATGGGCCCTAGGCCCATTCGCATCGTTATCTCTGTTTAGAATACCCTTGGTTTAAAATTACTGAAATACCCTTGGTTTACAAATTACTAAAATACCCTTGGTTTACAAAATTAATGAAATACCTTCGGATTGCAAAATTACTGAAATACCCCTGATTTGTGAAATTATCGAAATACCCTTAGATTGCAAAATTATCGAATACCCTAATTTGTGAAATTACTGAAATACCCCTGATTTGTAAAATTACCAAAATACCCCTAGTTTATAGAATTACCGAAATACCCCCAGTTTACAAAATTATCGAAATACCCCAATTTGTGAAATTATTGAAATACCCCCGATTTGCAAAATTACTAAAATACCCTCAATTTGCAAAATTACCTAAATACCCTCTATGGGTAAAGTTACCGAAATACCCTTTATGGGTAAAGTTACCGAAATACCTTCGATGACTAAAATTATCTAGATGCCCTTACGAGGCGAAATGATCGTTTTACCCTTAACCGATTAAATGACCATTGTACCCTCGTGGTAGTACTAGTGTTCTATGTGTTAATTGCATGATTGATTATGTTTGAGATGCACTACATACATGGATTAGTTATGAGTAGAATTACCAAATTACCCCTGCAGGGTAGGATTACCGAAATACCCTTATAGGGTAAAATGGCTATTTTGCCCCTGAGGGTAAAAGACTGATTTTGTGCCATGACTTGACTGTGATCGTATGACTGTGTTTTAACTAACTTGACTGTGGTCGTGTGACTGATATGTTTGTAATATATGTTTTAAATGACTGGTACTGAGTATGGTCATTCTGCATACACCTGTGATGATTGAGCATACATACACGACATATTGCATGGGGTTGGGACAAATTTACGGAGGAAGTGTACGGCTCATTGCCGTTCTGTACAAGGCTTTCAGCCTTTCTGTGATAAATATGGCTCTGTGACATCTTGATTATGGCTTTGTGCCAACCGTATTTACCCGTGGCTATGTGCCTAACATATATATTGATGACTCTGTGTCGATCATAGTCGATGATGGCGATGTGCCAAACTTATTACAGTCACCAATAGCTTTGTGGCATCCTGATTATGGTTTATAACCATTCTGTTTACGTCTTTTAGCCGTTCTGTTAACCGGCAGTGATGCTGCTGTAAGAGTATGCCCAAAGATCAATCATGAGATGGTTGTAATAACATACTTAATTTACCATGTTTATTAATATAAAGCGTTGTCATTATTATTTCAGTTTTTCTTTCTGTGTGTATAGATAAACTGTTTTATAATAATGTCCTGAGAATAATATGATTATTCTTAAAAGATCCTTAGTCGAGTATTATTGTTGACTAGGACAATAATAATGCATTAAGACTAACATGTAGTTGATTGATGATAAAGAGTTGTCATTGATATGGAGTGTCAAAATCAATGCATGAATATGTGTGTTAGAGAACAACATATTGGATTGACCCGCTATGAGTATGTTTCTTGGATTATTATGTAATTGTCACAACATTACTCATAGTGATTAATATGTATATGATCCTCAGACTTGAGATCATTATTATCCCAGCATCGTGAGTTGTATATTTTGATACAGTCAAACGTACACCGTAACAGGTTGTTCTATAAAGGCTGATGTTAGATATACCACAATCTATGTAGAGGGATATGGTTGATCAATAAAGGATAAGTCCCTCCTACATAATAGGAGCAATATCTTAGGCCACTTGATTGAGTGAGACTAGAAATGCATGGCCATGCTCAAATAAGTTGATATGAGATGTCATACTAATTTGTATATCATAGTCTACTCAAGATATCAAGAAACATGGGATGGATTATGCAAGTGTGACTATCCCATGACTTGTATCCGTTCCAGAGATAAAGGACTTAAGGATTAATGCATGAAAGGTTAATCACGAAATGTTATGTCGAATCATGACTTCTTGTAACTTAGGTAGCAATGATGCATTGCTAGATGCCACTCATTGTCTGTGACAATAGAATCGTTCTAGTATTACTGCTAACGTTGCAAGAACCTACAGGGTCACACCCTATGGTTGAAATGAACGGAATAAAATATAGTTGGTATTGTGCTTGGTTGTCACATAAATTAAATTAATTAAAGAATTAATTTAATTGGGCAATCAAATATTGAACATATTATATGTACAAGGATGTTGTACACATAATGATAACATAATTTTATTAATATATGAATTTGATTCATATATAAATTTAAATAAATATAGTTTACCGGAATCCTTATTATAATTAATGTAATTATAATTTTCAGATATAATTAATGTAATTATAATTTTCGGTTAAAAACTTTATTGTATTTATTTAATCTTGTAATACATTCAAGAGATACCAATTATAAAAGGCCCAATTAAGAGGATACCTATTATAAAAGGCCCAATGAGAAAGGCACCTATTATAAAAGGTATTAAAAGGAGACAAAACCAAATATGAAAACCCTAAGTGATTGCTTGTTAGGTCTAGCAGCCGTCAAGCAAATAAGCCTCCAAAACAGTTTTGGAGATTTCTTCCGTTCATAGTCAAACCGGGTGGATTACGTAGAGGCCAACATCGGAAAAGGTTGAGGCTTGATTCGACAGTAGATCAAAACTCTTGTTGCCAAGGCGTCGTTGTCTACTCAGATTGAAGTTTTGGTAATTTCGAAACCTTTATTTCACCCTGATTCGTTCCTCACACATGGATCCATGATTTGGATCGCCGGATCTAATTTTATTCTGCTGCGCCATGGGGTACCGGCGTTCCAACAGTGGTATCAGAGCCACTTGTGTGATACGAACTCGGGTTTAAATACTTGGGTGATGCAATTGTATGAGATACATGTTTTGATCTTATTATATTTTCGATTGTTTAAATCGTTTAAGCATAATCTGATAATTGTTCCTTTCGGTAATTGATTAAATGTTAATCATGGTGTTGTGGCCTATTCGATTTTATGTTATTACTGTTAACTATTAACAAATCTGTAGCGGCGGTGGTATTTATAGTTTCCAGTAAGTGTTAACTGGCTAGTGGAACAAGGGTTGTTCCGATATGAAACCTCAAGGATTAAAATCCTAAAAACACGATTCTGTTGATAAAAATTTATCAAATCGTGAGGCTTCATTTGACTGGGGTATGCAATTCGCGCCGCCCCCCGGGATAGGGATCTGAGGATGGCTCCGGCCGCGGGCCTTCGGCCCACTTCCTCCGACATCGTCAGACCCCCGCAAAAAAATTTGTTAATAAAAGAAATTTATAAACTTGATGGGCCACAAAAGGTTGAAAGGATATTTTATAATTCACCTTAGCAAAAAAAAAAAAAAAGCATTGAATTATGTATGCTATTTTTGACATGCACGGTGTTTGAAATGCATAGTTATAGCCCAATGACCCATTCGATAAAAGGTTGTATTTTTTTTTTAAAATACGGCCTGCATGTCGTGCCTTGCTACTATTCTCTTGTATTTCTCTTCTCATCTTATTCCCTCGTATGTAAAACGAGTTTCTGCATATTGTAATTTGCAAGAGTTGCTGTGGGCCAAACAAGAAGGAAGGTGGGACAATGATTGTGAATGATAGCTTGTGAAAGGGCTTACACCTTTAGGTTTCCTTTTGGTTTTCCCATTGGCTTGGGTTAAACCACTTTAGTTTATGGGCTATAACTATTGCATTTATTTATTGCTTTATTTATTCATGTATGAGATGCTATGGATGATAATAAACCTTGTTGATAATAAACCCTATTAATTGATGAGATCGATTAGAAGACTAAATGGGCTAAAGTAGACCATAATTGGTGAGATGCAACAACCTTAATAAAATCCCTCTATTAAAATATTAAGTCAACATGGCCTTCCAATTTTGCCCTCGTTAAGGCCTCGATCAATACTATGTAGGTTCTGCCAAAGCGAAGTACTAGTATTTATCTTGGTTAAACGCGAAGAATAAACAAGTGATATTCGCTGGTTAAAAATTGGTTAATGACTTAACTAGGTTACTCTAATAGGATTAGAAACCTAGAGGCAAGTAAATTGGATAAATCATAAGATGATTAGAACAAGAGTTGTTCACCAAATATTAGGAGTTACATATGATGTAATTAGCAAATGTTGCTTACCTAAATAACCATAATCTTAAGAGTAAAGCCAAAGCTGACTTAAGAGGTGGTGAAATATGGATCCTTAACCTACTAGAAATACTTTTGAGAAAGTTTTTCCGAAATTAATATACGAGGGTTATTAATTTTGAAATAAAATAGTGGGAATATCATTTAATAAAGTCTTTTTAATGATTGATATAAAATTGGTAAATTTACTCACATGCATATTTAATTGTTGTAGATATATTATGGCTGCAAACACTAGCACACTCTCATTGCGATCGGTCCTTGAGAAGGACAAATTGAATGGTTTGAATTTTCTTGATTGGTTCCGTAACTTGAGGATTGTCCTTAAACAAGAACGGAAATTATATGTCATTGAACAACCACTTCCTAATGAACCACCCGCTAATGCCTCGAGGACTGATAGAGATGCTTACAAGCAGTATCTCGATGACATGATAGATGTTGGATGTCTTATGCTTGCCACTATGAATCCTTAACTTCAGAAGCAACATGAGGACATGGTTGCTTATGATATGATCGAGCACCTGAAAGAACTTTATCAAGGACAAGCACGGCAAGAGAGGTTTGATATCTCTAAGGCCTTATTCCAATGTAAGTTGGCTGAAGGAAGCCCAGTAGGACCTCATGTCCTTAAGATGATTGGCTATATTGAAAGCCTGTCTAAGCTTGGGTTTCCATTGAGCCAAGAGTTGGCCACTGATGTTATTTTACAATCGTTGACGGATAGCTACAGCCAGTTTGTCCTCAATTTCAATATGAATGAAATTGAAGACTCTACCACAATTGCTCAATATGTTACGAACTGCTGAAGGCAACTTGAAAAAGGTTGGACCCAAGCCCATACTGATGGTCCGTAATAACAAGGGCAAGGGAAAGGCCAAAGTTCAAACAAAGCCCAAGGGCAAAGGTAAGCCCAAATTTGGAAAAGGAAAGGCTGCACTGAAACCTAAATGTGGGGTGTCTAAGGAAGGAAACTGTTTTCATTGTGGTGTGACTGGACATTGGAAATGGAACTGCCCTGCCTATCTTGAAGAAGTCAAGAAGGCTAAAGCAAGCGGAATGTCTGCTTCAGGTATTTATGTTATTGATATTAATTTATCAACTACTACTTCTTGGGTATTAGATACTGGTTGTGGTTCTCATATTTGTACTTCTGTACAGGGACTACAAAGGAGTAGGACTTTGGCTAGAGGAGATGTGGACCTACGAGTTGGAAATGGAGCAAAAGTTGCTGCATTAGCTGTGGGAACATATACTTTATCTTTGCCTAGTGGACTTGATTTATGTTTAGAGGATTGTTATTTTGTGCCCAGTTTGACTAAAAACATTATTTCAATTTCTTGTTTAGACAAAATTGGTTTTGAGATAATTATTAAGAATAATTGTTGTTCATTTTATCTCAATAATGTTTTCTATGGTTCGGCGCAATTGATTAATGACCTCTATATTTTAGATCAAACGAATCTCATTTACAACATAAATACTAAAAGATCTAAAATAAATGACTCAAATCAAACTTATCTTTGGCATTGTCGTTTGGGCCACATAAGTGAGAAACGTATATCCAAACTCCATAGAGATGGTCTCTTGAATTCATTTGTTTTTGAACAATTTGAAGTATGTGAATCTTGCTTATTGGGAAAAATGACTAAATCTCCTTTTTCTGGAAAAGGTGAACGAGCTAGTGATTATTGGGCCTAATACATTCTGATGTATGTGGACCAATAAATACACAGGCCAGAGGTGGATTTCACTACTTCATTACTTTCACTGATGATTTCAGTAGATATGGGTATGTTTATCTCATGCGCCATAAGTCTGAGTCCCTTGAAAAGTTCAAGGAATTTAAAAATGAAGTACAAAATCAACTAGGCAAAACTATCAAGTCACTTCGATCTGATCGAGGTGGAGAGTATTGAGCCTAGAGTTTGATGATCTTTTGAAAGAATGTGGGATTGTCTCACAACTTACTCCTCCTGGACTCCTCAATGGAATGGAGTATCTGAGAGAAGAAACGAACTTTGTTAGACATGGTTCGATCCATGATGAGTCATGCTGATCTACCGACTTCCTTTTGGGGACATGCACTTGAGACTGCTGCCTTCACACTAAATCGTGTTCCATCTAAATCGGTTCAAAAGACGTCATATGAGATGTGGACTGGGAAACGTCCTAGTATGTCCTTTATGAAAATTTGGGGTTGTGAAGCTTATGTTAAACGTCGACGTCTACTAAGCTTGAACCCAAATCTGAAAGGTGTATTTTTGTGGGGTATCCAAAAGAAACCAAAGGATATTATTTTTTTAATCCCACTGAGAACAAAATTTTTGTTGCTCGGACTGGTGTCTTCCTAGAGAAAGAATTTACTTCTAAAAAAGGAAGTGGGAGAAAGATTGAACTTGAAGAAATTCAAGAATCACAAGATACCACTGAACCAGAGATTGAACAAAACCAAATTCCACAAGAAATTAAGGAACAAACAACTGCTATAGAAACACAACCATCGCGCAGATCTTTAAGAGAACGTCGTGCACCTGAGAGATATGGATTTCTCATTACAACGCATGGTGACGTTCTTCTTATAGATCAAGATGAGCCTAGGACTTATCAAGAAGCGGTGACGAGCCCAGACTCTGAGAAATGGCTTGAGGCCATGAGATCTGAGGTGGATTCCATGTATGAAAACCAAGTATGGACTTGATTGACCCACCCGAAGGGGTTAAACCTATAGGGTGCAAATGGGTTTTCAAAAAGAAAATAGACATGGATGGTAATGTACAAACATACAAAGGGCGATTAGTCACTAAAGGTTTTCGCCAAATTCATGGTGTTGACTATGATGAAACCTTTTCTCCTGTAGCTATGTTTAAATCCATCAGGATCTTGCTCGCCATAGCTGCATTTCATGATTATGAAATCTGGCAGATGGACATCAAAACAGCTTTCCTTAACGGGAAACTTGAAGAGGATGTGTATATGACACAACCTGAAGGTTTTGTAAATCCAAAGGATGCTAGAAAGATATGTAAGCTACAAAGATCCATTTATGGATTAAAGCAAGCTTCTCGAAGTTGGAATATTCGTTTTAACGATGCAATCAAAGAGTTTGGTTTTATCAAAAATGAAGATGAACCATGTGTTTACAAGAAAGTTAGTGGGAGCACTATCACATTCTTGGTACTATATGTGGATGACATACTTATCATGGGAAATGACATACCTACCTTGCAGTCTATTAAGACTTGGTTAAGAAGTTGTTTTTCTATGAAGGACTTGGGCGAAGCCACTTATATCTTAGGAGTCAAGATCTATAGAGATAGATCAAGACGACTACTAGGTCTAAGCCAAAGTACATACATAGATAAAGTACTGAAAAGGTTCAGTATGGAAGAATCTAAAAGAGGATTCCTACCTATGAGACATGGTATTTCACTCTCGAAGGAAATGTGTCCTTCAACTCCACAAGAGAGAGAACGTATGAGTAAAATTCCATGCTTCCGCTATTGGATCTATCATGTATGCTATGTTATGTACCCGTCCAGATGTCTCGTATGCCTTAAGTATGACGAGCAGGTATCAAGTAGATCCCGGTGAAGGTCACTGGACCACAGTCAAGAGTATCCTTAAGTACTTAAGAAGAACTAAGGATACGTTCCTATTATATGGAGGTGAGGAAGAGTTAAGTGTAAAAGGTTACACTGATGCCAGCTTCCAAACCGACAAGGATGATTCTCGATCGCAATCAGGTTTTGTGTTTTGCCTTAATGGTGGTGCTGTGAGCTGGAAGGTTCAAAGCAAAGTACAGTAGCCGATTCTACAACAGAGGCCAAGTATATTGCAGCCAGTGAGGCAGCAAAAGAAGCAGTTTGGATCAAGAAGTTCATTACTGGACTAGGGGTTGTGCCTAGCATATCAGATGCTATAGAACTCCGATGTGATAACAATGGAGCTATTGCACAAGCTAAAGAACCCAGATCTCACCAGTGATCCAAACATATACTTAGACGCTACCATCTTATTCGAGAGATTATCGATCGAGGGGATGTAGAGATATGCAGAGTACCTTCAGATGATAACATCGCTGATCCCCTGACCAAGCCTCTGACACAGCAGAAGCATGATCGTCACACTAAGTCACTTGGTATTAGATATATGAGTGATTGGTCTTAGTGCTAGTGGGAGATTGTAAGAGTATGCCCAAAGATCAATCGTGAGATGGTTGTAATAACATACTTAATTTACCATGTTATTAATATAAAGCGTTGTCATTATTATTTCAGTTTTTCTTTCTGTGTGTATAGATAAACTGTTTTATAATAATGTCCTGAGATAATATGATTATTCTTAAAAGATCCTTAGTCGAGTATTATTGTTGACTAGGACAATAATAATGCATTAAGACTAACATGTAGTTGATTGATGATAAAGAGTTGTCATTGATATGGAGTGTCAAAATCAATGCATGAATATGTGTGTTAGAGAACAACATATTGGATTGACCCGCTATGAGTATGTTTCTTGGATTATTATGTAATTGTCACAACATTACTCATAGTGATTAATATGTATATGATCCTCAGACTTGAGATCATTATTATCCCAGCATCGTGAGTTGTATATTTTGATACAGTCAAACGTACACCGTAACAGGTTGTTCTATAAAGGCTGATGTTGGATATACCACAATCTATGTAGAGGGATATGGTTGATCAATAAAGGATAAGTCCCTCCTATAATAGGAGTAATATCTTAGGCCACTTGATTGAGTGAGACTAGAAATGCATGGCCATGCTCAAATAAGTTGATATGAGATGTCATACTAATTTGTATATCATAGTCTACTCAAGATATCAAGAAACATGGGATGGATTATGCAAGTGTGACTATCCCATGACTTGTATCCGTTCCAGAGATAAAGGACTTAAGGATTAATGCATGAAAGGTTAATCACGAAATGTTATGTCGAATCATGACTTCTTGTAACTTAGGTAGCAATGATGCATTGCTAGATGCCACTCATTGTCTGTGACAATAGAATCGTTCTAGTATTACTGCTAACGTTGCAAGAACCTACAGGGTCACACCTATGGTTGAAATGAACGGAATAAAATATAGTTGGTATTGTGCTTGGTTGTCACATAAATTAAATTAATTAAAGAATTAATTTAATTGGGCAATCAAATATTGAACATATTATATGTACAAGGATGTTGTACACATAATGATAACATAATTTTATTAATATATGAATTTGATTCATATATAATTTAAATAAATATAGTTTACCGGAATCCTTATTATAATTAATGTAATTATAATTTTCAGATATAATTAATGTAATTATAATTTTCGGTTAAAAACTTTATTGTATTTATTTAATCTTGTAATACATTCAAGAGATACCAATTATAAAAGGCCCCAATTAAGAGGATACCTATTATAAAAGGCCCAATGAGAAAGGCACCCATTATAAAAGGTATTAAAAGGAGACAAAACCAAATATGAAAACCCTAAGTGATTGCTTGTTAGGTTAGCAGCCGTCAAGCAAATAAGCCTCCCAAAACAGTTTTGGAGATTTCTTCCGTTCATAGTCAAACCGGGTGGATTACGTAGAGGCCAACATCGGAAAAGGTTGAGGCTTGATTCGACAGTAGATCAAAACTCTTGTTGCCAAGGCGTCGTGTCTACTCAGATTGAAGTTTTGGTAATTTCGAAACCTTTATTTCACCCTGATTCGTTCCTCACATGGATCCATGATTTGGATCGCCGGATCTAATTTTATTCTGCTGCGCCATGGGGTACCGGCGTTCCAACAGTGGTATCAGAGCCTTGTGTGATACGAACTCGGGTTTAAATTGGGTGATGCAATTGTATGAGATACATGTTTTGATCTTATTATATTTTCGATTGTTAAATCTTTAAGCATAATCTGATAATTGTTCCTTTCGGTAATTGATTAAATGTTAATCATGGTGTTGTGGCCTATTCGATTTTATGTTATTACTGGTAACTATTAACAAATCTGTAGCGGCGGTGGTATTATAGTTTCCAGTAAGTGTTAACTGGCTAGTGGAACAAGGGTTGTTCCGATATGAAACCTCAACGATTAAAATCCTAAAAACACGTTCTGTTGATAAAAATTTATCAAATCGTGAGGCTTCATTTGACTGGG